>CM065818.1:121525500-122775500 GCA_033398695.1 Orobanche coerulescens | reverse complement strand
CGTATGCTAACACACCCGTAATAGCGTACGCTAGTCCTTCGTTAGCGTGCGTTAATGCCTCAGTCCAGAGTCCAGAAAGCTCACTGCCCAGCGGGCCTAATGCGTGCTAATGCACAAGAGTAGCTTGCGCTACTCGCACCTGGTTAGCATGCGCTATCAGTGCAGTCTAGCGCGCGCTAACTGCTACCATCTAGCATAAAATTCGCAAAATCCGACCAGAACGAACACAATCCGAAAATCACAAAATTCAATGATTATCAACCATGAATATACCAATATCAATCATCATGTCCCTCAAATACAAATAACCACAATATAACAAGATAATTCCAAAACGACACACGTGAAATACACGGTTATTACAAAAGACTTATCTTATATTGGCAATTATTTAATATTTGATCAAATAATAAATCATAGACGATCTCTAGCAAGACATTATGGCTACCCAAATAATATAAGTCTATAGTCAGTTGTACCATTTAACGTGTCAAATCTCTTTGTCACACGATATCATATTTGAACTAAATTATGGAAATTGTCATCCTTATTACTATGTTCAAATGCTTTCTCAATCTTAAGTAGACTGATTGAATCAAATGACTCTTTATTTGAGCATGGCCATGCATTTCGTTTAGTCCTACTTATCAAGGGCTCCAACAAATATATCTCTCCCAAAAGAGAGGGATAAATCCTCATCTTTATTATTTAGTGCCCTCTACATGACTTCCACTAGTTTCAATCACGAACCTTTTATGATCCCCATGTTTCAAATGACGTTGGATTAAATAAATGCATAGCAGTTATTATTTTGGACTATATGATAATCTCATGTTCAAGAATTTATTGACATACTGCTTTATTGAGATTCACTTATGATATTTCCATACAGTGATCTCAATACGGGTCTGTCCAGTATTGCGTTCTTCAACCAATACCCATAAGTCTGACTTGTACCATGTGCATAATCATCTAATGATTATCAATCAAACTTATACAAGTATATTAATCATTTGAGTCTCTACTCTACATGAACAGATGAAAATATATCCAATGGACTGCCCTGAACAGATGATAACATATGCAAGTCTTACTTACGCTAAAGGTTTAACTTATGCTAAGGAGGTGATATATCGCACGCTATGAATGAGCAGGTAGCAATGGCTAGTTGGGATTTCAAGCCTATAAATACCACTTCACTTCGTATTTAATATACAACAACTTCAAGCATATTATACATTCATCTGAGATATTCATACACATTATTTGTTGTTGTAAATTGGCTTAATTGATAAGAGTTTGAGTGTTTTATTCATTCATTCATACAAGAGATAAAATAAAGGACTTTAGATTTGATTCGGTGTTATTAGATCGTGAATCCAACATTATTAGAATCAAAAGGTTTTTCTAGTACCAATAGAAAGCTATAATGGTTATTTCCTTGTCCGATAGAAAAAGAAAAATGGTTTATCTTAGACTGATAGAAGACAAGATTTGTAGCGGTGTATCTTGGAACGATAGAAGGTAAGAGTTGTACGGCTTACCTTGAACGATTGAAAACAAGGCTGAAACATTTATCTTGAACCCACTGAAAAAGATAACAAAGGAGATAGGACGTAATCCAATTAGGGCAAATCTCTATAAATCTCTTGTCTCATTTATATTCTATAACTATTTATCACTTGCACATAAGAAGAGTTCATTACTCTTAACCGCACTATTCAACCCTTTTTCTAGTGGCGGTACCAACCCAACAACTAGGACCAGCCATACATGACTCTAAGGCTTGTCGATCTATCATGCTTGCCTTATGAGAGATGCTTGGTAAGTGGACCCAGAACATTCTCTTCTGTTGCTACTTTACATAATTTGATATCTCATCATCTGACGTACTCTCTGACAAGGTGATATTTCTTGAGTATATGTTTGGAGCTTTGATGGAACCTAAGATCTTTAGCTTGTGCAATAGCACTATTGTTGTCACAATAAAGGCTTACGTGACCTTGTATAGTCGGCACCACTCCAGATCAGTAACGTACTTCTTGATCCATATGGCTTCCTTAGCTGCATCTGATGCTGCTAGGTACTCATCTCATGTTATGGAGTCGATAATCGTGCTCTGCTAGGAACTCTTCCAACTCAAAACACCTACATTCAATATAGACACAAAACTAGTCTACGATCTAAAATAATCTCTATCAGTTTCGAAACTCTAATTGAAGTAACCATTTATAGCCAGCTCGTCTCCCACACCTTCATAAATTATGAACCTATCCTTAGCTCTTCTTAAGTACTTTAGGATGGTTTTCACTATTTCCAATGACCCTGACCTGGATTTGATTGGTACCCACTTGTCATGCTAACGCCAAATGATACATCTGGTTGAGTACAAATTATGGCATACATAATTGATCTAATGGCCAAAGCATATGGAATCTTGCTCATGCGGGCTCGCCCATCAGGAGTCGAAAGATTATGAGTCGTACTCAATTGAATTCCATATGACATCGGTAAGATTCCTCTCATGGAGTCTTGCATACTGAACCTCTTTAGTATCTTGTTAATATAGGTACTCTGACTCGGACCAATCATTCTCTTTGCTCTATCTCTATATATCGTGATCACAAGAATGTAAGCAGCTTCTCGTAAGTCTTTCATAGAGAAACAACTTCCAAACCATGTCTTGACTGTGTGTGAGGTGGGTATGTCATTTCGAATGAGTAATATGCCATCTACATATAAACACTACGAAGACAACTATGCTCCCAATAAACTTCTTGTACACTCATGTTTCATATTCATTTTCAGTAAACCCAAACTCTTTGACAGTTTAATCAAAATGAAGATTCTAGCACCGAAAAGCCTCCTTCAATCCATAAATGGATCTTTGAAGCTTGCAGACCTTTTTAAAATTTTCTGGATGAACGAACCCTCAGGTTGTGTTATATACACATCCTAGAGTAAGTTCCCATTAAAAAATGCTATTTTGACATCCACTTGCCATATCTCATAATCATAGTATGCGACATTAGCAAATAAAATTTGAAAAAGTCACATTATAGTCAATACCATATTTTGTCTATAACCTTTTGCAACTAGTCTAGCTTTATAGGCTTGCAGATAGTCATCCATGTCTTTCTTCTTATTGAAGAAAGCTGCAATAAGATTTCCCTAATCCCCACTTCTCGAAATGAAGACTGTGAAATTTTTGTCCTTTCCGCAGGGACCAGGAGATTGGATCTAGCTGTAAGAAGATGGTATAAATAACTCACTTCTTGTTCTTCGACCCCCTCAGTCACTATGAATGCCCCCGACCAGTGCAATGATTTACTTCACGAGCGAGGTCTCTGGTTCAAGTCCAGGATGGCCCAGCTGCTTCAGGGAAAAGAATAGAAGAAGCATCTGACTACTTGATGCATGCTCCACTTGGCTCGGGGGATATAGCTCAGTTGGTAGAGATCCGCTCTTGCAATTTGGTCATTGCAATTACGGGTTAAATATCTAATTATCCAGGCAGTAATGATAGTATCTTGTACCTGAACCGGTGGGTCACTTTTTCCAAGTAATGAGGAAGAGAACCAAAACATGCCACTGAAAGACTCTACTGAGACAAAGATGGGCTGTCAAGAACGTAGAGGAGGTAGGGTGGGCAGTTGGTCAGATCTAGTATGAATCATACATGGATGGTAGTTGGATTCGGAGGCTCTCCCATGGTCCCTCATCTAAGATCCCTGTGAAAGAGGATCAAGTTGGCCCTTGCGAACAACTTGATTTACTATCTCCCTTCAACCCTTTGAGCGAAGGCGGAAAAATAAAAGGAAGGAAAATCCATGGACCGACCCCATCATCTCCACCCCGTAGGAACTTCGAGATCACCCCAAGGGCGGATTCGACATCTAGGGGTCACGGACCGACCATAGAACCCTGTTCAATAAGTGTCATGCATTAGCTTCCCGAGCTCTTATTCCTGGTTCTCATGTAGCTGGAACCTTTGGAAGCACAAAAATCCTTAGTTATAATGGAATTCCAACTCAGCACATTTTGAGTGAGATTTTTAGAAGAGTTGCTCTTTGTAGAGAACAATACGATGAAAGTTTTAATCTGTGTTCGGGGGGAGTTATTATCTATCGTTGGCCTCTATGGTAGAATCAGTCGGGGGGCTTGAGAGGCGGTGGTTTACCCTGCAGCGGATGTCAGCGGTTTGAGCCCGTTTATCTCCAACTCATGAACATAGCCGATACAAAGCTATATGATAGTAACAAATTTTCCGATTCGACGGTTCGATCTATGATTTCTCATTCGTGGACGTTGATAAGATCCATCCATTTAGCAATACCTTAGGATGCCATAGCCTAGGTATACGTAAGGGCAATAAGGGCGAGGTCAAATGAGGAAAGGCTTACAGTGGAACCTAGGCACCCAGAAACGAGGAAGGGCGTAGTAATCGACTAAATGCTTTGGGGAGTTGAAAATAAGCATAGATCTGGAGATTCTCAAATAGGGCAACCTTTTGAACTGCTGCTGAATTAATGGGCAGGCAAGAGACAACCTGGCGAAGTGAAACATCTTTGTAGCCAGAGGAAAGGAAAGCAAAAGCAATTCCCGTAGTAGCGGCGAGCGAAATGGGAGCAGCCTAAACCGTTAAAACAGGGTTACGGGAGAGCAATACAAGTGTCGTGCTGCTAGGCGAAGCAACTTGAATTTTGCACCCTATATGGCGAAAGTCCAGTAGCCGAAAGCATCACCAGCTTACGCTCTGACCTGGGCCGAAACTGTTATAGTGTCGTGGATCTATTTCGGGAATCCACAAGGCAAGACCTGACTAGCACATATAAATGCGCACCGACCAATTAGGGCGAACATAAAACAAAAACAACACATGTCAGCAAGGTTGACATTACAACACATCCACAAAATCTCGACCAGCAAGGTCGAATATGACCACGGTCAAAACCAACTCAACATACAGATAACAAACTTTAAGACAATACCCAAGCACACAACGGGCGTAACATCAATAAAACAGCACTCGCGAGTACTTACACACAACAAGACCAAGAAAACTAAAATGGCATCGGCAACCCGAGAGAATATCACTGCTACTCATCATCCTCGTGCCTCTCCTGCGTCGGCTCGCCATTAAAACTTGTACCTGAATACACAAAAAGGTATCCACCCCGAAGGGGTCAGCAAACAGTCAGTGTAAGTACAACGATTCATGAATATGTACTACAAGTGAATAAAACAATAAAACCATAGCATCATCACTCATATTCCGGAATATAGTGTAACCCTCATCACAAAACAACCTCCCGCTGTACTGGCATCCCACTCACAAAATTGCAGTCTAACGAATCACAGGGTTCCCTCGCTGGTTTTACTTGGCTCACACACACTCAGTGACCACAGGTCACACTTTCCAAAATTACCACTTTTCACAGAAAACACATTTTTCACATATTCATTCAAACAAAGTACATCAAAAGTAATCAAAATACTTGCTTGGCATTCCAGCAAATGGAAAAATTCGATTGACAAGGAAAATAGATTGGGCGATTAGCCAAGCCTTCAACCTAAAACAGATAATATTATATAATTAACATGTTAATATTTACATAAAAATTAGAACTCTATTCTCTAATTTAGCCGAGTTTGGGGCAGGGTATAAGAAGGTTGTGTTTCGAATTGGGAGCTATTTGGAAGTCATTTGACCTATTTTGGACTGAAACTAAGAAGGTTATACATTATTTTAAAGGAAATATTAAAGTATATGGCCAAATTAAAGATTTAGAAAACTTCAATCAAGTCTAAATTCCCAAATGGCATAGCCCTGGGCTTTCCAAATTTATGTTTTTCACCCAAAACTTTATATGACTATCTAATCGTCGTTTTAACGTCTCCCGTCCATCGTAACCTCACCGGGAGCTTCTTTAACATCGACTAGCACTATTTTTAAATGTAAAAACACACTGACATCCCAAGTCGGCAACGCTCGAAATTTGCACATAGTAACCCACACTATCACACACACCAGCACACACAACACACATACACATACCAGCACACACAACACACACACACACACACCCGTACACACAACACACACTAGCACACACAACACACACACACAAACACACACACAAACACACACACACACACACCAGCAAACACACATACCATAATACTCGACCAAATCCGAAAACTAAAACTAGAAGGATGAAACTCGTCAAGAGGGCTACCTAACGGTGAAAAGGGTTTCAAGTTTCGGCATCCCGAACAGCTGTACAGGGATGCGACGTCAAGCGGCGGTTTTGGCCCCGTCTCGGATGTCCCGGTCTCGGTTTGGAAAACTAGGCGGATATTTGTGATCTACTTGCTGAAACGATCAAAACATTATGTAGATTGCGAAGTTTTACCCAAAAAATTTTCCTTGGTGGCGGAACCCTTCTCGGCCTGAGCCTCCTATTCTACGCCTGTTTCTTTTCTCTTTTTTTTTTTCTCTTTTTCTCCCCTCTAGTGTCGTGACTCTTCTCCAGAGTCCTTCTTATCCCTCTCTTTTTTCTTTTTCTTTTCTTTTTCTAATGGCGGGTTACATCTATTTTTCTCTATCTTTATATATATATAGATATATATATATATATATATATATATATGGGAGCTTTATTTTTAGAACTCTCTTAAGTACGAGAACTACGAGAACGTCCTCTAGACCAATCATATTTTTTGAAATATTAAATATTTTTATTTAATCCAAAAGGGTATAATAGTAAAAGACATTTTTATATTATTCTTTGATTTTTTAAATAAATCCCATTTTTTATTTTAAATCCTTAATTTCGGATTCTTTTTTTAATGCATGTTTTTTAAAATGATTTAGTGCATATGTATTTTTAGGAATTAATTTTTTTATTTTAGTTTTTAAAATAATTTTTTCAACATGCATACTTTTCAAATAGTAAGGTGCGTATGTGTTTTTTTAGATAATGTAAATTTATAACAAACCGATAACATAAATATTAAACACAAAATTTGATATCGATTGAAATACAATTAAAATACAAATTTCTAAAAAGCACAAATACATTAATCTAATCGATCTATACACGTATGTACTAATAATATTTAATGCAAACAGACATATGTGCACACCCAATGTTATCAACATTTTAGAAGTTGGATATATGCAGACTCGTAGCCATTAAATTCTTTAGAGCATATGCGCACGCCTTCAAAGAACATACATGCACGCCTTCAATAATCGTATTTCTTCAAACACCACGTATTATCACTAAGTACCTATGTGTGCATCCATTTCTAGGTCTTTATTGCTATCACCATCTTCATTAATCTGGTACAAACATACCCAAAAATAATTAAACCACAAACAAATAGGAAACGGGCTTTTTAATCATAACAACTAGTATAACACTTATGCACAATTTAAAACATATATGCATCCATTTATCCTTGATTTTATATTAAGGTTAAAACACATATGCACACCGCTTTTATTGATTTTGTACGAGCCAAAAAACAAATATGCACCATTCGAACGGTTAAAAAACACATGTTACGTAGGAATAGCCAAGGCCACTGAAATCTTAAAATACATGTTATGTCATTTTTTTCGAGAATTGTTGAGTTATTCGATTCAACAAAGTTGAACAAACTTCACAGCCATAACAGTTACCCATTAGAAAATTTTTAAACACAACCAAAAAAGCTAACACTATGCTGGACTTGTAGTTAAATATGATTTACATTATATCAAAAATTGCTATGATAGCACAATGATGGCTTTGCTAACACTAACATCTTTTTATAAAACAAAAACAATAAAAAATAAATCCAATAAAATACTTTTTCCATAACATTGAGTCGCTCTATATCACGGCCACCACACCCAGAACCTGTCGTCGACAACGCGCAACCACCACAACTGGACAAAATGGTGGATTGAGTGTCGGTTTGACGTATCAAAAGCTTGGTGAACCTGTGTTATTAGAAACAATTAATGTGTGTTATTAAAAAGACAAACATTAAATATAAATGATGAATTTTTGTTGTTAAAAAATTACAAATCATAACATTCGGTTACTAGGTACAACATCGACAAAAACGGATATAAAGGACCATTAAAAAAACAAAAAGAATAAGCATGATCTTCTGAAATCCATCGAAGGAGCACCAATCACGTGTAGAAGATTCAACAGCCACAAAAGATATTTAAACAAAAATGCGGTCCTTATAATTGATCACTCTATAAAAGCAAATGATTTCACCAATTATTTATACAAAAGCAAATGAAATCACAGATTGTTTGGAGATTTTTTGCAGCTAAGTTTTTAAGAGAAAGAGCGGATGAATATTGTAACTGATCCGGTCAAAAATTAGATCTAGAGGGAGAGGTGCCACTTTTTTAGGGATAATACAAAATACCTAAATTGCCTTTCCGTTTTTTAAATAACGGCCTAATCTTTTAGTTATTTACATTAATGGAATAATTAATTATAGCCATTGATCTAACAATCTAACGGTTTAAGAGGAGTCTCGCAGTTCTCGCACTTAAATTGGTTCTAAAAATAAAGTTACACTATATATGTATATATATGTATATATATGTATATATATATATATATATATGCATGTATATAAAGAGTGTAATATGTATATATATATATATAATATTACTAAGGATTCTATCTTTTATAATACCAAACCATAAAAGTAACAAGTTATATATCCTCATTCATAAGAGTATAAGTTTTTGATACCAAAAGACATTAATATCCTTAAATCTATCACTAAAAGATAAAAAAGAAAAGTCAACATCAACACCTTTTTGGAGGACATTTTAGTCTCTTTAAGCAAAATGGTATCAATAACTTACACTCTTATGTGTGAGGATATATAACTTATCAATTTTATGGTTTGGTATTAAAAAATTGATTCTCACTATTTATTACTAATTATATAGGTAAAAAGTATATATATCATTATAATTTTTAGGACTATTATTGCCATCTCATCCCGATGAATGTTGATACGGCGGTCACGTGCAAAATATTATATGTAAAATATATAGTAACACGCCGAAATTAAGGAAATTTAGGTCCATCACTCTAAACAACACGGATTGATATTGTTATCAACTCCAACATAATAACCGAATTTGTTCGACGGTTCACAAAATATAAAAATCACCCGGTTTATTTATTACGGGGTATCTCACCCTTCCCTCCTGAAAAGAAGTTTCATCCTCGAAACTTGAAACGAGAAAAGGTTATTGAAATATACTCGGGTTATAAGGCACATCCATGAATAATTTTACTTTTCCATCGCAAATATTACACTGGTACATATTTGTGAGAAAACATCAATACATTCTTAGTAGTATACCATAAGAAGTGTTTATATCTTCGTCTGTTGTGCCCATAGTATGCCGCGTTAAACATATTTCATGGATTGATGACGACGGAGTCTTTTTCGACCTCCTCTTCTGTAATACCCGTACTTTTTGTAAATCTTCTACTCTTGTACTTTGTAAATTTTACGCTCGTATAAGTGTTCGGTAAGCTTATATGGATCTTGAAACTCTTATCAATTGGATTTACCCTTTTTCTTGTTCGGATCGTCGCTGTTTTCGGATCCTTGATGCGATTATACTACCTTCGTGTAATGGGTAGCGCACGCTACGCACACCTTGTAGCGCACGCTAATTTAGTGAGGGTAGCGCACGCTATCCATTATCATTAGCGCACGCTACTAATGTATTGAGGCGGGCAAGTCAGTGGCTACCGGATCGAACAGGAATTCCTAGCGTACGCTAGGTGTGACTGGTAGCGTACGCTAGATTTTGGTGGTAGCGCACGCTACGTTACTAGAGTAACGTACGCTAGAGAGAGCAGAGCTGGGGACAGTAGGTTCTGGACTGGACACTGACTACCAGGTAGCGCACGCTATTAGAAATAATTAGCGCACGCTAATTGAAGTCACTAGCGCACGCTATGAACAGGTGTTAGCGTACGCTAACGGAGTTGGCAGAGGCTACTGGATTGCCTGGTGAGTCCGATAGCGCGCGCTATTTTTCATGGCTAGCGCACGCTAGTCCCTATTTAGTATAAATAAGACATTTCCGTTCCCAAATCGTCATTTCTACCTACCTTCACCTCCTTGGGCGATTCTAGGCGATTCCGGGCGATTTGTGAGGAGTTCTTCGAGCTGCAATTATCTAGCAACATCTTTGAGTTTCTAGTTCGGATTTATCAACGTTTAATCCTCTCCACCGCTCCAAATCAAGGTAAAATTCTCACAACCCTAGATTTTCGGGATTTGGGGATTTTCCATCCGATCTCTTCGATCCAGCTTGTTGTTATGTTAGAATATATCGATTACGAGTCATCTACCTTGGATACATGTTTTCCTACGAATTCTTGGTATATTTAGGAGTTCTTGAGTATTTGGGATATTTGACTTGCGATTCACTATCTAAGAGAATTATTTCCTAACACATGTATCGGGGTAGTAATTTGAGTGATTCCAACTTATTTTCATACCGATGGAGTTTTGATAATTGAATTACGAACTTGTCTAGGTTCGGAGTTGTCGAATCCTTCAATCTTGGTACCTTGTCGTTCGTACCCTTTTCCTCTCGTTTCCAGGCAAGTGATTCTTGTGAAAGTTATGTTCTTAAATGTGAAAAGTAATGCATGTGATTGTGAGAGTTGCTTTCGTTCACTCCGAGAGGACCCGACGGGGTCGAGGAGGGTTCCGCTTATGTCGGTTCCGTGAACGTTTGGGTTAGCCACTCCGAGATGATCCGACGGGGTCGAGGAGGGATTCGCGCATTGTCGAGTCCACGGTTAATCAAGAGATATCATCATTTCCAAATATGTTTGGATAATTGTATTTTCCGGAAAATCATTATCATGGCTTTGAATTGGTGCATATGCTTTTATGTATAAGACTTGACATTTCACTTGTAATACTTGCCCTAACCCCTCTCGTTTGGGGAAAATTACTTTTGTGTTTTTCAGGTCCTAAGGAACCTTACGAGCGAGCCGGACGATACGATGAGGATGGCGAGGCGTGATCCGTGGCTAGTTGTGTTCTACTTTGTTTGGTCGTTGTTCTCTTTGGTCCATTTGATCCTTGTAATAATAAGTGGTACTCGAGTACTTTAGGAAAGTCCTTTTCCATTGTCGTACAACTTCTTGTATTTCTTCATGGTATTGTTTGTCCGTGGTTGAACTTCCTTGGTTGTATCGAGTTTATTGTTTCCCAAGTGGATTTTATTAAATTCAATACGTTGCGAGTGAGATAAGCCTAGTAAATTCCAGGTCGGGATTTACGGCGCTGTGATATTCTCCGAATATCTCGGGGGGTGTTACAGAATTTGGTATCAGAGCTTAGGTATATGGAAACCTAGGTGTCGGATTCCGGGTCTAAATATACTATTCCAAGGACACAGTATCATCATGTGTGCCATCTCGCATTTGACGGTACTCGTAAGTTCTCTAACTTATTTACCCTCTTCATTCACTCACTATCATTCGATTATGGGACGTGAGAAGTCCATATTCTAGACGGCATTGCTTGAGCTATTCTTATGATTTTACTTAAATTTTTATTTAGAATGTCAACTGGTTGAGGTCGTGGACGCTGCCGTGGTCGTGGTCGGGGCCGAGGGCGTGGCGCAGCCGGTGGAGCAGCCATGTCCCTCAGCTCGGTAGAAGGCTCAGCTACGCCTAGCTTGTCGGACTCTATTCAACCTAGCACCGGTAGTCATCAGGAGCCGTCAACGAGTCTGGGAACTTCTACAGGGAGCCAACCGGATCTGGGTGTTGCCACCATACTGCAACAAGTGGCGAACCAAATGGCTCTTTTAACCTGTGCGGTACAGCTTAACCAACCACCTCCTGTCACTGACACTGGGGCTGAGAAGTGGTTACAAGATGTTATTCGTATGCGCCCTCCCCAATTTATTGGTGCAAATGATCCGATCGGCTGGGAAGATTGGATTAATGAGATGAATAAAGTTTTCATGGCCGTGAATTGTCCAGAGGCACGTAAGGTGCCAGTTGCCCAGTACTTCCTATCAAGGGATGCGGCCAGCTGGTGGCAAGCTGTTGCACCTCAGGGTCGGGAGGTTTCATGGGACGAGTTTAAGGAATTGATGGAGGCCGAGTTCTGCCCGTGGCCTGTTCAGGAGGCCAGGATTCGAGCCTTTTATGAATCTAAACCCCAGGATGTCCCTGTATCTCAGGCAATCATTGAATACAACCGTCAACTCAACCATGTGAAAAATCAAGTGAGGGAAGAGAGAGATAGAATTCGTCACTTTGACATGCGAATGAAGCCAAAAGTTCGGCACTATATGTCGGGCTTCGCTTGCGCCACATTGAAGGAGTATCAAGATAGGGCACTAGCCTATGATATGTCCTTCACACCTACCAAAACGACAAGTGAGAGTAAGAAGCAGAAGACCACTGGAAAGTTTTCTAGCGGTAGAGGTGGCAACCCGCGGGGATCGCAGTCGGCAAGCTATACAACCAAGGGGTCTTCCCGTGCTTCGGGAGGTAAACGGAATTTCAGAGCTGGTGCTAATGCGTCCAACCGGGTTGTGACATGTTTTAATTGTGGCCAGCAGGGCCATATTAATCGTGATTGTGGTCTACCCCCATTGAGGTGTTTTAATTGCGGCCAGGAAGGCCACAGAGCCATGTATTGTACGGAAGAAGAAACCCCACTTGGAACTCAGGCAACAGCCCCTACGCCTGGAGAACCGAGTGTTAATCAGAAGTCATCTACGGGTCAACCATCCCAGAGTTACGGTCGAGGCAGAGGCCGTGGTCAGTCTGTTAGAGGAGCTCCAGTCTTTGGTTCGGTGCAACCTCGTGTCTATGAGATGAGGAAAGCTGGAGATCCAGAGGCTACCGTGGCGACAGGTATCATTTCTCTTTTGTCTCATCCAGTTAGAGTGCTTTTTGATTCTGGTGCTTCTCATTCGTTCATCTCTTTGGATTGTGTGCGTCGATTGAATATTGAGGGCTTGTCTCCTTGTGAGTCCTTTGTGGTTAAGTTGCCCAGTGGCGATAGAATCGTGGGAGACAAGGAAGTTAGAGATATCGCTGAGAGAGTGTGGTTTTCGAATTTGATAGTCGTAGACATTGTTGATGAAGATCTAATCCTCGGTGACGATTGGCTCGATAGACACGGTGCGGTAATGAATTATCGCACGAAGATCATATCAATGTTAGCCAAAGACGGTACCGAACACCATTTTGCGGGGTACAAGAGGGGATGTCAGAAATTTTTGATTAGTGCCTTGAAGGTGACAAAACTTATTAGAAAGGGTTGTGTTGGATATTGGTGTTATGCCATGAAAGTCGAAGATGGGAAAGCTGAACTTCCCTCGATTCCTATTGTAAGCGATTTTCCGGATGTCTTTCCAGACGAATTACCGGGACTACCACCGGGACGGGAAGTTGAATTTACAATTGATTTGGAGTCAGGAGCAACCCCGATTTCTAAGGCACCGTACCGTATGGCACCTTCAGAAATGCAAGAGTTGAAGAAACAACTGGGAGAATTGTTGGATAAAGGGTATATTAGACCCAGTGCCTCGCCATGGGGTGCACCGGTCTTGTTCGTAAGGAAGAAAGATGGTTCACTACGTTTGTGTATTGATTATCGGGAACTGAACAAAGTGACCATTAAGAATAAATACCCTTTGCCGCGTATCGATGATTTGTTTGATCAATTGCAGGGAGCCGCGGTGTTCTCGAAAATTGATTTGAGGTCCGGTTACTATCAACTTCGCATTAAGGAATCCGACGTTCCTAAAGCGCTTTCCGCATTTGAGGTATGGACACTATGAATTTGTGGTTATGCCTTTTGGGTTAACCAACGCACCGGCGATATTTATGCAATTGATGAATAAGATATTTATTGAGCATCTTGATAATTGTGTAGTCGTTTTTATCGACGATATTTTGGTTTACTCTCGAGATGAAGAGGAACACGCTCGGCATTTGCGATTGGTGTTGGAGGTTTTGAGGACTCAGCACCTCTATGCAAAGTTTTCTAAGTGTGAATTCTGGCTGAAGGAAGTCATGTTTCTCGGACATGTGATTTCAGGAAGGGGTTCGGGTAGATCCCGTAAAATTGAGGCGATGTTAGATTGGGCTCCACCCAGAACGTGAAGGAGGTTCGTAGCTTTTGGTCCGGCCGGATACTACCGGAGGTTCGTCGAGGGGTTCTCCAAACTTGCTCGACCACTTACTCAATTACTCCGAAGTCCGAAAGGTTCGAATGGAATGAACAGAGGCAACGGAGTTTCGAAGAGCTGAAAAGGCGCCTGACTACCGCGCCGGTTTTAGCCCTACCTCAGGGAGTCGGTGGGTATTCGGTTTATTGTGATGCATCAGGACAAGGACTTGGGTGTGTACTCTTGCAAAGATGATAAGACAATTGCCTATGCTTCGCGGCAACTTAAACCGTATGAGCCGAATTATCCTACCCATGATTTGGAATTAGGCTGTAGTGTTTGCCTTGAAGATGCGCGTCACTATTTGTACGGTTCTTCATGTCAAATTTATACCGACCACAAGATCCTAAAGTATATTTTTAGCCAGAAAGAGCTGAATATGAGACAACGACGTTGGTTAGAGCTAATAAAGGATTATGATCTGGAAATCCTTTACCATCCAGGAAAGGCTAACGTTGTAGCTGATGCGTTGAGCCGGAAGTCGATATCTCTTCATATGCTTGAGGCCCTTATGCCTCAAGTTAAGATCAGACGGGAGTTAATTGAGCAGGGAGTCGAAGTACGGATCCAACGGGTTCAGGGTCAGATGTGTACTCTTGAGGCTATTCCGTCCTTGATTGACGAAGTCGGCGAAAAACAGGAGAATGACCCAATGCTTGTTCAACTGAAGGCGGACGTGGAAAAAGGGAAAGCCCCTGGTTTTATGATCCATGAGGATGGCATTTTGAAATTTCAAGGTAGGATTTGTGTTCCGAATGACTCAGAGCTGAGACAGAGAATACTCCGAGAAGCTCATGCTACACCTTACTCGATCCATCCTGGGACGAGTAAGATGTACAAGGATCTTAAAAGGAGTTTTTGGTGGAATAATATGAAGAGAGATGTCACCGAGTTCGTGGCAAGGTGTTTGACATGTCAACAGGTCAAAATTGAGCATCAACGGCCGGCCGGGCTGTTGAAACCTCTCCCTATTCCCGAATGGAAATGGGAGGATATTACCATGGATTTCATCACCGGGATGCCGAGGACTAATTCGGGGATGAATATGATATGGGTTGTTGTTGACCGATTGACTAAGTCGGCACATTTTCTTGGCATTAAGGACACGTGGGGACCGGAGCGATTGTCCCGGATTTTTATATCGGAGATTGTGAGATTACACGGTACGCCAAAGTCTATAGTTTCCGATCGTGACGGCCGTTTCGTGTCGCATTTTTGGAAGGCGGTCCATCAAGCATTGGGCACCGAATTGAGGTTGAGTACTTCCTTCCACCCTCAGTCGGTCCAAACCGAGCGGACGATCCGGACATTGGAAGATATCCGAGGCGTGTGCCTGAATTGGAGTACCGATTGGGAAATGCACCTACCTTTGATCGAGTTCACTTACAATAATAGCCGCACGCATCGATCAAGATGGCACCTTTTGAGGCATTGTATGGTAGGCGGTGTAGATCTCCACTTTGTTGGGATGAAGCTTGATTTAGTCGGGACGGAACCCGATATGTTGATGGAAACTAAAGAGAAGATTTCCATCATCGAGACCGATAACCGCCTGCAGTCGACAAAAATCCTACGCTGACAATCGTCGTCGGCCCTTGGAATTTGATGTGGGTGATCATGTCCTACTCAAAGTATCACCGATGAGAGGAGTCTTCAGGTTCGGAAAAAGGGGCAAACTTAGTCCGAGATATATTGGACCTTTTGAGATTCTTGACAGACTGGGAATCTGCCTATCGATTGGCTTTACCTCCAGCCCTTAGCCATGTTCACAGTGTGTTCCATGTTTCCCAACTGAGGAGGTACGTCCCTGACCCGAGTCATATCATTGATTACGGGGACATCGAGATCGCGGAGGATGTCACATTTGAAGAGAAGCCAGTGAAAGTATTAGAGCATCGAGTAAAACAACTCCGGCACAAAACCATACCGTTGGTTAAAGTTCAGTGGTCACGACACGGAGTTGAGGAAGCGACGTGGGAAACCGAAGAGAGCATGCGCACTAGATACCCCGAGTTATTCATTTCTTAAGTTTCGGGACGAAACTTCATTTTAGAGGGGGAGGATGTAATACCCGTACTTTTTGTAAATCTTCTACTCTTGTACTTTGTAAATTTTACGCTCGTATAAGTGTTCGGTAAGCTTATATGGATCTTGAAACTCTTATCAATTGGATTTACCCTTTTTCTTGTTCGGATCGTCGCTGTTTTCGGATCCTTGATGCGATTATACTACCTTCGTGTAATGGGTAGCGCACGCTACGCACACCTTGTAGCGCACGCTAATTTAATGAGGGTAGCGCACGCTATCCATTATCATTAGCGCACGCTACTAATGTATTGGAGGCGGACAGTCCAGTGGCTACTGGACTGGAACAGGGAATTCCTAGCGTACGCTAGGTGTGACTGGTAGCGTACGCTAGATTTTGGTGGTAGCGCACGCTACGTTACTAGAGTAACGTACGCTAGAGAGAGCAGAGTGGGGATGAGGTTCGGGTGGACACCGACTACCGGGTAGCGCACGCTATTAGAAATAATTAGCGCACGCTAATTGAAGTCACTAGCGCACGCTATGAGCAGTGTTAGCGTACGCTAACGGAGTTGGCAGAGGCTCTTGGATTGCTGGTGAGTCCGATAGCGCGCGCTATTTTTCATGGCTAGCGCACGCTAGTCCCTATTTAGTATAAATAAGACATTTCCGTTCCCAAATCGTCATTTCTACCTACCTTCACCTCCTTGGGCGATTCTAGGCGATTAGGGCGATTTGTGAGGAGTTCTTCGAGCTGCAATTATCTAGCAACATCTTTGAGATTCTAGTTCGGATTTATCAACGTTTAATCCTCTCCACCGCTCCAAATCAAGGTAAAATTCTCACAACCCTAGATTTTCGGGATTTGGGGATTTTCCATCCGATCTCTACGATCCAAATTGTTGTTATGTTAGAATATATCGATTACGAGTCATCTACCTTGGATACATGTTTTCCTACGAATTCTTGGTATATTCCCGGAGTTCTTGAGTATTTGGGATATTTGACTTGCGATTCACTATCTAAGAGAATTATTTAGGAACACATGTATCGGGGTAGTAATTTGAGTGATTCCAACTTATTTTCATACCGATGGAGTTTTGATAATTGAATTACGAACTTGTCTAGGTTCGGAGTTGTCGAATCCTTCAATCTTGGTACCTTGTCGTTCGTACCCTTTTCCTCTCGTTTCCAGGCAAGTGATTCTTGTGAAAGTTATGTTCTTAAATGTGAAAAGTAATGAATGTGATAGTGAGAGTTGATTTAGTTCACTACGAGAGGACGGCGGGGTCGAGGAGGGTTCCGCTTATGTCGGTTCCGTGAGCGTTTGGGTTAGCCACTCCGAGATGATCCGACGGGGTCGAGGAGGGATTCGCGCATTGTCGAGTCCACGGTTAATCAAGAGATATCATCATTTCCAAATATGTTTGGATAATTCTATTTTCGGAAAATCATTATCATGGCTTTGAATTGGTGCATATGCTTTTATGTATAAGACTTGACATTTCACTTGTAATACTTGCCCTAACCCCTCTCGTTTGGGGAAAATTACTTTTGTGTTTTTCGGTCCTAAGGAACCTTACGAGCGGCGCCGGACGATACGATGAGGATGGCGGCGTGATACTGTGGCTAGTTGTGTTCTACTTTGTTTGGTCGTTGTTCTCTTTGGTCCATTTTATCCTTGTAATAATAAGTGGTACTCGAGTACTTTAGGAAAGTCCTTTTCCATTGTCGTACAACTTCTTGTATTTCTTCATGGTATTGTTTGTCCGTGGTTGAACTTCCTTGGTTGTATCGAGTTTATTGTTTCCCAAGTGGATTTTATTAAATTCAATACGTTGCCAGTGAGATAAGCCTAGTAAATTCCAGGTCGGGATTTACGGCGCTGTGATATTCTCCGAATATCTCGGGGGGTGTTACATCTTCAGGGTCATCTTCGGGATATTTCTCGGGATCCTTTCAGCTTCTACGACTTTTGTCCCACCATTGGGACTGGAGCCGCTGGGAGGACATCAAGGATCTCTTCTGCGCTTGCTCGTATCATTGCCCTATCTTGTTGGATCTGATCTTGGAGGGCCTCTCTTGCTTGATTGTACTGGCCTTTCTTTCTTGAAGAGTGCGCCGAGTTGTCGATAATTGAACTTCTAGCTGCACAACATGTCGTGTTCTCGTTCAGCCGCCTCTTGTGCAGTCTGACTCGAATCTTGGTGAAATTGCGCTAGTGCCTCTAAATAGCGGACATGTTCCAGGCAATAGATATGTTTGGCAGGATCGTATTTATAGGATCACTAAGTTATTTCTTCTCGGCTAATGTCTTAAGTTTTGCTGTCTCGGGGACCTTATGTACACATTGATCCGTCTTTAAGTCGGTGGTCCTATCGACGCTACATTTGTTTCTTAGCAGCTACTACTATGGCGGCGCTGTTATTCAATGTCGGTTATCCCTTGTGGCCATAATAATAATAATAGTAATAAAAAAATTGCTGGCCATAGACTCGCAAGGATACCTGATAAGGGTCGAGTTTATCAATGGTACAAATACGACCAAAATACTGGTCAGGCCAAAATATGTAATCACAAACTCTTGGTATTCGTATTTTATGTCAAGACATGATAATCATCTCTTAGATATTGATCATCGAGACTAGCGAACCGAGAGAAATGAAAATAAATCAAAAGAAAAGGGACTAGCGGAAAAATAGGATTATTACATTCCATCCCGCCTTTAAAGTAAGTTTCGTCCCGGAATTTAGAACAAGGAGCAGCAGAATCAACAAGGAAAAATAACTACTTGGCTCAGCAATGAATGCGATAATCCTTGAAATGCAATGAACGGACTAAACAAGCATCTGGTATACAAGCCAAGGTAATAATGTACATATGAACCAGGGAATCGAAGTGGAGGGGTAGATGTTTGAAAATAGATGCTCCCAGAGTTAGAAAAGTTATCAAATAACTCAAACGTCCCGAAACCATGTTTCGAGCTCGAGTAACAACACTCAAGCTCACAACTAGTCAAAAAATATTAATTACACTAGTAGAAACAATTAAACGATTTTTCCGCACAAAATTGTATAATTTTAATAAAATAGTTTTGAAATTTATTTGGATGACGGTAAACTGAACAGAACGAGGTAGTTTCAGGGTTGTCGAGAGGATCACAACGAATCGTCAATAATGAAAAAAATTACCCAATATAGAAATTACCAAAAAGGAGTTTCAACCTCGAAACTTAGAACAACCAGATTTGGAAACGTAAACTGATGGAATGGAAGGAATCAAGATCACGATTGTCGGGAACACCAACGATTAAGACATATTACAAAATCATCACTCACCAACGTTAGGCTATTCAGGAGGAGAAGTAGGGGACAAAACATTTAAAGCCCCAAAAGAGAATCCTTCGAAACGGTTGGAATGTTAATGTATCACATCTTGATTGGAACCGCCAAACCCCAAAATCCCAATTACAAACTCATTCCCCTGGCCGCCACACAAGAACAAGGTCACTCATAATTAATCCACGCTCGACCATTCATGTGACTCTCTTACACATTGTAGCCCTGATGCATCGCTTACTCCCGGTACATGGGCGCATATATTTGCTTCTAAAACTTGTTTACAAACATATATCGCTTTTATACGCATATACTCTCTTCGAGGGTTTCTAACACGAAAGTCAATCTTCCATCTTAAACCCGAAAACACTAGACTTAAAAAGTGCGAAAACTTTGTCCTTCATCAAAAAATACCGACTTCTTCTCAAAACAGAGCCATTTACCAGCTCTCGTTGTTGTCAGAGAAAATTACAATATGTATTTGTTCAAAATCAAGTTGCGAAATAATCTATTTTGCATGAACAATCTCTACATTACGCATCTGAATCTAAAATCCAAAATTAAATTTACTCACTTTCATAAAATATTTGGATCAAAATTGTAAACTGATTCTTTTTTAAAAAAAATGGCATACTTGATTTTACTAATAGAGTTCCATTTACACTTTAACTGTCATTTTGAGAAAACAATAATAGTGTAGTTTGTAAAATAGATTACTCTCATTGAAATAAAGTATATGAGCCTAAGTACCACTGAATATCTTCAACCCGACAGTAGATTCACTAGGATCATGCCTTGTCTTATCGTCATCTGACATCTCCCATCCAATCGGTGTTACCTCGTAGGTATTGGACTCGGGCGAAAGATCTACACAATTTATTCCCATTTTTAGGGACCTTCGCCTCCGGTAACCATCAGCATATGCCAGTGTACACAAACTCCTCGAGCATATAGGGAAAAGAAAAGTAATAACACGGATCGAACGAGATCAAATTACAAACAGGTTACCCTAGTTCCTCGCGGAATTTGGATAGAATCAGAATAAAATCAATGACCACAATTCCCATGAAATACAGTCCACAAAAGGGCCTCTTATCCCAATATAAAGACCAGACAGGCTCAGAAAGGAGACTAGCACAAATTTAGAAAAGAAATTAAGGATCAGAGAGACTTACAACGCTGGTCACACGAGAAGATGGCAGCCAGTGATATTTCTCGACACAAAAAAACAACATACAACACGACACGACAAAACAGACCCAGTAACCGACGGCCTAGGTATTCAAAAATCCAGGCTTCGATACCACTTTCTGTAACAACCCCGTCCCAGGCCGGAACTGTTACAGTGTCGTGGATCTATTTCGGGAATCCACAAGGCAAGACCTGACTAACACATATAAATGCGCACCGACCAATTAGGTCGAACATAAAACCAAAACAACACACGTCAGCCGGCAAGGTTGATATTACAGCACATCCACAACATCTCGACCGGCAAGGTCGAATATGACCACGGTCAAAACCAACTCATCATACAGATAATAAACTTCAAGATAATAGCCAAGCCCACAACGGCCATAACATCAATAAAACAGCATTCACGAGTACTTACACAAAACAAGACCAAGACAACTAAAACAACATCGGCAACCCGAGAGAATATCACTGCTGCTCGTCATCCTCGTGCCCTTCATGCGACGGCTCGCCATTAAAACATGTACCTGAATACACAAAAAGGTATCCACCCCCGAAGGGCTCAGCAAACAGCCGATGCAAGTACAACAATTCATGAATTTGTAATACAAATGAATAAAATAATAAAATTATAGCATCATCACTCATATTCCGGAATATAGTGTAACCATCATCACAAAACAACCTCCCGAGCTATTCTTGCCCCGCACTCACACGATCTACGTGCCCCAATGACCTCGTTCGGCCCCCTCGTTTGTATAGCCCAACCAAGTGAGCCGTAGAAATCGCAGTGTAACGAATCCCAAGGGTCTTCGCTGGTTTTACTTGGCTCACACACACTCAGTGACCACATGTCACTATTTCCGAAATTACTACTTTTCACATAAAACACGTTTTTCACATCTTCATTCACACGAAGTACATCAAACGTAATCAAAATACTTGCCTAGCATTCCAGCGAATGGAAAAGTTCGATTGAGAAGGAAAATAGATTGGGCGATTAGCCAAGCCTTCAACCTAAAACGGATAATATCATATAATTAACGTGTTAAGATTTATATAACTATTAGAACTCTACTCTATAATTTAGCCGAGTTTGGGGCGGCGTATAAGGAGGTTGTGTTTCGAATTAGGAGCCATTTGGAAGTCGTTTGACCTATTTTGGACAAAAACTAAGAAGGTTATACATTATTTTAAAAGAAATATTAAAGTATTAGGGCCAAATTGAAGATTTAGAAAACTTCAGTCAAGTCCAACTTTATATCAAATTCTCAAATGGCATAGCCCTAGGCTTTCAAAATTTAGGTTTTCCACCCCAAAACTTTATATGACTATCTTATCGTCGTTTTAACATCTCCCGTCCACCGTAACCTCACCAGGAGCTTCTTTAACATCGACTAACACTATTTTTATACGTAAAAACACACCGACATCCCAGGTCGGCAAAGCCCGAAATTTGCACATAGTAACCCACACAAACACACACCAGCACACACAAGACACACACACACACCAGCACACACAACACACACACACACACACCCGCACACACAACATACACACCAGCACACACAACACACACACCCGCACACACAACACACACACACACCAGCATACACAACACACACACACACCTGCACACACAAACACACATACACCGGCACACACACATACCATAATACTCGACCAAATCAGAAAACTAAAACTAGAACAATGACTTCCTAACGGTGAAAAGGGTTTCAAGTTCCGGCAGCCCGAACGGCCGTACTGGGATGCAACGTCAAGCGGCGGTTTTGGCCCCATCCCGACTGTCCTGGCCTCGGTTTGAAAAACTCAACGGATATTTGTGACCTACATGTTGAAACGATCAAAACAGTATATAGATTGTGAAGTTTTACCAGAAAAATCTTCCTTTGTGGCAGAACCCTTCTCGGCCTGAGCCTCATGTTTCGCCTGTTTCTTCTCTTTTTTTCTCTTTTTCTCTCCTACAGTGTCGCGATTCTTTTCCATAGTCCTTCTTATCCCTCTCTTTTTCTTTTTCTTTTCTTTTTCTGATGGTGGTTTATATATATATATATACACATTACTAATTATATAGGTTAATATATATCATTATAATTGTTAGGACTATTATTGATACTTCATCCCGATGAATGTTGATACGGTGGTGACGTGCAAAATATTATATGTAAAATATATAGTAACACGCAAAACTACGAAAATTTAAGTTCATCACTCTAAACAACACGGATTGATATCGTTCTCAACTCTGACATAATAACAAAATTTATTACGGGGTATCACAGAAATCCTGTATGAATCATCAAGGACCACCTTGCAAGGCTAAATACTCCTGGGTGACCGATAGAGAAGTAGTACCATGAGGGAAGGGTGAAACGAACCCCCATCGAGGAGTGAGATAGAACATGAAACCGTAAGCTCCCAAGCAGTGCAAGGAGCTCTGACCGCGTGCCTGTTGAAGAATGAGCTGGCGACTCATAAGCAGTGGCTTGGTTAAGGGAACCCACTAGAGCCACAGCGAATGTGAGTCTTCATGGGGCAATTGTCACTGCTTAACGACCCGAACCTGGGTGATCTATCCGTGACCAGGATGAAGCTTGGGTGAAACTAAGTGGAGGTCCGAACCGACTGATGTTAAAGAATCAGCGGATGATTTGTGGTTAGGGCTGGAATGCCACTCGAACACAAAGCTAGCTGGTTCTCTTCGAAATGCGTTGAGGCACAGCAGTTGACTGGACATCTAGGGGTAAAGCACTATTTCAGTGCGGGCCGCGAGAGCGGTACCAAATCGAGGCAAACTCTGAATACTAGATATGACCTCAAAATAACATGAGTCAAGGTCGGCCAGTGATACGATGGGGGATAAGATTCATCGTCGAGATGGAAACATCCCAGATCACCAGCTAAGGACCCTAAATGATCGCTCACTGATAAAGGAGGTAGGGGTGCAGAGATAGCCAGGAGGTTTGCCTAGAAGAAGCCACCCTTAAAAGAGTGCGTAATAGCTCACTGATCGATCGCTATTGTGCCAAAGATGAACGGGGCTAAGCGATCTGCTGAAGCAGAGGGATGTAAAAGTACATCGGTAGGGAAGCGTTCCGCCTTAGAGGGAAGCCTCTGCGCAATCAGAGGTGGACGTCGCGAAAGAGAGAATGTCGGCTTGAGCAACACAAACATTAGTGAGAATCGAATGCCCCCAAAACCTAAAGGTTCCTCCGCAAGGTTCATCCACGGAGGGTGAGTCAGGGCCTAAGATCAGGACAAAAGGCGTAGTCGATGGACAACAGGTGAATATTCTTGTACTACCCCTTGTTGGTCCCAAGGACGGAGCACGCTAGGTTAGCCTAAAGATGGTTATCGGTTCAACAATGCAATGTGCCCCTATTTTTCAGGGTAATAAGGGGTAGAGAAAATTCCTTGAGCTAATGTTCGAGCACCAGGCGCTACGGCGCTGAAGTAACCCATGCCATACTCCCAGGAAAAGCTCGACTGACCTTTAAACAAAAGGGTACATGTACCCAAAACTGATACAGGTGGGTAGGTAGAGAATAGCTAGGGGCACGAGACAACTCTCTCTAAGGAACTCGACAAAATAGCCCCGTAACTTCGGGGTGCCTTCTCAAAAGGGGGTCGCAGTGACCAGGCTCGGGCAACTCTTTACCAAAAACACAGGTCTCCAGAAAGTGGTAAGACAATGTATGGGGGCTGACGCCTAACCAATGCCGGAAGGTCAAGGAAGTTGGTGACCTGATGACAGGGGAGCCGACGACCGAAACCCCGGTGGATGACGGTCGTAACTATAATGGTCCTAAGGTAGCAAAATTCCTTGTCCGGTAAGTTCCAACCTACACGAAAGGCATAACGATCTGGGCACTCCCTCGGAGAGAGACCCGGTGAAATATACATGTCTGTGAAGATGCGGACTACCTGCACATGGACAGATAGACCCTATGAAGCTTGACTGTTCCCTGGTATTAGGTTTGGGCCTTTCCTGTGCAGCTTAGGTGGAAGGCTAAGAAGGCCTCCGTCCGGGGGGCCCCAAGCTATCAGTGAGATACCACTCTCAAAGAGCTAGAATTCTAACCTTGTGTCAGGACCTACGGGCTGAAGAACAATCTCAGGTAGACAGTTTCTATGGGGCATAGTCCTCTCAAAAGGTAATGGAGGCGTGCAAGGTTTTCCTCGGGCCTGATGGAGATTGGCCCTCGAGTGCAAAGGTAGAAGGGAGCTTGACTGCAAGACCCACCCGTCGAGCAGGGTCAAAAGTCGGCCTTAGTGATCCGACGGTGCCGAGTGGAAGGGCCGTCACTCAATGGATAAAAGTTACTCTAGGGATAACAGGCTGATCTTCCCCAAGATCTCACATCGACGGGAAGGTTTGGCACCTCGATGTCGGCTCTTCACCACCTGGGGCTGTAGGATGTTCCAATGGTTGGGCTGTTCGCACATTAAAGCGGTACGTGAGCTGGGTTCAGAACATCATGAGATAGTTCGTTCTATATCCGGTGTGGGTGTTAGAGCATTGAGGGGATATTTACCTATTACGATAGGACCAGGAAGGACCCATCTCTGGTGCACGAGTTATCGTACCCACGGTAAACGCTGGGTTGCCAAGTGTGGAGCGGATAACTGATTAAAGCATCTAAGTTAGTAAACCCAACCCAAGATGAGTGCTCTCCTATTCCAACTTCCCTAGAGCTTCCAGTAGCACAACCGAGACAGCAACGGGTTCTCTGCCCCTGGGGGCATTGAGCGACAGAAGTTTTGAGAATTAAAGAGAAGGTCATGGCAAGACGAGCCATTTATAATTACGATATATGTGAAGTGGAAGTGCAGTGATGTATGCAGTTGAGGCATCCTAACAGACCGATAGACATGAACTTTGTTCCTACATGACCTGATAAATTCGATCAGGCACTCGTATCTATTTTCATTGTTCAAATCTTTAACAACACGAAAAAACATTGTTCAAATCTCTGACAACATGAAAAAAAAAACTCTGCCCCTCCTCTCTATCTATCCAAGGGATGAAAGGGCAGAGGCCTTTGGTGTCCCTTCCAGTCAAGAATTGGGGACTCGCAATCACTAGCCAATAGGCTTTTCTCTCATGCCTTTATTTTATCATGGTTCGATATTCTATTATGGTGTCCTAGGCATAGAGGAACCACACCAATCCATAAGGAATTTGGTGGTTAAACTCTACTGCGGTGATGATACTGTATGGGAGGTCCTGCAGAAAAATAGCTTGACGCCAGGATGCTTAACACCATGGTTGGGGAAAGGAAAGTTTTGTTTTTTTGAGGGTACCCCCGCGAACAGATCCAGTGCGGACGGGGTAGACCGGTATCTTAGAGGATTAGAGCACATGGCTATGAACCACGGTGTCGGGAGTTCGAATCCCTCATACACCACAATCGGCCCAAAAGGGAAGTACCTTTACCCTAGGGGTAGAAAACTCATGATTGGGGTAGCGGACCAAAAGCTATTGAACTTGGGGTGTGTGTATTTGGAATGCTTTTACTTTTTACTTATTCTTTTTCGTTAATTCAGAATGAATCAAATCTCCCCAAGTAGGATTCGAACCTATGACCAATTGGCTAACAGTCGACCGCTCTACCATTAAGCTACTGAGGAACAATGGGAGAATGGATATTATAAAAAAACTCCTATAAAACAATAACAACAACATCTAAGCCTTAGTCTCAAAATGATTTGGGGTCGGTTAACATAAATGAAACTCTGAAATTGTCGATGATCGTTACATAAATAACATAAAAGGAAAAGAGAGGAAAAAAAGTAGAGAACAAAGCCAAAAAAAGTCCTGAAAAATAAATTAAAATATAACATGAAATAAAAGAAAATAAGAATAAAGAAAGAATCAGATTCCATATGAGCTATATAATTATCACTACAAATCCATTAAATAATAATTTAAATAGTAACGTAGTAATTGAAGGAAGCTGTAAGTAGATAAAATTGAAGGAAGCTACAAGTAGATAAAATTGAATAACAAAATAAATATATATTATCATATATAAGGGATAAATATATTAACAAAACAAAAAATAGGTTGATTATGATTTTTCAATCTTTTATACCGAGTGAATACATTACACTACAACCAAAAGGAGGTAAATTATGATGTTTCAACTTTTTATATGCAATACTCTAGTATCCTTATGTACGAAGATAATCAAGCCCGCCATTGTGGTCGGACTATATTATGGATTTTTGACCATATTCTCCATAGGGCCCTCTTATTTATTCCTTCTCTAGGCTCAAATTATGGAAGAAGTAAGAAATAAGCAGTTAGCAACAATGGTAGTTAGTTTATGAGCTCTATCCGAGGCGCATAATAAATCGACATGAACATTATGAGATGTCCCATAAGAAAACTTGTTGTTGCTGCTAATTTTTTATTTCTTCCTTATTCCATAATCCGAGCTTGGAGAAGGAATAAATGAGAGGGTCTTATGGACAATATGGTCAAAAATTCCATAATATGGTCTGACCATAATGGCGGGCTTGATTATCTTCATACATAAGGATACAAGAGTATTGCGTATGAAAAATCGAAACATCATAATTTACCTGCTCCTGGTTGTAGTATAATGTATTCAATGCGTATAAAAGATTGAAAAATCATCATCAACCTATTCTTTATTTTGTTAATATATTTATCTCTGACTAAATGATAATATATTTCTCTTTGTTATTCGGTTTTATCTACATATAGCTTCCTTCAATTTAATCTACTTATAGCTTCCTTCAATTTTATCTACTTATAGTTTCCTTCAATTTTATCTACTTACAGCTTCCTTCAGTTATTATGTTACTATTTAAATTATTATTTAGTGGATTTGTAGTGATAATTATATGGCTCATATGGATACTTCATATTTTTTTGCTTATATGAGTTTTTTAAAATTTCCATTCTCCCATTGTTCCTCAGTAGCTTAATGGTAGAGCGGTCGACTGTTAGCCGATTGGTCATAGGTTTGAATCCTACTTGGGGAGATTTGATTCATTCTGAATTGACGAAAAAGAACAAGTAAAAAGCAAAAGGAAATCCAAATACACACACCCCAAGTTCAATAGCTTTTGGTCCGCTACCCCGATCAAGATTTTTCTACCCCTAGGGTAAAGGTACTTTCCTTTTGGGCCGATTGTGGTCTAGGAGGGATTCGAACCCCCGACACCATGGTTCGTAGCCACGTGTTCTAATCCTCTAAGCTACCCATCTACCCCGTCCCCACTGGATCTGTTCCCGGATGTACCCTAAAAAAACAAAACTTTCCTTTCCCCAGCCATGGTGTTAAGCATCTTGGCGTCAAGCTATTTTTCTGCAGGACCTCCCCTACAGTATCATCACCGCAGTCGAGTTTAACCACAAAATTCGGGATGGATTGGTGTGGTTCCTCTATGCCTAGGACACCAAAATAGAATATTGAACCATGAATGAATAAACGCATGAGAGAAAAGCCTATTGGCTAGTGATTGTGAGTCACCCAATTCTTGACTAGAAGGGACACCGAAGGCCTCTGCCCTTTCATCCCTTGGATAGATAGAGAGGGGGGGCATAACTTTTTATTTTTCATGTTGTCAAAGATGTGAACAACATTTTTTCGTGTTGTCAAATATTTGAACAATAAAAATAGATGGTGAGTGTCTGATCGAATTGATCAGGTCATGTAGAAACAAAGTTCAAGTCTATCGGTCTGGTAGGATGCCTCAGCTGCATACATAACTGCACTTCCAGTTGACACATATCGTAATTATAAACGGCTTGTCTCGTCGTGACCTTCTCTTTAATTCTCAAAACATCTATCACTCCATGCCCAGGGGCAGAGAACCCGTCGCTGTATCGGTTGTGCTATCGGAAGCTCTGGGAAAGTCGAAATAGGAGAGAACTAATCTTGAGGTGAGTCCTTCTCGGTCCTCTCGTACTAGTTAAAGATCCTCTCAATGCTCTAACGCCCACACCAGATATGGACCGAACTGTCTCACGACGTTCTGAACCCAGCTCACATACAACTTCAATAGGCGAATAGACCAACCCTTGGAACATCCTAGAGCCCCAGGTGGCGAATAGCTGACATTGAGGTGCCAAACCTTCCCGTCGATGTGAGCTCTTGGGGAAGATCAGCCTATTATCCCTAGAGTAACTTTTATGTGTTGGGCAATGGATCCACTCGGCACCATCGGATCACTAAGGCCGACTTTTGTACCTGCTCGACGGGTGAGTCTTGCAGTCAAGCTCCTTTCTCCTTTTGCACTCGAGGGCCAATCTCCGTCCAGAATGAGGAAACCTTTGCACGCCTCTGTTACCTTTTGGGAGGACTACGCCCCATAAAAACTGTCTACCTGAGACTGTTCCTCGGCCTGTAGGTCCTGACAAAAGGTTATAATTCTAGCTCTTCCAGAGTGGTATCTCACTGATGGCTCGGGGGCCCCCGGAAGGAGGCCTTCTTCGCCTTCCACCTAAGCTGCACATGAAAGGCCCAAACCCAATCCTAGGGAACAGTCAAGCTTCATAGGGTCTATTTGTCCAGGTGCAGGTAGTCCGCATCTTCACAGACATGTTTATGTCACCAATTCTCTCTTCGAGACAGTGCCCAGAACGTTATGCCTTTTGTGCAGGTCGGAACTTACCTAGCAAGGAATTTTGATACCTAAGGACCGTTATAGTTACGGCCGCCGTTCACGGGGCTTCAGCCGTCGGCTCCCCTATCATCAGGTCACCAACTTCCTTGGCCTTCCGGCACTAGGCAGGCATGAGCCTCCATACATGGTCTTACGACTTTGCAGGGACCTGTGTTTTTGGTAAACAGTCGCCCGGGCCTGGCCACTGCGACCCCCTTTTGGAGGCACCCTTTCTCCCGAAGTTACGGGGCTATTTTGCAGAGTTCCTTAGAGAGAGTTTTCTTGTTCCGCTAGGTATTATCTACCTACCCACCTGTGTCAGTTTCGAGTACAGGTACCCTTTTGGTTAAAGGTCGTTCGAGATTTTCATAGGAGTATGGCATGGGTTATTTCAGCGCCGTAGCGCCTGGTGCTCGAACATTGGCTCGAGGCATTTTCTCTACCCCTTATTTCCTTGAAAAAACATGGGCACCATGCGTTCTTGAACTGATAACCATCTTTCGGTTAACCTAGCCTATTCCGTCCCTTGGTAATAATTAGGGGTAGTACAGGAATATTCACTTGTTGTCCATCGACTACGCCTTTCGGCCTGATCTTAAGCCCTGACTCACCCTCCGTGGACGAACCTTAGGGAGGAACCATTAGGTTTTCGAGGCATTTGATTCTCACCAATGTTTTCGTTACTCAAGCTCACATTCTTGCTTCCGCGTTGTCCACCTCTGCTCGCATAGAGACTTCCCTCTAAGGTGGAACGCTCACCTACCTATGTACTTTTACATCCCACAGCTTCGGCAAATCGCTTAGCCCCCTTCATCTTCAGTGCAAGAGCGCTCAATCAGTGAGCTATTATGCACTCTTTTTAAGGGTGGCTGCTTCTAGGCAAACCTCCTTTATCACTGAGCGATCTTCTAGAGGCCTTAGCTGGTGATCTGGGTTGTTTCCCTCTCGACGGTGAAGCTTATCCCCTGTTGTATCACTGGACGACCTTAGCCCCTGCATTTTGAGGTCATATCTAGTATTTAGAGTTTGCCTCGATTTGGCACTGCTCTCGCGGCCCAAACCGAAACAGTGCTTTACCCCTAGATGTCTAGTCAACTGCTGTGCCTCAATGCATTTCGGGGAGAACCAGCTTGCTTTGGGTTCGAGTGGCATTTCACCCCTTACCACAAATCATCCGCTGATTCTTCAGCGTCAATCGGTTCGGACCTCCACTTTGTTTCACCCAAACTTCATCCTGATCATGGATAGATCACCCAGGTTTAGGTCCATAAGCAGTGACAATTGCCCTATGAAGACTCGCTTTCGCTATGGATTTGGTGGGTTCCCTTAATCAGGCCACTGCCTATGAGTCGCCGGCTCATTCTTTAACAGGCACGAGGTCATAGCCCTGGCTCCTCCCATTGCTTGGGAGCTTACGGTTACATGTTCTATTTCACTCCCGATGGGGGTTCTTTTCACCCTTCCCTCATGGTACTACTTCGCTATCGGCCACCCAAGAGTTTTTAGCCTTGCAAGGTGGTCTTTGCTGATTCACACAAGATTCCATGTGTCCCATGCTACTCCGGTCAGAGCATAAGCTGGTGATGATTTCGGATACTAGATTTTCGCCATCTAAGATGAATCATTCAAGTTGCTTCGCCTAGCAGCACGACGCTTGTATTGCTCTCCCACAACCCTATTTTAACGGTTTAGGCTGCTCCAATTTCGCTCGCTGCTACTATGGGAATCACTTTTGATTTCTTTTTCTATAGCTACTAAGATGTTTCAGTTTGCCAGGTTGTCTCTTGCCTGCCCATGGATTCAGCATCAGTTCGAAAGGTTGCCCTATTCGAGAATCTCCGGATCTATGCTTATTTTCAACTCCCTAAAGCATTTCATCGATTACTACGCCCTTCCTCATATCTGGGTGCCTAGGTATCTACCGTAAGACTTTTCTCATTTGAATCTCGCCCTTATTGTCCTTACTTATGCTTAGGCTACGCCATTCTAAGGTACTGCTAAATGGATGGATCTTATCAACGTCCACGAATGAGAAATCATAGATCGAACTGCCGAATCAGAAAAATGTGGTACTATCATATAGTTTTATATCGGCTAACTTCATGAGTTGGAGATAAGCGGGCTCGAACTGCTGACATCCGCCGCAGGGTAAACCACCGCTTCTCATGCCCCCCGATTGATTCTACCATACAGGCCAACGATAGACAATAACTCCCTCCCGAACACAGCTTACAACTATCATCGTACTGTGCTCTCCAAAGAGAAACTCTTCTAAAAATCTCACTCAAAAGGTACTGAGTTGGATTCCCCTTATAACTAAGGATTTTTGTGGTTCTAGAGGTTCAAGCAACAGGAACCAGGAATAAGAGCTCCCCACTTCCACCCGACTCTTTGGCCTTAAGAATGCTGGTTTTAAGAATGAGTGATTGCCCTTCTCCGACCCTTACTCCCCAACCTGAGAACGGACAGCTAATGCGTGCCATTTATTGCACAGGGTTCTATGGTCGGTCTGTGACCCCTGGATGTCGAAGGCGCCCTTGGGATGATCTAGTAGTTCCTACAGGGTGGAGATGACGGGGCCGGTCCATGGAGTTTCCTTCCTTTTATTTTGCCGCCTTCGCTCAAATGGTTGAAGTGAGATAGTAAATCAAGTTGTTCGCAAGGACCAACTTGATCCTCTTTCCTAAGGATCTTAGCTGAGGGACCCTGGGAGAGCCGTCGACTCCAACTATCATCCATGTATGATCCATACTAGATCTGACCAGCTGCCCACCCTGCCTCCTTTACGTTCTTGACAGCCCATCTTTGTCTTAGTAGAGTCTTTCAGTGGCATGTTTTGGTCCTCTTCTCCATTACTTAGAAAAAGTGAGCCACCGGTTTAGGTACAAGATACAAACTGGACAATTAGACATCCAACCCGTAATCATAATGACCCAATTGCAAGAGCGGATCTCTACAAACTGAGCTATATCCCCCCCGAGATAAGTGGAGCATGCATCAAGTTGTCATATGCTTCTTCTACTCTTTTCCCTGACGTAGCTGGGTCATCCTGGACTTGAACCAGAGACCTCGCTCGTGAAGTAAATCATTGCACTGATCGGGGGCATTCATAGTGACTGAAGGGGTCGAAGACCAAGAAGTGAGTTATTTATACCATCTTCTTACGGCTAGATTCAATCACCTGGTCCCTGTGGAAAGGAAAAACACTTCACATTCTTCATTTTGGGAAGTGAGGATTAGGGAAATCCTATTGCAGCTTTCTCGACCTCTTGGAAAAGCATGAAAAAAACATCTCGAATAGTACGATCCCTCCGTCACCACTTCATTCTGGGGTCATCTCGTAGTTTTTTGGTCTATGAAGATGCTAGGTGCTCCATTTTCCTTTCCCATTAAGGCCGAACCTAAACCTGTGCTTGAGGTCCATACACTGATGGGTGGGATGTATGGATTCTCGAGAACAGAGGAGCCTTGGTGATCCCCCCAGACTTCCCGGATCCCACGAGTGAATTGAAAGTTGGATCTACATTGGATCTCACCCGAAGCACCCCATCTATCCTCCTGATGAGAGGTTTGGTTTGGAGGAGGAGTACGCCATGCTGACGATGAGCACATTGAAATATCCATGGGGATGAGAGCCCTCACAGCTGAGGCACACCAATGCAATTATCAAGAGCGCGCTCTACCAGTGAGCTAATTGCCCGTCGTGCAAGCCCCCCGCTGGGACCGCTATGTTAAAAGAGAGAGCAATCCCACCCCTCGTCTTTTCTTTTCGCCCCCATGTCGCCCCACGGGGAACATAGGGACGTAATAAAAACAAAGGGGATCCGACCTAGGATAATAAGCTCATGATCTTGGTCTTACTTCACAATCGAGAAATGAAAGAAAACTTCTATCTTCAAGTTTAACTTATACGTATCTCTTATTTTGGTGTTTTGGGTGTGAAGCAGTGTCAAACCAAATACCCAACAAGCATTAGCTCTCCCTAAAAAGGAGGTGATCCAGCCGCCTTCTAGTACAAATACCTTGTTACGACTTCACTCTAGTCACTAGCCCTGCCTTCGGCATCCCTCTCCTTGCGGTTAAGGTAATGACTTGGGGTATGACCAGCTTCTATAGTGTTATGGGCGGTGTGTACAAGGCCCGGGAATGAATTTTTAATTCATTTAAAAATTTAATTACTTAAAAATAATATCAAAATCAAAATATTTTTATATAATTTTTTAGAAAAATTATAAATAAACGATCAAATTTCAATCATTTCACTACGCCCTGTTATATAAATAGATAAATAACTTAAAAATAATACTCAATTATTAATCAGTCCCTCAAAAGTCTATTATATTTTTAAAACCTCCTATAAACTAAGACTAAGTCTTATTGTTGGGCTTCTCTCGAAGCTAGATCCAAAAGTAAATTATGAGCATTATGTTCATGCATAACATTCATACTATGGTTAGCACTGGTTGATGATATCATCCCAAGTATTAATTACACGGCCTTAACTATCAACTACGGGTTGGTTGAAATGAAATTGAAACCATTGAAATTAAAAAAGCTATAGTGCTGATACCTAAAGCGATACTCACTACAGGCCCTTTAGGGATAAATTTGGTGACCGAGAGTTGTTGAAACTAGCATATTGGAATATCAATCGGCCAAAATAACCATGAGCGTCAACGATATGTTAAGTTTCTTCCTCTTGACCAAACTTGTAACCTTCATTAGCAGATTCATTTATAGGGAGCCTCCGAATACACCAGCTACGCCTAACGAATGTAAGAACCGCACGCTTTAACCGGGTTATTCTATTCCACATCTTAAAAATAATAGAACTTTAATCAAAATACTTACTTAATGGCATGGCAATACATTTATATAAAATTCTACTACGAGCACACGCAATGGAACCGTAGACAGTCAAGTGAAATCCAATTCCAGAAATAATTTGATATATGATAGCATTATTGTGGTAAAGGTCATAATGCCAGAGGAATCATTACCATAAGGCATAGAGTGGGAGGTCATAAGCGTCTATACCGTAAAATCTATTTTAGATAGAATGAAAAAGACATATATGGTAGAATCATAACCATAGAATACGACCCCAATCGAAATGCATACATTTGTCTCATACACTATGGGGATGGTGAGAAGAGATATATTTTCAATCCCAGAGGGACTATAATTGGAGATACCATTATTTCTGGTACATGAGTTCCTATAAAAATTGGAAATGCCCTACCTTTGAGTGCGGTTTGAACTATTGATTTATGTAAGTGGAAGTAACCAATTAGGTTTACAACGAAACCTAGAAATCGATCACTGATCCAATTTGTGTAGTTCTACTGGATAGACCTCAACAGAAAACTAAAGAGTAAGGGCAGCAAGTGATTTCAGTAGTTACTCATATACAATTATTGACTCTAGAGATATAGTAATATGGAGAAGATAAGATTGTTTCAAGCACCGACAGCACCAGAAGCACCCCTTGTTTCAAATAGAGAAGGATATGTAATTCAAATTTCATTTGATGGTTAGAGGCGAATTCAAAGTTAAGTAGTATGAATTCTAAAGATTCCTCGGGGTAAAAATAAAGATGTCTCCTACGTTACACATAATATGTGTAAGTATCGACGTAATTTCATAGAGTCATTCGGTCTGAATGCTACATGAAGAACATAAGCCAAATGACGGAACGGGAAGACCTAGGGTGTAAAAGATCATACCATGAGTGATTCGTTGGATTCATATGGATATTCACCCATGTGGTACTTCATTGATTGTACGATATATATCCGTCTGTATAGATATCATCATCTACATCCAAAAAGCCGTATGCTTTGGAAAGAAGCTTGTACAGTTTGGAAAGGGGTTTTGATTGATCAAAAAAAGAAAAATCTACTTCAACAAATATGCCCTTAAGGCCATACATAATATAGAAATAACACTTGGAAAGGGTGGACAATTAGTTAGAGCAGCGGGTGCTGTAGCGAAATTGATTGCAAAAGATGGGAAATGGGCCACATTAAAATTACCTTCTGGGGAGGTCCGTTTGATATCCTAAAATTGCTCAGCAACAATCGGACAAGTGGGGAATGTTAGGGCAAAATATAAAAGTTTGGGTAGACCCAGATCCACACGTTGGTTAGGTAAGCATCTTGTAGTAAGAGGAGTAGTTATGAATCCTGTAGACCATCCCCACAGGCGTGGTGAGGGGAGGGCCCCAATTGGTAGAAAAAACTGATAACCCCATAGGGTTATCCTGCACTTGGAAGAAGAAGTAGAAAAAGGAATAAATAGAGTGATAATTTGATTATTCATCGACGTAGTAAATAGACGAGAAAAAAGAATGTCTTTCTTTGTCTTTACAAAAAACAAAAATAGGAGCAAGCTATGATACGTTCAATAAAAAAATCATTTTGTGTCCAATCATCTATTAAAAAAATTGACAAGCTTAATAAAAATAATAAAAGGAAATAATAGTAACGTGGTCCCGTGCATCTACCATTTTACCTACAATGATATGCCATACGATTGCCGTTCATAATAGAATATTTGCCTCTTTATATAACAGATCATATGGTAGGTCACAGATTAGGAGAATTTGTTCCTACTAAAAGTCATGAAGACAACCAAAAAGTGATATGACATCTCGTCGTTAATCTTATTTTTAAAAACATATAGAAAAACATAAAGATATATAAAAGTATTTATGATTGTTAGTAGGAGAGAAACCTTATGTATATGTTGAAATAATATAACAGAAAACCTTATCAAGTTCCAAACTTGATTGTTGTATATAGACTGCATTTCGTACTTCATGGCCTCTATCCATTCCTCATAATTCGGTCCCAATGCAGCTTCTTGTTTGGTACTAGGCTCATTATCTACGAGCGATGCATCATCATCCTTTGTCACCAGATACCCATATCTCTCATGTTCATATCGCAACCTATCAGATCTGCGAGGAACATGTGTACTCTGAACTGGCTTTTCAACTAATTGTTGAGCCTGTTTCAATTTCTATCGGTGAGGTAATGTTCTTGTGGTTCTCGAGTTATCTTGAGAATTAATTTTCTCCCGCTTTCTCTGCTGGATACAAATTCCATTTCAATGAAGGCAATATTTTGAGCAACAAACACTTTGTTCTCTGCATGCTTATAGAACTAGTATCCTTTAGTTTCCTTAGGATATCCCACAAATAAATATTTTCAGATTTGGGCACCAATTTGTCAGACACTTGGTGTCTTACGAACGCTCCACAACTCCAGATCTTTAGGAAAGACAAGTTTGGTCTCTTACCAGTCCATTACTCAAATGGTGCCTTTTGAAGTGCTTTAGATGGAACACGGTTAAGGGTGAATGTTCTTGTTTCTAAGGTGTGGCCCCACAATGATAATGAAAACTCCGTTCGACTCATCATAGATATATTATCTAATATTATTTATTCTTACTTGTCTTTAATTCTCGTACTGACCCATAAGGCTTATATTATATTGGTAATTATTTAATACCTTATTAGATAAATACTCCCTTCATTTCAAAAAAATTATCCACTTTGACTCTTTTCTAATTTTTTTTTTAAACTAGTATCATTTGAAAATTTGTACATGGAGTAATGAAGGTAAAATCATAATATAACATTAACTTCTTAAATATTTAAAAAAAGTCAAAACTGGACCATCTTTTTAAAATGGAGGTAGTAAGTCACAAGCAGTCTCTACCAAGTCATCATGGCTACCCAAATAATATGAGTTTGTCTTTCATTAAACCATTAACGTGTCAAATCCTTTTATCTCACGATATCATATTTGAACTAAGTCATGAAAATTGTCATACTTATTATGTTCAAATGCTTTCTCGATCTCAAATAGACTGATTGAGTCCAATGACTCTTCATTTGAGCATGGTCATGCATTTCCTTCGGTCCCACTTATTGAGGGTCCATGAGATATCTCTCTCCTGAAATAGAGGGACATCCCATCTTGATTATTCATTGCCTCTACATGACTTCCACTAATCCCGATCGTTAACCTTTATGATCAGCACATTTTAGATGATGTTGGATTACGTCAAGACATAGCAGTTATCATGTTGGACTCTATGATAATCTCATGTTCAAGGATTTGTTAACATACTGTTATATGGAAATTCACTTATGATATTTTCATGTATCAATCTCAATGCAGGTGTGTCTAATATTGTGTTCTCAAATCAATACCCATAAGTTTAATCCATACCATTATGCACAATCATCCAATGATTACAAGTCAAACTTATACTAGTATATTAATCACTCGAGTCTCCATTCTACATAATTGGACTAGAGATATTTAAATAATCTTATTATTCGTGAATAACTATTATACAATTATAATATCAAAATATGCATATATTATAATAATCTACAAGGAATGGATATTATCAAGTAACTTTATACAAACGTGACAAATCTAGGAATATCAAATGTCATATGGCACTACATCCAACAAATCAGTTGTTCGGTAATTCCAGTTCATTATGTTGGTTAGAAAGTTCTCTGGATTGGGCTATTTATAAACTCGGATTCGTTATAAATGTAGTCATTGGCTGGTGGGTGAGATGTGGACACTTTAAATTGGCGGCTGATGAATGTTTGAATTAAATTGTCTAGCATTAAATGCTCCGGACATTATTTTTTGCCTTCATTAAAATCTCTTTGGTCCACAGTTGATGGCCGCACTAAATTCTGTCCTATCAGCAATAAATGCATTTTAAAAATCCTGAATATTTTATGAATAAAGAGTTACTTATTTCATATCTGTGTTAAAGTCTAAATATTATCGTATTGGTTTTGCATTTTACTTTTCCTAAGTAAAATTCATACAACGATTTCGTTGTAGCCAACACCTTGCTTTCCTGTAAGCCGGATCTTCATAACTATGTAGGATGAACGCCTTTTGAGCGATGTATGTATATTTTTGTAGGATGCTGGCTGTAGGATGCATTTATCAAAAGACTTGGGTATTTTATCCTAACAAACTGGTTACTAGATTGCCAATCAGAGGACCACATGCGGTTTTCATTTTAAAAAGTTTTCTCCGACTACCTTTAAAGTATCGTTTAATGAAAAATATGTGCACAACCCACAAGAGAAAATCACAACTCATCCCCTTATGTCACCACATTATTCAAGTGACCTTCTTCATAGATGATTCCAAAATCTCAAGAATAGGAAAAAGGGATGTAAAGGGAAATAGAAGCCTCATTATATGGTTATCAATAAAATAGGCTTAAAGGCAAAACAACGCGAACTAGGGAATTAATGATCTTTGGGTTAAGCCAAAAGATTTGAAGGGCTAACCAAAAACCACCTAAGATCACTTTTACTAAAAGGGCTAACCAAAACCCACCTAAGATCACTTTTACTAAATACACGAAATTGTTGTTTTGAATAAGAAATCAGTGCAAGTTTTAGAGTTCTACAACATGAATGAAACATTCTAATTGAACGTACTTGCATAAAAATGATTCAATTCGAGGCTCAAAATTCTTACAAGTTTCTATTTTATTTTGCCCATAAATCCAAGGCATTTAACCACTTATTCAACTACACAACCATCAGTCATCAAAAAAAACCATTGGCAAATCCAAATTCCAATGTTATATGAAAATTATACAAAAATCCCAAGGCGGGTTCTAGAAATTTATCCATTGAGCTTTTCTCAAAGCACAAACACAAAGAAAACAAAAAAAAAATTAGAAAACTAACAAACTAATGCGAACAACCAAAAAGAGATAATTATGCTAGAAAAATAAACCTTAAATGCAAACTACATACAATGCAAATATAAAATAATACCAGTATTATTTTCTTGACCCAAAAGTTTACACCAACCATACTTAGATTAATTTATATTACATAGGGGACCATGGAATTTAATAACATAAGTCGAGAAATATTTAAAAGCGGTTGAGTCGGCTGTTTAAATGCCCTGATTGACACGGCCCATATCAAATGACACGACCGTGTCAGACTGTTGTCAAGATCGCTCTTTCAATTTGGAAGATGACGTGGGCCGTGTAGTTTGATTCGGCTATAACTGGACTGAACTACAATTTTGTCCTTCATATGTATTTTCCTACTAATTAAAGTCAAAAACTCAAACGATTAGCCCAAGCACTGAAAAAAAAGCTAAATTAAGAGTAGAAAAATAACATAAAGCCACGCAAAACACAAACTAATGAACTACAAATACAGAAAACAAAAATGCTACTAATATACAGTAACTGTTGGGTTGCCTCCCAACCAGCACAATATGTTTAACATCTTAATCCAGATATTTGTTTTACTCATCGTGGACCATTTGAGGATCCTTCACAATCTTGATTCTTTGCAACTTCACTAGATGGTTTGCCCCTTTTCAACTCATCTGATCGAGGGGTTATGGAAAAAATGATGTCCTTGCCATCTGCCCTTAGCATGAGTTTCCGACAATCCATATCAATTAAGGCTCTTGACGTAGCTAGGTATGGACGCTAGGAAATTAGCTCACCGTCTTGCTCTTTAACATCATCTAATATATTAAAATCCACGAGGAATGATGATTGGTATATATTAACGAGCACATCCTCCATACATCCCTTTAGCACAACTAACGAATGGTCCACAAATTTTAGGTGCACCGACGATGGCTTCAATCCTCTTAATCCGATCATCCTGAAAATAAAAAAAGGTCACATATTGACACTCAAGCCAAGATCCATTAGTTCATAATTTACTAAAACTCGAAATAGAACAAGGATTTGAAGAACTCTCATGATTCTTAAGCTTTTGGGGTAGGCACTTAGTCTCTTTGTTCTTAGACGCTATAGCTAGCAAGAAGGCCTAAAAGTCTCTTCTTGATCATCTGCCACATCAGCTCGAGTGTTAACATCATTAATTAAAAATATTTAACCAACATCATGGGATAACAACATAGCAGCATGAACGACAATACCCTTGTTAGATGACACGACCATGTCTTGTTAATTATCTTCTGAATTTTGCAGTTCTCCATTAGCATGAGGAGAAAATAGCAATGCACTGCTGTTTTGGGTTCACCTCAGTATTGTTCTTATATTGACCAATTTGGTGTTGGATACTCACAACCTTAGCCAAGTGACCAATATTAGACTCGAGATATTTCAGTTGAGCTCCAATGCTGGTTGACGATTGCATCATTTGATTTTCGATCCTATCGAGCTCCTCTTCTTCTTTGGTGAACTGAATTCTAGTATCTTTCATAAAGGTAGAGAATTCTACAAATTAAGCTAGGTTTTGAGTCATCAATCACCTCGTCATCAGATACCTTGAATACGGTTAGAGGTTGATTGTGTTCGTTAGGTTCCCCATAGTTGAATTTATCGTGAGTAAGGATGATGGAACCTCCGATTATTCTGGTAATTATTAAGATTTCGGTGGTTGATGTAGTGAACTTCCTCCGACGGGTCCGAGGTCAGTGTATTACTTGAGGTGTTTCTCTTTCATCTATTTGCTTAATCAGTGCCCATCACTGATTGGTCAATGTAGCCACCTATGCATCCAATCGTTGGATGAGATATGAATCATAAATTTCAGCCACTCTGCGCACACTTGTTATCTCAGTCGGCTTTGGTAACTATTCATGGTCATCTCCTCAATCAACCCATAAGCTCCTTCTACACATCTTGCTAGCAATGCTCCTCCTACCGATGCATTAACAAGATTTCTCGTGTTTGTGGCTCACAATTTGTAAAGGAAATATATTCGCTGGTCTCACGGAAAGCCATGGAAAGGTCACAGTCTCAACAAATTCTTGTACTTTTCCTGCACCACATATCATAGTCCCCTAAAGCATAGTCCAAATCGAGCTGCGTACTTCTCTCTTAAGGAAAGTAGAAACACCCTTAGGTGAATTGCATCATCCGGCATCCCCTACATCTTAATGGTGTCGCTTATCCGCATGAAGTGGAAGAGATGAGCATGTGGATCCTCCATTCTCCAAACTGGTTCTAGTGAACCATCGATATTAACACCGACTTCAACTCAAAGTTCAATGCATATATAGGTGCATGCGCAATTTCCCCTCATTTCGGTCAATCATCGGTCAAAATCCTCCATGAATGCACTAAACTCGAGTGGTCGGTTGCTCCAATGTGCGTCCTGTAATATCCGCAATTTTGATTTCTGGTAATTTATTTTTTTTAGTGGAAGTCCATCTTAGTGACTCTATTATGACCGTGTCGTCATTCCGAGAATAATTAATTCTACACTTTTTGTCATCCGAGTTCGTCTCGGTGTCATTCTGTTGAGTTCCGTGTTCTTAAGCGACTTTTCCATGTATGAGTTCGACTTTGTAAAATCACCATTAATTCTTGGAAACTTCTAAAATTCTGAATCTTTTCAATGTTATATAGCATCAAGTTAGCTTTCCAATGGTTCAAACGGTGAGTCAATCGAAGTCCAGACGAAGGAGTTATGGTCGAAATAGCTAAGACTGCACCATGTGCCTTTTTGATGCTGGAGCGGGCTGTACCGCGGGCCGCGGCCCCTTCTGGCCGGGCCGCGGCACAAAAAATGTTTTGCTGGGCATTTTTGGCCTTGTGCCGCGTCACACTCAGCCCGTGCCGCGGCACACAGTGCATATTTTTCTATAACTGCATTTTGTTGAGGAGAACAAGCTCATTTCTTCATTTTACTTCTTCCTCTCTTCCTTGGGGCGATTTTGGGCGATCTTGAGGTGTTTTAACATCATCAAAACTCAGATATTCTCATCTTCTTCAAGTTGTAGTGTGGATCAACAACATATTTGTGGATTCTTCATCTTAATCTAAGGTAACTTCTTCAACCCTTGAATTCGATTTTGATTTGGAGCATGATGTTTTGAATGGTATAATCATGATTTATGATGGATATACGTATGGTTATGAGTTTTTATGAGTTATCATCGGATTGTTGAAAGTTTTTCTCAAGAACAATTTGAAGGTTGGCTTGGAATTGGGTTTTGCAATTTAATGATATCGTAAACTCGATTTGAGTATTCCTTTTGGATTATCGATTGTATTGATGGTGTTTTGGTGGATTGGATCATTCAATAGAAGTTGGTTTTCGATACAAATGGGATTAGTTGTTTAGAATGGGAGATTGTTTTCTAGGTGTTTGTCGAAATGCCTCAATGAGTTTGGATTTATTGTATCGACATCTTGAATTGGTTATGATCGATATTGATTCGTATATTAAGCGAGTTGTTGATAATTGTGTTATTCAAGGTTGTTCGAGGGACCGGTAGTTTCCCTTAGGACGTTGTTCGAGTGAGGACGTATCATCACCGGTGTTAAGGTAATTTGATTCTTACTCGGTTAAAAGGATATTCATTCCTTTCGTTGTTGTTCATTCATAATCATAATTCATTCATAACGTATTAACCGTATTGAGACTTGTAATTTTCAAATAATCACTTCATTCACGAGGAACGACAGTTCCAATCATTTATTGAGCTATCATTCACTTCACTATTATTTCATGTCGGTGAGTCACTCTTGACTTTGTCGGATTGTCATTCATTAATATTTCTTCATGGTCATTCTTGATCATATGACCTTCTGGGTTCATATTGCGTGGCCGGGTGGGGATGTGTGGAATTTTTAGTCGGGCACGTGATGGTCATGTGTTGGGTTCACGGACACATTGGACTGTGCACACGGTAACGTACCTCCGTGAGACTAATTAGGTACAAGGACGGGTGTGTCCAGACACTCGTCTTGTGCACTTGAACATACCATTACGGGCATACTATGATGCCTCTCTTCAGCGTCATTTCATAATTAAGATTATGATTGTGTTTATTCAACTCTTGAGGATTGTTGTTCTGTGTAACTGACCCCGTTGGGGGATGTTGTTTTCAGGTCATGGCAAGATTAAGGCACGGGAAGAGAACGTTGACGGCGAGGAGTCTCAGTGATACTAGTAGGGGGCCCCAGTCCTTTCAGTCATTCATGTTTTCTTCATTTTATTCCGCTGCAGATATTCCATTTGAATACTCATTTTATTCAGTGTTGTATATTTTATTTTCATATAAAATATACATGTATTCTGTATTATCTTGGGCGTGTTGTATGAAACTCCTCATCGGAGTAATTAATGATATAATGTGGTTTGGTACTACAATTATATTATTTAATTCATTAAGTTTCATTTGCCTGGTGGGTCCCAGTTAAGGTCCACGACACTGTAATATCCGCCTAGTTTGGGATGTTACACGTCCCTGTTGGGTCGATTTTGAATTTCACATTCTCATTTCCTGAATTTATTATCACATCACCAGCACCTACATTATATCTCGCTCTTTCCATCTTGTCTGGTAAATCCCTTCTCAATTTATTGGCTATAGCACTTGTTCTTCGAGAAAATGCCTCAACTTCAGAGATGAAGTTTCCAAAGGTTTTGGGGACAATCGGGTGTTCATTCACTACCTGAAACTTGGACCAAAAACAAAAAAAGGGAATAAAATTAAATAAAAATAAAACAAAACAAATAATAAAAATAAATAAAAGTACCTAAAGTAAGACAGGTATACTTCTCGTAATATCAATACTAATAAAACTTTAGTCCCTTGTGACGGCACCAAAGAACTTGTTCGCCTATTCTTTACAACGATTACCGCGGGTGTATGTCGAATGTTAGAATAGTATTGAGCAAGGTCGTTTCCACATACACTAATTTATTTTATTTGACTGAGTACTAGATCTTAGAATTTCTGATTTTATCTAGATGGTCAAAATTTGGCGAGATTAATTAACTAATACTCCCTCCGTCCCGATGATCTTGAGGCGTATTAAGTTTTTACGGTCAATAATTTTCAAGTTTGACTACGAATTAATCTCAAACTATAATGTAAAATATTTAATGAAATTATATTATGAAACTTCATAATAAAAGTTTAACAATAAAATTTTGTTGAACATTTTACCATTATAGTTTGAGATTAGTTCGTGGTCAAACTTAAAAATTATTGACTGCAAAAGTCAACACGCCTCAAGATCGTCGGGACGGAGGGAGTATAGTTTTAAAATAACTGAAACTAAAGGAACAAATGGCAGAAAGGGAAAATTTATGAAAGTAAAGTGTAGATTCCAACTAGGTTTCTATTGATTGCTAAAGTTTTACTTATATTCTCTATATGATAATCCTAATATTTATTTAAAGTCTCTCTCCCTTGATCTATTAAAAGCGTAGATTAAATAGCATATAGTGATGTCTCCATCTACTATGAGTCATCCAACTCTCAGAAGAACAAAAGACCAATTAATCTTCATAATCAATTATTGTTTTCTCAACCCCACAATTGGTTATGTCAAATAATTGAGATGTATTATTGTCCTCATATTTCGAATTATTAACAATAAAGTTAAAAATATAATAATATTGATCAAGTATCTAGACACGAATCAGAACTATTATTTGGAAATGGGATAGAAGTAAAGACATTCAATAATTAATCATCAAAACCTATCAAAAATCCATATACCCCCAAATAGTGGACATGATATGGTGATATAATATAAGAAGAAAGTATGTTCATTGTCATCATGTTCAAACTAAGAATAAAAATATAAAGTTAAAAGCAGAAGATAAAACTCAGATAGACGATCTCTTTCACTTTAATCCTCATAGTACATCATCTTGATGCCTTAAATTCCTTCCCGGTGGTGTTTTCCATCTCTTGAATTGATGTAAGCCTTGATGTCCACAAATTTGACCTTTGGGAATCTTCTATAGCTACCAAACTGAGTCTATGGTAGTTAAATAAAGTCAAACTAATTAAAAAGAAAAATGGCACCGCCTCATGTGCCGGTCAAAAAATACGGTCGTCTCGTGCTTTTGTAGAAACACTATTTTCATGTGTAATGCGTAATAGTTGGGACCACAGTCGTGTCATCTGACACGTCACCGTGTTGTTTGAAACGGTACCGATCAAGTCCTGCTGTCTGATCCGTTTTCCTAGCTTTCTTCATTCGTTTTGTCATCCGTGCATGTTTTGTTCTGACGGGGGTCGAGACATCTCTCACGCTGGTGAATGGCCTCAAAAGTACTTAAGAACACAATTGAAGACACCGAAGCGTAATCGAGTCAACAAATCAAGAAATAAGCACAACACAACATTTTATTACACATACACGAACAATATAGCCCAGAAAAGCACGCGTGCCTGATTTTCACATCAGAAAAGGACTTCAGAGTGTCCATCCCATTTTCAAATCCAGCTAGTGGAAAACATTTATCATGATTTCACTTTGCAAGTGTTATTTATTTTGACACTACTATATTTAAACAAGTGAAATTTTTCCAACTGGATACTCGCTTCCTGAAACAATTTTTGTAGCATCATCAAAAACTCACTAATGAACCAACAATGTCTACTTTCCTCCAATCTTCATCACTTGGAACATATGCAGTAAAGGTTGTACCAATTTTAGGTACCTATGCAATACTGGTTTAAATTGAATTACACAATCCAAGAGGTAGTAAGTAGTAATCCATCTGGTCACCCATCTGAAATCAGTTTTCTGGTTTCAAATTTATGATGTAGATATTTATGCACATTTATTTCGGCGACCTTTTGAAGTAGCAACATATTTTATCCCATCCTTGATTTTATTAACGATCGAAACGATAGGCAGAAGTCCATCTTGAACACAGCTTCATTATGTGTCTACACAACGCACATGGAATAGTAAACCAGCTAGTGGTTTTCTAAGGCTAAAAGCATCTTTCAAGGTTCTTATAGACACATTCGCACTATATACCGTCACCGTTCCGATTTTGTCTTCAATGTCCCACTAAAGTAAACACTTATACACAATCTGAAATTACAAATCCAGAACGGGGAGGGGTTACATTGCAAAAGTTAAGCACCCCCAATTCAGATTCTAATCTAAATTTATTCACTGAGCAGTGATTACCATGTATCCATATTTTTGACATGAAGAAGTCCACCTATCAGTTGTGATATTTATCCTCTTGGCAGATTTGAACTTCTCTTTAAGTTTTTTTTTCTTTTTAATATCATCTTTCAAAGTTCCTCGAGTTACCTTTTGATAGAGAGGTGTGGCTACCCTCTTAACTTCTCCACATAAAGCTTTCTATGTGTACGAAAGGCAACTCATTGAACATTATATAATGAAATACTTTTTCTCTCATTGGTGTGTGATCATATTTAGAAGTTGCAAGTTTGACCTCATCATTAGAACCTCACAGAAAATTGAAGTTGTGTTTGAAGAGTAGCACCATGCGCCGCAACATATTTTTTAGATGTCTTCTCATTGAAGTAGTTGAAGAAGTTTCACTTTCAATACATTCTATTGAACATAGCTTGCACCTTAATTCCAAACCTCCTAGCTTTTTTTAAGTTTTTTTCCAAACCTCATAGCTTGTGAAGTTGCATCTTCTGTGACTTTGCCACCCTTCTTTTGCTTCCTTGGCAACTGTGAAAGTTCTTCTTGTTCACCATCTTCTTCGGAGAGAGTTTCATATCCAATACTTCTAAATTTCTAATTATGATATGACTATCGTCGGTGCAAGGTGCATTTGATCTGGAATAATCTCAACTTGCTGATTTTCTTCTTCCTTTTGGATCTCGATACATCTATAGCACACCATCTTTGCATAGATTACAATCAAATCAGCATATAAATAATTTATACAAGCCAAACGATTAATGAAGAAATCACGGCTTTCATCTAACAAATATAAAGAAGAGTGACGAAATAGTGAAAAACACAATAAACAGTATGAGAATTTTCAACACAAACACATGTCTTGATAACTTACTAATTTGTACTTTGCGTTGGTGATGTATTTCAATGCAATGCACTTCCTGTAGCAATACTCTTCAATCAGATTTAATTCTAAATCCCAAGTACTAGTGGCTAATGCATTATTTTGGTAGCTTTGAGCATAGTTACAGAATTAGGTAGATTATAGATTTCATAATATATATTCTTCTCTGCCAGCACAGATGCGGATTATCAGGATACAACCCGGTTTGGAGCTCATAGAAAAAGCGGTAAACATCATATTATGTTAAACGCGGAAACAGTAACAAATTTAGCAACTAGAAGACAACACTTGCAAAACTAAACAATTTTTAATCATAGACAGGGTCAAATAATTCTTCATTAATGTGTAATTTACTTAAACAACAATATTCATAATTGCTCCCTACCCCCTTTTATCTCTACTTCCCCTTTCTTTCTTAGTTTGTTGTTAAATTCACTTGATATTAACAAGCTAACCGGATCGATTACATTGATGCATATGAATCGAGAGAAGAGACGGATAGAATTTGTTTACATCCCATAATTTTTTACTTTTTCCCAAAACGTCCCAAAAAAATTAATTTATCCAACTACATCCCAATTTTACGCTAACTTTACAATTTACGTCCCAAAGTGTTTTTTTAATTAGAGATTTCCAGTGACCTAGCCTATGTGGATTTACGTGGCACCAGTTGACCAATGAAATAATAGGAGATGGACACATCGGGATAGAATTTTTTAACGTCCCATAATTTTTTAGGGGTCCCAATAATAGGAGATGGACCCAAAAAAGTTAATTTATCCAATTACGTCCTAATTTCACTAGGGGTGTTCAAAACTAGATATCCGGAATTTCGGATATCTGCAAATTCGAATAGTATATTTTGATACCCGATATCCGTATCCAAAAAAAATATAAATTATATTCGGATATCTTTATATTCGAAAAAAATATTCGGATTTGGATATCGGATATCCGAATATCCAAAAAAAATTTCGGATATGGATATCGGATATCCGAATATCCGAATACGTTTTATTATTTAAAATATAAAAAATTAAAATTTTTAGGATTTTTCGGATATTTTGGATATCCGATTTTTCTGAAAACTACTATCCGATATCCGAATCTGAAGTTCCGGATATCCGAACTTCGGATATCCGAATTTTCGGATATCCGGAACTTCGGATTTTCGGATATTTCGGATCGGATATCGGATATCGGATATTTTTGAACACCCTTAAATTTCACCGATGGGAATGAATGTTGGGCATCATTTTTTAGGATGTGAAAAATAGTTTCTTTTCTTCTTTTTTTTTTATTTTTTTAGTTTAATATCTATTACAATTAATGATGTGTCCATCTCCTATTATTTCATTGGTCTACTGGTGCCACGTAAATCCACATAGGCTAGGTCGCCGGAAATTCCTAATTAAAAAAACACGTGAGCGGCACAGGGGGCGAAACGACGTCGTTTCGTGCTTGCCGGCGTTATTTGGGACGTAAATTATAAAGTTAGGGTAAAATTGGGACGTAATTGGATAAATTAACTTTTTTGGGACGTATTTGGAAAAAGTAAAAAATTATGGGACGTAAACAAATTATATCCCAGAAAAGAGACGCCGGATTTAATACCAAGCACACAACTATTCATACATAATATTTATCATTTATTCATTGACGCACATAATATCTCCAAATAAAAATTGGAAAGTATATCATAGATAACATATAAAGATTATCCAGATATGTTCTATTGGAAAACCGGTTTATGGTTCATTTGGTAAATCCAGACCAGCCCTGTGTAGCACACGATGGCAGCACACGATGGTGCCCATCGTGGGTTACGATCGTGTGCATCTTGCCCACGGTCATGGGCTGCTGCTGTCGTGTGCATCCTGCCATGACCGTGTGCACACCATCATGCACACGATGGCAGCACACGATAGTGCCCATCGTGGGTTACGATCGTGTGCATCTTCCCCACAGCCATGACCGTGTGCACACGACAGGGCCCGGCAGCGCCCGCACGTTGTAGGATATAGGGCCCAGCAGCGCCCGCAAGCTGTAGGATACAGCGCCCACAAGCTGTAGGATACAGCGCCCGCATGCCCACGGCTATGACCGTGTGCATACGACAGCATAGACAAAAACATTGAATGGTGTGCACATTAGAGCAAAACAATTACCTTATAGCGGCAACAACATGACGACATGGAATCTGATCCAAATCAAACTCACGACAACAACATGTCCAGGTTCGAAGGTCGACCTCATAAGAAACTTTGTTTTCTTCGACTTTATAAACAAGTGGGGTGGTAGCTCGAACGGTAAGAGTCAGACTGGCTTGCACAGAGTTAGAGAGCTTTTCAAAAGTGTTCATTGTCAACTCATGGTCTCTTGATGTAGCTTCTCCCCGCTTCTCATCAAACCAATTCTCTAAAATTAGGCGAAATATCTCAAGTAACGAGCAAACAGGTAAACGCCTCGCCCACAACATTCGATTATTAAAGCATTCAACAACATTGGATGTCAAGAAGTTATAGCGTCGTACCGGATACTTCGACCTAGCCCACCTCTTTGGCCCAATTTCAGAAAGGCGCCTTTGAGCCCCATTAGGGCTTTCAATATGTAGTTTCGAAAAGTAGTTTTCAAAAACTTCTTCACGATGCGTGTAGGCAGCAGTTCTAAGGAGTCCTATAGCATCCGCACTGTAGGAGGTCAGATTTTTTCCAAGATGGTGATAGAACAACCCATGGAATGCATTCGGATAGATGGCTCGAACATCATTCTGAATGCTCTTATGTTGGTCACTCACAATCAGTAAATCTTCCATCGGATTGTAGCATCTGCGCAGGTTATACAGAAAATAAGTCTATTACTCATCGTTCTCTATCGGACCGAGACCAACTGCAAGAGGAAATACTTGCTCGTTCCCGTCAAATGTGACGGCCGCAAATAGAGTTCCTTTATTCCTTCCCTTCAAGTGGGTCCCATCAACTATAATCACTGGTCGAAGGCATGTATCAAATGCCCTAATACTCTGTCCGAGTGCAATGAACATGTGGCAAAACACTCCCTCACGAGTCGTCTGCAAATCATAAATTGTCCCTGGATTACGCTGTTTTAACAAATATAGATAAGATGGGAGCCTCTGATATGACTCATCAAAGCCGCCATATGTATTCTCTATCGCTATATTCCTCGTCCGGAGAGCAAAACTGTATAACATGTTAATGCCGTACTCCCTACACATCTCTGCAATCATCTCTTTTGGCCTCAAAGTGACCCCCTCACCGGTCAATCTTTTAGCAAAATAATGGGCGGCAACCTCAGAAGTGACCGATCGTGGGGCAGCACGGTTCAGAGCAGGGTGACAGCTGTGCTCTAAGGTCAACTTAGTAATTCTCCAAATAGTTGCACCCTCAATAGCACACAACCTAAACTGACAATTTTTTCGTCCACTCTTACAGACAAACACTATACATTTATCGGCGGTACGATCAGTGATACACTGTATCATGTTTTCCAAATGATACATTCCTACAGTTATTCTCAACTCTGTCTTGGACCGAAAGGTGGACCCCACCTCTAGCTGACCGGTGACCGGTGGAGGCTGCTCGACCCAACCCAAAGTCCCGACACTACCGGGGTCCGGAAATGGAATGATCCAGTTACGCATTGATTGTAGATGCTCATGCTCGCTCGCAGATTGATGGTCGGATGAGAAGTTCCGACGACTCATAATCATATCCATTTGGGCTGGTTGGCGAACCCAAGCAAGAAATTCCGTAGATAGTGACTCAAGCAAGTCTTTACAACAATCTTCATCTTCGGATGTATGCACCTTCTCATCTTTCTCGTCTTCCTCATCTTCTCGTATTGATAATCTTTGGAAGGCATGTCATAATTTATGTTTCCGAGCTCTACTCTCGAGCTGCTACATCCCATATTAACCTCGGGAGTCGAGGAGCTGCCGTTCTCAACATAGACCTCAGGATCCTCCTTGTATTCTACTAGTAATCGAAGTATCTCGGTATCGCCCCGTAAGAGGACTTTTACTTTGTTTCCCTTGGCCATGTGTGTCAAGTACCATAATTTGTAATCGGACTCATTGGGACCACCCAAACCCTCCCTGATAACCCCCACGAGGTTTGCACGATTAACTTTGCTCGTGTCGATGTAGACAAAAAGGAGTCCCCATCTACATATGTCGATCGCTCCCAATGACCACCGTGATGTATCAAAATACGCTGCCACGACATCTGATTACAAAAAGATGAATAACTATTCAGAAAACTGAGCGAACAATATTATAAAACGGTATGCCTTGGACACGACCGATGCAGACGGTCGTATGCTACCGTGTGCAAGTTTCTGGCCATGAACACGATCGCTGCACACGATTGTAGACGATCGTGTTAAACGATCGTGAACACGTTAGTTGTGCGCACGATGTCAAGGTCGTTGGACACGACCGTTGCACACGATCGTTGCACATGGTGGCTTCCCATCGTGTGCAACGATCGTGTCCGTAAGAACTAGTCGGGAAAAAAAAAATTCCAGCGGTCAAATACTGATGCATACATTCTTTATTTACCCAGCAGCAAGACAAATGAAGTCCTATTTGAACGTCAACTTTTCTTTTCGAATTATCTTGTGATTTTTATAATATTTTTGAGAGACCCTTTGTCAAAAATGGTTGTGTTGTTTTGATGTATATGTTGTAGTTAAATTTTAGTTGTTGAATATTAATATCGATCGGAGCAGATGAGGAAAGTAAAAAAGAAAAAAGAGAAGAAATGTATTTTAATTTAAATAAAATAAAAAGGGAAAAGTCAACTTTACAACAAAAGAGAGGACATTTAGTCTTTTTAATCAAAATGGTACTAAAAACTTGTAGTTTTATGAATGAGGATATAAAACTTATCAATTTTATGATTTGGTATTAAAAAATTGATTCCCACATAATATAAATATAATATAGTCTTATCACCTCTCACACACACACACACACACACATATATATATATATACATATATATATATATATACACACACACAGACACACACAAAATGATTTGGATTGTAACTGTAACACCCCCAAAACCATCCGGGATATTACAGCGCCGTGGGTCCCGCGCCAGAACCCACCAGGTTAAAAACAATTTCAAAAATGTTTAAAAACGCCAAAAGGCCGATGACGGTAATATTTTGCAAATACTCAAATATTTTCAAAAACATAGTTCTCAAATACCGTCATAAAATACCATTTGAAAATACAAGGTGAAATGCCAAATCTCGACAGTTTCAAAATGTACGCTAAGCCACCACTTAAACGTACTGACAATATAGTTTAGGGAAAAAGGGTCTAACAAAATAACCTAAGTTTACGAGATACCCAAAAAGGCCATTTTGAAAGTTATACACGAGTTGGTAAAAAAATACCGAGAAGCCATTTTGAATTACACACGCAGCGGATATAAATGCAGTTCAAAATATACACTTGCAGCAGAAATAAAGCAACCAGAAGAGAATACTCAATTCACAAAAACATGCCACAACCAGTATCACCCCTGAAGCTCACCCCTTCACGACCGCTACTAGCTCGATCTCCGAGTACCTAAAAATAAAGCCCACGACGGGGTCAGCCACAATACTCAACAATGATATCGATCACATCATCATAAATAATTACATATCAATGTAATTACAATTTAGAATACTACCGATTAGATCTTACCACCATACCTTACCAATCCGTAACAATCCATAACAGATCAATCCTTACCATAATCCATATTTCGCATTCTCAAATGACGAAATGAACCCAACTACTACCATCTGTACTGTATTCAAACAATATAAAAAAATCCTCAAAACATCATCATAACTCATAAGCATGAAAGAATTCATCCGTGCCAAATCATGTCCGGCGGATTACATAATCAAATCTCAACCTGGATAAACCAATAACACGCAACATATCTATAGATCAACTACCACAAAACAATGATAACGAGTCCCGAAACATCGACATACAGTCATACGATCAATAAACAGATCAACCAATAAATCAACCGAGAATATCATCGACATGATGATCTCCAATACGACCAAGCAAAGGATCAACGATAACCGAGAATACCATCAACATGATAAACTCTGACACGATCAACAAAGGATCAACAACGACCTAGAATACCATCAACAAGGTAAACTCTAAACGATCAACAATAATGGATCTCAAAGAAATAACCTCGACTCTCGAACATACCCCTCGAGCGTATGAACAACCAGTCGCAAACCGTCATAGTATGGAGGGTGAATGACCAAACAATATGGCTCAAAGATGGACGTCATAGTATGCCCGATCCAGAAATGTAGAAATATCAACACATGACCATAGTGTGCCCAACAAAAAATCCTACACAATAACCAATCGGCACGCAGATATGGCTCCAGATATGTCATGATGCAACATGACAACGAAACTTAAAGAATCACATATCCAATAAGGATCAAGAGACTCACCGAAGTGAACAATGACAAACTGACAATGAGAAGTCGACACGACCAATCAATATCCAAAACAACAATCCTGGGATCATCATCCCCAACGAATGATCAACACGGTCAATGATCTCAATACAAACAGTCCTGGGATCAACATCCCTCTACGAAACAATCAACACAACCATCAATACCATGCAATGGTTCTGGGATCAACATCCCTCAATGAACTGCCAATACAAATCTCATTATACGAAACCTCATTATACAACATATACAACAACTCAACCTAATAATTATCCTCATAACTGAACCATACTTAAATTACCTCAAAGCCGAAGACAATATCCTTTCCACGAACAAAACATCAACCCAACAATTTACATTTATAGTATCATTGCTATATGAATTATAAATGAAATGAAAGCGAAACCATTCATTAAATATTATAAAATGAACAAGTATAAACTTGCCTCGATATCGATCCCACGAAGCTGTTACCAAAATCTATTGCCTTTTTCCACGAGCTCCTCAGCCCCGACCAAGAGAAATCTACGAACTCCTCGACCTCAACCGCAATGCAACGGTCATAATCCGCGGTCAAACATCTTAACCTATTGAAGTAATCAATCAACAACAATCTGATAACAATCAATAACCGACATAGCCAACCAATCACACTCAACGGCTCAATAATACCTCGATCATACACAAAACCGAGCAATACAATTCAAACAATTACGAACTCATATCCACAATACAAGCCGCAATTCGATATTCAATATAACCAATCAATAAACACAATGGTTCCACAATATCCCGATTAAATACAAATCCAACAACTCAAATCAATCAATTATGAACTAAAACCACAACACGATTCATAATCCGATAATCATATCAATAATCAAAATAAACCAGTAACAATGGTTTAAACGTGTAATATCCGACTGTAACTTTTCATTTTTACCTGTCATTGTATTATTCGGATAATCTGATTATCATGAATCATTGCATTTAGTATTATGTCGTGGTATTATAGATTTGAATATCATATTGTTGTTATTTCATTTTATATGTGATGATTCGATGTTAATTAGAGAGTTGTATTTTCGAATTTTTGTTAATGTAGCGTACGCTACACAGTACTATTAACGTACGCTAATCATGTGACTTAGCGTGCGTAAGGTTTCCTCGGTTGCGTACGCTAAGAGGGAATCGCGGCGATTGACTTGACGTGAACCCTTTTAACCGTTAGCATGCATGAGATCTAAGTCTGAGCTGTCGTGTCGGTGAGAATCTACTTTTATTAGCGTGCGTAACCCATTTCTCATTAGCGTGCACTAACGGCCTGCGATAATTCAAGACAGTATCCACTGTAAGCCGCTTACGTACGTAATATCGACCGAATAGCGTATGTAAGGGCATTAGCGTACGCTAAACTGTCCTGATAGCGTGCGCTAAGTCTGCACAGTCTATTTATAGGACCAGCCTGTTTTTCATTTCTTCACGACCCAAACCGAATTTCTCTCTTCACATATCATACCTCTGCACTACCAAAGCGATATAAACCTTCACCAACTTATTTCTAAGCCTTGAATCTCGGAGTGGAGCTCATTTTCTTGGAGATTTGGAGTTGTTTTTAAGCTTGGAATATATTCTCTCATAGCATTAAAGTTGTTCTTCATTTCTGGAGGTTGGTGTGTTTTCTTCTATGCATTATTTTCTTATGTTGATTATTAATGACGAATTATACTTCACCTAGAGTTATATTAAGCAAGTAAAACATAGTTCTAATCCAACCTTTTTAACACTTTTGATGAATATGTTAAATAAGGGTTTGAGATGGAGGTGTTCTTGATGATATAGTGATTTTAATCATGTTGTAACTACCATACTCATCTTGTTGGACGAATTTAGCTCAGTAGGACATTGTTGGATCGGTTAGCTTCTTCATAACTGGATTTAATCAAGAACTTGATATCATGGAGTGTTTAAACACCATTTTAGATATCTATTTACTTTGAGAAGAACTTTATAATGTTAAAGTTAGGATTAGATGATCTAGTTCAGAAATCTTAGAAGCTTTAACAAATCATAATTGTTCAGTTTCACAAGTCTTTGAAGATTGATAAGGATCTTGATAATTTCAACAATAACTTTTCATTAATCTAAGGTGTTGAGAACTTAGAATGTTTGATCATCATACTAGATAAATGGTGAATTCACCATCATGTTAATGAATCCTCCAGCCTTGTAATCAAAGACTTTGATAACCTTCATGAGTATGGTGTAATCTCAGAACTTATGAACTTGTTGTTAGCTTAAAGTCAAATTAAATGAGAGGAGAATAATCATAATGTGCAGATTTTACCTTTCAACCTTTTAATGTTTTGGAAAGTTTAATCATCATAAGATGATCTTAACATCATAATTGGTTATTCAACATACCCTTGATAGAACTCTTGCTTAAAATGAACCATGCAAACATTCGGTAAATATTGTAAACCGATTCTTATGGTTATAATGATGTTAGAAGGACTCCTGGCTTAAGGCTTTTATAATTGGTAGTAACAAACTATTCTAAAGAATTGTAGGTTGACGTCTTACTAATCCTATATTGATAATTATACGAATATGTTTTGAGTAAAATGTATTTCGTTTAAGGTTGTTTGTTCGAGTAAAACTTGTCGAGGACCGTTCGTTCGTTCCGATAAGAAGAGGACTATTCTCGTCTCCGTATTAAGGCAAGTTATCTTGCTTGGTTATAATGATGATTAGATTCTTGTGATGATTATATATTTCATGTGTATGAATTGTCCATGTGACGTTTGTCATGATTTGATATTGTCCTTGACATTATGGGATTGCATTCCCAAGTACGCCGTTTTGAATCGTTGATCTCGTTGGTTCTTATCTTCACTTTGGTGAGTTTTTCTTGATCCTTAATTGGATGTGTATTTCATTGAACTTCGTTGTCATGTTGTGTCGTGACATTTCCGGAATCATATCTGCGTGCCGATTGGATATTGTGTAGGATTTTTAGCCGGGCACTTGTATAGTCATACGTGGATGTTTCCGTATTGGACTGTGCACACGAGACGTAGTTCGTGAGGCTAATTAGGTACATTTTCACACGTATATTCTGGATTCCGTATACGGGGTGGACATGTACACGGACACATTTCCGGATCGGGCGTACTGTGATGTCCATCTTGAGCTATATTGTTAATCGTTCATAGTCCATGTATGATTGGATGTGTTCGATATTTTGTGACTGATTGTTTCATACGCTCGAGGGGTATGATTAATAGTCGGAATGATTTTCTTGAGATCTATATATGTGAATTGTATAATGTCGGAAGAATTGGTTATCATGTATATCTGACCCTGTGTTGGGCGAAATACTTATATTGTATTTTAGGTCGAGGCAAAGGCAAGGCACGGGAAGAGCATGTCGACGGCGAAGGGTTCGGAGGATACTAGTTCGGGGGCCCCTCATCCTTGTTGTCCGGTTAAACCGCGTTATGTTATCTCCTGTTTCATTTAAATTACTTTTTGGTTGTATTTGACATTTGAAGTATTTTCCATCTCCATATGGTTTATACTTGTTTTTCGAATCCTGTGTGTTGTAAGGCCGTTGGCCATATTTTAATAAACTCCTAATCGGAGAAATGACTACTCGTTGTGATTCGGTATCACAAATAATATTTATTTAACCTGTTTTGGATATCGCCTGGTGGGTCCCAGTGTGGGATTCACGGCACTGTAATAGCCGCCTCTTGGGGTGTTACAAAACGTTACCGATTCCAAATTCAATCTTAAATACGAATACAAGTTTCCTCCTTGTAAATTCATAATTAGAACCAATTACCGATTACCATCATCAATCCGGACGATCCAATTAATTCAACATTATAGATAATCATATTCCAAGGGTTTCAAATAACTCAATCATTCGATTTGAACACTTGTTCAATACGTATGAATTCCCAAACTCAAAGGTGAATCATAATCTTATCAAACCCGGAACCATATTCGTATTCCTATACGAATATTGTACCAAAACACATAACTTAGTTCTAGATATGAATATTCCATATTCATATCCAAAATACCAACATCTATTAAACATATTCGTCAAGTCATATAATCCAAGAGTTCCTTAAGAACACAAATTATTCCATAATCACATTCATAATCCTCAAAACGACATAATCCGATGTGGTCTAACATCTAAACAATCCTCATTCACAATTCAAGGTGTATATTATCACGTTCTTCAACATACACTTCTCATAACATCATGAATCACAACAAACTACCAAGAACATCAAGAACACTATGATTCCATAATCATAACTAACATAATCAAAGGCATAAATCAGCATATCATCATCCTCCTTAACAAAATTCCCATGAATACCAAGAATCATCACAACAACTCCATAAACTAGCATCATACGAATTAATCATCAACAACAACATCAAAAACCCGAATTCAAAGAGAGGATTATCCAACATACCTCTTAGAAGATGAAATACACAAGTAACCTCCTCAAGAATCAATGATAACTCCACCTCTCAAGCTCCAGATTCATACCTTCAAGTTCAAAATCGACTTAGAAGGACCGAAACGCCATCTCTGAGTGTTGAAGGCGAAAAACGAAGTGATGTTCTGAAGAAAAAAAATGACGGGCGTCCACTTATATAAACTTCCAACTCGTTAATTACGTAACATGCCAAAGTTAACGCACGTAACACCCTCCTACGTACGCTATCTGACCTTGGTAGCGTACGTAATGACAGTCCAGAGGTCACTGACTCATTTCGTTCAATGCCTTATGTACGTAGCCATTGCTCCATAGCATACGTAATACGTACGTTGACTTGCTACAGTATAAACTCATATTATGTACGTAATACACCCTGCATAGCGTATGTAATACGTAGTTGACTCAGCTGTCCACATCCGCGCTGAAAACTGCCGACACCGGGCCCCACCTGCCGACCACAGCTCGGTAATGTCCGATTCCCCTTGTTACGTACGTAATGCCTTATGCATAACGTACGTAAAACGTTGCAATTTAGCGTATGTAAGTCCTTAAGCTTAGCGTACGTAATGGCTCCTGTACTTAGCTAAATCCAACTTTTCCTGTCCGTCTCGACATACATAATACAAACATACGACATACTAAATACATATACTGGATTCAATAACATTCTCATATGATATACCCAATATCAAAATTAAAATATCCTGATACACGATATCCTCAATGTAATTGTCGACCAAGTACGACAATTATACAAATACAGTTGTTTCAGTCTTCAAATTATTTTATCCATACTGTATAGACACCAAGCTATGCAGTATATCTCAGATAAAATAACACGAAAAATTTATACTAAAAATCCGGGTATTACATACTACCCCCCTTAAAATAAGTTTCGTCCTCGAAACTTGCAATCCTGCCACAAACTACAGATCAATCGTCGCCACAAGCGAATAACCAATCAATCGTCGCCACAAGCGAATAACCAAAACGATATACTTACAGGTGTGTGAAGCAGATTATCTCCCATGATACTAGCACACGACTCCCATACGAAGTCTCAACATAACCAACACACACCAATATCACAAATAGCAATTTGAAAAATCTAAAAAATTTCGGAACCTCCAGAAAATCGGTTTGACTCAAAAGTCAGGAAATCATTTTCAAAAGTCATGCTACTACCGTACTGATAGAGCCACATAACACACATGCCCGGGTTTCACAAAAGCCAAGCTCTGATACCATCTTATGTAACACCCCAAAACCATCCGGGATATTACATCGTCGTGGGTCCTGCGCCAGAATCCACTAGGCTAAAAACCATTTAAAAAACGTTTAAAAAGCCAAAAGGCCGATGACGGTAATATTTTGCAAATACTCAAATATTTTCAAAAACATAGTTCTCAAATACCATCATAAAATACCATTTGAAAATACAAGGCGAAATGCCAAATCTCGACCAGTTTGAAAATGTACGCTAAGCCACCACTTAAACATACTGGCAAAATAGTTTAGGGAAAAAGGGTTTAACGAAATAACCCAAGTTTACGAGATACCCAAAAAGGCCATTTTGAAAGTTATACACGAGTTGGTAAAAAAATACCGAGAAGCCATTTTGAAATACACACGCAGCGGATATAAACGCAGTTCAAAATATACACTTGCAGCGGAAATAAAGCAACCAGAAAAGAATACTCAATTCTCAAATACATGCCACAACCAGTATCACCCGGGAAGCTCACCCCTCCACGACCGCTACTAGCTCGATCCCCGAGTACCTAAAAATAAAGCCCATGATGGGGTCAGCCACAATACTCAACAATGATATCGATCACATCATCATAAATAATTAAATATTAGTGTAATTAAAAGTTAGAATACTACCGAATAGATCTTACCACCATACCTTACCAATCCGTAACAATCCATAACAGATCAATTCTTACCATAATCCACATTTCACATTCTCAAATGACGAAATGAACCCAACTACTACCATCGGTACTATATTCAAACAATATCAAAAAATCCTCAAAACATCATCATAACTCATAAGCATGAAATAATTCATCCGTGCCAAATCCTGTCCGTCGGATTACACAATCAAATCTCAACTGGATAAACTAATAACACGCAACATATCTGCAGATCAACTACCACAAAACAATGATAACGAGTCCCGAAACATCGACATACAGTCATACGATCAATAAACAGATCAACCAATAAATCAACCGAGAATATCATTGACATGATGATCTCCAATATGACCAACCAAAGGATCAACAATAACCGAGAATACCATCAACATGATAAACTCCGACACGATCAACAAAGGATCAACAACGACCGAGAATACCATCAACAAGGTAAACTCCAAAGAATCAACAATAATGGATCTCAAAGAAATAACCCCGACTGTCGAACATACCCCTCGGGCGTAAGAACAACTAGTCGCAAACCGTCGAACATACCCAACCATAAATGGAGGATGAACGACCAAACAATATGGCTCAAAGATGGACGTCATAATACGCCCGATCCGGAAATGTGTCTGTGCACATGTCCACCCCGTATATGGAATCTAGGATATACGTGGGACATGTACCTAATTAGCCTCACGAACGACGTCTCGTGTGCATGGTCCAATGTGGAAATATCAACACATGCCCATATTGTCCCCAGCTAAAAATACTACACAATAACTAATCGGAACGCAGATATGGCTCCAGATATGTTACGATGCAACATGACAACGAAACTCAAAGAATCACATATCCAATAAGGATCAATAGACTCACCGAAGTGAACAATGACAAACTGACAATGAGAAATCGACACGAGCAATCAATATGCAAAACAACAATCCTGGGATCATCATCCCCAACGAATGATCAACACGGTCAATGATCTCAATACAAATAGTCCTGGGATCAACATCCCCCCACGAAACAATCAACACAACCATCAATACCATGCAATGGTTCTGGGATCAACATCCCTCAACGAACTGCCAATACAAATCTCATTATACGAAACCTCATCATACAACATATATAACAACTCAACATAATAATTATCCTCATAACTGAACCATACTTAAATTACCTCAAAGCCAAAGATAATATCCTTTCCACGAACAAAACATCAACCCAACAATTTACATTTATAGAATCATTGCTATATGAATTATAAATGAAATGAAAGCGAAACCATTCATTAAATATTATAAACTGAACAAGTATAAACTTGCCTCGATACCGATCCCACGAAGCTGTTACCAAAATCCATTGCCTTTTTCCACGAGCTCCTCAGCCCCGACCAAGAGAAATCTACGAACTCCTCGACCTCAACCGCAACGCAACGGTCATAATCCGCGGTCAAACATCTTAACCTATTGAAGTAATCAATCAACAACAATCTGATAATAATCAATAACTGACATAGCCAACCAATCACACTCAACGGCTCAATAATACCTCGATCATACACAAAACCGAACAATACAATTGAAACAATTACGAACTCACATCCACAATACAATCCGCAATTCGATATTCAATACAACCGATCAATAAACCCAACGGTTCCACAGTATCCCGATTAAATACAAATCCAACAACCCAAATCAATCAATTATGAACTCAAAACCACAACACGATTCATAATCCGATAATCATATCAATAATCAAATTAAACCAGTAACAATGGTTTAAATGTTACCGATTCCAAATTCAATCTTAAATACGAATACAAGTTTACTCCTTGTAAACTCATATTAGAACCAATTACCGAATGTCATCATCAATCCGGACGATCAGATTAATTCAACATTATATATAATTATATTCCAAGGGTTTCAAATAACTCAATTATTCGATTTGAACACTAGTTCAATACGTATGAATTGTAACACCCCAAACTAGGCGGATATTACAGTGCCGTGAATCCCCGACTGGGACCCACCAGGCAATGAAAATGATGAATTAAATAATATAATTGTAGTACCGAACCACATTATATTACCAAGTACTCCGATGAGGAGTTTAATACAACACACCAGGACAATAGCGAATACTAGTGTATTTTATATGAAGATAAAATACACCACCCTGAATAAATAAAATATCTCAAACGGAATTTGCAGCGGAAAATACAAATGACAGAATAAGCGAAATGAGAAATATTTGAAACAAGCGGGATGACTGGGCCCCCTACTAGTATCAGCGGGACTCGTCGCGTCAACATGCTCTTCCGTGCCTTTGCCTTGCCGTGAGCGAAAACAAAATCCCCAGCGAATCGATTTACGTAACAACAATCCTCAAGAGTTGAAAATACACAATCATGATTAAGCGAAGTTATGAAGTATTCTTAGTTATGAATTACTTGAAGAGGAGTATCATAAATGCGCGTAATGTTATGTGTAAGTGTACAACACCCGTCCGTGTACCTAATTAGTCTCACGGTGTAACGCTTTCCCGTGTGCACGGTCTAATGTATCGGTGAACCCAATACAATAACCATCGTGTGCCCGACTAAAAATTCCACACAGCCACACCCGGCCACGCAATATGAACCCAGAAGGTCATATGAACAAGAATTACCGTAATGAATATCAATGAATAAATAATAATCTGACAAAGTCAAGAATGACTCACCGAGATGAGGGTAATAATGAAATGAATGATAGCTCAACGAAAAGATTGGAACCGTCGTTCCTTATGACTGAAGTGATTAATTGACAATAACAAGTTTTAATATGATTAATACAATGATGAATGAGTTATGATTATGAATGATCAACAACAAAAGGTATGAATATCCTTTTAACCGAGTAAGAATTAACTTACTCAATACCGATGACAAAGTCCTTCCACGAACAACGTCCTAATCGATATACCGGTCGCTCGAACAACCTTGAATAACAACAATTACCAACAACCGATCATTACGCAAATCAAAAATGATCATAATCGACTCAAACGTCGACACAACGATATCCGAGCTCGAATGAAACGAAACCAACTCCAAGATGAGTATTTCAAACCATCAAAACACTTTCAAGGATATCAATAATCCATTAGGAATCCATAACTCATGATTACAACAACATCAATCGGAAAATCCCCAATTAACCGAAGTCAACCCCAAGGGTTCTTGAAATAATTCCGAAAATAACCATTAAATCCGTAGGAATATGTTTATACAAGTTAGATAATCCATAACTAACATATTCCAATGATAATCCAAGCTTACACGAAGAAGTCGGAAGGAAAACCCCAAAAATCCGAAATTCTAGATCCAAGAGATTAATACCTTTGATTCGATGTGATGAAGATGATGAAATGATGATCAATCCGAAAGATGAGCTTGAAGATGATGATTGATGATTACACCTCGAAGAATCCTCTCGAATCGCTCGAAATCGCCCAAAACTACCGAAGGAATGAAATGAGATGAAAAATGACGAACTCGACTAAAGCGTCGATTTATACTCGGTCGAGGTTAGCGTGCGCTAGCCCTTGTGCATAGCGTGCGCTAACGAGTAATTTGGGTAGTCCAAGACCTTGTCCGAACACGGTAGCGCGCGCTACGTACCTATTTGTAGCGTGCGCTACGGCCATACTACTAGCGTGCGCTAATATCCATTGTTAGCGTGCGCTAGCGAAATATTGGCCTTGATCGGAGTCGAGCTGTCGACCTCGATCGGCCCGATAGCGTGCGCTACAACAATTGTTTAGCGTGCGCTAATATATCGATTGCGTCGCTAACAACAATGCATAGCGTACGCTATGAATTAACCGATGCGATCCGGTAGCCCGGACTCAACACGATCCGTCCCTAGCGCGCTACTCCACACATATAGCGTGCGCTACTACAACCCGTTAGCGCGCGCTACTTACCACTCGTGGCGTGCGCTACAAATATTCTTACTGCGGTCCGGTACCTTACGGGTGCGGCCAGACAACCTTAGCGTGCGCTAAAGGTGAGTGATAGCGTGCGCTACCTATACCCCATTAGCGTACGCTAAAGGAGTATGTAGCGTGCGCTACTCCTCACGCATGACTCATAACGAAAATGACAATGATGATAAACGCGGCACGAAACTCCAATCAGATTAGTGATGAATGACGATTGATACACGGTACAATTACTCTGAATGATGAATACCATGACTGAATATGAGTGACAAATGATCAATGATGAATGAGATTACTGAGTATCAATTACTGAATGATAATTACTGAGTTACAACTGGGTATTACATACACCCCCCCTTAAAAGAGTTTCGTCCCCGAAACTAAGGGTCAAACAACTCGGGATAACTCTCCCGCATACTATCCTCGGTTTCCCAAGTAGCCTCTTCGACTCCGTGTCTAGACCACTGAATTTTAACCAAAGGAATCGTCTTATTCCTCAACTGCTTGATTCGCCGCTCTAAAACTCGTATAGGACGCTCCTCATATGAATGATCACCTGCAATCTCGATTTCATCGAACTGAAGTATGTGACTCGGGTCGGCAACATACTTCCGCAACTGAGAGACATGAAACACATTATGAATTCGGCTCAACGCCGGAGGTAAAGCGATCGATAAGATAACTCGCCCACTCGATCCAAAATCTCAAGCGGTCCAATGAATCTCGGACTCAACTTTCCCTCTTCCCAAGCGGAAGATACCACGACTCGGGGATACCTTGACCAACACATGGTCACCAACCTCGAACTCTAATGGTCGGCAGCGGTTATACGCATATGATTTGCATCGACTCGAGCGGTCAACAAGCGACTCTGATCAAAGCTACCTTCTCACGGGCGGCTATAAGCATATCGGGCTCGGTGCGATTGATTACGATAAGTCGTCCCAACACAACGGAGATCGACAACGGCGACCATACAAGGCCTCGTAAGGTGCCATCTTGATCGAAGCATGCCAACTATTATTATACGTGAACTCGATCAATGGTAGTTGGGCTTCCCGATCGTCTTTCAATCGAGGACGCATGCCCTCAACATGTCCTCTAATGCGAATGGTCCTCTCGATTGTCCGTCGGATTGAGGATGAAAAGCGGTCTTGAGATTAAGCCGAGTTCCCATAGCACGATGAAGCGATTTCCAAAAATGCGACACAAACCGTACATCACGATCGGAAGCGATACTTTTAGGAGTGCGATCGACTATCTCTTTGATGAACGATTGCGCAAGTCTCTCGGGACCCCACGTCTCCTTGATCTCAAGGAAATGAGCTGATTTAGTTAGGCGGTCCACGATCACCGGATCGTATTCATGCCACGACGACTCGTCGGCAAACTCGTGATGAAATCCATAGAAATGTCTTCCCACTTCCATTCGGGAATAGGAAGAGGTTTCAACATACCCGCGATCGGCGATGTTCAATCTTAACTTGTTGTGAGTTAAGCATCTCGAAACAAATTCTGCGACTTCTCGCTTCATATTACTCCACGGTAATTTTGTTTCAAGTCCTTGTACATCTTGCTAGACCCGGATGAACGGAATAAGGGGTAGCATGAGCTTCTTTCAAAATCGAGTTTTCAACTCGTCATTTGCGATCACGCACAACCGATTCTTAAACCTCAAAAGTCCATCCTCGTGGACCACAACTCGAGGCTTTCCCTGAGCCACATCCTCTCGGATGCGCAACAATGATGGGTCAGAACCACGATTCTCTCGAATTGCCTCCTCGAGTGATGATGAAATCTCTAACATACAAAGCCCTTTGAACTCGGCTGAAGCCGGACCTCGATCTCGGGTCTAAGGAATTCTACTGAAGCTCCTACGAAGCTGTTAAACGGGCAAGCATCTGCTCTGAACGGACTTACGACTCAAGGCGTCGGCGACAACATTCGCCTTGCCGGGTGGTAAAGGATCTCGATATCATAATCTTTGATTAATTCCAACCACCGTCTCGGCGCATATTTAACTCCTACGAGTAAATATATACTTTAAGCTCTTATGATCGGTGAATATCGGCGAGTAACGCCATAAAGATAATGACGCCAAATTTTCAAGCGAACACCACGGTGCTAGCTCCGGTCATGGGTCGGATAATTAATCTTGTAAGGTCTCAATTGCCGTGAAGCATAGGCAATAACCTTCCGTTCTGCATGAGTACACATCCGAGACCTGTCCGGACGCATCACTATAGACCACAAATCCTTAGTCCCTGCGGCAAGGAAAATGCAGTCTTGACATTAACCGGCTCTTGAGTTCCTCAAAACTCCGTTGACACGCGTCGGACCACGTGTATTTCTTATCCTTCCGCAAAGGTTCGTTAAGGGTTGAGCGATTCGAAAATCCCTCTACAAATCGCCGATAATAACCCGCTAATTCGAGGAAACTTGGATTTCCTTAACGTTCTTCGGAGGTAGCCAATCTCGAATAGCCTCCGTCTTCGAGGATCGACACGGACTCGTCGATGAAATTACATGTCAGAAAAGTCACCCGGACATCCAGAACTCACATTTGGAAAACTTCCCATAAAGTTGTTCTCGTCTCAACACGTCTAGCACTTGATGAAGGTGAAACTCGTGTTCCTCCGGTCACGAGAATAAATCAAAATGTCATCGATGAAGACAACAACAAACCGATCCAAAAGTCGATGAAGAACCGATTCATTAACTCCATGAATACGCAGTGCATTAGTCAATCCGAGCGGCATAACCACAAACTCATAGTGACCATAGCGTGTTGAAACGCCGTCCTCGCGATGTCAGACTCTCGGATCCATGGCCCGATGATATCCGGACCTTAAGTCGATATTTGAAAATCTTGAAGCTCCTGAAGTTGATCTAAGAGATCATCAATACGGGGTAAGGGATACTTATTCTTGATCGTCACCTGTTCAACTCAGATAATCAATACATAAGCGGAATGAACCATCCTTCTTCTTGACAAACAACACGGTGCTCCCCACGGGGGCGCACTTTCGGTCGGATATAACCTTTCTCGAACAATTCCTCAAGTTGGTTCTTTAATTCCTACATTTCGGTCGGGGCCATCGATGCGGTGCCTTCGATATCGGGGGCGTACAGGCTCCAACTCAATCGTGAATTCCACATCCCTCTGTGGAGGCAAACCGGGTAACTCAAATGCGGAAAAACATCGGCATATTCCCTCACTCTAGGAATATCCGTCAACATCTTGATGATTTCTCGGTTTTGGCCATATAGCACCAATAACGACACATCCCCGATTGAGTAACCTTACGCTTTCATTGAATTAATGACCTTACGAGCAGTAGGATTACCTCACGAAACACACATTCAACTCCATAAATGCGAAATGATAGTGACCATACGGACATTAATGATGGCATCATGGCGATCCATCCAATCAATACCCAAGATAGCGTCGTCCCTCGGCAAATCTACCACGATTAGGTCCGTGGCCATACGACCATGCAATGAATCGGACAATTACGAATCTCACGATTCACGATAATTCGTCTACCATCGGGTAGGCGATGACATAAGGCTCACAACTAGTAGCACTACCCAGGCGTAGTCTACTCAAACATGACTCGGAAATGAATGAATGCGATGCACCGGTATCGAAAAGAGTACACACGAGGTTGAGATAGAATATCGAGTGTACACGAGATCATTCGGCCTCTGGATCATCGGTCTTCTTCATCTCATAAATCCAGGGGCTTGCTAGTCCGACATTGGACGCTCCGTCTGCGGCTAAAAGCTCCACCTTTAGTCGCCCCTGCGTTTTAAGCAGCCCGATTGAAGTGGCTTTGATTACGAGCAGTGTTGCTTAGGGGCACGAGATGACGTCTAAGTAGGTTTGGAGTCCCTACGGCAAAAGCGGGCCTTATGCCCGACAATTCCACAATTATGACATGTGATAGTACGCCTCGGACACTTGGTACCGAGGTGACCAAGTTCCCATGATTATAACGGTGATGGCGCGGCCGCTCGTGGCGAGATTCCGCGGGTTTAGGCGACACGGGGTCGCTCGGAAAAGCGGAGCCACGTGGTTTCTTGAAAGTGGCACGGCTCCGTCGGTGATTACGATTCTTGGACTTCTTGCTAGCGACGAGGGTCACGCTTAGCAATTTCCTTAGCGATAAGCTCGTAGGTGAGAGCTTTCTCAATGAATTCGGCCAACGTGGTGCAATTATGATTAAATGGCCGAATTCTCATACGGGGTTTTGACCTCTTCTGAAATACTTGATTTTATCCGCCTCGAATGAATGATGGACGAGGCGAAAGGAAGAAGAAGTTCTGAAATTTCTCGGCAATGGCGAGAACATCCTCGTCTGTTGAGGGGTCGGGGTGAGCAATTCGGCGGCTTGGCCTCTCGAGTGGGGCCGGATAATACCTCTCCATCATGAGAGTCTTGAACCGATCCCAAGTGCAAGATCCTTCGGTGGGCTTCAACGACAACCACCAAGAATGTGCGCTCTTACCAAGGTAGTAAGCCGCATGAGAACTTTGTGTCCCTCGGGACACTCTACCATAGCAACTGACTTCTCGAAATGCTCGAGCCAATGAATGATATCTGCCGGCTCGAGGCAGGCCCTCAAAAGTAGGTGGCCTGCGGCGAGAGATATCGCCGATGATGTTACTCACATTCCTCTCTTGCCTCGAGGTGGCGGCGGAGGAGCCTGCGGTCGATTGACGGAGTTATGCATCGTCTCCATCAACCGAGCCATCCGAGTCATTTGGGCCATCATGCCTGCATAAATGCGAGTGGATCAACCGGACACCCTCGGTAGCCGTGTCCCAGTGCGACTCCCCGATAATGAATGATCGCGTCCAGGTGAATGAGTGGCAGCGTCGCTGCTCGATGAATTAGCATTATTCCTCGCGTTTGCACGTGTATTCACACGAGCTCTCGGGATTCGGCCCGCTCCACGGCCTCGTCCTCCACGTCCTCTGCCAGCCCTTTCCATACTGAAGTGGAAATTCATATGATGATTATATGTCTCGCATGAGTATCACATTATGATTATATTATGAAATGATGAAAATGAGCATACGCGCTCAAATACAGTGATTACATGAATGATCAATTGACGTGACATGATTATCTGATGAAGTTACTGAAATGATTATCTTGAATGAGTTAACGAGATTAATGATTCGATCTTCCCGATCAACAACTGAACAATGAAATGAATTGATTGATTAATGAGTTAACCTGACCGTCCTGGTCAAAGTGACAATGATGATTGAGGATTGTTAACTGATGAATTATGAATGAATGATTAATGCCAGAAATTATACCATGGCATTAGAAATCTTACAGTTCTTGGCCTGATTGGCTCGGCATTTGCACAGAGTCACACGTGACGCGAAAGTCCAATGATACTAGTCCGATGACGATGATTTCAAGCGAGACATGACTTGGAGGGTAGTATTCAAAACCACGCTCCGATACCAACTCGTAACACCCCAAACTAGGCGGATATTACGGTCCGTGAATCCCATTGGACCCACCAGGCAATGAAAATGATGAATTAAATAATATAATTGTAGTACCGAACCACATTATATTACCAAGTACTCCGATGAGGAGTTTAATACAACACACCAGGACAATAGCGAATACTAGTGTATTTTATATGAAGATAAAATACACCACCTGAATAAATAAAATATCTCAAACGGAATTTGCGGCGGAAAATACAAATGACAGAATAACTGAAATGATGAAATGATGAAACAAACGGGATGGTAGGGCCCCTACTAGTATCACTGGGACTCGTCGCCGTCAACATGCTCTTCCGTGCCTTTGCCTTGCCGTGACACGAAAACAAAATCCCCCAACGGGGTCAGTTACACAGAACAACAATCCTCAAGAGTTGAAAATACACAATCATGATTAACTGAAGTTATGAAGTATTCTTAGTTATGAATTACGCTGAAGAGGAGTATCATAGTACGCCCGTAATGTTCTGTGTAAGTGTACAACACCCGTCCGTGTACCTAATTAGTCTCACGGTGTAACGCTTTCCCGTGTGCACGGTCTAATGTATCGGTGAACCCAATACAATAACCATCGTGTGCCCGACTAAAAATTCCACACAGCCACACCCGGCCACGCAATATGAACCCAGAAGGTCATATGAACAAGAATGACCGTAATGAATATCAATGAATAAATAATAATCTGACAAAGTCAAGAATGACTCACCGAGAGGAGGGTAATAATGAAATGAATGATAGCTCAACGAAAAGATTGGAACCGTCGTTCCTTATGACTGAAGTGATTAATTGACAATAACAAGTTTTAATATGATTAATACAATGATGAATGAGTTATGATTATGAATGATCAACAACAAAAGGTATGCATATCCTTTTAACCGAGTAAGAATTAACTTACTCAATACCGATGACAAAGTCCTTCCACGAACAACGTCCTAATCGATATACCGGTCGCTCGAACAACCTTGAATAACAACAATTACCAACAACCGATCATTACGCAAATCAAAAACGATCATAATCGACTCAAACGTCGACACAACGATATCCGAGCTCGAATGAAACGAAACCAACTCCAAGATGAGTATTTCAAACCATCAAAACACTTTCAAGGATATCAATAATCCATTAGGAATCCATAACTCATGATTACAACAACATCAATCGGAAAATCCCCAATTAACCGAAGTCAACCCCAAGGGTTCTTGAAATAATTCCGAAAATAACCATTAAATCCGTAGGAATATGTTTATACAAGTTAGATAATCCATAACTAACATATTCCAATGACAATCCAAGCTTACACGAAGAAGTCGGAAGGAAAACCCCAAAAATCCGAAATTCTAGATCCAAGAGATTAATACCTTTGATTCGATGTGATGAAGATGATGAAATGATGATCAATCCGAAAGATGAGCTTGAAGATGATGATTGATGATTACACCTCGAAGAATCCTCTCCGAATCGCTCGAAATCGCCCAAAACTACCGAAGGAATGAAATGAGATGAAAAATGACGAACTCGACTAAAGCTGTCCAATTTATACTCGGTCCGAGGTTAGCGTGCGCTAGCCTTGTGCATAGCGTGCGCTAACGAGTAATTTAGGTAGTCCGGTACCTTGTCCGAACACGGTAGCGCGCTACGTACCTATTTGTAGCGTGCGCTACGGCCATACTACTAGCGTGCGCTAATATCCATTGTTAGCGTGCGCTAGCGAAATATTTGACGCCTTGATCGGAGTCGAGAAAACTGTCGACCTCGATCGGCCCGATAGCGTGCGCTACAACCATTGTTTAGCGTGCGCTAATATATCGGTTGCGTACGCTAACAACAATGCATAGCGTACGCTATGAATTAACCCGGTGCAGTCCAGTAGCCATTGGACTCAACCTGATCCGTCCCTAGCGTGCGCTACTCCACACATATAGCGTGCGCTACTACAACCCGTTAGCGCGCGCTACTTACCACTCGTAGCGTGCGCTACAAATATTCTCACCTGCAGTCCAGTACCTTCTGGACTGCAGCCAGGACAACCTTAGCGTGCGCTAAAGCTGAGTGATAGCGTGCGCTACCTATACCCCATTAGCGTACGCTAAAAGGAGTATGTAGCGTGCGCTACTCCTCACGCACAGCTCGCAACGAAAATGACAATGATGATAAGCGCGGCACGAAACTCCAATCAGATTAGTGATGAATGACGATTGATACACGATACAATTACTCTGAATGATGAATACCATGACTGAATATGAGTGACAAATGATCAATGATGAATGAGATTACTGAGTATCAATTACTGAATGATAATTACTGAGTTACAACTGGGTATTACATGAATTCCCAAACTCAAAGGTGAATCATAATATTATCAAACCCGGAACCATATTCGTATTCCTATACGAATATTGTACCAAAACACATAACTTAGTTCTAAATATGAATATTCCATATTCATATCCAAAATACCAACATCTCTCAAACATATTCATCAAATCATATAATCCAAGAGTTCCTTAAGAACACAAATTATTCCGAAATCACATTCATAATCCTCAAAACGACATAATCCGATGTGTTCTAACATCTAAACAATCCTCATTCACAATTCAAGGTGTATATTATCATGTTCTTCAACGTACACTTCTCATAACATCATGAATCGCAACAAACTACCAAGAACATCAAGAACACTATGATTCCATAATCATAACTAACATAATCAAAGGTATAAATCATCATATCATCATCCTCCTTAACAAAATTCCCATGAATACCAAGAATCATCACAACAACTCCATAAACTAGCATCATACGAATTAATCATCAACAACAACATCACGAATTCAAAGAGAGGATTATCCAACATACCTCTTAGAATATGAAATACACAAGTAACCTCCTCAAGAATCAATGATAACTTCACCTCTCAAGCTCCAGATTCATACCTTCAAGCTCAAAATCGACTTAGAAGGACCAAAACGCCATCTCTGAGTGTTGAAGGTGAAAAACGAAGTGATGTTCTGAAGAAAAATGAAATAACGGGCGTCCACTTATATAAACTTCCAACTCATTACGTACGTAACATGCCAAAGTTAACTCACGTAACACCCTATTACGTACGCTATCTGACCTTGGTAGCGTACGTAATGACAGTTCAGAGGTCACTGACTCATTTCGTTCAATGCCTTACGCACGTAACCCTTGCTCCATAGCGTACGTAATACGTACATTGACGTGCTACAGTATAGACTCATATTACGTACGTAATACACCCTGCATAGCGTATATAATACGTAGTTGACTCAACTGTCCACATCCGCGCCGAAAACTGCCGACACTGGGCTCCACCTACCGACCACAGCTCGGTCCTGTCCGATTCCCCTTGTTACGTACGTAATGCCTTATGCATAACGTACGTAAAACGTAGCAATTTAACGTACGTAAATCCTTAAGCTTAGCATACGTAATGGCTCCTGTACTTAGATAAATCCAACTTTTACTGTCCATCTCGACGTACATAATACAAACATACGGCATACTGAATACATATACTGGATTCAATAACATTCGCATATGATATACCCGATATCAAAATTAAAATATCCTGATACACGACATCCTCAATGTAATTGTCGACCAAGTACGACAATTATACAAATACAGTTGTTTCAGTCTTTAAATTATTATGTCCATACTGTACAGACACCAAGCTATGCAGTATATCTCAGATAAAATAATGCGAAAAATTTATACTGAAAATACGGGTATTACAGTAACTACATGTGAATTTTTGTAAATTCAAATTAACAAATTGTTTTATATTAAAATGTGCATAGGTTGAGATTGTATATATTTGGTTTAAATTATACATAATAGATCTGAAATTATACATATTCGATTTGAAATTATATACAATTTGTCGAAAATGTAAATTATCGATTTGAAATTATGTATAATTAGTCGAAATTGTACATAATTAAATGAAATTATATATAATGGGTCGAAATTGTACATATTTAGTTGAAATTATGTATAATCAATTAAAATATGTATAATCCATTTGAAATTGTATACATTGTAATATCCATATTTTTCTTTTCCCGGTACTTTCACAATTTTTGTGTTTTTCCCATTTTGGTGGCTTGTATGTAACCGTATATGTATTTCGGGAATACTTATTTTCGGTTTTATTTTACTCAATTCCGCAATTGTTGGATTTTCCATCGCTTTTCGATTCTCGTGATTGTTGTTCGGAACCCCCATTTTGGGGTTCCCCGTTTTGGGCTCGATTTACATCTAGCGCATGCTATAGATGTTAGTTAGCGCGCGCGCACGCTACGCTTGTTTGGTAGCGCGCGCTAGTGACTCGGGCAGAGCAGTGGAAGCAGTCTACTTCTGCCCTCTGCTCTCTGGAGGAGTTGTTCTAGTGCACGCTAGGGTGTTGTTCTAGCGCATGCTACCGTTCGGGTTCAGCGCATGCAGAGTGACCGTTAGCGCGCGCTAGTTCGACAGTCCAGTACTGGATAGTTTACTTCTGGACTCGGTTTGGTGTCCAGGTAGCGCATGCTATGGCCCGATAGCGCACGCTACCGAGAGGCTGTTAGCGCATGCTAATTCCTTATAGCGCACGCTAACGGTCCAGAACTATAGGTTCTGGACTAGGGTGTTAGCTTTCTGGACCGGGGTATTAGCCGATTGCTCACGCTAACTAGAAATGTTAGCGCACGCTAATAACCATCTAGTTATAAAAACCATAGAGTTGACCAGAGCCGTTCACTTTTCTTCCTCTTCACTTCTTTTCCGAGAGTTTGGCGATTTGGAGCATTTGGGAGCCTAGATTTGAGCGAGTATCATCATCCATCCAAGATTTTGAGTCTCTAACACCAATTTATCATAATCTAATCATCATCTACCTCTTGAATCAAGGTAAATCTTCTAGAACCCTACTTTTGGGCAATTTGGGGGTTTTCGATTTCATTGTCCGATTCATTCCGTGTTGTTGATTAATTCATGATGAATATTATTAATCTTGTTGGTATTTTTGGTTTCCCTATGGATTCATGGTATATTTCGTGGTATTTGCGTAATCGAGAGGGTTTGGTTGTGGTCCACCCTCATTGTTGTTCTTATACGAATATACATGAATTGTAGGCGGTTTTCGCGTGTATTCCATTTCCGTAATCGTTTATAAATGGTTGTGATTGTATTCTCCAAATCGTTAGGTTCGGTTTCGCCAGTTCCTAGCGGTCGTGTTTGATTCTTCCTTTCCGTTCGTGTCACCATCTATTGATTGAGGCAAGTACCCTTATGAACTTACAATCTTGACATGGTAGTATTGCAGGAGAAATTGTGTGGGTGTCTGTGTTTTCTCACTAAGAGTTAGATCCGACAGGGTCTCGGTAGGGGTCCACAGAGGCATGGGTCAGCGAGCTTGCTTTTAACCACTATGGGTTATATCCGACGGGGTCTCGGTAGGGATCCACTGAGGCATGGGTCCGCGGTTAATTGTGGTGCATTTTATAAATGTGTTTTGGCTTATGGCGTTTCTGGAAATGTGTGTTTCAACCGATGTTTTCATGATTGCATGCATTAACTATATGCGTAAGGTGTAAGTTGTTCATTTGGTTACTTGTACTAGCGTAATTGCTAAACCCTTTGGGGACCTGTTTTGGGGAAATTCGTTTTATGAATTTCAGGTCAGGTTCATCGAGACGGACGGCTGGACCAGTACACGGATGACGGCCGTGCGTGATGATTGTGCATGAGTGTGTTTTTATGGTTTCCTGTCTTTTGATGCGATTATCAATTTGTAAACTAATAGAAGTACTCGAGTATTTAGGAGTTCTTGTTTGTTCGGATTGAAATGTTTCGTCTGTTATATTTGTGTTGGGTGGTTGTTATGTTGTTTGACCGGTTGAACCGGGTGGATTATTATTGTTTTATGTCTTTATGACGAGGTGCTATTATGTTGATTCTGTGAGTCGATGACTATGTTTGGTAGTCTATCCTGGTGGGTGCCATGTAGGGATCCATGGCGCTGTAATATACCCTGAATATCCTGAGGGTGTTAAAGAAAATAGTATCAGGGAACTAGGTTTATGGATACCTAGGCTTGTCGGTTTATTGAGTCTTGTTGTGTTTCGGTTTGCACATCGTCATCACGCTGCCATGATTTCGGTGCTTCCAGTGCCCGTAAGTTTTTCCTTACTCTGTTCCTCGTTTCTTTGCATCGCACCTTCAATTCTTGATTTGTGATTGTTTTTCCTCTTGTACTTACCATCGTATGTGTTGGGATAACAAAAACCCGGTATCGAAGCTGTTGGGATAAACAATCCCTGTATCGATCGTGTTAACAGAATATTTTGACAATATGCCAGATCCTGCATACCGCTAATAGCTGTATCGAAAAGCTGATCAAGTATCAACCTGTATCGAAGACTTCTCGTAGTCCCACCATACAGTTAATCTATCATACAACAAAGAGTCTCGCAAAGCTAAGTATGGAAGCTGTCTCAAAACATCAATACAGCAATTCTTCCATACAGCCCTCAAACAGGACAAGAAGGAATCTTCAGTATTCGCTAGAAGTCAAGTCCCGTTTGATAAAGAAGTATTTAAATACTAAAGGATAAAGTATTTAAATACTGTAGGTCATCAGAAGATCTTCAAATCCTGCAATATCCGGATCTCAGTCTATTCAAGTCAACTATCAAGTTGTCACAGAATCTTGCTCAACGGATCTATTTCAACGGATATGTTTCAGAGACTATATATATCTCCAGAGTTTGAAGATCATACACACACGACTTGCAACAACAACCAACAAGAGCTTACACGAATATTCTGAGCAAAACATATCTCCCAAAGCATTCTGCTATTATGAAAAAAGAGATATACAGTGCTCAAACCGTGAACAACACATCATCAGCTATAAGCTCAGAAAGTCAAAGCTGTTGTTCAAATACTGTTCTAACCCTTGAACAAACCCATCAGCCCTGTGTGGACTGAGAATCATAGCTCTTCCCGAACTGTGTGTGACGGACTTGCATTGAAGAAGACGAAGCTTCAGAACTGTGTGTGAAGAAGCCAGTCACGTGTTAGCTCAAACCAATCTGTGTGAACGGTTGAAAGATAAGATCTTTATATCAATCTGTGTGAACGATATATTGATTAGGTTTGGTTATAATTACGTAGTTGTGTACGCAGTAATTATAATAAACTTTTTACTCCTGTGTGGAGGACCCGTGGACATAGAGGGGTTTACCTCGAACCACATTAAATATTGTGTTATTTACCTTCTACCTTTATTGTTTTATTAATTGTGATTATTTAAGTATACACTGCACACCTAGTTGCTATATCCTCAGCAGCTTACTGTATTATAGACTTCCGCTACGCACTCAAATTTGAAAACTGTACAGCCTGTTGTTTCAAACATTTCCCAAGCTGTATCCTGTATACTTAGTGGCCAACAAGTGGTATCAGAGCGGTTGATTCTAAAAAGAATCAGTCGTATTTTTAACTGAATCAGATCCAAAATCACTTATTTTTATAAAACAGTCTTTTTCATTCCTATACTCTCATATGGATACATCAATGATCAACAAAGTTCCTATGTTCTCTATTAATGAGTTTGATGATTGGAGAATCAGGATGGAGGCTCATCTTGCAGCAATGCACGAAGAGATGATTTTTGTTATACAGGATGGCCCCATAAAGATAATAAAGGTAAATCCGGCCGCAAGAATTGAAGGCCAGGCTCATGCTGAGATGCTCGAGAAAGAGCGCGAACAATGGACTTTTTACGAAAGAAAGCGCGCCAACCTCGACAATGTTGCTAAGAACGCGTTATTTATCACTCTTGATAAAGGCACGTTCTCAAAGGTAGAAAGTTCCAAAACAGCCAAGGAAATCTGGGATAAACTGAAGTTGATTTGTGAGGGAACTGAGCTCTCAAAAGAAAACAAAATTTAAAAATTAACTAAGCAATTTGAATCTTTTGAAATGAAATCAACTGAAACACTTGAGGAACTTGACCTGAGATTCACTGGAATTGTTGGTGAAATTGAAGCTTTGGGCAAAATTTATACTCAAAAGGAGAAAAATCTAAAAATTTTCAGATCTCTCCCTGCCCGATGGGACATTAAGACCACAGTTATGCGTGTGTCGTGTAATCTTAGTGAAATATCTACTTTTGATCTCTTTTCCGACCTTAAAGCATTTGAGTACGATATAGATAGGAGAGAGAAAGCTGAAGAATCTCCCGCTAGGACTATAGCCTTAGCCGTTGTATCCAACCGACGACACAGCATGCCCAGCCCATCAAAGCCTAATTACAAGAATGCTGACAGCGACGACGACATCCTGTCGCAAGATAAAATGGCGCTACTCATGCATAAGTTCAAAAAGTTCATCAAGCAGTCTGGAAAGACTCCCTACAGGCCCAAGACTGTTCACAAGGTAAGTACTGAAACCTCCTATGGCGACGCTAACTTGTGCTATAATTGCAGGAAACCAGGACATTATGCAAACAAATGTCCTCATCCTAAAGTTCAAAGGTTGCCGGAAGCCGAACAACAAGAGAGGGATGAACGAAGATCTGCTTGGAAAAACAAGCCCAAGGCCCTGATAGGAGAATCAGAAGCCTCCCTCACACCATCCAAATCCGAAAAATGTCTTTAGGTAGTCACTAACAGTGACTCATCTGACGATGAATTCGAAGATAAGGCATATATGTGCTTTATGGCAAAGGACATTCTGGAAGAAGAAGATAGCGATGATGAGGTAAGCTAAACCTCAATTATTCCAGTAAATGCATCGCATACTTTCGAAAACATGATGAATGAATTTAAGAATATTCAAAAAGCCCACGAGACTCTGAAAAATGAAAACATTCACCTTCAAGTTTCCAACATAGAGCTGAAAGAAGAAAACGACTTGCTGAAGATAAACTATGAAAATATGTCAATTGATTATGAAAACAGCAAGGTCGAGCATGAAAAACTCGTGGAGAGCAATCATCAACTTGCTCATGAACTAAGTGAGACTAAGTCTCAAAATGGAAGCAAGACACATGATTTTGTTTTACTTCAAGCCAAATTTAATACTCTCGAAAAGCGAGAAGGCGAACTTGAGACCATTCTGAAATCTTTCGATAAATCATCTAAACGAATGGAAGAAATTCTAAGTACTGGGCAACATGCTCAGGATAAAAGTGGCTTAGGATACAACTCATTTTCTAACAAAGGGAAACTAGTACTGTGTTCGTCAAGAGTGTGGAACACATTCCTGTATCGGAAGAAACTCCAAGTCCGGTGAAGGAACCTGCTGCTCTGCGAAAAACAAAGGCTGCCATTCCGCCCCCGCAATCCTATTCAAGACAGCGGAATCATAAGCCATTCCAACCTGTAAGGCGCACGCAATAGCATGCTCCCCGAGCATATCAACAGCGCCAACAGTCGTTCAGAAAGAAGGCTGTATCCAAATACCAAAGGCCCGCACGGCTGTACTTTCAGTACATCACGCCTAGGTACTGGATACAGGAGCCTCATTATCTATCAAGAAAGCAGGTGTTCGCACAACATCGACAACAGCTTTGGGAATCTAACTGGAAACCCAGAAGGCAAGCAGTAAGGCGAAAGAAAATGGCTCCACCTCCGAGACGGCATAAGTACTGGATAAATAATAATAACCCTAATTTTTACATGCATAATGATTATCACGGCTACAGTAACTACGTACATGCCCCACGTAGATACCTAAAAACTGTACCAAATGTAAGCTACAGTAAGCCAATTGCTATGAGGAAAATTTGGGTACCAAAAGGCAGTAACATTCATGGACCCAACAATCAAAGGGGACCTAAATCTACCTAATTTGTTTGCTACAGGACATTTTGAAGAAGGACATATGGTACTTCGACAACGGATGCTCCCGGCACATGATAGGAGATTGAAGCAATCTATCAGATTTCGTAGAAGGTCGCGGTCCAAAAGTGCGCTTCGGTGATAAATCTAAAGGAAGAACAAGAGGAAAAGGAAACCGTCTTGTCGAAAAATTCAAAGTCACCGATGTAGCTTATGTTGAAGGCTTACAGTACAATCTACTTAGTATTATCCAGTTCTGTGACAAACAGTTCTCGGTGAAATTTTATATAGATCACTGTAGAGTCAAGAACATCCTGACCAAAGAAGTTGTGTTCACAGGAAGCAGATCATATAATATGTATATTGCTGACTGGATGCCTACGAGCTCCACAATTCCTTGTTTTGTTGCCAAAGGCATTGCAGATCTAAGCTGGTTATGGCACAAGAGGATGTCACATGTCAACTTCAAGACGATCAACAAGCTCTCAAGACAGGGACTGGTTAGAGGATTGACGAATGTGTCATTCCAAAAAGACAGTGTCTGTGGACCATGTCAAAAAAGCAAGCAAATCAAGTCCACCCTGAAGAGCAAATCCTACATTTCAACCCACAGAATTGTGGAAATGCTACATATGGATCTCTATGGTCCTGTAGACCCGGTAAGTTTGGGAGGTAAGAAATACTGTCTCGTCATTGTTGATGATTATTCCAGGTATGCTTTAACAATTTTCCTAAGCAAGAAGAAGGAAACAACATCAAAGCTGCTCGAGCACCTGAGAAAGCTTCAAAATGAAAAAGGATCGAGTATCGTGTCCATTCGTTCCGATAGAGGTATAGAATTCACTAACCGCTTTATAGAGCAATACTATTTGGAAAATAGGATACAGCACGAATACTCAGCTGCCCATACACCTCAACAAAATGGTGTTGCTGAGCGAAAGAACAGGACGCTGAAGGAAGCAACAAGCACAATGATTGCCGCAAGCAAGTTGCCACAGCATTTCTGGGGCGAAGCAACTAATACAGCGTGCTACACTCAAAACCGTTGTATCGTCAACAAGCACCACAACAAAACAGCATACGAGGTATGGAACAACAAAACTCCATTAGTTTCGTATTTTCACATTTTTGGATGCAGGTGCTATGTGTTGAACAATGGGAAGGATTAACTTAGAACCTTCGATGAGAAGTCAGATGAAGGAATATTTGTAGGATATTCCTCCGTCAGCAAAGCTTACATGATCTTTAATAAAAGGAAGCTAACAATCGAGGAATCAGGTCATGTAGTGTTCAACGAACCTCACCATGACCCTACAGGAGTAGAAGCTGTTACTCAGAACATCCAACAACTTTCCATCATAGATCCACCAACTCCTATAGAACCTGTCGTTGACCTAGAAATCAACCCTGCAGCTGTAAGAATCGACGTAGATGAAGCCGTCTTTGTCTGGTGAAAGCCAAAACTACAGCAACTCAAGATACAGTACGGGACCCTGAATTATAACCCGACCGAAGATGGTTGAGAGATCACCCGCAAGAGCTGATCATTGGAAACATTAATGCTGGTGTTTCTACCCGTAGGAGAATACAGAGTACACAAGGAAATGTATTGTGTGCACAAGAAGAACCAGATACTGAGATATCACCATTTCCTGAATGGAAATCTCAATCCGAGCTTAGAAGACTCAATATGTGCACTATTGCTGTATTCTTAGCCCAGTCCGAACATGTTTCTACCAAAGAAGCACTCAACAATTCTCATTGGATAACATCTATGGAAGAAGAGCTTAACAGTTTCGAAAGAAACAACGTATGGTATCTTGTACTCAGACCTGCGCATCAACCAGTAATTGGAACCAAATGGGTATTTAGAAACAAGAAGGATCGAAATGGACTCATTATCAGGAATAAATCCAAGCTAGTCACCCAAGGCTATAGACATAAGAAGGCATAAACTACGATGAGACATTTGCCCCTGTAGCCAGACTAGAAGCTATTAGGATATTTTTAGCCTTTGCCGCCCATAAGAGATTCATTGTATACCAAATGGACGTCAAAAGTGCATTCCTAAATGGAGACCTCGCTGAAGAAGTATATGTTGAACAACCACCAGGGTTTGTCAATCCAGAAGGCAAAGACATAGTATACAGGCTAAGGAAAGCACTGCATGGACTTAAGCAAGCTTCTAGAGCATGGTATGAGACCCTGTCCCAGTATCTAACCAAAAATGGATTCGAGAAAGGTGTTGTGGATAAGACCTTGTTCAAAATACAGGAAGGCGATGACTTTCTAATGGTTCAAATTTATGTAGATGACATTATATTTGGTTCAAATAACCTTGCTTTATGTCAAAGGTTCTCTCATCTCATGCAAAGTAAATTTGAAATCAGTATGATGGGAGAACTTAGTTATTTCCTAGGTTTGCAGGTAAAGCAGTTGCCTACAGGGATATTCATCAACCAGGAAAAATACAGCAAGGAGCTTCTCAACAAATTTGGAATGAATACTTCCAAATCATCGTCAACCCCCATGAGCACTTCCGTGCAAATTAGTGCTGATGAAGCTGGAAAGCCGGTTGATCAATCACTCTACAGGAAGCTTATTGGCTCTCTCCTGTAGCAAACGGCTAGCAGGCCTGATATCCGGTCTGCTTTAGGAGTGCGTGCGAGATATCAAGTAGCACCTAAAGAATCACACTTCAACACAGCTAAACGAATCCTGAAATACATCAAAGGAACAGTCGACGTAGGACTATGGTATCCTAAAGAAGCCGGATTCGATTTAGTTGGCTACAGCGACTCGGATTTCGGAGGCTGCAAGCTAGATAGGAAGAGTACAAGTGGAACTTGTCACTTTCTTGGACCTATACTTGTGTCTTGGTTCAGCAATAAGCAATTGGCAAACTCACTTTCCACGGCTGAATCAGAGTACTATGCTGCTGCTAGTTGCTGTATGCAGATCCTTTGGATGCAGCAACAGTTATCAGATTATGGAATTGAAGCCAAGGAAACGCCCATTATGTGCGATAGCACGAGTGCAATTGCAATAACGCACAACCCTGTATTTCACTCGTGCACTAAGCACATCAACATGAAGCATCATTTCATCAGGAATCATGTCGAGAACAAGGATGTTCGGTTGGAAAAAGTTCATACAGATATCCAGTTGCCCGACATATTCACCAAGCCTCTCGACACAGCTAGATTCAACATGCTTCGACAAGAACTGGGATTGCTACAGCCTGACTCCCTGTAAGTATTTATTGTTTTCACTCAACATTGAGGGGGAAAGCTGTAAGACCCAAGAATACAGTATCCACCATTAATTATCTGTACACTCAGAGCCTTGAATACATCACTGTGGGAACAAAGCGATATGAATCATCCTACAGCTGAAGTGTGCAATAATTAAGGGGGAATATAGCATGACCCATGAATACAGCATTAATCCAAAAGTTGTTGTATGAAATTGAAACCCATATGTACCTTTTAAGGGGGAACGCTGTATCATCGCGGATACAACAAATACTATGGGAAAACGATTCATTATATATCATAATATTTCATTTTAAAACAATATTTTGTCCACGTGCCCTGTTTTCATGTCAAACGTCTTTTACATTAAAAGTCTTACATGACATCTGGACAATCGAATCTTAAAAGCCGCGATGTTTCAAATTGTTTAATATATTTTATACTGCCGTTTCAGGCATTAAGGGTAATTTGAAATGTCAGAAGTGGGACCCGCTCCTATTTTAAAATTCAATGGATATGTGTACCAGTTACACTCAGTCCATCGTAACCATTCATTTTAAACACCGGTTCCCATCCCTTAAATCTGACCATTCGTTCTCTGAAAACCATTCTTCGCCGCCTACTATAAAAGGACTGTAAATGCCATTTGAGACTCTTTACGCATTCTGCATATTTTAAGAGTTCTCGAGCATACAGCCTACAAGATTTTTCTGTGTTTACTGCATTTTTATTGAATCTTTTTCACCGTTCCTTGAGAAATCATCAATGGCGTCTACCCAGACATCTTCCACTTCTCTCAAGTAATCATCCAACTTCATCGAGGGACGGATCTTCTCCAGATCTATTGTGCTGGAACGCATTCACGCCGAAGGCGATGACGTAGATTCCATGGAGTTCGTCATTACAAGAATCCGTCAGCAAGGCCTCTACCGCCTTGGGAGCCACACCGTCGAAAAATATGACGTTCATCTGGTTGAGGAATTCTACCTCAGCGCTGCAGTCCGTTTTCTGTCACTAGCTCATGGTGGTCATGTCACTGACATCACAGCCGTTATCTTTGGAGTGGAGAACCGCATTGACCAAGAGCTTCTCCAGAACATCTACAGGCTACCTGCTGATGGCCTGGCCATGGAAGATCTTGAGACCTTTGGGTCCCAAGAACTCTTGACCCAGTACTATGGCTTATTCACCAGTTAAGCAACGGTGGAAATGGTTTATACCACTTGCCATAAGAAAAATTTTGTTTACCTTTTGTTTACTTACATGATTTTTGCTGCCGTATTATTGAGAACCGAACAGGTGCTTTTCAGATGTGCACCAATCTCAGGTTTAGGATGATGTTCGCGATAATGTCTTGCGAGAAGGTCAATTGGTGTCAAATCTTCTCCTTCGCTGAAGAAATCGTTTGGTTTGTTTTTGAACCATATTTTGACGAAGTGCGGACTTCCGCAAACCGCAGAGGCAACGAAAATTAGTTCACGGATATTCTTAGGAGGTGTCAGGACTTCGGCCTTCAACCAAAGCACCCTGATTGCCAATAAACCTTTTATTCGAAAATTGCCGCTATCTGCCGATCCGAGGGACGTTTCTTCTAAGTCCCAAAGTGTTGAATCATCGAAGAAGAGAAAACGATCTCACAGCAAAACCCCAGTTGCTGTTGAGAAGCCGAAAAGGAAGCTAAGGAGGCTTACAAAAGTTAAGGCTACAGAAACCTCCAAGGCTGCTCCTTCCGTGGCTCAACCCACTGATCAAATCCCCCAGGGCCCAACCCCTGTGGAAGAGATGCCCACTACTATCGATACAGTAGATCCCGAGCCCTTGGCGGCTATGACGGATGCTAGGACATCTGCCAACTCTAAAGACTCTGGCGAGTCGGGTGCCTTTATGGAGCTAAAAGTTACTTCTCCTATATGGGATTCCACACCCGTTCAGGATCCATCTCCAATCAGGGTACCAACCGTTGTAAGGAATCCCTCTCCGATACAGGATTCCACACCTATAGAGGAACCCATGCCTACAGCGAACCCAGGCGTTGTACGGAGCCCCTCCCCAGACATAATTATTTCCAAGACCCTGCTTTCTATGCAAATCTAACAGGCTTACGAACGGTTTCTCCAATGGAAGAACTACAGACTTGCTCCTTACGATGACCTATACAACTGGAGCGAATGGAGCAACGAAGAAAAAATTGTTTTGGAAGTGACAGACACTCAAGAAATTGCTGTCCTGATCCAATGGGACAATCTATTCATTAAAGAGCTTATTGAAAGCCATCTGTTTGAAAAGGCCGAAGCACGAAGGAAAGGGAAATCTATGTCCATGGAATCTCCCAATAGTCTAAAGTCCGATCCTGATTCAGACGACGATTACGACGCACTCCAGGCTGGTCTGCGGATGAGTCGTGAGGAAACCTGAGAAAAGAGAGATGAAGGGACATCTGCTCACCAGTCGCCCCCCTCGCCACAGCAAGACACTGTTCCCGACAATGAGGATTCAGCCCCTCATGTCGCGGAGGAACAATATGTTTCGCACCAGGCACCCGAGCCTGTCGTCGCCCCCGCCGAAGGAGAATCCAACGCCATCCCGCAAGAGGAATCAGTCTCTCTGCCAGAGCAGGCGGATGCTGAGAGACAGCAGGAGGAATCAGTCCCTCCTGTATCTATGTCTTCAGAAACCACTTCAGCACAGGAGGATGCAGTACCCCCTATCGCCAAGCCCGAATCTGATACTCCCGCACCATCAACCGCCTTGGAATCCGACGACGGTATAATACCTGAGGATGTCCAACTCAATTCAAGTCCCAATGTGAATTTGAGATGGTTGAACGGAGTTGAGGATTTTTCCCAGCCAGACTCTCCCATAACAGTCGCAAGAAAAGAGCGATTACATGTTCTTGGCCTCCAAACTGTTTTTATCCAGGATGCCGTCAATGCCCTGTACGCTGTGGAAAAAGCTCTTGATTGGCTACACACATCTGCCATTGAAGAGATGACTGGACTGAAGCACGAAGTATCCCGAGTGGTAGAAGCCTTCACTGTCTTGCCACACGTCTTCAAGCAGGCCCTGAGCCAACTGCAAGAAAAACAGGAGCAGATCCTGAGAGAAGAGCAATCAAAGCTATGCGTGTCTGAGGCCAAGACAGCATCTGCTCTGATCGAATCCGGTTCCCAACTTCGAGCCCACGACAAGAAAATCCAAGATATGTCGCAGGTGCTCTCCTCCCTTGTTGAGAAAATGTCTAATATTGAGACGAAACAGGATGCTGCTTTGCAAATCCTGGAACGCCTTGATGAAAAGGTGTCATACCTTGATGACGCCAAAACGGGGGAAGAAGCCAGGGAAGCTGCTAGGAGAACAAGGTTGGAGCAAGAGAAAGAAAGGTTAGCTCCTTTTGAAGACTCCATCACTGCAGATATAGCCCATATCTCAACGCCAAACATTAGGATATAGGGAGACCGACCAGAATTCCAGGATCCTAAGTATCCTTGGAAAAGCCTAGTCCGAAAGCCGCAAGCTATGAACCTCCCGGCGGATCGACAGCCTACTGCTGCAGAGATCAAGAACTGGAGGAGAAATGAACTGTTAAGATACTTTGTTGTACTTATCATGGATTCCTCATTATTCAATAGAAGCAGGACGTTGCAGGAAGCCGCAGAGGAATTTAAGAACAAGCTGGAAGATGGAACGCTCCCACTACAGCTGCAGATGAAGTCAAAGCACAAGAATGGTGACTTGGTTACCCACCAGAGGATTGGATCCTAGTCTTCGATAAATCATATGAAGGTCGAGCCTTATATCTGAATCGAGACAGGGAAGCACATCAAAACTGGTGGAAGGGTACCAAGAATGACCCTAAAAGGCCACGGAGGCATTCAGACTAAAGGAGTCAAATTTCCTTGTATTATAATTTTGTAATCTTATTTTCAGAACAGCAAAATTTTGTACTCTTCATTTCAATATCAATAAAATTTTTGCTTGTCTTGAAAGATTACAACTCGTAATCTACTGTGTTCTTGTATGTTTAGAAAAACTTAATTTATTCTTGCTGTATTGATATTATGAAACTTATCTCAATACACAAACTGTAAGAACTTGTCTGCGAACAGTTCATAGTTTAAGTTGTATGTATCTAGAATACAATGTAAGATTGTGCCTGCGCGCCAATCATAAGTTTTCAAATGTAACTTTCTTTTGATAAAAGATGAACTTGCCTGCGAGCAGTTCTTAGTGTTAAGCCAAATGCTGAAGGCCAGGTCATTCGAAAGAAGATCAAGAAGTCTGCCCTACATCAAACCGCTAAGTGCCAAAGTTTTGGCATCATCAAGGATGTTTGGATAACGTCATAAGGTTTTAAAAGGAAGACTCGGAAGGACTTGGCAAATTATCAAAAAGGGGGAAATTGTTAGGATAACAAAACCTGGTATCGAAGCTGTTGGGATAAACAATCCCTGTATCGATCGTGTTAACAGAATATTTTGACAATATGCCAAATCCTGCATACCGCTAATAGCTGTATCGAAAAGCTGATCAAGTATCAACCTGTATCGAAGACTTATCGTAGTCCACCATACAGCAAAGAGTCCCGCAAATCTAAGTATGGAAGCTGTCTCAAAACATCAATACATCAATTCTTCCATACAGCCCTCAAACAGGACAAGAAGGAATCTTCTGTATTCGCTAGAAGTCAAGTCCCGTTTGATAAAGAAGTATTTAAATACTAAAGTATAAAGTATTTAAATACTGTAAGTCATCAGAAGATCTTCAAATCCCGCAATATCCAGATCTCAGTCTATTCAAGTCAACTATCAAGTTGTCACAGAATCTTGCTCAACGGATCTATTTCAACGGATATATTTCAGAGGCTATATATCTCCAGAGTTTCAAGATCATACACACACGACTTGCAACAACAACCAACAAGTGCTTACACGAATATTCTGAGCAAAACATATCTCCCAAAGCATTCTGCTATTCTGAAAGAAGAGATATACAGTGCTCAAACCGTGAACAACACATCATCAGCTATAAGCTCAGAAAGTCAAAGCTGTTGTTCAAATATTGTTCTAACCCTTGAACAAACCCATCAGCCCTGTGTGGACTGAGAATCCTTGCTCTTCCCGAACTGTGTGTGACGGACTTGCATTGAAGAAGACGAAGCTTCAGAACTGTATGTGAACAAGCCAGTCACGTGTTAGATCAAACCAATCTGTGTGAACGGTTGAAAGCTAAGATCTTTATATCAATCTATGCGAATGATATATTGATTAGGTTTGGTTATAATTACATAGTTGTGTACGCAGTAATTATAATAAACTTTTTACTCCTGTGTGGAGGACCATTGGACGTAGAGGGGTTTACCTCGAACCACTTTAAATATTGTGTTATTTACCTTCTGTCTTTATTGTTTTTATTAATTGTGATTATTTAAGTATACACTGCACACCTAGTTGCTGTATCCTCAGCAACTTACTGTATTATAGACTTCTGCTACGCACTCAGATTTAAAAACCGTACAGCCTGTTATTCCAAACACTTTCCAAGCTGTATCCTGTATACTTAGTGGCCAACAGTATGGCTTTTGCTACTTATTTAACATCAGCATGGATGCTGGAAGAGGTCGTGGTCGTGGACGCGGCTGGGGACGTGGGGCAGCCGGTGAGGCGGCCACGTCACATTCTTCTGGAGTCAGCAGTACCGGTGACCGTCATAGCCATGCTTCTACTCAAGATGGAGCCAACCTTGGTGTTGCGGCTGTTATGCAACAAATGGTGAACCAAATGGCAGCGATATCTTAGGCGGTTCAGACCCCGAATCCGGTCCATAGTGCTTCGGGCGGAGCAGATTGTTGGTTACAGGATGTCATCAAGATGCATCCTCCTTAGTTTTTGAGAGCCTCAGACTCGAGTGGCTTGGAGTGGTGGATCAGGGAGATATCCAAGGTTTTTGTCGCCACCAACTATCCCGAGGACCGCAAGGTCCCTATTGCCCAGTATTTTGTCACTGTGGATGCTACTGACTGGTGGGAGGCCGTTGAGCCCAGAGACTGCGTTGCTACATGGGATGAATTCAAGGACCTGATAGAGACCCAATACTGTCCGTGGCCGGTCAAACAGGCTCCAGTCCATGCCTTCTTTGATGCTCAGCCTCGGGATATCCCCATTTCTCAGGACATTGCTGATTTCAACCGGGAGTTGGGCTTCGTGAAGGCCCAGGTTAGAGAGGAGAGCGACAAGATTTTCCACTTCTTTAGGCGAGTGAAATTGTCGATTCGTGACTACATGTCTGGGATCGTCTGCACTACCTTGAAGGATTATCAGAGTACCCTTGCTTATGATATGTCTGTGACGGCTAGTGAGGCGGCTCGCGAGAGCAAGAAGCAGAAGTCTGCTGGAAATTTTTCGGGCCACAAGGGTGGGGGTCAGCAGAAATCCCAGTCTGCTAACTTTTCCGCTAGTGGTGCTCCAGGTCGTTCTGCTGGGGTTTCCGTGGAGCTGCCAGTACACCTTCCCGTGATGTGAAGTGTTTTAACTATGGCCGACCGGGCCACACCAGTCGTATTTGTCCGAGCCCTTTGCTGACGTGTAATCGTTGTGGCCATCCGGTCCACAAGGTTGCTTTTTGTGAGGAGAGAGAGAGATAATTCTTGATGCCCAGACTTCCATTCCAGCGCCTAGGGAACCAAGTGTGAATCAAGGATCATTTGCTTCTCAGTCTCCACTGAGTACCAACTGAGGGAGAGGTCGGGGTCAGCCCGCTAGAGGGGGATCTTCCAGCGTCAGCTCCGCCCATCCGTGTATTATGAGATGAGGAGGGTCGATGATCCAGCGGCCACTGTGGAGACAAGTACCATTTACATCCATTATCATCCTGTCAGTGTGCTTTTTGATTCGGGTGCTACACATTCATTCATCTCTCTGGAGTGTGTACGTTGTTTGAGTATTGATTGTTTGTCACTTTGTGAGCCTTTCATCGTTAAACTCCCTAGTGGTGATTGGATCATTGGTGATTGGGAGTTCGGAGATTGTTCTGTGACTATTTGCGAGAGAGATTGGCTCTCTGATCTTATCGTTGTGGGTATTGAAGGTGAGGATTTAATTCTCGGGGATGATTGGCTCGAGCGGCATGGTGTGATCATGAACTACCGTACGAGAATCATCACTATGTTAGCCGAGGACGGCACTAAGCACTCTTTCGCAGGGCGAAAGAGGGGAAACCAGAAATTTGTTATTAACCCTCTGAAGGTGATGAGACTCCTGCGGAAGGGGTGTACTGGTTATTGGTGCTACGCCTTGAGGGCGGAGAGTGGTGAAGTCGAACTTTCATAGATTCCAGTCGTTGGTGAATTTCCTGATGTTTTTCTTGACGAGTTACCGGGGTTGCCACCAGACCGTGAGCTTGAGTTTGCTATAGAGTTAGAGTCGGATGCGACTCCAATTTCGAAGGCACTGTATTGCATGGCACCTTCAGAGATGGCTGAGTTGAAGAAGCAATTGAGTAAGCTTCTTGAGTCGAGATATATCCGACCGAGCGCTTCGCCTTGGGGCGCACCAGTCCTGTTTGTGCGGAAGAAGGATTGTTCACTTCGTTTATGTATCGACTATCGCGAGCTAAACAAGTTAACCATCAAGAACAAGTATCCTTTGCCGAGGATTAATGACTTGTTCGATCAGTTGCAGGGAGCTGCGGTATTCTCGAAGATCGACTTGAGATCAGGGTACTATCAACTTCGGGTGAAGGAGTTCGATGTGCCGAAAACAGTTTTTTGAACGAGATACGGACATTATGAGTTTGTAGTTATGCCTATCGGGTTAACTAACTCGCCGGCGGTGTTCATGCAGTTGATGAACAAGGTCTTTATCGAATATTTGGATAAGTGTGTCGTCGTCTTCATTGACGATATCCTTATTTATTCGAGGAACGGGGAGGAGCACGCGCATCATTTGCGAGTAGTGTTAGACATTTTGAGGACCGATCAACTCTATGCAAAGTTCTCAAAATGTGAGTTCTGGCTGAAGGAAGTGATGGATCCGTAAATGATCGAGGCAGTGTTGGATTGGGCACCGCCTAAGAATATGAAGGAGGTCCGTAGTTTCTTTGGTTTGGCTGGCTACTACCGTAGGTTCGTCGTGGGTTTTTCGAAACTAGCTCGGCGACTTACATAGTTGCTCCAGAAATCCGAGAAGTTCATCTGGAATGACAAGAGGCAGTCGCGTTTCTAGAAGCTGAAGAGGCGTTTGACCTCAGCCCCGATTTTGACGTTGTCGTGTGGCAACGAGGGTTTTTCCGTTTATAGCGATGCTTCAGGTCAGGTTCTTGGGTGCGTGTTGATGCAGCACGACAAGACTATTGCTTTTGCGTCGAGATAGTTGAGGCCGTATGAGCTTAACTACCCTACTCATGATTTGGAGTTAGCGGCGGTTGTTTTTGTGCTCATGATTTGGCGTCACTATCTTTTTGGCTCTACGTGTCAGATTTTTACCGATCATAAAAGTTTGAAGTATATATTTACCCAGCGGGAGTTGAATATGAGGCAGAGGAAGTGGTTGGAGTTGATTAAGCATTATGACCTAGAAATCCTTTATCATCCGGGCAAGGCGAACATCGTGGCCAACGCCTTGAGTCAGAAACCGGTTGCGTTGAGGACGTTTGAGATCCTTACATCTCAGTCTAAGCTTCAATGGGTTTTGATCGATTTGGATGTTGAGATTTTATTTCCAGGAGTGGTCAGACAACTTTGCGCTTTAGAAATTCTGTCGTCGCTGGTCGATGAAATTAAATTAAAGCAGTTGGAGAATCCGATGATTTCTCAAATCCGAGAGAATGTTCTTATAGGAAAGTCTCCTGGGTTTGTGATTCATGAAGATGGGGTATTGAGATTCCAGAGTCGGCTTTGTGTACCGAACAACTTAGAATTGAGGCAGAGTATATTGCGGGAGGCCCAGGCTACGCCTTACTCCGTTCATCCTAGTTCGAGTAAGATGTACAAAGACCTGAGGAGAAATTTTTGGTGGAACAATATGAAGGAGGAGATCGCATGGTTTGTAGCGAGATGTCTGACTTGTCAGCAGGTCAAAATCGAGCATCGGCGACCAGCAGGATTATTGCAGTCGCTTCCCATTCCGGAATGGAAATAGGAAGATATTTCGATGGACTTCATCATGAGTTTGTCGAGATCGAGATCGGGCATGAACATGGTTTGGGTGATTGTGGATCGTCTGACCAAGTCGGCACATTTTCTGGGCATCAAGGATACTTGGGGTCCGGAAAAGTTGGCTCGGGTGTTTATTGCACAGATTGTTAGACTTCACGGTACTCCGAAGTCTATTGTTTTGGATCGGGATGGACGTTTTGTATCGCACTTTTGGCAGGCCGTGCATAAGGCGTTGGGTACTCGTTTGCGTCTGAGCACCTCTTTTCATCCTCAGTCAGATAGGCAGTCGGAGTGCACTATCCAGACGTTTGAGGATATGTTGCGCGCTTGTGCTCTCGATTGGAGCAGTGACTGGGAGGAGCATTTACCATTGATCGAGTTCACGTACAACAATAGTTGGCACGCATCGATTCGGATGGCACCATATGAGGTGCTTAATGGGCGACGATGTCGATCACCGATTTGTTGGAACGAGGCGTCCGATCTGGTCGGGACCAAATCGAATATAGTTACAAAGATGAGGCGGAAGGTGGAATTTATTCGGGAAAGGATGTTGACTGCTCAGAGCCGACAGAAGTCATATGTCGATGTCCGTCGTTGACCTTTAGAATTCGAGGTGGGAGACCACGTTTTGCTGAAATTGTCGCCGACAAGGGGAGTTTTCCGCTTCGCGAAGAAGGGAAAGTTGAGCCCGAGATTTATTGGACCCTTTGAGATTCTCGAGAGAGTCGGCGAGTTGGCATACCGGTTGGCGTTACCTCCGGCCTTGAGTCACATTCATAGTGTTTTCCATGTTTCCCAAATGAGGAAATATGTCCCGGATCCTAGCCACGTCATCGACTATGGTGAGATTGATATCACTGAGGATGTTACTTTCGAGGAGCGTCCCTTGAAGATTTTGGAGCACCGTGAGAAGCGTTTGAGGCATAAGACCATTCCCTTGGTCAAGGTGCAGTGGTAAAGGCACGATGTCGAGGAGAAAACTTGGGAAACCGAGGATAGCATGCGTGTTAGGTACCCCGAGTTGTTTGTTTCTTAAGTTTCGGGACGAAACTTATTTTTAGAGGGGTAGAATGTAATATCCGTATTTTTCTTTTCCCAGTACTTTCACGATTTTTATGTTTTTCCCATTTTGGTGGATCGTATGTAACCATATGTGTATTTCGGGAATACTTATTTTCGGTTTTATTTTACTCAATTTCGCAATTGTTGGCTTTTCCGTCGCTTTTCGGTCTGATTCTCATGATTGTTGTTCGGAACCGCCGTTTTGGGGTTGCCGCAAATCTATCGTATGTTATTATGCGTGTTGTTAGCTTCCGTTTGTTGTTTCGAGCGTGTTTCGCGTGTTTCGGGTGTTTGAGTCGTTTTGCACTTGGCTGTTTAGCGCATGCTATGGATGTTAGTTAACGCACACTAGTTTTCCTTGGTAGCGCATGCTACGCTTGTTTGGTAGCGCGCGCTAGTGGCTCGGGCAGAGCAGTGGCAGCAGTCTGCTTCTGCCATCTGCTCTCTAGAGGAGTTGTTCTGGCGCACGCTAGGGTGTTGTTCTAGCGCATGCTACCATTCGGGTTTAGCGCACGCAGAGGGGCCGGTAGCGCGCGCTAGTCCGAAAGTCCAATACTGGGCAGTTTGCTTCTGGACTCGGTTTGGTGTCCAAGTAGCACATGCTATGGCCCGATAGCGCGCGCTACAGAGAGGCTGTTAGCACACGCTAATTCCTGATAGCGCACGCTAATGGTCCAGAATTATAGGTTCTGGACTGGGGTGTTAGCTTTCTGGACCGGGGTGTTAGCCGATAACGCATGCTAACTTGAAATGTTAGCGCACGCTAATAACCCTCTGGTTATAAAAACCAGAGAGTTGACCGGAGCCGCTCATTTTTCTTCCTCTTCACTTTTTCTCTGAGAGTTAGGCGATTTGGAGCATTTGGGATCCTGGATTTGAGCGAGTATCATCATACATCCAAGATTTTGAGTCTCCAACACCAATTTATCATCCTCTAATAATCCTCTACCTCTTGAATCAAGGTAAATCTTCTAGAACCCTACTTTTGGGCAATTTGGGGTTTTCGATTTCATTGTCCGATTCATTCCGTGTTGTTGATTAATTCATGATGAATATGATTAATATTGTTGGTATTATTGGTTTCCCTACGGATTCATGGTATATTTCGTGGTACTTGCGTAATTGAGAGGGTTTGGTTGTGGTCCGCCCTCATTGTTGTTCTTATACAAATATACATGAATCGTAGGCGGGTTTTTGGGTGTATTCCATTTCGGTAATCGTTTAGGTTGTGATTGTATTCTCCGAATCGTTAGGTTCAGTTTCCCCGGTTCCTAGCGGTCGTGTTGGATTCTTCCTTTCTGTTCGTGTCACCGTCTATTGATCGAGGCAAGTACCTTTATGAACTTACTGTAATATCCGCATTTTTCGTTTACCGATATTCTCATTTTTGCTGTATTTTTCATTTTTAGCAACTCACTTGTAACAGTTTCGACATTTTGAATCTATTTTATTCTTGGAGTTTCTCCTTTTGGACGAGTTTCGGAGATGCGTTGATATTATTCTGTTTTATGTCATGTATTGTTACATGGACGTTTGATTCTCGTAGAACCGTTCGATTTTATAATTTCATTGGTTGCACGAGTTCATATGGTTGAATTGTTCGTGTTGTGAGTTTCGGTTTATTGATCCGACGTCGTATCGTGATTTTCGGACGTCTGGGCCGTTTTGTAATTTTCCAAAAGTTTTGGGGAAATTGCTATCCTTGTCATTTCCGAACCCTCGGGTAGCCGGAATCAAGTTTCATTTTAACGCTTTAGCTTCTGACTTGAATCTGTCGTGAGAGTATCCGTTGGTCGTTGGTACGCCTTGGTATTTTCCGACCATTCCTCGTCGAGTTACTTCAGATTCTAGCCTGCTGCTACAGGCCATGTTATGGCCATAAGCCATTAACGTTACGGCCGTACGACTCGCGAGTTATGGCCGTAAGCCCCCATTCATACGGCCATAACAAGGCTTCGTTTCGTGCATCTTTATGAGTTACGGGTGTAACATGCTTGAGTTACGGCCGTAAGGAATTGATACGGCCGTAATGGTGTTTTGATACGGCCGTATGTGTCATTCGTCGAATTACCCGGTTTCACTCTAGGGGCCAGTTACGGCCGTAAGAGAGGCAGGTTACGGCCGTAAGGTTCCTATGTTACGGCCGTAAGTGGGGTGTCTTACAGCCGTAACACCTGCCAGTAAATAAACTGGCAGCGGCCCATTTTTTCTCATTTCTCACATCTCTCTTTTCTGTTCGCGACGAGAACGACGGTAGAGGCTAGGGTTCGTCCGATTTTTGCCCAAATACCATTGTAGAAGTATATTCAAGCATCATATCATCTACCTATCACTAATCATCCGTTGTTCATCGTCGAATCAATGTAAAATCTCTTAGAACCCTACCTTTGGGGGATTTGGGGGTTTTCGGTTCTATTGTTCGATTTGCTCCGTGTTGTTGATTAATCCTTGATGATTATGATTAATCTTGTTGGTATTCTTATTTTCCTACGAAATTCATGGTGTATTTCGTGATGTTTGTATAATCGAGAGGGTTTGGTTGAGGTCCGCCCTCGTTGTCATTTTGATACGAATACACATGAATCGTAGGCGGGTTTTAGGGTGTATTCCATTTACGTAATCATTTAGTAGTGGTTGTGATTATATTCTTTGAATCGTTAGGTTCGGTTTCGTCGGTTCCTAGCGTTCGTCGGTGATTTTCCTTTCCGTTCATCGCATCGTCAATTATTCAAGGCAAGTAATTTTTGTAAACCTTTATGCTTAACGTGAAATGGTAATGTATATTGTGTGTGCTTTGCTCACCTCGGGAGGGTCCAACGGGGCCTAGAGGGAATCTATGACTTCACTATGGATTCACGACTTTGTTTCGCTAGCCAGCTCGGGAGGGTCCTTAGAGGCCTCGATTGGGATAAGTGGCTTCACCCCGGTCCTAGGCGATGCCTGTGCGTGATTTGTTTTATGATATGGCCAGCGCGGGAGGGTCCTTAGAGGCCTCGAGTGGGACCAGTGGCTTCACCCCGGTCCTAGGCAAATTGATTGACTATTTGTTTCCGGAACATGTCTAGTTTTGGTTTTGGAAATGAATTTGATGCATTGTACTATGAAATGTGTAAGCGATTGGTTTGCCTTGATTACTTGTACTAGCGTAATTGCTAACCCCTTTGGGGACCCGTTTTGGGGAAATGCTTGTTATGGATTTCAGGTTATGTTCAGCCAGACGAGCAGGCGCTGGGACAGTACGAGGATGCTGGCCAGGGTCGTTGACACGTGCATTTGAGCCCTTTTTTTTCGTTGTTCCCTTCGATATATTTTTTGTTTACTTTTAAACATATAAAAGGTACTCGCGAGTACTTAGGCTTTTCATTCCGGATTGTGGGTTGTATGTCGTTTAAGTTACTTTCTATTGGTCGGTGTTGATTATTCGCCGGTTGTACCAGGCGTGTCATTTGATTTTCATAGGGATGATGTGTGTTTGTACTGTAGTAAATCGTGTATAGACTGGTGGATCCCATATAGGGGTACACAACACTGTATTACACTTCGCATATCTTGGGGTGTTACAGAAAATGGTATCGGAGCCCAAGGTTTATGGATACCTAGGCTTGTCGGTTATTTGGGTCTACTTGTGTTTTGTTTTGCACATCTTCAGACCGCTGCCAGCAACGAGATACACAAGAAATGCGTAACTTACGCCCATTGGTGAGGCGTCACAAAAAAACGCAAGGAAACATACGGCGTGAAATCACGCTCAACGACAAACGTCACAATGCCATAGGCGAGGACGTAATAAAACCAACAAGTGACAAGCGTCATCAAACAGATAATACAATCAATCGGTAATTCCAGTGCTCGTAAGTTTTCTTACTCGTTTTCTTGTTTTCTCGCATCGTACTTCCGTTTCTTGAGCTGTAATTGCTTTTCCTCTCTTACTTATCATCGATGTGCTTCTGCTACCTTGTAAGGCTCTATTCTTTTGGACTGAATGAATATGAACTGAATCGGCCGAATTGAAGTGAATCAACGAATCGAATGGATCTGAATCGAATCGAATCGAATGGACTGGCCGAATCGAATCGAATCGAATCGAAATATATATTAAGGGTAAATAATAATAATAATAATGGTAAATAATAATAATAATAATAGTAATCAACAACAACATCGATAATAGTAATATTATTAGTAATAATAGCAACAATAATAATTAAGATTAATAATAATTATAAGAAGAAGAATAATCGAATCGAATCAATCGAATGGACTCGAATCAGGCCCGAACGGACTCGAATCGAATGGACTCGAATCGACTGAATGGACTCGAATCGAAAAACTAAAAAATAAGTCCAAAAGAATAGGGCCTAACACCAGTATGGATGCTGGAAGAGTCCGCGGTCGTGGTCGTGGTCGTGGTTGTGGATGCGGCCGAAGACGTGGGGCAGCCGGTGGGGTGGCCACGTCGCATTCTTCGGGAGCCGGCAGTACCAGTGACCGTCATAGTCATGCTTCTTCTCAGGATCGCGCCGACCTTGGTGTTGCGGCCGTCATGCAATAAATGGTGAACCAAATGGCGGTGATAGCTCTGGCAGTTCAGAACCCGAATCTGGCCCACGCCAATCGGGGTGGAGCAGATCGTTGGCTTCATGATGTCATCAAGATGCATCCTCCTCAGTTTTTGGGGGCTTCAGACCCGATCGGCTGGGATGGGTAGATCAAGGAGATATCCAAAGTCTTTGTTTCCACCAACTGTCCCGAGGACCGCAAGGTCCCTATTGCCTAGTACTTTCTCACTGGGGACGCTACTGACTGGTGGGAGGCTGTTGGGCCTAAAGACCATGTTGCTTTCTATGATGCTCAACCAAGGGATATTCCTGTTTCTCAAGCTATAGTCGATTTCAACAATGAGTTGGGCTACGTGAAGACCCAAGTTGTCGAGGAGAGCGACAAAATTTTTAACTTTTCCAGATGGATGAAACTGTCAATTCGGGACTATATGTCGGGGCTTGTCTGCAACACTTTGAAAGATTACAAGAATCGAGCTCTTGCCTATGATATGTCTGTGACGGAAGTGAGGCGGCTCTTGAGAGTAAGAAGCATAAATCCACCGGAAATTACTCGGGACACAAGGGTGGAGGTCAACAGAAGTCTCTATCGGCAAACATTCCTGCTGGTGGTTCGGCTCGTTCCTCTGGGGGCTATTAAGGTACTGCCAGTGCCTCCGTTCGGGAGGTCATATGCATTAACTGTGGCAAGTCGGGCCATCGGAACTGGGAGTGTCATCGTCCGCCCTTAACTTGTCATACTTGTGGACAGTCGGGCCACAAGGCTTTCTTTTGTGAGAGGGTAGGACAGCTTCTTGGTGCTCAGGCTTCTAAAGAGCCGAGTGTGAACTAGGGCTCATTTGCTTCACAGCCTCCGCTGAGTGCTAGCCGAGGGAGAGGTCGGGGTCAGCCCGCTAGAGGAGGGGCTTCTAGTGTCGGCTCCGCCCACCCGCGTGTCTATGAGATGAGGAGGGCCGATGATCCAGCGGCTACTATGGTGACAGGTACCGTTCATATTCATTATCATCCTGTCAGTGTGATTTTTTATTTTGGTGCTATGTATTCGTTCATATCTCTGGAGTGTGTGCGCCGTTTGAATCTCGACTGCTTGACACCTTGCGAACCTTTCATCGTTAAGCTTCCTAGCGGTGATAGGATCGTTGGTGATCAGGAGGTTCGAGACTGCTCTGTGCTTACTTGTGAGAGGGCTTGGCTCTCTAATCTTATTGTCGTGGGAATTGAGGGTGAGGATTTAATTCTCGAGGATGATTGGCTCGAGTGGCATGGTGCGATCATGAACTACCGTACGAGAATTGTCACTATGTTAGCCGAGGATGGCACCGAACACTCTTTCGTAGGGCGGAAGAAGGGAAACTAGAAACTTGTTATTAACGCTTTGAAGGCAATGAGACTTCTGCGGAAGGAGTGTACTGGTTATTGGTGCTATGCCTTAAAGACGGAGAGTGGTGGAGTCGAGTTTTTGTCAATTCCAGTTGTTAGTGAATTTCCTGACGTCTTTCCTGACGAGTTATTGGGGTTTCCGCCGAACCATGAGGTAGAGTTTGCTATCGAGTTAGAGCCGAGTGTGCCTCCGATTTCGAAGGGGCCGTATCGCATGGCACCTTCTGAGATGGCCGAGTTTAAGAAGCAGTTGAGTGAGCTTCTTGAGTCGGAATATATCCGACCGAACGCTTCTCCGTGGGGCGCACCGGTCTTGTTTGTGTGGAAGAAGGATGGTTCACTGCATTTGTGTATCGATTATCGCGAGTTAAACAAGGTGACCATCAAGAACAAGTATCCTTTGCCGAGGATTGATGATTTGTTCGATCAGTTACAGGGAGCTGTGGTATTCTCAAAGATCGACTTGAGATCGGGGTACTACCAGGTTTGGGTGAAGGAGTCCGACGTGCCGAAAACAGCTTTTCGGACGAGATAAGGACATTACGAGTTTGTAGTCATGCCTTTCGGGTTGACTAACACACCGACAGTGTTCATGCAGTTTATGAACAAGGTTTTTATCGAGTATTTGGATAAGTGTGTTGTCGTCTTCATTGACGATATCCTTATTTATTCGAGGAACGATGAGGAGCACGCCTATTATCTGCGTGTAGTGTTAGACATTTTGAGGACCGAGCGACTCTATGCGAAGTTCTCAAAATGTGAATTCTGGCTGAAAGAAGTTATGTTTCTGGGCCACGTGATTTCAGTCGAGGGAGTCCGTGTGGACCCGCAGAAGATCGAGACAGTGCTAGATTGGGCACTGCCTAAGAATGTAAAGGAGGTCCGTAGTTTCTTGGGTTTGGCCGGCTACTATCGTAGGTTCGTCGAGGGTTTCTCAAAACTAGCTCGGACACTTACACAGTTGCTTCAGAAATCCGAGACGTTCAACTGGAATGACGAGAGGCAGGCGAGTTTTGAGGAGCTGAAGAGGCTTTTAACTTCAGCCCCGGTTTTAGCACTACCATGTGGTAACGAGGGTTTTGCTGTATATAATGATGCTTCGGGTCAGGGTCTTGGGTGCGTATTGATGCAGCACGTCAGGACTATTGCGTTTGCTTCGAGACAGTTGAGGCCGTATGAGCTTAACTACCCTACTCACGATTTGGAGTTAGCGGCGGTTGTTTTTGCGCTCAAGATTTGGCGTCACTATCTTTTTGGCTCTGCATGTCAGATTTTTACCGATCATAAAAGTCTGAAATATATATTTACTCAGCGGGAGTTGAATATGAGGCATAGGAGGTGGTTAGAGTTGATTAAGAATTATGATCTCGAAATCCTTTATCATCCGGCAGAAGATCGAGGCAGTGCTAGATTGGGCACTGCCTAAGAATGTGGAGGAGGTCCGTAGTTTCTTGGGTTTGGCCGGCTACTATCGTAGGTTCGTCGAGGGTTTCTCAAAACTAGCTCGGACACTTACACAGTTGCTTCAGAAATCCGAGATGTTCAACTGGAATGACGAGAGGCAGGCGAGTTTTGAGGAGCTGAAGAGGCTTTTAACTTCAGCCCCGGTTTTAGCACTACCATGTGGTAACGAGGGTTTTGCTGTATATAGTGATGCTTTGGGTCAGGGTCTTGGGTGCGTATTGATGCAGCACGTCAGGACTATTGCGTTTGCTTCGAGACAGTTGAGGCCGTATGAGCTTAACTACCCTACTCACGATTTGGAGTTAGCGGCGGTTGTTTTTGCGCTCAAGATTTGGCGTCACTATCTTTTTGGCTCTGCATGTCAGATTTTTACCGATCATAAAAGTCTGAAATACATATTTACTCAGCGGGAGTTGAATATGAGGCATAGGAGGTGGTTAGAGTTGATTAAGAATTATGATCTCGAAATCCTTTATCATCCGGGCAAGGCGAACGTCGTGGCCGACGCCTTGAGTCGGAAACCGGTCTCATTGCAGACAATTGAGATCCTTACGTCTCAAGCTGAACTTCAGCGGGATTTGATTGAGGTGAGTGTTGAGATTTTGTTGCCGGGAGCCGTAGGGCAACTCTGTGCTTTAGAGATTTCGTCATCTCTGATCGATGAAATTTAACTGAAGCAGCTGGAGGATCCGATGATTATCCAAATTCGAGAGAATGTTCTTAAGGGAAAGTCTCCTGGGTTTGTGATTCATGAAGATGGCGTACTGAGATTTCAGAGTTGGCTGTGTGTACCGAACGATTCGGAATTGAGGCAGAGTAATTTACGGGAGGCCCATGCTACGCCTTACTCCGTTCATCCTGGTTTGAGTAAGATGTACAAGGACCCGAGGAGGAACTTTTGGTGGAATGACATGAAGGAGGAGGTCGCTCAGTTCGTAGCGAGATGTCTGACTTGTCAGCAGGTCAAAATCGAGCATCAACGACTAGCTGGGTTATTGCAGTCACTTCCCGTTCCGGAATGGAAATGGGAAGACATATCGATGGACTTCATTACCAGTTTGCCGAGATCGAGATCGGGCATGAATATGGTTTGGGTAATTGTTGATCGCCTGACCAAGTCGGCACACTTTCTAGGCATCAAGGATACTTGGGGCCTGGAGAAGTTGGCTCGTGTGTTTATTGCAAAGATTATGAGGCTTCACGGTACTCTGAAGTCTATTGTTTCGGATCGTGATGGCCATTTTTTATCGCACTTCTGGCAGGCGGTGCATAAGGCGTTGGGTACTCGCTTGCGTTTGAGTACCTCTTTTCATCCTCAGTCAGACGGAGAGTCGGAGCGCACTATCTAGACGTTCGAGGATATGTTTCGTGCTTGTGCTCTCGATTGGAGTAGTGACTGGGAGGAGCATTTGCCATTGATCGAATTCACGTACAACAATAGTTGGCACGCGTCGATTCGGATGGCACCGTATGAGGTGCTTTATGGACGGCGATGTCAATTGCCGATTTGTTGGAACGAGGCATCCGATTTGGTTGGGACCAAACCGGATATCATTTTAGAGACGAGGGGGAAGGTGGAATTGATTCGGGAGAGAATGTTGACTGCTCAGAGCTGACAGAAGTCATATGCCGACGTCCGTCGTCGACCTTTGGAATTCATGGTGGGAGACAATGTTTTGCTAAAGGTGTCGCCGACGAGAGGAGTTTTCTGTTTCGGAAAGAAAGGGAAGTTAAGTCCGAGATTTATTGGACCTTTCGAGATTCTCGAGAGAGTCGGCGAATTGGCTTACCGTTTGGCGTTGCCCACAGCCTTGAGCCATGTCCATAGCGTTTTCCATGTTTCCCAACTGAGGAAATAGGTCCCGGATCCTAGTCATGTCATCGATTACGGTGAGATCGATATTGCCGAGGATATTACCTTCGAGGAGTGTCCCTTGAAGATTTTGGAGCACCGTGAGAAACGACTGAGGCATAAGACCATACCTTTGGTCAAGGTGCAGTGGTCGAGGCATGGTGTCGAGGAGGCAACATGGGAAAACGAGGATAGCGTACGTGCTAAATACCGTGAGTCTTTTGTTTCTTAAGTTTCGGGACGAAACTTGTTTTTAGAGAGGTAGAATGTAATATCCGCATTTTTCGTTTACCGGTATTCTCATTTTTGCTGTATTTTTCATTTTTAGCGACTCGCTTGTAAGAGTTTCGACATTTTGAATCTATTTTATTCTTGGAGTTTCTCTTTTTGGACGAGTTTCGGAGATGCATTGATATTATTCTGTTTTATGTCATGTATTGTTACAAGGACGTTTGATTCTCGTAGAACCATTCAATTTTGTAATTTCATTGGTTGCACGAGTTCGTATGGTTGAATTGTTCGTGTTGTGAGTTTCGGTTTATTGATCCGACGTCGTCTCGTGATTTTCGGATGTCTGGGCCGTTTTGTAATTTTCCAAAAGTTTTGGGGTAATTGCTATCCTTGTCATTTCTGAACCCTCGGGTAGTTGGAATCACGTTTCATTTTAATGCTTAAGATTCTGACTTGAATCTGTCGTGAGAGTATCCGTTGGTCTTTGGTACGCCTTGGTATTTTCCGACCATTCCTCGTCGAGTTACTTCAGATTCTGGCCTGCTGCCATAGGCCCTGTTACGGCCGTAAGCCATTAACGTTACGGCCGTACGACTCGCGAGTTACGGCCGTAAGCCCCCCTTCATATGGCCGTAACAAGGCTTCATTTCTTGCATCTTGGTCCAGTTATGAGTTACGGGTGTAACATGCTTGAGTTATGGCCGTAAGGAATTGATACGGCCGTAATGGTGTTTTGATACGGCCGTATGTGTCATTCGTCGAATTGCCCGGTTTCACTCCAGGGTCCAGTTATGGCCGTAAGAGAGGCAGGTTACGACCGTAATGTTCCTATGTTACGGTCGTAAGTGGGGTGTGTTACGGCCATAACACCTACCAGTATATAAACTGGCAGTGGCCCATTTTTTCTCATTTCTAACATCTCTCTTTTCTCTTCGCGACGAGAACGATGATAGAGGCTAGAATTCATCCGATGTTCGCCCAAATACCATTGTAGGAGTATATTCAAGAATCATATCATCTACCTATCACTCATCATCCGTTGTTCATCGTCGAATCAAGGTAAAATCTCTTAGAACCCTACCTTTGGGGGATTTGAAGGTTTTCGGTTCTATTGTTCGATTTGCTCCGTTTTATTGATTAATACCTGATGAGTATGATTAATCTTATTGATATTCTTATTTTCCTATGAAAGTCATGGTGTATTTCGTGATGTTTGTATAATCGAGAGGGTTTGGTTGCGGTCCGCCCTCGTTGTCATTTTGATACGAATACACATGAATCGTAGGCGGGTTTTCGGGTGTATTCCATTTCCATAATCGTTTAGAAGTGGTTGTGATTATATTCTTCGAATCGTTAGGTTCAGTTTCGTCGATTCCTAGCGTTCGTCGGTGATTTTTCTTCCCGTTTGTCGCGTCGTCAATTATTCAAGGCAAGTAATTTTTGTAAACCTTTATGCTTAACGTGAAATGGTAATGTATATTGTGTGTGCTTTGCTCACCTCGGGAGGGTCCTTAGAGGCCTCTAGTGGGATCAGTGGCTTCAACCCAGTCCTATGCGATGCCTGTGTGTGATTTGTTTTATGATATGGCCAGCTCGGTAGGGTCCTTAGAGGCCTCGAGTGGGACCAGTGGCTTCACCCCGGTCCTAGGCAAATTGATTGACTGTTTGTTTCCGGAAAACACATGTCTAGTTTTGGTTTTGAAATGAATTTGATGCATTGTACTATGAAATGTGTAAGCGATTGGTTTGCCTTGATTACTTGTACTAGCGTAATTGCTAACCCCTTTGGGGACCTGTTTTGGGGAAATTCTTGTTATGGATTTTAGGTTATGTTCAGCCAGACGAGCGGGCGCTGGGACAGTGCGAGGATGCTGGCCAGGGTCGTTGACACGTGCATTTGAGCCCTTTTTTTTACGTTGTTCCTTTCGATACGTTTTTTGTTTACTTTTAAACTTATAGAAGGTACTCGCGAGTACTTAGGCTTTTCATTCCGGATTGTGGGTTGTATGTCGTTGAAGTTACTTTCTATTGGTCGGTGTTGATTATTCCGCCGGTTGTACCAGGCGTGTTATTTGATTTTCAGCTGGATGATGTGTGTTTGTGCTGTAGTAAATTGTGTATAGCCTGGTGGGTCCCATATAGGGGTCCACGACACTGTATTACACTTCGAATATCTCGGGGTGTTACACTTACAATCTTGACATGTTAGTATTTCATGAGAAATTCTGTTTGTGTGTGTTTGCTTAGTACGGGTTAGATCCGACCGGGTCTCGGTAGGGGTCCACAGAGGCGTGGGTCCGCGAGCTTGATTTTAACCACTACGATTTAGATCCGACGGGGTCTCGGTAGGGGTCCACAGAGGCGTGGGTCTACGGTTAATTGTGGTGCATTTTATAAATGTGGTTTGGCTTATGGCATTTCCGGAAATGTGTGTTTCAACCGATATTTTCATGATTGCATGCATTGACTATACACGTAAGGTGTAAGTTGTTCATTTGGTTACTTCTACTAGCGTAATTGCTAACCCTTTGGGGATCCGTTTTGGGGAAATTCATTTTATGAATTTCAGGTCAAGTTCATCGAGACGAACGGGCGCTGGACCAGTACGCGGATGACGGCCGTGCGTGATGATTGTGCATGAGTGTGTTTTTATGGTTTCTTGTGTTTTGATGCGATTATCAATCTGTAAACTAATAGAAGTACTCGAGTACTTAGGAGTTCTTATTTGTTCGGATTGAAATGTTTCGTTTGTTATATTTACGGTGGGTGGTTGTTATGTTGTTTGACCGGTTGAACCGGGTGGATTATTATTGCTTTACGACTTTATGACGAGGTGCTATTATGTTGATTCCGCGAGTCGATGAGTATGTTTGGTCGTCCATCCTGATGGCTCCATGTAGGGATCCATGGCGCTGTAATATACCCTGAATATCCTGGAGGGTTACACACAATTGGTTGAAATTATACATAACCAATTAAACATACTCGATTTGAAATTGTACATAATCGATTTGAACATGTACATAATCAATTGGAATTAAACATAATTGGTCGAAATTTTATAAAGTAACTAGTTGAAATTGTACATGATCAATGTGAAATTATACCTAATTGGTCGATAATAAATATAATTGACCGAAATTGAACATACTCGATTTGAAATTGCACATAATCGATTTGAAAATGTACATGATCGGTTTGAAATTAAACATAATTGGTCGAAATGGTACATAATAGGTTGAAATTATCTACACTATCTTGTAATAGTACATGATCGATTTGGAATTATACATTTGGTTGAGATTGAACATAATTGGTCGGGAGTAAATATAATTGGCCGAAATTGATCATACTCGATTTGAAATTGTATATAATCGATTTGAAAATGTACATGATCAATTTGAAGTTAAACATAATTGGTCGAAATGGTACATAATAGGTTGAAATTATCTACACTATGTTGTAATAGTACATGATCGATTTGGAATTATACATTTGGTTGAGATTGAACATAATTGGTTGGGAGTAAACATAATTGGCCGAAATTGAACATACTCGATTTGAAATTGTACATAATCGATTTTAATATGTACATGATCAATTTGAAATTAAATATAATTGATCGAAATGGTACATAATAGGTTGACATTATCTACACTATGTTGTAATAGTACATGATCGATTTGGAATTATACGTAATTGTTCGAAATTGAGCATAATAGGTTGAAATTATACTTAATCGGTTTGAAAATGTACATAATCAATTGAAATTGTACATAATTGGTCGAAATTGAAAATACTCGATTTTAAATTGTACATAATCGATTTGAAAATGTACATAATCGATAAGAAAATTTACATAATGGGTCGAAATTGTACAATTCCAACAAACTGTATATAATTTGTTGAAATTATATTTGAAATTATTTAGATCGAGTTAAAATTACACATAATTGATTTGAAAGTGTATATAATCGGTCGAAAATGAACACAATCGATTTGAATTATACATGATCGGCTTGAAATTTTACATAATTTTTTAAAATTATACCTAATCGATTTGAAAATGTACATAATCGATTCAAAGTTGTGCATAATTGGTCGAAATGTACATAATCGATTCAAATCGAGTATGTTCAATTTCGGCCAATTATGTTTATTCTCGACCAATTATGTTCAGTCTCAACCAATTGTGTATAATTTCAAATCGATTATGTTCAATTTCGACCAATTATATATAATTTCAAATCGATTATGTTCAATTTCGATCAAATATTTTTAATTTCAAATCGATTATGAATAATTGTAAATCTCTTGTGTATAATTTCAACAAATTATATACAATTTCAAATCGATCATGTACAATTACAACTAATTATAAATAATTTCAACCAATAATGTTCAATTTCAAATCGATCAGGTATAATTACAACTCATTATAAATAATTGCGGCCAATTATGTAAAATTTCAAATCGATCATGTACTGTTACAACTTAGTGTATATAATTTTGACCTATTGTATACCATTTCGACTAATTATTTTTAATATCAAATCAATTATGCACAATCACAACTCTAACCTTATTATTTCGATTCACTACCACTCGTCATGGTAAACGACACCGGGTGACTGAACCCTTGCTAAATATTAATTATTTTATTTTATTTATACTTATAAAATATAACATAGTATGATTTTTCTTCGAATTTCAACGGGTTGGACAATAGTTATGTACAATTTCGAATCGATTATGTACAATTTCAAATTGGCCATGTACAATTTCTACTAATTATTCATAATCCTGACCAATTATGTTCAATTTCGACCAATTATGCACAAATTTGAATCAATTATGTATATTTTCAAATCGATTATGTATAATTTCAACAAATTATGTACAATTTCAAACCGGTCATGTAAAGTTTCAAGTCGATTATGTATAATTCAAATCGAGTATGTCGAATTTCGACCGATTATGTACACTTTCAAATCAATTATGTGTAATTTCAACTCGATCATGTATAATTTCAAATATAATTTCAACAAATTATATACAGTCTGTTGAGATTGTACAATTTCGACCCATTATGTAAAAGTTCAAATCGATTATGTACATTTGCAAATCGATTATGTACAATTTAAAATCAAGTATTTTCAATTTCGACCAATTATGTACAATTTCAAATTGATTATGTATATTTTCAAACCGATTAAAGCATAGTTGTGATTATGTACATAATTGGTCGAAAATATTTTTAATTGTTTGTGATTGTACATGATCTATTTGAAATTAAATATAATTGGTCGAAATGGTACACAATAGGTCAAAATTATATAATTGGTCGAAGATATAAATAATCGATTTGAATTTACGACATAGGTAGAAATTGTCTACACTAAGTTGTAATAATACATGATCGATTTGAAATTATACATAACTGGTTAAGACTGAACATAATTGGTCGAGAGTAAATAAAATTGGCTAGAATTGAACATACTCGATTCGATATTGTACATAATCGATTTGAAAATGTACATGATTTATTTGAAATTAAACATAATTGGTCGAAATGGTACATAGTAGGTCGAAATAATATATACACTAAGTTGTAAAAGTACGTGATCGAAAGTTTGAAATTCTTAGATAATCGATTTGAAATTTTACATAATGGGTCAAAATTGTACAATCTCAAGAGACTGTATATATTTTGTTGAGATTATATTTGAAATTATACACGATCGAGTTGAAATTACACATAATGGGTCGAAATGATACATAAGAGGTCGAAATTATATACACTAAGTTGTAATAGTACATGATCGATTTGAAATTATACATAATTGATCACAATTATTTGTAATTGTTGTAATTGTACATGATCGATTTGAACTTGTACATAATTTGTTGAAAATATACATAATCGATTTGAAATTATAAATAATTGGTCGAAATTGAACATAATCAAATTGAAATTATACATAATTGGTCGAAAATGAACATAATCGATTTAGAATTATACATAATGGGTCGAAACCGTACATAATTGGTCGAAATTATATATATATATATAGTTAAAATTGTACACGATCGATTTGAAAGGGTAGATGATTCTAAATTATTTATAAATAGTTGTGATTGTACATGATCGATTTGGAACTGTAAATAATTGATTGCAATTATTTGTAATTAGCTGTAATTGTACATGGCCGATTCGAAATTACACATAATTGATTTCCAAGTGTACATAATCGGTAGAAACTAAACATAATCGATTTGAAATTATACATAATTTGTGTATAAAAAATATGTATATAATTTGTTGGAAATTAAACAATATGTATATAATTTTATGAAATTATATATGAAATTATACATGACCGAGTTGAAATTACACATAATTTATTTGCAAGCGTACATAGTCGGTCGAAACTAAACGTAATCGATTTGAAATTATACATAATTAATTTGAAACTTTACATGATCGACTTGAAATTGTACACAATTTGTTGACATTATACATAATCGATTTGAAATTGTACATAATCGATTTAAAATTATTCATAATTGATCGAAATGGTACATAACACGTCGAAATTACCTATATTAAGTTGTAATACTACATGATCGATTTGAAATTATATGTAATCAATTCAAAATTGTGAATCATGTATATCGATTTGAAAATGTACATAATCGATTCAAAAATATGTATAATTAGTTGAAATTGCACATGACTGATTCAAAACTGTGAATTATATATTAAGCCATAAATTTTATTCTCATCTAATTTTTCATAACCTTTTTTAATGTGTATTTATATTTTCCATCAAAATTGTGAATTATATATTAAACCATAAATTTTGTTCTCATCTAATTTTTTATAACTTGTATTTTTAATGCATATTTATATTTTCCATATTAAAGTCTCAAAGCCCACTAAGGGATTTACAAAATATGTCGGACGCTCACCTCATTTACCTGTTGAGGTAACCACGATGAGGGACCGCTCTCCATTTTGTTTTTCGTCCATCTCACAATTATGTTTATTCTCGACCAATTATGTTCAATCTCGACTAATTGTGTATAATTTCAAATCGATTATGTTCAATTTCGATCAATTATGTATAATTTCAAATCGATTATGTTCAATTTCGATCAATTGTGTATGATTTCAAATCGATTATGTTCAATTTCGACCAATTATGTATAATTTCAAATCGATTATGTACAATTGTAAATCTATTGTGTATAATTTCAACAAATTATGTACAATTTCAAATCGATCATATACATAAATAATTGTGATCAATTAGGTATAATTTCAGATTGGTCATTGTAACACCCCCAATCCGCTCAGGGATATTACACGCCGTAGAACCCTTCCTCAAGGATCTACCAGGCTGGTAACGACATATAACAACTCGACCATGCCTTTAAGGCTAAAATGACTCAGTAGACCGATTTGTTCTTTCAACAAATACATACAACTCAAATACAACTCATGCCCACGCAGGGGTCAAAATACAACTACACCCGTACAACGGGAAAATATAGCAGCGGAAAAAATAGAGTACAACTGAACCAATAAATAGAGTAAGGTTCCTCATGTGATTAGTATCGATCATCTTTCATCATCCTTCGTGCCGACCCTGTGTTATGCTCCAAAACCTGAATGCAAAAACAGACATCCACCCCCCCGAATACTCGGGGGTTAGCAAAACTCCACTGTTTTGCTAGTGCAAGAACAAAGTGCAAATACGAGCCATACAATTCACATTCCACGAATAACAATAACCGAGGATCCTCAAAGATCCAAACGAAACGAAAAGTACTTCCCGAGGCAAGGGTTTGAGAAAACATTTCAAAATCGAAATATCATAAATCAACGGAAGTAATTTATAAAACGGTTTAGAATGCCATCGAAAGTTTTAATAGAAAACAATTTAGGATTATCAAATCCTACTTTTCAAAATCCAAAAGGCAAAAAGAGGTCACCGCCCCAAAGGTTTACTTTCTGAAAAATGACATTAACCAAACCGTTGGGATTTTAGCCCCAAATCCGTAAAACGACTTTTACAAAACCATTAGGATTTTAGCCCCAAATCTTAGCAACTCACAGTACACAAGAACGACCACAAGGTTCGTCTCCCAACATCAAAATCCACAAATAAAAGTTTTAAAACAAACAACAAAATACTCTAGTGCCATCGTAGCCAAGTAAGCCAAACGAACACTTACCTCTTACACACTTAGTCAATGCATGCAATCATGAAAACCATTCAAAAGCACTCATTTCCGGAAATGCCAATATCGAATCACATTTGTAAAATGCACCACCATTAACCGCGGACCCACAGCTTCGTGGATCCCTACCGAGACCCCGTCGGATCTAACCCACAGTGGTTAAAAGCAAGCTCGCGGTTCCACAGCTTCGTGGAGCCCTACCGAGACCCCGTCGGATCTAACCCGTAGTGAGCATACACACACACACGTTACTCATGCAATACTAACATGCTAAGAATGTAAGTTCATTAAGAATACTTACTAGAGATGGCCATTTATCCGACAACATTATCAACTCCCCAAAACACAATAACAGGATTAAACTCGGAATACACAATTCCATAACTTTAAACAATAGGGATATCATCAAAGCCTTCAACGTTCAAAATAATCAAATCATAATCAATTCCCAAAACACAACGTTCACAAAACACACACGCGTTTTAAAAGAGAGCCTTTAACGAGGCCAAACCGAAATCCTTTGAAAATTCATTTCAAATAACCAAACAAACACATCAAGACGACCACCGATCATCATATCCATAAAACGAGAAAAGTATGGGCAAGGTACTTGCCTCGAATAAGAACAACGCGGAGAATCGACCGAAGTAGGTTGGCCCGAACCGACTACGAACCCGCCGACTCCACCGAACGCCAACTCACGTTCATAAACTACGAAGGACAAATAATAACAATGAAATGAATTCCATAACACGACTCAAAGCCGTTGAATTCAAAGAACGAATGACGGAAGTTCACGGATTTCCCCCAAAACGGCCAAGAACACGATTCGTTCCACAAATCACGAAGCGAATTCCAAGTTGAAATATGGATATACAATCCATAGAATATGTTTAACAACATCATTTAACCATAATCGATCCATCGAAAACGGATGAAAAACGAGATCGGGGACAAATCCCCCAAAAAGTCAATTCGAAGGAAATCAAGAAATATACTTCGATTCGACGAAGAACAATGGATTAAATGATGTTAAACACAAGAATACTACCAAGATTAATCATACCCATCATGAATTAATCAACAATACGGAACGAATCGGACGAAGAAAAATCCCCAAATTCACGAAATTAGGGTTCTAAGGAAGATTACCTTGATTCGATGGATCAAAGGATGATAACGGACGATTGATTGATGTTATGAACTCAAGAACTTCATGGATTTGTTGTTAAACAACATGGCTTCGTCACCAATGAATCGCCATTCGTGTAAGGAGAAGGAAGGAAATGAAAAATGAAGGGAAATGTGGCTGGTCTGTCATATATATACTGGGCCGGAACTAGCGTGCGCTAGCCTTCCCGGACTAGCGTGCGCTATCGGCCAGTACCGTCCGAGCACTCTCGGCCATGGCCCGCATGACCCGGGACCACCGACCAATTCTGCCGACCATGACTGGTCCACCCGACTCCCGCTAGCGTGCGCTACGGCCGGAAGCCTGCGCGCTAGCCGACCTGCCCAGTAGCCACTGGACTAACAACTCACCCAGGTAACGTATGCTAGTCGGCCGGCAGCGTGCGCTACCCCTGCCGGTTAGCGCGCCACGACGACCAAGCGTGGCGTGCGCTACTGCCGATCTGGCCGAGTCGAACCTCGTAATCCCTCGCCTGTGCCCGATAGCGCACGGCTAAGCTTTCGGCAGCGTGCGCTGCCGAGCTAGCGCGGCAGCGTCCCGGCCATAGCGTGCGCTACGCCGGTTCTGCCGGCTGCTCGGCTGCTCAAGACTTCCGACAGTGCCGCACCGGTCCGGCCAGCTGCTCAGCCGCCACGACCCGATGCCTCGTTTTCCGAAAACGCACAGAACGAACACGACGAAAAGTTTGCGGACGACATCAACGACTCGAGATGAAAACGTAATGCAATAATTAATCATACGCGACCAAGAAAAGGGTCAAGACGACGAATATAGATATGGATACCCGTAACTTTCAAGAAATTAGAAAATGGCCCAAAACGCCCGGAAATCACGATAGGTGATCGAATAACCAAACCGAAGTTCAAAACACGTCTAACAAAGTTAAACGGACTTGCGGGAAACTCGAAACAGCAGTTTCGGACGAGATTCGCAAGAATCGAACTCAAGTGCGGAAAAGTCGCTAAAAAGCACAGAACTCAACAAAACAACACCGAAACGAACTCGGATGACAAAAAGTGTATAATTAATCATTCTCAGAATGACGAAACGGTCATGAGCGAGTCGTCAAAACGGACTCCGACCGAAAAAAGAAATTTACCGAAAATCGAAAATTGCGGATATTACATTCTACCCTCCTTAAAAGAAGTTTCGTCCCGAAACTTAAAACAAGTAGGGAGAAGAAATATTCTGCCAAGAAAAACTCAACGAGATACACAAGAATGCGTAACTAACGCCCAACGGCGAAATGTTACAAACAACGCAAAGGAATATACGGCGTGAAAACACGCTCCACGGCGACCAACACAACGTCGCTGTTAGGGATATAATAAAACCAACAAATGACAAGCGTCATCAAACGGATAATATAGCCAAGCCAATTATCCGACAATCGCAAAACATAACGAACGAAAATCAATATGATTGACCAACCCAACGGTACATTAATCAAAACGCGAGCCAATCGCTGAACAAAATACGGAATTCCGCCGCCCAAGGGTTGGAAGATCGAAAACGAAACTAATTTCCCGAACTGAAAGGAATTACGAAGGAGCCTGAATGTTCACCAATCACGGAACGAGGTCAATAAAAACCGAACAATCAAACGATCAAACCACAACGATCGAGACAACAAAAATCGAAGAATCATGTTCGAATCACGAAGAACAATAAAGTTCAACCAACAACCCCCAGGATGATCTGGTGAGAACTACAAGACATGCATTCCCATAAGGTCCACAGGAAAGGGAATAGCGATTGAAAAGTCACAACGACAAACGAGTTATTCCAAAATGATACCACACTCGTTCGATAAACAAAAACAAGGGGCAGGACAAGCTCAGAAATGTCAACGAACATAAATGAGTCGACCAAGTAGAATATACAGAAGTTCAAAATCCGATCCCTTCGAATAAAAGGACTAGTAGAACCAAATGATGTTACTCCCGAACAAGGTTCACAAGAATCGAACCGAACTCGAAAAAGCCACAGCGATAACCAGATCGACCCACAACAAGGTCGTAGCTCGTTCGGACGATGAAACCGAAATACATAACAAGTTCGTAAAGTGTCAACGAACATGAGCGAATCGATAGACTGGAGAAAGAGAAAATACAGAAGTCAAAATAGTACGGGCATTACCTCCGACCTCGTCCATGAAATTCACAAAAACGGGAGCAAGGTAACAAGACATTAAACAACCGACACATAACGGAACCATCACCGATGCACACGGTCATACCAAACCAAGCTCTAACAGCTCGCACATGCGCGACAACGCAGAAATCATCACGAGGAGACAACATTCAACACCAACATCCCGCCTCTCACAGGGGGCTAGCACAACCCATGTGTGGAAAGCGACTCAACGCTCACACCGCCAATTCGATCATACTCGGGAGAAAGTATCAAAATGACAACGCGAACATCATACATTCATACCCAGCCCTCAAACGGGAATGGATAGGTTTTAAAAAACGAAAACCTCATTTTGAAAATAATTTGAAGAATACTGGTTGATCTTGAGTATCACCTTTCAAAAAGTATAAACGTGAAACATCGTTATCGAGACATTGGAGAACCATTTCGCATTTGATAAAAAAATGAGGACACTTTCTCTTAGTGAAAACTTTCAGAATATTCGACCTTCGGGTCTAAATAAAAGTGTTTCTAAAACATTGAAAATATCTCAAAGCATTTTGGTCCTCGAAGTAGAAATTTTTTGAAATATATTGTGGCACCTAGGATGTACCACAAGAAAATAAGTCATTTGAAAAGTATGTCTCGAAATTTATTTTTCTAAGATACTCAAGGTTTTCAAAAATTCAATAGGCCAGAATGCCCAAAACTCACACATATCGATGTTCACTAAAACAACTCCTAGCACACGCATCAAAACGTTTAAAATCAAGACAATACATGTCTTTAAACGGAAATAAGCGATAAAATACCACATTGAACAAAACCACGATAAAATACTCTCCCTTGGCGGCTAGTGAACAAGTCGACAGCGTACAAGCACAAAGCTTCCACAATAGAACTTGTAAAGCGTGCGGATCGATTCGAAATTCATCGATACGGACAAAAACAACAATAAAAAGACATCAAAAGCGACACTCCTCGTATAAATCAAATACGAGTCGACTAAATACATATCGTGAAATCAAAATCTACATAAGGATTCCACCACTTAACAAATAATCATAAAAATAGCTCGTGTCACACGAGGCACAACACAAAGAAGGAGACTTACTTCCACAGTCGCACGAAGATGATGATCGCCCCACGATACTAATCACGACCAACAAACTCAAGCGGCGCGTCGCGACGACTCGATCGGATAAAATCCGGCGAAACAAGACTCAAACAACACGACTTGACCCGGCGGACCTAGGTTTTCCTCAACCTAAGCTCCGATACCATTTATGTAACACCCCCAATCCGCTCGGGGATATTACACGCCGTAGAACCCTTCCTCAAGGATCTACCAGCCGGTAACGACATATAACAACTCGACCATGCCTTTAAGGCTAAAATGACTCGATGAGCCGATTTGGTCTTTCAACAAATACATACAACTCAAATACAACTCATGCCCACGCAGGGTCAAAATCTAACGACACCCGTACAACGGGAAAATATAGCAACGGAAAAAATAGAGTACAAGCTGAACGATAAGCGAGTAAGGTTCCTCATGTGATTAGTATCGATCATCTTTCATCATCCTTCGTGCCGACCCTGTGTTATGCTCCAAAACCTGAATGCAAAAACAGACATCCACCCCCCTGAATACTCGGGGGTTAACAAAACTCCACTGTTTTGCTAGTGCAAGAACAAAGTGCAAATACGAGCCATACAATTCACATTCCACGAATAACAATAACCGAGGATCCTCAAAGATCCAAACGAAACGAAAAGTACTTCCCGAGGCAAGGGTTTGAGAAAACATTTCAAAATCGAAATATCATAAATCAATGGAAGTAATTTATAAAACGGTTTAGAATGCCATCGAGAGTTTTAATAGAAAACAATTTAGGATTATCAAATCCTACTTTTCAAAATCCAAAAGGCAAAAAGGGGTCACCGCCCCAAAGGTTTACTTTCTGAAAAATGACATTAACCAAACCGTTGGGATTTTAACCCCAAATCCGTAAAACGACTTTTACAAAACCATTGGGATTTTAGCCCCAAATCTTAGCAACTCACAGTACACAAGAACGACCACAAGGTTCGTCTCCCAACATCAAAATCCACAAATAAAAGTTTTAAAACAAACAACAAAATACTCTAGTGCCATCCTAGCCAAGTAAGCCAAACGAACACTTACCTCTTACACACTTAGTCAATGCATGCAATCATGAAAACCGTTCAAAAGCACTCATTTCCGGAAATGCCAATATCGAATCACATTTGTAAAATGCACCACCATTAACCGCGGACCCACAGCTTCGTGGATCCCTGCCGAGACCCCGTCGGATCTAACCCACAGTGGTTAAAAGCAAGCTCGCGGTTCCACAGCTTCGTGGAGCCCTACCGAGACCCCGTCGGATCTAACCCGTAGTGAGCATACACACACACACGTTACTCATGCAATACTAACATGCTAAGAATGTAAGTTCATTAAGAATACTTACTAGAGATGGCCATTTATCCGACAACATTATCAACTCCCCAAAACACAATAACAGGATTAAACTCGGAATACACAATTCCATAACTTTAAATAATAGGGATATCATCAAAGCCTTCAACGTTCAAAATAATCAAATCATAATCAATTCCCAAAACACAACGTTCACAAAACACACACGCGTTTTGAAAGAGAGCCTTTAACGAGGCCAAACCGAAATCCTTTGAAAATTCATTTCAAATAACCAAACAAACACATCAAGACGACCACCGATCATCATATCCATAAAACGAGAAAAGTATGGGCAAGGTACTTGCCTCGAATAAGAACAACGCGTAGAATCGACCGAAGTAGGTTGGCCCGAACCGACTACGAACCCGCCGACTCCACCGAACGCCAACTCACGTTCATAAACTACGAAGGACAAATAATAACAATGAAATGAATTTCATAACACGACTCAAAGCCGTTGAATTCAAAGAACGAATGACGAAAGTTCACGGATTTCCCCCAAAACGGCCAAGAACACGATTCATTCCGTCAAATCACGAAAACGGAATTCCAAGTTGAAATATGGATATACAATCCATAGAATATGTTTAACAACATCATTTAACCATAATCGATCCATCGAAAACGGATGAAATACGAGATCGGGGACAAATCCCCCAAAAAGTCAATTCGAAGGAAATCAAGAAATATACTTCGATTCGACGAAGAACAATGGATTAAATGATGTTAAACACAAGAATACTACCAAGATTAATCATACCTATCATGAATTAATCAACAACACGGAACGAATCGGATGAAAATGCAAAAATCCCCAAATTCACGAAATTAGGGTTCTAAGGAAGATTACCTTGATTCGCTGGATCAAAGGATGATAACGGACGATTGATTGATGTTATGAACTCAAGAACTTCATGGATTTGTTGTTAAACAACATGGCTTCGTCACCCATGAATCGCCATTCGCGTAAGGAGAAGGAAGGAAATGAAAAATGAAGGGAAATGTGGCTGGTCTGTCATATATATACTGGGCCGGAACTAGCGTGCGCTAGCCTTCCCGGACTAGCGTGCGCTATCGTCCAGTACCGGCCGAGCACTCTCGGCCATGGCCCGCATGACCCGGCACCACCGACCAATTCTGCCGACCAAGACTGTCCTCCCGGCTCCCGCTAGCGTGCGCTACGGCCGGAAGCTTCGCGCGCTAGCCGACTTGATAGCCACCGGACTAACAACTCACCCGAGTAACGTCGCTAGTCGGCCGGCGGCGTGCGCTACCCCTGCCCGGTTAGCGCGCGCTCGGCCAAGCGATGGCGTGCGCTACCTACCGATCTGGCCGAGTCGAGAACCTCGAATCCCTCTGCCCGGGCGATGGCGTCTGGTGACTCGGCAGCGTGCGCTGCTGCCGAGCTAGCGCGCGGCGTCCGGCCATAGCGTGCGCTACGCCGGTTCTGCCGAACTGCTCGGCGATGCCGGCACGCCGGCGATGCCGCACGGTCGGCGGCTTTCGGCCGCCACGACCCGATGCCTCGATTTAAGCGCCGCGGGCGAACACGACGAAAAGTTCGCGGACGACATCAACGACTCGAGATGAAAACGTAATGCAATAATTAATCATACGCGACCAAGAAAAGGGTCAAGACGATGAATACAGATTTGGATACCCGTAACTTTCAAGAAATTACAAAATGGCCCAAAACGCCCGAAAATCACGATAGGTGATCGAATAACCAAACCGAAGTTCACAACACGTCTAACAAAGTTAAACGGACTTGCGGGAAACTCGAAACAGCAGTTTCGGACGAGATTCGCAAGAATCGAACTCAAGTGCGGAAAAGTCGCTAAAAAGCACAGAACTCAACAAAACAACACCGAAACGAACTCGGATGACAAAAAGTGTAGAATTAATCATTCTCGGAATGATGAAACGGTCATGAGCGAGTCGTCAAAACGGACTCCGACCGAAAAAAGAAATTTACCGAAAATCGAAAATTGCGGATATTACAGTCATGTACTATTACAACTTAGTGTATATAATTTCGACCTATTATTACCATTTCGACCAATTATGTTTAATTTCGAATCGATAATATACATTTTCAAATCGATTATGTGCAATATCAAATCGGGTGTGTTCAATTTCGGCCAATTATGTTTACTCTCGACCAATTATGTTCAATCTCAACCAATTATGTATAATTTCAAATCGATCATGTACTATTACAACTTAGTGTAGACAATGTAATACCCGGATTTTCAGTATAAATTTTTGCGTTATTTCTATCTGAGATAAATTATATAACTTGGTGTCTATACAGTATGGATAAAATAAATTCAGAACTGAGACAGCTGTATTGGTATAATTTTCGTAGTTGGTCGACAATTACGTTGGAGGGTATCGTGTATCAAGTTATTGTACTTTTGATATTGGATATATCATATGAGAATATTATTGGATTGAATATATGTATTCAGTATGCCGTATCATATCCAGTACGTCGAGATGTCAGACAGGAACAGTTGGATTTTGGCCAAGTACAGAAGGCCATTACGTACGCTAAGGTTCAGGACTAACGTACGTTAAGTCCTATGTTTTTCGTACGTTATACATAAGGCATTACGTACGTAACATAGGGAATCGGAGAGGACCGAGCTGTGGTCGGCAGGTGGGGCCCTGTGTCGGCAGCTTTCAGCGAAGGATGTGGACAGTTGAGTCAACTGATGGATTTACATACGGTATACAGGGTGTATTACGTACGTAATATGAGCATATACTGTAGCAAGTAAACGTACGTATTACGTAGGCTATGGATTAAGTGTTACGTACGTTAGGACGCAGCTGCCCGAGCCGTGGCCAAAAGGACCTGTAGTGCTGCGCGTGTTCCGGCAGTGACTCGCTGGATGGCCAATCATGGTCGGCAGTGACTCGCTGGGATGGCCGATCACGGTCGGCAGTGACTCGCTAGGCGTAAGGACTCGCCGATAACGGCCGTAAGGTTATGGCCGGGTACGGCCGTAAGGCCTATTACGTACGTAAGGTGGGTGCCAGTAACAGCCGTAAGGGTGTCGGCCAGACTGGACAGTAGGGTAGCCATGGCCGGTTACGTCCGTAAGCCATGGCCGGTTATGGCCGTAAGGTACCGGCAGGACTCGGCTATTTAAGGGCCTCGGCACGGGTCAATTGGCCATTTTCACATTTCTCTTCGTTTCTTCGCAATCCTTCGTCAGAAATTGATGGATTTGATTGGGAACATCATGGAGCATCATTATTTTCGAAGTTTGATTCATGTCTAACATCATCTTTTGCCCGGATCGAAAGTAAGAACACTTGAACCCTTGATTTTGGGGATTTTTGAGGTTTCATGATGTTTTGTCTGATTTCATTTGTTTTACTCAGATTATTGATAGAACTTCGTTGTATTCTTGGAATCATTCATTACTCTTGAGTTTTGTGGAGCAAATTCGAGAATTCATCCGTTAATCGATTAAATTGGATTATGCCCTCTAAGTGTCCGATGAAGTGCTTCAATGGGTAGAACTTGGGAAGTTCTATACGTTTTCATAGAATTGTGATTGAATTGATATCGTTGTGATTTAGGAAAGAACTTTTGAAGGAGGTTGGATCAGGACTCTTTCCTTTCATCGATTTCTTCGCACCGTGTTAATTATGACAAGTGTTTACTTGTGTATTTCATCTTCTAAGAGGTATGTTGGGTAATCCTCTTCTTGAATCCGGATTTTGATGTTATTGTTGATGAATGATTCGTATGAAGATGATTATGGTTTTGTTGTTACGATTCTTGAGGTTACATGAACTATATGTTGAAGGATACGATAGTATATGTCTTGATTATGTTGTTATGATTATGGAATCATAGTATTCTCGATGTTCTTTATAGTAATGTTGCGATTCTTGAGGATATGATAATATGCATCTTGAATTATGATTGAAGATTGTTTAGATGTTAGAACACATCGGTTTATGTCGTTTGAGGATTTTGAATGTGATTTCGGAATAAGTTGTGTTCTTAAGGAACTCTTGGATTATATGAATTGATGAACATGTTTGAGAGGTGTTGGTGTTTTGGATATGAATATGGAATATTTATATCTAGAACTAAGTTATGTGTTTTGATACCATATTCATATAGGAATACGAATACGATTAAGGGTTTGATAAGATTATTATTCACCTTTTGAGTTGAGAATTCATACATATTGAACAAGTGTTCAAATCGAATGATTGAGTTATTTGAAACCATTGGAATATGGTTACCTATAATGTCGAACTAATCAGATCGTCCAGATTGATGATGATAATCGGTAATTGGTTTTATTATGAATGTACAAGGAGGAAACTTGTAATCGTATTTAAGATCGAATTCGGAATCGGTAACTTTTAAACCCTTGTCATTGGTTTAATTTGATTATTGATATGATTTTCGGATTGTGGAATCGTATTAGGATTATGAAATCATGATTGATAGTTGGGTTGTTCGGAATTGTGTTTAATCGGGATATTGTGGAACCGTTGGGTTTATTGATTGTTATTTATTGATTATTGAGTTGCGGCTTGTATTTTGGATATGAGTTCGTATTTTTTGAGTTGGATTATTTGGTTTTGTGTATATGATCGAGGTATTGTTGAGCCTTTGAGTTTGTTGGTTGGGTATATCGATTGTTGATTGTTATCAAACTTGTTGTTAATCGATTATTGCAATAGGTTGAGATATTTGATCCTGGTTTATGACCGTTGTGTTGCGCTTGAGGTGGAATAGTTCGTACATTGCTTTTGGTCGGGGCTGAGGAGCTCGTGGATGAAGGCAATGGATTTTGGTAACGGCTTCCTGGTATCGGTATCGAGGCAAGTTTATACTTGTTCAGTTTATAATATTTAATGAATGGTTTCGCTTCCATTTCATTTATAATTCATATAGCAATGATATTATAAATATAAATTGTCGGGATGATGGTTTGTTCGTGGAAAGGATATGGTCTTCGGCTTTGAGGTAATTTAAGTATTGTTCAGTTATGAGGATAATTATTATGTTGAGTTGTTGTATATGTTGTACGTTGAGGCTTCGTATATTAAGATTTGGATTGGTTGTTCGTTGAGGGATGTTGATCCGAGAACTTTTGTTTGAGATTGTTGATCGTATGGATTATCCTTTGGGGATTGTGATCCCATGATAGTTGTTTCGGATATTGTCGGTTGTGTCGATCTTTCATCATCCGTGTGTCTTTGTTCACTTTGGTGAGTCTTTTAATCCTTATTGGATATGTGATTCTTTGAGTTTTGTTGTCATGTTGCTTCATGACATATCTGGAATCATATCTGCGTTCCGATTGGTTATTGTGTAGGATTTTTAGCTGGGCACACTATGGTTATGTGTTGATATTTCCACATTAAACCGTGCACACGAGACGTAGTTCGTGAGTCTAATTAGATACATTGTCCCACGTATATACCATATTCCGTATACGGGGTGGACATGTGCACTGACACATTTCCGGATCGGGCGTACTGTGATGTCCATCTTTGAGCCATATTGTTTGGTCGTTCATAGTCCATGTATGATTGGATATGTTCGACGGTTTGCGACTGGTTGTTCATACGCCCGAGGGGTATGTTCGACAGTCGGATTTATTTCTTTGAGATCCATTATTGTTGATCATTTGGAGTTTACCTTGTTGATGGTATTCTCGGTTATTGTTGGTCCTTTGTTGATCATTTGGATTTTACCTTGTTGATGGTATTCTCGGTTATTGTTGGTCCTTTGTTGATCATTTGGAGTTTACCTTGTTGATGGTATTCTCGGTTATTGTTGGTGCTTTATTAATCATGTTTGGAGTATACCATGTTGAGGGTACTCTCGGTTATCGTTGATCCTTTGTTGGTCGTATTGGAGTTATCATGTCGATGATATTCTCGGTTGATTTATTGGTTGATCTGGTTATGATCGTATGACTGTACGTCGATGTTCCGGGACTCATTATCATTGTTTTGTGCTAGTTGATCTACAGATATGTTGCGTGTTATTGGTTTATCCAGGTTGAGATTTGATTGTGTAATCCGACGGACAGGATTTGGCACAGATGGTTCATTTCATGTTTATGAGTTATGATGATGTTTTGAGGATTCTTGGTATTGTTTGAATACAGTACAAATGATTGTTGTTGAGTTCATTTTGTCATTTTGAGAATGCGAAGTGTAGAATATGTTAAGGATTGATTTGGTATGGATTGCCATGGATTGGTAAGGTTATGACGGTAAGATTACATTGGTAGTATTCTTACTTCGTTATTACATTGGTATGCAATTATTTATGTTTATGTGATCGATATCATTGTTGAGTATTGTGGCTGACCCCGTCGTGGGCTTTACTTTTAGGTACTCAGAGATCGAGCTAGTAGCGGTCGTGAAGGGGTGAGCTTCCCGAGTGATACTGGCTGTGGCATGTTTTTGAGTATCGAGTATTCTTTTCTGGTTGTTTTATTCCGCTGCAATTATGTATTTTTGAACTGCATTTTATCCGCCGCGTGTATTAATTTTAAAATGTCTTTCTTGTATTTTTACCAAATCATGTGTACATTTCAAATGGTCTTTTGGGTATTTCGTTAACTTGGGTTATCTCGTTAAATCCTTTTTCCCTAAACTATTTTATCGGTACGTATAAGTGGCGGCTTAGCGTACATTTTGAATTGTGGAGATTTGGCATTTCGCCGTGTATTTTCAAATGGTATTTTATGACGGTATTTGAGAACAATGTTTTTGAAAATATTTTGAGTATTTAAAATATTACCGTCATTGGCCTTTTGGCGTTTTCGAACGTTTTTAAATGGTTTTTAGCCTGGTGGGTTCCGGCGCGGGACCCACGGCGTTGTAATATCCCGGATGATTTTGGGGGTGTTGCAGAAGATGGTATCGGAGCTTGGGTTTTGTGAAACCCAGGCATGTGTGTTATGTGGCTCTACCAGTACGGTAGTAGCGTGGCTTTTGAAAATGATTTTCTGACCTTTGAGTCAAATCGATTTTTGGAGTTTCCAAAATTTCTGAGATATTTTCAAATTGCTATTTGTGATATTGGTGTGCGTTGGTATTATGTTGAGACTTCGTGTGGGAGTCGTGTGCTAGTATCACGGGAGATCATCGGCTTCACGCACCTCTAAGTATATTGTTTTTGGTTATTCGCTTATGGCGACGATTGATTGCTTTTGTGATGAGTTGGAAATTTTGGATTGACTTGTTGTTTGTGACAGGATTTCAAGTTCCGAGGACGAAACTTATTTTAAGGGGGGTAGTACGTAATACCCGGATTTTCAATATAAATTTTTCACGTTATTTTTATCTGAGATAAATTGTATAGCTTGGTGTCAATACCATATGGATAAAATAAATTCAGAACTGAGACAGCTGTATTGGTATAATTGTCGTAGTTGGTCGACAATTACGTTGGAGGGTATCGTGTATCAAGTTATCGTACGTTTGATATTGGGTTTATCATATGAGAATATTATTGGATTGAATATATGTATTCAATATGCCGTATGTTCGTATCCATTACGTCGAGACGTCGGACAGGAACAGTTGGATTTTGGCTAAGTACAGAAGGCCATTACGTACACTAAGGTTCAGGACTAACGTGCGTTAAGTCTTATGTTTTACGTACGTTATGCATAAGGCATTACGTACGTAACATAGGGAATCGTATAGGACCGAGTTGTGGTCGGCAGGTGGGGCCCTGTGTCGGCAGCTTTCGGCAGAGGATGTGGACAGGTGAGTCAACAGATGGATTTACGTACGCTATACAGGGTGTATTACGTACGTAATACGAGCATATACTATAGCAAGTCAACGTACGTATTACGTACGCTATGGATTAAGTGTTACGTATGTTAGGAGGCACCTAGCCGAGTCGTGGCCGAAAGGACCTACAGTGCCGCGCGTGTTCCGGCAGTGACTCGCTGGATGGCTGATCATGGTCGGCAGTGACTCGCTGGGATGGCCGATCACGGTCGGCAGTGACTCGCTGGGTGTAAGGACTCGCCGATAATGGCCGTAAGGTTATGGCCGGGTACGGCCGTAAGGCCTATTACGTACGTAAGGTGGGTGCGATATGTACCGTAAGTGTCGGCGGTAGACCGATAGGGTAGCCATGGCCGGTTACGTCCGTAAGCCATGGCCGGTTACGGCCGTAAGGTACCGGCAGGACTCGGCTATTTAAGGGCCTGAGCACGGGTCACTTGTCCATTTTCACATTTCTCCTCGTTTCTTCGCAATCCTGCATCAGAAATTGATGGATTTGATTGGAAACATCATGGAACATCATTTGTTTGGAAGTTTGATTCATGTCTAATATCATCTTTTGCCCGGATCGAAGGTAAGAACACTTGAACCCTTGGTTTTGGGGATTTTTGAGGTTTCATGATGTTTTGGCCGATTTCATTTGTTTTAACTCAGATTATTGATAGAACTTCGTTGTATTCTTGGAATCATTCATTACTCTTAATAAGAATTTAAACACTAAATTAGTATACAAACTAGTATACAAGACTCAATTTGAAAATAAGAAGAATTCCTCCGTTAATCGATTAAATTGGACTATGCCCTCTAAGTGTCCGATGAAATGCTTCAATGGGTAGAACTTGGGAAGTTCTCTACGTTTTCGTAGAATTGAGATTGAATTGATATCGTTGTGATTTAGGAACGAACTTTTGAAGGATCTTGGATCGGGACTCTTTCCTTTCATCGATTCCTTCGCACCGTGTTAATCAAGACAAGTGTTTACTTGTGTATTTCATCTTCTAAGAGGTATGTTGGGTAATCCTCTCCTTAAATCCGGATTTTGATGTTATTGTTGATGAATGATTCGTATGAAGATGATTATGGTTTTGTGGTTACAATTCTTGAGGTTACATGAACTATATGTTGAAGGATACGATAGTTTATGTCTTGATTATGTTGTTATGATTATGGAATCATAGTATTCTCGATGTTCTTTGTAGTAATGTTGCGATTCTTGATATTAGGAAGGTCGTATATTGGAGGATATGATAATATGCATCTTGAATTATGATTGAAGATTGTTTAGATGTTAGAACACATCGAATTATGTTGTTTGAGGATTTTGAATGTGATTTCAGAATAAGTTGCGTTCTTAAGGAACTCTTGGATTATATGAATTGATGAACATGTTTGAGAGGTGTTGGTGTTTTCGATATGAATATGGAATATTCATATCTAGAACTAAGTCATGTGTTTTGATACCATATTCGTATAGGAATACGAATACGATTAAGGGTTAGATAAGATTATTATTCACCTTTTGAGTTGAGAATTCATACGTATTGATTGAGTTATTTGAAACCATTGGAATATGGTTACCTATAATGTCGAACTAATCGGATCGTCCAGATTGATGATGATAATCGGTAATTGGTTTTATTATGAATGTACAAGGAGGAAACTTGTAATCATATTTAAGATCGAATTCAGAATCGGCAATGCTTAAACCCTTGTCATTGCTTTAATTTGATTATTGATATGATTTTCGGATTGTGGAATCGTATTATGGTTATGAATTCATGATTGATAGTTGGGATGTTCGGAATTGTGTTTAATCGGGATATTGTGGAACCGTTGGGTTTATTGATTGTTATTTATTGATTATCGAGTTGCGGCTTGTATTGTGGATATGAGTTCGTATTTGTTGAGTTGGATTATTTGGTTTTGTGTATATGATCGAGGTATTATTGAGCCGTTGAGTTTGTTAGTTGGGTATATCGATTGTTGATTGTTATCAAACTTGTTGTTAATGGATTAGCAATAGGTTGAGATATTTGATCGTGGTTTATGACCGTTGTGTTGCAGTTGAGGTCGAATAGTTCGTAGATTACTTTTGGTCGGGGCTGAGGAGCTCGTGGACGAAGGTAATGGATTTTGGTAATGGCTTTCTGGTATCGGTATCGAGGCAAGTTTATACTTGTTCAGTTTATAATATTTAATGAATGGTTTTGCTTTGATTTCATTTATAATTCATATAGCAATAATATTATAAATATAAATTGTTGGGATGATGGTTTGTTCGTGGAAAGGATATGGTCTTAGGCTTTGAAGTAATTTAAGTATTGTTCAGTTATGAGGATAATTATTCTGTTGAGTTGTTGTATATGTTGAACGTTGAGGCTTCGTATATTGAGATTCGTATTGGTTGTTCGTTGAGGGATGTTGATACCAGGACTATTGTTGGAATTAATGGTTGTGATGATTGTTTCATTGAGGGATGTTGATCCGAGAACTTTTGTTTGAGATTGTTGATCATATGGATTATCCTTTGGGGATTGTGATCCCAGGATGGTTGTTTCGGATATTGTCGGTCGTGTCGATCTTTCATCATCCGTGTGTCTTTGTTCACTTTGGTGAGTCTTTTTATCCTTATTGGATATGTGATTCTTTGAGTTTCGTTGTCATGTTGCTTCGTGACATATATGGAATCATATCTGCGTTCCGATTGGTTATTGTGTAGGGTTTTTAGCTGGGCACACTATGGTTATGTGTTGATATTTCCACATTGAACCATGCACACGAGACGTAGTTCGTGAGGCTAATTAGGTACATTGTCCCACGTATATTCTGGATTCCGTATACGGGGTGGACATGTGCACTGACACATTTCCGGATCGGGCATACAGTGATGTCCATATTTGAGCCATATTGTTTTGTCGTTCATAGTCCATGTATGATTGGATATGTTCGACGGTTTGCGACTGGTTGTTCATACGCCCGAGGGGTATGTTCGACAGTCGAAGTTATTTCTTTGAGATCCATTATTGTTCATCATTTGGAGTTTACCTTGTTGATGGTATTCTCGGTTATTGTTGGTCCTTTGTTGATCATTTGGAGTTTACCTTGTTGATGGTATTCTCGGTTATTGTTGGTCCTTTGTTGATCATTTGGAGTTTACCTTGTTGATGGTATTCTCGGTTATTGTTGGTCCTTTATTAATCATGTTTGGAGTATACCATGTTGAGGGTACTCTCGGTTATCGTTGATCCTTTGTTGGTCGTATTGGAGTTATCATGTCGATGATATTCTCGGTTGATTTATTGGTTGATCTAGTTATTGATTGTATGACTGTACGTCGATGTTCCGGGACTCGTTATCATTGTTTTGTGGTAGTTGATCTATAGATATGTTGCGTGTTATTGGTTTATCCAGGTTGAGATTTGATTGTGTAACCCGACGGACAAGATTTGGCACAAATGGTTCATTTCATGTTTATGAGTTATGATGATGTTTTGAGGATTCTTGGTATTGTTTGAATACAGTACAGATGATTGTTGTTGAGTTCATTTTGTCATTTTGAGAATGCGAAGTGTAGAATATGTTAAGGATTGATTTGGTATGGATTGCCATGGATTGGTAAGTTTATGAAAATAGGATTACATTGGTAGTATTCTTACTTCGTTATTACATTGGTATGTAATTATTTATTTTGATGTGATCGATATCATTGTTGAGTATTGTGGCTGACCCCGTCGTGGGCTTTATTTTTAGGTACTCAGGGATCGAGCTAGTAGCGGTCGTGAAGGGGTGAGCTCCCCGAGTGATACTGGCTGTGGCATGTTTTTGAGTATCGAGTATTCTTTTCTGGTTGTTTTATTCTGCTGCAATTATGTATTTTTGAAATGCATTTTATCCACCGCGTGTGTGTATTTTAAAATGTCTTTCCTGTATTTTTACCAAATCATGTGTACATTTCAAATGGCCTTTTGGGTATTTCGTAAACTTGGGTTATCTCGTTAAATCCTTTTTCCCTAAACTATTTTATCGGTACGTATAAGTGGTGGATTAGCGTACATTTTGAACTGTCGAGATTTGGCATTTCGCCGTATATTTTCAAATGGTATTTTATGACGGTATTTGAGAACTATGTTGTTGAAAATATTTTGAGTATTTAAAATATCACCGCCATCGGCCTTTTGGCGTTTTCGAACGTTTTTTAAATGGTTTTTAGCCTGGTGAGTTCCGGCGCGGGACCCACGTCATTGTAATATCCCGAATGATTTTGGGGATGTTACAGAAGATAGTATCGGAGCTTGGGTTTTGTGAAACCCAGGCGTGTGTGTTATGTGGCTCTACCAGTACGGTAGTAGCGTGGCTTTGGAAAATGATTTTCTGACCTTTCAGTCAAATCGATTTTTGGAGTTTCCAAAATTTTTGAGATATTTCCAAATTACTATTTGTGATATTGGTGTGCATTGGTATTGTGTTGAGACTTCGTGTGGGAGTCGTGTGCTAGTATCACGGGAGATCATAGGCTTCACGCTCCTCTAAGTATATTGTTTTTGGTTATTCGCTTATGGCGACGATTGATTGCTTTTGGGATGAGTTGGAAATTTTGGATTGACTTGTTGTTTGTGACAGGATTTCAAGTTTCAAGGACGAAACTTATTTTAAGGGGGGTAGTGTAATATCCGGTGGTAATTTTTTTTTCGTGTTACTGTTGAGTTGTACGTATTCATTTGGAATTGTACAAGTGTTGTTGTTTGGACCGATACAATGTATATTGTATTAGAATATTTCGGGATCGAAATATTTATACTGGTCGTCGGTTTGGTTTCGTCGTTTGGTTGTTGTTTGGCGAGTTTGGAATTTTGGCTAAGTTTATAGCCATAGCATACGCTGCCTGTGTAGCATTACGTACGCTAATTTGTTGCGATTACGTACGTTACGCCCTGAGGTTATGTACGTAATGCGTGGTAGGTGGTGGGAACCTTCCTCGTGGTCAACTTTCGGGGCAAAGGTGTCTTTGGGGGATTATATATATATATATATATAAATTATGTTAATCACTTTTGTCATCTCTCTCTCCCTCACCTTCCCTCCCTCACGTTATATATTATAGATATATATATATATATATATTATATATGTCATCTCCCTCTCCCTCACCTTTCCTCTCTCCTCCCTCTCTCATTTTTTTCTGTTGCCATCTCTCCCTCTCGTCCTCTCTCTCTTCCCTCCATTTCTCCCATTTCTTTTTCCGACGAGGTAGAGTTAAGGACGGGCAGCGGCTTCTTCATTCCCGGCGACGGACTGGAGTTGATGACCGGAGTAGTGACATCTCCGGCGACGATCGGAGCTCGGCGGCGGCCGATCGGAATTTCCGGATAGGAAGGCGTTGCAAATCCGGTCGAGCTGTTCGTCGACATCTGATTCGAACGGAGAATCCAGCCGGCATTTTTTTTCTGGCGAGACGGAGCTCAGTCGTCCGGCGTTCTTCATGGTTTCCGGCCATGGACGGAGCTCCATTGATTCCGGCGACCGGAGGTGGTTTTTGTGCGGAACGGACGGCGGAACGGAGGTTTGACATACTTCCGGCGAGAAGTTGCAGGCGGAGATGGTGAAAACCGGCCATGGACGGAAACGGACCGGAGTTGGACGAAGTCCGGCGGGACAATTTTTCCGGCGGCCGATTTCCATAATGGGAGTTTTTTTTCGGACCTGGCCGATCGGATTCTTTCTCTGGTAAGGTTTTGTGTGTTTTTTCAGTTATATATATATATATATGTTGTGTGTGTTGTTAGGTGCAGTATGTCTACTGTGTGTTATATATATATATATATTGTTATATATATACTGTGTGTGTGGTGTGTGTTGTGTATATATATATATAAATTGTATAGTGTGTGCCGTGAAGTGTGTGTGTGTCTGTCATGTGGGTATATATATATTTATATATATATATATAGATATTGTGGGTTGTATTGTATATATATTATTATATATATATGTGATGTATGTATATTATATATATGTGTGTGTATACGGATAAATACGAGTATAGTGTGTGTTCGTATTGGAATCGGAATTATCTATTGTGTTGTTTTCGATCGATATCGTGTTATCGAATGAATTGTATTTCATTCAAGGTTGTTCGAGTGCTTGTGATTGCCGGAGGACGCCGTTGATCGATTCGTGGTAGGACGTTGATCGTGGAAGGACTTTCTCGCCTTCGGTTTGAGGCAATTTTTATACTTGTACTGGTCAATGAGATTAATGTTATCATGTATGTGTATGAATGTGTGTATCATTTCGAGACTTGGTCTCTTTATGATTTTGTTGATATCAGGGGATTGTTTGATACGATACCCTTCGGCAAATTATGACAAATATTATTGTTGTTCGTAAATGGCCGATTTAAGGCATTGCGATACTTGTTGGTAATATATTTGTCGATAGCCGGTTCGCGGTATCGACATATCGATTGTTATTGTTTATTGATGTTCCTTTGGGATATTGTTGTTGATAGCGGGTTCGCGGCATCGACGTATCGATTGTTGTTATTGATTGATGTTCCATCAAGATATTTTTTTGTGAATCGTCGTCATTGATATCAGTATTTTTCTATTGATGTCGTTTTGGCAGATTGAAGGCATTGACGTATTCGATTATCATCTTCGTTATCGGTAACCGATTAAAGGTGCCGAGACATCCGTTGTACAATTGTTATCGGTTAACCGTTCTGAAGGTTATCGATATATTGAATTGGGATTATCAAAGATAATTCCCATCCGTTATCTAATTATTATCGATTGTCCGCTCTAACGGTAATCGATATATTGAATTGGGATTATCAAAGATAATTCCCATCCGCTGTCAAAGAGATTATTCCCATCCGTTGTATAATTGTTATCGATTGGCCGTTCTACGGTAATCGAAGTATGGAATTGGGACTGTCGAGGATAGTTCCCATCCGTTGAATTATTATTGTCGTGTTGACCGATTCAAGGCAGCACACTATTATTCTTGTGAGCTCGGTAATTTTGTGATCGTTGAAGGTTGAGGATTTCCCGGACTGTTGTGTTGCGATTATTGTTCGTATTAATCGGTCCTCAGGGATTTTGATCCCAGGATGGTTGTTTTGAATATTGTTGGTCGTGTCGATCTTTCATTATTCGTGTGTCATCGTTCACTTGGTGAGTCGTATGATCCGTAATGGATGTGTTATCCTTTGAGTTTCGTTGTCATGTTGTATCGTGACATATCCGGAATCATATCTGCGTTCCGATTGGTTATTGTGTAGGATTTTTAGCCAGGCACATATATAGTCATGCGTGGATATTATTTCCGCATTGGACTGTGCACACGAGACGTAGTTTCGTGAGGCTAATTAGGTACATTGTCCCACGTATATTCTGGATTCCGTATACGGGGCGGATATGTGCACGGACACATTTCCGGATCGGGCGTACTGTGATGTCCATCTTTGAGCCGTACAACTTTGATCGTCCATAGTATTGGATGAGTTCGACGTTTTGTGATTGAGCGTTCATACGCCTGAGGGGTATGTTCGACAGACAGGCTTGTTTCTTTGAGATCTGTATTGTGATGATTTACAGCTTCGGGCTGTTCGGATTTCAGGCCATCGTGATATTTTGGCAGCTCCGACTGAGGGCATTCAGGCCATTGTGATGTAACGGTATCTCCGTTTGAGCCTTCAGGCATTGTGATTCTTATTTATTTCAGCGTTGGTTTGATTTACCTTCGGGTAATGTATTGTTGTGTTCTATATTGATGATTCGCCGTTGGGCACTTATGTTCTAACCTATTGAGCAGGTATTGATCGTATGCCATGGGCATAGTATTCCACGAATGCTCGATTCTTACTTTGGTTTGTGAGCATCTCGTACTACCATTGTTGTACTGTTTATTCTGCCTTTGGATGCATATCATGTTGTGCATGTATTTGATATTCATTATTCTGGATGACTGACCCCGTGGGGGCGGAAGATGTTTTCATGTTTTAGGTGCTTGCGAGGAGAGAGTTGAGACACAGGGGCATGACGATGGCGACGAGGCATTCGAGCGATACTAGTCCGAGATATTTTGGTGTTCATGTTGGTCAGACAGTTGGAGTACTCCATTTTTGTTCAGTCGTTGTCGTTTTGTATTATCCGAGCAAGGCTCGTGGATGTTGTTGTATTTTTATTTTGGCCATGTAGGCCCATTCTTGTCGTTGAAATTCCATATCGGAATAGTATGTCGGACGTCATAGTAGGGTCTGTGATTTCCCATTTTGGTCAGTTTGTTGTATTTTAGTCGTGTTCGCCTGGTGGATCACCTGATGTGGGGTCCACGGCACTGTAATAACCCAATGGGATTTGGGGGTGTTACAGAAGATGGTATCAGAGCATTGGGTTGTGAGATACCCTGGCTTGTGTGTTATGTGGCTCTACCAAGGCGGTAGTAGTGGGACTGTCAGGTTATGACAACCTGGGCAGTCGGGTTTTGTGAGTCGTGATAGTTGGACGACTGTACGAGTCATTCTTTCATCGAGTCGTCGTCAGTGAAGACTAGTATCGCAAGACCTCGAAGCTTCGTATGACCTGTATAAGGACTCTATTCTCTTTTATGTGCATACATTCATTATGTCATTGATTAAACCTGTTTTGTTGACACTTGTATGTGACGATCGGGTGCGATTGATTTATGATTATTTGCTTTGGAGCGTGTGGGCTCTGTATCGGCTATGATTAGCGCGATCGATGTGATCCTTTATCTGTTGAGTATGTATACTCGTGTTTGGCGTTGACCTAGCATTCTGGCCGTTGAGGCGTATTTGAGCTATGGTCATGATTGAACGTTATTCTTTCAGTATGGAAGAGGACGTGACAGAGGGGGTAGAGGCCGCAGAGTGGGCCGGAACCCGAAACCTCGTACCAATAATTTGGTGGCTGACGAATCATTTTCGGAGTTGTGCTCGAGAACCCACCGATCGTGATTGTGCTTGGAGTGAGTTCAAGACTCTCATGTTAGAGAGGTATTATCCGGCTCCACTTCGTGAAGCCAAGTTGTCGGAGGTTTTGAACACCGAATCTGTCGAGGACGAGGGTGTTATTGTTATTGCTGAGAAGTTTCAAGGACTTCTTCAGTTTACTTCATCTGTTATCCGTACTGAGGCGGATAAGATCAATTATTTTAACAAGAGGTTGAACCCGCAGTGGAGGATGCAGTTGTTCAATCACAATTGTAGTTCACTTGGCGAATCCATCGAGAAGGCTCTTGGAGCAGAGCTTTCGATCGAGGAGCTTACTCAGAAGGATCCTTCAGTTTCTTCTGGTGAGAGGACTAGGATGCCTATTCGTTCAGATGGACATCGAGCTCCGACGTCCAAGAGGTCATTTTCTAGTCGGCTTCGTGCTGGGAAAGCATCTTCTTCTCAGGCGACGAGTTCGACTGTTGTTTGTTTTAACTGTGATTCAGCAGGGCATGTGAGTACTTGATGTACGATGCCAGCTATTATTTATTTTCTGTGTGGGAGGCAGGGACACCTTCAGAATACTGCAGGAGTTCTAGTGCCAGTAGGTCTCGAGAGAGCTCATGGGCCTCGAGAGATTTTGTTACTTCAGTCCGTACTTCATCCAAGGGGTCATATCGGGCTTCAGGAGCCAGAGGTATGGACACCCGAGGGGAAGTAGCGAGTTCGGATTAGGGTCTTCCTCGAGTCGATGAGATCGAGGAGCTCGATGATCTGGAGGATGTTGATTTCGGGTACATTTGAGATGTAACTAGTGGTGCCACATTTTAACCGGAACCGGCGGTTCCGGCCCGGACCGGCCGCTGACGGTCGGTTCGAATCGAGCCGCGGGCGGTTCCGAACCGAATCATTGCTCGCACGGCGGTTGCATTTGAAGGTTCTGAGCCCGTGAACCGGCGGTTCGGCCCGGAACCGGCGGTTTTCCGCCCGAACCGGCGGTTTTCCGCCCAAATTCAAAATTCAAATTTTAAATTTTTCGCAACTCCCCCCAATTTTATCTATAAAAAAAATTCAAATTTTCAAATTTCAAATATTTTCAAATTCAAAATTCAAATTTTTGCCAACTCCCCCCAATTTATCTATAAACAAAATTCAAATTTCAAATTTCAAATTTTTTCAAATTCAAAATTCAAATATTTCCCAACTCCCCCAATATTTTTACTTTATTGCATTTCAAGTTTTCAATATTTCAAATTTTCAACACAAGTAATTTAATTTAAAAAAAAAGTCATAAAAAATATTACAAGTTACTATAAATTATATAAAAAAAATACACAACATAAAGAATTTGTAAATTTCTAAATTATTTAATAACTTATTATATTTTTATTAAATTAACTTAAGTAATTTCAAAGAGTCAACACTTGTAAATTACAAAATTTAGAAATTTCATCATTTAATTTAGAAAAAAATAAGATATAAATAATATTACATATATTATAAATTAAAAAAAAAAAATGGAACCGGCGGTTCAACCCGAACCGCCGGTTCTCGGCCGGACCGAAATGCCGGTTCGGGCCCGTAACCGCCCTTTTACGAATACACCGGTTCTCAGTTCACCTCTTCTGGTGAACCGGAACCGGCGGGTGGGGCCCGGAACCGGCGGTTCACGGCCCGGTGGCACCACTAGATGTAACCTTGATTTGTATTTTCTTTGTCTTTCGGATTGATGTTTGACTCGGTCTGTATTTTAATATTGCGGTTGTGAACCATTTATTATTGATCTATCTTGTTATGATTGTATCTGAGAATCTTGACACTTGAGTCATTTGATGTGATTTTCTTTCCTTTTTGTCCTGTACCCGAGATTTTTGTGATGATCTGGGTAATCCTTCATTGTGATTCGAGACATCAAGTCGTGAGGACTTGGGCGTGCGTTCGATATAGTCCCGAGGACTATGTCTATGTTGTTATTTTCTTTTGTGGTGCGAGTCCGTGATTGCATGGGCGTCCGATGCTGACGAGGACGGGGAAGTGTACGCCGATGATCGTAGACATGTACAATGGGCGGTATTCGCGGGGCGTGTACGCCAGTGTTACTAGTCATGCGGTTGGTGCGACTTCCTGGCTGGTCTCTGGCGGAGGAGTCATGATTCGGCTAATCTCGCATTTGGTTGAGTGTCTTTATCACTTGATTTTTTTCGCCTTGTTCAGGCAGAGGAGACGTGGGGACCCGTGGGGTCGGCCCAGTTTCTCAGGCGGAATTGCTCGTATTGAGGAGTATTCCTGGAGATGTTGTTTTCTTATCCTGATGAATAGTCCGTGCCCCGACTTGTGCACCCTGAGTTTCGGGGACGAAACTCTTTTTAAGGGGGGGGGGAGTATGTAATATTCGGGGGTAATTTTTTTTTCGTGTTACTGTTGAGTTGTACATATTCATTTGGAATTGTACAAGTGTTGTTGTTTGAACCGATACAATGTATATTGTATTAGAATATTTCGGGATCGAAATATTTATACTGGTCGTCGGTTTGGTTTCGTCGTTTGGTTGTTGTTTGGCGAGTTTGGAATTTTGGCTAAGTTTATAGCCATAGCGTACGCTGCCTGTGTAGCATTACGTATGCTAATTTGTTGCGATTACGTACGTTACGCCCTGAGGTTACGTACGTACTGCGTGGTAGGTGGTGGGAACCTTCCTCGTGGTCAACTTTCGGGGCAAAGGTATCTTTGGGGGATTATATATATATATATAAATTATGTTAATCACTTTTGTCATCTCTCTCTCCCTTACCTTCCCTCCCTCACGTTATATATTATAGATATATATTATATATGTCATCTCCCTCTCCCTCACCTTTCCTCTCTCCTCCCTCTCTCATTTTTTTCTGTTGCCATCTCTCCCTCTCGTCCTCTCTCTCTTCCCTCCATCTCTCCCATTTCTTTTTCCGGCGAGGTAGAGTTAAGGACGGGCATCGGCTTCTTCATTCCCGGCGACGGACTGGAGTTGATGACCGGAGTAGTGACATCTCCGGCGACAACCGGAGCTCGGCGGAGGCCGATCGGAATTTCCGGATCGGAAGGCGTTGCAAATCCGGTCGAGCTGTTCGTCGACATCTAATTCGAATGGAGAATCCAGCCGGCATTTTTTTTCTGGCGAGACGGAGCTCAGGCGTCCGACGTTCTTCATGGTTTCCGGCCATGGACGGAGCTCCATTGATTCCGGCGACCGGAGGTGGTTTTTGTCCGGAACGGATGGCGGAACGGAGTTTTGACATACTTCCGGCGAGAAGTTGCAGGCGGAGATGGTGAAAACCGGCCATGGACGGAAACGGACCGGAGTTGGACGAAGTCCGGCGGGACAATTTTTCCGGCGGCCGATTTCCAGCATGGGAGTTTTTTTTTTCGGACCTGGCCGATCGGCTTCTTTCTCTGGTAAGGTTTTGTGTGTTTTTTTCAGTTATATATATATATATTGTGTGTGTTGTTAGGTGCAGTATGTGTACTGTGTGTTATATATATATTGTTATATATATACTGTGTGTGTGGTGTGTGTTGTGTATATATATATATATAAAAATTATATAGTGTGTGTGTGTGTCATGTGGGTATATATATATTTTTATATATATAGATATTGTGGGTTGTATTGTATATATATTATTATATATATGTGATGTATGTATATTATATATATGTGTGTGTATACGGATAAATACGAGTATAGTGTGTGTTCGTATTGGAATCGGAATTATCTATTGTGTTGTTTTCGATCGATATCGTGTTATCGAATGAATTGTATTTCATTCAAGGTTGTTCGAGTGCTTGTGATTGTCGGAGGACGCCGTTGATCGATTCGTGGTAGGACGTTGATCGTGGAAGGACTTTCTCGCCTTCGGTTTGAGGCAAGTTTTATACTTGTACTGGTCAATGAGATTAATGTTATCATGTATGTGTATGAATGTGTGTATCATTTCGAGACTTGGTCTCTTTATGATTTTGTTGATATCAGGGGATTGTTTGATACGATACCCTTCGGCAAATTATGACAAATATTATTGTTGTTCGTAAATGGCCGATTTAAGGCATTGAGATACTTGTTGGTAATATATTTGTCGATAGCCGGTTCGCGGTATCGACATATCGATTGTTATTGTTTATTGATGTTCCTTTGAGATATTGTTGTTGATAGCGGGTTCGCGGCATCGATGTATCGATTGTTGTTATTGATTGATGTTCCATCAAGATATTTTTTTGTGAATCGTCGTCATTGATATCAGTATTTTTCTATTGATGTCGTTTTGGCCGATTGAAGGCATTGACGTATTCGATTATCATCTTCGTTATCGGTAACCGATTAAAGGTGCCGAGACATCCGTTGTACAATTGTTATCGGTTAACCGTTCTGAAGGTTATCGATATATTGAATTGGGATTATCAAAGATAATTCCCATCCGTTATCTAATTATTATCGATTGTCCGCTCTAACGGTAATCGATATATTGAATTGGGATTATCAAAGATAATTCCCATCCGCTGTCAAAGAGATAATTCCCATCCGTTGTATAATTGTTATCGATTGGCCGTTCTACGGTAATCGAAGTATGGAATTGGGACTGTCGAGGATAGTTCCCATCCGTCGAATTATTATTGTCGTGTTGACCGATTCAAGGCAGCACACTATTATTCTTGTGAACTCGGTAATTTTGTGATCGTTGAAGGTTGAGGATTTCCCGGACTGTTGTGTTGCGATTATTGTTCGTATTAATCGGTCCTCAGGGATTTTGATCCCAGGATGGTTGTTTTGAATATTGTTGGTCGTGTCGATCTTTCATTATTCGTGTGTCATCGTTCACTTGGTGAGTCGTATGATCCGTATTGGATGTGTTATCCTTTGAGTTTCGTTGTCATGTTGTATCGTGACATATCCGGAATCATATCTGCGTTAGATTGGTTATTGTGTAGGATTTTTAGCCGAGGCACATATATAGTCATGCGTGGATATTATTTCCGCATTGGGTGTGCACGAGACGTAGTTTCGTGAGGCTAATTAGGTACATTGTCCCACGTATATTACGGATTCCGTATACGGGCGGATATGTGCACGGACACATTTCGGATCGGGCGTCTTGTGATGTCCATCTTTGAGCCGTACAACTTTGATCGTCCGTAGTATTGGATGAGTTCGGCGTTTTGTGATTGAGCGTTCATACGCGCTGAGGGTATGTTCGGCGATCGAGTTTGTTTCTTTGAGATCTGTATTGTGATGATTTACTTGACATTCGGCTTTCAGGCCATCGTGATATTTTGGCAGCTTCGGCTGAGGGCTTTCAGGCCATTGTGATGTAACGGTATCTCCGTTTGAGCCTTCAGGCATTGTGATTCTTATTTATTTCAGCGTTGGTTTTATTTACCTTCGGGTAATGTATTGTTGTGTTCTATATTGATGATTCGCCCTTGGGCACTTATGTTCTAACCTATTGAGCAAGTATTGATCGTATGCCATGGGCATAGTATTCCACGAATGCTCGATTCTTACTTTGGTTTGTGAGCATCTCGTACTACCATTGTTGTACTGTTTATTCTGCCTTTGGATGCATATCATGTTGTGCATGTATTTGATATTCATTATTACGGATGACCGACCCGTGGCGGAAGATGTTTTCATGTTTTAGGTGCTTGCGAGGAGAGAGTTGAGACACAGGGGCATGACGATGGCGACGAGGCATTCGAGCGATACTAGTCCGAGATATTTTGGTGTTCATGTTGGTCAGACAGTTGGAGTACTCCATTTTTGTTCAGTCGTTGTCGTTTTGTATTATCCGAGCAAGGCTCGTGGATGTTGTTGTATTTTTATTTTGGCCATGTAGGCCCATTCTTGTCGTTGAAATTCCATATCGGAATAGTATGTCGGACGTCATAGTAGGGTCTGTGATTTCCCATTTTGGTCAGTTTGTTGTATTTTAGTCGTGTTCGCCTGGTGGATCACCTGATGTGGGGTCCACGACACTGTAATAACCCAATGGGATTTGGGGGTGTTACAGAAGATGGTAACAGAGCATTGGGTTGTGAGATACCCTGGCTTGTGTGTTATGTGGCTCTACCAGGGCGGTAGTAGTGGGGCTGTCAGGTTATGACAACCTGGGCAGTCGGGTTTTGTGAGTCGTGATAGTTGGACGACTGTATGAGTCATTCTTTCATCGAGTCGTCGTCAGTGAAGACTAGTATCGCAAGACCTCGAAGCTTCGTATGACCTGTGTAAGGACTCTATTCTCTTTTATGTGCATACATTCATTATGTCATTGATCAAACCTGTTTTGTTGACACTTGTATGTGACGATCGGGTGCGATTGATTTATGATTATTAGCTTTGGAGCGTGTGGGATCTGTATCGGCTATGATTAGCGCGATCGATGTGATCCTTTATCTGTTGAGTATGTATACTCGTGTTTGGCGTTGACCTAGCATTCTGGCCGTTGAGGCGTATTTGAGCTATGGTCATGATTGAACGTTATTCTTTCAGTATGGAAGAGGACGTGACAGAGGGGGTAGAGGCCGCAGAGTGGGCCGGAACCCGAAACCTCGTACCAATAATTTGGTGGCTGACGAATCATTTTCGGAGTTGTGCTCGAGAACCCACCGATCGTGATTGTGCTTGGAGTGAGTTCAAGACTCTCATGTTAGAGAGGTATTATCCGGCTCCACTTCGTGAAGCCAAGTTGTCGGAGGTTTTGAACCCCGAATCTGTCGAGGACGAGGGTGTTATTGTTATTGCTGAGAAGTTTCAAGGACTTCTTCAGTTTACTTCATCTGTTATCCGTACTGAGGCGGATAAGATCAATTATTTTAACAAGAGGTTGAACCCGCGGTGGAGGATGCAGTTGTTCAATCACAATTGTAGTTCACTTGGCGAATCCATCGAGAAGGCTCTTGGAGCAGAGCTTTCGATCGAGGAGCTTACTCAGAAGGATCCTTCAGTTTCTTCTGGTGAGAGGACTAGGATGCCTATTCGTTCATATGGACATCGAGCTCCGACGTCCAAGAGGTCATTTTCTAGTCGGCTTCGTGCTGGGAAAGCATCTTCTTCTCAGGCGACGAGTTCGACTGTTGTTTGTTTTAACTGTGATTCAGCAGGGCATGTGAGTACTTGATGTACGATGCCAGCTATTATTTATTTTACGTGTGGGAGGCGGGGACACCTTGAGAATCTGCGGGAGTTCTAGTGCCGTAGGTCTCGAGAGAGCTCATGGGCCTCGAGAGATTTTGTTACTTCGATCCGTACTTCATCCAAGGGGTCATATCGGGCTTCGGGAGCCAGAGGTATGGACACCCGAGGGGAAGTAGCGAGTTCAGATTAGGGTCTTCCTCGAGTCGATGAGATCAAGGAGCTCGATGATCTGGAGGATGTTGATTTCGGGTACATTTGAGATGTAACTAGTGGTGCCACATTTTAGCAAGGCCGTGATTCGGCCCGGACCGACCGGTTTCGACGGTCCGGTTCGAACGGAACGGAACATTACTGCCGCGGGCGATTCTGGTGCGAAGGTTACAGGCCGTGAGCCGGCCGGGCGAACCGGTTCGGCCAGGATCGTGATTTCCGAACCGGCCGTTTTTCGCCCAAATTCAAAATTCAAATTTTAAATTTTCCCAACTCCCCAATTTTATCTATAAAAATTCAAATTTTCAAATTTCAAATATTTTCAAATTCAAAATTCAAATTTTTCCCAACTCCCCCCAATTTTATCTATAAACAAAATTCAAATTTTCAAATTTCAATTTTTTTCAAATTCAAAATTCAAATATTTCCCAACTCCCCCAATATTTTTACTTTATTGCATTTCAAGTTTTCAATATTTCAAATTTTCAACACAAGTAATTTAATTTAAAAAAAAATTCATAAAAAATATTACAAGTTACTATTAATTATTAAAAAAAATACACAACATAAAGAATTTGTAAATTTCTAAATTATTTAATAACTTATTATATTTTTATTAAATTAACTTAAGTAATTTCAAAGAGTCAACACTTGTAAATTACAAAATTTAGAAATTTCATCATTTAATTTAGAAAAAATAAGATATAAATAATATTACATATATTATAAATTAAAAAAAAATGGAACGGCGGTTCAACCCAGAAACCGCCGGTTCTCGGCCGGACCAGACGCGGTTCGGGCCTCAACCGACCCTTTACGAGAATACCGGGCAGTTCAGGTTCACCTCTTCTGGTGAACCGGAACCGCCGGTTCGGGCCCGGAACCGGCGGTTCACGGCCCGGTGGCACCACTAGATGTAACCTTGATTTGTATTTTCTTTGTCTTTCGGATTGATGTTTGACTCGGTCTGTATTTTAATATTGCGCTTGTGAACCATTTATTATTGATCTATCTTGTTATGATTGTATCTGAGAATCTTGACACTTGAGTCATTTGATGTGATTTTCTTTCCTTTTGGTCCTGTACCCGAGATTTTTGTGATGATCTGGGTAATCCTTCATTGTGATTCGAGACATCAAGTCGTGAGGAGTTGGGCGTGCGTTCGATATAGTCCCGAGGACTATGTCTATGTTGTTATTTTCTTTTGTGGTGCGAGTCCGTGATTGCATGGGCGTCCGATGCTGACGAGGACGGGGAAGTGTACACCGATGATCGTAGACATGTACAATGGGCGGTATTCGCGGGGCGTGTACGCCAGTGTTACTAGTCATGCGGTTGGTGCGACTTCCTGGCTGGTCTCTGGCGGAGGAGTCATGATTCGGCTAATCTCGCATTTGGTTGAGTGTCTTTATCACTTGATTTTTTTCGCCTTGTTCAGGCAGAGGAGACGTGGGGACCCGTGGGGTCGGCCCAGTTTCTCAGGCGCAATTGCTCGTATTGAGGAGTATTCCTGGAGATGTTGTTTTCTTATCCTGATGAATAGTCCGTGCCCCGACTTGTGCACCCTGAGTTTCGGGGACGAAACTCTTTTTAAGGGGGGGAGTATGTAATATTCGGGGGTAATTTTTTTTTCGTGTTACTGTTGAGTTGTACGTATTAATTTGGAATTGTACAAGTGTTGTTGTTTGGACCGATACAATGTATATTGTATTAGAATATTTCGGGATCGAAATATTTATACTGGTCGTCGGTTTGGTTTCGTCGTTTGGTTGTTGTTTGGCGAGTTTGGAATTTTGGCTTAGTTTATAGCCATAGCGTACGCTGCCTGTGTAGCATTACGTATGCTAATTTGTTGCGATTACGTACGTTACGCCCTGAGGTTACGTACGTAATGTGTGGTAGGTGGTGGGAACCTTCCTCGTGGTCAACTTTCGGGGCAAAGGTATCTTTGGGGGATTATTTATATATATATATTTATATATATATATATATAAATTATGTTAATCACTTTTGTCATCTCTCTCTCCCTTACCTTCCCTCCCTCACGTTATATATTATAGATATATATATTATATATGTCATCTCCCTCTCCCTCACCTTTCCTCTCTCCTCCCTCTCTCATTTTTTTCTGTTGCCATCTCTCCCTCTCGTCCTCTCTCTCTTCCCTCCATCTCTCCCATTTCTTTTTCCGGCGAGGTAGAGTTAAGGACGGGCATCGGCTTCTTCATTCCCGGCGACGGACTGTAGTTGATGACCGGAGTAGTGACATCTCCGGCGACAATCGGAGCTCGGCGGCGGCCGATCGGAATTTCCGGATCGGAAGGCGTTGCAAATCCGGTCGAGCTGTTCGTCGACATCTGATTCGAACGGAGAATCCAGCCGGCATTTTTTTTATGGCGAGACGGAGCTCAGGCGTCCGGCGTTCTTCATGGTTTCCGGCCATGGACGGAGCTCCATTGATTCCGGCGACCGGAGGTGGTTTTTGTCCGGAACGGATGGCGGAACGGAGGTTTTACATACTTCCGGCGAGAATTTGCAGGCGGAGATGGTGAAAACTGGCCATGGACGGAAACGGACCGGAGTTGGACGAAGTCCGGCGGGACAATTTTTCCGGCGGCCGATTTCCAGCATGGGAGTTTTTTTTTTCGGACCTGGCCGATCGGCTTCTTTCTCTGGTAAGGTTTTGTATGTTTTTTTCAGTTGTGTGTGTTGTTAGGTGCAGTATGTGTACTGTGTGTTATATATATTGTTATATATATACTGTGTGTGTGGTGTGTGTTGTGTATATATATATATATATATAAATTGTATAGTGTGTGTGTGTGTGTGTGTGTCATGTGGGTATATATATATTTTTATATATATAGATATTGTGGGTTGTATTGTATATATATTATTATATATATATGTGATGTATGTATATTATATATATATGTGTGTGTATACGGATAAATACGAGTATAGTGTGTGTTCGTATTGGAATCGGAATTATCTATTGTGTTGTTTTCGATCGATATCGTGTTATCGAATGAATTGTATTTCATTCAAGGTTGTTCGAGTGCTTGTGATTGTCGGAGGACGTCGTTGATCGATTCGTGGTAGGACGTTGATCGTGGAAGGACTTTCTCGCCTTCGGTTTGAGGCAAGTTTTATACTTGTACTGGTCAATGAGATTAATGTTATCATGTATGTGTATGAATGTGTGTATCATTTCTAGACTTGGTCTCTTTATGATTTTGTTGATATCAGGGGATTGTTTGATACGATACCCTTCGGCAAATTATGTCAAATATTATTGTTGTTTGTAAATGGCCGATTTAAGGCATTGCGATACTTGTTGGTAATATATTTGTCGATAGCCGGTTCGCGGTATCGACATATCGATTGTTATTGTTGATTGATGTTCCTTTAAGATATTGTTGTTGATAGCCGGTTCGCGGCATCGACGTATCGATTGTTGTTATTGATTGATGTTCCATCAAGATATTTTTTGTGAATCGTCGTTATTGATATCAGTATTTTTCTATTGATGTCGTTTTGGCCGATTGAAGGCATTGACGTATTCGATTATCATCTTCGTTATCGGTAACCGATTAAAGGTGCCGAGACATCCGTTGTACAATTGTTATTGGTTAACCGTTCTGAAGGTTATCGATATATTGAATTGGGATTATCAAAGATAATTCCCATCCGTTGTCTAATTATTATCGATTGTCCGCTCTAACGGTAATCGATATATTGGATTGGGATTATCAAAGATAATTCCCATCCGCTGTCAAAGAGATAATTCCCATCCGTTGTATAATTGTTATCGATTGGCCGTTCTACGGTAATCGAAGTATTGAATTGGGACAGTCGAGAATAGTTCCCATCCGTTGAATTATTATTGTCGTGTTGACCGATTCAAGGCAGCACACTATTATTCTTGTGAACTCGGTAATTTTGTGATCGTTGAAGGTTGAGGATTTCCCGGACTGTTGTGTTGCGATTATTGTTCGTATTAATCGGTCCTCAGGGATTTTGATCCCAGGATGGTTGTTTTGAATATTGTTGGTCGTGTCGATCTTTCATTATTCGTGTGTCATCGTTCACTTGGTGAGTCGTATGATCCGTATTGGATGTGTTATCCTTTGAGTTTCGTTGTCATGTTGTATCGTGACATATCCGGAATCATATCTGCGTTCCGATTGGTTATTGTGTAGGATTTTTAGCCAGGCACATATATAGTCACGCGTGGATATTATTTCCGCATTGGACTGTGCACACGAGACGTAGTTTCGTGAGGCTAATTAGGTACATTGTCTCACGTATATTCTGGATTCCGTATACGGGGCGGACATGTGCACGGACACCTTTACGGATCGGGCGTACTGTGATGTCCATCTTTGAGCCGTACAACTTTGATCGTCCATAGTATTGGATGAGTTCGACGTTTTGTGATTGAGCGTTCATACGCCTGAGGGGTATGTTCGACAGTCAAGTTTGTTTCTTTGAGATCTGTATTGTGATGATTTACAGCTTTGGGCTGTTTGGCTTTCAGGCCATCGTGATATTTTGGCAGCTTTGGCTGAGGGCTTTCAGGCCATTGTGATGTAACGGTATCTCCGTTTGAGCCTTCGGGCATTGTGATTCTTATTTATTTCAGCGTTGGTTTGATTTACCTTCGGGTAATGTATTGTTGTGTTCTATATTGATGATTCGCCGTTGGGCACTTATGTTCTAACCTATTGAGCAGGTATTGATCGTATGCCATGGGCATAGTGTTCCACGAATGCTCGATTCTTACTTTGGTTTGTGAGCATCTCGTACTACCATTGTTGTACTTTTTATTCTGCCTTTGGATGCATATCATGTTGTGCATGTATTTGATATTCATTATTCTGGATGACTGACCCCGTGGGGGCGGAACATGTTTTCATGTTTTAGGTGCTTGCGAGGAGAGAGTTGAGACACAGGGGCATGACGATGGCGACGAGGCATTCGAGCGATACTAGTCCGAGATATTTTGGTGTTCATGTTGGTCAGACAGTTGGAGTACTCCATTTTTGTTCAGTCGTTGTCGTTTTGTATTATCCGAGCAAGGCTTGTGGATGTTGTTGTATTTTTATTTTGGCCATGTAGGCCCATTCTTGTCGTTTAAATTCCATATCGGAATAGTATGTCGGACGTCATAGTAGGGTCTGTGATTTCCCATTTTGGTCAGTTTGTTGTATTTTAGTCGTGTTCGCCTGGTGGATCACCTGATGTGGGGTCCACGGCACTGTAATAACCCAATGGGATTTGGGGGTGTTACAGGTAGTATGTAATACCCGGATTTTCAGTATAAATTTTTCGTGTTATTTTTATCAGAGATAAATGGTATAGCTTGGTGTCTATACAGTATGGATAAAATAAATTCAGAATTGAGACAGCTGTATTGGTATAACATTCGTAGTTGGTCGACAATTACGTTGGAGGGTATCGTGTATCAAGTTATCGTACTTTTGATATTGGGTATATCATATGAGAATATTATTGGATTAAATATATGTATTCAGTATGCCATACGTTCGTATCCATTGCGTCGAGACGTCGGACAGGAATAGTTGGATTTTGGCAAGTACAGAAGGCCATTACGTACGCTAAGGTTCAGGACTAATGTACGTTAAGTCCTATGTTTTACGTACGTTATGCATAAGGTATTACGTACGTAACATAGGGAATCAGACAGAACCGAGTTGTGGTCGGTAGGTGGGGCCCTGTGTCGGCAGCTTTCGGCGGGGGATGTGGACAGGTGAGTCAACGGATGGATTTACGTACGCTATACAGGGTTTATTACGTACGTAATACAAGCATATACTATAGCAAGTCAACGTACGTATTACGTACGCTATGGATTAAGTGTTACGTACGTTAGGAGGCAGCTGGCCGAGTCGTGGCCGAAAGGACCTGCAGTGCCGTGCGTGTTCCGGCAGTGACTCGATGGATGGCCGATCATGGTCGGCAGAGACTCGTGTAATATCTGCATTTTTCGTTTCCCGATATTCTCATTTTTGGTGTATTTTTCGTTTTTAGCGACTCGCTTGTAACCGTTTCGATGCCTTGAATCTATTTTATTCTTGGAATTTCCCCTTTTGGATGAGTTATGGAGATGTTTTGATATTATTCCAGCTTATGTCATGTATTGTTGCATGGACGTTTGATTTTCGTGGAACCCGTTCGATTTTGTAATTTCTTTGGTTGCACGAGTTCATGTGGTTGAGTTGATCATGTTACGAGTTTCGGTTTATCAGGCCGACATCGTAGCGTGAATGTTTCGATTCTTCGCGTTGGGTGTTGTCTTTATGTTGCGTCTCATGTTCGGAGCGCCCGGGGCGGCTAACTTCGTTCATTAGTGTTGAACTGTTCCATGCATAACATGCGTTATGCATGCTTCTTAGCGTACGCTATCGATGGTCACATAATATACGTAATACCCTAGTGTTAACGTACGTTATGGCCTTCAGTTTTTTGGATAGTGAGACTGCCTAGATTTGGCCGAGTCCTTACGTACGTAAACACACTAATGTTACGTACGTAAGACCCTTTGTAGTGTACGCTAACCTTCTGAGGAAACGTACGCTAGCGGCATCAGCATTTTGGGCAGATTGTCCTGCCAGGCCATTACGCATGTTAACAGATGTGTCTTACGTACGTAATGTGCGTAACATACGTTAACTTCTGCATGTTAACGTACGTAATGAGAAGTCAGGTTTTCTAAACCTGAGTTGACCCTGCATTCGCGACATTTCTTCCTTTTCTTCCTTTCCGTCTGCAGAGAGAGGTTGGAGAGAGTTTTGAGCAATTCGTCAGATTTTTCCTATGGATATTCTTGGGAGATCGAGTATTGTGTTACTAGTGTAGATTATCATCATCATAATCGCCTTCCTCCATCTGAATCAAGGTAAATCTTCTATAAACCCTACTTTTGGGTAAATTGGGGGGTTTCGATTCTATTGCTTGATTTGTTCCGTGTCGATGATTAAAACATGGCGAATATGATTAATCTTGTTGGTATTCTTGGTTTCTCTACGGATTCATGGTATATTTCGTAGTTTTTGCGTAATTGAGAGGGTTTGGTTGTGGTCCGCCCTCGTTGTTGTTCCTATTCGAATATACATGAATCGTAGGCGGGTTTTCGGGTGTATTCCATTTCCGTATTCATTTAGAAATGGTTGTAATTGTATTCTTCGAATCATTAGGTTTAGTTTCTCCAATTCCTAGCAATCGTGTTGATATTTCCTTTCTATTCATGTCACCGTCGATTAATCGAGGCAAGTAACCTTACGAACTTACAATCTTGACATAGTAGAATTGCATGAGAAATGGTGTGTGTGTGTTATGCTCACTACGGGTTAGATCCGACGGGTCTCGGTAGGGGTCCACAGAGACGTGGATCGACGAGATTTCTATTAACCACTATGGGTTAGATACGACGGGGTCTCGGTAGGGGTCCACAGAGACGTGGATCGACGGTTAATTGTGGTGCATTTTTACAAATGTGTTTTGGATTATTGGTGTTTCCGGAAATATGTGTTTCAACAGATGTTTTCTGAATTGCATGCTTGACTATATGTGTAAGGTGTAAGTCTTTCATTTGGTTTCTTATACTAATGTAATTGCTAACACCTTTGGGGACCCGTTTTGGGGAAATTCGTTTTATGAATTTCAGGTCAGGTTCTTCGAGACGATCGGGCGCTGGACCAGCGCGCAGATGACGGTCGTGCGTGATGATTGTGCAAAAGTGTGTTTTTATAGTTTCCTATCTTTCGCTACCTTTCATCATTTATAAACTAATAGAAGTACTCGAGTACTTAGGCATTTTTATTCGTTTGGATTGAAGTGTGTTTGTCTGTTGTATTGGCGTCGGATGATTGTGTTGTGTTTGACCGGTTGAACCGGGTGGATACTTTTATTTTGCATTCTTATGACGTGGTGTTATTATGTTGATTCCTCGAGTTGTCGAGTATGTTGGTCGTTTAGCCTGGTGGGTCCCAGGTAGGATCCGCGGCGCTATAATATGCCCCGAATATCCTGGGGGTGTTACAGAAAATGGTATCAGAGAACTAGGTTTATGGATATACCTAGGCTTGTCGGTTTACTGTGTCTTGTTGTGTTTCGTTTTGCACATCGTCATCATGCTGCCATGATTCCGGTGCTTCCAGTGCGCGTAATTTTTTCCTTACTATGTTCCTTGTTTCCATGTATCGCACCTTTGATTCTTGATTTGTGGTTGTTTATCCTCTCGAACTTACCATGGTATGGGTTTTGCCACTTATTTAACATCAGTATGGATGCTGGAAGAGGGCGTGGTAGTGGTCGTAGTCGTGGACGCGGCCGGGGACGTGGGGCAGCCGGTGGAGCGGCCATGTCGCATTCTTCGAGAGCCGGAAGTACCGGAAACCGTCATAGCCATGTTACTTCTCAGTATGGCGCTGATCATGGTGTTGTAGCAGTAATGCAGCAAATGGTGAATCAGATGGCGGCAACTGCTCAGGCAGTTCAGAATCCGAATCCAGCCCATGCTGCTTGGGGCAGAGCGGATCGTTGGCTACAGGATGTCATCAAGATGCATCCCCCTCAGTTTTCTGGAGCCTCAGACCCGATTGGCTGGGAGGGGTGGATCAATTAGATATCCAAGGTTTTCGTCGCCACCAACTGTCTCGAGGACCGAAAGGTCCCTATTGCCCAGTATTTTCTCACTGGGGATGCTACTGACTGGTGGGAGGCCGTTAAGCCCAGAGACCGCGCTGCTACATGGGATGAGTTTAAGGACCTAATAGAGACCGAATATTTCCCATGTCCGGTCAAACAGGCTCGAGTCCATGCCTTCTTTGACGCTCAGCCGCGGGATATCCCTGTTTCTCAAGCTATAGCTGACTTCAACCAGGAGTTGGGCTTCATGAAGGCCCAGGTTAGAGAATAGAGCGACAAGATTTTCCACTTCTCCAGGTGGATGAAATTATAGATTCGGGATTATATGTCTGGGCTCGTCTGTACTACCTTGAAGGATTACCAGTGTAGAGCCCTTGCTTACGATATATCTGTGACAGCTAGTGAGCCGGCTCGCGAGAGCAAGAAGCAGAATTCCACTGGTAGTTTTTTGGGCCACAAGGGTGGAGGTCAGCAGAAATCCCACGTCAGTCGTACTTGTTTGAGCCCTTTGCTGACATGTAATCAGTGTGGCCAGCCGGGTCACAAGGCTGCTTTCTGTGCCGAGAGGGAGAGAACTCTTGGTGCCCGAGCTTCCATTCCAACGCCTAGGGAGCCAAGTGTGAATCAAGGATCGTTTGCTTCTCAGTCTCCGCCGAGTGCTAGCCGAGGGAGAGTCCGGGGTCAGCCCAACAGAGGGGGAGCTTCCAGTGTTAGCTCCGCCCACCCGCGTGTTTATGAGATGAGGAGGCCCGATGACCCAGCCGCTACTGTTGCCACAGATACCGTTCAAATCCATTCCCATCCTGTCAGTGTACTTTTTGATTCTGGTGCTACGCATTCATTCATTTGTCTGGAATGTATACATCGCTTGAGTATTGATTGTTTGTCGCCTTGCGAGCCTTTCATCATTAAACTTCCTAGCGGTGATAGGATCGTTGGTGATCGAGAGATACGAGACTGTTCTATGATTGTCCGCGAGAGGGCTTGGCTCTTTAATATTATTGTTGTGGGTATTGAGGGTGAGGATTTAATTCTCGGGGATGACTGGATCGAACGGCATGGCGCGATCATGTACTACCGTGCAAGGATCATCGCTATGCTAGCCGAGGATGGCACTGAGCACTCTTTCGCAGGGCGAAAGAGGGGAAACTAGGAACTTTTTATTAACGCTTTGAAGGCGATGAGACTCCTGCGGAAGGGGTGTATTGGTTATTGGTGATACACCTTGAAGGCAGAGAGTGGTGGAGTCGAGCTTTCATCGATTCCAATTGTTAGTGAATTTCCTGATTTGTTTCCTGAAGAGTTACCGGGGTTGCCACCGGACCGTGAGGTTGAGTTTGCTATCGAGTTAGAGCCGGGTGCGGCTCCGATTTTGAAGGTGCCGTATCGCATGGCACCTTCCGAGATGGCCGAGTTGAAGAAGCAGTTGAGTGATCTCCTTGAGTCGGGATATATTCGACCTAGTACTTCGCCTTGGGGCGCACCGGTTCTGTTTGTGCGGAAGAAGGATGGTTCACTTCGGTTGTGTATCGACTATCGCGAGCTAAACAAGGTGACCATCAAGAACAAGTATCCCCTGCCGAGGATTGATGACTTGTTCGATCAGTTACAGGGAGCTGCGGTATTCTCAAAGATCGACTTTAGATCGGCGTACTACCAGCTTCGGGTGAAGGAGTCCGACGTGCCGAAAGAAGTTTTTCGAACGATACGAGCATTATGAGTTTGTAGTCATGCCTTTCGGGTTGACTAACGCGCCGGCAGTGTTCATGCAGTTGATCAACAAGGTCTTTATCGAGTATCTGGATAAGTGTGTCGTCGTCTTCATTGACGACATCCTTATTTATTCGAGGAGTGAAGAGGAGCACGCGCATCATCTACAGATAGTGTTAGACATTTTGAGAACCGAGCAACTCTATGCAAAGTTCTCTAAATGTGAGTTTTGGCTAAAGGAAGTTATGTTTCTGGGTCACGTGATTTCAGTCGAGGGAGTCCGTGTAGATCCGCAGAAGATCGAGGCAGTGCTAGATTGGGCACCGCCTAAGAATGTGAATGAGGTCCGTAGCTTTTTGGGGTTGGCCGGGTACTATCGTAGGTTTGTCGTTGGTTTCTCGAAACTATCTCGGCCACTTACACAGTTGCTTCAGAAGTCCGGGACGTTCGTCTGGAATGACGAGAGACAGGCGAGTTTTGAGGAGCTGAAGAGGCGTTTAACTTCAGCCCCGGTTCTAGCGTTACCGTGTGGTAACGAGGGTTTTGCTGTATATAGTGATGCTTCGGGTCAGGGTCTTGGGTGCGTATTGATGCAGAATGGAAAGACCATTGATTATGCGTCGAGACAGTTGAGGTCGTACGAGCTCAACTACCCTACTTATGATTTGGAGTTAGCGGCCGTTGTCTTTGCGCTCAAGATTTGGCGCCACTATCTGTTTGGTTCCGCATGTCAGATTTTTACCGATCATAAAAGTCTGAAGTATATATTTACCCAGCGGGAGTTGAATATGAGGCAGAGGAGGTGGTTGGAGTTGATCAAGGATTATGACCTCGAAATCCTTTATCATCCGGGGAAGGCGAAAGTTCTGGCCGACGCCTTGAGTCGGAATCCGGTTACATTGAGGACACGTTAGATCCATACGCCTCAGTCTGAGCTTCAACGGGTTTTGATCGATTTATATATTTATATTTTATTGCCGGGAGTGGTCAGTCAGCTTTGTGCTTTAGAGATTTCGTCGTCGCTGGTCGACGAAATTAAATTGATGCAGCTGGTGGATCCGATGATTTCGCAAATTCGGGAGAATGTTCTTAGGGGAAAGTCTCCTGGGTTTATGATCCACTAGGATGGTTTGTTGAGATTCCAGAGTCGGCTTTGTGTACCGAACGACTTGGAATTGAGACAGAGTATTTTACGGGAGGCCTATGCTACGCCTTACTCTGTTCATCCTGGTTTGAGTAAGATGTACAAGGACCTGAGGAGGAACTTTTGGTGGAATGATATGAAGGAGTAGGTCGCACGGTTCATAGCGAGATGTTTGACTTGTCAGTAGGTCAAAATCGAGCATGAGCGACCGGCTGGATTATTGCAGTCGCTTCCTGTTCCGGAGTGGAAATAGGAAGATATTTCGATGGAATTAATCACGAGCTTGCCAAGATCGAGGTGGGGCATGAATATGGTTTGGGTGATTGTGGATCGTCTGACCAAGTCGGCACATTTTCTGGGCATTAAGGATACTTGTGTCCCAGAAAAGTTGGCTCGGGTGTTTACTGCTCAGATTGTGAGACTTCACGGTACTCTGAAGTCTATTGTGTCGTATCGGGATGGCCGTTTTGTATCGCATTTTTGGTAGGCGGTGCATAAGGTACTGGGTACTCGTTTGCGCCTGAGCACTTCTTTTCACCCTCAGTCAGATGGGCAGTCGGAGCGCACTATCCAGACATTTGAGGATATGTTGCGCGCATGTGCTCTCGATTGGAGCAACGACTGGGATGAGCATTTACCATTGATCGAATTCACGTATAACAATAGCTGGCATGCGTCGATTCGGATGGCACCGTATGAGGCACTTTATGGGCAGCGATGTCGATAGCCGATTTGTTGGAACGAGGCATCCGATTTGGTTGGGACCGAACTGGATATCATTACACAGACGAGACAGAAGGTGGAATTGATCCGGGAGAGGATGTTGACTGCTGAGAGTCGACAGAAGTCATATGCCAATATCCGTCGTCGACATTTGGAATTCGAGATGGGAGACCACATTTTTCTAAAGGTGTTAGTGACGAAGGGAATTTTACGCTTCGGGAAGAAGGGAAAGTTCAGCCCGAGATTTATTGGACCCTTTGAGATTCTCGAGAGAGTCTGCCAGTTGGCATACCGGTTGGCATTACCTCCGGACTTGAGTCACGTTCATAGTGTTTTCCATGTTTGCCAATTAAGGAAATATGTCCCGGATCCTAGCCACGTTATCGATTATAGTGAGATTGATATTGCTGAGGATATTAATTTCGAGGAGCGTCCCTTAAAGATCTTAGAGCACCGTCAGAAGCGATTGAGGCATAAAACCATCCCTTTGGTCAAAGTGCAGTGGTCGAGACATGGTGTCGAGGAGGCAACTTGGGAAACCGAGGATAGCATGCGTGCTAGCTACCCCGAGTTGCTTTTTTCTTAAGTTTCGGGACAAAACTTATTTTTATAGGGGTAGAATGTAATATCCGCATCGTTTCCCGGTATTCTTATTTTTTGTGTATTTTTCGTTTTTAGCGACTCGCTTGTAACCGTTTCGATACTTTGAATCTATTTTATTCTTGGAATTTCCCTTTTTGGATGAGTTTTGGAGATGTTTTGATATTATTCTGGCTTATGTCATGTATTGTTGCATGGACGTTTGATTTTCGTGGAACCCGTTCGATTTTGTAATTTCTTTGGTTGCACGAGTTCATGTGGTTGAGTTGATCGTGTTACGAGTTTCGGTTTATCGGGCCGACGTCGTAGCGTGAATGTTTTGTATCTTCGCGTTGGGTGCTGTCTTTATGTTGCGTCTCATGTTCGGACCGCCCGGTGCGGCTAACTTCGTTCAACAGTGTTGAACTGCTGCATGCATAACGTGCGTTACACATGCTTCTAAGCATACGCTATCGATGGTCACATAACGTACGTAATACCCTAGTGTTAACGTACGTTATGGCCTTCACTGTTTTGGACGGTGAGACTGCCCGGATTTGGCCGAGTCCTTACGTACGTAAACACACTAGTGTTACGTACGTAAGACCCTTTGTAGCGTACGCTAACCTTCTAAGGTAACGTACGCTAGCGGCATCAGCATTTTGGGCAGATTGTCCTGCCAGGCCATTACGCACGTTAACACATGTGTGTTATGTACGTAATGTGCGTAACGTACGTTAACTACTGCATGTTAACGTACGTAATGAGAAGTCAAGTTTTATAAACCTGAGTTGACCCTGCATTCGCGACATTTGTTCCTTTTCTTCCTTTCCGTCCGCAGAGAGAGGTTGGAGAAAGTTTTGAGTGATTCGTCAGATTTCGCCCGTGGAGATTCTTGGGAGATCGACTATTGTGTTCCTAGTGTAGATTATCATCATCATAATCGTCTTCCTCCGTCCGAATCAAGGTAAATCTTATACGAACCCTACTTTTGGGTTAATTGGTGGGGTTCGATTCTATTGCTCAATTTGTTACGTATCGATGATTAATTCATGGTGAATATGATTAATCTTGTTGGTATTCTTGGTTTCTCTACGGATTCATGGTATATTTTGTAGTTTTTGCATAATCGAGAGGGTTTGGTTGTGGTCCGCCCTCGTTGTTGTTCCTATTTGAACATACATGAATCGTAGGTGGGTTTTGGGTGTATTCCATTTCCGTATTCATTTATAAATGGTTGTAATTGTATTCTTCGAATTGTTAGGTTCGGTTTCGCTGGTTCCTAGCAGTCGTGTTGATATTTCCTTTCCGTTCGTGTCACCGTCGATTGATCGAGGCAAATACCCTTATGAACTTACAATCTTGACATAGTAGAATTGCATGAGAAATGGTGTGTATGTGTGTTATGCTCACTACGGGTTACATCCGACGGGGTCTCGGTAAGGGTCCACAGAGACGTGAATCGACGAGCTTGCTTTTAACCACTACGGGTTAGATTCGACGGGGTCTCGATAGGGGTCCACAGAGACGTGGATCGACGGTTAATTGTGGTGCATTTTTACAAATGTATTTTGGATTATTGGTGTTTCCGGAAATGTGTGTTTCAACTGATGTTTTATGAATTGAATGCTTGACTATATGTGTAAGGTGTAAGTCGTTCATTTGGTTACTTGTACTAGCATAATTGCTAACCCCTTTGGGGACCTATTTTGGGGAAATTCATTTTATGAATTTCAGGTCAGGTTCTTCGAGACGATCGGGCGCTGGACCAGTATGCGGATGACGGTCGTGCATGATGATTGTGCAAAAGTGTGTTTTTATAGTTTCCTGTCTTTCGATACGTTTCATAATTTGTAAACTAATAGAAGTACTCGAGTACTTAGGCGTTTTTGTTCGTTTGGATTGAAGTGTGTTTGTCGGTTGCATTGGCGTCGGATGATTGTGTTGTGTTTTACCGTTTGAACCTGGTGGATACTTTTGTTTTGCGTTCTTATGATGTGGTGTTATTATGTTGATTCCTCGAGTTGTCTAGTATGTTGGTCGTTTAGCCTGGTGGGTCTCCGCGGCACTGTAATATGCCCCGAATATCCTGGGGGTGTTACAACTCACAGGGATGGCCGATCACGGTCGGTAGTGACTCGCTGGGCGTAAGGACTGGCCGATAACGGCCGTAAGGTTGTGGCCGGGTATGGCCATAAGGCCTATTACGTACGTAAGGCAGGTGCCGGTAATGGCCGTAAGGGTGTCGGCCAGACTGGACAGTAGGGTAGCCATGGACGGTTACGTCCGTAAGCTATGGCTGGTTACGACCGTAAGGTACCGGCAGGACTCGGCTTTTTAAGGGCCTGGGCATGGGTCACTTGGCCATTTTCACATTTCTCTTCGTTTCTTCGCAATCCTTCATCAGAAATTGATGGATTTGATTGGGAACATCATGGAGCATCATTTTTTTGGAAGTTTGATTCATGTCTAACATCATCTTTTGCCCGGATCGAAGGTAAGAACACTTGAACCCTTGGTTTTGGGGATTTTTGAGGTTTCATGATGTTTTGGCCGATTTCGGAACGAACTTTTGAAGGAGGTTGGATCGGGACTCTTTCCTTTCATCGATTTCTTCGCACCGTGTTAATCAAGACAAGTGTTTACTTGTGTATTTCATCTTCTAAGAGGTATATTGGGTAATCCTCTCCTTTAATTCGGATTTTGATGTTATTGTTGATGAATGATTCGTGTGAGGATGATTATGGTTTTGTTGTTACGATTCTTGAGGTTACATGACCTATATGTTGAAGGATACGATAGTTTATGTCTTGATTATGTTGTTATGATTATGGAATCATATTATTCTCGATGTTTTTTGTAGTAATGTTGCGATTCTTGATGTTAGGAAGGTCATATATTGGAGGATATGATAATATGCATCTTGAATTATGAATGAAGATTGTTTAGATGTTAGAACACATTGGATTATGTCGTTTGAGGATTTTGATTGTGATTTCGGAATAAGTTGTGTTCTTAAGGAACTCTTGGATTATATAAATTGATGAACATGTTTAAGAGGTGTTGGTGTTTTGGATATGAATATGGAATATTCATATCTAGAACTCAGTTATGTGTTTTGATACCATATTCGTATAGGAATACGAATACGATGAAGGGTTTGATAAGATTATTATTCACCTTTTAAGTTGAGAATTCATACGTATTGAACAAGTGTTCAAATCGAATGATTGAGTTATTTGAAACCTTTGGAATATGGTTACCTATAATGTCGAACTAATCGGATCGTCCGAATTGATGATGATAATCGGTAATTGGTTTTATTATGAATGTACAAGGAGGAAACTTGTAGTTGTATTTAAGATCGAATCGGAATCGTTATCGTTTAAACCCTTGTCATTGGTTTAATAGGATTATTGATATGATTTTCGGATTGGGGAATCGTATTATGGTTATGAATTCATGATTGATAGTTGGGTTGTTCGGAATTGTGTTTAATCGGGATATTGTGGAACCGTTGGGTTTATTGATTGTTATTTATTGATTATCGAGTTGCGGCTTGTATTGTGGATATGAGTTTGTATTTGTTGAGTTGGATTATTTGGTTTTGTGTATATGATCGAGGTATTGTTGAGCCGTTGAGTTTGTTGGTTGGGTATATCGATTGTTGATTGTTATCAAACTTGTTTTTAATCGATTATTGCAATAGGTTGAGATATTTGATCATGGTTTATGACCGTTTTGTTGCCGTTGAGGTTGAAGAGTTCGTAGATTGCTTTTGGTTGGGGCTGAGGAGCTCTTGGACGAAGGCAATGGATTTTGGTAACAGTTTCGTGGTATCGGTATCGAGGCAAGTTTATACTTGTTGAGTTTATAATATTTAATGAATGGTTTCCCTTTCATTTCATTTAAAATTCATATAGCAATAATATTATAAATATAAATTGTCGGGATAATGATTTGTTCGTGGAAAGGATATGGTCTTCGGCTTTGAGGTAATTTATGTAACACCCCGAGATATTCGAAGTGTAATACAGTGCCGTGGACCCCTATATGGCACCCACCAGGCTAGACACGATTTACCACAGTAAAAACACACATCATTCAGATGAAAATCAAATAACACACCCGGTACAACCGGCGAAATAATCAACACTGACCAATAGAATGTAACTTCAACGACATACAACCCACAATCCGGAATGAAAAGCCTAAGTACTCGCGAGTACCTTCTATAAGTTTAAAAGTAAACAGCAACCATATCGAAGGGAACAACGAAAATAAAAGGACTCAAATGCACATGTCAACGACCCTGGACAGCATCCTCGCACTGTCTCAGCGCCCGCTCGTCTGGCTGAAGATAACCTGAAATCCATAACAAGAATTTCCCCAAAATGGGTCCACAAAGAGGTTAGCAATTACGTTAGTACAAGTAATCAAGGCAAACCAATCACTTACACATTTCATAGTACAATGCATCAAATTCATTTCGAATCCAAAACCAGACATGTCTTTTCCGGAAACAAATAGTCAATCAATTTGCCTTGGGAACATGGCTATACCATTGACCCCGCTCGAAGCCTCTAAGGACCCTCCCCAGCTGGCCATATCATAAAACAAATCACTCACGCGCATCGCCTTGGGAACAGGGATATACCATTGATCCCGCTCGAGGCCTCTAAGGACCCTCCCGAGCTGGCTAGCGAAACAAACTCGTGAATCCAAAGCTATACAATTAGATTCCCTCCGTCCCATCGGACCCTCCCGAGGTGAGTAAAGCACACACAATATACATTACCATTTCATGTTAAGCATAGAGGTTTCCAAAAATACTTGCCTTGAACAATAGACGACACAACGAATGGAAAGGAAAACACCGGTGAATGCTAGGAACCGACGAAACCGAACCTACCGATTCGAAGAATACAATCACAACCATTTCTAAACGAATACGTAAATGGAATACACCCGAAAACCCGCCTACGATTCATGTATATTCGTATAAGAACAACAACGAGGGCGGACCACAACCAAACCCTCTCGATTACACACATATCACGAAATATACCATGAATCCGTAGAGAAACCAAGAATACCAACAAGATTAATCATAATTCGAAAATCCCCCAATTTTCCCAAAAGTAGGGTTCTATCGAGGAAAGACGATTAGATGATGATAACTTGACGTTAGAGACTCAAAATCATGGATGGATGATGATTTTCGATCAAACTCTAAGCTCCCACACGCCCCAAATCGCCAACCCTCGGAGAAGAAAGAAGAAAGGAAGAAAATGAATTTGTGGACGCGGCTGTCCCCTTAAATAGGTCAGGTACGCACGACCAATGACGCACGACCAAAAGCTCGTGCGTTCGGTTGTGCGCTAGGCCACTGGCCGACAACTGACACTCTGCACGAGCACCGCACACGAGCGGCCTCTCGGGCGTCCTGCTCGTGCATCCCTGGGAGTTACTCCCCTAAAACAGCTGCGCACGAGCAGCGAGCACGACCAATCACTCGGGTATTTGGTCGTGTTTGAAGCCACTGCCTAGCTTTTGTTCAAACACACACGAGCAACGTGCACGAGAACCCGCTCGTGTGTCCCTGCAGTTTACTGCCAAGCAACGAACGCACACGAGCGCTACGCACGATCAACAGCTTGTGCGGCTTGCTCGTGTGCAGGGGTCAGAGGCTAAGAAACGAGTCTGACACGAACCCGAAAGTATCCAGAACGTAACCAACTCGAAATTACATGATACGTGACCGAAAACACCAAACGAAATTTCACGACATGCATAATAACATGAGATGGATCTTCGGCAACCCCGAAATGGCAGTTCCGAACAATGATTATGAGAATCGAATGAAATAGCGACGAAATGACATAGAACGCGGAGTTGAGTAAAACGAGTTCGAGACAAACTCGGATGACAAAAGTCTATTATTAAATATTCTCGAACTATTAATACGGTTACCAGCAAGTGGCTAAAAACGAAAAATACACAAAAATGAAAATACGAGGAAAAGAAAAATGCGGATATTACATTCTAACCCTCTAAAAACAAGTTTTGTCACGAAACTTAAGAAACAAACAACTCGGGGTATTTAGCACGTATGCTATCCTCGGTTTCCTAAGTTGCCTCCTCGACACCACATCTCGACCACTGCACTTTGACCAAAGGGATGGCCTTATGCCTCAGTCACTTCTCACGGTGCTCTAAGATCTTCAAGGGACGCTCCTCGAAGGTAAAATCCTCGGAGATATCGATCTCACCATAATCGATGACATGACTAGGATCCGGGACATATTTCCTCAGTTGGGAAACATGGAAAACGCTATGAACATGGCTCAAAGCCAGGGGCAACGCCGAACGATAAGCCAAATCACCGACTCTCTCGAGAATCTCGAAATGTCCTATAAATCTCGGACTCAACTTCCCATTCTTTCCGAAACGGAAGACTCCTCTCGTCGGCGACACCTTCAGCAAAATGTGGTCTCCCACCTCGAATTCTAAGGGTCGACGACGGACATCGGCATATGACTTCTGTCGGCTCTGAGCAGTCAACATCCTCTCTCGAATCAATTCCACCTTCCGTCTCGTCTCTAAAACAATATCCGGTTTGTTCCCAACCAAATCGGATGCCTCGTTCCAACAAATCGGCGATCGACATCGCCATCCATAAAGTGCCTCATACGGTGCCATCCGAATCGACGCGTGTCAACTATTGTTGTACGTGAATTCGATCAATGGCAAATGCTCCTCCCAGTCACTGCTCCAGTCAAGGGCATAAGCATGCAACATATCCTTGAATGTCTGGATAGTGTGCTCCGACTGTCCGTATGACTGAGGATGAAAAGAGGTACTCAGACGCAACCGGGTACCCAATGCCTTATGCACCGCCTGCCAAAAATACGATACAAAACGGCCACCACGATCCGAAACAATAGACTTCGGAGTACCGTGAATCCTCACAATCTATGCAATAAACACACGAGCCAACTTCTCCGGGCCCCAAGTATCCTTGATGCCCAGAAAGTGTGCCGACTTGGTCAGACGATCAACGATCACCCAAACCATATTCATGACCGATCTCGATCTCCGCAGACTCGTAATGAAGTCTATAGATATGTCTTTCTATTTCCATTCCGGAACGGGAAGTGACTGCAATAACCCAGCTGGTCGCTGATGCTCGATTTTGACCTGCTAACAAGTCAAACATCTCGCTACGAACTGCGCAACCTCCTCCTTCATATCATTCCACCAAAAGTTCCTCCTCAGGTCCTTGTACATCTTACTTGAACCAGGATGAACAGAGTAGGGCGTAGCATGGGCCTCCCGCAAAATACTCGGTCTCATATCCGAGTCGTTTGGTACACACAGCCGACTCTGAAATCTCAGTACACGATCTTCATGAATCAAAAAACTAGGAGACTTTCCCTTAAGAACATTCTCTCGTATTTGGATAACCATCGGATCCTCCAGCTGCTTCAGTTTAATTTCATCGATCAGAGATGATGAAATCTCTAAAGCACAGAGTTGCCCAACGACTCCCGGCAACAAAATCTCAACATTCAACTCAATCAAATCCCGCTGAAGCTCATCTTGAGACGTAAGGATCTCAAGTGTCCGCAACGAGACCAGTTTCCAACTCAAGGCGTCGACCACGACGTTCGCCTTGCCCGAATGATAAAGGATTTTGAGATCATGATCCCTAATCAACTCTAACCACCTCTTCTACCTCATATTCAACTCCTGCTGAGTAAATATGTAATTCAGACTTTTATGATCCGTAAAAATCTGACATGCGGAGCCAAATAGATAGTGACGCCAAATCTGGAGCGCGAAGACAACCGCCGCTAACTCCAAATCATGAGTAGGGTAGTTGAGCTCGTACGGCCTTAACTGTCTCGACGCATACGCAATAGTCTTGCCGTCCTGCATCAATACGCACCCAAGACCCTGACCCGAAGCATCACTATATATAGCAAAACTCTCGTTACCACACGGTAATGCTAAAACCGGGGTTGAAGTTAAATGCCTCTTCAGCTCCTCAAAACTCGCCTGCCTCTCGCCATTCTAGCCGAACGTATTGGATTTCTGAAGCAACTACGTAAGTGGCCGAGCTAGTTTGGAGAAACCCTCGACAAACCTACGATAGTAGCCTGCCAAACCCAAGAAACTATGGATCTCCTTCACATTCTTAGGCGGTGCCCAATCCAACACTTCCTCAATCTTCTGCGGCTCCACACGGACCCCCTTGGCTGACATCACGTGACCTAGAAACATCACTTCCTTCAGTCAGAACTCACACTTCGAAAACTTTGCATAGAGTTGCTTGGTCCTAAAAATGTCTAACACTACTGGCAAATGATACGCGGGTTCCTTCTCATTCCTCGACTAAATAAGGATATCGTCCATGAAGATGACAACACACTTATCCAAATACTCAATGAAGACCTTGTTCATCAGTTACATGAACACCGCCGGCGCATTAGTTAGCCCGAAAGGCATAACTACAAACTCATAGTGTCCGTATCTCGTCCGAAAAGCTGTTCTCGGAACGTCGGATTCCGTCACCCGAAGCTGATAGTACCCCGATCTCAAGTCAATCTTCGAGAATACCGCAGCTCTGCAACTGATCGAACAAATCATCAATCCTCGGAAAAGGATACTTCTTCTTGATGGTCACCTTGTTTAGATCGCGGTAGTCGATACACAAATGCAGTGAACCATCCTTCTTCCTCACAAACAGAACCAGTGCGCCCCAAAGCGAAGCGCTCGGTCGAATATATCCCGACTCAAGTAGATCACTCAACTGCCTCTTCAAGTCAGCCATCTATGAAGGTGCCATGTGATATGGTGCCTTCGAAATCGGAGCCGCACCCGGCTCTAACTCGATAGCAAACTCTACCTCATAGTCCGGCGGCAAACCCGGTAACTCGTCAGGAAAGACGTCAGGAAATTCACTAACAACTGGAATCGATGAAAACTCGACTCCACCACTCTCCGCCTTCAAGGCGTAACACCAATAACCGGTACACCCCTTCCGCATGAGTATCATCGCCTTCAAAGCGTTAATAACAAGTTTCTGGTTTCCCCTCTTCTGCCCTGCGAAAGAGTGCTCGGTGCCATCCTCGGCTAACATGGTGATGATTCGCGTACGGTAGTTCATGATCGCACCATGCCGCTCAAGCCAATCATCCCCGAGAATTAAATCCTCACCATCGATTCCCACAACAATAAGATTAGAGGGTGAAGTCCTCTCACAAATAAGTACAGAGCAGTCTTGAACCTCCTGATCACCAACGATCCTATCACCTCTAGGAAGCTTAATGATGAAAGGCTCACAAGGCGTCAAACAGTCGAGACTCAAATGGCGCACACAATCCAGAGATATGAATGAATGCGTAGCACCAGAATCAAAAAGCACACTTATCGGATGAGAATGAATATGAACAGTACCTGTCGCCACAGTAGCCGCTGAATCATCGGCCCTCCTCGTTTCATAGACACGCGGGTGGGCGGAGCCGACACCTGCAGAGTAAATGAGCCCTGGTTCACACTCGGCTCCCTAGGCGTTGGATGAGAAGAATGAGCTCCGCGAATCAGTATGATCTGTTAACAAAAGGGAGCCTTGTGGCCCGACTGACCACAAGTATGACAAGTCAACTGCGGACGAGGACACTCCCAGTTCTTATGGCCCGACAAGCCACAGTTAAAGCATATGGGTTCACGAACGGAGGTTCTAGCAGCACCTCGAGAACTCCCTGAAAAATGAGGCGAACCGCCCGCAACGACATTTGCAGACTGAGATTTCTGCTGGCCTCCGCCCTTGTGACCGGAAAAATTTCCGACGGACTTCTGCTTCTTGCTCTCACGATCCGCTTCACTAGCCGTCACTGACATATCGTACGCAAGAGCCCTACTCTGATAATCCTTCAAAGTGGTGCAGACGATCCCCGACATATAATCCCGAATTGACAGTTTCATCCGTATGGAAAAGTGAAAAAAATTTTCGCTCTCCTCGATAACTTGGGTCTTCACGTAGCCCAACTCCTTGTTGAAATCGGCAATAGCTTGAGAAACAGGAATATCCCGTGGTTGAGCATCATAAAAAGCATGAAATCGAGCCTGTCTAACCGGCCATGGGCAATATTCGGTCTCCATCAATTCATGGAATTCGGCCCATGAAGCAACATGGTCTTTAGGCCCAACAGCCTCCCACCAGTCAGTAGCGTCCCCAGTGAGAAAGTACTGAGCAATAGGGACCTTGCGGTCCTCGGGACAGTTGGTGGCAACAAAGACTTTAGATATCTCTTTGATCCACCTCTCCCAGCCGATCAGGTCTGAAGCTCCCGAAAACTGAGTATGATGCATCTTGATGACATCCTGAAGCCAGCGATCCGCTCCGCCCCGATTAGTGTGGGCCAGATTCGGGTTCTGAACCACCTAAGCTATCGCCGCCATTTGGTTCACCATTTGTTACAATACGGCCGCAACACCAAGGTCGGCGCGTTCTTGAGAAGAAGCATGGCTATGACGGTCACCGGTACTGCCGGCTCCCGAAGAGTGCGATGTGGCCGCCCCACCAGCTGCCCCACATCCTCGGCCACATCCACTACCACGACCACGGCCTCTTCCAGCATCCATACTGGTGTTACAATGTAGCAGAAGCACATCGATGATAAGTAAGAGAGGGAAAACAATTACAACTCAAGAAATGGAAGTATGATGCGAGAAAACAAGAAAATGAGTAAGGAAAACTTACGAGCACTGGAAGTACCGAGATGCTGGAAGCGGTGTGACGGTGTGCAACATAAAACACAACTAGACCCAAATAACCGACAAGCCTAGGTATCTATAAACCTAGTGCTCTGATACCATTTTCTGTAACACCCCGAGATATTCGAAGTGTAATACAGTGCCATGGACCCCTATATGGGAGCCACCAGGCTAGACACGATTTACCATAGTAAAAACACACATCATTCAGATGAAAATCAAATATCACGCCCGGTACAACCAGCGAAATAATCAACACCGACCAATAGAAAGTAACTTCAATGACATACAACCCACAATCCGGAATGAAAAGCCTAAGTACTCGGGAGTACCTTCTATAAGTTTAAAAGTAAACAACAACCATATCGAAGGGAACAACGAAAATAAAAGGACTCAAATGCACGTGTGAACGATCCTGGACAGCATCCTTGTACTGTCCCAGCGCCCGCTCGTCTGGCTGAACATAACCTGAAATCCATAACAAGAATTTCCCCAAAACAGGTCCCCAAAGGGGTTAGCAATTATGCTCGTACAAGTAATCAAGGCAAACCAATCGCTTACACATTTCATAGTACAATGCATCAAATTCATTTCGAAACCAAAATCAGACATGTCTTTTCCTGAAACAAAGAGTCAATCAATTTGCCTTGGGAACAGGGCTATACCATTGATCCCGCTCGAGGCCTCTAAGGACCCTGCAAAGCTGGCTAGCGAAACAAACTCGTGAATCCAGGGCTATACCATTGGATTCCCTCCGTGGCCCCGTCGGACCCTCCCGAGGTGAGTAAAGCACACACAATATAAATTACCATTTTATGTTAAGCATAGATGTTTCCAAAAATACTTGCCTTGAACAATAGAAGACGCAATGAACGGAAAGGAAAACACCGACGAATGCTAGGAACCGACGAAACCGAACCAAACGATTCGAAGAATACAATTACAACCATTTCTAAACGAATACGGAAATGGAATACACCCGAAAACGCGCATACGATTCATGTATATTCGTATAATAACAACAACGAGGTCGGACCACAACCAAACCCTTTCGATTATGCAAATATCACGAAATATACCATGAATCTGTAGAGAAACCAAGAATACCAACAAGATTAATCATATACGACATGAATTAACAAACAACACGGAACGAATCGGGCCATAATTCGAAAATCCCCCAATTTTCCCAAAAGTAGGGTTCTAGAGGATTTACCTTGATTCAATTGGGGAAATACGATTATATGATGATAACTTGATGTTAGAGACTGAAAATCGTGGATGGATCATGATTTTCGATCAAACTCCAAGCTCCCACACGCCCCAAATCACCAACCCTCGGAGAAGAAAGAACAAAGGAAGAAAATGAGGTTGGGGACGCGGCTGTCCCCTTAAATAAGTCAGGGACGCACGAACAATGACGCAAGACCAAAAGCTCGTGCGTCCGGTTGTGCGCTAGGCCACTGGCCGACAACTGACACTCCGCACGAGCACCGCGCACGAGCGGCCTCTCGGGCGTCCTGCTCGTGCATCCCTAGGAGTTACTTCCCTATAACAGCTGCGCACGAGCAGCGAGCACGACCAATCGCTCAGGTATTTGGTCGCGTGTGAAGCCACTGCCTAGCTTCTGTCCAAACACGCACGAGCAACGTGCACGAGAACCCGCTCGTGTGTCCCTGCAGTCTACTGCCAAGCACCGGAAGCGCACGAGCGCTACGCATGATCAACAGCTCGTGCGGCTTGCTCGTGTGCTGGGGTCAGAGGCTAAGAAACGAGTCTGACATGGCCCCGAAAGTACCCAGAACGTAACCAACTCGGAATTACATGATACGCGACCGAAAACACCAAACAAAAGTTCACGGCATGCATAATAACATGAGATAGATCCTCGGCAACCCTGAAACGGCGGTTCCGAACAACGATTATGAGAATCAAATGAAATTGCGACGAAATGACATAGAACGTAGAATTGAGTAAAACGAGTTCGAGACAAACTCGGACGACAAAAGTCTAATATTAAATATTCTCGAACTATTAATACGGTTACCAGCAAGTTGCTAAAAACGGAAAATACACAAAAATGAAAAGACGGGGAAAAGAAAAATGCGGATATTACAATTTACGTATTGTTCAGTTATGAGGATAATTATTCTGTTGAGTTGTTGTATATGTTGTACGTTCAGGCTTCGTATATTGAGATTCGTATTGGTTGTTCGTTGAGGGATGTTGATCCCAGGACTATTGTTGGAATTAATGGTTGTGATGATTGTTTCATTGAGGGATGTTGATCCCAAAACTTTTGTCTGAGATTGTTGATCGTATGGATTATTCTTTTGGGGATTGTGATCACAGGATGGTTATTTCGGATATTGTCGGTCGTGTCGATCTTTCATCATCCGTGTGTCTTTGTTCACTTTGGTGTGTCTTTTGATCCTTATTGAATGTGTGATTCTTTGAGTTTCGTTGTCATGTTGCTTCATGACATATCTGGAATCATATCTACGTTCCGATTGGTTATTGTGTAGGATTTTTAGCTGGGCACACTATGGTTATGTGTTGATATTTCCACATTGGACCGTGCACACGAGACGCAGTTCGTGAGGCTAATTAGGTACATTGTCCCACATATATTCTGGATTCCGTATACGGGGTGGACATGTGCACTGACAAATTTCCGGATCGGGCATACTGTGATGTCCATCTTTGAGCCATATTGTTCGGTCATTCATAGTCCATGTATGATTGGATATGTTCGACGGTTTGCGACTGGTTGTTCATACGCCCGAGGGGTATGTTCGACAGTCAGAGTTATTTCTTTGAGATCCATTATTGTTGATCATTTGGAGTTTACCTTGTTGATTGTATTCTCGGTTATTGTTGCTCCTTTTTTGATCATTTGGAGTTTACCTTGTTGATGGTATTCTCGGTTATTATTGGTCCTTTGTTGATCATTTGGAGTTTACCTTGTTGATGGTATTCTCGGTTATTGTTGGTCCTTTATTAATCATGTTTGGAGTATACCATGTTGAGGGTACTCTCGGTTATCGTTGATCCTTTGTTGGTCGTATTGGAGTTATCATGTCGATGATATTCTCGGTTGATTTGGTTATTTATCGTATGACTGTACGTCGATGTTCCGGGACTCGTTATCATTGTTTTGTGGTAGTTGATCTACAGATATGTTGCGTGTTATTGGTTTATCCAGGTTGAGATTTGATTGTGTAATCCGACGGACAAGATTTGGCACAGATGGTTCATTTCATGTTTATGAGTTATGATGATGTTTTGAGGATTCTTGGTATTGTTTGAATACAGTACAAATGATTGTTGTTGAGTTCATTTTGTCATTTTGAGAATGCGAAGTGTAGAATATGTTAAGGATTGATTTGGTATGGATTGACATGGATTGGTAAGGTTATGACTGTAAGATTACATTGGTAGTATTCTTACTTCGTTATTACATTGGTATGTAATTATTTATGTTGATGTGATCGATATCATTGTTGAGTATTGTGGCTGACCCCGTCGTGGGATTTATTTTTAGGTACTCAGAGATCGAGCTAGTAGCGGTCATGAAGGGGTGAGCTTCCCGAGTGATACTGGCCGTGGCATGTTTTTGAGTATCGAGTATTCTTTTCTGGTTGTTTTATTCCGCTGCAATTATGTATTTTTGAACTGCATTTTATCCGCCGCGTGTGTGTATTTTAAAATGTCTTTCTTGTATTTTTACCTAATCATGTGTACATTTCAAATGGTCTTTTGGGTATTTCGTTAACTTGGGTTATCTCGTTAAATCCTTTTTCCCTAAACTATTTTATCGGTACGTATAAGTGGCGGCTTAGCGTACATTTTTAAGTCTCGAGATTTGGCATTTCGCCGTGTATTTTCAAATGGTATTTTATGACGGTATTTGAGAACTATGTTTTTATGTTCATTCTGGGCGGCCGACGGGTCCTCTAAGAGTCGTCTTGCTTCTGGTGCGGTTCCGCGGATATTTTTGGGTTAGCCACTCTAGGACGGTTCGATGGGGCCTCTGAAGGGTTGTTGATCCGGGTGCGGCCCACGGTTAATTGTGCATATATCTTGAAATTAGACGTATTATGAAATTAAGTTATTCAATTGTTCCTCTGTTAGAGGTGTTCCAGAAATGTCTATGATAGAGTAAATAGTTTTACGGATGATTGCCCTTTAGATCTAAACAACCTCATACATTCTTTTCAAATGAATACTAGTCTCGAATGTTGTGAAATTATTACATGCTTACTTTATTATTAAGGAATTATTATTTCATAATCGATATACTTGCATTAGCGAATCCATGGTAACCTGATTCAGGGGAAATACATTATTTGTATTTCAGGTTCCAGGCAAGGAGACGAGCGTGTACCTTTATTGTTGATGTCTTTCATTTATGATGTCACTCCTTAGATAGTTTTTAGTACTCGAGTACTACTGTTGGGTTTTACATGTATCAAATACAATAAATATGAGGAAAACACAGCGGAATAATTAACGAAAAACCCATATGAGGATCTTCATGCAGTATAATATCCTATATTTGTAATACCCGGTTGTAATTCAGTCATTATCATTCAGTAATTATCGTTCAGTAATTGTCACTCAGTAATTTTCACTCATTAATGATCATTTGTCACTCATATTCAATCATTGTATTCACCGTTCGGAGTATATTGGTATCACGTATCAGTTTTATTCATCATTCAACCCGGTTGGATAGTCGGGCCGAGCATATCATTATTGTCATCTTTGTTGTGGGCTGTGTGTGAGGAGTAGCGCACGCTACGTACTCTGTTTAGCGCGTGCTAGTTGAGTACAGGTAGCGCACGCTACCACTCAGCATTAGCGCATGCTAATGTTGTTCAGGCTGACAGTCCAGAAGGCACTGGACTGCAGGTGAGTTATAAGTAGCGCACGCTACGAATGGTAAGTAGCGTGCACTAGTGGTTTGTAGTAGTGCACGCTATACATTTTGGTGTAGCGCGCGCTAAGGTCGGACAGGCAGAGTCCAGTGGGTACTGGACTGAATTGGCTAATTCTTAGCGCACGCTATGAGTGGTTTTTAGCGTACGCAAACGGTGTAGTAGCGCACGCTAATTATTGAATGTAGCGCACGCTATCGCGAGCAGGTCAGAGGACAGAAGGTTCTGGAATCCATCACTGGGCATCAGACTATAAATAGGACAGTTCAGCCCTTTCTTTGTCATTTTCATTTCTCTCCATTCCTTCGGCGGTTTTGGGCGATTACGGGCGATTTGGAGAGTGTTCTTCGAGGTGAAATCATCAATCATCATTTCCAAGCATATAATCCGGAATAATCATCATTTCATCATCTTCAAACATCATAATCAAGGTAATGATTTCTTGAATCTAGAATTTTGGATTTTGGGGTTTTCCTTCCGATTTCTTCGTATGAGCTTGGTTCGTTGTTGGAATATGTTAGATATGGATTATCTACCTTGTATAAATGTATTCCTACGGATTTAGTGGCATATATTTCGGATTTCATGAATTGTTTGGGGGTTTGATTCAAGAACACTTTGGGGTTGACTTTGATATTTGGGGGTTTTCGATTAGATGTTGTCGTTAACTCGTTTTGTGGATTCCTATGGGATTATTGATATCATTGGGGGTGTTTTGTTGGTTTGAAATACTCATTTTGGAGTTGGTTTTGATATACTCGAGATTTGGATATTATCGAAGAATGAGTGTTCGCTAGAATTCCTCAATGAGTTTGGATATTGTTGTATCGACGTTTGAGTTGGTTATAATCATGTTTGATTCGTATATTGAGCATTGTTGGTAATTGTCATTCAAGGTTGTTCGAGCGACCGACATCCCTTTTTGGACTTTGTTCGAGGAAGGACATTCTTCACTGGTTGTGTAAGTTAATTCTTACTCGGTTAAAAGGATATTCATTCCTTTCGTTGTTGTTCATTCATAATCATAATTCACTCATAATGTATTAACCGTATTGGGACTTGTAATTGTCAATTAATCACTTCATTCACGAGGAACGACGGTTCCAAATCATTTCATTGAACTATCATTCGTTTCACTATCATTTCATCTCGGTGAGTCATTCTTGACTTTGTCGGATTATTATTCATTATTATTCTTCATGGTCATCCCTTGCTCATATGACCTTCTGGGTTCATATTGCACGGCCGGGTGGGGATGTGTGGAATTTTTAGTCGGGCACGTGATGGTTATGTGTTGGGTTCACCGACACATTGGACTATGCACACGGTAATGTACCTCCGTGATACTAATTAGGTACAAGTGCGGGTGTGTCCGGACACTCGTCTTGTGCACGTGCACATACCATTACGGGCGTACTGTGATGCCTCTCTTCAGCGTCATGTCATAATTAAGATATATCATGATTGTGTTTATTTCAACTCTTGAGGATTGTTGTTCTGTGTAACTGACCCCGTTGGGGATGTTGTTTTCAGGTCATGGCAAGGCTAAGGCACGGGAAGAGAACGCTGACGGCGAGGAGTCCCAGTGATACTAGTAGGGCCCCCCGGTCCTTTCATTCACTCATGTTTTCTTTATTTTATTTCCGCTGCAGACTTCCATTTGGACATTCATTTCATTCAATGTTGTATATTTTTTTATCTTCATATATAATATACATGTATTCGGTATTATCTTGGGTGTGTTGTAATGAAACTCCTCATCGGAGTGATTAATGATATATTGTGGTTCGGTACTACAATTATATTATTTAATTCATTAATTTTCATTTGCCTGGTGGGTCGCAGTCGGGGTCCACGGCACAATATCCGCCTAGTTTGGGGTGTTACAGAGTTGGTATCCGAGCGTGGTTTTGAATACTACCTTCCGAGTCATGTCTCATTTGAAATCATCGTTCATCAGACTAGTATCATTGGACTTTCGCGTCACGTGTGACCTGTGCAAGAGCCGAGCCCCTCAGACCAAAGAACAGTAAGTGTAATATCCTAGAATTTCACTATGAATTTTTCGCATTATTTTATCTGGGATGTACTGTACAGAGTGGGACCGACACGATATGAGTGGATAATTTTGGAAACCGTGACAGTCGTGCCAGTATGTCTATCGAGGGTATTTTGATTCTAGGATATTACATGCTTGTTGTGTTTTCGATGTCGGATATACCGTATGAGTATTTGTTTGATTTCCGTACTTGGTCGACAGTTGTAATTGAGGATATCGTGCATCAGACGTACCGTATGAGAATACTTTTGGGATTTCGTATATGTGTTCAGTATGCCGTATGTTCATATTTGTTATGTCGAGACGTTGGACAGGAATTGCTGGAAATGGCTAAGTATGGAAGCCATTACGTACGTTATGTGTTGAAGCTTACGTACGTTAAATTGGTAGAGTTACGTACGTTATGGCCGATACATTACGTACGTAACATGGGAATCAGACGATCGAGTCGTGGTCGGCAGGTGGGACCTGTGTCGGCAACTTTCGGCGGAGGATGTTGACAGGTGAGTCAACGACGTGTTACGACGTTATACAGACGTGTTACGACGTAACACGACCATCAGATCAGAGCAAGTCAACGTCGTATTACGACGCAATGAGAACAAGTGTTACGACGTGCGGGCGATCGGCCCGAGTCGTGGCCGAGATGACTGGATGGCCGAGCATGGCCGACGTGACTCGTTGGGATGGCCGAGCATGGTCGGCGGTGACTGGCCGGGGCTAGGATCGGCCGATTACGACGTAAGGCGGGCGATTCTGGCCGTAAGGGCCAGTTACGTATGTAAGCCAGCTGCCGGTTACGTACGTAAGGGTGCCGAACGAACTGGACAGTAAGGCAGGCCACGTCCGGTTACGTACGTAATCCACGACCGGTTACGTACATAACTGGCCGGCAGGTCTCGGCCTATATAAGTCCTGGACCGAGTCACCCTAATTATTTTCCATTTTCTCCGTCCCTTTTGCGATTTCTTCAGCAAAGTTGATGGTTTTGAGTAGAATCAACTTATAACAACATGTTTTGGAAGTTGGAATCATGGATTAACATCATCCTCCACCCGGATCGAAGGTAAGAACACATGAACTTTTGGTTTTTGGATGTTCTTGAGGTTTCTTGGTGTTTTGGCCGATTTGCTTCGTTTTGATTCAGATTATTGATAGAACTTGATTGTATACTCGTAATCATTCAATACTCTTGAAGTTTTGTGGAACAAATTCGAGTATTTCTTCGTTAAAATGATTAAATTGGATTATGCCTTCAAAGTGTTCGATGAAATGTCTCAATGAGTAGAACTTGGAAAATTCTACACGTTTTCGTATGAATGGTGATGGAAATGATATTGTTGTGATGATTCTTGGTATTTACGAGAATTTTGTTAAGGGAAGATAATGAATTGGTGATCAAATGATTCGATTATGTTATTATGAATATGGAATCGTAATATTCTCGATGTTCTTGGTAGTTTGTTGCGATTCGTGATGTTATGGGAAGTATATATGTTGAAGACATCGTTAGGACCATTGAACACCAAATTTCGGCTTGTGTTCGTATTGTTAAGAGTTGATACGGTTTGGTTTCGTATGATCGAGATGTCGTTGAACCATCGAGTTTGATTAGTTGGTCATTTCGGTTGTTGATTGTTGTTGAACGTATCGTTAACTAATTATTGCATTAGGTTGCGTTTAGTGATCGTTGAAGTTAACCGTTGTGCTGCGGACGAGTGGCTGCGAGCTTGTAGACGAAGACGGCGGGATTGATAGTGGCTTCGTCGAATTGGTATCAAGGCAAGTTATGCTTGCTCAGTTCATAATGTTAATAAATGATTTCGTTTTCATTTCATTTATGATTCATATAGCAATGGTATTATGGAATATATGAATTGTCGGAATGGTGGTATGTAAGATAAATCATAATGTATATGATTTTAAGGATGTCTAGTGGAAATGGGAAAGTGAATTATAATTTGGTCTATTGCATGAGAAGTTGGATATCAAGGTTAGTTATCGTGTCGATGTTGAACTCGGGATGGTGGTTTGGTATTAGTTATGGATTGTACTTCATTTTGGATTGCCGAATAAACTGTGTATTCGTTCAGGGCGGTTAGTCGTGGAAAGGTTGGCGTCTCCAGCTTGAGGTAAATTAATATTGTTAGATTATGATAATCATCATGTTGCATTATTGCATATGTGTGTTGATATTCCATGCGGTGAATGTGCACCATTGTTTGTTACGTTTTGTGAAGTGCTCTTTCTTGATCCGTAATCTGTGGGGCCGATGTGTTGGGGATAAAACCTGTATGGTACCCGAATGGAAATGTGTTAGGGGATAAGACCTAAATGGCACCTATGTCCGGAGTATTCCTGAGTAGATGCTTCCGTGACCCTCGGCTGTTGCCTTGGGAATTTATGTGATATTGTCCGGAGTATTCCTGAGTAGATGCTTCCGTGACCCTTGGCTGCTGCCTTGGGAGTTTATGTGTTATTATTATATGCATTGTTGAGCATGCTGTGGACTATTGTCTGACGGAATACGACATTGTGGTCGTGTCGGTCTTTCATGATCGAGTTATTGTTGCCCTCTTGGAAAATCTTCTGATCCTTGTTGGATATGCGTTTCTTCGAGATCTCTTGTCATGTTGTATCGTGGCATATCTGGAGTCAGATACGTTCTGATCGTTCATGTGTAGGATTTTCGGGACGGGCACGTGTAGCATATGTTGGCTTCGACCTCATACTGAACCGTGCACACGAGACGTACTTCGTGAGGCTGATTAGGTACGAGACCAGACGTGTATTGATCAATACCCGTGGTTGGCTTGTACATGGACACATGTCCGGATCGAGCGTATCGTGACGTCCATCTTGAGTCTTATTGATTGGTCGTTCACAGTCCATATATAATTGGGTCTGTTTGATATTCGGGTTGTCTTTGAAATCCCGTATATATGATTTGTATATAGTTGACGATTTTATTCTCTCGTGTATCCGTCACCATTGAACCTTTATTAACCTCGTTCGGAGTTACCATATCGATGGTCGAATCATTGATATCGATCCTTTATAAATCTCGTTTGGAGTTCACCCTGTCATTGGTAATCTCGTTCATTATTGATCCTTATTGATTCCATTTGGGAGTTGTCTCACCGTTGGTATTCTTGGTTATTAGTCCTTGATTGATGTTATTGGAGTTTACCGTGTCGTCGGTATTCTCAGTTGTTGATCCCTTATTATCCCTATTGGAGTTTACCGTGTCGTCGGTATTCTCAGTTGTTGATCCCTTATTATCCCTATTGGAGTATACCGTGTCGTTGGTACTTCCGGTCGTTGGTCCTTATTGATCTTGCTAGAGTTTACTATGTCGTCAGTATTCTCGGTTGTTGACCTTTATTGATCTTATTGGGGTTTATCGTACCGTTGGTATTTCTGGTTGTCGACTCTTTTGATCTTGTTAGAGTTTACCTTGTCGTTGGTATTCTCGATTATTGATTCTTCATTGATCCTTACCGTGTCGTCGGTATTCTCGGTTGTCGACCTTTTATTGACCTCGTTGGGATTTGCCGTATTGCCGGTATTCCCGGTTATTGATTCTTCATTGATCTTGTTGGAGTTACCACATCATTGGTATTCTCATTCGTGGTTGATCCCTTTGTCAATCTTGTGTGGAACTATCATGTCATTGATATTTCTGGTGTGATGCATTGATTGTTTATCATTATTGATTGTGTGAGCATTCACGCTTTATATTGATATCCGGAACTTGCCATTGTTTCGGGACATTTGATTCGCAGATGTATCGTGTGATATCAGTTTCTATCAGTATTGGGATCTGATTGTGCGACCCAGCCGATAGAGTTAGTCTTGGCCGGATCATTCTATATTGAGATATAATAAGTTTGGGAATTTTAGTATCGTTTATGATACAGGTGGTTACTTTTGAACTCATTCATCACTTAAGGACACGGGGCGTGGGTTATGGTAAGAATTGATTTGTTATGAATCGTGACGGGTTGGTAAGGTTACTACTGTGAGATTACATTGGAATTATTCTTACCTTGTAATTACATTGATATGTAATTGTTTTTGTGATGTGATCGTTATCATTGTTGAGTATTATGGCTGACCCCGTCATGGGCTTTATCTTTTAGGCACTCGGAGTTCGAGCTAGTAGCGGTCGTGAAGGGATGAGCTTTCCGGTGATACTGGCTATGGCGTAGTTGTTGGGATTCGAGTGTTCTTTCTGGTTTTTATAATTCCGCTGCAAATGTATTTAATTATATTTCATCCGCTGTGTGGTATATTTCAAAATGGCTTTCGGTATTCTTTGAACTGTGTTTTTATTCGCTGCGTGTGTGTGTACTTTCAAAGGGCCTTTTTGCATTTTTAAACGTTTGCGAAAATGATTTTAGCCTTGTGGGTTCCAATATGGGGCCCACGGCGCTGTAATATTCCCGGTCGGTTTTGGGGGTGTTACAGAAGATGGTATCGGAGCTTAGGTTTCGTAAAACCCGGGCGTGTGTGTTATGTGGCTCTACCGGTGCGGTAGTAGCGTGACTTTTGAAAATGAATTTCTGGCTTTTGGGTCAAACCGATTTTGGAGGTTTCAAAATTTTTGAAATATTTTCAAATTATTGTATTTGCGATGCCGGTGTGTTGAGACTTTGTATGGGAGTCGTATGCTGGTATCACGGAAGACCATCGACTTCACGAACCTGTAAGTGTGTTCTTTCAGTTATTTCAGTTTTGATAATGATTATTTGAGTATGGTCTCGTGATTCTGAGATATTTCGGGATTGAGATACTAATTGTGATAGGATTTTGAGTTTCGAGGACGAAACTTATTTAAGTGGGTAGATATGTAATATCCTAGAATTTCACTATGAATTTTTCGCATTATTTTATCTGGGATGTACTGTACAGAGTGGGACCGACACGATATGAGTGGATAATTTTGGAAACCGAGACAGTCGTGCCAGTATGTCTATCGAGGGTATTTTGATTCTAGGATATTACATGCTTGTTGTGTTTTCGATGTCGGATATACCGTATGAGTATTTGTTTGATTTCCGTACTTGGTCGACAGTTGTAATTGAGGATATCGTGCATCAGATGTACCGTATGAGGATACTTTCGGGATTTTGTATATGTGTTCAGTATGCCGTATGTTCATATTTGTTATGTCGAGACGTTGGACAGGAATTGCTGGAAATGGCTAAGTATGGAAGCCATTACGTACGTTATGTGTTGAAGCTTACGTACGTTAAATTGGTAGAGTTACGTACGTTATGGCCGATACATTACGTACGTAACATGGGAATCAGACGATCGAGTCGTGGTCGGCAGGTGGGACCCTGTGTCGGCAACTTTTGGCGGAGGATGTTGACAGGTGAGTCAACGTACGTGTTACGTACGTTATACAGGGCGACGTACGACGTAACACGACCATCAGATCGTAGCAAGTCAACGTCACGCTACGACGCAATGAACAAGTGTTACGTACGTTACGGGGCGACTGGCCGAGTCGTGGCCGAGATGACCTGGAAGGCCGAGCATGGCCGGACGTGACTCGTTGGGATGGCCGAGCATGGTCGGCAGTGACTCGCTGGGGGCTAGGACTGGCCGATTACGTACGTAAGGCAGTGGCCGGCTACGGCCGTAAGGGCCAGTTACGTACGTAAGCCAGCTGCCGGTTACGTATGTAAGAGTGCCGAACGAACTAGACAGTAAGGCAGGCCACGACCGGTTACGTACGTAAGCCACGGCCGGTTATGTACGTAACTGGCCGGCAGGTCTCGGCCTATATAAGGCCTGGACCGAGTCACCCTTATCATTTTCCATTTTCTCCGTCCCTTTTGCGATTTCTTCAGCAAAGTTGATGGTTTTGAGTAGAATCAACTTATAACAACATGTTTTGGAAGTTGGAATCATAGATTAACATCATCCTCCACCCGGATCGAAGGTAAGAACACATGAACTTTTGGTTTTTGGATGTTCTTGAGGTTTCTTGGTGTTTTGGCCGATTTGCTTCGTTTTGATTCAGATTATTGATAGAACTTGATTGTATACTCGTAATCATTCAATACTCTTGAAGTTTTGTGGAATAAATTCGAGTATTTCTTCGTTAAAATGATTAAATTGGATTATGCCTTCAAAGTGTTCGATGAAATGTCTCAATGAGTAGAACTTGGAAAATTCTACACGTTTTCGTATTAATGGTGATGGAAATGATATTGTTGTGATGATTCTTGGTATTTACGAGAATTTTGTTAAGGGAAGATAATGAATTGGTGATCAAATGATTCGATTATGTTGTTATGAATATGGAATCGTAATATTCTCGATGTTCTTGGTAGTTTGTTGCGATTCGTGATGTTATGGGAAGTATATATGTTGAAGACATCGTTAGGACCATTGAACACCGAATTTCGGCTTGTGTTCGTATTGTTAAGAGTTGATACGGTTTGGTTTCGTATGATCGAGATGTCGTTGAACCATCGAGTTTGATTAGTTGGTCATTTCGGTTGTTGATTGTTGTTGAACGTATCGTTAACTAATTATTGCATTAGGTTGCGTTTAGTGATCGTTGAAGTTAACCGTTGTGCTGCGGACGAGCTGGGGCTGCGGAGCTTGTAGACGAAGACGGCGGGATTGATAGTGGCTTCGTCGAATTGGTATCAAGGCAAGTTATGCTTGCTCAGTTCATAATGTTAATAAATGATTTCATTTTCATTTCATTTATGATTCATATAGCAATGGTATTATGGAATATATGAATTGTCGGAATGGTGGTATGTAAGATAAATCATAATGTATATGATTTTAAGGATGTCTAGTGGAAATGGGAACGTGAATTATAATTTGGTCTATTGCATGAGAAGTTGGATATCAAGGTTAGTTATCGTGTCGATGTTGAACTCGGGATGGTGGTTTGGTATTAGTTATGGACTGTACTTCATTTTGGATTGCCGGATAAACCGTGTATTCGTTCAGGGCGGTTAGCCGTGGAAAGGTTGGCGTCTCCAGCTTGAGGTAAATTAATATTGTTAGATTATGATAATCATCATGTTGCATTATTGCATGTGTGTGTTGATATTCCATGCGGTGAATGTGCACCATTGTTTGTTACGTTTTGCGAAGTGCTCTTTCTTGAGCCGTAATCTGTGGGGCCGATGTGTTGGGGATAAAACCTGTATGGTACCCGAATGGAAATGTGTTAGGGGATAAGACCTAAATGGCACCTATGTCCGGAGTATTCCTGAGTAGATGCTTCCGTGACCCTCGGCTTTTGCCTTGGGAGTTTATGTGATATTGTCAGGAGTATTCCTGAGTAGATGCTTCCGTGACACTTGGCTGCTGCCTTGGGAGTTTATGTGTTATTATTATATGCATTGTTGAGCATGCTGTGGACTATTGTCTAACGGAATATGACATTGTGGTCGTGTCGGTCTTTCATGATCGAGTTATTGTTGCCCTCTTGGAAAATCTTCTGATCCTTGTTGGATATGCATTTCTTCGAGATCTGTTGTCATGTTGTATCGTGGCATATCTGGAGTCAGATATGTTCTGATCGTTCATGTGTAGGATTTTCGGGACGGGCACGTGTAGCATATGTTGGCTTCGACCTCATACTGAACCGTGTACACGAGACGTACTTCATGAGGCTGATTAGGTACGAGACCAGACATGTATTGATCAATACCCGTGGTTGGCTTGTACACGGACACATGTCCGGATCGAGTGTATCGTGACGTCCATCTTGAGTCTTATTGATTGGTCGTTCACAGTCCATGTATAATTGGGTCTGTTCGATATTCGGGTTGTCTTTGAAATCCCGTATATATGATTTGTATATAGTTGACGATTTTATTCTCTCGTGTATCCGTCACCATTGAACCTTTATTAACCTCGTTCGGAGTTACCATATCGATGGTCGAATCATTGATATCGATCCTTTATAAATCTCGTTTGGAGTTCACCCTGTCATTGGTAATCTCGTTCATTATTGATCCTTATTGATTCCATTTGGGAGTTGTCTCACCGTTGGTATTCTTGGTTATTAGTCCTTGATTGATGTTATTGGAGTTTACCGTGTCGTCGGTATTCTCAGTTGTTGATCCCTTATTATCCCTATTGGAGTATACCGTGTCGTTGGTACTTCCGGTCGTTGGTCTTTATTGATCTTGCTAGAGTTTACTATGTCGTCAGTATTCTCGGTTGTTGACCTTTATTGATCTTATTGGGGTTTATCGTACTGTTGGTATTTCTGGTTGTCGACTCTGTTGTGCGGCGATTAATTCGCCACGATACGCGATCGGCGACCTTCCAGAGAAGCCAACCACGAAAGACATACTCCGGACAAACGCCTAGAGTTCGGCATAATGCGGCGATCGTCTTTTGGTAACCAGCGATCGTCTTTTGATACCTGGCGATCGTCTTTAAAGAGCGGACCAGAGGCGATCGTCTCATGCCACGTGGGGATCCAGCATCTGTCAAATTCGTCGAAGACCGAATCTTGGACGATGGCCCACCCGCGGATCTTCATAGGATACCGACAGATAGGATCATTGACCCCAGCCTGTCACCTACCACACCTACCGACAAGGCCGCCGAAAGGTACGAAGCGGGCCCTCCTCGAACAGCGACTCGCAACACGTGCTGGCCTCCCATTGGTTCACCCAGCTGGCCTCTAACTGCAACCTCGGACCTCAAGGGAATAGGCCCACGTGACGGGACGATCGGCCGTTTATTTTAATATAGAAAACGGCGATCGCCCGCGATCGGCCGAGGGATCCCAACTACCTTGTCCCCTATAAATAGAGGACTCACTGTTGCGGCCAAAAGAGAGGCGAATTTTACTACGAATTAAGTGCAAAATACACACCAAAGAGAGAATCAAAAGCTCTTTTGGCAACCACTAACACATTCATAGTGATATTCATACACATTCATCATATATCCCAAGCAAGAACTCACAGATTCATCCATCTGGTTCTTCCGGCAATCTACGCGCTCTAAAGCCTAGATAACTAGAAGTCTTTACACTCCTTGTATTAGATTCTAACATTAATATTTGTACTCGACAATATATTTATTAATAACATCTCGCGAGAGCATTCAAGCCCGGGATTAACAACCCCGGCAAATCTTGTGTTATCTATTTTCTCACGGAAGTGTTCTCGCATTTGTTTGTTACTCGATCATTCCAGCAATACTATCTACGGATAATATTTTGGGTAACAACAATTGGCGCTAGAAGGAGGGCATCTAAACCTTCATTTTTATTCCTATCGTCTCGAAGAACACTCACTGTTCTCCGGACATATACTTGAAGAAACACTCACTGTTCTTCAATAGAAAAACCTTCAGAAAATGACATCAGCAACAACCTCCAAGAGGGCCACCCTGAGATCTGCCGGAAATCTTATTCCGGCGAGGACCGAATCCCAGCCCACGGCGGAAGGCGACCGTGGCGACGCTAGGCTCTCACTCCCGCCCCCGAGGGACGGTTCTAGACTCTCACTCGATCAGTTCCAGAGATCGGAACAGATTGAGGAGGCTATAGCCATTCTCAGAGAACGGCAGAGGGCCCGCGATACGCCCACCATCACCCCGTCAGCTAACCGCCGGGCAAGCAAACAGAAGCTCAAGGGGATCTATGTTGAGAAATCAACGGAAAGCCCCGAGCCGCAGGGGAAGGCTCTCGTAAGGCGGGACGATTCCGTCTTCAGCCGCCTGGGGAGCGATCCCTCATGGCAACCTGGGCACTCAGGCCCCAGCCGGGAGACATCGGTATCTGAATCCTTTACCAGGAGTTCAGCATATCCGACTCCCGAGAGACAGGTCGGTCAGCGAGCCCTGCTCGCCCAAGAAAGGAACCCACTGGCAGGGAGCTCGTCATTCACCACGGGGCTAGGGGATCGGTACACGATCGCCTTGGTTCACACTACGAGAGCCGGGCCGGCAAGCGGCCAAAGGACGGCGATCGCCGCCATGCAACGCCAGCTAGACGAGGTGAAGGCGCTCCTGGAAAATGGGGCAGGCGCCAGGAGACCAATCGTTGGGTCAAGCGAACCCCTTGCGACTCAGGTCGAGCTCGCCCCAGTCCAACCAACGATCAATCCCCCACAAACACCTCTATATGAGGAGAGATCGGATCCGGAAACCCACTTAAGCAAATTCCAGATCTACATGACCGGATGCGGAGCTTCAGATGCGACGAAATGTCGTATGTTCCCATTGACTTTGGGCGATCTCGCCCACAGGTGGTACATCTCACTACCATCTCGCTCAATCAATTGCTTTGAGAAGCTGGCGAACGACTTCACATCATACTTCGCCGCCAAGGTCGCTCACCCGGAAGGTCCCCACCGTATGATGAAAATCAGGCAGGGGAAGGACGAATCAGATGAGGATTACATCGACCGGGTAGACGAGATAGTCCTCACCGGTGAGCCCGTCAGCGACGAGATTGCTCTCAACTCAGTTATGAGCGGATTCCACGGACGTTCGCCCATGTTCAGACACCTCACAAAAGATATCCCCCCGACCTACTCAATCTTCCGCGGCAAAGCCGCCGGTTTCCTGGCCAGACAAAGGATGCTCTCACTCCGCTTAGAAGAGGGACCATCCGAAGAAGGAAAACCACCTTCCCATGTCCAGAAGAAGGCGGTCGCCAAGCCCAGAAAGGCGATCGCCAAGCCTCCTGGCGAATTCAAAGCCTTCGAGGATGTAGAGGTCCACCTTCTTCACAACCTCAACTTATCTCCGGCCCACATCTTCAACGCGATCAAGGGTCGCGAGTGGCTTTCCAAGCCAAAGCCAATAAGGGACCACGGTCACCTAGACCGTAGCAAATTCTGTGCCTATCATAAGAGTCCCGGCCACAACACTAGTCAATGCCGCGACCTCCTCGCATACCTCGCGATCGCTTGAGGAAGGCAAACTGGACAATTTGATCGCAAGCCGTAACCTGTGACGGAAAGAGCCGGAGGGCGCGAGCGCCGACCAAGCGAAAGAATTCCTCCCAATCCGATCGCCAGGATCGAGCATGAGCCGGAGTACTCTGATGAGTCGATCCCTACGATCAACCCTGGCGGTCGGATCAACATGCTTCAAGCTGGAGGTGGGAGCCTCGGGGGCCTTTCCCCGGTTTCCACCCTGTCAAATGTAGCGAAAAGCCGAGCTGAGGGCTTTCGCCGAAGTCCATGTAGTAGTACCTCCGGAGCCGACCATCTCAAGAGACGCGCTCATCACCTTTTCCAATAAGGACAGGGAGGGAGTGCAATGTCCCAAAGAGGATGCACTAGTAATCTCCGCTTGCATCATTGGGAAGACGGTCGATCGCGTGTTGGTCGACAATGGGAGTTTTTGCAACATCATATTCAAATCCGCCCTAGACCAACTCGGCAACTTAATCAAATTCATCAAGCCTTTCGACACCGTGCTCCAAGGGTTTGGCGACAACACAGTCCAAGCCTACGGGAGGATCAAGCTTTCCGTTGAGCTAGTATGCTTTTATGATCCCAAGGTTAGGATTACTAGGAACCTAAGCTTTGTAATCATAGATAGGCCCAACATTTATAATGGGTTCCTAGGTCGCCCCTTTTTAGAAACCTTTGAGGCGGTCGCCTCATATTTCTTTTACTGTATCAAATTCCCCACTGCCGATGGGACGGTCGGTACTGTAAAAGGAGATCAGCTAATGGCAAAGAGATGTTTGAATTACTCCTATGTTGTTACTTCTTTCAATACTTCCCATACTATATGTAACATTAAAGCGACCGACGATCAACCCATGGAGATCGACGAGCCTAACACTTCGTACCAACCCGACTCAGGGGACGCCATCTCTCATCAATTGACGGACGACATCGAGCCAAGGATCGGTTTCGAGCCAAGTCTCGACATTTATCCAAGGACCGAGTCCGGAGATCGTACCAAACGAGAGGCGACCGTTCCTGTCGAAGAGTTGGAAAGTATTACGATGGATCCGGATCATCCAGAACGGGAAGTACAGATCGGCGCAAGCATCGACCACGAATTAAAGGGGGATCTGATCAACTTGCTACGTAGGAACATCGGAGTCTTTGCCTAGTCGCATCAAGATATGGTTGGCATAAGACCCGAACACGCTTGCCATTATCTGAAGATCGACCGGGCGATGAAGCCTGTTCACCAGAAGCGTAGGAAGTTCGGTCCTGAGCGCTCGACATAGATGTCCAGAAGTTACTCAACAACAAATTGATCGGAGTAGCCACAGACGAACCACAGTGGGCCGCCAACGCGGTGCTCGTCAAAAAGCCAACTGGCTCCTGGGGATTATGCATTGACTTCACCGACCTCAACGCGGCATGTCCAAAAGATCACTTCCCGATGCCTCATATCGATCACCTGGTCGATAGCACGGTAGGTTGCGAAATGATGTCGTTTATGGATGCCTTCGCCGGATACCATCAAATCCCAATGGCGGAGGAAGACATAAAACACACGTCTTTCCACACAGAAAAAGACATATACTTTTGGGTCAGAATGCCGTTCGGCTTGAAAAACGCAGGGGCGACCTACCAGCGATTAGTCAACAGGATGTTCGCCGATCAGATCGGCAAGACCATGGAGGTCTACATTGACGATATCGTAGTCAAAAGCCTCAAGAAGGAAGATCACCTCAACGATCTCGCCGAGACGTTCGCCATCCTTAAGAAGTTTAACATGAAGCTGAACCCCAAGAAATGCAACTTCGGGGTGGGCTCCGGGAAGTTCCTGTGGCACATAGTGAGCCAAAGGGGGATCTAGGCGAACCCCTCCAAGATACAGGCGATCCTTGACATGCAGGAACCGCGAAACATCAAACAGGTGCAACTCCTCACAGGTTGTCTAGCCGCCCTCAACCGTTTCATATCACGGCTCGGCGATAAAAGCAAGCCTTTCTTCGCGACCATCAAGAACAAGAAGTTCGCATGGACGAAAGAAAGCCAGATAGCGTTCGCCAAAATAAAGGAATATCTATCTAACCCCGCATCTCGGCAAAGCCGATCCCGGTGAAAATTATTCCTTTACTTGGCGGCCTCGGAGGTCGCGGCGAGTGCCGTTACAGTGCGAGCAGAGGGGCAATCCCACTTGCCGATCTACTATGTTAGCCAGGCGCTCCACGACGCTGAGACACGTTATACACCATTGGAGAAGATCGCCTACGCCCTTGTCATGAGTGTACGTAAGCTGAGGGCTTACTTCTTCGATCACCAAGTGGAAGTCCTAACAACTCTACCTCTGAGACAAGTCCTAACCGACCGGATACCAACGGGCGACTCCTCAAGTGGTCGCTGGAGATCGCCCAATACGGTATCACTTACGCCCGCACGGCGATCAAAGGCCAAGCTCGCGGACTTCGTGGTGGAATTAACGTTCCTCACAACCACCCAGTCGGCCGACCCGCCCGAAATTATACGTGGATGGCTCAGCGACCAATGCGAGAGCGGGGGCAGGGATTGTCCTCATTAGCCCCGACGGTCAGAGTTTCACAAATGCTGTGCGTTTTGGTTTTCGTGCGACCAACAATGAAGCCGAATATGAAGCTTTGGTAGGCGGGCTCGATCTAGCCCTCGCCCTAGATGTTCGTCGCCTCCATATCTTCATGGACTCCCTTTTGGTCGTGAACCAAGTCAAGGGAGAATATGAGGCGCGCGGCGAACAGATGGTCAAATACCAAGAGCTGGTCGCCGAATTGTGCACAAAATTTGAAGAAGTGCTAATCGAACAAGTCCCGAGAGAGCACAACTCCCAGGCCGATGCTCTTTCCAAGCTTGCATCATCGGATGGGGCAGCCGACTTCTCCAATATCCAAATCACAAAGTCAGCAAGGCCGGCGATCGACAGGAATTTGGTTACCACGGTCGCCATCGCCGAAGAGAATTGGATGACCCCGTTCATCGAATACTTGAAGGACGGAACGGTCCCTGACGACCGTGTTAAAGCTCGCCAACTCCAGCTTCGTGCAACCAGGTATACCCTATTGGACGATCGGCTTTACAAGCGAGCCTTCAACCTTCCCCTCCTCAAGTGTATTACACCGGAGGAAGGTCGGCTCGTTTTAGCTGAGATCCTGTTAGGAATACTTGTTAGATTTTGATGATGTCATTAATTTAAAATCAAATGTTTATTAATTGGCAAAATGTAAGGAAGAACCAAATGAGTATCTTCCATAGGCCAAAATGTGTTAAGTATAAAGTTGGCAAAGTGTAAAGAAGAACCAAATGAGTGTCTTCTGTAGGCCAAAGTTAGTTAGGCTGAAAATCGGCTAAGTACTAAAGTACAGTCTAGTCTATCAGAGAAGTACAGCCGACTTCAATCGTAGTAGCCACGGTCAACTAAAATTTATCGAGAAGTTTGACCAGATGCAGCCCAAGGTACCTCGTGGAAGTCACCCGATCGACAAGTCTCAAACAAGATACAAATGAGACGACCTACCCGCAGAGAAGTAAGCCGCACATCGCCTACTCAACTACAAACTAGTACTCCAAGTCCACGTCGGCATGCTTTGAAAAGTCAAATATTACGGAAAGCTCACATGCAACGTGAAAAGACAAATTGAGTGATTCCCGCAAGAGATATGATTTATTTAAATCATCGACCCACCGTGAAGACTTTAATCCTTTTATATTCAAAAGATTCGCGCTCACATGCGTAAGTCATCACAACGGTCGGAAGATGAAATTAAATAATGGGAATCCACCTTGCAACGCTCGTAAAAGATTAAACAATGAAGTCTCCCTCCAACGGACGGATTTGTTCGATTTGCAACGGCTACAAGGAAGAAGCTCGAGAGATCGTGATCTATATATACCCAAGATTTGAAATCGAGCAATCTACCTGCGAACATATACTCTAGCGATCAAAGCAAACAAAGCAATCTCAAGCAAACAATAGCATCGTGAAAAAGAGCAGATCCAAAAGTTCATATTCAAGGAAGCTCTTTAGTTGGAGAAGACAAACACTCTTGTCTTTAAATCTTGAGTACGGGTACTTCAACTTGAAGTAGCAGATCAGAAGGCATCCGAGGATCGAGGATCAAGAGGTGCAAGGCATCAAGTGTGTACAATGGCACGGAATTCCACCGGTTGGAAGTCGTTGTAGTGTGTAGTGAATCACCGTAATCTTTATCACCGGTTGACAATTATAGTGAATTCATCTCCAATCGGTTTGGAGAAAAGTGGATTAGTAGAGGATTACCCCACCTCTCGAGACCACTATAACCGCTGTGTTATTTATCGCTTTACCGCATCATACTCTAACCACGCATCCATTGTTAAAGTGTTTCATTAAGTTAATTTATATTCGTCATCACCGACTTCCGCACATATCCAAGAACAAACGACTCCTAGTCATTTGTTTGATCATCACCGAAGAAACTCCCTCTTCGGTAAAAAGAGTTCAAGAGTTTCTACAAGTTTATTCACCCCCCCCCCTCTAGACTTGTTTCTGGACGACTTGTGACCTACAAGTGGTATCAGAGAGGTTGGTTCATTTTTTTCCACGAACTGCATCTATATTAAGATATATATCTTATCTCTCACGTTATAATGGAACACATGCACTCTAGACTACCCGTCTTTTCCGTTGACGAGTATGATCTCTCGGAAGATAAGAATGCAGTGCACACTTATCTTCAATCCATGACGACATGTGGTGCATCATTGAAGATGGTCCATTCATTTTCGAGAAGGACAACACACCCGAGGAGATCGCACTGGGAGGCCCGAAAAGATTCCTAAGAAGAGAACGGAGCTGACCCCGAAGAGAGAAAGCCGGCCAATCTTGACAACAGGCCGAGATGTGCTATACCAAACTCTAGACAAATCCACAATGGTAAATAACAAAAAGTGTACTAATTCCAATGAGATATGGGACACATTAGCTCTAATGGGCTAAGGAACGGAGATGATAAAGGATAACAAGATTTCAATAGCCATCAAATAGTTTTACAACTTTAAAATGAAGAATGGAGAATCTATAGACCAAGTGGACACAAGGTTCACCGAAATTATCAACGAGATCAACTCCTGGGCAAAACATATGGCAACAGGAAATGGCACTCAAGGTCCTCGATCGCTCAATCCCGAATGGAGCATGAAGGCCGTAGCTATGAGAGAGTCCAAAGACCTGAATAAGATAAAAATTCAGAGTCGTTTCTCGATCTCAAGGCTTACGAGTTCGAACTTCCGAGTTCATCCTCGACCGAGCCTCGGCAGAGAAGGGAATCGCATTTGCACTGAGTCCCCGCTAAGAGCCTCGTCTGATGTGAAACCTCCAAATCCGCTAGATTTTGAGGAGGAAATGGCTTTCATTATGCAAAGATTCAAGAACTTCGGAAGAACTACTCCAAGTATAAGAAAACTACAAGGAGAATCCTTAAGAAACCGTAAGTGGAAGTCGGAAAGTTGAATGTTACAACTGTCACAAGATAGGACACATCTAAATGGATTGTCCCGAGCTCAAGAAGGATGAAACCAAAAAGGAGGTGGCCAGAAAGGAAGACAGAAGAAAAGCTCTCATCGGAGAAGACCAGGAGCATGTCGAATCAAGCGGCGGTTTCTTTTCTGATGACGACGAGGAATATGATTGCCTGATGGCAAACTTGGCTGATAAAGAGGTAACCTCTAAACCTACCGGTTCAAATAATAGCTCAGCCATGTCACAAGATATGGATTTACATGAATCGGTAAATCAATTATTCAAGGATTTTGAAACACTTAAATCTGCACATCAAGCAGTATCAGCAGAGATGACTAAGTCGCAAGATGAGAATAGGCGGTGAAAAATGATTTTGAAAAACTCACTAGATTTAAATAAGACCGAGACAAATACGGTGATTTTAAAACTGTGCAAGTGCCAATACAAATGAGATAGACCGCTAAATATTTTACTTAAAGAAAAGTCACCGCACTTGCTCATGCCAAAGCCGAGTTTACTAAGTCGGGCACGTATAAATAAAACTCAGCGCAGAAATAACCTCCCGAAAGCGCCGTTAACTCGGGACGAATTGTGTACTAACAAGAGGCCACTATATTCCGTGATCAGGCCTTGATATGATCCCCACACTCCCTCTAGTTCTAAAACCACTTTCATCAAGGGAGAAACAATGGTCTCGATCACGAGCCTGTATAAACCGATTTTCAAAAACAGCAACAGTCAAACGTCTCAGCCGCAATCGAGTTACACTGCATACCACCTAGACAGCGACTAGGCGCTGGCCTGTGCAAAAGCAAGACCTGCACAACATGCCCACTATTACCAACAACTCCCTAAAAATAGATTTCATAATGGGAGGGGCGATGGAAACCTCAAGGTTATCCAAATTACCAAAACGAACAAGTGTGGAGACCACAAAGATTTAATAAATGGTCTCAGCCTAGATTTAGAAATGGCTCACACTATTTTGAGGAATATCCGGTATACAATCCAACCAGGAGATTTAGACCTCGACCACAGGCACCTTTTAAGGGTTATAATAATAATTCCTATAATCCAAGGAGAAATCAATTCTCCAGAAACCCACTAACCCCAAAGGACCCACACAAATTTGGGTACCTAAATCTCTGCTTGTTTAATTGCGAAAAGGTGGAAGGACTACAACCACATCTCCTCAAGCTCAAATTTTGGAGGTGAAGAGTGGTTTGTAGACTCTGGATGCTCAAGGCACATGACCGGAACAAGAAGATGTCGACCAAATATATCAAAGAAAGAGGTCCCGATGTAACCTTTGGAGATAGCTCTAGAGGATGCATAAAAGGCTATGGAGAGCCGCACCGAGGAAACATTGTGATATCCAAAGTCCATTATGTCAAAGGTCTCAAATACAACCTCCCGAGCATAAGCCGCTCGCGACGAGAAGAATCTTGTAGTCTTCACCATCTTGAAGTGTATGGTGATAGACATCTTATCCGGAGAAATAAAGCTACAAGGTTTCCGAAGAAGAGATGTATACATGATTGATTGGAACACAGAACACCTAACTCTGTTTTCTATCCAAGATCAGCCGAGAATGGACGGGTGTGGCACAAAAGACTATGTCACCGAACTTCAAAGCCATCAACAAGATTAGCTCGTGAGCCGGTCGAGGACTTCCAAATGAAGCATTCAAGAAGGAAGCACTCGTGATGCATGTCGAAGGGAAAGCACCAAGGCATCGTTCAAGCCGGCACCTACAACGCTCACAACAAGGATCTTAGATCTACTCCACATGGATCTATTTGGTCCTATCAAGCCAAGGACTTTGAGCGGCGTAAAGCATGCTCTTGTGATTGTAGATGATTATTCAAGGTACACTTGGATCATTTTTCTATACAAGAAAAGTGAAACCTTGACCAAGTTACTCGAGCCGAGAAGGATCGAGAATGAGAAATCCCTCTCCATAATCAAGATCAGATCGATAGAGGAGGAGAGTTTCTCAACAAGGCGATAAATCGATTTCAAATGATCGAATGGGATCCAAAGATGAGCTCTGCGCCTGTGACGCCCACAGAATGGTGTTCTTGAAAGAAGGAAATGTAACTCAAGGAAGCAAAGAAGGTCCATGATTGCGCATGACCTACCCAAAAGGTTCTCGGGTGAAGTCATCAACACATCCCGCCACACCTGCATCAGAGTATGATAGTAGGGAGACATGGCAAAACTCCCTATGAGGTTTGGAATAATAGAACTCCTACCGTTGCTTACTTTCATGTTTTTGGTTGTAAGTGTTTCATCCACAACAACGGTAAAACACAACTAAATGCCTTTGATGCTAAAACCGATGATGGTCTATTTATGGGATATTCCCAAAGAAGCAAGGCATATAGAGTTTTCAACAAAAGAACCTTAGTTGTGGAGGAAACACCCCATGTTGTTTTTGATGAATCTACCGTTGAGTACAGAAACAACTTGAGCAAATTGAGAACAAGCTCAAGTCAAGAACCCTGAAGAAGTCATTGTACATGACACTGGAATGGTGGACTCACTGCAGATCGGCTGATGACCCAATCGGCACCGATGAAGACCCAATCGCAGATCGACAGATCATCAAACCTATCTCGATCCGATTCTTGCCGAAGAAGACCAATGAGCCGACAAAGACTCATCTCAGCCTGTAACCAAGATGCAGATGACAAGGCGGTAGCCGATCCATTGCACAGAATCCAGCAGATGCAGATAACTACCAGAGCAATCCAACAGGGGGAACAAACCCGAAGAGGACGAGATCCCCAAATGGCTCAAGGATCATCCAATTCAGCAAATTATCGGAAAGTTGGTGATGGAGTCAAGACAAGACACCAAATCTACCACAGAATGGCGATGTTCTCATGTTTCATGTCGCAAATTGAACCCAAGACGACGTAACAAGCCTTGGAAGATTATTCATGGATTAATGCCATGCAAGAGGAATTGGAGCAGATGGAGAGAAACAAAGTTTGGGAACTAATGCATGCACCTAATCACAAGAAAGTTATTGGCACCAAATGGGTGTATAAAAACAAGAGTGATGAAGACGGAGCTGTTGTTAGGAATAAAGCGACTCGTAGCAAAAGGATATGCACAATGTGAGGGAATAGATTTTGATGAAACTTATGCACTGTTGCAAGATTAGAAGCCATCGACTATTCCTCGCATATGCCGCATTCAAGGATTTTGAAGTCTACCAAATGGATGTAAAAGTGCTTCGAATGGAGTCCTAGAAGAAGAAGTCTATGTAGAGCAACCCCTGTGTTTTGTCAAAGGAGACAAAGTCTATAAGTCATTGAAGGCTCTGTATGGACTCAAGCAAGCACCGAGAGCATGGTATGAAACACTGTCTGTGTTTCTTGAGAAAAATGGATTTTGCAAAGGAAAAGTGGACAAGACCCTATTCAGAGTGGAGCACGAAGGCCACATACTAATAGTTCAGATTTATGTGGATGACATCATATTCGGGTCAACCAATCCAGAACTATGTGAGAAATTCTCCAACCTCATGCAAGGAGAATTTGAGATGAGTATGATGGGAAAACTTAACTTCTTTCTTGGATTACAAGTTAAACAGATGGAAAAAGGAATTTTCATCAACCAGGCAAAATATACCCGAGATCTTATCAAGAGATATGGAATGGAATCAGCCAAACCCGCAAGAATTCCAATGAGCACAAGCACTCACCGGATGCGACGCAGGCAGAATATCAGTGGACTCAACCCACTACAGAGGACTCATCGGATCTCTTCTGTACCTAACTGCAAGCAGGCCAGACATATCATATGCAGTTGGAGTTTGTGCAAGATTCCAGTCCAAGCCGAAGCAATCACACCTAGATGCAGCCAAGAGAATAATTAAGTACCTAAAGTCTACCATTAATGTTGGACTGTGGTATCCCAAAGATGACAACTTCGAGCTATCAGGATACTCAGATGCGGATTTCGACGGATGCAAAATCAATATGAAAAGCACTAGAGGAAAGTGTCAATTCCAAGTAACCAGATCGATATCTGGTTTAGCAAGAAGCGTGTTTCTAACTCTATCTCCACTACAGAGTCGAATACCTAGCTGCAGTAGTCATGCAGTACAAATTCTATGGATCAGACAACAATTAAGGGACTACAATATTATTGCCAACGAAGTTCCTATATGGTGTGACAACAATAGTGCTATTGCAATAACCAACAATCCGGTTTTGCACTCAAGGACAAAGCACATTGACGTTAAGCACCATTTCATTCGAGACCACGTGCTTAACAAAAGGGTTAGAGTTGAAAGAGTCAGCACAGACTACCAAATAGCTGACATCTTCACCAAACCCCTGCCAGAAGAGAGATTCCTAGAGCTGAGCAGAGACCTTGGATTACTAGATTGGGAATCTAGTTCTGAAGCAAGTTGAAGGAAGGACGAACACCTTAATCACCAAAGGCGATGCAAAGTAGAAGACGAAGGCCGATTTAAGCAACTTAGTCAGACAGAGTACCAAAGTAGAAGTCAAACTCACCTGTAGCAGAGTGGTCAACAGTCAACGAATCAGACCAGCTAAGTTCTCTAAACTAATCTCTAAATTTTTAATTATTATCTGTCATATTATTTTGGCTTAAGAAATAGCATTTAAAAATACATTTTATGAGCCAAGTGGCAATTTTAAATACACGCGTCACACGCCCATTTAATTAACCTCTACAGTGGCCAATCAGAATCAACCGTCAAATTTTAACTGGGGCCACCGATTCAAATTTGAAATTCAAAAGAATATGAAAAGGCGTACCACCGTTTAAACTTATAATAAACTAACCCAAACGTCCTTTCATCTTCTTTATAAGGAAGAAAACCCTTTCACTTTCATCTTTACGCTTTCAGAAACCCTAAAATTTACAGAGCAAAATACACACTAAATCCTAAAATCTTTTTGCAGAAATGGCATCTTTTGACGGAGCAAACTTGAAGGCGATGAAGGACCAGGTCATCTTCTCCATGGTCGTCGATTTCGAAGGATTACTGGAAGCAAATATAGAGGACTTTGATATGCTCGACTTAATCCGGGCGATGAAACTGAACGGAATCTACCCGTTTCTTGACATCAACCCTCAACACTTGTTCAAAGAAGATGTGGTTGAATTTTACCGCAACGCTTACCTGATTCAAGACTGCATTGAGCACGGTCGGTGGAGTACTACCACCATAGATACAGAGAAGATTCGCTCTGTATTCAGGATGAAAAATCGCGGTTTGGCAGTCGAAGCACTCAAACAATCACCCGCCGAAACGTGGAAGATGATTAAGCTCGAAAATGTCCCTGAGAAATTAAAGTTCACAGCGAAGAGAAATGAGTTGAAAAGGGTCTATCGAGTCGCTTTGGACATCACAAACAAAATAGTCATGGGAATGGCAGGAAGCTATGACCAACTATCATCCTCAAAATTCATGGTGTTGGGTGCGTTAGTTCAACGAGAGGAAGTTGATTGGGCCGATTATATTTTTAGGCAACTTGTTCGCGAGGTGAACAAGGTCGAATGGCTCGAGGAAGAGAAGAAGTTCAAGACTAAGTTGGCGTTCGGAACGCATCTTAGTTGGTTCTTGGAGCAGACTGGAGTGGCCAAGGGAAACATTGACCCTTTCCACCCAAACAAGAGGTTAGGTCACATGGACCATGAAAAGAAGAAGGTTGGAGTCACTGGGAGGGCAGCCCAGATATTGAAGGATTTACCAGACTCAAGCTATTGCCCAAGGTACGATCTATCAGACTCGGACCAACCTGCAGCTGAGATCGGAACTGCAGTCGAGTCCGAGAATGAGTCTGATGATACTCCAATCGCCATCCGTTTCAAGAGAAGGGGACCAGCCCCAGAAGGACCTTCTAACCTGCAGTCATCACCTGAACCCTCTCCAAAGAGGCCAAGGAAGCTGCAGTTCAGTGAAGGAGAGCAGCCTGAACATCATGCCAGTCCATCAGTTCAGTCTCCAGTTCATCCGGACCAGCCTGCACCAGACACCGAAACCCGAATTGTACCTGTCATTACTCCTCCAGTATACATGACCGAAGAAGAGGAAGCAGGTCTTGTTATATCTATCCCTGAAGCAGATTACTCATTCAATCTTTTGGAAAATAACACTTTTAATCTTTCCATAGAACAACTTCAGCTTGTCAAGCCACAAGCAGAAAAACATTCCTTTGTCAATATTTTTAAGGAGTGGAAAACTCTTAAAACCATGTCCTTTACAAATTTTCAAATTTTTGTTGAAACTAGTGGTTGGGAATACCCCCAAGCCACGGAGGATGTTCTGACTGATTTTTGCAAAGAGTCAGATTTGGCTTTACTCCTCCAGGATAACTGGTTTATGTCACATTTTGAGACAAACATGGACCATTTTATCCACTCTATAATGCTAAGTATTTTTGATGGTACTTTTGGAGAAGAGGAGGAAGAGAAAGTAGAAAAGGAGATAAGGATAGAAGAAGTTGATGAAGAGAATGAAATTATCAATTTGGTTGAGGAGGATGAAGAAGCAAAAGAAGAATCTGAAGAAAACATCCCAGTTGAAAAGGAGACAGAGGTGATTGAGAAAACAGAAGAAGTGAATGATGAAGAAGATGAAGAAGAAGGAGAAGAAGTGGAGCAGGAAAAAGAAGAAGAAAGTAAGGAGGGTGATGATGATGATGAAGGAGAGAAGGAAAAAAATGATGCTAAGGATGATGATGATGATGATCATAATGATGATGGAGGTGAAGGAGGAGCTGGTGTGGCGGCTGGAGAAGAAAGAGAAAAAGATGAGGAGAAAGAAAAAGAGAAATCTGAAGAAGAAGAAGGGAAAGAGGAAGAAAGAGAAAAGGAACCAGAGAAGGAGCCAGAGAAGGAGCCAGAGCCTACCAACGAAGCTGCAGATAGGATTGTTGTACCTCCCCAGACACACCTAGACGCCGAGCCGGGCAGAGGACTCCAGTCGTGCACCCGGAGAAGACTCCATCTCGACCTACTGGCCGCAGAGCCTGCACCCGGTGGCTCCATTGCTGAAGGATCAGGAGAACACTCCCCATCAGCTCAGTTATCCCCTACCATGACTGAGCTGATCAAGCAAATTGTGAGAGACACCATTGGGGAGCTGCTGTCAACACAGGTCACTCCTGACCTTCAAACCATTAATGCCAAGATTGACACCCTGCTGCAGAGAGAGATCCCTCAGCCTCCTCCTCCTACAAACAACAGAATGCCTTTTGGCATGTCTGATTGGATGAGCCGCATGGAGCAACAATTGACAACCCTCATTGATGCTGGCAAAAAGGGGGAAGAGAGGATTCAGGGGGGAGAGAGAGAATTCAGAAGTAAGAAAAAGCAGGATGTCCCCCAGCTTGAAGGACCCTCTAGCTTGAAGAGGAAGGAACCTGTAGATTCAGAAGACAAGGCTGACCAGCCTGAAGGGAAGCGCAGAAGGACCAGAGGCGGCTTCGAACCTACTCTTGAATGGGAAGGTCTGGAGCTATGGTATGTTGAAGATTTTTGCCCACTTGAAGCTATTGAAATATGGGGAGCTGCTAGGAAGAAGTTCATCAGAGACTTTTATGTCTGGGAACTACTTCAAGATGACAAACTCTCCCCCCAGGAGATTTTCATAAACTGGATGGAAGAGGTTCATCCTAAGCTTTGGGCTGTTCTAAAGAAGCACGCAAAAGAGCAAAAAGCTTTTCCCATGATCCCTAAATTCAGAGCTGAAGAAGCACCAATCCGCATGGATGGTGAACTTGATGAACTACAACTACAGGAGGAAATCAAGCGAGTCTGCCTTGAAAACAAATTCAGATCGCAGCAGGAGCAGGATTTCGCAGCTCTAGTGGTGAAAAGGAAGTATGGCCTTGCTCCAGTCAAGGTAAGACCCATTGGAGCCAAACCATTCAGACCTGCCAAGCAGCCTATTCGAAGAGGCAGAGGAAGAGGCAGATGATTTTAGCTACTTTCCTACTTGTAATTTATTTTCTGTACTTGAACATTCTTGTATAATTTCTATGATAAGTCAGAAAACTTTATGAACAGTCTGTTGAATGACAATCTTCCAGTTGTCTCAATATTAGACTGATTTCAGTTTTGTCTTGCACTTAAGTGCAGACTTGGCCATTTGATTTCTTACTTAGTTTTGCCATCATCAAAATAGGGGGAATTTGTTAGGAATACTTGTTAGATTTTGATGATGTCATTAATTTAAAATCAAATGTTTATTAATTGGCAAAATGTAAGGAAGAACCAAATGAGTATCTTCCATAGGCCAAAATGTGTTAAGTATAAAGTTGGCAAAGTGTAAAGAAGAACCAAATGAGTGTCTTCTGTAGGCCAAAGTTAGTTAGGCTGAAAATCGGCTAAGTACTAAAGTACAGTCTAGTCTATCAGAGAAGTACAGCCGACTTCAATCAGAGTAGCCCTGGTCAACTAAAATTTATCAGAGAAGTTTGACCAGATCATACCAAGGTACCTCAGTGGAAGTCACACGATCGACAAGTCTCAAACAAGATAAACCGAGACGACCTACCCGCAGAGAAGTAAGCCGCACATCGCCTACTCAACTACACCTAGTACTCCAAGTCCACGCAAGATGCTTTGAAAAGTCAAATATTACGGAAAGCTCACATGCAACATGAAGAGACAAATTGGAGTGATTCCGCAAGAGATATGATTTATTTAAATCATCGACCCACCGTGAAGACTTTAATCCTTTTATATTCAAAAGATTCGCGCTCACATGCGAAGTCATCACAACGGTCGGAAGATGAAATTAAATAATGGGAATCCACCTTGCAACGCTCGTAAAAGATTAAACAATGAAGTCTCTCTCCAACGGACGGATTTGTTCAGATTTGCAACGGCTACAAGGAAGAAGCTCAGAGATCGTGATCTATATATACCCGAAGATTTGAAACTGAGCAATCTACCGGTGCGAACATATACTCTAGCGATCAAAGCAAACAAAGCAATCTCAAGCAAACAATAGCATCGTGAAAAAGAGCAGATCCAAAAGTTCATATTCAAGGAAGCTCTTTAGTTGGAGAAGACAAACACTCTTGTCTTTAAATCTTGAGTACGGGGTACTTCACTGGTTGAAGTAGCGGTGTAAAGGCATCCGAGGATCGAGGATCAAGAGGTGCAAGGCAACAAGTGTGTACAACGGCACGGAATTCCACCGGTTGGAAGTCAGTTGTAGTGTGTAGTGAATCACAGTAATCTTTATCACTGGTTGACAATTATAGTGAATTCATCTCCAACTGGTTTGGAGAAAAGTGGATTAGTAGAGGATTACCCCACCTCTGAGACCACTATAACCGCCTGTGTTATTTACTGTTTTACTGCATCATACTCTAACTGCTGCATCCATTGTTAAAGTGTTTCATTAAGTTAATTTATATTCGTCATCAGCTGACTTCCGCACATATCCAAGAACAAACGACTCCTAGTCATTTGTTTGATCATCAGCTGAAGAAACTCACTCTTCGAGAAAAAGAGTTCAAGAGTTTCTACAAGTCTATTCACCCCCCCCCCCTTCTAGACTTGTTTCTGGACGACTTGTGACCTACAGATCCATGACGGGATTTGTGGAAACCACGCGGGCGGGCGAGCCCTCATCCATAAGACAACCAGACAAGGATTTTTCTGGCCATCACTTCGGAAAGATGCGATCGCTTATGCCAGATCGTGTCATAGATGTCAGATAATGGGCCCCAACATTAAATTATCACCCGAACAGCTCACCTCCATGTATAGCCCTTGGCCATTTGCGCAATGGGGCATCGAACTTATAGGTCCCTTGCCGACGACTCCGGGGGGCTGTAAGTTCGCCATCGTTGGGGTCGATTATTTCACCAAATGGGCTGAGGCCGAACCGCTCAACAAGATCGGCCAAGAGCAAGTGATCAAGTTTATATGGAAAAACATCGTATGCCGATTCGGTCTGCCCCAGGCCATTATCTCCGACAACGGGAAACAGTTCGACGGTTTAGAAGTCATGTAATTTTGTGAAAAGTGGGGAATCAAAAGGTTATTCTCAACGCCCTATCACCCTCAGACGAACGGGCAGGTAGAGGCAGTGAATAAGATCCTCAAACACACGATCAAAACACGACTCGAATCCAGGCAAGGACGATGGGCGAGTGAGCTCCCAGACGGTTTGTGGTCCTACCGAACGACGACCCGCAATTCAACCGGCGAAAACTCGTTCGCCCTTACCTTCGGAACAGAAGCGGTGATTCCTTCAGAGATCGCCGTCCTCAGCCATCGAACCGAGCAGGAGATGACGACTGACAACGATGTAGCCCGACGAATCGACCTAGACATGCTCGAAGAAAGACGGCTGACCTCAGAAATGAAGAACACAATCCACAAAAGGAGAGCCGAGAAGTTCTTCAATTCCAAGGTCAAAGAAAGAAGATTTCAAGTGGGCAATCTCGTCCTTAAGAAGATCCAAACCCACACAGGCGTTTTTGGTCCGAACTGGGAGGGACCTTTCAGAGTATCCAGATGGCTAACCAAAGGAGCCTACAAACTGGAACATCCTGACGGTACTCCGGACCAATACCCCTGGAACGCCGTGCATCTGAAAAAATACTATCAGTGATAAATTTGTATTCGATTTCAATGATGTACAAGGAATATAATGAGATTTTTTCCTATCCCATCTATTATGGCGATCGCCCCACCAGGCATATCGCATATCGCCGACGATCGCTGATCACGACGATCCTAGGTAAAATTAATGCCGCCATGGTCCTGGAGGTCGATGGAACCGACAGCTTCACCCATGCAAGGTTCCTTTGGGCTAAGATCGCCCGCCCTTCGTTTAAATACGAGGCCGGCATAGCCGAAGGACCCTCCAAAATAATCAGTAGGCATGATCGCACGTCCTCAAGGTACATCATCTAACATGGTGAACCCGAACAATGCGACGTGCCGTTACCCCCGTCTCAACGTACACCGTCGAGGATCGCCATCTTCATGGCGGGCCGAGGTGGAAGCAGAGCTGACAAGCCGCGGACGTGGTGTCGAATAAGCCGACAACACTCCGCGCAAGGACTCCTCCAGACCGAGATCGCCCGCCTTTCGTTTTAACACAAGACAGGCGTAGCCTAACGGAGGACCCTCACAAAAAGTGAGTCGCGGGATACACAATATCCCTCGCACACGAAGACACGATTGGGGAGATCGGTCCATCGAACACCCTAACCACACATGACTCTTCAGAATCGGCAAAATGAAGATAGCTTGCTAGACAGACTAGTCTTTGTTTCCTTACTTACAATAAGTGAACAAAAACAAAGGGGCAGTGATAGGTCGAGCTAATCTCAAATACGATCGAACAAAGAGTAACCACACTCGATCGGCTTCGCTCAAAAACATGCAGGGCGATCGGGGTCGTCCGACGAAAATTACAAGTAAGAATTCCGATTCAAAACATGTCAACACTTTCAACACTCAGACGATCGGCCGGACGAACAAAAAGTCGAAAGCAAATATACACGTACTCGTAAAAATTGCACGCAAACAATCAAAGGCGATCGCATGTAATACATTACGCAGTATGATAAAAGGAGTATTTTATTCATAACACAAGCTTCATACATTACGAGGCCCGAAGGCATTACAAAAAGTACAAGCTACGGAGGAAAAACAAAAATGCCTCTCAAGGCCCCGCCTGCTGGTCTTCGCCCTCGGGTTGCGGATCGGCTTGGGCTCCCCCATCGGCCTCGGGATGAATGAGTTTGCCGGTATACCAACTTAAGTCGATCCCGAAGTCGACAAAGTCAAGGATCGGCAGGGAGAATTATGGATGCAGAGGATGCTCGAGGACATAGGATTTGAAGCTCTCCATCAGGGGACCGATCTCAACCCCTGCCTTTTTAGCGGCTCGAACAGCGTCAGCATAGGCCAAGTAGTAAGCGAACTCGCCGACGTGCCCGACGTTAAGGTAGGGATCGACCTCGATCGCCTTCAGCTGCCCCTTCAGATCCGCCGCTGTCTTCTCGGCCTCCGCCAGCTCGACCGCCTTGGCAACGTTCTCGCCCCTGGCCTTCTCCAGCTCTCTCTTCGCCGCCTCCAGCTCACCGCTGAGCCGATCCACCGCCGCCTTCAGCCCGGCCGCCTCCTCCTGCGAAGCCTCGAGCTTCTGGCGAGTTTCCTTCTCCTTATCAAGGGACCGATCGGCAGCCTCCTTGGAGCGGCCCAGCTCCTGCTTCAATCGATCCACATCTTGCTTAGCCCTTTTGGCCGTCTCCTCATACTCCTTCTCCATATACCGGATCCGGTTAGCATCCTCGATATTTCTGTTCCGGGCGGTCTCGAGTTCGCGATGGAGATGAGCAGTGGAGGGTCGCCCCTCAAAATCCCGAGCAGCTTGGACGGCCATCGTCGCCGTCTGAAGAGCCAGGGCAACGGTCGCCTGCATGGCGTCTCCAGATCGCCGACGAGCGATCGCATCAAGGTCGGTCGTCCAAGCCTTGGGCAGAGAAGTGATAGCCTGGCGAACGTAAGCAGGGACTTCGAGAGAATTTTGCGGAGCCTTGCTCGACAGAAAGTCCAGCACCATGGGGGCGACGTCCGGGTCGGCGAGACGAACCCTGCAGCGTAAACCAAGGAAATCAAGGAGTTATCCCATACCATGCTCAGAATGCCTAACTCAGAAAATTTTTGACCCACTCTTACCTATTGACCAGCTCGGGATCGCGTCCGAAAAAAGGCTTGCCCCGGGATGTTTTCGCATCGGCGATCGCCACCTTCTTCGCCAAGCTGCCAGATGACCGGGGGCCAGAGACCGTAGGCTTGGGGCCAGATCGCTCCATCATCGGGATGGCAGAGATAGGAGCCGCAGCGACCGGAGGCTCAAGAATCGATACGTCCGCCTCAGAGATCGACGGGGACTCCTCCGACCTCCGCCTCTTGCGGCGCTTGAGCTGTTCCTCTCCATCGACCACCGGCTTGGCGACTGGCGCCTCAGCGGTTCTCGTCACCGGGGAAGGGTGAGACGTCGTCGCAGGAATGCGACCAGTCTGCTTGCCCAAGTGAAGGCGACCAAGAACTCTCGGGTTCGACATGGCTATCTCTGGCGGTGGTTCGGCGATTCGGGGAAAATAAGCCTCTGTCAAAGGAAAGGTACAAACAAGTTAGACAAAACAAAACGACCTCGTGGAGACGATCGTCAAAGAAAGGAAGCACACTTAAACTCATACCTTGAACTTTCAAGTGACGGGGGTAGCAGAACAATCGAGCCCCCAACCGATGAGCTTCGGTACCAAGCGATCGAACGTCAAGAAAGGAGTTCGGCAAGGCACGGATCCGCTCCCAAACGATCAAGAAATCGAATGGAAGGTCGCCGATCGCTGGAATGAGAGGTCCTGCAAAAAGAAAACAAAATTAGATCAGTCCAAGACAAGCTCAATCAAGGGGAGAGTTTAAATCCTTACTCGGATTCCTCTCCCGGAAAATGGTGGGAATCTCCAACTCCTCATTCGGCATGTCACTCGACGCCGATCGCCATGCCCCGCCGACCCAACACCATTTAGGCAGGTCGCCCCTGGTCTTATTCGGCACGCCGAGGACCACTCTCACGAGTCGGCCCTGGATATGATGGCCGCCGATTGACCCTTTCTGCGCAGCCAATTTAAACAAATAATTCATCTCCAGCGCAGTAAGGAGGCGGAACAACCGGTGACCGCCGAACAAGGTCAACGTGCAGATGATCTGCAGCTGCCGCTCGGCGTCAGTTGAAGAGGCGCCAAATTCCAGGCGATCAGCAAGTAGGAGACGGCGAATGGCAACGGGAATCGCAGACCCGCCTCCATAATCATCTCGTTGACGGCGACCATATCCTTGGGCGGTTGGTCGGCGCGCTCATTCTCCAAAGGCACGTGAAGGGAAACGTCAGAGGGGATGTGATATTTGGCCCTCCAACGGCTCAGGTCTTTCTTGGTCGCCGTACCCCGGATCTGTCCGAGAGTCCACGGAGACGGGACGGCGGCCTGAATGACCGTCCGATTCACATGTTCGTAAGGGTGAGCGGCGGTGTAGGACTCGAAATCGAATTCCGTACAGGGTCCAGCGATCGTTTCCATCATCTGAGCAAAAGCCACATAGGCAGGGCCGAATCTACTCTCTCGTTCCCAGGCCTCCCGCACCAAATCGTCCTCATCCACCGGCGAGCCCCCTTGCTCCGCCGTCGCCGCCGTCCTCGCCACCTCGGCCTCGTTGAAAAGTTTTTCGAGTTCTTCGGGTGCAATCCCCGCTCGAATAGCTTCAGCGGCCGTCTCCATATCCACTCTAACGGGAACCTCCTCCCGTTCAGGCAACACGGCGGCAGCGGAAGAGCTTCCGGTCTCGAAGGTTTTTGATCCTCCCGACATATTAGAAAGTAAAGAGAGGGAGAAGGATAACTTTTTCTTACCTAGAAAAAAGAAGGAGATCGACACAAAAAAGCTCCAGAAATTTCTGCAGAAATTCGGCTATGGATACGAAGGGCGCGTAAAAAAGTGAAGGAGAAGAAGCCCTACCCTTTTTATAGATGGAGACGAGGGCCTAAATGCAAATAGGAGAAACCTCGGGGGCTGGATCGCAACCGTCACGTGGGGACGCATTAAATGCGGCCCTCGAATCCCGCATACGCGTCTTTTCGAGGGCATGCCAGCCGACAGGTCTGACAAACCGTCGGATTCCCCCAACAGCGGCACGACGCGTGTCCCTGCCATTTCTGGAAAGCCCGCTTTCTTTTCCCGCTGCTCCCGACGCGAAAGAAGGTCGTCCATATTTGAATTCAGATCGGCTGGTCGTTTAAAACATTGGCGATCGCCAACAGAGCCACCTCACCCCGTGTTTTCAACATCGAGGCGAGCTGGGGGCCAATTGTTGTGCGGCGATTAATTCGCCACGATACGCGTTCGGCGACCTTCCAGAAAAGCCAACCATGAAAGACATACTCCGGACAAACGCCTAGAGTTCGGCATAATGCGGCGATCGTCTTTTGGTAACCAGCGATCGTCTTTTGATACCTGGCGATCGTCTTTAAAGAGCGGACCAAAGGCGATCGTCTCATGCCACGTGGGGATCCAGCATCCGTCAAAGTCGTCGAAGACCGAATCTTGGACGATGGCCCACCCGCGGATCTTCATAGGATACCGACAGATAGGATCATTGACCCCAGCCTGTCACCTACCACACCTACCGACAAGGCCCCCGAAAGGTACGGCGGCCCTCCTGACAAATGACTCGCAACACGTGCTGGCCTCCCATTGGTTCACCCAGCTGGCCTCCAACTGCAACCTCGGACCTCAAGGGAACAGGCCCACGTGACGGGACGATCGGCCGTTTATTTTAATATAGAAAACAGCGATCGCCCACGATCGGCCGAGGGATCCCAACTACCTTGTCCCCTATAAATAGAGGACTCACTGTTGCGGCCAAAAGAGAGGCGAATTTTACTACGAATTAAGTGCAAAATACACACCAAAGAGAGAATCAAAAGCTCTTTTGGCAACCACTAACACATTCATAGTGATATTCATACACATTCATCATATATCCCAAGCAAGAACTCACAGATTCATCCATCTGGTTCTTCCGGCAATCTACGCGCTCTAAAGCCTAGATAACTAGAAGTCTTTACACTCCTTGTATTAGATTCTAACATTAATATTTGTACTCGACAGTATATTTATTAATAACATCACGTGAGAGCATTCAAGCCCGGGATTAACAACCCCGACAAATCTTGTGTTATCTATTTTCTCACGGAAGTGTTCTCGCATTTGTTTGTTACTCGACCATTCTAGCAATACTATCTCCGGATAATATTTTGGGTAAAAACAGACTCTTTTGATCTTGTTAGAGTTTACCATGTCGTTGGTATTCTCGATTATTGATTCTTCATTGATCCTTACCATGTCGTCGGTATTCTCGGTTGTCGACCTTTTATTGACCTCGTTGGGATTTGTCGTATTGCCGGTATTCCTGGTTATTGATTCTTCATTGATCTTGTTGGAGTTACCACATCATTGGTATTCTCATTCGTGGTTGATCCCTTTGTCAATCTTGTGTGGAACTATCATGTCATTGATATTTCTGGTGTGATGCATTGATTGTTTATCATTATTGATTGTGTGAGCATTCACGCTTTCCGGTGAAGGGATGAGCTTTCCGGTGATACTGGCTATGGCGTAGTTGTTGGGATTCGAGTGTTCTTTCTGGTTTTTATAATTCCACTGCAAATGTATTTAATTATGTTTCATCCGCTGTGTGGTATATTTCAAAATGGCTTTCGGTATTCTTTGAACTGTGTTTTTATTCGCTGCGTGTGTGTGTACTTTCAAAGGGACTTTTTGCATTTTTAAACGTTTGCGAAAATGATTTTAGCCTTGTGGGTTCCAATATGGGGCCCACGGCGCTGTAATATTCCCGGTCGGTTTTGGGGGTGTTACAGTAAGATTTCTGACGCCATGGTATAATTTCTGGCAATAAGAATCAATCATTCATCATTCAACAGTCAACAATCCTCTTTCATCATTTTCATTTTTGATCAAGTCGATCATGTTAATTCATTAATCACTCAGTTCATTTCATTGTTCAGTTGTTGATCTGGAGGATCATATCATTAATCTTGTTAACTTGTTCAAGATAATCATTTCAAGAATTTCATCAGATAATCACGTCACTTCAGTTGATCATTCATGTAATCATTGTGTTTGAGCGCGTATGCTCATTCTCATCATTTCATAATATAATCATAATGTGATATTCATGCGAGATATATAATCATCATATGACTTTCCACTTCAGTATGGAAAGAGCTGGCAGAGGACGCGGGGGAAGAGGCCGTGGTGCGGGCCGAAACCCGAGGGCTCGTGTGAACACACGCTCTAATGCTAGGAATAATGCTAACTCATCGAGTAGTGACGCTGCCACTCATTCACCTGGACGTAATCATTCACTATCAGGGAGTCGTACCCGGGACACAGCTCAGTCAGAAGGTGTTCGGGTTGATCCACTCGCTTTTATGCAGGGCATGATGGCCAAATGACTTGGATGGCACAACTAATGGAGACAATGCATAACTCAACTACTCAAAATCAGCAGGCTCCTCCTCCGCCACCTCAGAGGCAAGAGAGGGGTGTGAGCAGTATCATTGGCGACATCTCTCGCCAGAGGCCACCTACCTTCGAGAACTCATCTGAGCCGGCGGATATCATTCACTGGCTTGAACATTTCGAGAAAATGTTTGCTATGGTGGACTGTCCTGAGGGACACAAAGTTTCAGTTGCGGCTTACTATCTGGGTAAGGGCGCACATTCATGGTGGTTGTCGTTGAAGCCCACCGACGGATCTTGTACATGGGATCAATTCAGGACTCTCATGATAGAGAGGTATTATCCGGCCCCACTCAGGGAGGCCAAGTTGATAGAATTACTCACTCCCGACCTCTCAGCGGACGATGATGTTCTCACCATCGCCGAGAAATTTTAGGAGCTACTTCCGTTCGCCTCGTCCATTATTCACTCCGAGGCGGACAAGATCAAATACTTCAGCAAGAGGTTGAAGCCTCGTATGCGGATGCAGTTGCTTAATCACAATTGCACCACCCTGGCCGAATTCATTGAGAAAGCTCTTACTTATGAGCTTACTGCTAAGGAGATTGCTAAGCAACAACCTTCATCTGCTGGCAACAAGTCAAAGAATCGTAATCAGTCTGAAGGCAGTCAGGCCACTTTCAAGAAACTTCGTGCGGGCTCTACTTTTTCTGAGCCACCTCCTATGGTGCCTAGACCCGTGGAATCTCAGTCACGACCGTCCAGTTCGGCCATCACCTGTTTCACCTGTGAAGAACAGGGTCATTTCAGCACCAAGTGTCCGAGGCAGACTGTCATGTGCCATAACTGTGGGATTGCTGGGCATAAGGCCCGTTTTTGCCGAAGAGACTCTAAACCTACTCCGGCGTCATCTCAGGCCCCGAGACATTCAGCGGTGCAGAATCAGGCCACTCAGTCCGCGTCGTTCAAGACGACAGGAGCAAATAAAAGTGGAGCCAAGAGCTATCAGACGGGAGCGTCCGGCTCGGGGGCCGGCAAGCCCCGAATTTATGAGATAAAGAAGAACGACGATCCAGAGGCCCGGATGATCTCAGGTACACTCGATATTTTATCTCAACCTATGTGTACCCTTTTTGATACTGGTGCATCGCATTCATTCATTTCCGAGTCATGTTTGAGTAGACTACGTCTGGGTAGTGCTACTAGTTGTGAGCTTTATGTCATTGGTCTACCTGATGGTAGAAGAATTATCGGGAATCGTGAGATTAAGGATTGTCCGATTCAGCTTCATGGTCGTGATTGGTTAGCAGACCTAATTGTGGTGGATTTACCGAGAGACGACGTCATCTTGGGTATTTATTGGATGGATCGTCACGATGCCGTCATTAGTGTCCATAAGCGTATGGTCACTATCATTTCAGACGATGGGGTCGAATGTGTATTTCAGGGAGGGAATCCCAGCTGTTATGGGAGAGTCATCAACTTGATGAAAGTAGTGAGATTACTCAATCAGGGGTGTGTCGGTTATTGGTGCTATATGACCAAGACCGAGAAACCATCAGTAATGTTGATGGATATTCTTGTAGTGAGAGAATATGCCGATGTATTTCCAGACGAGTTACCTGGTTTGCCTCCACAGAGAGATGTGGAATTCACGATTGAGTTGGAGCCCGGTACATCCCCAATATCGAAGGCACCGTACCGGATGGCCCCGACCGAAATGCAGGAGTTGAAGAATCAATTAGAGGATTTGACCGAGAAGGGTTATATCCGACCGAGTGCGTCCCGGTGGGGAGCACCAGTGTTATTTGTCAAGAAGAAGGATGGTTCGTTCCGCTTGTGTATTGATTATCGGGAATTGAACCGGGTGATGATCAAAAAATAAGTATCCTCTACCCCGTATCGATGATCTTTTGGATCAACTTCAGGGAGCTTCAGTATTTTCCAAGATCGACTTAAGATCTGGATATCATCAGCTGCGAATTCGAGAGTCGGATATCGCAAGGACGGCGTTCCGAACACGCTATGGTCACTATGAGTTTGTGGTTATGCCGTTTGGGTTAACTAATGCACCTGCGGTATTCATGGAATTAATGAATCGGGTTTTCATCGACTATTTGGATCAGTTCGTGGTTGTCTTCATTGATGACATTTTTATTTACTCTCGTGACCAGGAGGAGCACGAGTTTCACCTTCATCAGGTGCTCGACGTGTTGAGACGAGAGCAACTTTATGGAAAGTTTTCGAAATGTGAGTTCTGGATGTCCGAAGTGACATTCCTTGGACATGTAATTCAATTAGACGGAGTTCGTTTCGACCCTCAGAAGACGGAGGCTATCCGATATTGGCAACCTCCGAAAAATGTTAAGGAAATCCGAAGTTTCCTCGGATTAGCTGGTTATTATCGGCGATTTGTTGAAGGATTTTCTAAAATCGCTCAACCCATGACGAACCTTTTAAGGAAAGATAAGAAATACACGTGGTCCGACGCATGTCAACAGAGTTTTGAGGAAGTCAAGAGTCGGTGAATTTCAGCACCTGTCCTTTGTCTACCGCAAGGGACGGAAGGATTTGTGGTTTATAGTGATGCATTCGGACAGGGTCTCGGATGTATACTAATGCAGAACGGGAAAGTTATTGCTTATGCTTCACGACAATTGAGACCTTACGAGCTTAATTATCTGACCCACGACCTGGAGCTAGCAGCCGTGGTATTCGCATTGAAGATTTGGAGTCATTATCTTTATGGCATTACCTATCAGATATTCACCGATAATAAGAGTTTAAAGTATATATTTACTCAGAAGGAGTTAAACATGCGACATTGACGGTGGTTGGAACTAATCAAATATTATGATATTGAGATACTTTACCACCCGGGCAAGGCGAACGTTGTCGCCGATGCCTTTAGTCGTAAGTCCATTCAGGAGCAGATGCTTGCTCGATTAACAATTCAGAGGGAACTTCAGCAGGAATTTTTGAGACCGGAGATCGAGGTCTGGTTACAGCGAGTACAAGGGCAACTTTGTACGTTAGAGATTTCCTCGCCACTTGAGGAGGCCATCAGGGAGAATCAGGGTTTAGACCCATTTTTGTTACGCATTCGAGATGATGTGACTCAGGGGAAAGCCCCTGGATTTGTGGTCCACGAGGATGGACTTTTGCGATTTAAGAATCGGTTGTGCGTACCGGCGAATGACGAGTTGAAAAACTCGATTTTGAGAGAAGCTCATGCTACCCCTTATTTCGTACATTCGGGGTCTAGCAAGATGTACAAAGACTTGAAACAAAATTACTGGTGGAGTAATATGAAGCGAGAAGTCGCGGAATTTGTTTCGAGATGTTTGACCTGTCAGCAAGTCAAGCTAGAACATCAGCGACCGGCGGCTATGCTGAAACCTCTCCCTATTCTAGAGTGGAAGTGGGAAGATATTTCAATGGACTTCATCACGAGTTTGCCGACGAGTCGTCGTGGCATGAATACAATCTGGGTAATTGTGGACCGCTTAACTAAATCATCTCATTTCCTTGAGATTAAGGATACGTGGGGTCCCGAGAGACTTGCCCAGTTGTTTATCAAAGAGATAGTGAGACTACACGGTACTCCTAAAAGTATCGTTTCCGACCGTGACGAACGATTCGTGTCTCATTTTTGGAAATCAGTTCATCGTGCTATGGGAACTCAGCTTAATCTCAGTACATCTTTTCATCCTCAGTCCGACGGACAATCAGAGAGGACTATTCAGACTTTGGAGGACATGTTGAGGGCATGTGTTCTCGATTGGAAAGATGATTGGGAAGCCCAACTACCGTTGATCGAGTTCACGTATAATAATAGTTGGCATGCTTCGATTAAGATGGCACCTTACGAGGCCTTGTATGGTAGTCGTTGTCGATCTCCTTTGTGTTGGATGACTTATCAGAATCAATCTGCACCGAGCCCGATATGCTTATAGCCGCCCGTGAGAAGGTAGATTTGATCAGGAGTCGTTTGTTGACCGCTCAGAGTCGACAGAAATCATATGCAGATAATTGTCGTCAACCATTGGAGTTCAAGACAGGTGACCATGTTTTGGTCAAGGTATCCCCGAGTCGAGGTATCTTCCATTTTGGGAAGAGGGGAAAGTTGAGTCCGAGATTCATTGGATTGTTTGAGATTTTGGATCGAGTAGGCGAGTTAGCTTATCGATTGGCCTTACCTCTGGCGTTGAGCCGAATTCATAATGTGTTTCACGTCTCTCAGTTACAGAAGTATGTTGCCGACCAGAGTCACATACTTCAGTTCGATGAAATCGAGATCGCCGATGATCATTCATATGAGAAGCATCCTATACGAGTCTTAGAGCGGCGAATCAAATAGTTGAGGAACAAGACGATTCCTTTGGTTAAAATTCAGTGGTCTAGACATGGAGTCGAAGAGGCTACTTGGGAAACCGAGGATAGTATGTGGGAGAGTTATCCCGAGTTGTTTGACCCTTAGTTTCGGGGACGAAACTCTTTTAAGGGGGGTGTATGTAATACCCGGTTGTAATTCAGTCATTACCATTCAGTAATTAGCATTCAGTAATTGTCACTCAGTAATTTTCACTCATTAATGATCATTTGTCACTCATATTCAATCATTGTATTCACAGTTCGGAGTATATTGGTATCACGTATCAATTTTATTCATCATTCAACCCGGTTGGATAGTCGGGCCGAGCGTATCATCATTGTCATCTTTGTTGTGGGTTGTGTGTGAGGAGTAGCGCACTCTACATACTCTCTTTAGCGAGCGCTAATTGAGTACAGGTAGCGCACGCTACCACTCAGCATTAGCGCACGCTAATGTTGTTCAGCCGACACCCGAAGGCACCGGACCGCAGTGAGCAGGCAGCGCACGCTACGAATGGTAAGTAGCACGCGCTAGTGGTTTGTAGTAGCGCACGCTATACATTTTGGTGTAGCGCGCGCTAAGGTCGGACAGGAAGAGTCCAGTGGGTACTAGACTGAATTGGATTAATTCTTAGCACACGCTATGAGTGGTTTTTAGCGTACGCAAACGGTGTAGTAGCGCACGCTAATTATTGAATGTAGCGCATGCTATCGCGAGCAGGTCAGAGGACAGAAGGTTCTGGACTCCATCACTGGGCATCAGATAATTCGTTAGCGCACACTAACATATTGGGGTTAGCGAACGCTAAGTGTACAGCTGTAGTGCACGCTACAAAAGGTACGCAGTGCACGCTACCGTTTTCGGACAGTGGGTACTGGACTACCTAAAACACCCGTTAGCGCACGCTAAGAACTGGGGCTAGCGCGCGCTAAACTGGGATTACTATAAATAGGACAGTTCAGCCCTTTCTTCGTCATTTTCATTTCTCTCCATTCCTTCGGCGGTTTTGGGCGATTCTGGGCGATTTGGAGAGTGTTCTTCGAGGTGCAATCATCAATCATCATTTCCAAGCATATAATCCGGAGTAATCATTTCATCATCTTCAAACATCATAATCAAGGTAATGATTTCTTGAATCTAGAATTTCGGATTTTGGGTTTTCCTTCCGATTTCTTCGTATGAGCTTGGTTTGTTGTTGGAATATGTTAGATATGGATTATCTACCTTGGATAAATGTATTCCTACAGATTTAATGGCATATATTTCCGATTTCATGAATTGTTTGGGGGTTTGATTCAAGAACACTTTGGGGTTGACTTTGATATTTGGGGGTTTTCGATTAGATGTTGTCGTTAACTCATTTTGTGGATTCCTATGGGATTATTGATATCACTGGGGGTGTTTTGTTGGTTTGAAATACTCATTTTGGAGTTGGTTTTGATATATTCGAGATTTGGATATTATCGAAGAATGAGTGTTCGCTAGAATTCCTCAATGAGTTTGGATATTGTTGTATCGACGTTTGAGTCGGTTATAATCGTGTTTGATTCCTATATTGAGCATTGTTGGTAATTTTCATTCAAGGTTGTTCGAGCGACCGACATCCCTTTTTGGACTTTGTTCGAGGAAGGACATTCTTCACCAGTTGTGTAAGTTAATTCTTACTCGGTTAAAAGGATATTCATTCCTTTCGTTGTTGTTCATTCATAATCACAATTCACTCATAATGTATTAAACGTATTGGGACTTGTAATTGTCAATTAATCACTTCATTCACGAGGAACGACGGTTCCAAATCATTTCATTGAACTATCATTCGTTTCACTATCACTTCATCTCGGTGAGTCATTCTTGACTTTGTCGGATTATTATTCATTATTATTCTTCATGGTCATCCCTTGCTCATATGACCTTCTGGGTTCATATTGCGCGGCCGGGTGGGGATGTGTGGAATTTTTAGTCGGGCACGTGATGGTCATGTGTTGGGTTCACCGACACATTGGACTGTGCACACGGTAATGTACCTCCGTGAGACTAATTAGGTACAAGTGCGGGTGTGTCCGGAGACTCGTCTTGTGCACGTGCACATACCATTACGGGCGTATTATGATGCCTCTCTTCAACGTCATGTCATAATTAAGATATATCATGATTGTGTTTATTTCAACTCTTGAGGATTGTTGTTCTGTGTAACTGACCCCGTTGGGGATGTTGTTTTCAGGTCATGGCAAGGCTAAGACACGGGAATAGAACGCTGACGGCGAGGAGTCCCAGTGATACTAGTAGGGGGGCCCAGTCCTTTCATTCACTCGTGTTTTCTTTATTTTATTTCCGCTGCAGACTTCCATTTGGATATTCATTTCATTCAGTGTTGTATATTTTATCTTCATATAAAATATATATGTATTCGGTATTATATTGGGTGTGTTGTAATGAAACTCCTCATCGGAGTGATTAATGATATATTGTGGTTCGGTACTACAATTATATTATTTAATTCATTAATTTTCATTTGCCTGGTGGGTCCCAGTCGGGGTCCACGGCACTGTAATATCCGCCTAGTTTGGGGTGTTACAATATTACATATTACTCATTATTTAATTTTTTTATTAAATATAATATCTAATATTATATCCATTAATTATTATTGCTTCTCTTTAGTTGTCGTATGTGTGATCCAAAAGACTTATATTATGTTGACAATTATTTAATACCTTATTAAATAATAAGTCATAAGCGTTCTCTAGCAAGACATTATTACTACCAAAATAATATTAGTTTATAGTCCGTTAAACCATTTAATGTGTCAAATCCCTTTGCCGCGTGATATCATATTTGAACTATGTCATGAAAATTGTCATACTTATTATGTTCAAATTGTTTCTCGATCTTGAGTAGACTGATTGAATCGAATGACTCTTCATTTGAACATGGCCATGCATTTTCTTCAGTCCTACTTATCGAGGCCCCCAAAAGATATCTCTCTCCTTAAAGAGAGGGACAAATTCGCATCTTGATTATTCATTGCACTCTACATGACTCACACTAATCCCGATCGATAGCTTTTATGATCACCATGTGTCAGATGATGTTGGATTACGTCAAGGCATAGCAGTTATCATGTTGGGCTCTATGATAACCTCAGATTCAATGATTTATTGTCATACTGTTATATTGAGATTCACTTATGATATTTCCATGCATTGATCTCAATGCGGGTCTGTCCAGTATTGCGTTCTCCAACCAGTACCCATAAGTTTGATCTGTACCATACACATAATTATCCAATGATTATCAATCAAACTTATACTAGTATATTAATCACTTGAGTATCCACTAAATGTGATTGGACCAGGGACATTTAAATAATCTTATTATTTGTGAATAACTATTATTCGATTAATAAAATATTAAAATATGCACGTAATCTAATAATCAACGAGAATTAAATGATATCAATTAACCTTTTTTAAATGTGACAATTATAAATCTAGGCATATCGATTGTCCTGGGGCACTATTGCCAACAATCTCCCACTTGCACTAGGACCATTCATTCATGAATTTTAGTCCTATCAATCTAGCATGCTCTACATACTTGCCTTGTGAGAGAGGCTTGGTTAGTGGATCCGCAACATTCTCTTCTGTTGCTACTTTGCATATACTGAGTATGTGTTTTGGATCTCTTATCGGTCCTTGACTCTTTAGCTCGCACAATAGCACCATTATTGTTGCATTAAAGACTTATAGGACCTAAAAATATCCACATATTCTCCTCGACTGCATCTGATGCTGCTAGGTACTCAGCTTGCATAAATAAAATATATGAGCGTGCATTACTTGGAACATTTCCAACTCACAGCACCTCTATTTTAAACAAAAACACAAAACCATTTGTGATCTAAAATCGCCTCTATCGGTTTCGAAACTTGCATCGGTCTAATCATTTACAACCAGCTAGTTCCCCGAACCTCCATAAATTAGGAACGCATCGTTAGTTCTTCTTAAGTACTATAGGATGGTTTTTACTGATGTCCAGTGACTCTCACCTAGATTTGATTTGTATCGTATTGTCATGCTAAGGGAAAACGATATATCTGGTCGAGTACAAATCATGGCATACATGATCTATGGAATCTTGTTCATGCGGGCTCGCTCATGTGGAGTCGAAGGAATCTGAGACGTACTCAGATGAATGCCATATGACATTGGCAAGAGTCCTCTCTTGGAGTCCTGCATATTGAACTTTTTCAATATTTTGTTAATGTAGGTACTTTGACTCAGACCAATCATTCTCTTTGATCGATCTCTATAGATTTTTATCCGAAGAATGTAAGCAGCTTCTCCCAAGTCTTTCACTGAAAACCAATTTCTCCACCAAGTATTGATTATCTGAAAGGTGGGTATGTCGTTTACAATGAGTAATGTGTCATCGACATATAAGACTAAAAAAACATAATGCTCCCACTAACCTTCTTGTACACACATGGTTCATTTTCATTTTGAATAAACTCAAACTCTTTCACAATTTCATGAAAATGAAGATTCCAGCTCCTAGAAGCCTGCTTCAATCCATAAATAGATGTTTGAAGCTTGCACATCTTTTAGGATTCTCTGGATGAACAAAACCCTCAGGTTGTGTCATGTAGACATCCTCTAGTAAGTTGCCATTAAGAAATACTGTTTTGACATCCATTTGTCAAATTTCATAATTTAAGCATGACTACTTGCCAAAAGTCACATCATAGTCAACACCATGAGTCTGTCTAAAATATTTTCCACTAGTCTAGCCTTATAGGCTTGCAGACTATTGTCCATGTCTTTCTTATTTTTGAAGACCTATTTGCACACAATGGTTTTAACATCCTAAGGTGGATCTATCAAGTTCCAAACTTGATTGTCATACATGGACTGCATCTCTGACTTCATGGCCTCTAGACATTTCTCGGGCTCTTCTCCTGAAGCATCTTCTGTATGGGTACTAGGCTCATCACTATGAGCGATGCGTCATCATCCTCAGGTACGACCCATATCTCTTAGGTTCATGTCGCATCCTATCAGATCTGCGAGGGACTTGTGTACTTTGAACTGGCTCTTCAGCTGATTGTTGAGCAATGTCTTTCCATCGGTGAAGCAATGTCTTCTTGTGGTTCTCGAGTTTCCTCAAGAATTACTTTTCTCCCACTGTCTCTCTTGGAAATAAATTCCTTTTCTAAAAAGTCAGCATTTCGAGCAACAAACACTTTGTTCTCAGCGGGCTATGAAGTAGTATCATTTAGTTTCTTTAGTATATCCCACAAATAAACATCTTTCAGATCTGGCCGCCAATTTGTCAAACACTTGGCATATTACGAATGCTTTGCAACCCAAGATCTTTAGAAAAGACAAATTTGGTCTCTTACCAATCTATTTCTGAAATAGTGTCTTTTCAACTGCTTTTGATGGGACATGGTTAAGGGTGAACGCTGCTGTTTCTAAGGCATCTAAAATGATAATGGAAGCTCCATTCGACTCATCATGGATCGAATAATATCTAATAAAGTTCGATTCCTCCTCTCGGACATTCCATTAATTGAGGTGATCCTGGAGGAGTAAGTTGTGAAACAATTCCACTACTCCTAAGATGATTATCGAATTCTTGGCTCAAGTATTCACCACCTCGATCCGATCTAATGGCTTTAACTGTCTTGCCAAGTTGATTCTGTACTTCACACTGGAATATTTTGAATATCTCAAAAAATTCATGTTATGCTTCATAAGATAAACATATCCATACTGGCTAAAATCATCGTTAGAAGTGATGAAGTATTGGTATCCGCCTCTGGCATAAGTGCTAAGAGGTCCGCATACATCAGTATGTACTAGGCCTAATAGATCACTAGCCATTTCTCCATGACCAGTGAAAGGATTCTTCGTCATCTTGCCCAATAAACAAGATTCATATGTCCCATATGACTCATAGTCAAAAGAGTCTAAAAGTCTATCCTTATGGAGTTTAGAAATACGTTTATTGTTTATGTGACCAAGTCGACAGTGCCATAAGTAAGTCGGATTTGAACCATTGATCATAGGTTTCTTAGTTGGAATGTTATAGACTTCCAAAGTGTTGGACTCATCTAGATCAATATTGTAAAGGCCAATATATAACTTTGCAGTACCATAAAGCAACTCATCAAGAAAATACGAATAAGGTTATTCTTAATAAGAAAATTGTAACATTCACAATCTGATGTAGAAGCTAAAATAATATTCCTATTCATAGCAGGAACATAATAGCAATTGTTCAAAACTAATAAAGGCCCATTGGGTAAAACTAGATCATAAAAGTTCCAATGGCTAGTGCAACAACTCTTGCTCTATTGCCGACTCTTAGATCCACTTCCCGTTTCTTCAGCTCTCTACTGCTTCTCAACCCCGGCACATTTGTACAAATGTAAGATCCACATCCAGTATCTAAAACCCAGGAGTTAGAAGTAGATAAGTTAACTTCTATAACAAATGTACCTATGGCATTCTCACTACACGTAGTATGCTTTAGCTCTTCCAAGTAAACATTGCAATTTTTTTTCCAGTATCCTGTTTATTGCAATGATGGCAATTTCCATCTTTAAGAGCTTTAGACTTGAAAATCAACTTAGTAGGGTCTTTATGTTTGGCAAATTTTGCTTTACCTTTGCTCTTTCCTTTGTTCTTGAAGGCCTTCCATTTGCTCACCATCAGCACGTGGCTTGGTTTCTTCTTAATATTTTGCTCACCCATTTTAAGCATCCCATGCAACTCAGCAATGGCCTTCTCCATCTCATTAATATTATAGTTAATAATAAACTGAACAAAACTATTCGGCAATGAGTTTAGGATCACATTCGAGGAGTGCTCCTTAGAATATGGAAAACCAAGCCTATCAAGAAGATCACTATGTCCTTTCATCTCGAGTACATGAATGCAGACAAATATCCCCTCAACCATCTTGCAAGCATACAAGGCTTGAAAGATCTCATACCTCTCCTGCGTAGCGTACTTTGAAAAAGTTTTCTTGAGGTGAGCATTAAGCTCAGAGGCTTCCATTTCTTCCAGATTCTTCTGAAGTTCTGGATAAATGGTAGGCAACATAAGACAACTGACATCAATAGAATCATCACAATGTTTCTTCCATTTATCTTTTGTTTCTTTGTTAGCATTGTCAGCATCCGGAATTTCATCCTCAAGAACATATAGCTTTGTTTCTTGCTTGAGAACTATTCTCAAGCTCCGGATCCAATCCAGATAGTTGCTGCCGTTTTCCTTGAGCTTGTCCTTCTCAAGGACAGATCGCAGTGAAATGGTGGATGTGTTGTTTGATGCCATTCTATTATCTAGAAAAATTAAGTATGTAAAGTATTTAGTCACATTTTTATATCTCGAAAATATTCCCACTAAAATGGAATGCCCTCAATTTTACAATATTCATAATTTTAGTGGGCCAAGACCCCAATTTGCACAATTCTAAACTTAGCTTTGGCATGATGCCTAGAATTGAGCTACTTTAGGTGGATAACTTTTTATCGATTATATCATATGTAACTCTTAGATTATACTTACGGGATTTGGCATCTTATGCCATGTTATAATCCCATCTTATACCTTAAGGTTCAAAACTATTTTGAATTCTTGGTCCATTAAAACACATAGGTATCACCATTACCTATCCGAACTTACTATGATAATCCGAGCACCCAACTTTAGCATGACCTACTCAAGATAATCGAAGTCTTGATATGTGTTTTAATTGAACGACATTAAAAAAATTTGATGAGGTGTTTTATCCTATGTTGTATGTATATGTTGGCTAACATACTCTAAACATACATCACATCATACATGCATAAATTTAAACATACATAGCATCACATGACATAAAAATATAGAACCGTGTATAGCATGCCATAATCCTAACGTGATTTTCATGAGCCAACATGAAAATCACAAAGGTCAATCTAAAGGGAATAATAACACCCCAAACTAGGCGGCTATCACAGTGCCGTGAACCCCCAAGTGGGACCCACCAGGCAAATGAAAAATAATGATTTGAATAATATAACTGTAGTACCGAACCACATTACATTACCAACTACTCCAATGAGGAGTATCAAGTACAATACACCCAGGAATACAGAATACATATATATTTAATATGAAGATGAAATATACAACACTGAATAAAATGAAAGTCCAAACGGAAACTGCAGCGGAAAATACATATGAAGAAAACATGAATAACTAAAAGGACTGGGGCCCCCTACTAGTATCACTGGGACTCCTCTCCATCACCGTGCTCTTCCCGTGCCTTTGCCTTGCCATGACCTAAAAATAACATCCCAACGGGGTCAGTTACACAAACCAACATTCCTCAAGAGTTGAACAGATACAATATCACATGTCTTAGTTATGAAATCAAATTGGAAAGAGGGGCATCATAGTATACCCGAATTGGATGTGCAAGTACACAAGTAGCCAAGTGGTCGGAAAACCCGCATAAACACATGCACTTATGCCTAATTAGTCTCACAGAAGCGTGTTACTGTGTTCACGGTCCAATGTGCCGGATTACCCACATAACACATGACCATAGTGTGCCCGACTAAAAATTCCACACATATACCACCGGGAAATGCAATACGATCCCGGAAGGTCACAAGAACAAAAGCGACCACAATGAATGATAATGAATAGAAATCTGACAAGGGCAAACAATGACTCACCGTGGTAAATTAATAATGCAATGAGTGATAGCTCAAATGAAATAATTGGAACCGTCGTTCCTTGTGAATTAAGTGATTAGTTTGATAATTATAAGTCTCAACATGATTGATATACTATGAATGAATTATATGTATGAATGAACAACAACGAAAGGAGTGATTATCCTTTTAACTGAGTAAGAATTAACTTGCCTGGAATGAGAGGAAAATGTACGAATGCCGAAGTACCAAGGTTGAAGGGAAACGACAACTCCGAACCTAGATAAGTTCGTAATCAACTGTCAATGACCCATCGATAGGAAAATAAGTTGGGATCCACCCGAAAATAATACCCACGATACATGTTTTACAGTAAGAAAACCTCTAGATGGTGAATCACACTCAACCATCCCAAAATACTCAACAATTCCGGAAAACACACCAATAAATCTGTAGGAACACATGTATCCAAGGTAGATAATCCATACTCAATATATTCCAACAAAATAGCAAGCTATCTCGAAGAGATCGGAAAGAAAACCCGTAAATCCCGAAATTCTAGGGTTAAACAAAGTTTACCTTGATTTGGAGTGGTGGGGAGGATTAAACGTTGAATAATCCGAACTAGAAGCTGGAAGATGTTGGTAGATGATAGTAGCTCGAATAGATCTTCAAAAATCTCCCAAAATCGCCCAAGGAAGAAGGATAAGTGGAAAAATGACGAAATGGGGCTGAAAGGTCGTATATATACTCAAGGCAGTTTACCGCGCGGTAGTTCCTGAAATTAGCGTGCGCTAGCGGGTTCACCGGGTAGTCCAGTGAACTCTTCCCCCCTCGTTAGCATGCTCTACGTATGTGGTAGCGTGCGCTAATGCCTTACTAATTAGCGTACGTTAACCGAGTTTAACGTGCGGTACCAGATAGTTGGCGTCCAGAAAAAGGAGTCCAGAACCTACTGTCCACTGCCTGCTCGAGCCTTAGCATGCGCTACTACGGTTTCATAGCGTGCGCTATTAACACAGCTAGCGTGCGCTATCTCCCACTCATAGCATGTGCTACGAAGTCTCCACTTCAGTCCAGTATCTACTGGACTGTCTGCCTCCATTACACTAGCGTGCGCTAATATTGATACCTACCGTGCGCTACCAGTACTCAATTAGCATGCACTATAAAAGGTACGTAGCATGTGCTACTCCTCACACACAGGCTACCAATTACGATGATAATGATAATATTCTCGTCTCAATTCTCAGATAGAGTGGAATGATGAATGATAATTGATATACGATTCAGAATACGCCGAACGGTGAACACAAATGAATGAATATGACTGATGAATGATTATTATAGAGTGAAAATTACTGAGTGATAGTTACTGCATGATAATAAATGAATTCACAACCGGGTATTAAATACTCCCCCCATTAAAATGAGTTTTGTCCTCGAAACTAAGGGTCAAACAATTCAGAATAACTCTCCCGCATACTATCCTCGGTTTCCCAAGTAGCCTCTTCGACTCCATGTCTAGACCACTGAATTTTTCCCAAGGGAACCTCCTTATTCCTCAATTGTTTGATTCGTCACTCTAAGACTCGTACATGACGCTCTTCATATGTATGATCATCCGCGATCTCGATTTCATCGAATTGAAGTATGTGTCTTGGGTCGGCAACATACTTCCCCAACTGAGAGACGTGAAACACATTATGAACTCGGCTCAAAGCTGGAAGTAAAGCCAATCGATAAGCCAGACTGCCTACTCGATCTAAAATTTCAAATGGTCCAATGAATCTCGGACTCAACTTTCCTCTCTTCCCGAAACGGAAAATACCTCAACTCGGGGAACAAGACGTTGGCCACCATCATATTTGCACCGACAATTTTCCAACGGCGTCAAGGTATGTCACCTCCGTTCCATTGACATCATACGATTGCATCGCAATAGCACTTTAATGAAACCACATAATACATGAAGACAACATCATAAATGATAGAAATTGCATTATGATTTATGAATTACACGGTAATTAAAGCATGAAATACCCATGGTATTACATATGACCTCGCAATGGTGGATGTCGACTCCGTGAAATGGACTATTGCAGGCTTCACGTAGTTGGGACCTTCATTTTGACGAGGCAGTCAAAGAGTTTGACTCCGTGCAAAATGAAGAGGAACCTTGTGTATACAAGAGGGTTAGTGGGATCAAGATCACATTCTTAGTACTATATGTAGATGACATTCTACTAATAGGAGACGATGTGGGAATGCTTAGTTCTGTGAAATCTTGGCTTTCGAGTAGGTTCTCCATGAAATACTTGGGATTCGACTCTATTGGGGTAGAATGAAGAGAATGGTAGGTCTTTCCTAAGCCCTCTATATAGAGAAAATCTTAAAGCGATTTAAGTTGGATGATTCTAAAAGAGGGTTCCTACCGGTGCGACATGGAATAAAACTCTCCTCGAAGATGTGTCCTCAAAGTGAGGAACAATAAAAGGAAATGAGTAATAGGTAGCTGTGTGTATGCCTTGTTGTGTACGAGACCTGACATTGCGCATGATGGGAGCCACTACAAAAAAACAGTTTTTAGCGACGCCAAATGCCGTTGGTAAAACAGAAAATGGCGTTGCTAAAAAAATTACTGACGCCATTACCGATGGCAATCCGCCGTTGGAAAAATGCTCGACGGTAATTTTTTACCGACACCATTACCGACGCCGCCATTTACCGATGCCATTTTCGGCGTCGTTAAATTAAAAAAAAATCTAAAAAAGTCAGGTCAGGACTCAGGCGGGTCACGTCCGGGCTCAGGCGGGTCAGGTTCGGTCAGGTCCAGGTCCGGGCGGGTCGGGTCCGGGTCCGGGCGGGTCAGGTTCGGGCTCCATTCAATTTCAAATGGTTGAGAAAGATTTTGGTTTATAAACCACATAAAACCCTACTGTTTTTTCGATGTGGGATAGTTTAAAAAATTTACCGACGCCGAAATGACGTCGGTAATGGCGTAAACGGCGTCGTTAAATTAAAAAAAAATTACCAACGCCAAAATGGCGTCGGTAAATGGCGTCGGCAAACGGCGTCGTTAATTGTGAAAAATAAAAAAAGATAATAATAAAAATTTACCAACGCCGAAGTGGCATCAGTAAAGGCGTCGGTAAATGGCGTCGGTAAACGGCGTCGTTAATTGTGAAAAAAAAGAAAAAAAATAAGTCTGTGAACCGGTCGTCAGCAATGGCGTCGGTAAATCAATTAAATAACGGGCGTCGGTAATGGCGTCGGTAAATTATAAGTTTAAGAACGGTGGGTACGGGCGTCGGTAAATGGCATCGGTAAAAACTGTTTTTTTTTGTAGTGAGCGTGGTAAGTAGGTTTCAGGCAGACCCAGATAGGGAACAATGGACCGACGTAAATAAAATTGAATGTACGGTGGCAGAAAATTGAATGTGATGGGCTTCACTAATTCAGAATCCCAAGGACAGAAAGACGACTCTATGTCTACTTCTCGCTACATTTTACTCTTAATGGAGGAGCAGTATCTTGGCATAGTGCCAAGCAAAGAGACTGCTGATTCCACCTGTCAGGCTGAGTATCAAGTGGCCTCGGAGGCCTCTTATGAAGGGTTTTGGATTAAGAAGTTTCTGGACGAACTTCAAGTGATATCATGTGCTGCGCTGCCTGTTTTCTTTTATTTTATGCGATAACAATGGAGCAGTAGCACATGCCTAGGATTCGAGGTTTCATAACGGTACAAAACATATTTAGAGAAAGTATTTTCTCGTGAGAGAATTTGTTTGCAAAAAGGATACATTGTGCTGCATAGAGTAGACTCAGTAGACAACATTACTAACCCACTAACCAAGCCACTTTCTCAGATAAGCTTGGAGCATTATCTGGAGAACATGGGTATTAGATAACATAGTTTGTGGCATTGAGTGCAAGTGGGAGATTGTAGGAGTATGCCCTCGAATTCCATTCAGAGGGTGTAAGAGTGGGGGCATTGAACTTGTTATTATGTAAATCATTATCAGAAGGCAATTATTGTAGGTCACAAGTCGTCCAGGAATAAGTCTAGAAGGGAGGGGGGTGAATAGACTTATTGAAACTCTTGAACTCTTTTTCACAAAGAGTGAGTTTCTCAGCTGATAGAAATGCGGAAGTCAGCTGATGACGAAAGCAAATTGCAAGTAATGGAACAGTACAGTATGAATACAACAGTTAAGTATGATGCTAAAAACAGTAAAACACACAGGCAGTTATAGTGGTCTCAGAGGTGGGGTAATCCTCTAATAATCCACTTTTCTCCAAACCAGTTGGAGATGAATTCAGTATAATTCTGAACCAGTGATAAATATTACAGTGATTCAACTAATTACAATAGCTTCCAAACAGTGGAATTCCTTGCCGTTGCAACTCCCTTTGACTTCCTTGCACCTCTTGATCTACGATCCTTGGATGCCTTTACAGTCTCTCGAACTTCAACCAGTGAAGTACCCTGAACTCAAGTTTTAAAGACACGAGTGATTGTCTTCTCCAACTAAGAGCTTCTTCAAATAAGAACTTTTAAACTCTTGCTCTTTCACGATGCTATTGTTCGCTTTGATTGCTTTGTTTCCTTGGATTGCTTGTAAGTGTTGTTCGCATCGTTGTTGCTCAGATTCAAATCTTCGAATGTATATAGGTGACGATCCTTGAGCATTTCTTCGTAGCCGTTTCAAATCTGTAACAAATCCGTCCGTTGGAGAGATAGACTTTTTTGTTTTTTTTCTTTCTGAATGTTGCAAGGCTGGATTCCCATATTTTAATCCAATTTCGGACCGTTGTGAAGACTTCCATGTGAATGCGCCGAATCTTTTGATTTTAATATGCTTAAAGTCTTCAGTGGTGGGTCTGTATGAATTACTTAATTCATTTCCTTTCTGGGAATCTCTCCAATCTGTCTCTAATCGCCCGCATGTGACTTTACGTAAATATTGACTATTCAACGCATGCTGATGTGGACTGGAGTACTTGGCTGCTCTCTTTGTAGTCAACGTGCCTAATGTGCAATCAACCTTCTCTGCTGTCGACTTCTCTGATGTGTCGACTTGTCTGTAGTCTTCTGACTTGATTGAACTTGACTGATTTGATGGTCAGACTGAAAATGACTTGACTTTGCTTCTTGACTGCAGTCTGATCAAGCTTTGCTGATTAATTTGTTGACCAGAACTTCTCTAATAGAGGTTGCCTGATAAAGCTTGTCTGAAGACAACCTTGTCTGAGCAGTTGAGTTGACCAAGACTCGGCTGATAGTAACTTATCTGATTTGAACTTAGCCGATTTTTAATGCCTAAATTATGTGGCCTATAGAAGACACTCATTTGGTTCTTTTTTACATTTTGCCAAGTATATAACTTAACACTATTTGGCCTATGGAAGATACCCATTTGGTTCTTCCTTACATTTTGCCAAGTAATAAACATATATAATTGAATAAGCGAATACACTGATGACATCATCAAAATCTAATAAGTATTCCTAAGAAATTTCCCCTATTTTGATAATGGCAAAACTTTAAGCAATTATTCAAATGCACAGGTTTGCACTTAGGTGAAAGACACAAACTAAAAATCAGTCTTGTTTTGAGATAACTAGGAGTTGTCATTCAAATGACTTCTTATATTAATTTTTTGTTGTTTACAAGTACATAGCTTTGATAGAGCAATTAAAAAAAAATAAAATTACAAAAATAAGATTACAACAAAAATCTATTTGCCCCTTCCTCTGCGGACAATTTGTTTGGGAGGTCTAAAGGGCTTTGCACCGATTGGTCTTCTCTTGATGGGTGCAAGACTATATTTCCTCCTGGTGACAAGGGCAGCAAAATCTTGACCTTCCTTAGAAGAGAACTTATGCTCTTCACACAGCCTCCTTATCTCATTCTGAAGTTCTAGCTCATCCAACTCATTATCCAAACGGGTCAGCGCTTCTACTGCTCTGAATGGAGGGATCATAGGATAGGCAAGCCATTTGGCTGCATATCTAAGGATGATTTTCCATAGAGTAGGCCATCTTGTCTCCATGTAGTTGATAAATGACTGTTGAGGGGAGCATTCCTTGTCTTGGAGAATTTTCCAGAGGTAGAACTGCTCTGTGAATTACTTCTTGGCATCCGCCCAACTAGTCATGAATTATGTCGGCAAGAATTCTTCAACATACCATAGCCGTTTGCCTTCCCATTCGAATCTTTGCTCTTCTCTCTCCTTTGTTCTTCTCTTGTTCTCTGCAGGCTGATCTTCAGGTTGATCAGGGGCAGACATCTCCTTCCTTTTCAGACTTGATGGTCCGGCTTCAATTTGGGGAATATCTTGCCTCTTCTTAGATCTTAGCTCCTATCTTGATTCTTCAGCCTGAACAAGATTTGGATTTTCCTCCTGCCTGCTTCCTTCCCCCTGCAACCTTTCTTCCCACATTAACCTTGCTTCCCCCTTTTTGCCAGCATCAACTAATGTAGTCAACTGCTGCTCCACTCTGTGCATCCAATCAGACATGCCAAGTGGCATTCTGGAGTTCGTAGGAGGAGGTTCTACAGTATGGTATCAAGTTTTATGTTGATGGACTGCAGGTCAGGTGATATTTCAGTGGTAAGCAGCTCTCCAACAGTTTCTCTGACGATTCTTCGGATCAGATCGGACATCATAGGTGAAATATGTGATGTCTCAGGAGAGTGCTCACCCGAGCCTTCTGCGCCTGCAGGTAGGTGTGCATACGACCGACCTGACTGCAGACTCCTGTCTGCATTCGGCTGATCATATGGGGTAGGCTCTGGGGTCCCCGATCTGTCTTCTTCAATCAGATCTCCATCTAGGCAGGTGTAACGGGCAGGATCCACAGCCTTGTCTGCTTCAGCCTTGGCTGATTTTTCTTCAGCCTCTTTCTCTTTTCCTGCATACTCCTTCTCTTCTTCAACAACCTTCTTTTCTTCTCTTTCCTCAGCCGCCTTATCTCCTCCAACAGCCTTACCATCATCATTATCATCATCTTCATCATTTTTTTCCTCATCATCATCATCCTTTTTATCATCATCATCATCATCCTGTTTATCATCATCATCATCATCTTTGTCTTCATTATCATTATCATCCTTTTTATCATCTTTTTTCTTTTTCCTTTTCTTCATCTTGATCAACTTCCTCTCTTTCTTCTTCTCCTTCATCCACCAATTCCTCTGTTTTTTCGACTCCTTCTTCAGAATGTTTTTCAACTAAGATATTTTCTTCTTCTCCTCCTTCCTGTCGTTCCTCTTCATCCTCAACAATAATAATTTCTTCCTTTTAAACTTCTTCCTCCACTAACTCTTCTATTTTTATCACTTTCTCTTCAACTACTCCATCTTCATCAATAGATCCATCAAAAATACTGTACATAATAGTATGGATAAATTAGTCCATGTTGTTTTTAAAATTGGACATGAACCAATTTTTCTGAAGCATCAGAATCACGTTTGACTCGTTGCAAAACTGCATCAGCGCTTCTTCCGTAGCCTAGGGATACTCCCAGCTACTCACCTCAAAGTAAGATTGCAGTTGAGTAAATGAAAATGATTTTAAAATTTTCCATTCCTAAAAAATATGTACAAAGGAATGTTTTAGAGCATGAGGTTTTACCAATTTTAGCTGCTCTATGGACAGGTTGAAAACATTATTGTCAAGCAGATTGAACGTGTGGTTTGCCTCAGGTATGTGAATGATCAATCCTGCTTCCTCTTCTTCTGACATGAATTGGGGAGTGAGAAGAGGGACAATCTGGGTCTCCAGGCTGGCAGGAGCAGGCTGGTCCTCCATATGAATGGGTGATCTGGCTACAGGGCTGGAATACTGACCTGGCTGCTCCTCTTCACTAAACTCCAAACATCTGGGCCTTTTTGGAGATGGTTCTGGAGAGGAGTGAATGATTGATGGTTCCCCAGGGGCAGGTTCCCTTCTTTTGAAACGGAGGGCGATAGGGGTATTGTCTGACTCTGTCTCAGACTAATCTGCAGCTGCATCTTGGTCGGACTCATCTGAGATAGACGGGTGTCTGTAGGGCGTTCGTTCTACAGGCATTTCATTTATCAACTAAGCTGCTTTTCTCTCTCCACCTAGTCTCCTCAGGGTCTCTTGGTCTAAGTGACCAAGTCTCTTGTTGATGTGGAAGGGGTCAACGCTTCCCTTTGCCACACCTAGCTGCTCCACCATCCAACTGATTTGCGTCCCGAACGCAAGCTTTGATTTGAACTTCTTCTGGTCGCCAAGCCATTGGGCCTTGTTAATTGGTTCATCTTGAATTAGTGCTGCCATCACCATGAACTTGGCTGATGACAGTTGGTCGTTGCTTCCTGCCATTCCCATCACTATTTTGTTGGTTATATCTAACGCATAGCGAAATTCCTTCTTTAATTCGCTCCTTTTGGCAGTCAGCTTTAATTTTGATGGCTGGTCATGGGCTTTGATTTTCAGCCACGTGTTGGCTGCATTCTGCTTTAGGGCTTCGACAGCCACGCCGTGAGACTCCATCCCAAAGATTTTTCCAATTGATTCTCGAGTGATATCCACTTGGACACCACAAATTGAGCTCCTTATGCCCGATTCGAGAACTCGATCCTCTCTATAGAATGCGATAACAGCCTCTTTATAGAGATGTTTGGGGCTGATATCCAGAAATGGGTAGATCCCATTCGTCTTCATTGCTTGGATAAGGTAGCGCACGTCGTTCTCCAGGTTGGTTTCAAGCAATCCTTCAAAATCGACGACAAGGGAGAAAATGATCTGGTCTTTCACCGCTTTTAGGTTTACTCCTTCAAAGTAAGATTCCATTTATGCACAGTAAACGATTTCTTGGTGTATTGAAATCTCGAAGTGGTTTCTACTTTTCGAAAATTAGGGTTTTGTAAGTTTGAAGAAGGTAAAGTGAAATGGATTTTCCGCCTTTATAAGGAAAATTGAAGCGATGTTTGGAATATTTAAATTATTTAGTTTAAACGGTGGTCCACCTTTTGAGATTTTAAAAATTAAATTAAGTAAATCGGTGGTCGAGCTTTTGATATTTGAAAAAATGACGGTTGGATTTGATTGGATACCGTGGAGGTCGTGTAGTTTAAATAAAAATATTCTTCCACATTAAATCCAAATAGTAGTATTATATTATATTGATAGTAGATGATAATGATATAATATTCATAAGTCGGTCAGGAATAGAACACTTAGTTGGTTCACCGTTTGACTGCTCTGCATCAGGTGAGTTGACTCCTTTGACTTCTCGCCTGAGGTTTCGATCAGCTAGGTTCCTTCATCTATCCTACGCCTTCTTGTCTGCATCAGATAGGAGCTGATTCTGGGATCAGCTTAGTCCGTCCTTCGTCTTTTCATCTACACTGATTAGGTAACTTCATTTACTCGTCTGATCTGGTCTTTTGGTGGCTTTCTGATCTGTACTAGATTCCCAATACAGAATTCCAACTTCCCTGTGTAGCTCCAAAAACCTTTCTTCGGGTAAAGATTTGGTGAAAATGTCAGTAATTTGGTATTCTGTGCTAAATCTTTCAACTCTGACTCTTTTATTAAGCACGTGGTCTCTTATGAAAATGATGCTTAACATCAATGTGCTTCGTCCTTGAGTGCAATATCGGATTGTTGGTGATAGCAATAGCACTATTATTGTCGCACCAAATTTGAACATCACTAACAATAATGTTGTAATCCCTTAGCTGTTGTCTGATCCACAAGATCTGGGCACAACAGCTTTCAGCAGCTAGATATTCTGACTCTGTTGTTGAGATAGAGTTAGATATCTGCTTGTTGCTAAACCAGGATATCAGTCTGGTTCCTAGGAATTGGCACATTCCACTGGTGCTTTTCCTATCGATTTTACATCCTGCAAAATCTTTATCTGAATATCCTGACAGCTCAAAGTTGTCATCTTTTGTATACCATAAATCAGCATTAATGGTAGTCTTAAGATATTTGATGATCCTCTTAGATGCATCCAGGTGTGAGTGCTTGGGTTTAGACTGGAATCGTGCACATACTCCTACAGCATATGAAATGTCTGGCCTGCTTGCAGTCAGGTAAAGAAGTGATCCAATGAGTCCTCTGTAGTGGGTTGAGTCCACTGATATGCCTTCTTCATCTGCTTCAAGGTGTGTACTTGTGCTCATAGGAATTCTTGCTGTCTTGGCCTATTTCATTCCAAATCTCTGGATTAGGTCACTAGTGTATTTGGCTTGGTTGATGAAAATTCCATTTTCCGTCTGCTTAACTTGCAGTCCTAGAAAGAAATTATGTTTTCCCATCATACTCATCTCAAACTCTCCTTGCATGAGATTGGAGAAATTCTCACATAGCTCTGGGTTGGTTGAGCCAAATATGATGTCATCCACATATATCTGAACTAGTAATAAATAGGGTTTTATCCACCATGCCTTTGGTTAAACCATTCTTCTCAAGAAACACAGATAATGTTTCATACCATGCTCTTGGTGCCTGCTTGAGTCCATATAGGACCTTCAAAAGCTTGTAGACTTTGTCTCCTTTGACAAAACCAGAGGGTTGCTCCACATAGACTTCTTCTTCTAGAATTCCATTGAGAAAGGCACTCTTCACATCCATCTGGTAGACTATGAAATCTTTGAACGCAGCATATGCAAGGAATAGTCTGATGGCTTCTAATCTTGCAACTGGTGCATAGGTTTCATCAAAATCTATCCCTTCGCATTGTGCATACCCTTTAGAAACAAGTCTGGCTTTATTCCAAACAACAGCTCCGTCTTCATCGCATTTGTTCTTGTACACCCATTTGGTGCCAATAACCTTCTTATGATCTGGCCTGTCTGTTAGTTCCTGAACATTGTTCATTTCCATCTGATTAAGCTCTTCTTGCATAGAATTGATCCAAGAATAGTATTCCGGGGCTTGCACTGTTGTCTTAGGTTCAATTTGAGACATAAAGCATGAGAACATTGCCATTCCTATGGGTAGAGTAGACTGTCTTTTCTTGACTCCATCGGTTAGCTTCCCACTGATCTATTAGATAGGGTGATCCTTGAGCCACTTAGGAATGTCTTCTTCTTCAGGGTCTGTTCCCCCTGTAGATTTGCTCTGGTGGATTTCCCCTCTCTCTGCATCAGCTTGGTTCTGATCTCCTTGGTCTGCATCGGCCTTGTCATCTGCAGGTGGGGTATTTGTCTGGTCTGCATATGAGTCTTTATCAGCTACGGAATGGTCTTGATCAGCAACGGATTGGTCTTCATCAGCTACAGATGGATTTTTGCCAGCAATGGATGAGTCTTTGTCAGTTGCCACTGGATCAGGTAGGTTTTGGGTTCCTATCTGATATGTAGTTGGGTCTTCAGACTGATCTGCAGGTGAGTCCACCATTCCTGTGTCATCGACAATGTCTTTTTCTAAGGTGGCAGATTTGATCTTATTCTCTATGAGCTTCACCTTTTTCCTGTATTCAGCAGTAGTTTCATCAAATACAACATGAGGTGTTTCTTCCACAACTAAGGTTCTTTTGTTAAAGACTCTATATGCCTTGCTTCTTTGTGAGTTTCCCATAAAGAGACCATCATCAGTTTTAGCATCAAAGGCATTTAGTTGGGTTTTACCATTGATGTGGATGAAACACTTACAACCAAAAATATGAAAATATGCAACAGTTGGTGTTCTGCCATTCGAAACCTCATAGGGAGTTTTGAAATGTCTCCCCACTATCATACTCCTATTCTGAGTGTGACATGCTGCGTTGACAGCTTCAGCCCATAACCTCTTGGGCAGGCCAGCTTCTGCAATCATGGACCTGACAGCTTCCTTCAAGGTTCTGTTCCTTCTTTCAGCAACACCATTCTGCTGAGGGGTCTTGGCTGCAGAAACTTCATGCTGGATCCCATTCTGATCACTGTAATAAGTGATTGCTTTGTTGAGAAATTCTCCTCCTCTATCTGATCTGATCTTGATGATTGAAAGAGATTTCTCATTCTGAATCGTCCTTACAAGCTCAGGTAACTTGGTTATTGTTTCACTCATTTTATAGAGAAAAACAACCCATGTGTATCTTGAGTAGTCATCTACTACTACTAGAGCGTGCTTTCTGCCACTTAAGGTCCTTGGCTTGATGGGACCAAATAGATCCATGAAGTAGATCTAGAATCCTTGTTGTAAGAGTGGTAGGTTGAACTGGCTTGAATGATGCTCTGGTCTGCTTCCCTTCCTGACATGCATCACAGAGACCTTCCTTCTTGAATACATCTTCTGGAAGTCCTCTGACCAGCTTCTGAGAACTAATTTTGTTGATAGCCTTGAAATTTTAGGTGATATAGTCTCTTGTGCCACAACCACCCATTCTCAGCTATTGTCTTAGATAGAAAACAGGTATTAGGAGTTCCTGTATTCCAATCTATCATATATACATGAATAAATAAAAGACTTCTACTTGCTTCTGGTGAAGAGAAACTCACGGCTCTTTTTGGCAAGAGTAAGAGAGAGAAATTGTTTTCTCATTAGTCTTCATCGTCTTCTTCTTTTGTTCTTGGTTGTTCTTGGAGAAAAATCAAGAAATCAAAGAGAGATAGTGAGTTATACACTTAGAGTGTTATAATCACAATCGAAAGCTTCTACAGCCTTGTTCTAGCCGTATCCTTAGAGGATAACGAGGTTTAGTCGTTCCGGTCGTTTCTCCGGCGCGTGGCAAGTAGAGACGCGGTCCTTTCGGCGTTGGATCATCCAAGAGCTTGGAGCGGATTGGATTCGTAGAGATCAAGCAAAGCTCGGGGAATAGCTCAAGAGAAGGATACCATTTAATCAACGGACTACAAGGGTATGTTTTCTCGTATCTCTTGTGTTTCGTTTAATATTCGTATATACGTAGCTCAATCGATCCTCGTAGGGATTCGGATCGAATTAATTTTCATTTTACCGCTTCCGCTGGGCCTTCGATTTAGGCACCGAATCCCAATAGTGGTATCGGAGCGTAGGTCTTGCAATCATATATACGATATTGGCATTTGGAATGCTCGATTAGATGGTGAATGATGTGGAATCATTTTAGTCATAATCGTGGTATATGTTTTATGTTCGTTGCAGTTATATTTTTCGTAAGTTTATGTATAAATATAAATCTTTATTTCTTGGAAATATGATTTATATTGAAGATATGAATGTTTGAAAATATAGATATTGGATATCCGGTTGAAAAACTAGCCCTGAATTGCCGTGGCCCAGGGCTCGGGGGTCGCGGCCCAGGGCTGTTGCAGCCCGCCTGTAAACTTTCTGGACTGGGGACCGTGGCCCAGGCTCAGGGGCCGCGGCCCAGGGCTGTTGGGCAGCCCTACTGCTGCCCAATGTTGTTTTCAGGCGCGATTCAGCCCATTCCGGACCCTTTTCGGGCTTGTTTTCTTCGTGTATTCCTAAAATTTATTTCCCACATTTTAAATTAGATTTAATATGATTAAAATGATATATGTTATATCATTTTATAAGGAGAAATTGATTAATTGTAATACTTGTGATCGACCGAATTATTTTGAACGTTTTTCATGTTATCGATTATGTGAATCGATTGGATCGTTTCGTATTGTTGATTGGATCAATGTATCTCTACGCTTTCCGTTCATATAGTATTTATTAGATGAATGCTTTTTAATGGGGATGTGGTCCGTGGACTTAGTTTTGAATCGTTCGTTTTATTCGATTGGGTTGTAAAGGCCGTTTTGAGCCTATTTATTTTACTAGAAATATTTGTATCTATGATGCAATTTTCAATGTAAAATTTATACGTAATGACGAAGACCGGAGGAAGATCCGTTTCGAGAAGACGAAGATTCAAGACGAAGACTTGTAATTAGATTACGGAGTTTTTGTTTCATATTGTATGAATGCCACAAACGCGCTTAAATGATTAATGTGCAAAGTGTAATGTTAATTGCGAAAATTCTCCCAACGACAAATTATTAAGTTTATAAGGTTTCAAGGTTTTCCTTCTCTCCATCGAGTTTTCGGGAAATTGAAATCCAAACCGGATATGCTATGCTTCCGAGTTATCGGGGTAGTCGTTCGGGGAGGACGGATAAATTATCGGGAGTATTAGGATGCCTTCGGTTGGAGCAAATTTTATCTCTAGAAACCTGATAGGTTGCCGAATAAGATTCAATTGTGAAACTGATTTGCATCGATGGTATAAACTTAACTTGTTCACGAACCATAGAAACCGTATAGGTTGAGGGGAGTGAAAAAGGGGAAAAAGAAGATCGAATCATCCATTAGATGGGTTGGTGTTGGACACAACTTTATGAAAATTAATAGACTAGAAACTTGTTCGGTTACCCTCTATTAAGATTTATAAAGAAATTGATCACCACTATGAAGTAGAGCGACGATACTTTCGGATTTCACATGGGTGTGTGTTATTCCGATAAAAATAGTGGGAGCTGGGTAACAAGAATAGAAAAGACCTTAATTCTATACTCAGATCATAATATAATAAGTCACTAATTAATTTGTTATACTTAATGCAGACATAACTCTCCATATGACAATGAATCCACTCGCAATTCTACTCGAAAAGAAAACCTTGATGGGACCTAACTTTGTGGATTGGCTCTGCAATCTGATGATAGTCCTCAGTATAGAGGCACTGGGATACATCTTGGAGACGGACATTTCGGCGCCTCCAGTACGGACAAGAGCCAATCAGGAAGAGATTGAAAACCATGAAAAGTGGGTTAAGGATGACGTGAAAGTCCGTGCTTATATGATGGCCTCCATGTCTAATGAGCTTCAGAGAGCTCATGAGAAAATGACTTCTGCTAGGCAGATTCTATCTCACTTAACCGAGCTTTATGGTGAGCACATCAGAACTGCTAGATATGAGATATCCAAGCAACTGTTCGGTGCAAGGATGAAGGATGGTGATAAGGTTGGGGAACACCTCCTCAAAATGATATCCATGATCGAGAGATTGGAGGCTCTTGATTTTAAAATAGATACTTCTCTCCAAACCGACCTTATCCTATAGTCTTTCCCTGATTCCTTCTCACAGTTTGTTATGAACATCAACTGCAATGAGATTGCGTGTAACTTAGCTGGGCTAATGATAAAACCGGTGACCGCTCAGTCTCAGATGAAGACTCCGCGGATGAAGGAGTCCGCCCTTTTGATTTCTTCTGGACCTCGGAGGTCTAAGAATAAGATGAAAAAGACCAAGAAGCAGAATGGACCACAAGTTAAGGACCTTAAGGGAAAGGGCAAGGCCCCGACGGTTCCGAAGAACAAGAAGAAGAAGGATGCCTGTCTCAAGTGCGGTGATCTTGGCCACTGGGCTAGAGACTGTCCGTTTCTTCATGGCACTTCAGGTACAGAACTTTTAGTTTTGGAAGCAAATTATTCTGCTGTATTGTCTACTTCCTGGATACTGGATTCTGGTGCTAGTTCTCATATTTGTACCGTGAATCAGGATATGGAGCAAAGTAGGAAACTTGGAGCTGGAGAAGTTATGATCACAGTCGGAAGCGGGCATAGTGTCGAGGCGACCGACATAGGATCACTTCTTTTGGGTTTAGAATTCGGCTTTGTTTTGACTTTAGAAGATGTACTTGTTTTGCCCAAGGGGCACAAAAACAGTGTATCCATTCCGGTAATGGAACGAAAAGGGTTTTCATTTTTCATTGGTGATGGTTTCTGCAAAATTTATTCAGAAATAATCTAGTGGGTACTGCTACATTGGATTGTATCATCTAAATCTCAACAACAAAGTAGTTGTGAATACTATGACTAGAAATCGTGGTAGGGATGAAACCAATCAAGTTTTGAAATGACATCTTAGACTTGGTCATATTGGTCAGACCAAGGTTTACAAGATGGAAAGAGATGGACTTATGGGTCCATTGGGATCGGATACCTCTCCTACTTGTGAATCTTGCCTTAAAGGCAAAATGACTAAGTCCCCCTTCACAGGGACTTTTGAAAGAGCTGCTGACAAACTGGGATTAATACATACCGATGTATATGGTGCTTTGGAAGTAGCACGTGATGGATATCAATATTTCATTACGTTTACAGACGATCATACTAGGTATGGTTATGTATACTTAATGAAACATAAATTCGAGGCCTTTGAGAAATTCCAAGAATTCAAGGCCCTAGTCGAGAAACAAACTGGTAATCATATCAAAGCACTTCGGTCGGACCGAGGTGGCGAGTATATGAGTACGGAGTTTGACGAGCTCCTTAAGGAACATGGAATAGTTTCACAACTAACACCTCCAGGTACTCCTCAGTTAAATGATGTGTCATAAAGAAGGAATAGTGCCTTGTTGAACATGGTCCGTTCCATGCTAGGATATACTGACTTACCGATTTACCTGTGGGGGTATGCACTCCTGATTGCCGCTAACATCTTGAACAGATGTCCTTCCAAATCCGTTCCTAAAACTCCACATGAGATATGGGAGGGCAGGAAACCAAGTCTTAATCATATTAGGATTTCGGGATGTCCCGCCTATGTTAAGAAGACTAAGGTAGAGAAGTTGGAAGCTAGGTCCGCGAAGGGATGTTTCATTAGATTCCCATCTGGGACGATGGGATATCTATTCTACATGCCTGAAGATCGAACGATTGTTGTTGCTTTACAAGCACACTTCCTGGAAGATGAATTCATTCAGGAAGGCGGAGCAGGTAGAAGTATTTCTTTAGAAAAATACAATGAAACTCCTAGGGAGACATCTGTGCAAGAAACTAGAACCGAACCTTCTGAAACACAAGTACAACCACCTCGTAGGTCTAGTAGGGTGTCTAATTTACCTGAGAGGTATAGGCTTGTGCACTTGGAGGAGCTGGGTCTCCATGAGGTTCCAAGTGATAGCCAAGAGACCGACCCAACGACCTATGACCAAGCGATGGTGGATGTAGACTCCGCTAAATTGCGTGAAGCTATGGAAGCTGAGATAGACTCGATGCATGTCAATCAGGTATGGACTCTAGTAGACCCCCTCAAGGGCATAGTGCCTATTGGGAACAAGTAGATCTACAATAGAAAGACTGATGGGGATGGCAAGGTTGATGCCTATAAGGCCAGACTTGTGGCAAAGGGTTATACCCAGAAAGAAGGGATCGACTACCACGATATCTTCTCGCCCGTAGCTATGATCAAGTCTATTTGCATTATGCTTGCTATAGCTGCCTACCACGATTATGAGATATGGCAAATGGACATAAAGATGGATTGCCTTAATGGATTCCTCGAGGAGGAAATCTATATGGAGCAGCCTAAACGCTTTGTGTCCGAAGTCGATATTCAGAAAGTGTGCAAGCTTCAGCGTTCCATTTATGGACTGAAGCAAGCATCGCGTAGTTGGAACCTTCGTTTTGACGAGGCAGTCAAAGAGTTTGACTTCGTACAAAATGAGGAGGAACCTTGTGTATACAAGAGGGTTAGTGGGAGCAAGATCGCATTCTTAGTACTATATGTGGATGATATTCTACGAATAGGAAATGATGTGGGAATGCTCAGTTCTGTGAAATCTTGGTTTTCGAGTAATTTCTCCATGAATGACTTAGGAGAAGCAACCTATATTCTTGGAATTCGACTGTACCGAGATAGATAGAAGAGAACAATAGGTCTTTCCCAAGCTCTCTATATAGATAAAATCTTAAAGCGATTTAAGATGGATGATTCTAAACGAGGGTTCCTACTGATGCGACATGGAATAAAACTCTCCTTGAAGATGTGTCCTCAAAGTGAGGAACAACGAAACGAAATGAGTAATATACCATATGCTTTGGCCGTGGGTAGCCTTATGTATGCTATGTTATGTATGAGACCTAACATTGCGCATGTTTTAAGCGTGGTGAGTAGGTTTCAGGCCCAGGTAGGGAACATTGGACCGCCGTAAAGAAGGTTCTCAAGTACTTAAGAAGGACTAGAGATATGGTTCTGATGTATGGAGGTGGAGAATTGGATGTGGTGGGATTCACTGATTCGGACTTCCAAGGACTCAAGGACGACTCAATGTCTACTTCTGGCTATATATTTACTCTTAATGGAGGAGCAGTATCTTGGCGTAGCGCCAAGCAAAGCACGACTGCTGATTCCACCTGTCAACCTGAGTGTCAAGCAGCCTCGGAGGCTTCCAAGGAAGGGTTCTGAATTAAGAAGTTTCTGGGAGAACTTCAAGTGACACCATGTGCTGAGCTGCCTATTCCGCTGTATTGCGACAACGATGGAGATGTAGCACAGGCCAAGGAGCCGAGGTTTCACAACAGCACCAAACATATTGAGAGGAAGTATCATCTCGTAAGAGAATTTGTTTGCAAGGGATATATTGTGCTGCATAGAGTAGACTCAGCCGACAACGTCGCTGATCCACTGACCAAGCCACTTTCTCAGACTAGCTTGGAGCGTCATTTGGAGAACATGGGTATTAGATACCATACTGTGTGGCATTGAGTGCAAGTGGGAGATTGTTAGGAGTATGCCCTCGAATGCCACTCAGGGGATGTTGAGTGAGGGCATTGTACTTGTAATTATGAAAATCATTTATATAAGGCAATGGATGTTTCTTTATTTACTGGTAGTTGCTGGCATTCTTAACTCATAATTATAAATATAAAAACTAGTCCGTGAATTTGAGAGCAAAACGTTCCACTCCTTATTGGATAAGGGGGTTGGCACTGGAAAGGTTTATAGCTCAAATACTTAATCGTTCGCAAGTCGAGCACTAATACTTAATATGTTGAATGGGCATTAAGTTTATGTGAATTGACAAGGAGAGTGCCTGTCGAGCACTAATGGTTAGTGGGAGCACACGTTATAGGTATGCTAATTGGATTAGTATACTTGAACCGACTCACCCTTGATTCGTCACATGGATTTCACTCCGGGATAGTCAATGACGGAATCGAAAGGTTGTGATAGGTATTCGTGAACCTTCGACTTGAGGATTTAGTAGGGATGTGCTTGTGACGTCAAGATTTTCATTAGAGTAGTTGGACCCTGTAAAACGGAAGGTGGGGGTCAACCTTGACGTGCATCTTGAAGGACAAGTAGCAGGTCCTACTAAATACCAAGATAGAATTCTTTCTCCCGTTAGTGAGCGGGTTATATGTCCTATGCAGTTATTGGCAGATGAGATCATAAGTCTTTGGCCAAAGCATTGGAGCTAGTTGTATTGCATACACGAGAGCTCGATGATCTTGATTTTCATTAACGCATGCATAGAATCAAGTACAAATTGGGTTTGACTAACCGTGACCCTATAACTTGATCAGACATTTGAAAGAAGGTTTTATACGTATACTGGTATTCACGATAGATTGGTTCTTGAATGATCCCCATCATTCGTTCTCAGTTGGGGTACAGTGTAGGCCGCCAGGCTGGCTAGGTGGTGCTACTACTCTTTGGTTCCTCCCATTGCTGACTGAGACGGACCTACCGAGTCATGCAATAGGATTGAGGATGGAATGAATCGAGCTAATTCTCTCTTTATAAATATTAGATATTGGATATCTAATTTATTGGGATATTGGATGTCTAAATTGATTTATTGGATAAATTAATTTATGGCCTAATAAATTAAATAAATTACTGGGTGATTAATTTAATTAATAGATATAATTATTTCTTGGAGAAATTAATTATATTACTTTGTATTTGATATGATTAATTAATCGGATTAATTAATTATGATAAATACATCAGAACGGAATTGGAGTTTATCTTTTTGGACTCACGGGAGTCCGAAACGAACCAAACTCATCCCGGTTCTTGTAGATGACCAACCCCTTCCACCAACTTTCCACTTAGTGTTTGTCTCCATTTTATAAATGGAAGACCAAAGACTTAAGATATATGGTATCTCTTATTATAATGTGAAAGGTGATTTGGGGAGATGTTGATAAAGGAATAAATGAAAGACTTCTACTTGCTTCTGGTGAATAGAAACTCACGACTCTTTTTGGCAAGAGTGAGAGAGAAATTGTTTTCTAATTAGTCTTCATCTTCTTCTTCTTTTATTCTTGGTTGTTCTTGGAGAAAAATCAAGAAATAAAAGAGAGATAGTGAGTTATTCACTTAGAGTGTTATAATCACAATCGAAAGCTTCTACAACCTTGTTCTATCCGTATCCTTAGAGGATAACGAGGTTTAGTCGTTCCGGTCGTTTCTACGGCGCGTGGCAAGTAGAGACGCGGTCCTTTCGGCGTTGGATCATCCAAGAGCTTGGAACGGATTGGATTCGTAGAGATCAAGCAAAGCTCGGGGAATAGCTCAAGAGAAGGATACCATTTAATCAATGGACTACAAGGGTATGTTTTCTCATATCTCTTGTGTTTCATTTAATATTCGTATATACGTAGCTCGATCGATCCTCATAGGAATTCAGATCGAATTAATTTTCGTTTTACCGCTTCCGCTGGGCCTCCTATTTAGGCACCGAATCCCAACAGAATAATCCAAACTAGAAGCTTGAAGATGTTGAGAGATGATAGTAGCTCGAATACATCTTCACAAATCGCCCAAAATCGCCCGAAATCGCCCAAGGAAAGAGGAGAAATGGAAAAATGACAATATCCTATTTACACTAAACCCAGCTTAGTGTGCGCTAGTTTCTGAGAATAGCGTGTGCTGGTGGGTTCACGGGGTAGACCAGTGAACTCTGCCTGCATCGTTAGCTTGCGCTACGTAAGTTGTAGCGTGCGCTAACATCTTACTCTTAGCGTACGTTAATCGAGTGTTAACGCGCGCTACCTGATAGTTGGTGTCCAGAATATTGGAGTCCATAACCTACTGTCCTCCTCCTTCTCGATCCTTAGCGCGCGCTACTATGATGACTTAGTGTGCGCTACTAATACAGCTAGCGTGCACTATCTCCTACACATAGTGTGCGCTACGAATTCTCCAATTCAGTCCAGTACCTACTGGACTGTCTGCCTCAAATACACTAGTAGCGTGCGCTAATGTTGACAGATAGCATGTGCTACCAGTACTCAAATAGCGTGTGCTATAAAGAGTACGTAGCATGCGCTGCACCTCACACACAGGTGATAGAATGGCCTCAAAGATCCAAAAGAGCACGATCCGAACAAGGAAGAGTAAATTCGAAATGATATGACCTCCAAGATCAACATAAACTTACCATACAATTACAATGATTATGATAATATTCTCATATCGATTCTCAAACAGGGTTGTACGGTGAACGATACCGATACAGGACTCAAAGTACGCTGAACGGTGAACACAACAGAATGAACATGAATTAGGAATGATTAAAAAAAGAGTGAAAATTACTGAGTGATCATTACTGTATGATAATAAATGAATTCATAACCGGTATTACATACTCCCTCCTTAAAAAGAGTTTCGTCCTCGAAACTAAGGGTCAAACAATTCGGGATAACTCTCCCGCATACTATCCTCGGTTTCCCAACAAAAATGGGTCTGAACCCTGTTTATTCTGATCGCCTCCTCCAGTGGCGATGAAATCTATATCATACAAAGTTGCCCTTGCACTTGCTGTAACCATACCTCGATATCAGGCCTTAGGAACTCTTGTTGAAGTTCATTTTAAACAGTCAAACGAGCAAGAATTTGCTCCTGAATGGACTTACGACTCAAGGCGTCGACGATGATGTTCGTCTTACCCAGGTGCTATTGTAACTCGATATCATAATATTTAATCAGCTTGCCTCAAGGCCTCAGTTGCCTGAAAGCATAAGCAATCACCTTACCGTTCTGCATTAATACACATCCAAGACCGTGTCCGGATGCGTCACTATAAACCACGAACCCTTCCATCCCTTGTGGTAAAGAAAGGACAGGCGCTGAAATTGAACGGCTCTTGAGTTCCTCAAAACTCTGCTGACACGCGTCAGACCATGTGTATTTCTTATCCTTCCACAAAAGGTTCGTCATAGGTTGAGCGATTTTAGAAAACCCTTCCACATATCGCCGGTAATAGCCTACTAATCCGAGAAAACTTCGGATTTCCTTAACATTCTTCGAAGGTTGCCAATCTGGAATAGCCTATAAGGGTAGACACGTACCCCATATGATGAAATCACATGCCCAAGAAATGTCACCTCGAACATCCATAACTCGCATTTGGAAAATTTCCCATAGAGTTGCTCTCATCTCAACACGTTGTGAAGTTCGTGCGCCTCTTGGACACGAGAATAAATCAAAATGTCCTCTATGAAAACAACCAAGAACTGATTTAAATAGTCGATGAAAACTCGGTTCATTATCTCCATGAATATCACAGGTGCATTAGTTAACCCAAACGGCATCACTACAAACTCGTAGTGCCCATAACGTATTCGAAACGCCGTTCTTGCGATATCCGACTCTTGAATTCCCAACTGATGGTACCCAGATCTTAAATCGATTTTGGAAAATACTAAATCTCACTGGAGCTGATCTAATAGATCATCGATGCTGGGTAGGGGATATTTATTCTTGATCGTCCCCCTGTTCAGCTCCCAATAATCAATGCACAAGCAAAATGAACCATCCTTCTTCTTGACAAATAACACTGGTGCTCCCCACGGGGATGCACTCGGTCGGATATAACCCTTCTCTGTCAATTCCTCCAGTTGATTCTTCAGTTCTTGCATTTTGGTCGGGGCCATACGATAAGGTGCTTTCGATATTGGGGATGTACCAGGTTCCAACTCTATCGTGAATTCAACATCTCTCTGTGGATGTAAACCAGTTAACTCGTCTGCAAATACATCGGCGTATTCTCTCACTACAGGGATATCTGCCAATGTCACTGATGATTTATCGGTCTTGGTCATATAGCACCAATAACCGACATGCCCCTGATTAAGAAACTTCACTGCTTTTATCATATTAATAACTCTTCCGGAGCGGCTGGGGTTACCCCCTGAAATACACACTCGACTCCATCGTCTGAAATGATAGTGACCATATGATTACGGACACTAAGGGTGGCATCATGACGATCCATCCAATCAATACCCATGATTACGTCGTCGTTAGGTAAATCTACCACGATTAGGTCCGCCAACCATTCACGGACATTAAGCTGAATCGGAAAGTTTTTAACTTCATGATTTCCGATAATTATTCTACCGTCTGGTAGACCAATGACATAAGCTTCGCAACTATAGCACTATCCGGATGTAGTCTACTCAAACATGACTCGGAAATGAATGAATATGATGCGCCAGTATCAAAAAGGGTACACAAAGGTTAAGATAGAATTTCAAGTGTACCTGAGATCATTCGGGCCACCGGTTCGTTGGCTCTCTTCATATCGTAAATTCGGGGCTTGCCAGTCCCTGCACCGGATGCTCCTGTCTGATAATTATGGGGTCCACCTTTATGCGTTCCCGTCGTCTTATACGACGCGAACTGAGTAGCCTGATTCGGAACAGCCGACTGCTTCGGGGTCTGAGATGCCATCGGAGCAGGTCAGGAATCTTTTCGGCAGAAACGGGCCTTATGTCCGGCAATCCCACAGATGTTACACTTGATAGTTTGCCTCGAACACTTAGTGCTGTAATGACCCTGTTCTCCACAATTGAAACAGGTGATGGCCGAACTGGCCGCTCGGGACCGAGATTCCGTAGGTTTAGGCACCATAGGAGGTCGCTCAGAAAAAGTAGAGCCTGTGCGAGGCTTCTTGAAGGTTTCCCAACTACCCTCGGACTGATTATGATTCTTTAATTTCTTGTGAGTAGATGAAGATTGTTGCTTAGCAATTGCCTTAGTGGTAAGCTCATAAGTAAGAGCTTTCTTGATTTAATTCGGCCAGGGTGGTGCAATGATGGTTAAGCAATTGCATCCGCATACGAGGTTTCAACCTCTTACTGAAGTATTTGATTTTATTCGCTTTCGAGTGAATAATGGATGAGGCAAAGGGAAGTAGCTCCTGAAACTTCTCGGCGATGGCGAGAACATCTTCCTCCGATGAGGGGTCGGGACTGAGTAATTCCGATTACTTGGCCTCCCTGAGTGGGGCCAGAAAATATCTTTCCATCATAAGGGTCTTAAACTGGTCCCAAGTGCATGATCCGTCGGTGGGCTTCAAAGATAGCCACCATGAGTGAGCACTCTTACCCAGATAGTTAGCTGCAACTAAAACTTTCTGCCCTTCGGGACACTCCACCATAGTGAATAGCTTCTAAAAATGTTCAAGCCAGTGAACAATATCCGCCGGCTCAGATGAGCTCTCAAATGTAGGTGGCCTCTGGTGAGATATGTCGCCGATTATACTGCTCACACTCCTTTCTTGAATCTTAGGTGGCAGCGGAGAATCTTGTTGAGTCTGAGTGGTTGAATCCTACATCGTCTCCATCAATCGTGCCATATGAGTCATCTGGGCCATCATGCCCTGCATAAATATGAATGGGTCAATCCGAACACCTTCCGATTGGGCTGCATCTCAGGTTCGACTCCCTGACAGTGAATTATTATCTCCGAGTGAATGAGTAGCATCGTCAGCTGAGTTGGCAGTATTGCTACCTGTTGAACTAATGACATCCCTCGCATTCGCGCAGGCATTCATATGAGCTCCCGGGTTTCAGCACGCACCGCGGCCTCTTCCCCTGCATCCTCTGACAGCTCTATCCATACTGAAGTAGGAAAGTCATATGATAATTATAGATCTCGCATGAATATCGCATTATGATTACGTTATGGAATGATAATAATGAGCATACACGCTCTAACATAATGAAAGCATTAATAATGTAGTAAAATGATCGTCAACATTACATCGGAATATGATAAGATCGCATGAAAGATCAACTGAGGTGACATGATTATCTGATGAAATTCCTGAAATGATTATCTCGAACAAGTTAACAAGATTGATAATACGATCCACGATATCAACAACTAGGCAATGAGATTGACTGAGTGATTAATGAGTTAACATGATCGACAAGATCCAAAAGAAAATGATGATTGAGGATTGTTGTCTGATGAATGATGAATGAGTTGATTCTTATTGCCAGAAATTATACCATGGCGTCATAAATCATACAGTTCTTTTGGTCTGAGGGGCTTGGCGCTTGCACAGGTCACACATGATGCGAAAGTCCAATGATACTAGTCTGATGAATGATGATTTTCAATGAGACATGACTCAGATGGGTAGTATGCAAAACCACGCTCCGATACCAACTCTGTAACACCCCAAAGTAGGCGGCTATCACAGTGCCGTGGACCCCCAACTGGGACCCACCAGGTGAATGAAATATAATGATTTAAATAATATAACTGTAGTACCGAACCACATTATATTACCAATTTCTCCAATGAGGAGTTTCAAGTACAATACACCCAGGAATACAGAATACATATATATCTCATATGAAGATGAAATATACAACACCAATTAAAAATGAAAGTCCAAACGGAACTGCAGCGGAAAACACACATGAATGAAACATGAATAGCTGAGAAGACTGGGGCCCCCTACTAGTATCACTGGGACTCCTCGCTGTCACCGTGCTCTTCCCATGCCTTCGTCTTGCCATGACCTAAATACAACATCCCCAACAGGGTCAGTTACACAAAACAACAATCATCAAGAGTTGAACAAATACAATAATCACATGTCTTAGTTATGAAATCAAGTTTGAAAGAGGGGCATCGTAGTACGCCCGAATGGGATGTGCAAGTACATAAGTCGCCGAGTGTTTGGAAAACCTGCATAAACAAACGCACTTGTGCCTAATTAGTCTCACGGAGTCACGTTACCGTGTGCACGGTCCAATGCGGATTACCTGCATAGCACATGACCATTGTGTGCCCTACTAAAATTTCCACACATATACCACCCGACAACGCAATACGATCTCGGAAGGTCACAAGAACAAAAGCGACCATACTGAATAATAATGAATAGAAATCCGACAAGGGCCAAGAATGACCCACCGTGGTAAAATAATAACGCAATGAGTGATAGATCAAATGAAATGATTGGAACCGTCGTTCCTCGTGAATTATGTCTCAACATGATTGATATACTATGAATGAATTATATGTATGAATGAAGGGAATTGACAACTCCGAACCTATACAAGTCCATAATCAACTATCAATAACCCATCGGTAGGAAAATAAGTTGGAATCCACCCAAAAAATACTACCCACGATACATGTATTCCGGTAATAAATTCTCTAGGTGGAGAAACACACCCAATCATCCCAATTACTCAACAATTCCAGAAATATACCAATAAATCCGCAGGAAAAACATGTATCCAAGGTAGATAACCCGTACTCAACATATTCCAACACAATAGCAAGTTAACTCGAAGAGAATGGAAAGAAAACTCCCAAATTTCGAAATTCTAGGGTTATGCAAAGTTTACCTTGATTTGGAGCGGTGGAGAGGAATAAACATTGAATAATCCGAACTAGAAGCTTGAAGATGATGATAGATGATAGTAGCTCGAGGAGATCTTCACAAATCTCCCAAAATCGCCCGAAATCATTCAGCGAAGGAGGAGAAATGAAAAAATGACGAAATGTGTAACACCCCCGATATATTCAGGAATATTACAGCACCGTAAATCCTATACATAATGATTTACAAGGCTGAAGAATTGAACACACATTAAGAGGTACTAACGAATGGAAATAACGGAATTAAAATACAACAATTCTGACCCAAATACTGAAAATACAAATGTTCAACATAAACTTATTAATACATCGCCAAATTCAAGTTCATCATAAACGACTTCGTACTCAAGTACTTATTGAAATAACCAATAAACAACAGACAAATAAACCCGGCCAGAACATCACTCTGCACCCTCGTCGTCATCCATCTCCAGTGGTTGTTTTCCCGCTCTCCTGGATCCTGAACATAAACAAAATGTTCACCCCCGAAGGGGTTAGCACAACGATGCTAGTACAAGTACCACAACATATTATTCATATCTCAAGAAGAATGATAACGTAAATGACAAAAATACCAACAAGTCTTCTCCTACGAGAAACTCATAAATGACATACATAACTGATAATAACAACATGATATCACAACATACACATGGTAATTCCGACGATCCAGCGTTCACTGCCTAGAACCCACGATGATCCCGTTAGACCAACCCGTGGTGGAAAAACCCGTCCGATGATCCAGCGCACGCTAGCATGGATCCCCCGATGATCCCGTCGGACCAACACGAGGTGGACATACAACAATGACATACATGCACGACAATATGTATAACATCAATACATAAAATAAATAAGGTACTTGCCTCGATTCGAAGACAAGAATAATACTTCCACGAAAACAAACACTCGAAGGTCGCCCCCCCTCAATCAATCACGTAACAAGCTCGAACCTTAACAAAAGAAATAATATAGAATTTATCTCACGTCGTACGAATGTCTAACAATTCGATTTACGGCCAAAAGCTCATAGAATGTAATCTGTCTGAACTGCTTAGCGCACGCTAAGTACTCTGTGTAGCGTGCGTTAAGTCTGCTCGATAGCACACGCAAATAACAAAGCCTAGCGTACGTTAACTATGCATGGTCAGTACCTCACTGATCAGCCGACTGACTCGACTGATGGCCTAACGTACGTTATGTACCAAACGTGGCGTACGTTAACTCATGCTCGATAGCGCACATTAATCTACATAGCTTAGCGTGCGCTAACTGTGCATGGCAGTTCACTACTGGGCAGTAGACTGATCTCATCATGATCAAACCAATGAAATCTTCAGTGTTAATTCATGTTGCCTCCATGAATATCATGTTCATACGGTTATAAATGATCTTACGGATAACGACAACTTCGGATTCAAGAATATGTATACTATTATAAAACCATATTCCATTTCAAATATAATTCTTCATGCGATAATTCGGAAGGTTTAACGATCGATATTAACACCTTAATATCAATGAAAAATATCACCCTGTAGTTTGATTAACATTCCAAGATAAATCCTTCCATGATTAATCTCTTATATCCATCTAACAATAGTGATGCTAAAGTCAAGTCCACGATTGCTATGAAGACACCTACTAAATTCGGATTTACCAATGATAGAAACTTTCTCTACTTGTTCAATGTAATACGATTCGAGTCATGATGTTCATAATCAAGGTACTTAAGGCATATTCATCTCAATATTCCAACATGATGTGCTTTGGATCAATATTAGCTAACATGATCATCTTATTCTCCATAACATGAATCTAGAGTTGAAGATAGAATCAACATACCTTAATATGACGAAATCACTGAACCACACGGTAGAATCCGACTCCGGTTGGTTATATGCCAGTTCAAGTTGTTACTTCCCTTCAATGATCACTCACAAGTAATATCCAATGTTCAAGGATCAAGTAGATGTGTTCTAAGTATGTTAGGAGGATAATTATTGCCCTCTGGTCTCTCAAAACTGAAGAATGAACGAAGGAAATGGGAATAAAAATGGAGTGCTGGCCCATATATAAACTTTCTGCACAAAGCAGATTAGCGCACGCTACTAAGCATTCCTTAGCGCGCGCTAATAAGAGTTGACTTCGAAACTGTCCAGGTTTGTCCGCGGGAATCTTATCCGGACCCATGTCCCGGCTGGCGCATGTGCTAGCCGCCCATCTCAATAATTGAGTGCCTAGCTCACGCAACTCCTACATACGTAGCGTGCGCTAGTAGTAGCCGATATCGCGCGTTAAGCTATATTCTTAGCGTGCACTATCACGAGTTTGCATGAGAAATTTTTCATGTTGATATACTTATGTACAAAGATACCAATGTAAGAAATATCATACTCCAATCATCAAGTTCACAATTCCGAATAATACAGGGTTCGAATACAGGTAAAATACACAGTAATAAATCCGGATATTACATACTCTCCTACTAAAAAGGAGTTTCGTCCCGAAACTCAAGACGAAAATAACTCGGGATATCTGGACTTCCCATGTGGCTTCTTCCACTCCGTGTCGTGACCATTGAACTTTGACCAAAATGATGGGTTTGTTTCTCAACTGCTTAACTCAACTCTCGAGTATCTTGACCGGTCTTTCTTCAAACGTCCCATCTTGAGCGACTTCGATCTCGCCGAAATCAATGACATGACTAGGATCCAGTATATACCTCCTTAATTGGGATACGTGGAACACGTTATGAACATGGCACAATGACGGCGGCAATGCCAATCTGTATGCCAACTCTCCAACTCTCTCAAGGATCTCAAATGGTCCGATATATCTCGGACTCAGCTTTCCTTTCCTTTCGAAACGAAAGATTCCCCGAGTAGGAGAAACCTTTAAAAGTACGTGGTCTCCCGTACTGAACTCCAAAGGGAGACGGCGTACGTCTGCATAAGATTTCTGTCGACTCTGGGCGGTGAACAGTCTATCACGAATTAAAGTTATCTTCTCTTGAGTCTGTACGATCAACTCTGGTTCTGTTCCGATCAAGTCTGATGAATCGTCCCAGCATAGGGGCGATCTGCATCTTCTCCCGTATAATGCCTCAAATGGTTCCATCTTAGTGGAAGCATGCCAACTATTGTTGTAGGTAAATTCAATCAATGGTAGATGAATTTCCCAATTGTTTGACCAATCTAAGGCACAGGCCCTTAGCATGTCTTCCACCGTTTGAATGGTCCTCTCGGATAGTCCGTCAGTCTGCGGGTGATAAGATGTACTGAAGTTCAATTCGGTCCCCAAGGCCTTATGAACTGCTTTCCAAAAATGAGACACAAAACGGCCGTCTCGATCAGAAATAATGGTCTTCGGTGTACCATGCAATCGAACTATCTCTGTAATAAATGCTCGTGCCAACCTCTCTGGTCCCCACGTATCCTTAATGCCTAGAAAATGAGCTGATTTGGTTAGACGATCAACTATCACCCAAATCATATTCATTCCTGTCTTGGTTCTCGGCATACTAGTGATAAAGTCCATCGACATGTCCTCCCACTTCCATTCAGGAATCGGGAGCGGCTTCAACATCCCGGCAGGTCGTTGATGCTCGATCTTAACCTGCTGAAAAGTCAAGCATTTCGAGACATACTCCGCTACCTCTTTCTTCATGTTGCCCCACCAAAAGTTCTGTTTCAGGTCCTTATACATCTTACTGGTGCCCGGGTGGATAGAATAGGGCGTGCTGTGAGCTTCCTTCATAATCGTCTGTTTCAGAACATCGATATTAGGAACGCAGAGTCGGTTCTGAAATTTCAAAACTCCATCATCATGAATTACGAATCCGGGAGCCTTTCCCTTGATCACTTCATCACGTAACCGAATCATCAGAGGATCATCTGCCTGTCTAGATTTGATTTCTTCGGTTAATGATGAAGTTATTTCCATCGCGCACAGTTGTCCTTGGACTCTTTGTAACCACACTTCAATTCCTTCTCGAATCATTTCTCGCTGAAGGCTAAGTTCGGAGGTCAGAGTCTCCAACATCTGAATAGAAACAGGCTTGCGGCTGAGTGCACCGGCCACTACATTCTCTTTACCTGGATGATACAAAATCTGCAAGTCATAGTCCTTAATCAGATCTAACCATCTTCTTTGCCGCATGTTCCACTCTTTCTGACTGAAGATGTATTTGAGACTCTTGTGATCCATAAAGATCTGACAGTGAGTCCCGTACAGATAATGCCTCCAGATTTTCAAAGCAAAAATCACTACTGCCAGCTCCAAATCGTGCGTTCGGTAATTCACTTCATAAGGTTTCAGCTGTCGCGACGCATAAGCGATCACCTTATCATTCTGCATCAATACGCATCCGAGCCCTTGGTTCGAAGCATCACTGTAAACTATAAATCCTCCAGTTCCCTGTGGAAGTGATAGAATCGGCGCCATCGTCAATCTCTTCTTCAATTCATCAAAGCTAATCTGACACAACTCGTTCCACTCAAACTTTTGAGTTTTCTGCAGGAGTCGAGTAAGTGGGCGGGAAATTTTGGAAAACCTTTCCACGAACCGACGATAATACCCAGCAAGTCCTAAGAAACTTCAGACTTCTTTCACGTTCTTTGGAGGCTTCCAATCCAAAACCGCTTCAATCTTCTGAGGATCTACTCAGACTCCTTCAGCTGATACCACATGACCGAGGAACATTACTTCCTTTAGCCAGAAATCACACTTAGAGAGTTTGGCGTACAGTTGCTCGCTTCTTAAAAGTTCTAATACAATCCGCAAATGCTGTGCATGCTCTTCTGGGTTCTTAGAATACACTAGAATGTCATCAATGAACACGACCACAAATTTATCCAAATATTCGATGAACACTCGGTTCATCAATTGCATCAACACAGCAGGTGCATTAGTGAGACCAAACGACATCACTACAAACTCATAGTGTCCGTAACGAGTTCCGAACGCTGATTTCGGAACATCAGATTCCTTAATCCTCAACTGATGACATCCTGATCTCAAATCGATTTTAGAAAATACTGTTGCTCCTTGCAACTTGTCAAACAGATCATCAATCCGTGGTAACGGATACTTGTTCTTAATCGTCATTTTATTCAGTTCTCAATAGTCAATACACAGTCGCAGCGATCCATCCTTCTTTCGAACAAAAAGAACTGGCGCTCCCCAAGGTGAAACGCTTGGCTGGATATAGCCTTTGTCCAATAACTCCTCTAGCTGCTTCTTCAGTTGGTACATCTCAGTAGGTGCCATACGATACGGCGCCTTAGAAATTGGTGTAGCTCCGGGTTCCAGCTCAATGGTAAATTCTACATCCCTTCGTGGAGGTAGTCCAGGTAACTCATCAGGAAATACATCTGGAAATTCGTTCACAACAGGAATGGATGAAAGTTCCACAATTTCGTCTTCTTTTTTCATTACATAGCACCATTATCCGATGCAGCCCTGTTTCAACAATTTGACAACTTTCATCGCTTTGATCAACTTTCCTGAGCTTCCCGGTTTCCATCCCTCAAACAATATTTCGGAACCATCGTCAGCGATCAGCGAGATATTCCTACTTCGGTAGTTTACAATTGCTCCATATCGATTAAGCCAATCGTCTCCGAGTATCAGGTCGTCTCCTTGCATTTCTATCACAATCAAATTTGAGAGCCACTCTCTGCCTCCAAATGATACAGGGAAATTTATGGTTTCTAAGTTCCCGACAATCCTCTGTCCACTCGGTAAACCAACAACATAAGGTTCACAAGTATGAAAACCAAAAATATTCAAACGATTTACACAAGACAAGGATATAAAAGAATGCGTAGCTCCTATATCGAATAAAACGCTAACTGGCTGGGAAAGGATCTGGACAGTACCTGATGCGACAGCAGCATCTTGATCGTCTGTTCTCCTCATCTCGTACAGACGTGGGGGACCAGATCCGGCACTCGATGTACCCTTTCGGTCCCACTGTCCTCTGCCTCGCCCGCGGCCAAAATTCTGAGGCATCTGAACACTTTGCTGCGTCTGTTGGATATTGGCTTCCTTTTGGACTGGCTGTGGTGTACGGGCTCTAAAAGACTTTGCAGCCTCTTCACAGAACACTGCACGATGTCCCTCTCGACCACAATCAAAACAAGTCACGGAAGGTAGGGGCAATTCCGTCGATAGTGCCCCGTCTGGGCACAGTTAAAGCATTTCCTGGTAACATCAGTCATGGTTGATGTTGCTCCGAAGTTCTTTCCGCTCCTAACTGGGTGCGGAGGTTTCTTAAAAGAATGAAAATATGACTGGGCCTTGCGGGGCCCGCTGCTCTTGCGCTCTGTAAAGGTACCAGAGACTTTCTGCTTCTTGGATTCCGTAAATTTCTCCATAGCTGCTTCCTTGATCTCATACGCCAACGCCTTATCCTGGTATTGACGAAGTGTGGTACATTCAAAACCGGACATGTACCTCTGGATTTCTGGTTTCATCCTCATATCAAAATGGATCATCATTTACGCATCATTACGACCGGATGTCGAACAAATTCATTTCTTGGTTAAACGTCTTAATTGCCTGAGATACTGGCACATCTGAAGGCTGAGCGGAGAAAAACTCCCGAACCTTGGCTTCCCTCATAGGACGAGGGCAGTACTGAGCTTCCATCATTAATTTAAACGCTGTCCAATCAGCATCATGGTCTACAGGCCGGATGGCTTTCCACCATTCGGACGCTTCCCCTATCAGAAAGTATTGAGCGATAGAGGCTCTCCGGTCGTCTGGGCAGTTAATTCCGGCAAAGATTTTCTCCAGTTCCTTCAACCAATGGTCCCAGGTGTGAATCTCAAAAATACCGTCGAATTTGCATGGTTGCATCTTCGCCACCTCTTGCAGCCACCGGTCACCTCGATTTCCCATGTCTGGGATCCCTTGCTGTCTCTCTCCCTGCTGTAGTCCCACCGCCACTTGCATTCGGTCCACGACTTGGGCGAACTGAGTTATCTGGTTCACCACTTGACGCAGGATCTTTGGTACAGCAGGTTCCGGTTCGTTATAGATGGATCGTTGCGGATCGCCTGAGCTATGACTGGCCTGATTAGAAGGTGACGCCTCCCTTTCAGCATTCCTTCGTCCGGGTCCACGACCGCGACCACGTCCACGTCCGCCTCTCAACATACTGTAAGCATAAATACTCAATATACAGGAAACAACATCGTTCTAATGTTCAAGTATAAAGAGGTACAACATGTAAAGAATGAGATAGAGTTTTGGAACTTACAACGACCGTTCGCATGAAGACGTAGGCAGTGCAGTGATGTCATTCGCGGCCGGTTACCCCAAAAGACGTAAATGACCCCTATTTTAACACAGTGGCCAAGATATCCATAATCTTAGCTCCGATACCATATTCTGTAACACCCCAGATATATTCAGGATATTATAGCGCCGTAAATCCTTTACATAAGGATTTACAAGGCTGAAGAATTGAACAGACATTAAGAGGTACTAACGAATGGAAATAACGGAATTAAGATACAACAGTTCTGACCCAAATACTGAAAATACAAATGTTCAACAGAAACTTATTAATACATCACCAAATTCAAGTTCATCATAAACGACTTCGTACTCGAGTACTTATTGAAATAACCAATAAACAACAGACAAATAAACCCGGCCGAAACATCACTCTGCACCCTCGTCGTCATGCAGCTCCAGTGGTTGTTTTCCCGCCCTCCTAGATCCTGAACATAAACAAAATGTTCACCCCCGAAGGGGTTAGCACAACGATGCTAGTACAAGTACCACAACATATTATTCATATCTCACGAAGAATGATAACGTAAACGACAAAAATACCAACAAGTCTTCTCCTACGAGAAACTCATAAATGACATACATAACTGATAATCACAACATGATATCACAACATGCACATGGTAATTCCAACGATCCAGCGTTCACTGCCTAGAACCCACGATGATCTCGTCAGACCAACCCGTGGTGGAAAAACCCGTCCGATGATCCAGCGCACGCTAGCATAGATCCTTCGATGATCCCGTCGGACCAACACGAGGTGGACATACAACAACGACATACATGCACGACAATATGTATAACATCAATACATAAAATAAATAAGGTACTTGCCTCGATTCGAAGACAAGGACAATACTTCCACGAAAACGAACACTCGAAGGTCGCCCCCCTCAATCAATCACGTAACAAGCTCGAACCTTAACAAAGAAATAATATAGAATTTATCTCACGTCGTACGAATGTCTAACAATTCAATATACGGCCAAAAGCTCATAAAAGGTAATCTGCCTGAACTGCTTAGCGCACGCTAAGTACTCTGTGTAGCGTGCATTAAGTCTGCTCGATAGCGCACGCAAATAACAAAACCTAGCATACGCTAACTATGCATGGTCAGTACCTCACTGATCAGCCGACTGACTCGACTGATGGCCTAATGTACGTTACGTACCAAACGTAGCGTACGTTAACTCATGCTCGATAGCGCACGTTAATCTACATAGCTTAGCTTGCGCTAACTGTGCATGGCAGTTCACTACTGGGCAGTACACTGATCTCATCATGATCAAACCAATGAAATCTTCAGTGTTAATTCATGTTGCCTCCATGAATATCATGTTCATACGGTTATGAATGATCTTATGGATAACGACAACTTCGGATTCAAGAATATGTATACTATTATAAAACCATATTCCATTTCAAATACAATTCTTCATGCGATAATTCGGAAGGTTTAACGGTCGATATTAACACCTTAATATCAATGAAAACTATCACCCTGTAGTTTGATTAACATTCCAAGATAAATCCTTCCATGATTAATCTCTTATATCCGTCTAACAATAGTGATGCTAAAGTCAAGTCCATGATTGATATGAAGACACCTACTAAATTTGGATTTACCAATGATAGAAACTTCCTCTACTTGTTCAATGTAGTAAGATTCGAGTCATGATGTTCATAATCGAGGTAGTTAAGGCATATTCATCTGAATATTCCAACATGATGTGCTTTGGATAATTCATCCAAGAAGATCAATATTAGCTAACATGATCATCTTATTCTCCATAACACGAATCTAGAGTTGAAGATAGAATCAACATACCTTAATATGATGAAATCACTGAACCACAAGGTAGAATCCGACTCCGGTTGGTTATATGCCACTTCAAGGTGTTACTTCCCTTCAATGATCACTCACAAGTAATATCCAATGTTCAAGGATCAAGTAGATGTGTTCTAAGTATGTTAGGAGGATAATTATTGCCCTCTGGTCTCTCAAAACTGAAGAATGAACGAAGGAAATGGGAATAAAAACGGAGTGCTGGCCCATATATAAACTTTCTGCACAAAGCAGATTAGCGCACACTACTAAGCATTCCTTAGCGCGCGCTAATAAGAGTTGACTTCGAAACTGTCCAGGTTCGTCCGTGGGAATCTTATCCGGACCCATGTCCCGGCTGGCGCATGTGCTAGTCACCCAGCTCAATAATTGAGTGCCTAGCGCACGCAACTCCTACATACGTAGTGTGCGCTAGTAGTAGCCGATAGCGCGTGTTAAGCTACATTCTTAGCGTGCGCTATCACGAGTTTGCATGAGAAATTTTGCATGTTGATATACTTATGTAAGAAATATCATACTCCAATCATCAAGTTCACAATTCCGAATAATACAGGGTTCGAATACAGGTAAAATACACAGTAATAAATCCGGATATTACAAAATGGGGCTGAAATGTCCTATTTATACTAAACCCAGCTTAGCGTGCGCTAGTTTCTGAGAATAGCGTGCGCTAGCGGGTTCACCGGGTAGACCAGTGAACTCTGCCTATATCGTTAGCATGCGCTACGTAAGTTGTAGCGTGCGCTAATGCCTTACTCTTAGAGTACGTTAACTGAGTGTTAACACGCGCTACCTGATAGTTGGTGTCCAGAATATTGTAGTCCAGAACCTACTATCCTACACCTGCTCGAGCCTTAGCGCGTGCTACTATGATGACTTAGCGTGCGCTACTAATACAGCTAGCGTGCCCTATCTCCTGCACATAGCGTGCGCTAGGAATTCTCCAATTCAGTCCAGCACCTACTAGACTGTCTGCTTCAAATACACTAGTAGCGTGCGCTAATGTTGACAGACAGCGTGCGCTACCAGTACTCAAATAGCATGTGCTATAAAGAGTACGTAACATGCACTACACCTCACACACAGGTGGTAGAATCGCCTCAAAGATTCAAAACAGCACGATCCGAACGAGGAAGAGTAAATTCCAAATGATCTGAACTCCAAGATCAACATCAACTTGCCACAAAATTACAACGATTATGATAATATTATCGTCCCGATTCTCAAACAGGGTTGAATGATGAATGATACCAATACACGACTCAAAGTACGCTGAATGGACACAAATGAATGACCATGAATGATGAGTGATTAAAAAAAGAGTGAAAATTATTGAGTGATGATTACTGTGTGATAATAAATGAATTCACAACCGGGTATTACAAAAAATGGTTCTGAATACTCGACGTAAATTGGGTCAACCCAAGTTGCTTATCAGCTCCATGAAGACCGTGAAACTCTTGAATAAAGGTTGCACGGCCTATTGGTATTATACTTTGAAGTTGGAAGGGAATGGGGTCGATCTCTGTTCAATTCCCATTGTTAATGAGTATCCTGACATTTTTCCAGACGACCTTCTGGGTTTACAGCTAGATCGAGAGACAGAATTTTCTGTTGATTTAGAGCCCGACGCGGCTCCGTTTTCTAAGGCACCTTATCGTATGGCACCTCCAGAAATGCAAGAATTAGAGAATCTGTTGGGAGAACTATTGGAGAAAGGGTATATTAGACCGAGCGCTTCGCCTTGGGGCGCACCTGTTCTGTTTGTGAGAAAGAAGGATGGTTCACTACGTTTATGTATCGATTACCGTGAGATAAACAAAGTGACCATCAAGAACAAGTATCTGTTACCTCGTATAGATGATTTATTTGTCAGCTGAAGGGAGCCACAGTATTCTCAAAAATTGACTTGAGATCGGAATACTACCAGCTCCGAGTGAAAGAGTTCGACGTCCTGAAGAACGCTTTTAGGACAAGATACCGACACTATGAATTTCTAGTCATGCCTTTTCGAGTGACTAATGCACCGGCACTATTCATGCAACTGATGAACAAGATATTCATTGAGTACCTTGACAAATGTGTGGTCGTCTTTATCGACAATATCTTGATCTATTCTAAATATGATGAGGGGCATGCCCAACACTTGCATTTAATGCTAGATATTTTGAGAGCTGAGCACCTTTATGCGAAATTCTCAAAATGTGAGTTCTGGCTGAAGGAATTTATGTTTCTCGGCCATGTGGTTTCGGCCGAAGGGGTTCGTGTAGACCCGCAGAAGATTGAGGCAGTACTAAATTGGGCACCGCCTAATAATGTTAAGGAAGGTCGTAGCTTTTTGTGTCATGCTGGGTATTACCATCGGTTTGTCGAGGGGTTCTTGAAACTCGCTCGACCGCTTATGCAATTACTTTAGAAGACAGAAAAGTTTGTTTGCACTACCAAGAGACAGTAGAGCTTCGATGAGATAAAGAGACGTTTGACCTCAGCGCCGATTTTAGCTTCATCATAGGGTAGTGAAGGATTTGCAGTTTATAGTGACGCTTCAGGACAATGTCTTGGATGTGTGCTTATGCAGCACGATAAACGATAGCCTTTGCATCGCGGCAGTTGAAGCCGTATGAGATGAACTATCCTACTAATGATTTGGAATTAACCGCAATTGTTTTCGCACTTAAGATTTGGCGGCATTATTTGTATGGCTCTTCGTGTCGGATCTATACCGATCACAAGAGTTTGAAGTATATTTTCTGTCAGAAGGAGTTGAATATGAGGCAGCAACGTTGGTTGGAATTGATTAAGGATTATGATTTGGAAATTCTTTACCATCCGGGAAAGGCCAATGTCGTCGCGGACGCTTTGAGCCGCATATCGGCATCACTTTAGATGCCCAAGGTTCTTACACCACAGACGAAGATTCGTCAGGATTTGATCGATCAAGGTATAGAAGTTTGTCTTCAAAGAGTGCAGGGACAGTTGTGTACCCTCGAAATTACATCGTCTTTGGTTGACGACATCAAAGGGAAATAGTGGAGTGACCCAATGATTTCACAACTGAAGTAAGTGGTAATTAAGGGAAAAGCCCCTGGTTTTATGGTCTACGAGGATGGTATTTTGAGATTTCAGGGCAGGCTGTGTGTCCCGAATAATCTGGAGTTGAGGCGGAAAATTCTTCGAGAAGCCCATGCTACGCCTTACTCAATCATCCAGGAACGAGTAAGATGTACAAAGACTTGAAGCGCAATTTTTGGTGGAATAATAGGAAGAAGGACGTCACCGAGTTCGTATTGCGATGTTTGACATGTCAACAAGTCAAGATCGTGCATCAACGACCGGTGGGGTTGTTGAAGCAGCTTCCCATTCCCGAGTGGAAGTAGGAAGATATCTCCATTGATTTTTACATGGGGATGCCGAGGTATAGAGCCGGAATGAGTATGATTTAGGTAATCGTTCATCGAGTAACCAAGTCTGCACACTTTCTTGGTATTAAGGATACTTGGGGACCGGAGAGACTGTCCCGAACCTTTATAACTGAGATTGTGAGATTGCATGGTGCCCTTAAAACTATTGTTTTTGATCGAGATGGTCGTTTCGTGTCGCATTTTTCGCAAGCAGTCCATCAGGCCTTGGACACCGAGTTAAGTTGAGTACGTCTTTTCATCCTCAGTCAGACGGTCAGACTGAGCGGACGATCTAGATGTTAGAGGATATGTTCCGGGCTTGTGCCCTAGGCTGAGTAATGATTGGGAACTTCATTTGTCGTTGATCGAGTTTGCCTACAATAATAGTTGGCATGCGTCGATCAAAATGGCACCATTTGAGGCACTTTATGGTAGGCGGTGTAGATCGCTATTATGTTGGGATGAGGCTTCAGAGCTAGTCAGAACGGAACCAGATATGTTGATGGAGACTAAGGAAAATATTTCTATTATCCAAGACTGGCTGTTGACTGCCCACAGCCGTTAGGAATCTTATGCTGATACGAGTCGTCGAACTTTGGAATTCAAAGTGGGATACCATGTTCTACTCAAGGTTTCGCCGACCAAAGGAGTTTTACGCTTTGGGAAAAAGGGAAACCTTAGTCCGAGGTATATCGGACAGCTTGAAGTTTTGGACAGGGTTGGAGATTTAGCTTATCGCTTGGCATTGCCTCTAGCTTTGAATCATGTCCATAGAGTTTTTCTTGTCTCTCAGTTGAGAAAGTACGTGCCGTATCCAAGCCATATTATCGACTATAGCGAGATTGATGTAGCCAGGGATGTTACTTTTTCATAAAGATCGGCGAAGATCCTCGAATGTCGAGAGAAGCAGCTTCTGCACAAAACCATTCCATTGGTTAAAGTGCAATGGTCGAGACATGGAGTCGAGGAGGCGCTTGGGCGATGGAAGAGAAGATGCGATCGGAATACCTCGAAATTTTTATTTCATAAGTTTCGGTACGAAGCTTGTTTTTAGATGGGGAGAATGTAATACCTGTATTTTTCATAAATTTTTACTTTAGCGTTCTTTCGCTTTTATCGCCCATGTAAGCGCCTATTGAAATGTTGTTGATTATAGAGCTTTATATCCTTCGGAACATAGTCGTATTGATCGGACTTTGGAATGCTGTTATTGATTGAGCGAATAGCGTGCGCTAGCCATGAGCTAACGCACGTTATTCGTGTTGAGTAGCGCACGTTGGCTTCGCCAGTAGCGCACGCTAATGGTCCGAGTTGGGCAGTGGCAGTAGCCGAGTTCAGCCCTCTAGGCTAGCAGTTAGCGCAAGCTAGGCCCTCTAGACTAGCAGTTAGCGCAAGCAAGGAGTAAGCTAACGCACATTATTCGTTTTGAGTAGCAGGTGCTAGCCTCGCCAGTAGCGCACGCTAATGGGTTGAGTCCGGCAGAGGCAGTAGCCAGGTTCTGCTCTATGGACTAGCAGTTAGCGCATGCTAGGCGTGAGCTAACGAGCGCTATTGGCATTGCGCAGTGCGCGCTAATGCCGGATGTAGCGCACAATAATGGATTGAGCAGTGAGTTCGGATTTTCCGCATGAGAGTAGTTAGTGGGCACAATGCTGTTGGTAGTGCATGCTAACAATGTAGGTCAGAAGCTACTGGACTACCGGGTGACCCCGTTAGCACGTGTTATCCTTGGAAATTAGCGCACGGTAATTAAACCCAGTATATAAGACTGGGCAGCCGTATTCCTCACCATTTTTACCTCATTTTTTACAATTCCAATGGGAACACACGAAAGAGGCGATCTTGAGGCGATTTGGGACAACCTTTCAATATCTATCATCATTTTTGGTTGATTAACAAGGATTATACAACATCTAATCTGTTCTTTCTCTCCGAATCAAGGTAAATTCCTTAAAATCCTAGTTTAGGGAACTTTTGGGGATTTTTCTTAGATCCGTCCGATTTATCCGTCTTGAAGCTTGAAATCCTTGAGATTGTTATGTATCCACCCTGTATCCACTTTTCCCTTATGATTATACGAATGATTTTTCATATTACTTAAAGTAGAGAGGGTTTGGATGATTTCCAACCTCTATGTGAATACTTTGAAGATTTATGAATCATAAAAGGGGGGTCTCGGGAGTCTTCCTTGAGAATTGAGTATTGATGATTGATTATCATATTTATCTACGAATTGTTTAGGCCCGGAAGTGCGTTTTTGGACCTCTCGAGCTTGAACACCATTTTTCAATTCGGTTCTAATGTCTCAAAGGCAAGTATATGTTTATGATTGTGCGTTCTCGACTTTGAAAGTGAGGTATATGAATTGTATGATTGTATATATTCACTCAGGGACGGACCGATGGGTCCTCATAGGGTTCTGTTGCCTTTGGTGCAGTCCCACAAATATTTTAGGGTTAACCACTCTGGAAGGGTCCGACGCGGCCTTAGAGGGTTCCGTTGCCTTCAGTGCGGTTCCATGGTTAATCACGTATGTATTGAAATGAAGTACTATGAGATTTAGTTATTCCAAAATAGTAGTCTTGAGTTTGATGAAATGATGATTACATTTACTTTATTGTCAAGAAGTGTTGTGTTTCATATTCGATATACTTGTACTAGCTATTCGAAGACTAACCCCTTTTGGGGGAAGTACCTTTCATGTATTTCAGGATCCAGGAGAGGAAAAAGGCGTGTACCGAATCCGCACGAAGAAGATGGGCAAGAGTGATGTTGTGTCTTATTTCTATCTGTGTTTTGTACATTGTTCTATTCGGTATTATTGTACTCAGAATGGTTTTGAATACTCGAACGTTTCAGATGTTCATAATGTTGTGGCCGGTGTTGCCCTGGGTGTTAAATTCCTGATGTATTGTATTCTGTCGAATTGATTATTACATTGGTGTCATCCTTATTGCCTTCTATGGGGATTATGTTTAGACCTTATCGGTCAAGCTTTATGGTTCTGCGTAATTACATCCTTGTGGATCCCACGGAGGGGCTCACGGCGCTGTAATATGCCCTGAATAACTTGGGGGTGTTACACAAGCACCTTGGCCATTTGGAGCCAACTGCAATGGATAGACTCTCAACTCAACAACCTCCGGCTAAGAAGATGATTGCAAAGATGAAGTCAGACACATCTTCTTACAAGATAATGTCTGAATCTGAGGATGAGGCAGAAGTTGAATCTATGTCCGCCATCCTAACCCCAGCTGAAATTATTGAATCCAACATTCTAATAGAAAATTCCAACCTCTCATCATCCCAACTGAAGAATCATCAGCCCAACAACCGAGCTGATGTTACATGTTATTTTGTACGCTTTATTGTCATTATTTTATATCCATTTTGAGTTTAAATCTGCGTAAATGAGCTCTTAATGCATTATGTTTACATGTTTTGAAGGAAATTAGAGTCCTGAAGCTTGAACCAAGAAAATAGGCCAAAAACGACATTTTTCGGTAGAAGGCCGCGTCGCACCGTAGCTGGGTCGGGTCACAAGGCACAACACGGAGCAATCGGTACAAACTGTACCGGGGGCCGTGACACACTTGCTACGGGCCGCGGCCCGTACTGAAATTTTGCCCAGACGTGGGCGACAGCATGGCTAGGGCTGCGGCACACTTATTCCCGGCCGCGGCCCGCGGCGGCGGGAACCCTGATTTTACCCCGCGATTTTGGCTGTTTTGGAGACAGACTAGACCTAATCCTCGGACGCATTTTGGAGACAGAAAATGGTTATAAAAGCCTAGAGAAGGTCAGAAAACAAGGGATCGAAGGAAGAAGAGGAGAATACCCAGCAGCAGAGAACGAAGGCTAGAGAACGGAAGAAGACAAGTTCTTCAATCATGTTTGAAATTCTTCAACCTTATGTTTACTTCAAGTATTTGTGTATTGTTTTCTAGCATGTCAGGCTAGACCACTTTATTCTAGGATTGAGATGAAACCGAGATTATGACGAATTCTTGATTTTACATTATTGAAAGTTTTCCCTTTTCTATTGAGTTTTCCCCGATTGTTCTTAATGCTTTCAATTGTGTGGCCAATAATTGAATTGTTCAAGCTCCTTAACTTGCATCGGAAGAGAATAGTGAGTAGTGATTATTGGGAGAAAACCATTTTGTCTTGTGAGATAGGAATATAATCATAAGAATTATGAAGCTCGATGTTTTGAAGATTATAGCACTTTTTGGCTAATGTCGAATTAACTCACCTAGGAATAGAGTGAATTATTCGCTTTGGAAAAATCTACTGACCTCGGAAGAGGCATTAGATTAAATTAGAATCTTCGCTCTCAATTAATTGGGAAATTATATAAATCAAGATTAATTTGGATTAATCGAATTGAATTCTTAATCCTAGATTCTTATCCTATTCGATCTCCTTTTATCGGATAATTGAATTCCTTGTTTATTATAGTCTTTCATTTTTCTATATCTAATTAACCACAAATTTTTCAGTCGTTCAATTAAAATTAGAAATACCAATAAATTGGTAATTAGTACAACAGTCCTCGAGGGAACGATACTTTTCTCATCTCTTTATTACTTGTTTACGACAACGTGCACTTGCGTTCACAGAAAATACGTAACAAGTTTTTGGCGCCGTTGTCGGGGACTGGTTTTTTTTTCTAATATCAATTTTAGTATTTTTAGTCTTAATTTGAACATTATTTTATTTTTGTGTAAATTTGGTTTCATTTGTTTTCCTTTCAGGAATTTGCTTATTGCATGAGAACATTTGGTAACGAAGGTTTACTTCCTTTGGATACCGAACTCGAACGCCCTCTGCGGAAAAACAGAAAGGAAAGACGTCAGCTATTGATTACGGATATCATTGGAGACAACACTGGAAATCAAGGGATTGACAACCCAATTCAGTAGGTTCAACCAGCATTGGCTCTCCGTGATTATGCACTTCCACAAATCAATGCAAATTTTTCGGGGATTCGGCGCCCGACCATTCAAGCAAATAATTTTTAAATCAATCTAGCTATCATTCAAATGGTGCAAGCGAGCCAACTATGTGTATTGGCTAATGACGACCCCAATGCTCACATTGCTTCATTTCTCGAGGTTTGTGACACATTCAAGAATAACGGTGTTACCAATAATGCCATTCGTCTATGGCTTTTCCCATTCTCTTTAAGGGACCAGGCCAAGTTCTGGTTGAATTCACTCCCTCCAGGCTCTATCACAACTTGGGCGGAGTTAGCACAAGCTTTTCTAGATAAGTTCTTTCCACCAGCGAAGACACCAAGACTCAGAAATGAGATAACCACTTTCGGACAATATGATTTAGAGTCGCTACATGAGGCATGGGAGCGATATAAAGACTTGCTAAGGACATCCCCCACCATGGTCTACCGGATTGGCTGTAAATTCAAACGTTCTATAACGGATTGAGTGCCTCTACACGCACTCTAGTAGATACAGAAGCTAGAGGTTCTTTATTGGGCAAAACTATGGCTGAAGCTTATTCCTTGCTAGAGGCTATGGCTGCAAATGCTTATCAGTGGCTTTCTGAGCGTGTGAACCCGAAATGAGTTATGGAAATTTCCGATAATGATCCAATATCTACGCTATCGGCTCAAGTGGCAGCTCTAACTCAACAACTCCAAGTTTTGTCACACACTCCTTCTACCAGTACCATAGAAACATGTAATTGGTGCAATGGCTCTCATCCTAGTGCTGAATGTCAAGTCGGAAATCCATTGCAGCAATCTCAGATAGAACAAGCTCAATTTGTGGGGAATGGAAATCGTCAAAATAACCCCTATTCCAACACTTACAACCAAGGGTGGCGACATCATCCCAATCTTTCATGGAGGAACGAGCAAGCATTGAATAAACCTCCACAAGCTCAATTCACTTAACCACAACAGCAGCCCCCTCAACCACCAAAGGTTTCTTTAGAAGATGCGCTTGCTCAAATGGCAGCTAAGACGAGCCAATTCATGACTCGAATGGAAACTACTCTATAAAATCGTTCCGCTTCTATTCAGAATTTGGAGGTCCAAATGGGGCAGATTGCAAATCTATTACCTTCTCGACCCCAAGGTGTATTACTGTGTTCTACCAAGATGAGTCCCAAGGAAAATGTGCAAGCTATCGAGCTACGAAGTGGAAAGGAACTACACGAGCAGCCCAAGAGTAGTAAAGAAAGGAGCAGCCCCATTGAGAAAGTGAATGACGAGGAGCCCACTCAAGCAGAGACCACTATGTCCTCAAAGCCCAAGTCAAAAGCAGTCTCGACCACTCATCCTGCTTATGCACCACTAGTCCCGTTCCCACAATGTCTGCAAAAGCAAAAGTTAGACGAGCAATTTTCCAAGTTTCTAGATGTTTTCAAGAAATTGCATATCAATATTTCATTTTCCGACGCATTGGAACAAATGCCGAGCTATGTGAAATTTATGAAGGATATCGTATCTAACAGAAGGAAGCTCGAAGAATATGAAACAGTGGCATTGACTGAAGAGTGCAGCGCTATTTTGCAGAAAAAGCTCCCGCCTAAATTGAGGGATCCAGGAAGTTTCACTATGCCATGCACTATTGGAAACTCGTCCTTTGATAGGGTTTTATGTGATCTCGGAGCCAGCATTAATCTTATGCCTCTTTCTATTTTCAAGAAACTAGGCATTGGGGAAGCAAAGCCTACTACGGTCTCTTTACAACTAGCAGATAGATCCATCAAGAATCCGAGAGGGGTAATAGAAGGCGTCTAGGTCAAGGTCGATAAATTCATTTTTCCTGATGATTTCATTGTGCTCGATATGGAAGAAGATCATTACATCCCAACTATATTGGGAAGACCATTTTTAGCGACCGGCCGAACGCTAATTGATGTGGAAAATGGGAAGCTCACTTTATGAGTTCAAGAGGAGCAAGTCACTTTTAATATTTCGATCTATGTAACATCCTAGTGATGTCAAAAATTGCTTTCAAATTGATGTCATTGACTCGTGTGTAAGAAGATCTTTTCAGGAGAGCTATCTATCAGATCCACTGGAGTCCATTTTAGTCGAATCCTCTACCGAATTGAATTCAAAGCATGTAGCCTATTTACGACACATGGATGCGTCACCACCATTTTTCACTCGTAGACCATGTGAGGAGCTCGGAAGTTCACCAACACGACCCATCTCATCAATTGAGAAGCCCCCAAAGCTATAACTTAAGCAGCTGCCTAATCATTTGAAACATGCATTTTTGGGGTCCGATGATTCCCTACCTGTCATTATTTCTGCCACTTAGGCGGCTGATCAAGAGGAGAAGTTGTTGAGAGTATAGAGGGACTACAAATCTGCCATGGGATGGTCTATTGCGGATATCAAAGGAATCAGCCCATCCATTTGTATGCACAAGATTTTGATGGGGGGGACTACAAGCCTTCTGTGGAGCATCAACGTCGGTTAAATCCGAATATGAAAGAGGTGGTAAAATTTGAGGTTTTAATACTCCTCGACGCAGGTATGCTCTTTCCTATTTCTGATAGCAAGTGGAATTTACAAAAGGTCCTGAAAAGATGCGAAGAAACAAATCTGGTGTTCAATTAGGAGAAGTGCCACTTTATGGTCTAGGAGGGCATTGTGCTAGGTCATTGCAGATCTGCCCATGGGATTGAAGTCAACCGTGCAAAAATTGAAACGATTGAGAAGATGCCTCCGCCTACTTCCGTAAAGGGGGTGAGGAGTTTTTGGGACACGCCGGGTTCTACCGACATTTTATTAAAGATTTTTCGAAGATCACAAAGCCTTTGTGTAATTTGCTCATGCAAGATGTCCCGTTTGATTTTAATGAGTTGTGTAAAGAAAGCTTCGATCTCTTGAAGAAGGCTCTAAGCACCGCTCCTGTTATAGTCGCCCCACACTGTAGCCTGCCGTTTGAATTGATGTGCGATGGTAGTGATTTTGCCATTGGGGCAGTTTTTGGACAGCGATGGGGAAAAGTGTTTCATGTCATATATTATGCAATCTGAACCCTTGACGACGCCTAAAGAAATTATGCCACGACAGAGAAAGAACTATTGGCCGTGATTTTTGCTTTTCATAAATTCCAAGCTTATTTGTTGGGGACAAAAGTGGTCGTGTGGACTAACCATTTAGCTATCAAATACCTTTTGGAAAAGAAAGATGTTAAACCAAGGTTGATTAGATGGGTGCTTCTCCTACGAGAATTTAATTTGCAGATACGAGACAAGAAAGGGACTGAAAATGTCATTGCAGATCATCTCTCATGCTTAGAAAATCCCCTCGAGAAGGCGGAGGATCATGCACCAATTGTAGAAAATTTCCCGGATGAACAGCTCTACAAGCTGGGATCACAAAAAGCACCTTGGTACGTTGATCTAGTGAACTATCTTGCAAGCAACATAATTCCAAATGACTTCTCTCGTCACCAAAAGAAGAAGCTGATTTCAGACGCAAAGTACTACTTATGGGACGACCCTTTTCTTTTCAAAAGATGCCCCGACCGAATCATTTGCAGATGTATTCTAGACGAGGAAATTCACAATGTGTTGAGTCATTGCCATGCATCACCTTACGGCGGGCATTTTAGTGGCAATAGGACAACAACAAAAGTCTTGCAGTCGGGTTTCTACTGGCCATCGTTATTTAAAGATGCTCATTCCTTTGTGTCCGTATGTGACCGGTGTCAACGAATGGGAAAAATCTCTAGACGACATGAAATGCGGTTGAACACTATTCTTGAGGTAGAATTGTTCGACGTGTGGGGCATCGACTTTATGGGCCCATTCCCTCCATAAAATAAGAACCTATAAATTCTAGTAGCAGTGGATTACGTCTCGAAGTGGGTCGAAGCGGTGGCACTACCAACTAATGGGTCTAACCTTGTAATCAAGTTCGTAAAAAAATACATTTTCGCGTGCTTTGGGACTCCACGTGCAATTATCAGTGATGGTGGCTCACATTTTGACAACAAGTTCCTAGATGTAAATAGGCTACATGCTTTGAATTGATAAGGCTGATTATGTTGATTATGGGACTCCACGTGCAATTGATGTTGATTATGTTTCGTGTGATGTCATGAATTTCTGCGATATTGTTTGTTGTTGGCGATTGAATTCACTAATGATTAGTTTTGTTCTTCATTTAAGTTTACGCACGCCAAGTGTTTGATGTAATACCCCAGTGAAACGTGTTTGATATAAACATCTCCAATCTTTTTGCAACGAATACGATTATCTGAATAATATGTTCCCCCAGCCCTTATGTTCATTTTTGAGTAAATTTTCGCATCATGTCCTCTTATGAAAGTGAGAGTTTTTAACGGTACATTCGTTTCTCACACTTTATAAAGTTGTGGTTGGTGCCTTGTTATACCATTTAGTCGTCTAATATCCTGTTATTATTTTCCAGGAATTCACAATGGAGCGAAAGATAAAGTTGAGATCCACTAGGACTAGGACTCGATCATCCCCCCGAGAGGGGAAACCTCTAAAAACCCGACGGATGGGCAATTCCAGTAATTCTCCAACCCTGAGGTCCATCGACTCTTTAATGAAAGAATTCGTCCGCGGCCCATCATTCCTGAGAGGGGATTCACTCATGTAATATCCGGATTAATTATAGAGTATTTCATCTGTAATTAAACCCTGTATTATTCGGAATTTTGATATCGATAATCGAAGTATGATATTTCTCATATTTGTATCCTTCTACATGAGTATGGTAACATGCAAATTTTCTCATGCAAATACGTGATAACGTACGCTAAGAATGTAGCTTAACGTACGTTATCGGCCGGAGTTAGCGTACGCTACGAATGAAGCGTAGCGTACGTTAGCCAGTCAATAATTGAGCTAGGCGGCTAGCACATGCGCCAGCCGGACATGGGTAGGGATAAGATTCCCACGGATGAACCTGGACACTTTTGAAGTCAATGATTGTTAACGTACGCTAAGGAATGTGTCTAGCGTACGCTAATGTGTGTTACTTACGTACGTAACCTGATGGTGTAACGTACGTAAGCGAGGTCAGAATCAGGACAGTCAACTATAAGGACGATAGCGTACGCTAAGTACATATGGGTAGCGTACGCTAAGAGGCTTACGTACGTTATGCATGAAGGCTAACGTATGTTAAGGTCAGAAAATTATAAATAAGACATCACCCCATTTCATTTCATCTCGTTGGTTTCATGTTGCCTTCAGTATACTCCATACCCAGAGAGATCCCAGCCTCCTTAAACACATATAAACCATCTCTTCTTGATCATTGAAGATTGGAGATTACTTATACTTGATCATTGAAGTGAAGAATCATTTGGGTTGACACACAATCAACCGGAGTTGGATTCTACCTTTTGTCTCGGTGTTTTCTTCATCTTAAGGTATGTTAATACTGTCTCCAACTTTGCATTCGTGTTCTTAAGGATATGATGATCATGCTATCAAGATATTAAGTTCCATTGATGAATTATTCAACCAAGCATCATGTTTAGAAGTTGGGATAATTATGCTTATGATATCATTGTTGATAACATCATAGTTAGAATCCTATGATGTGAGTAATATTCTGAGATTGATTATCCGTATTGAATAGCATTGCCATATTGATCGTAGACTTGGCGTTGATATCACTTTTGTTAAATGAACTTAAGAAAGAATCACCGAAGGTTATATCCTTTTTTATAAGTTGGATTGGTTAGTTCATCTGTAAGACGAAGTCTGAATGTAATGATGATATTGGAATCTAGAGCATCAACCTTAGATCGCCGAACTTCACTTGAGAATTGTAATCAAGATTGCATATGGTGTTGTGATGATATACGTATCCTTGTATTGCAAAGATGTTTGAATCCGTAAGATCATTCATAATTGTAAGATCATGATGTGTAGAAGGGTAACGTACGTTAGTCACTGAGGATTTCGTACGCTTTTTCATCAGTCAGAACAGTCGACTGCTCAGTGAGAGACTGTCAGATGCTTGTTTAGCGTATGCTAGGCTCTTCAATTTACATACGCCAATGGGCAAGGTTAACGTACGCTACGTTTGGTACGTAACGTACGTTATATCATCAGACGAGTCAAGTCGACTGATCAGAGAGGAACTGTCAATACATGGTTAGTGTACGCTAGACCTTGTACTTTACGTATGCTAACGTGTGATATTAACGTACGCTGCCAAGGGTACGTAAAGTACGTTAAGCAGGCCAGTCAGGTTGCATTTTATGAACTTTCGGTCGTAATTTGGAATGTTAGACGTTCGTTCGACAAGAGATGAATCCTATATTATTTCAGTTGTTAAGGTTCGAGCTTAGCAACGTGATTGATCGAAGGGAGCAACCTTCGAGCATTTGATATTCATGGGAGTTTTATTCTTGTCATCGAATCGAGGCAAGTACTTTAATTGGAATTGTTCGTATTATGTCGGTTATGTTATGATTGTACTATGTACATGTGTTGTGATTAATTGTCCACCATGCGTTGATCCAACGGGAATCATCATGGTAAATATATAGCTGTGTGCGTTGGATCGTTGGACAGGTAGTTCCACCATGCTTTGGTCCGATGGGATCATCATGGGAATCTATAGCTGTGTGCGCTGGATCATTGGAATACCATGAGTATGTTGAGACTGTTATGATGTGATATGCATTGTTATTATTTCTTGTTGGAGAAATTTTCATGATTGTTGTTGATTTAATCATTGTTGTATGATTATCGTACTTGTACTAGCATCTTTGTACTAACCCCTTCGGGGGTGAATATTTATTTATGTTCAGGATCCAGGAGAGCGGGGAAACAACCACTAGAGCTGCATGATGACGAGGGTGCAGAGTGTTGTTCCGGCTGGATTTAATTATCTGTTGTTTGTGTTGCTTTTAATAAGTACTCGAGTACGTCGTCATTTGTGATAATTGAATTTGGTGATGTATTAATGTTCTTCCTTTGGATATTGTATTCTCGGTATTGACATAGAACTATTGTATTTTATTCCAGTTACTTTCATATGTTGGTATCTGTTGTTGTCTATTCATTTCTTCAGTCCTGTAAATTCTTATGTAAAGGATTTACGGCGCTGTAATATTCCTGAATATATCGGGGTGTTACAGAATATGGTATTGGAGCTAAGATTATGGATATCTTGGCCATTGGGTTAAAATAGGGGTCATGTATGTCTTTTGAGGTAACCGGCCGTGAATAACATCACTGTACCGCCTACATCTTCGTGCGAGCGGTGGTTGTAAGTTCCTAAAATCTATCTCGTCCTTTACATGTTATACTTCTTTATACTTCAACATTAGAACGATATTGTTTCCTGTATATTGAGTATTTATGTTTATAGTATGTTGAGAGGTGGACGTGGACGTGGACGTGGTCGCGGTCGCGGACGCAGACGAGTGAATGCTGAAAGAGAAGCTTCGGCTTCTAATCAGGCCAGCCACAGCTCAGCCGATCCACAAAGATATATTAACAATGAACCAGAACCTGCTGTGCCCGAAATCCTTCGTTAGGTAGTTCACCAGATAACTCAGTTTGCTCAGGTCGTGGACCGAATGCAGGTGGCGGTGGGATAACAATAGGGAGATAGACAGCAAGGGATCCTAGACATGGTAAATCGAGGCGACCGATGGCTGCAGGAGGTGGAAAAGATGCAACCACTTAAATTCGATGGCTTTTCTGAGACTCCCACATGGGACCATTGGTTGAAGGAATTGGAGAAAATCTTTGTCGGGATTAATTGCCCAGATGATCGGAGAGCCTATTGCTCAGTACTTTCTGATAGGGGAAGCGTTCGAGTGGTGGGAAGCCATCCGGCCTGTAGATCATGATGCTCACTGGACATAACTTAAATTGATGATGGAAGCTCAGTACTGCCCTCATCCTGTGAGGGAAGCCAAAGTTCAAGAATTTTTCTCCGCACAGTCGTCAGACGAGCCAGCATCCCAGACAATTAAAACATTTAATCAGCAGATGGCGTTTGTTCGACACCTAGTCAGAATAGACGCGGAAATGATGATCCATTTTTATATGAGAATGAAACCAGATATTCATAAGTATATGTTCGGTTTTGAATGTACCACTCTCCGTCAATATCAGGATAAAGCATTCGCGTATGAAATCAAGGAATGGAGAAGTTTACAAAATCCAAGAAGCAGAAAGTCTCTGGTAGTTTCACAGAGCACAAGAGCAGTGGTCCCCGCAAGGCCCAGTCATCTTTTCATTCTTTCAAGAAACCTCCGCACCCATCCAAGAGCTGAAGGAACTTCGGAGCAGTATCAGTCACGACGGATACAACTAGGAAGTGCTTTAATTGTGGTCGCCCAGGCCACCTTTGGCGAGATTGTTTTCGTACTCTAGTTGCATGTTTTGATTGCGGACAGGAAGGGCACCGTGCGATTTTTTGCAAGTATGCCACAAATTTTAATGGAACCCGTACATCACAGCCAGCTCAGAAGGAATCAAGTAATCAGCAGACGCAGCAGAGTGTTCAACTGCCCCAAAATTTCAGTCGAGGTCGAGGCAGAGGATAATTCGACTGCAAGGGAGCCTCGAGTATCGGATCTGCTCCCCCACGTCTGTACGAGATGAGGAGGGCAGACGATCAGGATGCTGCTGTAGCATCAGGTACTGTTCAGATCCTTTCACAGCCAATTAGCGTTTTATTCGATACAGGAGCTACGCATTCATTTATCCTTGTCTTGTGTAAATCGTTTGAGTATTTCTGGTTTTCATAATTGTGAGCCTTATGTTGTGGGTTTACCGAGTAGAGAGAGGATTGTGGGAAACATAGAAACTAGAGATTTCCCTGTATCATTTGGAGGCAGAGACTGTCCCTCAAATCTGATTGTGATAGAAATGCAAGGAGACGACCTCATACTCGGAGATGATTGACTTAATCGATATGGAGCTATTGTAAACTACCGAAAAAGGAATATCTCAGTGAAAGCTGATGATAGTTCCGAAATACTATTTGAAGGATGGAAACCAAGAAGCTCAGGAAAAATGATGAAGGTGATGAAAGCTGTCAAATTGTTGAAACAAGGCTGTACCGGATATTGGTGCTATGCAATGAAGAAAGAAGACGGAAAAGTAGAACTCTCATCTATTCCTGTTGCGAACGAATTTCCGGATGTATTTCCTGACGAATTACCTGGACTACCTCCACGACGGGATGTAGAATTAACCATCGAGCTAGAACCAGGAGCGACACCAATTTCTAAGGCGCCGTATCGTATGGCACCTATTGAGATGTATGAATTGAAGAAGCAACTACAAGAATTACTAGACAAAGGCTATATCCAACCAAGCATTTCGCCCTGCGGGTGCACCAGTTCTTTTCGTTCGGAAGAAGGATGGATCGCTTCGATTGTGTATTGACTATAGAGAGCTGAACAAGATGACAATCAAGAACCAGTATCCGTTGCCACGGATTGATAATTTATTTGACCGGCTGCAAGGAGCGATATTGTTTTTCAAGATCGATCTGGGGTCGGGATATCATCAATTGAGGATTAACAAATCCGCTGTTCCAAAATCAGCATTCAGAACTCGCTACGGACACTATGAGTTTGTAGTGATATCGTTTGGTCTCACTAACGCACTTGCCATGTTTATGCAATTGATGAATCGAGTATTCATAGAATATGCCGATCACGGTCGGCAGTGACTCGCTGGGAATAAGGACCGGCCGATAACGGCCGTAAGGTTATGGCCGGGTACGGCCGTAAGGGCCTATTACGTACGTAAGCTGGTGCCAGTAACGGCCGTAAGGGTGTCGGCCAAACTGGACAAGAGGGTAGCCATGGCCGGTAACGTCCGTAAGCAATGGCCGGTTATGATCGTATGGAACCGGCAGGTCTCGGCTATTTAAGGGCCTGGACCGGGTCACTTGGTCATTTTCACATTTTTTCTTCGTTTCTTCGTGATTCTTGATCAGATATTGATGGATTTGATTGGGAACATCATGGAGCAACATTTTTTGGAAGTTTGATTCATGTCTAACATCATCTTTCGACCGGATCAAAGGAAAGAACACTTGAACTCTTGGTTTTGAGGATTTTTGAGGTTTCCTGGTGTTTTGGCCGATTTATTTCGTTTTAATTCAAATTATTGATAGAACTTCATTGTATTCTTGAGATTATTCATTAACTTTGAAGTTTTGTGGAACAAATTCGAGAATTCCTCTGTTAATCGATTAAATTGGACTATGCCCTCAAAGTGTCCAATAAATTGCCTCAATGGGTAGAACTTGGGAAGTTATATACGTTTTCGTAGAATTGTGATTGAATTGATATCGTTGTGATTTAGGAACGAACTTTTTGAAGGTGGTTGGATCGGGACTCTTTTCTTTCGTCGATTTCTTCGCACCGTGTTTATCAAGACAAGTGTTTACTTGTGTATTTCATATTCTAAGAGATATGTTGGATAATCTTCTCTTTGAATTAGGATTTTGATGTTATTGTTGATGAAAGATTCTTATGAAGATGATTATTGTTTTGTTGTTACGATTCACAAGGTTATATGAACTATATGTTGAAGGGTACGATGGTTTATGTCTTGATTATGTTGTTATGGTTATGGAATCATAGTATTCTCGATGTTCTTGGTAGTAATGTTATGATTCTTGATGTTAAGATAATCGTATATTGGAGAATATGATAATATGCATCTTGAATTATGAATGAAGATTGCTTAGATGTTAGAACACATCGGATTATGTCATTTGAGGATTTTGAATGTGATTTCAGAATAAGTTGTGTTCTTAAGAAACTCTTGGATTATATGAATTGATGAACGTGTTTAAGAGATGTTGGTGTTTTGGATATGAATATGGAATATTCATATCTAGAACTAAGTCAAGTGTTCTGGTATAATATTCGTATAGGAATACGAATATGGTTCTGGGTTTGATAAGATTATGATTCACTTTCGAGTTTGAGAATTTATACGTATTGAACAAGTGTTCAATTTGGATAATGGAATTATTTGAAACCTTTGGAATATGGTTATCTATAATGTTGAATTAATCGGATCATCCGGATTGATGATGATAATCGGTAATTGGTTTATATTATGAATGTACCAGGAGGAACCTTGTAATCGTATTTAAGATTGAATGTGCAATTCGGTAATGCTTAGACACTTGGTTAAATTGATTATTGATATGATTTTCGGATTGTGGAATCATATTTTGGTTATGAATTCGTGATTGATTGGTTGGGTTGTTTGGATTTGTATTTAATCGTGATATTATGGAACCGTTAGGTTTATTTCTCGGCTATATTGATTATCGAGTTGCGGCTTGTATTATGGTTATGAGTTCGAAATTGTGTGAGTTATATTTCAGATTATTGATAAAACTTCATTGTATTCTTGAGATCATTCATTTCCTTTAAAGTTTTGTGGAACAAATTTGAGAAATCCCCCGTTAATCGATTAAATTGGACTATGCCCTCAAAGTGTCCGATAAATTGCCTCAATGGGTAGAATTTGGGAAGTTCTATACGTTTTCGTAGAATTGTGATTGAATTGATATCGTTGTGATTTAGGAACGAACTTTTGAAGGAGGTTGGATCGGGACTCTTTTCTTTCTTCGATTTCTTCGCACCATGTTACGATTCGCAAGGTTATATGAACTATATGTTGAAGGGTAGGATAGTTTATGTCTTGATTATGTTGTTAGGATTATGGAATCATAGTATTCTCTATGTTCTTGGTAGTAATGTTATGATTTTTGATGTTAAGAGAATCGTATATTGGAGAATATGATAATATGCATCTTGAATTATGAATGAATATTGTTTAGATGTTAAAACACATCGGATTATGTCGTTTGAGGATTATGAATGTGATTTCGGAATAAGTTGTGCTCTTAAGAAACTCTTGGATTATATGAATTGATGAACGTGTTTAAGAGGTGTTGGTGTTTTGGATATGAATATGGATTATTTATTTCTAGAACTAAGGCAAGTGTTTTGGTATAATATTCGTATAGGAATACGAATATGGTTCCGGGTTTGATAAGATTATGATTCACTTTTGAGTTTGAGAATTTATACTTATTGAACAAGTGTTCAATTCGGATAATGGAATTATTTGAAACCTTTGAAATATGGTTATCTATAATGTTGAATTAATTGGATCGTCCGGATTGATGATGATAATCGGTAATTGGTTTTTATTATGAATGTACTACGAGGAAACTTGTAATCGTATTTAAGATTGAATGTGGAATTCAGTAATGCTTAGACACTTAGTTAAATTGATTATTGATATGATTTTCGGATCGTGGAATCGTATTTTGGTTATGAATTCGTGATTGATTGGTTGGGTTGTTTGGATTTATATTTAATCGGGATATTATGGAACCGTTGGGTGTATTGCTCGGCTATATTGATTATCAAGTTGCGGCTTGTATTATGGTTATGAGTTCGAAATTGTGTGAGTTATATTTCAGATTATTGATAGAACTTCATTGTATTCTTGAGATCATTCATTACCTTTAAAGTTTTGTGGAACAAATTTGAGAATTCCTCCGTTAATCGATTAAATTGGACTATGCCCTCAAAGTGTCCGATAAATTGCCTCAATGGGTAGAATTTGGGAAGTTCTATACGTTTTCGTAGAATTGTGATTGAATTGGTATCGTTGTGATTTAGGAACGAACTTTTGAAGAAGGTTGGATCAGGACTCTTTTCTTTCATCGATTTCTTCGCACCATGTTACGATTCGCAAGGTTATATGAATTATATGTTGAAGGGTAGGATACTTTATGTCTTGATTATGTTGTTATGATTATGGAATCATAGTATTCTCGATGTTCTTGGTAGTAATGTTATGATTCTTGATGTTAAGAGAATTGTATATTGGAGAATATGATAATATGCATCTTGAATTATGAATGAAGATTGTTTAGATGTTAGAACACATCGGATTATGTCGTTTGAGGATTTTGAATGTGATTTCGGAATAAGTTGTGCTCTTAAGAAACTCTTGGATTATATGAATTGATGAACGTGTTTAAGAGGTGTTGGTGTTTTGGATATGAATATGGAATATTCATATCTAGAACTAAGTCAAGTGTTTTGGTATAATATTTGTATAGGAATACGAATATGGTTTCGGTTTGATAAGATTATGATTCACTTTTGAGTTTGAGAATTTATACGTATTGAACAAGTGTTCAATTCGGAAAATGGAATTATTTGAAACCTTTGGAATATGGTTATCTATAATGTGGAATTAATCGGATCATCCGGATTGATGATGATAATCGGTAATTGGTTTTTATTATGAATGTACTAGGAGGAAACTTGTAATCGTATTTAAGATTGAATGTGGAATTCAGTAATGCTTAGACACTTGGTTAAATTGATTATTGATATGATTTTCAGATTGTGGAATCGTATTTTGGTTATGAATTCGTGATTGATTGGTTGGGTTGTTTGGATTTGTATTTAATCAAAATATTATGGAACCGTTGGGTTTATTGCTCGGCTATATTGATTATCGAGTTGCGGCTTGTATTATGGTTATGAGTTCGAAATTGTGTGAGTTATATTGTTTGGTTTTGTTGATGATCGAGGTATTGTTGAGCCTTTGAGTTTGATTGGTTGGTTATATCGGTAGTTGATTATTATCGAATGTGTGTTAATTGGTTATTGCTATAGGTTGATATGTTTGATCGTGATTTATGACCGTTGTGTTGCGGTTGAGGTCGAAGAGTTCGTAGACTGCTTTGGGTCGGGGCTGAGGAGCTCGTAGACGAGGGCAATGGATTTTGGTAACGGCTTCGTGGTATCGGTATCGAGGCAAGTTTATACTTGTTCAGTTTCTAATATTTGATAAATGGTTTCATTTTCATTTCATTTATAATTCGTATAGCAATGTTGTTATAAATGTAAATTGTCGGGATGATGGTTTGTATATTGTGCCCTGGTTTGGATTAAATCATATGGTTTAAATGTATTGGTGAATACGGAGATGTGAGTTATATTTGGTCAGTGATATGGAATGTCGGATATCGAGGCTGGTTTACCGTGTCGACATTGATGTCGGGACGGTGGTTTGTTGGTATAAATGGACTATACCTATTTCGGGATTATTCGTATAACTGTGTATTCGTTCAGGGATGTTGGTTCGTGGAAAGGATATTGTCTTCGGCTTTGAGGTAAATTAAGTATTGTTCAGTTATGAAGATAATTATTATGTTGAGTTGTTGTATATGTTGTACGATGATGTTTCATAAATTGGGATTCGTATTGATTATTTCGTTGAGGGATGATGATCCCAGGGCTGATTGTATTGAGATCGTTGATCGTGTTGATCATTTGTCGGGGATGATGATTTCGTTGAGGGATGATGATCCCAGGGCTGATTGTATTGAGATCGTTGATCGTGTTGGTCATTTGTCAGGGATGATGATCCCAGGATTGTTGTTTCGGATATTGTCGGTCGTGTCAATCTCTTATCATCCATGTGTCTTTGTTCACTTCGGTGAGTCTTTTGATCCTTATTGGATATGTGATTCCTTGAGTTTCATTGTCATGTTGCATCGTGACATATCTGGAGTCATATCTGCGTTCCGAATGGTTATTGTGTAGGATTTTTAGCTGGGCACACTATGGGTTATGTGTTGATATTTCCACATTGAACCGTGCACACGAGACGTAGTTCGTGAGGCTAATTAGGTACACCCTCCATTTTTGGTTGGGTATGTTCGACGGTTTGCGACTGGTTGTTCATACGCCCGAGTGGTATGTTCGACAGTCGGGGTTATTTCTTTGAGATCCATTATTGTTGGTCGTTTGGAGTTTACCTTTGTTGATGGTAGTCTCGGTCGTTATTGATTTTTTGTTGATCGTTTGGAGTTTACCTTGTTGATGGTATTCTCGGTTATTGTTGATCCTTTGTTGATTGTGTCGGAGTTTATCATGTTGATGATATCCTCGGTTATCGTTGATCCTTTGTTGGTTGTATTGGAGTTATCATGTCGATCATATTCTCGGTTGATGTATTGGTTGATCATTGTTATTGATCGTATGAGCATCCGGACTGTACGTCGATGTTTCGGGACTTGTTATATTTGTCTTATGGTAGTTGATCTATAGATATATTGTGTATTGTTGGTTTATCCAGGTTGAGACTTGATTGTAATCCGACGGACAGGATTTGGCACAGATTCGATTATTCCGCACTTGTGAGTTATGATGATGTTTTGAGGATTTTTTTATATTGTTTGATACAGTACAGATGATTGTTGTTGATTTTATTTTGTTATTTTGAGAATGCGAAATGTGGAATATGTCAAGGGTTGATTTGGTATGGATTGCCATGGATTGGTAAGGTTATGACGGTAAGATTACGTTGGTAGTATTCTTACAGTATTATTACATTGGTCTGTGATTATTTATGATAATGTGATCGATATTATAATTTAGTATTGTGGCTGACCCCGTCGTGGGCTTTATTTTTAGGTACTGGGAGATCGAGCTAGTAGCAGTCGTGAAGGGGTGAGCTTCCCGAGTGATACTGGTTGTGGTATGTTTTTGAGTATCGAGTATTCTTTTCTGGTTGTTTTATTTCCGCTACAAATGTGTATTTTGAACTGTGTTTTTATCCGCTGTGTGTGTATTTCAAAATGGCTTTCCAGTATTTTTGCCAACTCGTGTGTATTCCAAATGGCCTTTTTGCATTTTGCGAACGCGGCCGCAACGCCTGGGCTGCCCTTCGCGGCACCATCCGTATTGAGTTTCCACCACCCCATATCCGTCTTAATCCAACAAACCGTCATAATTTTATACCTAGGCCCCGGGTTCGGTTTGATGCCCATATAATCAGCCAATGTATCCGCCCCTTCCAAAAATTCCTTTTAATTAATCAAGAAGTAAAGGCTTAATCGGAGCTATTATAGCCAATTGTCAATACAATTGCTCGCATCTAATCAATAAACCCGAGTTTTTATAGAGTTCCGACTTGAATGCATGTAACGTGGTCTTATCTCCTATTAACAAGATTTAATCAAGAAGTAAAGGCTGAGTTGGAGCTATTATAGCTAATCCTTGCTACAACAAGACTTAATCAAAAAGTAAAAGCTTAATTGGAGCTGTTATAGCCAATTCCGGGTACAAAAGGCTCGAATCTAATAATAATCCCGAGTTTTTATAGAGTTCCGACTTGAATGCATGTAACGCGGTCTTATCTCCTATTTACAAGACTTAATCAAGAAGTAAAGGCTTAATTAGAGCTATTATATCCAGTCCTTGCTACAGCTAGAATTAATTAAGAAGTAAAGACTTAATCGTAGTTGTTATAGCCAACTCTAGTACAAAAGGCTCGAATCTAACGAATAAACCCGAGTTTTCATAGAGTTCCGACTCGAATACATGCAACATGGTCTTATGTCCTATTAACCAGACTTAATCAAGAAGTAAAGGCTTAATCGGAGCTATCATAGCCAGTTTTGAGTACAAAAGGCTCGAGTCTATGCATTACCCAAGATGTTAAAATGGTGTTTTCTTTTTAACATTCTGATTTTATTTTGGGCAGGTTTGTTCCCAATACCTCTAATATTCCAAAAAAGTGTACTAATCATTGAGTGGTTTAGCACTACTCCTAGTCCTCCTTTTTGGAACATTATTAGTTTGGGTTTTATTTTTAGTAAGCCTCTAGCTACAAGAAATATGGGGTTTTTTCTTAGAATTCCCTTTAAAAAACTTATTCTCATCAAAATCGGAACAAGCGTCATTGTTATCCGAGAAGGAAGCCTATTGGACAGATTTTTTGGAATTAGTGGACTTGTCGGACCCTCTTCCTGTATCAAAATCAATATCATCATTAGAGTCAAAATCACAACCAGTGCCCGCTACACATTTCTCGAGTGGGGAGTCCATGTTGGAGACCCTGACATCAACAAGAGTTTCACATTCAGCAATATCATGCAAAATAATATCAGGGGTTTTAAATACAATTAAATCTATTATGTTGCCCGTAACAATATTATCAACCGCGGATGAAGTGCCAGAATCCTCGGCAGTAACCATTTTTTCCGGAGAAGATTTGCCTTGGTTAGAGGCTTGATCCAGTTTTTCCAGAGGAAGGAGACTAGGTTTTACGGTATGGGGAGGTGATTTTTTGGCTAGATTTTCAGTCCCTAGACTCCCAAGATTAGGTTCCATCTGGTTGTTATTAGAGAAATCAGATTGTGCTAGACCAGAAACCTGTGTGTCCTCCTCTAATTCTTGTAAAAGAGCAAGAGTTTGAAATTCGTTTTGGGAGCCATATTTGACCGAAACATGGTTGGGACTTTTGAAATTGGCAGAAACTATTTTGGACTTACCTACCCTTACAAAGCCATCGTTTACCTAATTTTTGGTTTTAAAAAACAACAGGTTTTAATGCTGGGTTTCTAATGTAGCACTCTACTATGTCATGACCAATGTGTTTACAGTGTTGGCAATATTTCGGTATTTTTTCAAATTCTATGTCATATTAAGTTTTTACCTCCTCCACTTGGAGATTAATTTTTTGGGTAGGTTGTTCTTCCAAATTGATAACAACACATAATCTAGCAAAATTCATTTTGGTCCGGCTAAGTGTGAAATCATCAGCCTCCACAAAGGTGCCAACCAGGCTGGCTATGGTTTTAAGGGAACATAAATCAAACCATTGTGAGGGTAGAGCATGAATTTTAAACCACACCGGCACTAAGGCCAGTTCATGTTTGAAATCGAAAGATGGTGACCACTAGAACAATCTAATGGGAAAACTTGCAAAATTATAATCCCTTTTCATCCACAGTTTATCACATAGAGTTTTGAAAGTTAGATTGATAAGCACATGTTTACCATTCAAGAAATGCACTTTACACAGTCCAAAACCATAGGCTTTCAGTTGCTAGGATATTACCTGATTAGATGATTTACCGTACGTGAATTTGCCAATAAGGCCAAATCTGTAGAATTCGGAGACTGTATCACATTCCTCCTTTGTGAAGATGGCCGTCGGGATGGAGTCTGAAAAATCCAGCATACCGAATCTAGTATCATCGCTATCCTCCCTAGAGATGGCATCACGGTATGACTTGGGTGCAACCTGGGAAAGCCTTGATGCCGGGGGATTGAGGATCGGTGGAATTTCCCCTTCCTCCAGCAGACCATTTGGAGAGACCTCGTTAGAAGCGCCCATATGCGTATTGACCCGTGAAGTTTTTTCCGGTAATGTTTTTTTTGGATTCTCTGTAGGGACTCTATTTACCTCATTGACTGTGGTATATTTAAAAATGTGAGCCGTGATTTCATTTGCAAGTGATTGAATCTGGTTTTGGGATTTCTCCCAAGGTATGGATGGAGCTTTTGGTGTCGGGTTCACAGGGGTTTCGTGATAGGACGAGCCAGGGTTTTGGTTCGGAGGAGACAACACCGATTTGGCGACCGGTGCTGTTGATTTGAAGGTTTGAATTACCGAGTCTTGGGCCGAAGTTTGCTTCGGAGAGCACTGGAGTGCAGGAGCGACATCACCGCCGTCCAACGCCGGAGACGCCGCATATGTAATACCCGGTTGTAATTCAGTCATTATCATTCAATATTTATTGTTCAGTAATTGTCACTCAGTAATTTTCACTCATTAATGATCATTTGTCACTCAAATTCAATCATTGTATTCACCGTTCAGAGTAATTGTATCGTGTATCAGTCGTCTTTCATCATCAATCTAGTTGGAGAATCGTGTCGTGTTTATCATCATTGTCATCTTCATAATGGGCTATGTGTGAGGAGTAGCGCACGCTATGAACTCTCTTTAGCGCGCGCTAATTGAGTTCAAGTAGCGCACGCTACCTCTCAACACTAGCGCACGCTAATGTACTTCAAGCGGGCAGTCTAGTAGGCACTGGACTGCAGTTGGGTTGTAAGTAGTGCATCCTACGAATGGTAAGTAGCGCGCGCTAGTAGGTCGGAGTAGTGCACGCTATGCAGTAGATGTTGCGCGCGCTAAGGTCGGATCAGGCAGAGTCCAGTAGCTACTGGACTGAGTTGGAATAAATCCTAGCGCACGCTACGAGTAGATATTAGTGTATGCTAATCGGTATCAATAGCGCACGCTGATTATTGTGTGTAGCGCGCGCTACTGCGAACAGATCAGAGAACAGGAGGTTCTGGATTTCAGTACTGGGCAACAGATAAATTGTTAGCGCACGCTAACATTTTGAGTTAGCGCACGCTAAGTATACGGTTGTAGCGCACGCTACAAAAGGTACATAGCGCATGCTACCGTTGCGAGCAGAGGGTACTGGACTACCCAGCACACCTGTTAGCGCACGCTACGCACAAGAGCTAGCGCACGTTAATCTGGGGACAGTATATATTGGACAGTGCAGTCCATTTCGTCATTTCATCATCTCACTTCATTCCTTCGGCGGTTTTGGGCGATTTCGGGCGATTTGGAGAGTGTTCTTCGAGGTGCAATCATCTATCATCATCATCAAGCTTATAATTCGGAGTAATCATCATTTCATCATCTCCTTCACATCAAATCAAGGTAATAACTTCTTGGATCTAGAATTTCAGATTTTTGGGTTTTCCTTCTGATTTCTTCGTGCAAGCTTGGATTGTTGTTGGAATATGTTAGATATGGATTATATACCTTGGATAAACGTATTCCCACAGATTTAATAGCATATATTTCGGATTTCATGTATTGTTGGGGGTTTGATTCAAGAACACATTTGAGTTGACTTTGATATTTGGGGGTTTTCGATTAGATGTTGTCGTTAACTCGATTTGTGGATTCCTATGGGATTATTGATATCATTGAAGGTGTTTTGTTGGTTTGAAATACTCATTTTGGAGTTGGTTTCGATATATTCGGGATTGGATATTATCGAAGGATGTATGTTTGCTAAGTATTCGTTATAATGCCTCAATGAGTTTGGATATTGTTGTACCGACGTTTGAGTTGGTTATAATCGTGTTTGATACGTATATTGAGAGTTTGTTTGTAATCATGTCATTCAAGATTGTTCGAGCGACCGACATCTCTTTTAGGACGTTGTTCGAGGAATGACATTCTTCACCGGTGTTGTGTAAGTTTACACTTACTCAGTTAAAAGGATACTCATTCCTTTCGTTGTTGTTCATTCATAATCATAACTCATTCATATTGTATTAACCGTATTGAGACTTGTAATTGTCGAATAATCACTTCATTCACGAGGAACGACGGTTCCAATCATTTCATTGAGCTATCATTCATTTCACTATTAATTCATCTCGGTGATTCATTCTTGACTTTGTCGGATTATTATTCATTAATATTCTTCATGGTCATTCTTGTTCATATGACCTTTTGGGCTCATCTTGCGTGGCCGGGTGGGGATGTGTGGAATTTTTAGTCGGGCACGTGATGGTCATGTGTTCAGGTTCACCGACACAATGGACTGTGCACACGGTAACGTACCTCCGTGAGACTAAGTAGGTACAAGGACAGGTGTGTCCGGAAAATCGTCTTGTGCACTTGCACATACCATTAATGGCGTACTATGATGCCTCTCTTCAGCGTCATTTCATAATTAAGATATATCATGATTGTGTCTATTCAACTCTTAAGGATTGTTGTTCTGTGTAACTGACCCCGTTGCGGGATGTTGTTTTCAGGTCATGGCAAGGCTAAGGCACGGGAAGAGATCGTGGACGGCGAGGAGTCCCAGTGATACTAGTAGGGGGGCCAGTCCTTTCAGTCTTCATGTTTTTCTTCATTTGTATTCCACTGCAGACTTCTATTTAAATACTCATTTTAATTGGTGTTGTATATTTTATCTTCATATAAAATATACATGTATTCTGTTTTATCCTGCGTGTGTTGTACTTAAAACTCCTCATCGGAGTAATTATCGATATATTGTGGTTCGGTACTACAATTATATCACTTAATTCATTAATTTTCATTCGCCTAGTGAGTCCCAATCGGGGGTCCATGGCACTGTAATATTCGCCTAGTTTGTGGTGTTACAGCAGATACACCTTCCACCGCGGAATTCGGCTGACCCCCAAGATAGACATCCACCGCCGGAGAAGAACCAACCAGTACCGCATGAACGTGATTTTTTTCGCCATGAACAAATGGAGAAGGGCCTCCAAGATTATTTTCATAGGGGTTGAGGTCTGTGTTCTGATAAGAAACAGCCGCTCCATGTGAGTTGAGGAGACCGTGATAGGATTTTTTATCCCACTAGTAGTGGGGTTTGTGTTTTCGAGGTGCGACCTGTGAGTATCTCCCTTTGCCTGTATCCCTTGTGGGGATTTTTTAATTGTGGTATCACAGTACACCAAGTCTGTGGCCGACCCATGTGATAATATCGTGGGATTAGCTGTATTTTGATGGGATGAGGGTAGCTCGTTTTTTGAAGAAACAGATGTAGATCTGTAATTTGGGAGGGTTGATTGGGAGTTCTCCCCATAAGCAATTATATTATCTGCCATAGAGCACATTAATTATCAATAAAGGATCACCGCTCTAGGCGGCAGAAAACGCAAAAAAATACGGAAGTTATCAGATGAATATGCTGATAATGGATGGAAATTCAAAAAAAGTTGAAGAATACGGATGAAGATTGTAGAGAGAAGGGAGAGAAAAAATCATAGAGAGAGAGTTTTACTAAAGACCTAACTCCTAGTAACAATACTTAATCAAGAAGTAAAGGCTTAATCGGAGCTATTATAGCTAATTGTGAATACAAATGCTCGAATCTAATCAATAAAACCGAGTTTTTGTAGAGTTTCGACTAGAATACATATAGTGGTCCTATATCCTAATAACAGGACTTAATCAAGAAGTAAAGGCTGAGTTGGAGCTATTATAGCTAATCCTTGCTACAACAAGACTTAATCAAGAGGTAAAAGCTTAATTGGAGCTGTTATAGTCAATTCTGAGTATAAAAGGCTCGTATCTAATCAATAAACCCGAGTTTTTATAGAGTTCCGACTTGAATGCATGTAACGTGGTCTTATCTCGTATTAACAAGATTTAATCAAGAAGTAAATGCTTAATTGGAGCTATTATAACTAGTACTTGCTACAACAATAATTAATCAAGAAGTAAAGGCTTAATCGTGGTAGTTATAGCGAATTCTCGGTACAAAAGGCTCGAATCTATCCAATAAACCCGAGTTTTCGTAGAGTTTCGAATCGAATACATGCAACATGGCCTTATGTCCTATTAACCAGACTTAATCAAGAAGTAAAGGCTTAATAGGAGCTATTATAGCCATTTTTTAGTACAAGAGGCTCGAATCTAATCAATAAACCCGAGTTTTCATAGAGTTCTGACTCGAATACATATAACGTGGTCTAATTTCCTATTAACATGACTTAATCAAGAAGTAAAGGCTTAATCGCTGCTATTGTAGCCAATTCTCAATACAGAAGGCTAGAATCTAACTAATAAACCAGAGTTTTCGTAGAGCTCCGACTCGAATACATGCAACATGGTCTTATCTGATAATTTCAAGTCTCTACATAAACGATATATTATGAGTGAATTACATGTATGAATGAACAACAACATAAGGTATTGAATATCCTTTTAACCGAGTAAGAATTTACTTACACAATACCGGTGTCGAAATGTCCTTCCTCGAACAATGTCTTAAAAACGAGATGTCGGTCACTCGAACAACCTTGAATGACACAATTACCAATAATCCACTCATTATACGTATCAAGCATGAATTACGATTAACTCAAAGGTCGATACAACAATATCCAAACTCATTGAGGCATTCAAACAAACACTTAGCAAACATACATCCTTCGATAATATCCAATCCCGAATATGTCGAAACCAACTCCAAAATGAATATTTCAAACCAACAAAATAACTCCAATGATAGAAATAATCCCATAGGAATCCACAAAACGAGTTAACGACAACATCTAATCGAAAACCCCCAAATATCAAAGTCAACTCTAAGGTGTTCTTGAATCAAACCCCAACAATACATGAAATCCGAAATATATGTTATCTAATCCGTAGGAATACATTTATCCAAGATAGATAACTCATATCTAACATATTCCAATAACAATCCAAGCTTACATGAAGAAATCGGAAGGAAAACCCAAAAATCCGAAATTCTAGATCCAAGAGATTATTACCTTGATTATTATGTTTGAAGATGATGAAATGGTGATTACTCCGGATTATATGCTTGGAAATGTTGATAGCTGATTGCACCTCGAAGAACACTCCTCAAGAAGCTCCAAATCGCCCGGAACCGATGAAAGAATGAGAAGAAATGACAAATGACGAAATATGGACTACACTGTCCAATTTATAATAATCCCAATTTAGCGCGTGCTACATCCTGTTCTTAGCGTGAGCTAGCGGGTATACTGGGGTAGTTCAGTACCCCCTGTCCTTATCGGTAGCATGCACTACGTACCTTTTGTAGCGTGCGCTACAACCATATAATTAGTGTGCGTTAACACAAATGGTTAGCATGCGCTAACGAATTATTTGATGCCCAGTACTGGAGTCCAGAACCTCCTGTTCTCTGATCTGTTCGCAGTAGCGCGCGCTACACACAAGGTTCAGCGTGCGCTACTGGCCCAAGTTAGCGTACGCTAAAAACCATTTGTAGCTTGCGCTAGGAATTATTCCTAATCAGACCAGTAGCCACTGGACTCTGCCTGATCCGACCATAGCGCGCGCTACACTGACTGCATAGCGTGCGCTACTCCTACCTACTAGCGCGCGATACTTACCATTCGTAGCGTGCACTACTTACAACCCAACTGTAGTCCAGTGCCTTCCGGACTGCCTGCTTGAACTGCACTAGCGTGCGCTAGTGTTTAGAGGTAGCGTGCGCTTCCTGTACTCAATTAGCGCACGCTAAAGAGAGTACGTAGCGTGCGCTACTCCTCACACACAGCACACTAAGAAAATGACAACGATGATAAACACGGCACGATTCTCCAACTAGATTGATGATGAATGACGATTGTCATACGATACAATTACTCTGAACGGTGAATACACTGATTGAATATGAGCGATGAATGATCATTAATGAGTGAAAATTACTGAGTGACAATTACTGAATGATAAATACTGAATGATAATGACTGAATTACAACCGGGTATTACATACACCCCCCTTAAAAGAGTTTCGTCCCCGAAACTAAGGGTCAAACAACTCGGGATAACTGTCCCGCATACTATCCTCGGTTTCCCACGTAGCCTCTTCGAATCCGTGTCTAGACCACTGAATTTTTACCAAAGGAATCGTCTTGTTCCTAAACTCTTTGATTCGCCACTCTAAGACTCGTATAGGACGCTCCTCATACGAATGATCATCAGCGATCTCGATTTCATCGAACTGAAGTATGTGACTCAGGTCGGCAACATACTTCCGTAACTGAGATACGTGAAACACATTATGAATTCGGCTGAACGCCGGAAGTAAGGCCAATCGATAAGCTAACTCGCCTACTCGATCCAAAATCTCAAACGGTCCAATGAATCTCGGACTCAACTTTCCCCTCTTCCCAAAACGGAAGATACCTCGACTCGAGGATACCTTGACCAAAACATGGTCACCCGTCACGAACTCTAACGGTCGATGACGATTATAAGCGTAAATTTCTGTCGACTCTGAGTGGTCAACAAATGACTCCTGATCAAAGCTACCTTCTCACGGGAGGCTATAAGCATATTGGGCTCGGTGCCGATTGATTCTGATAAGTCATCCCAACACAAAGGAGATCGACAACGATGACCATACAAGGCCTCGTAAGGTGCCATCTTAATCGAAGCATGCCAACTATTATTGTACGTGAACTCGATCAACGGTAGTTGGGCTTCCCATCGTCTTTCCAATCGAGAACACATGCCCTCAACATGTCCTCCAAAGTCTGAATAGTCCTCTCTGATTGTCCGTCGGACTGAGGATGAAAAGCTGTACTGAGATTAAGCTGAGTTCCCATAGCACGATGAACTGATTTCCAAAAATGAGACAAAAATCGTCTGTCACGATCGGAAATGATACTATTAAGAGTACCGTGCAGTCTCACTATCTTTTTGATGAACAACTGGGCAAGTCTCTCGGGACCCCACGTATCCTTAATCTCAAGGAAATGAGCTGATTTAGTTAAGCGGTCCACAATTATCCAAATTGTATTCATGCCACGACGACTCGTCGGCAATCTTGTGATGAAGTCCATCGAAATATCTTCCCACTTCCACTCTGGAATAGGGAGCGGTTTCAGCATACCCGCCGGTCGCTGATGTTCTATCTTGACTTGTTGATAGGTTAAGCATCTCGAAACAAATTCCGCGACTTCTCGCTTCATATTACTCCACCAGTAATTTTGTTTCAAGTCTTTGTACATCTTGCTAGACCCCAGATGAATGGAATAAGGGGTAGCATGAGCTTCTCTCAAAATCGATTTTTTCAACTCGTCATTTGCCGGTACGCACAACCGATTCTTAAATCGCAAAAATCCATCCTCGCGGACCACAAATCTAGGGGCTTTCCCCTGAGTCACATCATCTCGAATGCGTACCAAAAATGGGTCTGAACCCTGATTCACCCTGATCGCCTCCTCAAGTGGTGATGAAATCTCTAACGTACAAAGTTGCCCTTGTACTCACTGTAACCAGACCTCGATCTCGGGTCTCAGAAATTCCTACTGAAGTTCCCTCTGAACTGTTAAATGAGCAAGCATCTGCTCCTGAACGGACTTACGACTCAAGGCGTCGGCGACAACGTTCGCCTTGCTTGGGTGGTAAAGTATCTCAATATCATAATCTTTGATTAGTTCTAACCACCGTCTCTGTCGCATATTTAACTCCTTCTGAGTAAATATATACTTTAAACTCTTATGATCGGTGAATATCTGACAGGTAACGCCATAAAGATAATGACGCCAAATCTTCAATGCGAACACCACGACTGCTAGCTCCACGTCGTGGGTCGGATAATTGACCTCGTAAGGTCTCAATTGTCGTGAAGCATAAGCAATAACTTTCCCATTCTGCATTAGTACACATCCGAGACCCTGTCCGGACGCATCACTATAAACCACAAATCTTTTCGTCCCTTGCGGTAAAGAAAGGACAGGCGCTGAAATTAATCGGCTCTTGAGTTCCTCAAACATCTGCTGACACGCATCAGACCACGTGTATTTCTTATCCTTCCGTAAAAGGTTCGTCATGGGTTGAGCAATTTTAGAAAATCCTTCCACAAATCGCCGATAATAACCAGCTAATCCGAGGAAACTCTGGATTTCCTTAACATTCTTCGGAGGTTGCCAATCTCGGATCGCCTCCGTCTTCTGAGGGTCGACACGAACTCCGTCAGATGAAATTACATGTCCGAGAAATGTCACTTCGGACATCAGAACTCACATTTGGAAAACTTTCCATAAAGCTGCTCTCGTCTCAACACGTCGAGCACCTGATGAAGGTGAAACTCGTGTTTCTTCCCAGTCACGAGAATAAATTAGAATGTCATCAATAAAGACAACCACGAAGCGATCAAACTAGTCGATGAAGACCCGATTCATTAATTCCATGAACACCGTAGGTGTATTAGTTAACCCAAACGGCATTACCACAAACTCATAATGACCATAGCGTGTTCGGAACGCCGTCCTTGCGATATCCGACTCTCGAATTCGCAACTGATGATATCCAGATCTTAAGTCGATCTTGGAAAATACTGAAGCTCCCTGAAGTTGATCCAAAAGATCATCGATATGGGGTAGAGGATACTTATTCTTGATCGTCACCCGGTTCAATTCCCGGTAATCGATACACAAGCGGAACGAACCATCCTTCTTCTTGACAAACAAAATAGGTGCCCCCCACGGGGACGCACTCGGCCGGATATAACCCTTCTCGGTCAACTGCGCTAATTGATTCGTCAACTCCTGCATCTCGGTCGGGGCCATTCGGTACGGTGCCTTCGATATTGGGGGCGTACCAGGCTCCAACTCAATCGTGAATTCCACATCTCTCTATGGAGGCAAACCAGGTAACTCGTCTGGAAATACATCGGCATATTCTCACACTACAGGAATATCCGTCAACATTAATGATGGTTTCTCGGTCTTGGTCATATAGCACCAATAACCGACACACCCCTGATTAAGTAATCTCACTGCTTTCATCAAGTTGATGACCCTACCGGAACAGCTGGGATTACCTCCCTGAAAAACACATTCGACTCCATCGTTTGAAATGATAGTGACCATACGCTTACGGACATTAATGGTGGCATCATGATGATCTATCAAATCAATACCCAAGATGACGTCGTTTCTCGGTAAATCTACCACGATTGGGTTTGCTAACCAATCACGGTCATGAAACTGAATAGGATAATCCTTAAACTCACTATTCCCGATAATTCTTCTACCATCATGTAGACCAATGACATAAGGCTCACAACTAGTAGCACTACCCAGACGTAGTCTACTCAAACATGACTCGGAAATGAATGAATGAGATGCACCAGTATCAAAAAGGGTACACACAGGTTGAGATAGAATTTCGAGTGTACCTGAGATCATTCGGCCTTCCGGATCATCAGCTTTCTTCATCTCATAAATTCGGGGCTTGCCAGCCCCGGAACCGGATGCTCCCGTCTGATAGCTGTGGGCTCCGCCTTTATTAGCCCCCGTCATCTTAAACGACGCGGACTGAGTGGCCTGATTCGGAACCTCTAACTGTTTCGGGGCCTGAGATGACACCGGATTAGGTTTGGAGTCCTTTCGGCAAAAACAGGCCCTATGCCCCGCCATTCCACAGTTATTGCACGTGACGGTTTGCCTCAAACACTTCGTGCTGTAATGACCCTGTTCTCCACAGTTGAAATAGGTAATGGCCGAACTGGCCGCTCGTGACTGAGATTCCGCTGGTTTGGGTGCCATAGGAGGTTGCTCAGTGAAAGTAGAGCCCGCTCGAGGCTTCTTGAAAGTTGCCTGACTGCCTTCAGGCTGATTTCGATTCTTAGACTTCTTGCCAGCAGATGATGGTTGTTTCTTAGCAATCTCTTTAGCAGTAAGCTCATAAGTAAGAGCTTTCTCAATGAATTCGTCCAGAGTGGTGCAATTGTGATTAAGCAACTGCATCTGCATACGAGGCTTCAACCTCTTACTGAAAATCTTTATCTTGTCTGCCTCGGAGGGAATAATTGACGAGGCGAAAGGGAGAAGCTCCTGAAATTTCTCGGCAATGGCCAGAACATCATCGTCCGCTGAGAGGTCGGGAGTGAGTAATTCCGATAACTTGGCCTCTCTGAATGGGGCCAGATAATACCTCTCCAACATGAGAGTCTTGAGTTGATCCCATGTACATGATCCGTCGGTGGGCTTCAATGATAACCACCACGAATGAACGCTCTTACCCAGATAGTAAGCCGCAACTGGAACTTTATGCCTTTTGGGGCAATCCACCATAGCAAATAACTTCTCGAAATGCTCAAGCCAATGGACAATATCCGCCGGGTCAGATGAGCCCTTAAAGGTAGGTGGTCTTTGGCGAGAGATGTCGCCAATAATGCTGCTCACACCCCTCTCCTGCCCCTGAGGTGGCGGCGGAGGAGCCTGTTGATTCTGAGTAGCCGAATTCTGCATCGTCTCCATGAGGCGTGCCATTTGAGTCATCTGGGCCATCATGCCCTGCATAAAAGCGAGTGGGTCAACCCGAACACCCTCTGAATGAGCTGTGTCCCGGGTACGACTCCCTGACATTGAATGATCATTTCCAGGAGAATGAGTGGCGGCGTCGCTGCTCGATGAATTAGCATTATTCCTCGCGTTCGCACGCGTATTCACACGAGTTCTCGGGGTTCGGCCCGTACCGCGGCCTCTTCCCCCACGTCCTCTGCCAGCTCTTTCCATTCTGAAGTGGGAAAGTCACAAGATGATTATATATTTCGCATGAATATCACATTATGATTTCGTTCTGAACGATAAAAGTGAGCACACGTGCCCAAACAAAATGATTACATGAATGATCAACTGAAGTGACGAGATTATCTGTTGATATCCTTTAAATGATTATCTTGAACAAGTTAACAAGGTTAATGATACGATGCTCAAGGTCAAAAACTGAACAGTGAAATGAACTGAGTGATTAATGAGTGAACATGATCGACATGATCACAAATGCAAATGATGAAAATCTTACTGTTCTTTGGTCTGAGGGGCTCGGCTCTTGCACGGGTCAAACGTGACGCGAAAGTCCAATGATACTAGTCTGATGAACGATGATTTCAATGAGACATGACTTGGAAGGTGGTATTCAAAATCACGCTCCGATACCAACTCTGTAACACCCCAAACTAGGCGAATATTACAGTGCCGTGGACCCCCGACTGGGACCCACTAGGCGAATGAAAATTAATGAATTAAGTGATATAATTGTAATACCGAACCACAGTATATCAATAATTACTCCGATGAGGAGTTTCAAATACAACACACCCAGGAAAAAAAACAGAATACATGTATATTTTATATGAAGATAAAATATACAACACGAGTTAAAATGAGTATTTAAGGTGGAAGTCTGCAGCGGAATACAAATGAAGGAAACATGAAGACTGAAAGGACTGGGGGCTCCTACTAGTATCAATGGAACTCCTCGCCGTCAACGTTCTCTTCCCGTGCCTTAGCCTTGCCATGACCTGAAAACAATATTCCCCCAACGGGGTCAGTTACAAAGAACAACAATCCTCAAGAGTTGAACAAAATACAACAATCACATGAATGAATTAATGAATTAAGTTGAATGATGAGCATCAATGTACGCCCGACTGAACTGAGTAATAGCACAAATAGCCCAGTGTCTGGAGTCCCGCATATACACCCGCTATTGGCCTAATTAGTCTCATGGTTAAATGTGTCCGGAGCCCCGCGTATACACATTACCATGCGCACAGTCCAATGTGTCTGGAGTCCCGCATATACACATGACCATAGTGTGCCCGACTAAAATTCCACACATACGCCAACTGGCCAGGCAATATAATTCCGGAAGATCACCGGAACAAAATGACTAAGGTGAGGAGTAGTGAATAGAATCCGATAAGGATCAAGAACGACTCACCGAGATGAAATAATGATACAACGAGTGATAGCTTCAATGAAATGATTTTGGAACTGTCGTTCCTCGTGAGTTACACGATGAGTTGATAATTACAAATCTCGACATGAACGATTGATTGAACAACAACATAAGGTATTGAATATCCTTTTAACCGAGTAAGAATTTACTTACACAATACCAGTGTCAAAATGTCCTTCCTCGAACAATGTCCTAAAAACGAGATGTCGGTCGCTCAAACAACCTTGAATGACACAGTTACCAATAATCCGCTCAATATACGTATCAAGCATGAATTACGATTAACTCAAAGGTCGATACAACAATATCCGAACTCATTGAGGCATTCAAACAAACACTTAGCAAACATACATCCTTCGATAATATCCAATCCCGAATATGTCGAACCCAACTCCAAAATGAATATTTCAAACCAACAAAATACCTATAATGATAGAAATAATCCCATAGGAATCCACAAAACGAGTTAATGACAACATCTAATCGAAAACCCCCAAATATCAAAGTCAACTCCAAGGTGTTCTTGAATCAAACCCCAACAATACATGAAATCCGAAATATATGTTATCAAATCCGTAGGAATATATTTATCCAAGGTAGATAACTCATATCTAACATATTCCAATAACAATCCAAGCTTACATGAAGAAATCGGAAGGAAAACCCAAAAATCCGAAATTCTAGATCCAAGAGATTATTACCTTGATTATGATGTTTGAAGATGATGAAATGATGATTACTCCGGATTATATGCTTGAAAATGTTGATAGCTGATTGCACCTCGAAGAACACTCCTCAAGAAGCTCCAAATTGCCCGGAACCGATGAAAGAATGAGAAGAAATGACAAATGACGAAATCTGGACTACACTGTCCAATTTATAATAATCCCAGTTTAGCGCGCGCTAGATCCTGTTCTTAGCGTGCGCTAACGGGTATACTGGGGTAGTCCAGTACCCCCTGTCCTTATCGGTAGTGTGCGCTACGTACCTTTTGTAGCGTGCGCTACAACCATGTAATTAGCGTGCGTTAACACAAATGGTTAGCGTGCGCTACGAATTATTTGATGCCCAGTACTGGAGTCCAGAACCTCCTGTTCTCTGATCTGTTCACGGTAGCGAACGCTACACACAAGGTTCAGCGTGCGCTACTGGCCCAAGTTAGCGTACGCTAATAACCATTTGTAGCGTGTGCTAGGAATTATTCCTAATCAGTCCAGTAGCCACTGGACTCTGCCTGATCCGACCTTAGCGCGCGCTACACCGACTGCATAGCGTGCGCTACTCCTACCTACTAGCGTGCGCTACTTACCATTCGTAACGTGCGCTACTTACAACCCAACTGCAGTCCAGTGCCTTCTGGACTACCTGCTTGAACTGCACTAGCGTGCGCTAGTGTTTAGAGGTAGCGTGCGCTACTTGTACTCAATTAGCGCACGCTAAAGAGAGTACGTAGCGTGCGCTACTCCTCACACACAGCACACTAAGAAAATGACAACAATGATAAACACGGCACGATTCTCCAACTAGATTGAGGATGAATGACGATTGTCATACGATACAATTACTTTAAACGGTGAATACAATGATTGAAGATGAGCGATGAATGATCATTAATGAGTGAAAATTACTGAGTGACAATTACTGAATGATAAATGCTGAATGATAATGACTGAATTACAACCGGGTATTACACTACACGCCCCATCGAATGAAATACAAAATAAATTAGAGGAGCTGACCCCCAAATTAGGCAACTGTTTTTGGTGTTTGCCCCATCAATAATAGTGTTACACATAGACTTTTCTACTCCTAATATATGAATAGGCCAATTTATCAAGTTTAAGAAGGCCACGAATATTTCCTTTCGGATTGGAGATATCATGGAAATGAAAATCTTGACGTTCACATCCTTGATTGGCCAAAAAGTTGGCAACGGTATTACCTTAGCGAAAAATATGGGAGAATCGAATGTCGAATTTGTCCATTAAAGCCCGAATTTTACAAATGAGGCCATGGAGTTGCCAATGACACGAAGATGATTGCTCAATCAAATGAAGTGCCACCTTCGAGTCGACCTCCACCCAAACATTGATGAATTTATGTTCAAAGCACAAATCGAGCCCCCTCCAAATGGCGTAGATTTCAGCGTAATTGTTGGTTTGAACCCCAAGAAATTCCGAAAACATGAAAAGCGGATTACCAAGGTGATCCCGGGCAATCCGCCCCCCGCGGACCCAATGCCCGGGCTGCCCTTCGCGGCACTATCCGTATTGAGTTTCCACCACCCCATATCCGGCTTAATCCAACGAACCGTCATAATTTTATACCTAGGCCCCAGGTTCGGTTTGATGCCCATATAATCAGCCAATGTATCCGCCCCTTACAAAAATTCCTTTTAATTAATCAAGAAGTAAAGGCTTAATCGGAGCAATTATATCCAATTGTCAATACAATTGATCGCATCTAATCAATAAACCCGAGTTTTTATAGAGTTCCAACTTGAATGCATGTAATGTGGTCTTATCTCCTATTAACAAGATTTAATCAAGAAGTAAAGGCTGAGTTGGAGCTATTATAGCTAATCCTTACTACAACAAGACTTAATCAAGAAGTAAAAGCTTAATTGGAGCTGTTATAGCTAATTCTGGGTACAAAAGGCTCGAATCTAATAATAATCCCGAGTTTTTATAGAGTTCTGACTTGAATGCATGTAACATGGTCGTATCTCCTATTAACAAGACTTAATCAAGAAGTAAAGGCTTAATTAGAGCTATTATATCCAGTCCTTGCTACAGCAAGAATTAATTAAGAAGTAAAGACTTAATCGTAGTTGTTATAGCCAACTCTAGTACAAAAGGGTCGAATCTACGCAATAAACCCAAGTTTTCGTAGAGTTCTGACTCGAATACATGTAATATGCGTCTAATTTCCTATTAACATGACATAATCAATAAGTAAAGGCTTAATCGGTGCTATTGTAGCTAATTCTTAATACAGAACGCTCGAATCTAATCAATAAACTCGAGTTTTTATAGAGTTCCAACTCGAATGCATAAAACCTGGTCTTATCTCATATTAACAGGACTTAATCAAGAAGTAATGTAGGTCACAAGTCGTCCAGGAACAAGTCTAGAGGGGGGGTGAATAGACTTGTTGAAACTCTTGAACTCTTTTTCTCAAAGAGTGAGTTTCTTCAGCTGATGGTCAAACAAATGACTTGGAGTCGTTTGTTCTTGGATATGTGCGGAAGTCAGCTGATGACGAATATAAATTAACTTAATGAAACACTTAACAATGTATGCAGCAGTTAAGGTATGATGCAGTAAAACAGTAAATGACACAGGCAATTATAGTGGTCTCAGAGGTGGGGTAATCCTCTACTAATCCACTTTTCTCCAAACCAGTTGGAGATGAATTCACTATAATTTTCAACCAGTGATAAATATTACAGTGATTCAACCACAATACAATGACTTCCAACGGTGGAAATCCGTGCCGTTGTACACACACTTGGCCTTGCACCTCTTGATCCTCGATCCTCGGATGCCTTCTGATCTCTTACTTCAACGGTGAAGTACCACGTACTCAAGATTATAGACAAGAGTGTTTGTCTTCTCCAACTTAAGAGCTTCCTTAAATATGAACTTTTTGGATCTGCTCTTTTCACGATGCTATTTGATTGCTTGAGATTGCTTTGTTTGTTTTGATCGCTAGAATGTATGTTCGCACCGCGTGTTGCTCAGTTTCAAATCTCTGGATATATATAGGTCACGATCTCTGAGCTTCTTCCTTGTAGCCGTTGCAAATCTTTGAACAAATCCGTCCGTTGGAGGGAGACTTCATTGTTTAATCTTTTACGAGCGTTGCAAGTGGATTCCCATTATTTAATTTTATCTTCCGACCGTTGTGAGGACTTACGCATGTGGCCGAATCTATTGAATATAAAAGGATTAAAGTCTTCACGGTGGGTCAGGATGATTTAATTAAATCATATCTCTAGTGGGAATCACTCCAATTTGTCTCTTCACGTTGCATGTGAGCTTTCCGTAATATTTGACTTTTCAAAGCATGCTGACGTGGACTTGGAGTACTAAATTTGTAGTTGAGTAGGTGATGTGCGGCTTACATCTTCTGCGAGTAGGTCCTCTCATTCCTTGTTTGTGACTTATGCAGTCGAGCGACTTCCACGAGGTACCTCGAGCATGATCTGGTCAAACTTCTCTGATAAACTTAGTTGACCAGAGCTACTCTGACTGGAGTCGGCTGTACTTCTCTGATGGACAAGGCTGTACTTTAGTACTTAGCCGATTTTCAGCCTAACTAACTTTGGCCTACAGAAGACACTCATTTGGTTCTTCTTTACATTTTGCCAAGTTATACTTAACATATTTTGGCCTATGGAAGATACTCATTTGGTTCTTCCTTACATTTTGCCAAGTAATAAACATTTGATTTTAATTTAATGACATCATCAAAATCTAACAAGTATTCCTAACAAATTCCCCCTATTTTGATGATGGCAAAACTAAGTAAGAAATCAAATGACCAAGTCTGCACTTAAGTGCGAGACAAAAAAAACTGAAATCAGTCTAATATTGAGACAACTGGAAATTGTCATTCAACAGACTGTTTATAAACTTTTCTGACTTATCATTGAAATTTTACAAGAATGTTTTAAGTACAGAAAATAAAATTACAAGTAAGAGAAATAACTAAAAGATCATCTGCCTCTTCCTCTGCCTCTTCGAATAGGCTGCTTGGCAGGCTTGAATGGTTTGGCTCCGATAGGTCTTACCTTGACTGGAGCAAGACCATATTTTCTTTTTACCACGAGTGCTGCGAAATCCTGCTCTTGCTGAGATCTGAATCTGTTCTCGAGGCACACTAGCTTGATTTCCTTTTGAAGTTGTAATTCATCAAGTTCACCATCCATACGGATTGGTGCTTCTTCTGCTCTGAATGGAGGGATCATAGGAAAAGCTTTTTGCTCTTTAGCGTGCTTCTTGAGAACAGCCCAAAGTTTCGGATAGATTTCTTCCATGAAGTTTATGAAAATTTCCTGTGGGGAGAGTTTGTCATCTTGAAGGAGTTCCCAGACATAATAGTCTCTGATAAACCTCTTCCTAGCAGCTCCCCACATCTCAAGAGCTTCAAATGGAACGAAATCCTCAACATACCATAGCTCCAACCCTTCCCATTCAAGAGTGGGTTCAAAGTCGCCTCTGGTTCTTCTTCTTTTTCCTACAGGCTGGTCAGCCTGGTCATCTCGATCTACAGCTTCCTTTCTTTTTAGACTGGAGGGTCCTTCAATCTGAGGGACATCCTGCTTCTTTTTGCTTCTGATTTCTCTCTCTTCCCCCTGAATCCTCTCTTCCCCTTTTGCCAAAGATCAATAAGGGTTATCAGCTCTTTGTTCCATGCGGCTCATCCAATCGGACATGCCAAAAGGCATTACGTTGTTTGTAGGAGGAGGAGGCTGAGGGATCTCTCTCGAAGAAGAGTGTCAATCTTGGCATTTATGGTGCGAAGGTCGAGTGACACGAGTTGACGACTCCCAATAGTGTCTCTGACAATTTGCTTGATCAGCTCAGTCATGGTAGGAGATAACTGAGCTGATGGAGAGTGCTCTCCTGAACCTTCTGCAAGAGAACCACTAGACTGCAGGCTCCTGGCTGCAGCTGGTAGATCAGATTGGGTTTTCTCCGGGGTCCCTGACCTGGAGTCTTCTGCCAGCTCTACGTCTAGGCTGGTGTACCGGGCAGGTACAACAATCCTGTCTGCAGCTTCATGAGTAGCCTCTGGCTCTGGCTCTTGCTCTTTGGCTCCTTCTCTCTCTCCTTCTTTCCCTTCTCCTTCTCCAAATTTTTCTTTCTCTTTTTCCTCATCTTTTTCTTTTTCTTTTTCTGCTCCTCCTTCACCTCCATCATCATTGTTATCATCATCATCATCATCATCATTTTTATCATCATCTTTCTCCTTCTCTTCTCCTTCATCTTTTTCCTGCTCTACTTCTTCTCCTTCTTTTTCATCTCCTTCATCCACCACTTCTTCTGTTTTCTCAATCTCCTCTGTTTGTTTTTCAACTGGTATATTTTCTTCAGATTCTTTCTCTTCTTCTTCTTCTTCAGCCTCCAAATTGATAATTTCATTCTCACCATCAACTTCTTCAATCCTAATCTCCTTTTCTACTTCCTCTTCCTCCTCTTCTCCAAAAGTGCCATCAAAAATACTGAGCATTATAGAATGGATACATTGGTCCATGTTGGTTTTAAAGTGTGACATGAACCAATTATCCTGGAGGAGTAAGGCTAAATCTGACTCTTTGCAAAAGTTAATCAGAACATCCTCAGTGGCTTGGGGATATTCCCAACCACTAGTTTCAACAAAGGTTTGAAGATTTGTAAAAGACAGGGTTTTGAGAGTTTTCCACTATTTAAAAATATTTACAAAAGAGTGTTTTTCTGCTTGTGGTTTGACAAGCTGAAGTTGTTCAATAGAGAGATTAAAAGTATTATTTTCTAAAAGGTTGAAAGTGTAATCTGCTTCAGGAATAGAGATAACAAGACCTGCTTCCTCTTCTTCGGATATGTAGGCTGGGGGGTGAGAAGAGGTACAATCCGAGTTTCAGTATCTGGTGCAGGCAAGTCTGGATGGATTGGTGATTGGACTGATGGGCTGGCGTGATGCTCAGACTGCTCTCCCTCGCTGAACTGCAGCTTCCTAGGCCTCTTAGGAGAGGGTTCAGGTGATGACTGCAGGTGAGAGGGTCCTTCTGGGGCTGGTCCCCGTCTCTTGAATCGGATGGCAATTGGAGTATCGTCAGACTCGTTCCCGGACTCGACTGCAGTTCCGATCTCAGCTGCAGGTCTGTCCGATTCCTCTGATAAATCGTATCTTGGGTAATACGGAGAGTCCGGAAAATCCTTCAACAACTGGGCTGCTCTCCCAGTGACTCCAACTTTCTTCTTGTCATGATCCATGTGACCTAGCCTCTTGTTCGGGTGGAAAGGGTCAATGTTTCCTTTAGCCACTCCGATTTTCTCCAAAAGCCAACTAAGATGCGTTCCGAACGCCAACTTAGTTTTGAATTTCTTCTCATCCTCGAGCCATTCGACTTTGTTCACTTCGCGAACAAGTTGTCTGAAAATATAATCCGCCCAATCAACTTCTTCTTCTTGAATTAACGCACCCAACACCATGAATTTGGATGATGACAGTTGGTCATAGCTGCCTGCCATCCCCATCACTATCTTGTTGGTGATGTCTAAATCAACTCGATAAATCTTCTTCAACTCATTCCTCTTTGCTGTAAACTTCAATTTCTCTGGGATATTCTCGACTTTGATCGTTTTCCATGTTTCGGCGGGTGATTGTTTAAGAGCTTCGACCGCCAAACCGCGATGTTTCATCCCAAATACAGAACGAATCTTCTCTCGATCTATGGTGACTGGAATTCCGCCGACTGAGCTGTTAATCCCGTGCTGAATCAGAGAGGCATTACGATAAAATTCAACAACATCTTCCTTGAACAAATGTTGCGGGTTAATGTCGAGAAACAGGTAGATTCCATTCAGCTTCATCGCCCGGATCAGATTGAGCATATCGAAGTACTCTAGATTTGCTTCTAATAAACCTTCGAAATCGACGACCATGGAGAAGATGACCTGGTCCTTCACCGCCTTCAAGTTTACGCCTTCAAAAGATGCCATTTCTGCAAAAAGGATTTTAGGATTTTTAGTGTGTATTTTTGCTCTGTAAGTTCTAGGGTTTCTGTAAGCGTAAAGAGTAAACTGAAAGGTTTTCTTCCTTATAAAGAAGATGAAAAGACGTTTGTATTAGTTTATTATAAATTTGAACGGTGGTACGCCTTTTGATATTCTTTTGAATTTCAAATTTGAATCGGTGGCCCTATTTAAAATTTGACGGTTGATTCTGATTGGCCACCGTAGAGGTTAATTAAATAGGCGTTTGACGCGTGTATTAAAATTGCCACTTGGCTAATAAAGATGTATATTTTAAATGCCATTTTAGCCAAAATAATATTTATAAATGTGACAGATAATAATTAAAAATTTAGAGATCAGTTTAGAGAACTTAGTGGTCCGATTTCGTTGATTGTTGACCACTCGCAACATGTGAGTTTGACTTCTCTTTGGTATTCTGTACGGCTAAGTTGCTTCGTCGGCTTTCGTCTTCTCGCTTGCATCGGCTTAGGTGATTAAGTGTCCGTCCTTCCTTCAACTTGCTTCAGAACTAGATTCCCAATCTAATAATCCAAGGTCTCTGCTAAGCTCTAGGAATCTTTCTTCTGGCAGGGGTTTGGTGAAGATGTCAGCTATTTGGTAGTCTGTGCTGACTCTTTCAACTCTAACCCTTTTGTTAAGCACATGGTCTCGAATGAAATGGTGCTTAACGTCAATGTGCTTCGTCCTTGAGTGCAAAACCGGATTGTTGGTTATTGCAATAGCACTATTGTTGTCACACCAAATTGGAACTTCATTGGCAATAATATTATAGTCCCTTAACTGTTGTCTGATCCATAGAATGCATGGCATGACTACTGCACTAGGTATTCGACTCAGTAGTGGATATGGAGTTAGAAACACGCTTCTTGCTAAACCAGATATCGATCTGGTTCCTAGGAATTGACACGTTCCACTAGTGCTCTTCCTATTGATTTTGCATCTGCGAAATCCGCATCCGAGTATCTGATAGCTCGAAGTTGTCATCCTTGGGATACCATAGTCCAACATTAATTGTAGACTTTAGGTATTTAATTATTCTCTTGGCCGCATCTAGGTGTGATTGCTTGGCTTGGTGAATCTTGCACAAACTCCAACGGCATATGATATGTCGGCTCGCTGCGGTGAGGTGAAGAGATCCGATGAGTCCTCTGTAGTGGGTTGAGTCCACCGATATGCTCGCCTGCCTCGCATCCGGTGAGTACTTGTGCTCATTGGAATTCTTGCGGGCTTGGCTGATTCCATTCCATATCTCTTGATAAGATCCCTGGTATACTTTGCTTGGTTGATGAAAATTCCTTTTTCCATCTGCTTAACTTGTAATCCGAGAAAGAAGTTAAGCTTTCCCATCATACTCATCTCAAATTCTCCTTGCATGAGGTTGGAGAATTTCTCGCATAGTTCTGGATTGGTTGACCCGAATATGATGTCATCCACATAAATCTGAACTATTAATATGTGGCCTTCGTGTTCCACTCTGAATAGGGTCTTCTCCACTTTTCCCTTGCAAAATCCATTTTTCTCAAGAAACACAGACAGTGTTTCATACCATGCTCTCCGTGCTTGCTTGAGTCCATACAGAGCTTTCAACAGCTTATAGACTTTGTCTCCTTTGACAAAACCTGGGGGTTGCTCTACATAGACTTCTTCTTTTAGGATTCCATTCAGAAACGCACTTTTTACATCCATCTGGTAGACTTCAAAGTCCTTGAATGCAGCATATGCGAGGAATAGTCTGATGGCTTCTAATCTTGCAACAGGTGCATAAGTTTCATCAAAATCTATTCCCTCACACTGTGCATAACCTTTTGCTACGAGTCTTGCTTTATTTCTAACAACAGCTCCGTCTTCATCACTCTTGTTTTTATACACCCATTTGGTGCCAATAACTTTCTTGTGATCGTGCATGCATTGTTAGTTCCCAAACTTTGTTTCTTTCCATCTGCTCCAATTCCTCTTGCATGGCATTAATCCATGAATAATCTTCCAAGGCTTGTTCTCGTCTTGGGTTCAATTTGCGACATGAAACATGAGAACATCGCCATTCTGCTTGGTAGAGTTGACTGTCTTGTCTTGACTCCATCGACCAACTTTCCGATAATTTGCTGAATTGGATGATCCTTGAGCCATTTGGGGATCTCGTCCTCTTCTCGGGTTTGTTCCCCTGTTGGATTGCTCGGTGGTTATCTCGCATCACCGGGTTCTAGTCTGCAGAATCGGATCGGCTACCGCCTTGTCATCTGCAGCTTGGTTCGAATCGCAGATGAGTCTTTGTCACTCGGCCGGGTCTTCTTCCGCAAAGAATCGGATCGATAGGTTTGGTGATCTGTCGATCTGCATTGGGTCTTCGTCACTGCGGTTGGGTCATCAGCTGATCTGCAGTGAGTCCACCATTCCAGTGTCATGTATAATGACTTCTTCAAGGGTTCGACTTGAGCTTGTTCTCAATTTGCTCAAGTTGTTTCTGTACTCAACAGTAGATTCATCAAAAACAACATGGGGTGTTTCTTCCACAACTAAGGTTCTTTTGTTAAAAACTCTATATGCCTTGCTTTTTGGGAATATCCCATAAATAGACCATCGTCGCTTTAGCATCAAAGGCATTTAGCCGTGTTTTACCGTTGTTGTGGATGAAACACTTACAACCAAAAACATGAAAGTAAGCAACAAGAGGAGTTCTATTATTCCAAACCTCATAGGAGTTTTGCCATGTCTCCCTACTATCATACTCTGCTCAGGTGTGGCAGGTGTGTTAATGACTTCAGCCTTGTAACCTTTGGGTAGGTCCGCTTCGCAATCATGGACCTTGCCGCTTCCTTCGTGGTTCTGTTCCTTCTTTCAAAGAACACCATTCTCACGGGGCGTCTGGGCCGCAGAGCTCATCTTTGGATCCCATTCTGATCGCTGAAATCAGTTATCGCCTTGTTGAGAAACTCTCCTCCTCTATCTGATCTGATCTTGATTATGGAGAGGGATTTCTCATTCTGGATCCTTCTCAGCAGCTCAGGTAGCTTGGTCAGGGTTTCACTTTTCTTGAATAGAAAAATGATCCAAGTGTACCTTGAATAATCATCTACTATTACAAGAGCATGCTCTCAGCCGCTCAAAGTCCTTGGTTTGATAGGACCAAATAGATCCATATGTAGTAGATCTAAGATCCTTGTTGTGAGCGTTGTAGGCTGAACTGGCTTGAACGATGCTTTAGTCTGCTTTCCCTTCTGACATGCATCACACAGTGCTTCCTTCTTGAATACTTCATTTGGAAGTCCTCTGACCAGCTTCTGAGAGCTAATCTTGTTGATGGCTTTGAAGTTCAGGTGACATAGTCTTTTGTGCCACAGCCATCCATTCTCAGCTACAGTCTTGGATAGAAAACAGGAGTTAGGTGTCCCTGTGTTCCAATCAATCATGTATACATCTCTTCTTCGAAAACCTTGTAGCTTTATTTCTCCAGATAAGATGTCTATCACCATACACTTCAAGATGGTGAAGACTACTAGATTCTTCTCACACGTAATCGGGCCGATGCTCAGGAGATTGTATTTGAGCCCTTTGACATAATGAACTTTGGATATTACAATGTTTCCTCGGTGCAGCTCTCCAAAGCCTTTTGTCTGTCCTCTAGAGCTATCTCCAAAGGTTACATCGGGACCTCTTTCTTTGATATATTTGGTCAGCATCTTCTTGTTCCCGGTCATATGCCTTGAGCATCCAGAGTCTACAAACCATTCTTCACCTCCAAAATTTGAGCTTGAGGAGATGTGGTTGTAGTCCTTCCACCTTTTCTGCAATTAAACAAGCAGAGATTTAGGTACCCAAATTTGTGTGGGTCCTTTGGGGTGAGTTGGTTTCCTGGAGAATTGATTTCTCCTCGGATTATAGGAATTATTATTATAACCCTTGTAAGGTGCCTGTGGTCGAGGTCTAAATCTCCTGGTTGGATTGTATACCGGATATTCCTCAAAATAGTGTGAGCCATTTCTAAATCTAGGCTGAAACCATTTATTAAACCTTTGTGGTCTCCACACTTGTTCATTTTGGTAATTAGGATAACCTTGAGGTTTCCATCTGCCCCTCCCATTATGAAATCTATTTTTGGGGAGTTGTTGGTAATAGTGGGCATGTTATGTCTTGCTTTTGCACGGGCCACCGTTTGTGTCTAGGTGGTATGCAGTGTAACTTTGACCGGCCTAGACGTTTGACTTGGTTGTTGCTTTTTGAATATCGGTTTATGCAGGCTCGTGATCGAGACCATTGTTTCTCCTTGATAAACTTGGTTTGAACTAGAGGGAGTGTGAGAATCATATCCAAGGCCCGATTTGGTATATAATGACCTTTTATAAGTACACAATTCGCGAGTTGAAGACGCCTTCAGGAGGTTATTTCCTGCGCTGAGTTTTATTTATCTGTGCTTAGTAAACTCGGCTTTGGCATGAGCAAGTGCGGTGACTTTTCTTTAAGTAAAATATTTAGCGGTCTATCTCAAATTGTATTGACACTTGCAGTTTTTAAAGTTAGTTGTAGTTGTCTCAACCTTATTTAAATCTAGTGAGTTTTGAAATCATTTTTCAATTGCCTATTCTCATCTTGCAATTGAGTCTTCTCTCATTGTCTGACTTGGTGTGCGATTTAAGTGTTTCAAAATCTTTGAATAAGCGATTTACCGATTCATGTAAATCCATATCTTGTGACATGGCCGAGCTATTATTTGAACCGGTAGGTTTAGAGGTTACCTCTTCATCGCCTAAGTTTGCCATCGTGCAATCATACTCCTCGTCTTCATCGTAAAAGAAACCGCCGCTTGATTCGACATGCTCTGGTCTTCTCCGATGAGAGCTTTTCTTCGTCTTCCTTTACGCCCACCTCCTTCTTGGTTTCGTCCTTCTTGAGCTCGGGACAATCCATTTGGATGTGTCCTATTTTGTGATTGTAGCATTCAACTTTCCAGCTTCGACCTTTCCGGTTCCTTCTTGGATTCTCCTTGTAGTTCTTCTTATACTTGGAGTAGTTCTTTGAAATTGCTGAACCTTTGCATTATGAAAGCCATTTCTTCCTCAAAATCTAGTGGATTTGGAGGTTTCACATCGATAGGCTCTTAGCAGGACTCAGTGCAAATGCGATTCCCTTCTCTGCAGGCTCAGTTGAGGATGAGCTTGGAAGCTCGAACTCATAAGCCTTTAGATCCGAGAACAGCTCCTGAATTTTTATCTTATTCAGGTCTTTGGACTCTCTCATAGCTACAGCCTTCATGCTCCATTCGGGATTTAGAGATCTGAGGACCTTTAGTGCCATTTCCCTATTGCCATAAGTTTTGCCCAGGGAGTTGATCTCATTGATAATTTCAGTGAATCTTGTGTCCACTTGGTCTATAGATTCACCATTCTTCATTTTAAAGTTGTCAAACTTTTGGATAGCTATTGACAACTTGTTTTCCTTGATCAGCTCCGTTCCTTCACACATTAGAGCTAATGTGTCCCAAATCTCTTTGGCATTCTTACAATTTTTTATCTTGACCATTGTGGATTTGTCAAGAGTTTGGTATATCACATCTCTGGCCCTGTTGTCAAGATTGGCCAGCTTTCTCTCTTCGGGGGTCAGCTCCGTTCTCTTCTTAGGAATCTTTTCGGGCCTCCCACCGCGATCTCCTACCGTGTTGTCCTTCTCGAAAATGAATGGACCGTCTTCAATGATGCACCACATGTCGTCATGGATTGAAGATAAGTGTGCCTGCATTCTTATCTTCCAGAGATCATACTCGTCAACTGAAAAGACAGGTAGTCTAGAGTGCATGTGTTCCATTATAAGTGAGAGATAAGATATATATCTAGTATAGATCTGGTTCGTGAGAAAAAATGAACCAACCTCTCCGATACCACTTGTAGGTCACAAGTCGTCCAGGAACAAGTCTAGAGGGGGGGGTGAATAGACTTGTTGAAACTCTTGAACTCTTTTTCTCAAAGAGTGAGTTTCTTCAGCTGATGGTCAAACAAATGACTTGGAGTCGTTTGTTCTTGGATATGTGCGGAAGTCAGCTGATGACGAATATAAATTAACTTAATGAAACACTTAACAATGTATGCAGCAGTTAAGGTATGATGCAGTAAAACAGTAAATGACACAGGCAATTATAGTGGTCTCAGAGGTGGGGTAATCCTCTACTAATCCACTTTTCTCCAAACCAGTTGGAGATGAATTCACTATAATTTTCAACCAGTGATAAATATTACAGTGATTCAACCACAATACAATGACTTCCAACCATGGAAATCCGTGCCGTTGTACACACACTGATCGCCTTGCACCTCTTGATCCTCGATCCTCGGATGCCTTTACAGTCTCTTACTTCAACCAGTGAAGTACCCCGTACTCAAGATTATAGACAAGAGTGTTTGTCTTCTCCAACTTAAGAGCTTCCTTAAATATGAACTTTTTGGATCTGCTCTTTTCACGATGCTATTTGATTGCTTGAGATTGCTTTGTTTGCTTTGATCGCTAGAATGTATGTTCGCACCGCGTGTTGCTCAGTTTCAAATCTCTGGATATATATAGGTCACGATCTCTGAGCTTCTTCCTTGTAGCCGTTGCAAATCTTTGAACAAATCCGTCCGTTGGAGGGAGACTTCATTGTTTAATCTTTTCTGAACGTTGCAAGGCTGGATTCCCATTATTTAATTTTATCTTCCGACCGTTGTGAGGACTTCTGCATGTGAGCGCCGAATCTTTTGAATATAAAAGGATTAAAGTCTTCACGGTGGGTCAGGATGATTTAATTAAATCATATCTCTAGTGGGAATCACTCCAATTTGTCTCTTCACGTTGCATGTGAGCTTTCCGTAATATTTGACTTTTCAAAGCATGCTGACGTGGACTTGGAGTACTAGGCTGTAGTTGAGTAGGCTGATGTGCAGCTTACATCTTCTCGAGTAGGTCCTCTCATTGCATTCCTGTTTGTGACTTGTGCAGTCAGTGACTTCCACGAGGTACCTCGGCCGCAGCTGGTCAAACTTCTCCGATAAACTTAGTTGACTGAGCTACTCGACCGAGTCGTTGTACTTCTCTGATGGACAAGGCTGTACTTTAGTACTTAGCTGATTTTCAGCCTAACTAACTTTGGCCTACAGAAGACACTCATTTGGTTCTTCTTTACATTTTGCCAAGTTATACTTAACATATTTTGGCCTATGGAAGATACTCATTTGGTTCTTCCTTACATTTTGCCAAGTAATAAACATTTGATTTTAATTTAATGACATCATCAAAATCTAACAAGTATTCCTAACAAGTAAATGTTTCATCGGAGCTATTATAGCCAATCCTGGCTACAACAAAATTTAATCAAGAAGTAAAAGTTTAATCAGAGTTGTTATACCAATCCTTAGTACATACGACTCGAACTTAACCAATAAACCCGAATTTTCATAGTGCTCCGACTCGAATACATGCAACATGGTTTTATCTCCTATTAACAAGACTTAATCAAGAAGGAAAGGCTTACTAGGAGCTATTATAACCAATTCTAAGTACAAAAGGCTCGAATGTAATCAATTAACCCGAGTTTTAATAGATTCTAACTCGAATACATGTGATGTGGTCTAATCTCCTACTAACAATACTTAATCAAAACGTAAAGGCTGGGTTGGAGCTAGTATAGCTAATCCTTGCTACGACAAGACTTAATCAAGAGGTAAAATCTTAATTGGAGCTGTTATAGTCAATTCTGAGTACAAAAGGCTCGTATCTAATCAATAAACCCGAGTTTTTATAGAGTTCCGACTTGAATCCATGTAATGTGGTCTTATCTCGTATTAACAAGATTTAATCAAGAAGTAAATGCTTAATTGGAGCTATTATATCTAGTACTTGCTACAACAATAATTAATCAGGAAGTAAAGGCTTAGTCGTAGTTGTTATAGCGAATTCTCAGTACAAAAGGCTCGAATCTATCCAATAAACCCGAGTTTTAGTAGAGTTTCGAATCGAATACATGCAACATGGTCTTATCTCCTATTAACCAGACTTAATCAAGAAGTAAAGGCTTAATCGGAGCTATTATAGCCAATTTTGAGTACAAAAGGCTCGAATCTAATCAATAAACCCGAGTTTTCATAGAATTCTGACTTGAATACAAGTAACGTGGTCCAATTTCAGATTAAAATGACTTAATCAAGAAGTAAAGGCTTAATCGCTGCTATTGTAGCCAATTCTCAATACAGAAGGCTAAAATCTAACCAATAAACCAGAGTTTTCGTAGAGCTCAGACTCGAATACATGCAACATGGTCTTATATCCTAATAACAACACTTAATCAAGAAGTAAAGGCTTACACGGAGCTATTATAGACAACTCTGAGTACAAGAGGCTCGAATCTAATCAATAAACTCGAGTTTTAATAGAGTTCTGACTCGAATACATGTGACATGGTCTAATCTCCTACTAACAATACTTAATCAAGAAGTAAAGGCTTAATCGGAGATATTATATCCAATTTTGAGTATAAAAGGCTCGAATCTAATCAATAAACACGAGTTTTCATAGAGTTCTGACTTGAATACATGTAACGTGGTCCAATTTCATATTAACATGACTTTTTTTTTTTTTTTTTTAAAACCAAAACAGCTGATGTTATATTATTCCGAAAAATGAGGGTGGACGAGTCCCTCTACACGCCCGAGCAAATGAGAAAGGGTAGCCGACCCCAAAGCAAGGATAAAGTTTTCCAAGTATCTCCCAAATTACAAGACGATTACATGTAAACTTTCCTACTCCTAATATAGGGGTAGGACATTTTATCGAGTTCAATAAGGCCTCGGATTTTCCTATCAATATTGGATATATGGTGGAAATTAAAATCATGATGATCACAACCTTTGTTAGCCAAAAGGTCGGCAACAGCATTGCCCTCACGAAAAATATGTGAAAAATAAATTTCATATTTTTCCACAAGGGCCCGAATTTTAATAATGAGGCTACGGAGTTGCCAATGACACGAAGATGAATGCTCAATCAAGTGGAGTGCAACCTTCGAATCGACCTCCACCCAAATTTTAGTAAAATTGTGATCGATGCAAATATCGAGCCCCCTCCAAATGGCGAATATTTCAGCAAAGTTGTTGGTTTGGGCCCCAAGAAATTCGGAGAACATGAAGAGCGGGTTGCCGAGATGATCCCGAACAATCCCCCCCGCGGCCGCATTGCCCGGGTTTCCCCTCGCAGCCCCGTCCGTATTGAGTTTCCACCATCCCATGTCCGGCTTAATCCAACGGACAACCTTGATTTTGTACCTCGGCCCCGGGGCCGGTTTGATGCCCACATAATCGGCAATTCTATCCGCTCCCTTCCAAAATTGCCTTTTAATTTTGCCCTAAAGTTTGAGATTGTATATGTAGTTCCAAATACGCTTACACACAACTTTAGGCGTAAAAGGAACGTTATTAAATCTCTTATCGTTCCTGCAGCACCAAAGAAACCATAAAATAAGGATCAGGATGATGTGAAAAATGTGGATATTGCCCTTGGCTTTACCAAACCAATTAGCAATGATAAGATTGAAATTAGATGACACAAGGACTTTGATCCCCGCAATATTATGAAAACAATTCCAAACAACTTTAGCAATCGGGCGATAAGAAAGAGATGAGGAAGACTTTCAACACCATTACAACAATAACAATTATTGGTGGCAACAATGCCCCTCCGCAAAAGATTATCCGGCGTTGAGATCCATTTATTAAGCACCTTCACCATAAAAAGAGAAATGGTAGGTGTGATAAGTGGATTCCAACAATACCGAAGAATATTATGCGGAGGGTTTTTACGAACCATCCCCAAGCGGTTTTGAGAGTAAAAATCCCATTAGGGGAAAGAGTCTATAAAGGCTTGTTGTCGGAGGAGAAAGTAGGTAGAGAGCAAATATGGTCACAAATGCCAAGCGGGAGTTTGCGACTAATTTTTTCCCTATCCCAATCCCGTTATTCCAATAAAAACCAATTTTATCTTTGGACTTATTATGGTAAAAATTGGTGAGAGGGCTGAATTCACACCAATTGTCATGCCAAAAGGACACATCGCATTACCACTATGCCAAAAATTTTATCATTCGCGATCGATCTAATACCACAAAGGTTTTTCCAAGTAGGAGAACTTTTTGGATTAAATTTAATAATCATGGGGTGGATCCGAGAGCAATATTTTTGAAGTAAAAATTGGACCAAATGTTATTAGATGTTACGAATCTCCACCACATTTTAACATGGGCACTGAATAATGTCATTGAAATCCCGATGCCCAAGACCCCCTCATCCTTGGGGAAACAAAGTCGATTCCAAACCGCCCAATGCAACTTACGTTTGTTGTCATTAGTTCCCAAAGAAATTTGTTGAAAAGCCTTTCTATGAAAAGAATGACATTCCTGTGGGGTTTAAGGACTTGTAAGTTATAAAAGGCAATGGAGTTTAAGACCGAATTAATTAATTCAAGACGCCCCCCCGTCGAAAGCAAGTGGTGGTTCCAAGTAGTGATTTTATTTTTAATTTTCGATAGGAGGGGACCGTACATATCAAAGGATTGAAACCCTTTCCAAAGGGGGACGCCAAGATACGTAAACGGTAAATCAGCTTTATTAAACCCCGAAATTCTTTGCACCCAACTAGCAATTTGGGGAGTCGGATTGTTCATCACAAAATTACTTTTATGGTTGTTGATCTTTTGACCAGAAACATTCTCATAGTGGAAAATGCAATTATTGAGAATGTGAAGACTTCTTTTGGAAGAATTAAGAAAAATGAGAATATCATCGGCATACGCAAGATGCGTGATTTTCACTTTTTTCTTAATCTTATAATACATCGAAGGATTATTGGAAAACATTCGATCAATACTCCTAGAAAAGTAATCCGCGGCAATCACAAAAATGAGAGGGGAAAGAGGGTCCCCTTGTCGAATACCTCTCCCACTTTTGAAAAAACCCCTCGGCTGCCCATTCACAAGGACCGAAAACCAACAATTGAAAATGCACGATTTGATAAAACCAATCCAAACATTAGAAAAACCAAAGCTAGACATCACTTGAAAAATAAAATTCCAATTGATCCTATCATATGCTTTTTCCAAGTCGAGTTTAATAATAGTATTAGTTACCGATTGAGATATATCATGGGTAACGTGAGCCATCAAAATATTGTCCGTAATATTTCTACCTTTGATGAAGCCCGATTGGGCCGGATTGATAATGGAAGGGAGGATATTGCCAAGTCTTTTACTAAGGATTTTCGCAATGATTTTATAAGAAGTATTACATAAGCTAATCGGACGAAAATCTTTCCATGATTGAGGATTATTATTTTTCGGGATGAGTGTAATGGTGGTGGAGGTGAAGGCCCGAGGCAACGGGGAACCACTAAAAAATCCAAAACGGCATCCAAAACATCCCAACAAACAATATCCCAACATATTTGATAAAATTTAGCGTTAAACCCGTCCGGTCCGGCAATACTATCACCATCCATATCAAAAACACAACTTCTAACTTCATCAATTGTAGGATTACTACAAAGACTATTATTAAGATCATTGGAAATTATATTAGGCACAACCCGGGGTCGATCTTTGTCTAATCTGAGTTTTGCTCCATAAAACAATTGGAGAAATATGAAACCGCGGACTCACTTATCTCCTCGGGATTCGTGATCGTGCGACCATTGTCTCGAATCGAATGAATAAAGTTTTTGTGTCTTTTCTTTTCACAATGGAGTGAAAAAATTTGCTATTCCTTTCCCCTTCGATCATCCATTTCACATTGGATTTTGTTTCCAAAATCCTCTTCCATGGACGTACTAGGGTAAGGTAGGCGTTCATTTTTTTAAGCTGGATGAGATAATTGATGGATGGGTCGAGATCAAAGTCATTTTCGGCAGCTTCCACCGCATAATGGGCTTGATCAATTTTAGTAAAAATATTCCCAAAAACAACCTTATTCCATTCCTTAAGGGTGTATTTTAACCTGGAGAGTTTTTCAACAAGTTTAAACATCCCTCTAGAATTGGTATAAAGTTCCCAAGATTCCTTCACAGTAGATAAGAAAAATCGGTGTTTAATCCACATATTCTGAAATCTGAATGACGACTTGGGTTTAGATATATTATTATTAACATGACTTAATCAAGAAGTAAAGGCTTAACCGCTGCTATTGTAGCCAATTCTCAATACAGAAGGCTAGAATCTAACCAATAAACTAGAGTTTTCATGGAGCTCGGACTCGAATACATGCAACGTGGTCTTATTTCCTAATAACAATACTTAATCAAGAAGTAAAGGCTTACTCGGAGCTATTATAGCCAATTCTGAGTACAAGAGGCTCGAATCTAATCAATAAACTCGAGTTTTAATAGAGTTCTGACTCGAATACATGTGACGTGGTCTAATCTCCTACTAACAATACTTAATCAAGAAGTAAAGGATTAATCGGAGCTATTATAGCCAATTGTGAATACAAATGCTCGAATCTAATCAATAAAACCGAGTTTTTGTAGAGTTTCGACTACAATACATGTAGTGCTCTTATATCCTAATAACAGGACTTAATCAAGAAGTAAAGGCTGAGTTGGAGCTATTATAGCTAATCCTTGCTACAACAAGACTTAATCAAGAGGTAAAAGCTTAATTGGAGCTGTTATAGTAAATTTTGAGTACAAAAGACTCGTATCTAATCAATAAACTCGAGGTTTTATAGAGTTCCAACTTGAATGCATGTAACGTGGTCTTCTCTCATATTAACAAGATTTAATCAAGCAGTAAATGCTTAATTGGAGCTATTATATCTAGTACTTGCTACAACAAGAATTAATCAAGAAGTAAAGGCTTAATCGTGGTTGTTATAGCCAATTCTCAATACAAAAGGCTCGAATCTAACCAATAAACCCGAGTTTTCATAGAGTTCCGACTCGAATACATGCAACATGATCTTACTTCATATTAACCAGACTTAATCAAGAAGTAAATGCTTAATCGGAGCTATTATAGCCAATTTTGAGTATAAAAAGCTCGAATCTGATCAATAAACCTGAGTTTTCGTAGAGTTATGCCTCGAATACATTTAACACGGTCTAATTTCCTATTAACATGACTTAATCTAGAAGTAAAGGATTAATCGGTGCTATTGTAGCCAATTCTCAATACAGAAGGCTAGAATCTAACCAATAAACTAGAGTTTTCGTGGAGCTCCGACTCGAATACATGCAACATGGTCTTATTTCCTAATAACAATACTTAATCAAGAAGTAAAGGCTTACTCGGATCTATTATAGCCAACTGTGAGTACAAGAGGCTCGAATCTAATCAATAAACTCGAGTTTTAATAGAGTTCTGACTCGAATACATGTGACATGGTCTAATCTCCTACTAACAATACTTAATCAAGAAGTAAAGGCTTAATAGGAGCTATTATAACCAATTGTGAATACAAATGCTCGAATCTAATCAATAAAACCGAGTTTTTGTAGGGTTTCGACTACAATACATGTAGTGCTCTTATATCCTAATAACAGGACTTAATCAAGAAGTAAAAGCTGCGTTAGAGCTATTATAGCTAATCCTTGCTACAACAAGACTTAATCAAGAGGTAAAAGCTTAATTGGAGCTGTTATAGTCAATTTTGAGTACAAAAGATTCGTATCTAATCAATAAACCCGAGGTTTTATAGAGTTCCGACTTGAATGCATGTAACGTGGTCTTATCTTGTATTAACAAGATTTAATCAAGAAGTAAATGCTTAATTAGAGCTATTATATCTAGTACTTGCTACAACAAGAATTAATCAAGAAGTAAAGGCTTAATCGTAGTTGTTATAGCTAATTCTCAGTACAAAAGGCTCGAATCTAACAAATAAACCCGAGTTTTCATAGAGTTCCGACTCGAATACATGCAGCATGATCTTATTTCCTATTAACCAGACTTAATCAAGAAGTAAATGCTTAATCGGAGCTATTATAGCCAATTTTGAGTACAAAAAGCTCGAATCTGATCAATAAAGCCGAGTTTTCATAGAGTTCTGCCTTGAATACATTTAACACGGTCTAATTTCCTATTAACATGACTTAATCTAGAAGTAAAGGCTTAATCGGTGCTATTGTAGCCAATTCTCAATACAGAAGGCTAGAATCTAACCAATAAACCAGAGTTTTCGTGGAGCTCTGACTCGAATACATGCAACATGGTCTTATTTCCTAATAAAAATACTTAATCAAGAAGTAAAGGCTTACTCGGAGCTATTATAGCCAACTCTGAGTACAAGAGGCTCAAATCTAATCAATAAACTCGAGTTTTAATAGAGTTCTGACTCGAATACATGTGACGTGGTCTAATCTCCTACTAACAATACTTAATCAAGAAGTAAAGCCTTAATCGGAGCTATTATAGCCAATTGTGAATACAAATGCTCGAATCTAATCAATAAAACCGAGTTCTTGTAGATTTTCGACTACAATACATGTAGTGCTCTTATATCCTAACAGCAGGACTTAATCAAGAAGTAATGGCTGAGTTAGAGCTATTATAGCTAATCCTTGCTACAACAAGACTTAATCAAGAGGTAAAAGCCTAATTGGAGCTGATATAGTCAATTTTGAGTACAAAAGACTCGTATCTAATCAATAAACCCGAGGTTTTATAGAGTTCCGACTTGAATGCATGTAACATGGTCTTATCCCGTATTAACAAGATTTAATCAGGAAGTAAATGCTTAATTGGAGCTATTATATCTAGTACTTGCTACAACAAGAATTAATCAAGAAGTAAAGGCTTAATCGTAGTTGTTATAGCCAATTCTTAGTACAAAAGGCTCGAATCTAACCAATAAACCCGAGTTTTCATAGAGTTCCAACTCGAATACATGCAACATGATCTTATTTCCTATTAAACAAATTTAATCAAGAGGTAAATGCTTAATCGGAGCTATTATAGCCAATTTTGAGTACAAAAAGCTCGAATCTGATCAATAAACCCGAGTTTTCGTAGAGTTCTGCCTCAAATACATTTAACACGGTCTAATTTCCTATTAACATGACTTAATCTAGAAGTAAAGGCTTAATCGGTGCTATTATAGCTAATTCTCAATACAGAACGCTCAAATCTAATCAATAAACTCGAGTTTTCATAGAGTTCCAACTCGAATGCATGAAACATCGTATTATCTAATATTAATAGGACTTAATCAAGAAGTAAAGGCTTAATTGGAGCTATTATACTCAATCCTTGATACAACCACACTTGATCAAGAAATAAAAGCTTAATCAGAGTTATTATACCAATCCTTAGTACAAAAGGCTCGAATTTAAATAATAAACCTGAGTTTTCATAGAGCTCCGACGCGAATACATGCAACATGGTTTTATCTCCTATTAACAAGACTTAATCAAGAAGTAAAGGCTTACTAGGAGCTATTATAGCCAATTCTAAGTACAAAAGGCTCGAATCTAATCAATAAACCCGAGTTTTAATAGAGTTCTGACTCGAATGCATGTGATGTGGTCTAATCTCCTACTAGCAATACTTAATCAAGAAGTAAAGGCTTAACCGGAGCTATTATAGCCAATTGTCAATACAATTGCTCGAATCTAATCAACAAACCTGAGTTTTTATAGAGTTCCGACTTGAATGCATGTAACGTAGTCTTATCTCCTATTAACAATATTTAATTAAGAAGTAAAGGCTGAGTTGGAGCTATTATAGCTAATCCTTGCTACAACAAGACTTAATAAAGAAGTAAAAGCTTAATTGGAGATGTTATAGCCAATTCTAGGTACAAAAGGCTCGAATCTAATAATAATCCCGAGTTTTTATAGAGTTCTGACTTGAATGCATGTAACGTGGTCTTATCTCCTATTAACAAGACTTAATCAAGAAGTAAAGGCTTAATTAGAGCTATTATATCCTGTCCTTGCTACAACAAGAATTAATCAAGAAGTAAAGACTTAATCGTAGTTGTCATAGCCAACTCTCAGTACAAAAGGATCGAATCTAATGAATAAACCCGAGTTTTCATATAGTTCCGACTCGAATACATGCAACATGGTCTTATGTCATATAACCACACTTAATCAAGAAGTAAAGGCTTAATCGGAGCTATCATAGCCAGTTATGAGTACAAAAGGCTCGAATCTATGCAATAAACCCAAGTTTTCGTAGAGTTCAGACTCGAATACATGTAATATGGTCTAATTTCCTATTAACATGACTTAATAAAGAAGTAAAGGCTTAATCAGTGCTAGTGTAGCTAATTCTTAATACAGAACGCTCGAATCTAATCAATAAACTCGAGTTTTCATAGAGTTCCAACTCGAATGCATAAAACGTGGTCTTATTTCATATTAACAGGACTTAACCAAGAAGTAAAGGTTTCATCGGAGCTATTATAGCCAATCCTAGCTACAACAAAATTTAATCAAGAAGTAAAAGTTTAATCAGAGTTGTTATACCAATCCTTAGTACATACGGCTCGAACTTAACCAATAAACCCGAATTTTCATAGTGCTCCGACTCGAATACATGCAACATAGTTTTATCTCCTATTAACAAGACTTAATCAAGAAGGAAAGGCTTACTAGGAGCTATTATAACCAATTCTAAGTACAAAAGGCTCGAATGTAATCAATTATCCCGAGTTTTAATATATTCTAACTCGAATACATGTGACGTGGTCTAATCTCCTACTAACAATACTTAATCAATAAGTAAAGGCTGAGTTGGAGCTATTATGGCTAAACCTTGCTACAACAAGACTTAATCAAGAGGTAAAAGCTTAATTGGAGATGTTATAGTCAATTCTGAGTACAAAAGGCTCGTATCTAATCAATAAACCCGAGTTTTTATAAAGTTCCGACTTGAATGCATGTAACGTGGTCTTATCTCGTATTAACAAGATTTAATCAAGAAGTAAATGCTTAATTGGAGCTATTATATTTAGTACTTGCTACAACAATAATTAATCAGGAAGTAAAGGCTTAGTCGTAGTTGTTATAGCGAATTCTAAGTTTAAAAGGCTCGAATCTATCCAATAAACCTGAGTTTTCGTAGAGTTTCGAATCGAATACATGCAACATGGTCCTATCTCCTATTAACCAGACTTAATCAAGAAGTAAAGGCTTAATTGGAGCTATTATAGCCAATTTTGAGTACAAAAGGCTCGAATCTAATCAATCAACCCGAGTTTTCATAGAGTTCTGACTTGAATACATGTAACGTGGTCCAATTTCATATTAACATGACTTAATCAAGAAGTAAAGGCTTAATCGCTGCTATTGTAGCCAATTCTCAATACAGAAGGCTAGAATCTAACCAATAAAGCAGAATTTTCGTAGAGCTCCGACTCGAATACATGCAACATGGTCTTATCTACAAATACCAATACTTAATCAAGAAGTAAAGGCTTACTCAGAGCTATTATAGCCAACTCTGAGTACAAGAGGCTCGAATCTAATCAATAAACTCGAGTTTTAATAGAGTTCTGACTTGAATACATGTGACGTGGTCTAATCTCCTACTAACAATACTTTTTTTTAGAAAAAAATAGAATATATTATTAATCTGATAAATGAGGGTGGACGAGGCCCTCTACACGCCCAGCAGGCAGTGATCCACTAAGCCTGCTAAATATTACACATGAATTTTTTCCTCCTAATATACGGGTAGGCCATTTTATCTAGTTTAATAAATCCGAGTATTTTCCCTTTAACATTGGAGACATCGCGGAGGTGGAAATCTTGACGATCACAACCTTCATTGGCTAAGAGGTCAGCGACTGCATTGCCTTCTCTAAAGATATGAGAGAAATGGGTCTCAATTTTATCCATAAGAGAACGAATTTGAAAAATAATCCTTTGGATTTTCCAGTGGCAAGAAGTGGACTGAATAATCATATGAAGTGTAATTTTTGAGTCAACTTCCACCCAAACTTTTTTAAAATTGTGTTGATTGCAAAGTTCGAGCCCTCTCCAAATGGCGTAAATTTCCGCAACATTGTTGGTTTGAGTTCCAAGATATTCGGAGACATGATAAGAGGATTGCCGTGGTGATCCCGAACAATTCCCCCAGCGGCCGCACCGCCCGGATTACCCTTCGCGGCGCCGTCCGAATTTAATTTCCACCACCCCACCTGCGGCTTAATCCAACGAACAGCCCAGACTGAGTATCGAGGCCCAGAGGCAGGTTTGATGCCCAAAAATTCTGCAATTCGATCCGCTCCCTTCCAGAGCCGTCTACTAATTTTGCCTTTTTAATTTGATGTTGTTAATGTATTTCCAAATGCGCTCACACACACGTTTTGGTGTGAAGGGGACATTATCAACCCTTTTGTCATTCCTACAACACCAAAGAAACCAAAGAATCAGAATGGGAATAATGTGAAAAATGCGAGTTTTGCCCTTCGTTTTACCAAACTAATTAGCAATGATGAGATTAAAGTTGGAGGAAATAAGGATTTTGATCCCCGCAAGGTTATAAAAAACCTTCCAAACTTCTTTAGCAACCGGGCCATTAATAAAGAGGTGGGGAAGATTTTCATCCTCATTACAGCAAAAACACGAATTATTGGCAATAATGCCCCTACGCGCGAGCCCATCCGGCGTGGAAATCCATTTATTGAGGACCTTAACCATAAATAGGGAAATGGTAGGTGTGATTAAAGGATTCCAACAATAGCGAAGAATATTATTGACAGGTTTTTTCTAACAAACTAAATCCCAGGCTGCTTTGAAGCAAAAAAGACCGTTTAAGGATAGAGTCCAAATAGGTTTATTGTTAGGCGTATTTTTATACGCTTATTCATCATTATTTTGTAGTGTTTTGGCGAGTGAAATCATCTAAATGAGCTTTTAATGCCTTAATTTTGTATGATTGACAGGAAATTGAAGTCCGGAAGCTAAAACGAGGCAAAACGGGCGAAGACGGCAAAACTGGACTCTGAGCCGCGGCACACTGAAGCTGAGCCGCGGCAAAGGAAGACACCAGCCGAAGGGCAGAGTAGGCTGTACTCTGTGCCGCGGCACAGCCCATGTGAGCCGCGGCACAGAAGGATTTAATTACGCCTGTATTGATTTTGGCGATGTGCCGCGCACGAGTTGATGAGCCGCGGCACACTTAGCGGGTTTGGTACGTCTGCGCGGATTTTGGGCGTTTGAAGCCAGTTTTCAACCAACTAATACGGACGCGATTTATGGAAGTGCTGAGCTATAAATAGGGCTTAAGACCCTAATTTAATAGCGGGGGGAATCATTGAATCTAAACCTAAGAGAGCTTAAGCTTGGAGACAGAGAAGAGGAGGAAGCGAGGAATTCAAGGGCAGAAGGGAAGCTGAAGAACGGAGGAATCCGAGCTTCATCTGCGTTTGAATTTTATGCTTTCGTTTATTTATTTTGTATTTTCAGTTCTTAGTATGTCAGGCTAAAGCCCTAATCTAGGGTTTTGATGAAACCTTTGTTTTGACGAATTGATTAAGATTATCCAATTTATTACCTTTTTATTGAGTTTTCCCAATTATGTTTAATGCTTGCAATTATCTGGCCAATAGTTGTATTGATTTAATCATTCACTTCGAATCGGGAGAGGAGATTTGGTGAGGAACTATTGGTGAGGACCGTTTTATTCTGTGAGATAGGAATATACTCATAGGAACTACGTGGCCTTTAGGAGATTTCATGCTTTTTGCCTATCGACGAGATAATTCACCTAGGGATAGAGTGCGTTAGTCGCCGTTAGATAAATTTATTGACCTCGGGAGAGGCGGTAGAATATATTAGCAATCTCCGCCTTCAGTAAATTGGGAAAATTATTTATTACGGATAATCGGAAGTAAATTCGGATAAACTAAGGTGGATTCAGAACCCTAGACATATTCATCATTTGATTTCCTCAATCCAAGATATTGTTTTCTACTGCTTAGTATTTTATTAATTCTTTTAGTTATTAATCCAAAAACCCAACTTCGATTGTTCAAATAAAATTGGAATACGAAACGTCGGTAGTTAGAGATTCAATCCTCGTGGGAACGATACTCTACTTATCACTTTATTACTTGTAAACGATGACGTGCACTTGCGTGTAGGAAATATCGCAACAAGTTTTTGGCGCCGTTGCCGGGGATTGAAATTTTTCTAATATCGACTTAAGTATTTCCAGTCTTAATTTGAACGTTTTATTTTTATTTTTGTGTATTTAATTTTGTTTATTCGTTTTTCCTTTCAGGACCTTTCGTGTAGTGCATGAGAAGACTCGGTAACGAAGGCTTACTACCTTTGGACACCGAGCTCGAGCGCACTCTAAGAAGGAACAAAAAGGAGAAAAGAGAGTTGCAGACGACGGTCAAGATGGCCGAGAATGTTGAAATCCAAGGAGGAGACAACCAAGTGCGGCAAGTTCAACCGGAACTCGCTCTTCGTGATTATGCCATGCCGCAGGTCAACGCAAATTTTTCGGGAATTCGGCGTCCCACCATCCAAGCTAATAACTTTGAGATCAAGCCCGCCATTATTCAGATGGTGCAGGCGAGCCCATTCTGTGGACTGCCGAAGGACGACCCGAATGCCCACATTGCTTCGTTCCTTGAGATATGCGACACATTTAAAACAAATGGTGTCACCGACGATGCCATCCGATTGAGGCTTTTCCCTTTTTCTTTGAGGGATAAAGCAAAGTTTTGGTTAAATTCCTTACCGCCGGGGTCGATTACAACATGGGAGAGGTTAGTGCAAGTCTTCCTTGCAAAATTTTTCCCACCAGCTAAGACGGCGCGGTTGAGAAACGAGATAACTACTTTTGCCCAGTTCGATATGGAATCGCTCCACGAGGCGTGGGAGCGATATAAAGAATTACTTCGAAGATGCCCTCATCACGGCATTCCTGATTGGCTTCAGCTGCATACGTTTTATGGTGGTTTGAGTGCTTCTACACGCACTCTTGTCGATGCGGCATCCGGTGGGACATTCATGGGAAAATCAATGGCCGAGGCTCACGTGCTTTTAGAAGATATGGCTGAAAACGCTTACCAATGGCCAGCAGAAAGATTGACACCGAAGAGGGTAATGGAAGTTTCGAGCAATGATCCGATTTCCACCTTGTCAGCTCAAGTCGCCGCTTTGACACAACACTCCGAACTTTTCGCACGCACCAGCCCCGTTACCATTGAGGCGTGTAATTGGTGTAACGGATCACACCCGAAAGTGCGGAATGTCAATTTGGAAATCCGTTCGAGCAAAATCGATGGAGCAAGCTCAATTCGTAGCCAATGGAAATCGACAAAGCCATTTTTACCCCAAAGACTTATACTCAAGGGTGGAGGAATCAACAAAATTTTCCATGGAGAAATGGGCAAGCTATGAAGGCTCCACAACCTCACTTCGCGCAACCCCCACAAAGCCCCTCAATCACCAAAGGTTTCTTTGGAGGATGCTCTTGCTCAATTGGCGGCTAACACAAGCCAATTCATGACCCGCACCGAGACGACTCTCCAAAATCATTCGACCTCCATCCAAATCTAGAAACACAAATGGGGCGATTGCTAATTTATTGTCTTCTCGGTCCCAAGGTGCAGCCCCAACGCACCAAGTGAAATCCAAGGAAAATGTGCAGCGATCGAATTACGAAGCGGAAAGGAGTTGAAAGGGCAGCCTATTAGTGACAAAGAGCAGCCGATCGAGGTAACGAGAAGGAAAAGGATGAGACGCCTAAGCCAAAGGAATTATCGACTACTCAGCCCACTCCTCAAATTCCATTTCCACAGCGTTTTCAAAAGCAAAAGCTGGACAAGCTTTTCAAAATTCCTCGACGTCTTCAAGAAATTGCACATAAACATTCCGTCGCGACGCATTGGAGCAGATGCCGAGTTACGTCAAGTTCATGAAGGAGATCTTGTCCAATAAACGAAAGCTCGAGGAATATGAGACGGTCGCTTTAACGGAAGAGTGCGGCGCTATTTTGCAAAAAGAAACTCCCACCTAAATTGAGAGATCCGGAAGTTTCACCATTCCTTGCATCATCGGTAATTCATCTTTTGAAAGAGCCCTATGCGATCTCGGGGCAGATAAATCTTATGCCCCTTTCGATTTTTAAAAAGCTGGAGATTGGGGAAGCCAAGCCGACGACAGTCTCTCTACAATTGGCCGATAGATCCATCAAATATCCGAGGGGTGTGATAGAGGACGTTTTAGTCAAAGTGGATAAGTTCATCTTTCCGGCCGATTTCATCGTACTTGATATGGAAGAAGACCATGATATCCCAATTATTTTGGGAAGACCATTTTTGGCAACAGGCCGAACGTTGATTGATGTGGAAAAAGGAAAGCTGACTTTGCGCTGCTCAAGAGGAGCAAGTAACCTTCAATATTTTTCGATCCGTAAAATATCCAAGTGACGAAAATTGTTTCAAGTTGACGTCATTGACTCATGCGTGAGTAAAACTTTTCGAGAAAACTATCCACCCGATCCATTGGAATCCGTTTTGATCAATGCTTTCCGAACCAAATGGAGAGCATGCCGCCTACGTACGACACATGGATGCTTCCCGCCAATCTTTATTCGTAAACCATTCGAGGAGCTAGGAAGTTCACTAACTCGACCGACCCCATCGATTGAAAAACCTCCAAAATTGGAACTCAAAAAGCTGCCACCTCATTTGAAGTATGCATTCTCGGGGCTCGACGACTCCCTTCCAGCTTATTCTTTCGGCCACATTAGCAGGAGATCAAGAGGCAAAATTATTAAGAGTTTTGAGGAGTACAAATCTGCTCTTGGATGGTCTATTGCGGATATCAAGGGGATCAGCCCATCGATTTGCATGCACAAGATTTTGATGGAGGAAGACTACAAACCATCCGTGGAGCATCAACGCCGTGAATCCTAACATGAAGGAGGTGGTAAAAGTCGAGGTTTTAAAACTCCTCGACGCAGTATGATCTTTCCAATTTCGATAGTAAGTGGGTAAGTCCGGTTCAAGTTGTGTCGAAAAAGGGTGGGATAACAGCTTGTTCAAAACGATAATAATGAATTAATTCCCACCAGGATTGTTACGGGGTGGCGTATGTGCATAGATTATAGGAAACTAAATAAGGCCACTAGAAAAGATCATTTTCCCTTGCCTTTTATTGATCGGATGTTAGATAGATTAGCCGGACACGATTTCTATTGCTTTCGATGGCTATTCGGGTATAATCAGATTTACATAGCCCCAAGACCAAGAGAAAACGACGTTTACATGCCCTTACGGCATTTTCGCTTATAGGCGCATGCCGTTTGATTGTGTAATGCGCCGCGACTTTTCAACGGTGTATGATGGCTATTTTTCGACATGGTAGAGCAGTGTATTGAGATTTTCATGGATGATTTTTCTGTTTTTGGAGATTCTTTTGACATTTGTTTGGAAAATTTGCAGAAGGTCTTGCGAAGATGTGAAGAGACGAATTTAGTCTTGAATTGGGAAAAGTGTCATTTTATGGTGCAGGAGGGCATTGTGCTTGGCCATCGAATATCCTCACATGGAATTGAAGTCGACCGAGCAAAAATTGAGACAATTGAGAAGATGCCTCCACCCACTTCGGTCAAGGGGATTAGGAGTTTTCTGGGACACGCCGGTTTTTATCGCCGATTTATTAAGGATTTTTCAAAGATCACGGGTCATTGTGCAACTTACTCATGAAAGATGTCCCATTTACTTTCGACGAGTCTTGTAAAGAAAGTTTTGAGTTGCTGAAGAAAGCTCTAAGCACGGCACCGGTGATAGTCGCTCCGGATTGGGACCTTCCATTCGAACTAATGTGCGATGCTAGCGATTTTGCCATTGGGGCTGTTTTGGGGTAGAGACGAGGGAAGGTGTTTCATGTCATATACTATGCGAGCCGAACGCTCGATGACGCCCAAAGAAATTATGCCACAACGGAGAAGGAATTGTTGGCGGTGATATTTGCATTTGATAAATTTCGGGCCTATCTACTAGGAACAAAGGTGATAGTGTGGACCGATCATTCGGCGATAAAGTACCTTTTGGAGAAGAAGGATGCCAAACCAAGGTTAATTCGGTGGGTGTTACTCCTTCAAGAATTCAACTTGGAGATTCGGGACAAGAAAGGGACGAGAAAATGTTATAGCCGATCACCTTTCACGGTTAGAGAGTTCCCTCGAGAAGGAAGAAAGTCAGCCACAAATTATAGAAACCTTCCCGACGAGCAGCTCTACAAGTTGGATTCAACACATGCGCCTTGGTATGCTGATCTAGTGAACTACTTAGCAAGTAAAACAATTCCGAACGATCTCTCACGTCATCAAAAGAAGAAGCTAATCTCGGACGCTAAGTACTATTTGTGGACGATCCTTTTATTTTTAAGCGATGCCCGATCAAATTATCCGTAGATGCATTCCAGATGAGGAAATCCACAGCAGCGAACCATTGCCATGCATCGCCCTACGGTGGACACTTTAGTGGAAATAGAACAAAGAAATAAGGTCTTACGGTCGGGATTTGATTGGCCGTCCTTATTCAAAGATGCTCACTCCTTTGTGTCTCGCATGTGATCGGTGTCAACGGACAGAAACATCTCAAGACGACACGAAATGCCGCTGAACACCATACTTGAAGTCGAATTATTTGATGTATGGGGATCGACTTCATGGGTCCATTTCCCCATCAAACAAGAATCTCTACATTTTGGTGGCCGTGGATTACGTCTCCAAATGGGTTGAAGCGGTGGCACTACCTACGAATGGGTCCAATGTCGTAATCAAGTTTATCAAACAACATATCTTCTCACGCTTTGGGACTCCACGTGCTATTATAAGTGATGGTGGGTCACACTTCGACAACAAATTTCTTGATGCGGTTTTGAGAAAATACGGAGTCACTCATCGTGTTGCCACAGCATACCATCCGCAAACGAGTTCACAAGGCGAGATATCAAATCGAGAGCAGAAGTGGATTCTGGAAAAGACGGTCACTCGTCTCGAAAAGATTGGGCATTTAAACTCTATGATGGTTTTTGGGCGTTCCGGACTGCGTACATGACATCTTTCGGAATGTCGCCCTAATGATTGGTCTATGGAAAAGGTTGCCTTCTGCCCGTAGAGATGGAGCACCGTGCTTTTTTGGCGATAAAGAAACTAAACTTTGATCTAAAATCCGCAGGGGAAAAGCGGTGTTTGCGGTGAACGAGTTGGAAGAAATTCGCCACAACTCATACGAAAATGCAAAACTTTATAAGGAGCGGACAAAAATTTGGCATGATAAGCACATCACGCAGAGAGAATTTGTCCCGGGTCAAGAGGTGTTGCTATTCAACTCACGCTTAAAGTTATTTCCGGAAATTGCGTTCACGATGGTCGGGACCATTCACCGTAGTTCAAGTGTTTCCACATGGTGCGGTAGAAGTTCAAAGAGATGGTCGAAAATTCAAAGTTAATGGACAACGGTTGAAGGCATACTTGGGAAATCCAATAGACACGCAGAAAACGAGCGTCACCTTATCCACCGCCGGATGAATGCGAGAGAAGTCCTTGAAGACTATAAACTTAGCGCTTCTCGAGGCAACCCGAGTATTAGTTGTAGATTCTTTGTTGTTTGCTTGCAATTTTAGAGTCTCTTTTTGTCTTCTTTCCTCTTGGATCCATCCTTTCCTCTCATTTTAATGAATTCGTAAAATTTCGTGCAGAATCAAAGAAAAGGGGATAAATTCAATAATGGGCCGCGGATACCAGTGAGCCGCGGCACACACCGGTGAGGAAAAATGGCCGATCAAATCGTACCTGTGCGCGGCATGATCTTACCGAGCCGCGGCACACCAGGTCGCCGAGCCGCGGCACCAAAACCGAGCCGCGGCACACTAAATGGTCAAGAAACGCCTGTGGCGCACAGTACTTTGTGCCGCGGCATACTAAGGCTGAGCCGCGGCACACTAAAACACTGAGCCGCGGCATATGAAATCTGAGCCGCGGCACCCGACGGCATATCAAAACGTCCAAACCCGACTGTACTTTGTGCCGCGGCTCACTTTTATTGTGCCGAGGCACCGTCCGCAAAATAAGAGCAACAGTCAAGCTCTTTGATCGATCGGCCTGCATAGTATACTTCTTCCCTTCATTCCTTCCTTCCTGCACACGATGAGGTTAGTCGGGTCCATTCTATCAGTCTCCTTCTCAAATTCTCCAGGTAATTTTTGATTTCTAAATCATAGGTGATTATTAATGTGAAAAGATTTGGAGTTTTATATTGCTAGTTATTCTTCATTGTTGTTTCTGAAATGGAGTTGGAATATGGGGAATTTGCTATTGTGATGGAATTGATGTTTATGAACGAATTGTTGATGATGGTTTTTGTAATTCAGGGCTATAATCTGTGTTATTATTTTTGGGATTTGGAATTAACCATCAAAATTTTTGTTCTTCATTTTAACTTGTGCACACAAGGTGTTTGATAAATTGCAGCAATGGAAAATTGATCGGCCAGCCACACCACCCTCCTCACCGGACGATGCCGGCACCAGCTCCTGAGCAGACTGGAGGGGAGTACTTGACATTTTACTTTTCTTGCATTTCATTTTTTGTCCATTGAGGTCAATGTACATCCTAAGTTTGGGGGAGGGATTTACATTCTGCATTCATTGCTGTACTCTATTTTCTTGCTGTACATTATATTTTGTTGCATTTTTCTTTTCTTTGCGAAAATTTTTTTTTAGATAGCCTTGCTTGCCGTAGTTTTTTTCTTTATTCGTGAATTTTCGTGCTTCTATTTTGTGTGATACTGATGTTACGATACTGTCTTTCTCTTTGAAGAAGCGGGCGAGTTTTAGTCGAGTTGTAGTCAGTTATTTCTGTTCTGCTTAGTATTCAATTAGGTCCGAAATTTTTCGTGATTGTAGAGGTCTTGGCAGACAAGAGACGATACATACTTGTTTTTAAATCCCCTTCAATACGTTTGGCTACATTTTCCGGATAGTGAGTCATACTGTTCCTTTAGTCGTGTTGGCACCTAGATGAAGTTTAGAGTCGGTCAGTTTTTCCCTAAAAGTCGAGATAATGTGTTCTATGAAGGGAAGTCTAGTAACCGGGGGTATTCGCGTGACCCGTTGCTTACTCTCGCGTAAAACGACGACCCTGATTAGACTATTGATTTAGATATTTCACATATGCCAATGATAGGGAGCCTAGTAACCGGGGGTATTCGCGTGACCCGCTGTTTACTCTCGCGTCAAAACGGCAACCTTGATTCGGACATGCGGAAATTATGTATTCGAGTTGTTTCTCCGCTGTAGACGGGAACTTAGTAACTAGAAGCATCCATGTGCCCCATGAGTGTCTTTTACGTCAAACGGTTTCCTAATACATGAGAATGGAAGTTCCACCCTAGGATTATCCCGATGAAACATCCCGAGATCCTAACCTAGTGGTCGACTCGAATCAAATTCTTGAGCATATTTATATAAGGGGATACTGTCCGAGGTTTATTTGTTATGAGACTCGTGAAAAAAATTGTGCCTTTAGACTGTGGAACGCGATTTAACTAGCTTGTTTATGTTAGCCTTTCATATTGACGGTTGATTTGACTCATGTTTTGTTGATCTTTGAGCTGAGTTTTCTTCATGAACAAATGATTAGGACTGAACTTGATTACTTTGCGGAATCATTATTCTGAGTGCAGTTCGCTTTTATGACACTCGTATTGTTTAGAGAGAATGGCAGGATAGTATTGATTAGGTTGAACACTATGAGTTGCACGATGATTCACGACATTCTTTTATTGACTTTAACTCTTTTTTGCTTGAGGACAAGCAAAGGCTTAAGTTTGGGGGTATTTGTTAGGCGTATTTTTATACGCTTATTCATCATTATTTTGTAGTGTTTTGGCGAGTGAAATCATCTAAATGAGCTTTTAATGCCTTAATTTTGTATGATTGACAGGAAATTGAAGTCCGGAAGCTAAAACGAGGCAAAACGGGCGAAGACGGCAAAACTGGACTCTGAGCCGCGGCACATCAAGCCGAGAGCGGCAAAGGAAGACACCATCCGAAGGGCGAGTAGGTCGTACTGCGCGGCAAGACCCATGTGAGCCGCGTACGAAGGATTTAATTACGCCTGTATTGATTTTGGCGATGTGCCGCGGCACGAGTTGATGAGCCGCGGCACACTTAGCGGGTTTGGTACGTCTGCGCGGATTTTGGGCCGTTTCGAAGCCAGTTTTCAACCAACTAATACGGACGCGATTTATGGAAGTGCTGAGCTATAAATAGGGCTTAAGACCCTAATTTAATAGCGGGGGGAATCATTGAATCTAAACCTAAGAGAGCTTAAGCTTGGAGACAGAGAAGAGGAGGAAAGCAGAGGAATTCAAGGGCAGAAGGCGGAAGCTGAAGAACGGAGGAATCCGAGCTTCATCTGCGTTTGAATTTTATGCTTTCGTTTATTTATTTTGTATTTTCAGTTCTTGGTATGTCAGGCTAAAGCCCTAATCTAGGGTTTTGATGAAACCTTTGTTTTGACGAATTGATTAAGATTATCCAATTTATTACCTTTTTATTGAGTTTTCCCAATTATGTTTAATGCTTGCAATTATCTGGCCAATAGTTGTATTGATTTAATCATTCACTTCGAATCGGGAGAGGAGATTTGGTGAGGAACTATTGGTGAGGACCGTTTTATTCTGTGAGATAGGAATATACTCATAGGAACTACGTGGCCTTTAGGAGATTTCATACTTTTTGCCTATCGACGAGATAATTCACCTAGGGATAGAGTGCGTTAGTCGCCGTTAGATAAATTTATTGACCTCGGGAGAGGCGGTAGAATATATTAGCAATCTCCGCCTTCAGTAAATTGGGAAAATTATTTATTACGGATAATCGGAAGTAAATTCGGATAAACTAAGGTGGATTCAGAACCCTAGACATATTCATCATTTGATTTCCTTAATCCAAGATATTGTTTTCTACTGCTTAGTATTTTATTAATTCTTTTAGTTATTAATCCAAAAACCCAACTTCGATTGTTCAAATAAAATTGGAATACGAAACGTCGGTAGTTAGAGATTCAATCCTCGTGGGAACGATACTCTACTTATCACTTTATTACTTGTAAACGATGACGTGCACTTGCGTGTAGGAAATATCGCAACATTTATTCTCACCAGGGGTAATAGGTAACGAGCAAATATGATCACAAATGCCAAACGGGAGTTTGCGATTGATTTTCCCCCCATTAGTCCAAACACACTCAATAGTATCTTTAGATTTAGTTTGGCGAAAATTGGTTAACGGGCTCAAATCGCACCAAATGTCGTGCCAAATAGACACTTTACCATTACCATTATGCCAAAAGATTTTATCATTAGTAATAGATCTAATAAGGCAAAGGTTTTTCCAAATAAGGGAACTTTTGGGGTTGAATTTGATAATCATGGGGTGGAGCCGAGAACAGTAATTTTTAAGGGGTAAATTAGACCAAATATTGTTGGAGGTTCTGAATCTCCACCATAATTTAATCTCGGCTGCTCGAATAATGTCATGAAGATTCCGAGATCCGAGACCCCCCTCATCCGTAGGAAAACATAGCCGATTCCAAGAAGCCCAATGTAACTTACGTTTATTGTCATTAGTTCCCCATAGAAATTTGTTGAACAGTCTTTCTATGAAAATAATAACATTATCGGGAGGTTTAAGCACTTGTAAGCTATAGAAAGATATGGAGTTAAGAACTGATTTAATTATTTCATGGCGCCCCCCCGTGGACAGTAAATGATGGTTCCAAGTAAGAATCTTGTTTTTAATTTTCGTAATCAAGGGACCGTACATATCGAAAGATTGAAATCCTTTCCAATGAGGGGCGCCTAAGTACATAATCGGTAAATCAGCTCTATTAAACCCCGTGATATCATGGACCCAGCTAGCAACTTGGGGAGTTGGATTATTCAATATAAAATTACTCTTGTGGTTATTGATCTTCTCCCCGGAGATATTCTCATAATGGGTGATGCACTTGTTAAATATATGGAGACTTTTTTTGGACGAATTAAGAAAAATGAGAATATCATCGGCATAAGAAAGATGCGTGATTTTCACTTTTTTCTTAATCTTGTAGTACATCGATGGATTATTCAAGAATATATGATCAATACTCCGAAAAAAATAATCCGCGGCAATCACAAAAATGAGAGGGGACAGCGGATCCCCTTGCCGAATACCTCTCTCGCTTTTAAAAAACCTAACCGATTGCCCATTGACAAGGATCGAGAACCAACAATTAGAAATACAATTTTTAATAAATTTAATCCAGACAATAGAAAAACCAAGGCTAGACATTACTTGAAATATGAAATTCCAATTAATCCTATCATAAGCTTTTTCCATGTCAAGTTTAATAATAGTATTGGTAATCGACAGCGAGATGTCATGAGTAACCTCGTGGGCCGTCAAAATATTATCCGTGATACTTCTACCTTTGATGAAACCCGATTGGGCAGGATTAATCATGGAGGGCAGAATTTTGCCTAGGCTCATGCTAAGAATTTTTGAGATGATTTTATAAGTAGTGTTGCACAGACTAATCGGCCAAAAATCTTTCCACGATCTAGGATTGTTATTTTTGGCAATAAGTGTAATAGTGGTCGTAGTAAAAGCACGCGGCATCGGATAACCACAGAAAAATTCAGAAACGGCTTCTAAAATATCCCAGCACACTATATCTCAGCAACTTTGGAAAAATTTAATATTAAAACCGTCAGGCCCGGCAACACTATCCCCATCCATGTCAAAGACACAAACCTTAATTTCATCAATGGTGGGATTAATACACAGACTATTGTTTTGATCATGCGAGATAATATTCGGCACAACCGGAGGGTCATTGTCGTCAAGAAAATGATTTTGCTCCGCAAAACAATTAGAGAAGTAAGAGACCGCGGAATTGTGAATTTCCTCGGGATCCATGATCGTACAACCACTATCCCGAATTTCATGAAAAAAGTTTCTTTGTCTTTTTCATGAAAGAATTTGCTATTCCTCTCTCCTTCAAAAGTTCATTTCATATTAGATTTTTGTTTCCAAAAATCCTCCTCCATGGACAAAATAAGGGTAAAGTTGGCGTTTATTTTTTTAAGGTGGATGAGATTGGTAGTCGAAGGGTCTTGGTCAAACTCATTTTCAGCAACTTCCACCGCATATTGGGCCTGATCAATTTGAGAAAAGATATTACCGAAAATAACCTGATTCCACTCCTTCAGGGTGTATTTTAACCTCGATAGCTTTTCCAAAAGTTTAAACATCCCTGTAGCATTGGTATGGAGGCCCCAAGACTCCTTTACAGTTGGTAAGAAAAGATGGTGCCTTATCCACATATTTTGAAATCTGAAAGAAGCCTTGGGTTTAAAGGATTTAGGGCTAAATTGACAAAACAAAGAGTTGTGATCAGACCGATACTTAGGAAGATGCCTAATGGAGGAGCACGGGAAAGCACTGTACCAAGTCGGGGAGAACAAGATCCTATCCAACCTTTGCCCCAAACCATCACTGTACCAGGTGTTAGGGGTGCCCGTGAATCCACCATCAGATAGGTTGCAATTTAATAGAGCATCATTGAACTCTTCCATATCAGATTGGATCGGGACAGCCCCTCCTTTTTTCTCGTCAGGTTGGAGGATAATGTTGAAATCTCCCCCAACCATCCAAGGGAGCTGGCTTTGACTCACAGAGAGAAGATCATCCCATAGGTCCCTTCTCTCGATTTTGGTATGCCTCCCATACACCACAGTCAAAAGGAAAGAAGTGGGGAGGGAGTTACAAAAAACTTCCACATGTAACATTTGATCCTTATTATTAAGAATCTTGACGTGAGTGTCAGAATCCGTGAAAATCCATATATGATTACTAACATTCGCACAAACATTAGTAAAACCAAATTTCTGGAGAAAATAATTAGGGGCCAAATCAACTTTTGGTTCAATAAGAGCCAATATGTTGAACTTGTGCTTTATTTTTAACATTCGAAGTTTGTTTTGGGCAGGTTTGTTCCCAATACCTCTAATATTCCAAAAAAGTGTACTAATCATTATGGATAGCTCCACTCCTAGTTCTCTTTTTTATTATATTATAAGCTTGGTGATAATTTTTTGATTTTCACTTAATCAAGAAGTAAAGGCTTAATCGGAGCTATTATAGCCAATTGTGAATACAAATCCTCGAATCTAATCAATAAAACCGAGTTTTTATAGAGTTTCGACTACAATACATGTAATGGTCTTATATCCTAATAACAGGACTTAATCAATAAGTAAAGGTTGAGATGGAGCTATTATAGCTAATCCTTGCTACAACAAGACTTAATCAAGAGGTAAAAGCTTAATTGGAGATGTTATAGTAAATTATGAGTACAAAAGGCTCGTATCTAATTAATAAACCCGAGGTTTTATAGAGTTCCGACTTGAATGCATGTAACATGGTCTTATCTCGTATTAACAAGATTTAATCAAGAAGTAAATGCTTAATTGGAGCTATTATATCTAGTACTTGCTACAACAAGAATTAATCAAGAAGTAAAGGCTTAATCGTAGTTGTTATAGCCAATTCTCAGTACAAAAGGCTCGAATCTAACCAATAAACCTGAGTTTTCATAGAGTTCCGACTCGAATACATACAACATGGTCTTATTTCCTATTAAACAGACTTAATCAAGAAGTAAATGCTTAATCGGAGCTATTATAGCCAATTTTGAGTACAAAAAGCTCGAATCTGATCAATAAACCCGAGTTTTCGTAGAGTTCTGCCTCGAATACATTTAACACGGTCTAATTTCCTATTAACATGACTTAATCTAGAGGTAAAGGCTTAATCGGTGCTATTATAGCTAATTCTCAATACAGCACGCTCAAATCTAATCAATAAACTCGAGTTTTCATAGAGTTCCAAATCGAATGTATGAAACGTGGTATTATCTCATATTAATAGGACTTAATCGAGAAGGAAAGGCTTAATTGGAGCTATTATAGTCACTCCTTGATATAACCACAATTGATCAAGAAATAAAAGCTTAATCAGAGTTATTATACCAATCCTTAGTACAAAAGGCTCGAATTTAAACAATAAGCCCGAGTTTTCATAGAGCTCCGACTCGAATACATGCATTATGGTTTTATCTCCTATTAACAAGACTTAATCAAGAAGTAAAGGCTTACTAGGAGATATTATAGCCAATTCTAAGTACAAAAGGCTCGAATCTAATCAATAAACCCGAGTTTTAATAGAGTTCTGACTCGAATACATGTGACATGGTCTAATCTCCTACTAGCAATACTTAATCAAGAAGTAAAGGCTTAATCTGAGCTATTATAGCCAATTGTCATTACAATTGCTCGAATCTTATCAATAAACCCGAGTTTTTATAGAGTTCCGACTTGAATGCATGTAACGTGGTCTTATCTCCTATTAACAAGATTTAATCAAGAAGTAAAGGTTGAGTTGGAGCTATTATAGCTAATCCTTGCTACAAAAAGACTTAATCGAGAAGTAAAAGCTTAATTGGAGCTTTTATAGCCAATTCTGGGTACAAAAGGCTCGAATCTATTAATAATCCCGAGTTTTTATAGAGTCCCGACTTGAATGCATGTAACATGGTCTTATATCCTATTAACAAGACTTAATCAAGAATTAAAGGCTTAATTAGAGCTATTATATCCAGTCCTCTCTACAGAAAGAATTAATTAAGAAGTAAAGGCTTAATCGTAGTTGTTATTGCCAACTCTCATTATAAAAGGCTCGAATCTAACGAATAAACCCGAGTTTTCATAGAGTTCCGACTGAATACATGCAACATGGTCTTATGTCCTATTAACCAGACTTAATCAAGAAGTAAAGGCTTAATCGGAGCTATCATGGCCAATTTTGAGTATAAAAGGCTCGAATCTATGCAATAAACCCAAGTTTTTATAGAGTTCTGACTCGAATATATGTAATATGGTCTAATTTCCTATTAACATGACTTAATCAAGAAGTAAAGGCTTAATCGGTGCTATTGTAGCTAATTCTTAATACAGAACACTCGAATCTAATCAATAAACTCGAGTTTTCATAGAGTTCCAACTCGAATGCATGAAACGTGGTATTATCTCATATTAAAACTTAATCAAGAAGTAAATGTTTAATCGGAGCTATTATAGCCAATCCTTGCTACAACAAAATCTAATCAAGAAGTAAAAGTTTAATCAGAGTTGTTATACTAATCCTTAGTACATATGGCTCGAACTTAACCAATAAACTCGAATTTTCATAGTGCTCTGACACGAATACATGCAACATGATTTTATCTCCTATTAACAAGACTTAATCAAGAAGGAAAGGCTTACTAGGAGCAATTATAACCAATTATAAGTACAAAAGGCTGGAATCTAATCAATAAACTTGAGTTTTAATAGAGTTCTAACTCCAATACATGTGACGTGGTCTATTCTCCTACTAACAATACTTAATCAAGAAGTAAAGGCTTAATCGGAGCTATTATAGCCAATTGTGAATACAAATGCTCGAATCTATTCAATAAAACCGAGTTTTTGTAGAGTTTCGACTCAAATATATGTAGTGGTCTTATCTCCTATTAACAGAACTTAATCAAGAAGTAAAGACTGAGTTGGAGCTATTATCGCTAATCCTTGCTACAACAAGACTTAGTCAAGAGGTAAAAGCTTAATTGGAGCTGTTATAGCCAATTCTGAGTACAAAAGGCTCGTATCTAATCAATAAACCCGAGTTTTTATAGAGTTCTGACTTGAATGCATGTAACGTTGTCTTATCTCCTATTACAAGATTTAATCAAGAAGTAAAGGCTTAATTGGAGCTATTATATCTAGACATTGCTACAACAAGAATTAATCAAGAAGTAAAGGCTTAATCATAGTTGTTATAGCCAATTGTCAATACAAAAGGCTTGAATCTAACCAATAAACCCGAGTTTTCATAGTGTTCTGACTCGATTACATGCAACATGATCTTATGTCTTATTAAACTGACTTAATCAAGAAGTAAATGCTTAATCGGAGCTATTATAGCCAATTTTGAGTATAAAAAGCTCGAATCTGATCAATAAACCCGAGTTTTCGTAGAGTTCTGCCTCGAATACATGTAACACGGTCTAATTTCCTATTAACATGACTTAATCAAGAAGTAAAGGCTTAATCGGTGCTATTATAGCTAATTCTCAATATAGAACGCTAAAATCTAATCAATAAACTCGAGTTTTCATAGAGTTCCAAATCGAGTGCATGAAACATGGTATTATCTCATATAAACAGGACTTAATCAAGAAGTAAAGGCTTAATTGGAGATATTATAGTCAATCCTTGATACAACCGCACTTCATCAAGAAATAAAATGTTAATCAGAGTTATTATACCAATCCTAAGTACAAAAGGCTCGAATTTAAACAATAAACCCGAGTTTTCATAGAGCTCCGACTCAAATACATGCAATATGGTTTTATCTCCTATTAACAAGACTTAATCAAGAAGTAAAGGCTTACTAGGAGATATTATAGCCAATTCTAAGTACAAAAGGCTCGAATCTAATCAATAAACCCGAGTTTTAATAGAGTTCTTACTCGAATACATATGACGTGGTCTAATCTCCTACTAGCAATACTTAATCAAGAAGTAAAGGCTTAATCGGAGCTATTATAGCCAATTGTCAATACAATTGCTCGAATCTGATCAATAAACCCGAGTTTTTATAGAGTTCCGACTTGAATGCATGTAACGTGGTCTTATCTCCTATTAACAAGATTTAATCAAGAAGTAAAGGTTGAGTTGGAGCTATTATAGCTAATCCTTTCTACAAAAAGACTTAATCAAGAAGTAAAAGCTTAATTGGAGCTTTTATAGCCAATTCTGGGTACAAAAGGCTCGAATCTAATAATAATCCCGAGTTTTTATAGAGTTCCGACTTGAATGCATGTAACGTGGTCTTATATCCTATTAACAAGACTTTTTTTAAAAAAAAAAACTGCAGCTGCTGTATTAGTGCGAAAATGAAGCCGAGGGTGGACGAGGCCCTCTACACGCCCGAAGGATTGAGGGGGGACAAACCCCTCCACAAGTCCCAAAAAGAAAAGCACATGAAAATAAAAGGAGCCGACCCTCAAACAAGGCTAGAGTTGCTTGGGATCACCCAAAAATTACTGGATTATACGGATAAGCCTTTTTATCAAGTTTAATGAGACCGCGGATTTTCCCATTAATATTGGATATATCATGGAGATGAATGTCTTGACGATCACACCCTTGATTCGCTAATAAATCGGCAACGGCATTGCCCTCCCGAAAAATATGAGAGAAATGAATTTCCAATTTCTCCATGAAAGCACGAATTTTAAAAATGAGACCTTGGAGTTGCCAATGGCACGAGGATGAATGCTCGATCAAATGAAGCGCATCCTTTGAATCTACTTCCACCCACACTTTGACAAAGTTGTGATCAAAACAAAAATCGAGCCCTCTCCAAATAGCATAGATTTCCGCAAAATTGTTAGTTTGGACACCAAGATATTCCGGAAACATGAGGAGAGGATTGCCAACATGATCCCTAATAACCCCCCCACCCCGCGGCCGCATCGCCCAGGCTGCCCTTCGCGGCACCGTCCGTATTCAGCTTCCACCGGCCCATGTTAGGCCTCAACCATCTAACCGTAATGATTTTGTAGCGAAATCAAGAAGTAAAGGCTTAATTAGAGCTATTATATCCAGTCCTTGCTACAGCAAGAATTAATTAAGAAGTAAAGGCTTAATCATAGTTGTTATAGCCAACTCTCAGTACAAAAGGCTCGAATCTAACGAATAAACCCAAGTTTTCGTAGAGTTCCGACTGAATACATGCAACATGGTTTTATGTCCTATTAACCAGAGTTAATCAAGAAGTAAAGGCTTAATCGGAGCTATCATAACCAGTTTTGAGTACAAATTAAGGCTCGAATCTATGCAATAAACCCAAGTTTTCGTAGAGTTCTGACTCGAATACATGTAATATGGTCTAATTTCCTATTAACATGACTTAATCAAGAAGTAAAGGCTTAATCGGTGCTATTGTAGCTAATTCTTAATATAGAACGCTCGAATCTAATCAATAAACTCTAGTTTTCATAGAGTTCCAACTCGAATGCATGAAACGTGGTATTATCTCATATTAGCAGGACTTAATCAAGAAGTAAAGGTTTAATCGAAGCTATTACAGCCAATCCTTGCTACAACAAAATTTAATCAAGAAGTAAAAGTTTAATCAGAGTTGTTATACCAATCCTTAGTACATATGGCTCGAACTTAACCAATAAACCCGAATTTTCATAGTGCTCTGACTTGAATACATGCAACATGATTTTATCTCCTATTAACAAGACTTAATCAAGAAGGAAAGGCTTACTAGGAGCTATTATTACCAATTCTAAGTACAAAACGCTGGAATCTAATCAATAAACTTGAGTTTTAATAGAGTTCTAACTCCAATACATGTGACGTGGTCTATTCTCCTACTAAAAATACTTAATCAAGAAGTAAAGGGTTAATCGGAGCTATTATAGCCAGTTGTGAATAAAAATGCTCGAATCTAATCAATAAAACCGAGTTTTTGTAGAGTTTCGACTCAAATACATATAGTGGTCTTATCTCCTATTAACAGGACTTAATCAAGAAGTAAAGACTGAGTTGGAGCTATTATCGCTAATCCTTGCTACAACAAGACTTAATCAAGAGGTAAAAGCTTAATTGGGGCTGTTTTAGCCAATTCTGAGTACAAAAGACTCGTATCTAATCAATAAACCCAAGTTTATAAAGTTCCGACTTGAATGCATGTAACGTTGTCTTATCTCCTATTACAAGATTTAATCAAGAAGTAAATGCTTAATTGGAGCTATTATATCTAGTCCTTGCTACAACAAGAATTAATCAAGAAGTAAAGGCTTAATCGTAGTTGTTATAGCCAATTCTCAATATAAAAGGCTCGAATCTAACCAATAAACCTGAGTTTTCATAGTGTTCCGACTCGAATACATGCAACATGATCTTATGTCCTATTAACCAGACTTAATCAAGAAGTAAATGCTTAATCGGAGCTATTATAGCCAGCTTTGAGTACAAAAGGCTCGGATCTAATCAATAAACCCGAGTTTTCATAGAGTTCTAACTCGAATACATGTAACGTGGTCCAATTTCCTATTAACATGACTTAATCAAGAAGTAACGGCTTAATTGGTGCTATTGTAGCTAATTCTTATTAAAGAACGCTCGAATCTAATCAATAAACTCAAGTTTTCATAGAGTTCCAACTCGAATGCATGAAACGTGGTATTATCTCATATTAACAGGACTTAATCAAGAAGTAAAGGCTTAATTGGAGCTATTATACTCAATCCTTGATACAACCACACTTGATCAAGAAATAAAAGCTTAATCGGAGTTATTATACCTATCTTTAGTACAAAAGGCTCGAATTTAAACAATAAACCCGAGTTTTCATAGAGCTCCGACTCGAATACATGCAACATGGTTTTATCTCCTATTAATAAGATTTTTTTTAAAAAAAAAAAAACTGGCAGATTTTATATCAGAGCGAAAAATGAGGGTGGACGAATCCCTCTACACGCCCGAAAAAAGGAGGGGGGACGAGACCCTCTACACGCCCCAAACGGATGAAATACATAGGAAATTTGTGTAATATTCGGGGGTAATTTTTTTTTCGTGTTACTGTTGAGTTGTACGTATTCATTTGGAATTGTACAAGTGTTGTTGTTTGGACCGATACAATATATATTGTATTAGAATATTTCGGGATCGAAACATTTATACTGGTCGACGGTTTGGTTCGTCGTTTGGTTGTTGTTTGGCGAGTTTGGAATTTTGGCTAAGTTTATAGCCATAGCGTACGCTACCTGTATAGCATTACGTACACTAATTTGTTGCGATTGCGTACGTTACGTTCTGAGGTTACGTACGTAATGCGTGATAGGTGGTGGGAACCTTCCTCGTGGTCAACTTTCGGGACGAGAGTATCTTTGGGGTATCATTTATATATATATATATATATATATATATATATATATATATGTCAACTTTTGAGATGAGATTCCCCCCTCACGTTCCTATCCCTTACCCACCATCCCTCTCACCTTACTCCTATATTATATATATATATATAATACAATCATCACCATCAATCATCACTTCCCTCACGTGAATTTTCCCACTTTTATCCCTCATGGTGTATTATATATATACATATATATATAAAACTTTCATCATCCCTCACCTCATCATCTCTCTCCCTCCCTCGCCAGTCGTCCCCTCCCTCTCATTTTTTTTTTCTCTTCTTCTTCTTCCCGTGCCATCTTCTCTCGCCAGCTCTCTCTCCCTTCTCTCCGTCATTTTTTTTCCGGCAAGGCGGAAGCTTGAGAACGGGCCGGTTTCTCCATTTTTCCGGCGAGGTAGAGTTCGGCGACGGCAGGCAGCTCTCGACCGGAGCTCGGCGGCGGCCTGGGCGGAATTTCCGGATCGGGAGGCATTATAAATCCGGTCGATCTGAACTGTTCCGGCATTTTTCTTCCGGCGAGGCGGAGCTCGGGCGTCCGGCGTCTTCATGGTTTCCGGCCATGGATGCGGTTCCGTTGATTCCGGCGACCGGAGGTGGTTTTTGTCCGGAACGGACGGCGGAACGGAGGTTTGACATTCTTCCGGCGAAGAGTTACAACGGAGATGGTGAAAACCGGCCATAGACGGAAACGGGCCGGAGTTGGACGAGGTCCGGCGGGTCATTTTTCCGGCGGCCGATTTCCGGCATGGGAGTTTTCGGACCTGGCCGATCGACTCTTCCGGTTAGTTTTATGTGTTTTTCAGTTATATATATAGGTGTTAGTGTGTGCTGCGTGATTGTGTGTGTGTGTTATATATATATACTGTTATATATATATACTGTGTGTAAGCTGTAATGTATATATATAGCGTGATTGTGTGTGTGTGTTTTGTGTGTTATGTATATTATATATATATGTAACAGAAGTGTGTGTGTAGTGTTAGTATATATATATTTATATATATATATATATAGATATAGATATTGTGAGTTGTATTGTATATATGTTATATATATATGTAATATATATATATATTATATATATACGTATGTATACGGATTAATACAAGTATAGTATGTGTTCGTGTTAAAATCGGGATTATCTATTGTGTTGTTTTCGGTCGATATCGTGTTATCGAATGAATTGTATTTCATTCAAGGTTGTTCGAGTGCTTGTGATTGACGGAGGACGCGTTGATTGATTCGTGGTAGGACGTTGATCGTGGAAGGACTTTCTCGCCTTCGGTTTGAGGCAAGTTTTATACTTGTACTGGTCAATGAGATTAATGTTATCATGTATGTGTATGAATGTGTGTATCATTTCGAGACTTGGTCTCTTTGTGATTTTGTTGATATCAGGGGATTGTTTGATACGATACCCTTCGGCAAGTTATGCCAAATATTATTGTTGTTCGTAAATGGCGATCCAAGGCATTGCGATTGTTGGTAATATTGTTGTCGATAGCCGGTTCGCGGTATCGACATATCGATTGTTATTGTTGATTGATGTTCCTTTGAGATATTGTTGTCGATAGCCGGTTCGCGGCATCGACGTATCGATTGTTATTATTGATTGATGTTCCATCAAGATATTTTTGTGAATCGTCGTTATTGATATCAATGTTTTTCTATTGATGTCGTTTTGGCCGATTGAAGGCATTGACGTATTCAATTATCATCTTCGTTCTTGGTAACCGATTAAAGGTGCCGAGACATCCGTTGTACAATTATTATCGATTGTCCGCTCTAACGGTAATCGATATATTGAATTGGGATTATCAAAGATAATTCCCATCCGTTGTATAATTATTATCGATTGTCCGCTCTAACGGTAATCGATATATTGAATTGGGATTATCAAAGATAATTCCCATCCGTTGTATAATTATTATCGATTGTCCGCTCTAACGGTAATCGATATATTGAATTGGGATTATCAACGATAATTCCCATCCGTTGAATTATTATTGTCGTGTTGACCGATTCAAGGCAGCACACTATTATTCTTGTGAACTCGGTAACTTTGTGATCGTTGAAGGTTGAGGATTTCCCGAACTGTTGTGTTGTGATCGTTGCTCGTGTTAATCGGTCCTTAGGGATTTTGATCCCAGGATAGTTGTTTGGAATATCGTTGGTCGTGTTGATCTTTCATTATTCGTGTGTCATCGTTCACTTGGTAAGTCGTATGATCCGTATTGGATGTGTTATCCTTTGAGTTTCGTTTTCATGTTGTATCGTGACATATCCGGAGTCATATCTACGTTCCGATTGGATATTGTGTAGGATTTTTAGCCGGGCACATATATAGTCATGCGTGAATATTTTCCGTGAAAGGCTGTGCACACGAGACGTAGTTCGTTGAGGCTAATTAGGTACATTGTCCCACGTATATCCTGGATTCCGTATACGGGGTGGACATGTGCACTGACACATATTCGGATCGGGCGTACTGTGATGTCCATCATTGAGCCATACAATTTTGTTCGTTCATAGTCCATTTAAATGTGTGGATGTGTTCGACGTTTTGTGATTAAGAGTTCATACGCCTGAGGGGTATGTTCGACAGTCATGTTTGTTTCTTTGAGATCTGTATTGTGATGATTTACAGCTTCGGGCTGTTCGGCTTTCAGGCCATCGTGATATTTTGGCAGCTTCGGCTGAGGGCTTTCAGGCCATTGTGATGTAACGGTATTTCCGTTTGAGCCTTCGGGCATTGTGATCCTTATTTATTTCAGCGTTGGATTGATTTACCTTCGGGTAATGTATTGTTGTGTTCTATATTGATGTTTCGTCGTTGGGCACTTATGTTCTAATCTATTGAGCAGGTATTGATCGTATGCCATGGGCATAGTATTCTACGAATGCTCGATTCTTACTTTGGTTTGTGAGCATCTCGTACTACCATTGTTGTACTGTTTATTCTGCTTTTGGATGCATATCATGTTGTGCATGTACTTGATATTCATTATACTGGATGGCTGACCAGTAGGCGAGTAACATGTTTTCATGTTTTAGGTACTTGCGAGGAGAGAGTTGAGACACAGGGGCATGACGATGGCGACGAGGCATTCGAGCGATACTAGTCCGAGATATTTTGGTGTTCATGTTGGTCAGACAGTTGGAGTACTCCATTGTTGTTCAGTCATTGTCGTTTTGTATTATCCGAGCAAGGCTCGTGGATGTTGTTGTATTTTTATTTTGGCCATGTAGGCCCATTCTTGTCGTTGAAATTCCATATCGGGATAGTATGTCGGACGTCATAGTAGGGTCTGTGATTTCCTATTTTGGTCGGTTTGTTGTATTTTAGTCGTGTTCGCTTGGTGGATCACCCGAGGTGGGGTCCACGGCACTGTAATAACCCAATGGGATTTGGGGGTGTTACGAGAAGATGGTATCAGAGAATTGGGTTGTGAGATACCTGTCTTGTGTGTTATGTGGCTCTACCAAGGCGGTAGTAGCGGGTCACAAAGTTATGACAATGCAGACGATCGGGTTTTGTGAGTCGTGATAGTTGGACGATCGTATGAGTCATTCTTTCATCGAGTCGTCGTCGGTGAAGACTAGTATCGCAAGACCTCGAAGCTTCGTATGAACTGTGTTAGGACTCTATTCTCTTTTATGTGCATACATTCATTATGTCATTGATTAAACCTGTTTTGTTGACACTTGTATGTGACGATCGGGTGCGATTGATTTATGATTATTTGCTTTGGAGCGTGTGGGCTCTGTATCGGCTATGATTAGCGTGATCGATGTGATCGTTTATCTGTTGAGTATGTATACTCGTGTTTTGCGTTGACCTAGCATTCTGGCCGTTGAGGCGTATTTGAGCTGTGGTCATGATCGAACGTTATTCTTTCAGTATGGAAAGAGGACGTAGCAGAGGGGGTAGAGGCCGCAGAGTGGGCCGACACCCGAAACCTCGTACCAATAATTTGGTGGCTGACGAATCATTTTCGGAGTCGTGCTCAAGAACCCACCGATCGTGATTGTGTTTGGATCGAGTTCAAGACTCTCATGTTAGAGAGGTATTATCTGGCTCCACTTCGTGAAGCCAAGTTGTCGGAGGTTTTGAACCCCGAATCCGTCAAGGACGAGGGTGTTATTGTTATTGCTGAGAAGTTTCAAGGACTTCTTCAGTTTCTTCTGGTGAGAGGACTAGGATGCCGATTCGTTCAGAGGGACATCGAGCTCCGACGTCCAAGAGGTCATTTCCTAGTCGGCTTCGTACTGGGAAAGTATTTTCTTCCCAGGCGACGAGTTCGACTGTTATTTGTTTTAATTGTGATTCAGCGGGGCATGTGAGTACTCGATGTACGGTGCCAGCTATTATGTATTTTCTGTGTCGGAGGTGGGGACACCTTCAGAATACTGCATGAGTTCTAGTGCCAGTAGGTCTCGAGAGAGCTCATGGGCCTCGAGAGATTTTGTCACTTCAGTCCGTACTTCATCCAAGGGGTCATATCGGGCTTCGGGAGCCAGAGGTATGGACACCCGAGGGGAAGTAGCGAGTTCAGATTTGTGTTTTCCTCGAGTCGATGGGATCGAGGAACTCGATGATCTGGAGGATGTGGATTCCGGGTACATTTGAGATGTAACCTTGATTTGTATTTTCCTTGTCTTTCGGATTGATGTTTGACTCGGTCTGTATTTTAATATTGCGGTTGTGAACCATTTATTATTGATCTATCTTGTAATCATTGTATCTGAGAATCTTGATACTTGAGTCATTTGATGTGATTTTCTTTCCCTTTGGTCCTGTACCCGAGATTTTTGTGATGATCTGGGTAATCGTTCATTGTGATTCGAGACGTCAAGTCGTGAGGACTTGGGCGTGCGTTCGATATAGTCCCGAGGACTATGTCTGTGTTGTTATTTTTCTTTTGTGGTGCGACTTCCTGGCTGGTCTCTAGCAGGAGAGTCATGATTCGGCTAATCTCGCATTTGATTGAGTGTCTTTATCACTTGATTTTTTTTTCGCCTTGTTCAGGCAGATGAGACGTGGGGACCCGTGGGGTCGGCCCAGTTGCTTAGGCGGAATTGCTCGTATTGAGGAGTATTCCTGGAGATGTTGTTTTCTTATCCTGATGGATAGTCCGTGCCCCGACTTGTGCACCCTGAGTTTCGAGGACGAAACTATTTTTAAGGGGGGGAGTATGTAATATTCGGGGGTAATTTTTTTTTCGTATTACTGTTGAGTTGTACGTATTCATTTGGAATTGTACAAGTGTTGTTGTTTGGACCGATACAATATATATTGTATTAGAATATTTCGGGATCGAAACATTTATACTGGTCGACGGTTTGGTTCGTCGTTTGGTTGTTGTTTGGCGAGTTTGGAATTTTGGCTAAGTTTATAGCCATAGCGTACGCTACCTGTATAGCATTACGTACACTAATTTGTTGTGATTGCGTACGTTACGTTCTGAGGTTACGTACGTAATGCGTGATAGGTGGTGGGAACCTTCCTCGTGGTCAACTTTCGGGACGAGAGTATCTTTGGGGTATATATATATATATATATATATATATATATATATATGTCAACTTTTGAGATGAGATTCCCCCTCACGTTCCTATCCCTTACCCACCATCCCTCTCACCTTACTCCTATATTATATATATATATATATATATAATACAATCATCACCATCAATCATCACTTCCCTCACGTGAATTTTCCCACTTTTATCCCTCATGGTGTATTATATATATACATATATATATATATATATAAAACTATCATCATCCCTCACCTCATCATCTCTCTCTCCCTCCCTCGCCAGTCGTCCCCTCCCTCTCATTTTTTTTTTCTCTTCTTCTTCTTCCCGTGCCATCTTCTCTCGCCATCTCTCTCTCCCTTCTCTCCGTCATTTTTTTTCCGGCAAGGCGGAAGCTTGAGGACGGGCCGGTTTCTCCATTTTTCCGGCGAGGTAGAGTTCGGCGACGGCAGGCAGCTCTCGACCGGAGCTCGGCGGCGGCCTGGGCGGAATTTCCGGATCGGGAGGCATTATAAATCCGGTCGATCTGAACTGTTCCGGCATTTTTCTTCCGGCGAGGCGGAGCTCGGGCGTCCGGCGTCTTCATGGTTTCCGGCCATGGATGCGGTTCCGTTGATTCCGGCGACCGGAGGTGGTTTTTGTCCGGAACGGACGGCGGAACGGAGGTTTGACATTCTTCCGGCGAAGAGTTACAACGGAGATGGTGAAAACCGGCCATAGACGGAAACGGGCCGGAGTTGGACGAGGTCCGGCGGGTCATTTTTCCGGCAGCCGATTTCCGGCATGGGAGTTTTCGGACCTGGCCGATCGACTCTTCCGGTTAGTTTTATGTGTTTTTCAGTTATATATATATATATATAGGTGTTAGTGTGTGCTGCGTGATTGTGTGTGTGTGTTATATATATATACTGTTATATATATATACTGTGTGTAAGCTGTAATGTATATATATATAGCGTGATTGTGTGTGTGTGTTTTGTGTGTTATGTATATTATATATATATGTAACAGAAGTGTGTGTGTAGTGTTAGTATATATATATTTATATATATATATATATAGATATAGATATTGTGAGTTGTATTGTATATATGTTATATATATATGTAATATATATATATATATATATTATATATATACATATGTATACGGATTAATACAAGTATAGTATGTGTTCGTGTTGGAATCGGGATTATCTATTGTGTTGTTTTCGGTCGATATCGTGTTATCGAATGAATTGTATTTCATTCAAGGTTGTTCGAGTGCTTGTGATTGACGGAGGACGCGTTGATTGATTCGTGGTAGGACGTTGATCGTGGAAGGACTTTCTCGCCTTCGGTTTGAGGCAAGTTTTATACTTGTACTGGTCAATGAGATTAATGTTATCATGTATGTGTATGAATGTGTGTATCATTTCGAGACTTGGTCTCTTTGTGATTTTGTTGATATCAGGGGATTGTTTGATACGATACCCTTCGGCAAGTTATGCCAAATATTATTGTTGTTCGTAAATGGCCGATCCAAGGCATTGCAGTACTTGTTGGTAATATTGTTGTCGATAGCCGGTTCGCGGTATCGACATATCGATTGTTATTGTTGATTGATGTTCCTTTGAGATATTTTTGTCGATAGCCGGTTCGCGGCATCGACGTATCGATTGTTATTATTGATTGATGTTCCATCAAGATATTTTTGTGAATCGTCGTTATTGATATCAATGTTTTTCTATTGATGTCGTTTTGGCCGATTGAAGGCATTGACGTATTCAATTATCATCTTCGTTCTTGGTAACCGATTAAAGGTGCCGAGACATCCGTTGTACAATTATTATCGATTGTCCGCTCTAAGTGTCGATATATTGAATTGGGATTATCAAAGATAATTCCCATCCGTTGTATAATTATTATCGATTGTCCGCTCTAACGGTAATCGATATATTGAATTGGGATTATCAAAGATAATTCCCATCCGTTGTATAATTATTATCGATTGTCCGCTCTAACGGTAATCGATATATTGAATTGGGATTATCAACGATAATTCCCATCCGTTGAATTATTATTGTCGTGTTGACCGATTCAAGGCAGCACACTATTATTCTTGTGAACTCGGTGACTTTGTGATCGTTGAAGGTTGAGGATTTCCCGAACTGTTGTGTTGTGATCGTTGCTCGTGTTAATCGGTCCTTAGGGATTTTGATCCCAGGATAGTTGTTTGGAATATCGTTGGTCGTGTCGATCTTTCATTATTCGTGTGTCATCGTTCACTTGGTAAGTCGTATGATCCGTATTGGATGTGTTATCCTTTGAGTTTCGTTGTCATGTTGTATCGTGACATATCCGGAGTCATATCTACGTTCCGATTGGATATTGTGTAGGATTTTTAGCCGGGCACATATATAGTCATGCGTGAATATTTTCCGTGAAAGGCTGTGCACACGAGACGTAGTTCGTTGAGGCTAATTAGGTACATTGTCCCACGTATATCCTGGATTCCGTATACGGGGTGGACATGTGCACTGACACATATTCGGATCGGGCGTACTGTGATGTCCATCATTGAGCCATACAATTTTGTTCGTTCATAGTCCATTTAAATGTGTGGATGTGTTCGACGTTTTGTGATTAAGAGTTCATACGCCTGAGGGGTATGTTCGACAGTCATGTTTGTTTCTTTGAGATCTGTATTGTGATGATTTACAGCTTCGGGCTGTTCGGCTTTCAGGCCATCGTGATATTTTGGCAGCTTCGGCTGAGGGCTTTCAGGCCATTGTGATGTAACGGTATTTCCGTTTGAGCCTTCGGGCATTGTGATCCTTATTTATTTCAGCGTTGGATTGATTTACCTTCGGGTAATGTATTGTTGTGTTCTATATTGATGTTTCGCCGTTGGGCACTTATGTTCTAATCTATTGAGCAGGTATTGATCGTATGCCATGGGCATAGTATTCCACGAATGCTCGATTCTTACTTTGGTTTGTGAGCATCTCGTACTACCATTGTTGTACTGTTTATTCTGCTTTTGGATGCATATCATGTTGTGCATGTACTTGATATTCATTATACTGGATGGCTGACCCCGTGGGGGCGGAACATGTTTTCATGTTTTAGGTACTTGCGAGGAGAGAGTTGAGACACAGGGGCATGACGATGGCGACGAGGCATTCGAGCGATACTAGTCCGAGATATTTTGGTGTTCATGTTGGTCAGACAGTTGGAGTACTCCATTGTTGTTCAGTCATTGTCATTTTGTATTATCCGAGCAAGGCTCGTGGATGTTGTTGTATTTTTATTTTGGCCATGTAGGCCCATTCTTGTCGTTGAAATTCCATATCGGGATAGTATGTCGGACGTCATAGTAGGGTCTGTGATTTCCTATTTTGGTCAGTTTGTTGTATTTTAGTCGTGTTCGCCTGGTGGATCACCTGAGGTGGGGTCCACGGCACTGTAATAACCCAATGGGATTTGGGGGTGTTACAATTTGAACCACTAAACTCGCTAAATATTACACATGAATTTTTCTCCTCCTAATATACGGGTAGGACATTTTATCCAGTTTAATAAATCCGATGATTTTTCCTTTAAGATTGGTGACATCGTGGAGGTGGAAATCTTGACGGTAACATCCTTCGTTGGCTAAGAGGTCAGCGATGGCATTGCCCTCTCTAAAGATAGGAGAGAAGTGGATCTCAATTTTATCCATAAGAGATCGAATTTGAAGAATAAGCCTTTGGATTTTCCAGTGGCATGAAGTGGAATGATTAATCAATTGAAGTGCAATTTTCGAGTCAACTTCCACCCAAACGTTTTTCAAATCGTGTTGAATGCAAAACTCGAGCCCTCTCCAAATGGCGTAAATTTCCGCAAAATTGTTGGTTTGAGTTCCAAGAAATACGGAGAACATGATAAGAGGAGTGCCGAGGTGATCCCGAACAATTCCACCAGCGGCCGCACCGCCCGTATTACCCTTCGCAGCACCGTCCGAATTTAATTTCCACCAACCCAGCTGTGGCCTAATCCAACGGACAGCCCTGACAGAGTATCGCGGCCCCGAGGCAGGTTTGATGCCCATAAAATCAGCAATGCGATCCGATCCCCTCCAAAACCATCTGCTAATTCTGCCTTTTAATTTGATGTTGTTAATGTATTTCCAAATACGCTCACACACACGTTTAGACGTGAAAGGTACATTATCAACCCTTTTGTCGTTCCTACAACACCAAAGAAACCATAGAATCAGAATGGGAATAATGTGGAAAATGTGAATTTTGCCCTTCGTTTTACCAAACCAATTTGCAATGATCAGATTAAAGTTGGAGGAAATAAGGATTTTGATCCCCGCAAGGTTATGAAAAACCTTCGAAACTTCTCTAGCAACCGGGACATTAATAAAGAGGTGAGGAAGGTTTTCATCCCCATTACAACAATAACACGAATTAATGGCAATAATGCCCCTACGCGCAAGCCCATCCGGCGTGGAAATCCATTTATTGAGGACCTTAACCATAAACAAGGAAATGGTAGGTGTGATTAAAGGATTCCAACAGTAACGAACAATATTATTGACTGGTTTTTTCTGACGAACTAAATCCCATGCTGTTTTGAAGCAAAATACATCGTTTGAGGATAGAGTCCATACAGGTTTATTCTCACCAGGGGAAATAGGTAACGAGCAAAACGGGAGTTTGCGATTGATTTTCCTCCTATCCCATCCCCCATTAGTCCAAACACAATCAATAGTATCTTTTGCTTTAGTTTGGTGAAAATTGGTTAACGGGCTCAAATCACACCAAATGCCATGCCAAATAGACACTTTACCATTACCATTATGCCAAAAGATTTTATCATTAGTAATAGATCTAATGCGGCAAAGGTTTTTCCAAATAAGGGAACTTTTGGGGTTGAATATGATAATCATGGGATGGAGCCGAGAACAGTATTTTTTAAGGAGTAAATTAGACCAAATATTGTTGGAGGTTCTGATCTCCACGACAATTTAATCTCGGCTGCCCGGATAATGTCACGAAGGTTCCGACAGCCGAGACCCCCCTCATCCATAGGAAAACAAAGCCGATTCCTATTAATAAGACTTAATCAAGAAGTAAAGGCTTATTAGGAGCTATTATAGCCAATTCTAGATACAAAAGGCTCGAATCTAATCAATAAACCTGAGTTTTAATAGAGTTCTGACTCGAATGCATGTGACGTGGTCTAATCTCCTATTAGCAATACTTAATCAAGAAGTAAAGGCTTAATCGGAGCTATTATAGCCAATTGTCAATACAATTTCTCGAATCTAATCAATAAACCCGAGTTTTTATAGAGTTCCGACTTGAATTCATGTAACGTGGTCTTATCTCCTATTAACAAGATTTAATCAAGAAGTAAAAGCTGAGTTGGAGCTATTATAGCTAATCCTTGCTACAACAAGACTAAATCAAGAAGTAAAAACTTAATTGGAGTTGTTATAACTAATTCTGGGTACAAAAGGCTCGAATCTAATAATAATCCCGAGTTTTTATAGAGTTCCGACTTGAATTCATGTAACGTGGTCTTATCTCCTATTAACAAGACTTAATCAAGAAGTAAAGGCTTAATTAGAGCTATTATATCCAGTCCTTGCTACAGCAAGAATTAATTAAGAAGTAAAGGCTTAATCATAGTTGTTATAGCCAACTCTCAGTACAAAAGGCTCGAATCTAATGAATAAACCCAAGTTTTCGTAGAGTTCCGACTGAATACATGCAACATGGTTTTATGTCCTATTAACCAGACTTAATCAAGAAGTAAAGGCTTAATCGGAGCTATCATAACCAGTTTTGAGTACAAATTAAGGCTCGAATCTATGCAATAAACCCAAGTTTTCGTAGAGTTCTGACTCGAGTACATGTAATATGGTCTAATTTCCTATTAACATGACTTAATCAAGAAGTAAAGGCTTAATCGGTGCTATTGTAGCTAATTCTTAATATAGAACGCTCGAATCTAATCAATAAACTCTAGTTTTCATAGAGTTCCAACTCGAATGCATGAAACGTGGTATTATCTCATATTAGCAGGACTTAATCAAGAAGTAAAGGTTTAATCGAAGCTATTACAGCCAATCCTTGCTACAACAAAATTTAATCAAGAAGTAAAAGTTTAATCAGAGTTGTTATACCAATCCTTAGTACATATGGCTCGAACTTAACCAATAAACCCGAATTTTCATAGTGCTCTGACTTGAATACATGCAACATGATTTTATCTCCTATTAACAAGACTTAATCAAGAAGGAAAGGCTTACTAGGAGCTATTATTACCAATTCTAAGTACAAAACGCTGGAATCTAATCAATAAACTTGAGTTTTAATAGAGTTCTAACTCCAATACATGTGACGTGGTCTATTCTCCTACTAAAAATACTTAATCAAGAAGTAAAGGGTTAATCGGAGCTATTATAGCCAGTTGTGAATAAAAATGCTCGAATCTAATCAATAAAACCGAGTTTTTGTAGAGTTTCGACTCAAATACATATAGTGGTCTTATCTCCTATTAACAGGACTTAATCAAGAAGTAAAGACTGAGTTGGAGCTATTATCGCTAATCCTTGCTACAACAAGACTTAATCAAAAGGTAAAAGCTTAATTGGGGCTGTTATAGCCAATTCTGAGTACAAAAGACTCGTATCTAATTGTTTAGTATATTTTGAGTAATATTTTTATTAGTATTTTATGTATATAATTGTGTGTTTTGTGTGATAATTTATTCGTTTTACCATATATTTATATTATTTCATTTTCTTAGAATTTTCTATAATTTTATGTCATTTTTGGATAATTAATTGGAATTAAATTATATCTGCAGGTTAACCAACCGGTACAAGACAGATCAATTGGTTCAAGGGCGATATTTTTACAAAACTCAAATATAGTCACGACTGGTCTCACTTTATTCGTCTCGTCGAGACGATCGTTTTAAAAAAAAATTCATCCAAATCCGAGTTCGTATGAAGAAGTTATGACCGTTCGAAGGACAATTAAATAGACGGATCATATTGTGCCACGTGTCAACACCTGATTGGACCGGAATTTCAACTCTGTGCTGATGTCATCAATGACATCAGCACTCATGGCAGCCGTGTATTATTGTTGGGGGTGGAATTTTTAATTGTAAAAATGATTATTTTATTGATTTTGAAGTAGTATAAATAGAGGATGATTGTGTAGTGTTTGGGGAGGAGAAAAGAGGAGAAAAGAGGACAAAAAAGGAGAAAAAATAGAGAGATATTATTGTAAGGGAGAGAAAAAAAATATTGTGTAATAAAATTATATTTGTGTAATAATATTATGGAATATTTATTTATTTGTGTTGTTATTATGAGTGAGTAATTTTCTTTTACTGGGGTTATGATGAAACCATGTCTATATTATTATTAATATTTATATAATAATTCCAAATAAATATTTTTAACGATTATGATTTTCGCTTCAATAGGGGAATATTATTTCATCAATTATATCACGTATTTTTGATAGTTATAAATTCCCCCTTGCTTTGTGATTATTGATATTAGTTAATTTCTTTGATTATTTGTTTTCCATTAAATTGGATACATATAATGCTTAGAAATTACATTTTTAAGCGAAGGAAAATCTATATTTGAATTATAATGTTATACTTATTGTCAAATCTATAGGAAATAGTGAGATTGATTTGAGAATCTATTCCCGAATTTCTTGGAATTAAAATATAAAATAAATAATAAATAGACATTGGTGGACTCTAAACCCTAGTAAATTATTTAAAATCAATTTATCTAAAATCTACTTAAAAATTCTGTTATTTAATGCAATTATTATAACCATTAAAAAATCAAATTATTTGGGACTAGGTTAGAATTTAATATAATTTGGTTCAAAACGATATGAATAATTTGACTTCACTAATATAGTCCTCACTGTGGAATCGACCTTGCACCGCATATCTACATCGAACAAATCGTGCGCTTGAGAGTTTAAGACTAAAGAATCAAACCAACAACAAGTTTTTGGCGCCGTTGCCGGGGAGCTGCAAACGAAGTACAAGAAGACCGTCGTCACCAAATTAGTTGAATTCTTCTACTAGTTATTTATTTCTGCTTTTCTTTATTATTATCTGTCTTTTTAATATACATTAGTTGTAGAATTTATTTTATTCATAAAGAAAAATCTGAAAAACTTTAAAAACTTTTAATAATAAATATAAGTAATAATAATAAAATCTACTGTTGATTTTCGTAAAAATAATAATAAAATAATAATAAAAAAATTAAAAAGTCCAAAAATATATAAAAATATAAAAAAATCTGAAAAACTTTAAAAATTCAGAACTTATTTATTTTTATTTTAAAAAAAAAGAGATCTGGAAAATACAAAAAGTTTCAGATTTTAAGGTAATATTTTTGTAATTTTGGTATATTAATATTATAAAAATCAAAATTTTTAATTTAAATTCGAAAAAAATAAAAATAAAAAATAATAAAAATAAATTAAAAATAATCTGGAATATTATTTTCCGTAATAAATAAAAATCTGAATGATTTTATTTTATTTTTAAAAGTAAAACACGCTAGTTTTATTAAAAATTTAATTTTCATAAAAATCTAAAAAAATCAATTAAGAATTAATAATTTAAACAATCTGGAATATATATAATAAAATAAACTTTCTGAACTTTGAATTTTTTTAATAAAAACAGAATTTATTTTTTTAAAATAAATTACAATATTTTAATAAAAAGGGAAAATACTAAAAAAATTAAAAGCTGAAAATTTAAAAAAAAAAACAGAAACGATAATTTGTAAAAAAAAAAAAACTATTTCTATTGTTTGCATAAAATAAAAGTTTGTAATTTTAATTTTTTAATTACCTTTTTTAAAAGGTAAAACGGTTTTACCTTTTATAAAAACTTTTATAAAATTGTTTTAAAAGCTGTTTGCATAAAAACTGTTTTAAAAAATCTGATTTTTTTATAAAAAATAAATAATATATCTTGATATATATATATATATATTAGCTCAATATTATTAGTCTAAAAATATAATAAAATTATAATAAATATAAAAATATAAAATAAATATAAAATAATACAAAAAAATCAGAATTTTTTTTTTTTAATTTTTATATCTTGTCTTTAGTTCTAATAGAATCTTCTAGTGGTAAATTTAGATTGTGTTTTTAGTTGTTATTTTCTACTTACATTATTCTTAGACATTTAGTTTAGTTGTAATATTTCTCGTCGTATAATTTAGTTTATCAATAGATATTGCTTAGTAGATCAATTAGTAAATTTATTCCTTTTCAATCTATTACATCCTATAATTTTAGTAATAATTATAATAATTATCATTATTATTAATAATAATAAAAATAAAAAAAAAATTAATTAAACAATAAAATCCTTTAAAAGATTCAACAAGGGATTGATATTTTTCACTCACTACTTTATTCGATTTGAATAGAGAAAAGCTAAATATCAATCTTGTACAAACTGATTTTGAAAATCGATTGAATTTTGGCAAAAAGGCATCCATTGTACATGCCAGAAGAAAGTTGGATTTTAAGTGCGAGCGTTGTGACGCCTCCAACGATCTGGAAGTTCGATCGACTATCATAATTTGGTTTGTATGCAAAGTTAAAAAAATTGTAATATCGGTGAATGCAAGTTTGGCAACGAAATAATAAAGGTCGATTAACGAGAAGAAGATTGTCCTTAACTAAAATTGAAGTTCAACAAATAAAACCGATACCAAAAATGGACGAAATCGAAAATCGGAATAATCAAGTTGCAAAAGAAAAAACTTTAATAGAATATTTTTCTCCGGTGAGTGCTAATTCTCCCTCTTGCATAGTGTTGCCTACGACTAATGCAACTCATTTCGAACTTAAACCATCAATAATTCAACTTCTTCCATCTTTTCACGGTTTGGAAAGAGAAGATCCGTATATGCATGTCAAGGAATTTCTCGATATTTGTTCTACTTTCCGATTCCAAAATTTCTCCGATGAATCACAAACTTAGATTATTTCCATTTTCTCTCAAAGATAAAGCAAAATTCTGCTAAATTCTCTTCAAGCAAGAACAATTACTAGTTGGGACCAACTAGTGAATAAATTTCTCGCAAAATTTTTTCCAATGTCCAAAGTGATAGTCTTAGAAGAGAAATATCCGAATTTTTCCAAAAAGAAAATGAAGAATTTTACGAGTGTTGGGAAAGATTTAATGATTTAATCCTTAAGTGTCCCCATCATGGTTTTGAAATATGGCGTTTGGTAAAATATTTTTATGACGGTTTAACTTCAAACAATCGCCAATTAATCCAATCAATGCATGGTGGAAAATTTCTTCACCTTATTGGAGACGAAGCTTGGAATGCACTTGAAAATATGTCAATTAATTCACAACAATGGAATTCACTCGACTCTAGAGCCAAATCGATGCATACGACCCCAAAAAAAGGTGGAATTTACGAGGTTAAACAAGATGTTGAAATAAAATCTACTATAGATGATTTAGTACGAAAAGTGGATGCGTTAGTCTTGAAGCAATCCATCACCTCGTCAAACTCAAAAAATGAATTTTGCATTTCATGTGCGGAATCATTTCATTCATCTCAATCTTGTCCCTCTGGTCCACAAAATCAAGAAATTTTTAATGAAGAAGTCAATGTGTTACATTCATATGGAAAATCTTCGGACAGTCCATTTGCTCCAACTTATAATCCAAATTGGAGGAATCATCCAAATTTTTCCTGGAAGCAAAATATGCCTCCAATGAATCAAGGAGGACATCAAATGAATATGCCAAATCAACAAAATGTCCGTCATAATCAATATCCTCCAAATACTTATCAGTATCCTTCTATAGTGCCAAAGAAACCATCTTTGGAAGATACGTTGCAACAATTCATGCAATCTACTCAACAAATGTTCCAATCAACTCAGCAAGCTGTACAGTCAAACTCACAGGCTATTTCTAAGCTTGAAACACAAATTGGTCAACTTGCAACAACTTTATTTGAAAGAGAAAAGGGAAAATTTTGAGTCGGTCCATCCCTAATCCTAAAGGACAATATGAAGTAAACTCTTCTAACGCAGGTTCATCCATAACTACCCTTAGAAGTGGAAAAGAAATACAAAAGCACGAATATGATCCGGAAGAAAAATCAAATGAACCACAAGTTTCAAAACCAAAAGATTCTAAGGAAAAAGAAAAGCCTTACGTTCCAAAAGCTCAATTTCTGAAAGACTTATTCCAAAAGATAAAAGTGTGCAATACAAAGATATAATGGAAATATTTAAACAAGTTCGAATAAATATTCCATTCCTTGATGCTATTAAACAAGTGCTGCTTATTCTAAGTTCTTGAAAGATCTTTGCCTTGTAAAAAGAAGAACAAATGTTCCAAGAAAGGCATTTTTAGTGAACATGTTAGCTCAATAATCCAAAATAAAACTCCCGTTAAGTATAAAGATCTGGTAGTCCTACAATATCTTGTGTCATTGGAGATCACATCATTAAACGAGCCTTGCTTGATTTAGGAGCAGTGTGAATTTATTACCATATTCTGTTTATACACAACTTGGATTAGGGAGCTAAAATCAACATCCGTGATACTTCAACTAGGTGATAGATCTATAAAAATACCTCGAGGAATCGTAGAGGATGTTACGATTCAAGTAGATAAATTCTACTTTCTGTTGATTTTATAGTCATAGACACCTTGAACTGTTGAGAATACCAAAGATCAAATCCTGTTATTTTAGGAAGGCCATTTTTAGCTACCTCAAATGCATTAATTAACTGTAGAAATGGCATCATAAAATTTTCTTTTGGAAATATGACTGTTGAATTAAATATGTTTAACATTTCTCAACAACATGATGATCTTGATGATGTCTGTGAGGTAAATATGATAGAGAGTATGGGTCCTTATTTCTTTCCAAAAATGGATGATGATGATCTTTTTGAAAATTGTCTTGCTCATTTTGGCTCGATTTTGACATCGACAATTCAATTAATGAATTAAATTCTTTACTAGAGTATACACCATTATTGGATAATGATAAATGGAAAGCTAAAACCGAACCACTTGAGAGCCAAATGAATAATGAAGTAACTATTGAGGATTCAAAGATAGAGCTCAATCCATTACGAATCTCTAAAATATGCATTTTTAGGGCCATGAAACCACACTGTCATCATAGCATCGATTTAGATGAAGAACGAGAAGATAAGTTAATCAATGTTCTTAAAGAACATAAAGAAGCAATAAGTGGACCATCTCCGATATTAAAGGTATTAATCCTTCTATATGCATGCATCGAATTCACCTTGAAGAAAATGCGAAAACTTCCCGAGAATTTCAAAGAAGACTAAATCCTAATTTGAAAGAAGTTGTAAGAGCTGAAATAATCAAACTCTTAGATGTAGGGATCATCTACCCTATTTCGATAGCTCTTGGGTCGATCCTGTTCATATGGTTCCAAAGAAATCGCATAAGCGTAATCACGAATGAAGAAAATGAACTTGTTCCAACGAATTCAAATCGGATGGAGAGTCTGTATTGATTACGAAAATTGAACTCTGTTACAAGAAAAGATCACTTTCCACTTCCTTTTATTGATCAAATGCTAGAAAGGTTAGCCGCCATGCTTATTATTGTTTTCTTGATGGATATTCCGGCTATAACCAAATTCCCATTGCTCACGAAGATCAAGAAAAAACCACTTTTACATCCTTTCGGAACTTTTGCTTACCGACGAATGCCATTTAGTGCATGTAATGCACTGCTACTTTTCGGTGTATGATGAGCATTTTTCCGACATGGTTGAGCGTTTTTGGAAATTTTTATGGATGATTTTTACGTATTCGGGTCTAGCTTTGATGAATGTTTACACCACTTAACCCAAGTGTTGGTTAGGTGTAAGGAGAAGAATCTTGTCCTAAACTGGGAAAAATGTCATTTTATGGTTAAAAAGGAATTGTCTTAGGACATGTGATTTACGAAAAAGGAATTGAGGTGGACAAATCTAAAGTTGATTTAATATCCAGTCTTCCACCCCCACGAGCGATTAAAGAAATTCGGTCATTCTTAGGCCATCTTTGGTTTTTACCGTCGATTCATCAAAGATTTTAGCAAAATTTCAAGGCCATTATGTAATTTACTTTCAAAAGACACACCTTTCGTATTTGATGATCATTGTCTAAAAGCTTTTAAGACACTCAAATCTATGTTGAGCTCTGCACCTATCATCAAATCTCCAAACTGGAATCTTCCTTTTGAAATAATGTGCGATGCATCCGACTATGCCGTCGGTGTAGTATTGGGTCAAAGAGAAAATAAATTGCCAACTGTAATATATTATGCAAGTAGAACTCTAAATGATGCCCAATTAAATTATTCTACAATGAAAAGAATTGCTTGCGATCGTTTTGCTTTAGACAAATTTCGACCTTACTTGATTGGTTCAAAAGTCATAATTTCTGCGATCATCTTTGCATTAAAATATCTTCTTTCTAAGAAAGATGCTAAACCTCGCTTGATCCGTTGGATTCTATTGTTACAAGAGTTTGACTTAGAAATTCGAGATAAAAAAGGTGTTGAAAATGTTGTTCTTGATCATTTGTCTAGGCTAATCGTGAATTTTACGATAAAGAACCTCCCATTAATGAAACTTTCACTGATGAACAACTCATATACATTTCTCAAATACCTTGGTATGCGACATTGTCAATTACCTTATTCCGGTAACATGCCATCTCATTGGAATAATCAAGATAAAACAAAATTTTTAAACGAAGTAAAAAAATTCTTTTGGGATGATCCATATTTGTTCAAATATTGTCCTGATCAAATTATTAGGAGATGTGTGCCAGAAAATGAACAACAAAATATCATTTCCTTTTGTCATGATCATGCATGTGGAGGTCATTTTAGTTCAAATAAAACAACTGCTAAAATTCTGCAATGTGGTTTTTATTGGCCAACACTTTTCAAAGATACACATTCATATTGCAGCACATGTGATAGATGTCAAAGATTAGGTCGAATTTCTAAACGAAATATGATGCCTTTAAACCCAATTTTAATTATTGAAATATTTTATGTTTGGGGCATAGATTTTATGGGACCTTTTCCAATTTCTTTTGGCAATCTTTACATCCTTGTGGCCGTCGATTATGTTTCAAAATGGGTAGAAGCAATTGCTTGCAAAACAAATGACCACAAAGTCGTGGTAAAATTTTTGAAAGAAAATATTTTTCGATTTGGAACACCACGAGCAATTATAAGTGATGGAGGAAAACATTTTTGTAATAAATTTTTGAATCATTTATTTAAAAAATATGGTGTTACACATAAAGTTGCTACTCCTTATCACCCTCAAACAAGTGGCCAAGTTGAAATTTCAAACAGAGAAATCAAACATATTCTTGAAAAAGCTGTTAATCCTACAAGGAAAGATTGGTCTTTGCGATTGAATGATGCATTGTGGGCTTACCGTCTGCTTTTAAAACTCCCATCGGAATGTCTCCATTTAGGCTTGTCTTTGGAAAACCATGTCATTTGCTGTTGAATTGGAACATAGAGCATCTGGGCCATAAAGCGATTAAATTTTTCATTAGACATGGCTGGAATTCATAGGAAACTTCAACTAAATGAATTGGAAGAAATCGAAATGATGCGTACGATTGTGCAAGGAAATATAAGGACAAAATGAAATTTTTCATGATAAACACATTTTGAGAAAAAAATTTCTCTGGTCAAAAGTCCTTCTTTTTAACTCTCGTTTGTTATTATTTCCGGGCAAGTTGCGTTCACGATGGTGCGGTCCATTTATCATTCATACGGTCTATCCTCACGGATTGTAGAAATTGAAAATCCAAAAATGGTAATATTTTCAAAGTAAATGGTCAACGGTTAAAACCATATTTGGAATTAAAATCTTTTGAGGTAGAAGAGATTCTTCTTAAGGACCCGATATTGTGGATTAATACTCCATTGTGTTTGCCGGTCAAGTGGCGGATAACGGTACTCGTGGCTAGTAAAGTCGGATTTTCGGTTTCCCACAATAAGCGATTTTGTAGATATTTTTATTTTATTTTTAATTATGGAAGAAACTTTGAAAACAATTGAAAAAGATTTCCCTTTCTTAGCAAAAAGTCATTTTGAAACTTTACCAAGCGAGTTGAAAGAATGAGGTTGCTTATGAATAACGGCATACCTTTTGATATTCGATTCATTATTGAAGCCAAAGTGAGAATAGCGGGTGAGTTCACGGAAACACCAACTAGATTTTTACGAGGGCTTGGAAAAAGTTCATATGCCAAGAAACGACGAGCAAAGAAAATCGCCGTTTGCTACAAATGTGCTAGGTGGGCGTGATTCAAGATGTCGATCTTTAGGAATTCCTTCCACAAACAGAGAAGATAAAATTCGGTTCATCAAGGATGGTGCGAATAAGGAGAATTTAGATGATATCGAAATTTCTCTTGACACGCATCCTAGTGGACTCGTACATTACGGGATTCGATGTTTGTGGAATAAATTCAAACGAGAATATGAACAACGTCTTGGGAATCGGCGTTAAAAGACCTGTTTGCCAATTTGTAAGAAAATTGGATGGGAAGCTTCTCCCGACTCATAGAAGGCGTTTAAGCCGTTTACGAACGTAAAATCAGAGGAAGATGTGAGCCACAATCACAACTACTGTACATACACGTGAGTATCTTTATTTTTGTCGTTTTTTAGATTTTACGAATAAAAACGTGATACATAATAAATGCATTCATTATTCTATTGAGTAGTTGAAGCGCAATTAACGCGGTCACGATTTGATAAATCTTTTTACTTTATTTTGCATCTATAAATAAACATTGCAGTTGTTTCTTTTCTGCATCCCTCAAACTTGTATTCTTTTCATTATCTCTCTAAGTAATTTTCTTTTCAAAAAAAAAAAAAAATGGAATCATCATCTTCCGCAAAAAGATTTAACTCCATCTGCATTTTTGGTGGAGCTGGTCATGGGAAAGAGGCTTGCTTTACTGAAGCAGCCCACAACTTGGGTCGTACCTTAGGAAAAAAATGCATTCATTGTAATATCCGCAATTTTCGATTTTCGGTAAAATTCTTTTTTCGGTCGGAGTCCATTTTGACGACTCGCTCATGACCGTTTCGTCATTCTGAGAATGATTAATTCTGCACTTTTTGTCATCCGAGTTCGTTTCGGTGTTGTTTTGTTGAGTTCTGTGCTTTTTAGCGACTTTTCCGCACTTGAGTTCGATTCTTGCGAATCTCGTCAAAGCTATTGTTTGAGTTTCCCATAAGTCCGTTTAACTTTGTTAGGCGTGTCGTGAACCGGTTTGATTATTCGTTGACGTATGGTGATTTTCGGGCATTTGGGCCATTTTCGTAATTTCCCAAAGTTTGGGGTAATTACCTTCCGTTGTCGAATTTCGAGCCTTCGGGTGGTCGGAATTGTGTGTTCTACTAGCTCTTAGATTCGTCCTTGTGAGTACTTCGTAACCGTATCTTCGGTTCGTATTCAGGTTCGGGTTCCGGTGTCGTTTTGTTGAATTCAGGATTTCTAAACGACTTTTCTAAGTATGAGTTCGTCTTTGTTAGATCACCATTAATTTTTGGTAACTCCAAAAATTATAAATCTTGCAATATTATAGAACATCGAGTTAGCTTTCCAATGGTTCAAGCGGTGAGTCAATCGAGTCAGACGAGAGAGTTATGGTCGTTTGATTTTGGCGAGCACTTCCGGGAGCCTTTCGGCCGATAGGGGGCGATAGACTCTCTGCCCGGCATCCGTATGGCTATCGGTTGGGCTATCGGCCGATAGGCCGGCCGATAAGTCTCTTTGTGTTACACTATAAATGTCTTTGTTTTGAGCGTGAAGCTCATTTCCTTCCCCATTTTCCCTTTGCGCCGCGAGAGAAAGTATAGAGGGGAGAGTTCTTCATCCGGTCGATTTTCATCATTTCTTTTCGGTTGTGAGGCTCGGATAATCAATCTAACGCGTGTTCTACGGATCTTAACACTTGAATCTTCCAAGGTAATGCTCTAAAACCCTATTTCGATTAATTTGGGGGTTTTGGGTTTTTCTTCCGATTCGTTCCGTTTCGTTGGTGGATTCATGATGTATACGATTGATATTGTTAGTATCTTTAGTTTTCCTACGGATTCATGGATATTTTGTGGATTTTTATGGAATCGAGAGGGTTTGGTTGTGGTCCGCCCTCGTTGTTATTTTTGTATGAATATACATGAATCGTAGGCGGGTTTCCGGGTGTATTCCATTTCCGTAATCGTTTAGAAGTGGTTGTGATTGTGCTATTCGAATCGTTAGGTTCATTTCCGCCGGTTCCTTGCGGTCGTGCTTGATTCTTCCGTTCCGTTCGTTGTCGTATTCCTCTTCGTTAGCACCGGGCGTTCCGAAGCTTCGGTTGAGCCGTATCCGTTCGTGGTTCCGTGCTCGCGGTATCGAGGCAAGTACCTTGCCCATACTTTTCTCGTTTTATGTATATGATGATCGGTGGTCGTCTTGATGTGTTTGTTTGGTTATTTGAAATGAAGTTTCAAAAGGATTTTGGTTTGGCCTCGTTAAAGGCTTTCTTTCAAAACGCGTGTGTTTTGTGAACGGTGTTTTGAGAATTGATTATGATTTGATTATTTTGAACGTTGAAGGATTTTATGAGGATACTCTCTTGTTTAAAGTTATGGAATCGTGTATTCCGTATTTAAGCTTGTTATTGTATTTTTGAAGAGTTTGGTAATGGCGTCGAGTTAATGGCCATCTCTAGTGAGTATTCTTAATGAACTTACATTCTTAGCATGTTAGTATTGCATGAGTAACGTGTGTGTGTGTATGCTCACTACGGGTTAGATCCGACGGGGTCTCGGTAGGGCTCCACGAAGCTGTGGACCGCGAGCTTGCTTTTAACCACTGTGGGTTAGATCCGACGGGGTCTCGGCAGGGATCCACGAAGCTGTGGGTCCGCGGTTAATTGTGGTGCATTTTTACAAATGTGATTCGATATTGGCATTTCCGGAAATGAGTATTTTTGAACGGTTTTCATGATTGCATGCATCGACTAAGTGTGTAAGAGGTAAGTTGTTCGTTTGGCTTACTTGGCTAGGATGGCACTGGAGTATTTTGTTGTTTGTTTTAAATCCTTTATTTGTGGATTTTGATGTTGGGATACGAACCTCACAGTCGTTCTTGTGTCTTGTGAGTTGATGAGATTTGGGGCTAAAATCCCAATGGTTTTGTAAAAGTCGTTTACGGATTTGGGGCTAAAATCCCAACGGTTGGTTAATGTCATTTTGAAAGTAAACCTTTGGGCGGTGACCCCTTTTGTCTTTGGGTTTTGAAAAGTAGGATTTGATAATCCTAAATTGTTTTCTATTAAAACTCTCGATGGCATTCTAAACTGCTTTATAAATTACTTCCATTGATTTATGATATTTCGTTTTTGAAATGTTTTCTCAAACCCTTGCCTCGGGAAGTACTTTTCGTTTCGTTTGGATCTTTGAGGATCCTCGGTTATTGTTATTCGTGGAATGTGAATTGTATGGCTCGTATTTGCACTTTGTATTTGCACTAGCAAAACGGTGGAGTTTGCTAACCCCAGTATTCGGGGTGGATGTCTGTTTTTGCATTCGGGTTTTGGAGCATAACACGGGGTCGGCACGAAGGATGATGAAAGATGATCGATACTAATCACATGAGGAACCGTATTTCGTGTGTTGGTTCGGTTGTACTTTATTTTTCATTCTTTGTATTGTTCCGTTGTACGGGTGTAGTTGTATTTTGGTCCCTGCGTGGGCCTGAGTTGTATTTGAGTTGTATGTATTTGTGGAAAGACCAAATCGGTCTACTGAGTCAGTGTAGCCTTGAAGGCATTGTCGAGATGTTAAATGTGTTACCAGCCTGGTAGATCTTCGAGGAGAGGGTCTACGGCGTGTAATATCCCTGAGTGGATTGGGTGTGTTACATAAATGGTATCGGAGCTTAGGTTGAGGAAACCTAGGCTGTCGGGTCAAGTCGTGTTGTTTGAGTCTTGTTTCGTTGGATTTTTATCCGATCGAGTCGTGTCGCGACGCGTCGTTTGAGTTTGTTGGTCGTGATTAGTATCGTGGGGCGATCATCATCTTCGTGCGACCTGTGGAAGTAAGTCTCCCTTCTTTGTGTTGTGCCTCGTGTGACACGAGCTATTTTTATGATTATTTGTTAAGTGGTGGAATTTTATGTGAATTTTGATTTCACGATATGTATTTAGTCGACTTTCGTATTTGATTTATACGAGGAGTGTCGTCGCTTGTGATGTCTTTTTATTGTTGTTCTTCTCCGTTGTTGATGATTTTCGAATCGATTTGCACGTTTTACAAGTCTCTTGTGGAAGCTTTGTGCTTATACACGTTCGACTTGTTCACTAGCCGATCTTGGGAGGGTATTTTATCAGTGGTTTTGTTCTGAATGTGGTATTTTATCGTTTATTTTCGTTTAAAGACATGTATTGTCTTGATTTTAAACGTTTTGATGCGTGTGCTAGGAGTTGTTTTATTGAACGTCGGTATGTGTGAGTTTTGGGCATTCTGGCCTATTGGATTTTTGAAAACCTTGAGTATCTTAGAAAAATAAATTTAGAGACATACTTTTCAAATGAGTTATTTTCTTGTGGTACATCCTAGATGCCACAATGTATTTCAAAAATTTTCTACCTCGAGGACCAAAATGTTTTGAGATATTTTCAACACTTTTATTTAGACCCGAGGGTCGAATATTTTGAAAGTTTTCACTAAGAGAAAGTGTCTTCATTTTTATCAAATGCGAAATGGTTCTCCAATGTCTCGATAACGATGTTTCACGTTTGTACTTTTTTTTTTTTTGAAAGATGATACTCAAGATCAATCGGTGTTCTTCTAAATTATTTTCAAAATGAGGTTTTCGTTTTTAAAACCTATCCATTCCCGTTTGAGGGCTGGGTATGTATGTGTGATGTTCGCGTTGTCCTTTTGATACTTTCTCCCGAGTATGACCGAATTGGCGGTGTGAGCGTTGAGACGCTTTCCACACATTGGTTGTGCTAGCCCCTGTGAGAGGCGGAGTGTTGGTATTGAATGTTGTCGTCTCGTGGTGATTTCTGTGTTGTCGCACATGTGCGAGCTGTTAGAACTTGGGTTGGTATGGCCGTGTGCATCGGTGATCGTTTCGTTATGTGTCCGCTGTTTAATGTCTTGTTACCTTGCTTCCGTATTTGTGAATTTCGTGGACGAGGTCGGAGGTAATGCCCGTACTATTTTGACTTCTGTATTTTCTCTTCCCCCAGTCTATCGATTCGCTCATGTTCGTTGGTACTTTATGAACTTGTTCGGTATTTGATTTCATCGTCCAACGAATCATGTGATCTTGTTTTGAGTTGATCTGGGTTATCGATGTTACTTTTTGGGTTGATTCGATTCTTGTGAACCTTGTTTGGGAGTGACATCATCTGGTTCTACTAGTTCTTTTATTCGAAGTGGACCGGATTTGGAACTCTTATGTTTTCGACTCTGTCGACTCATTTATGTTCGTTGGCATTTCGAGCTTGTCCCGCCCTTGTTTTTGTTTATCGAAAGAGTGTGGTATCGTTTCGGAATAACTCGTTCGTCGTGGTGACCTTTCAATCGCTATTCCCTTTCTGTGGATCTTCGGCAATGTATGTCTTGTAGTTCTCACAAGATCATCCTCGGAGTTGTTGTTTGAACTTTATTGTTCTTTGTGATTCGAACATGATTGTTCGATTTTGTTGTCTCGATCGTTTGTTTGTTCGGTTTTTGTTCTCGTTTCGTGATTATTGAGCGTTCGGGCTCCTTCGTAATTCCCTTTAGTTCGGGAAATTAGTTTCGTTTTCAATCTTCCATCCCTTAGGCGATGGGATTCCGTGTTTGTTCGGTTGACTCGCGTTTTGATTGATGTACCGTTGGGTTGGCCAATCATATTGATTTTCGTCGTTGTGTTTTGTGATTATCGGATAATTGACTTGACTATAGTATCCGTTTGATGACGCTTGTCACTTGTCGGTTTTATTATATCCCTAACGGCGACGTTGTGTTGGTCACCGTGGAGCGTGTTTACACGCCGTATATTCCTTTGCGTTGTTTGTAACATTTCGCCGTTGGGCATTAGTTACGCATTCTTGGGTGTCTCGTTGAGTTTTCTGGCGGAATATTTTTCTCCCTACTTGTTTTAAGTTTCGGGACGAAACTTCTTTTAAGGAGGGTAGAATGTAATATCCGCAATTTTCGATTTTCGGTAAAATTCTTTTTCGGTCGGAGTCCATTTTGACGACTCGCTCATGACCGTTTCGTCATTCGAGAATGATTAATTCTGCACTTTTGTCATCCGAGTTCGTTTCGGTGTTGTTTTGTTGAGTTCGTGCTTTTTAGCGACTTTTCCGCACTTGAGTTCGATTCTTGCGAATCTCGTCAAATCGCTGCTTCGAGTTTCCCGCAAGTCCGTTTAACTTTGTTAGACGTGTCGTGAACTTCGGTTTGATTATTCGTTGACGTATGGTGATTTTCGGGCATTTGGGCCATTTTCGTAATTTCCCAAAGTTTGGGGTAATTACCTTCCGTTGTCGAATTTCGAGCCTTCGGGTGGTCGGAATTGTGTTCTACTAGCTCTTAGATTCGTCCTTGTGAGTACTTCGTAACCGTATCTTCGGTTCGTATTCGAGTTCGGGTTCGGTGTCGCTTTTGTTGAATTCGGGATTTCTAAACGACTTTTCTAAGTATGAGTTCGTCTTTGTTAGATCACCATTAATTTTTGGTAACTCCAAAAATTATAAATCCTTGCAATATTATAGAACATCGAGTTAGCTTTCCAATGGTTCAAACGGTGAGTCAATCGGAGTCCGGACGAGAGAGTTATGGTCGTGTGAGTGTTTGGCCGAGCACTTCCAGGAGCCGTTCGGCCGTTAGGGGGCCGATAGACTCTCTGCCGGCATCCCGTATGGCTATCGGTTAGCCTATCGGCCGATAGGCCGGCCGATAGGGTCTCTTGTGTTACACTATAAATGTCTTTGTTTTGAGCGTGAAGCTCATTTCCTTCCCCATTTTCCATCGCGCCGCGAGAGAGAAAGTATAGAGGGGAGAGTTCTTCATCCGAAGTCGATTTTCATCATTTCTTTTCGGTTGTGAGGCTCGGATAATCAATCTAACGCGTGTTCTACGGATCTTAACACTTGAATCTTCCAAGGTAATGCTCTAAAACCCTATTTCGATTAATTTGGGGTTTTGGGTTTTTCTTCCGATTCGTTCCGCTTTCGTTGGTGGATTCATGATGTATACGATTGATATTGTTAGTATCTTTAGTTTTCCTACGGATTCATGGATATTTTGTGGATTTTTATGGAATCGAGAGGGTTTGGTTGTGGTCCGCCCTCGTTGTTATTTTTGTATGAATATACATGAATCGTAGGCGGGTTTCCGGGTGTATTCCATTTCCGTAATCGTTTAGAAGTGGTTGTGATTGTGCTATTCGAATCGTTAGGTTCATTTCCGCGATTCCTTGCGGTCGTGCTTGATTCTTCCGTTCCGTTCGTTGTCGTATTCCTCTTCGTTAGCACCGGCGTTCGAAGCTTCCCGTTGAGCCGTATCCGTCGTGGTTCCGTGCTCGCGTATCGAGGCAAGTACCTTGCCCATACTTTTCTCGTTTTATGTATATGATGATCGGTGGTCGTCTTGATGTGTTTGTTTGGTTATTTGAAATGAAGTTTCAAAAGGATTTTGGTTTGGCCTCGTTAAAGGCTTTCTTTCAAAACGCGTGTGTTTTGTGAACGGTGTTTTGAGAATTGATTATGATTTGATTATTTTGAACGTTGAAGGATTTTATGAGGATACTCTCTTGTTTAAAGTTATGGAATCGTGTATTCCGTATTTAAGCTTGTTATTGTATTTTTGAAGAGTTTGGTAATGGCGTCGAGTTAATGGCCATCTCTAGTGAGTATTCTTAATGAACTTACATTCTTAGCATGTTAGTATTGCATGAGTAACGTGTGTGTGTGTATGCTCACTACGGGTTAGATCCGACGGGGTCTCGGTAGGGCTCCACGAAGCTGTGGACCGCGAGCTTGCTTTTAACCACTGTGGGTTAGATCCGACGGGGTCTCGGCAGGGATCCACGAAGCTGTGGGTCCGCGGTTAATTGTGGTGCATTTTTACAAATGTGATTCGATATTGGCATTTCCGGAAATGAGTATTTTTGAACGGTTTTCATGATTGCATGCATCGACTAAGTGTGTAAGAGGTAAGTTGTTCGTTTGGCTTACTTGGCTAGGATGGCACTGGAGTATTTTGTTGTTTGTTTTAAATCCTTTATTTGTGGATTTTGATGTTGGGATACGAACCTCCTGGTCGTTCTTGTGTACTGTGAGTTGATGAGATTTGGGGCTAAAATCCCAATGGTTTTGTAAAAGTCGTTTTACGGATTTGGGGCTAAAATCCCAACGGTTGGTTAATGTCATTTTTCAGAAAGTAAACCTTTGGGGCGGTGACCCCTTTTGTCTTTTGGGTTTTCGAAAAGTAGGATTTGATAATCCTAAATTGTTTTCTATTAAAACTCTCGATGGCATTCTAAACTGTTTTATAAATTACTTCCATTGATTTATGATATTTCGTTTTTGAAATGTTTTCTCAAACCCTTGCCTCGGGAAGTACTTTTCGTTTCGTTTGGATCTTTGAGGATCCTCGGTTATTGTTATTCGTGGAATGTGAATTGTATGGCTCGTATTTGCACTTTGTATTTGCACTAGCAAAACGGTGGAGTTTGCTAACCCCGAGTTTTCGGGGGGTGGATGTCTGTTTTTGCATTCAGGTTTTGGAGCATAACACAGGGTCGGCACGAAGGATGATGAAAGATGATCGATACTAATCACATGAGGAACCGTATTTCGTGTGTTGGTTCAGTTGTACTTTATTTTTCCGCTGCAGTATTGTTCCCGTTGTACGGGTGTAGTTGTATTTTGGTCCCCTGCGTGGGCATGAGTTGTATTTGAGTTGTATGTATTTGTGGAAAGACCAAATCGGTCTACTGAGTCAGTGTAGCCTTGAAGGCATTGTCGAGATGTTAAATGTGTTACCAGCCTGGTAGATCTTCGAGGAGAGGGTCTACGGCGTGTAATATCCCTGAGTGGATTGGGGGTGTTACATTCATGTAGTTTACGGAGGAGGAAGTCTAGGATTAATGGGACGTGCTGCTGCTTCTGCCCATCTGGAAGGAGTAAGAGTGTTGGGAATCATTCCAAAACCTCTGGCTGAAAGTAAAATCACTGGAGCAACTATTGGAGATGAGTTCAGAGCTGTGAATATGCAAGACCGCATAACTCACATGATAAATAATGCTGATGCCTTTATCACCCTTCCCGGTGGTTTTGGCACTCTTGAGGAACTTTTTCATGTGGTTACCAGAGCTACTAAATGTTCATACGAAACCAATAGGTCTGCTAAATGTCAATGGTTTCTTCGATGGTTTACTATCTTTCATCAACTACTCTTCTGAAAAAGGTTTTATTTCTGAGCGTGCTAAACGAATCATAGTTGTTGCAACAACACCAGAAGAGCTGATCAAAAACTTATTGCATTTGTTCCTGAACCGCACTACTCTAGCTAATATTGTTTGGATGGAAGATTTCACCGTGCGGAAACGCAAAATTGATACATTCCTTTCCTCCGATATCCCACTTCATCCCTCTTGTTGTTTTTACTTTTAGCGAGTGTAAAATCGTGAAAATGATGGCGGCTTAAGGAGTTTTCTTTTCGATCTCTTGACGCGCATCTATCCAATGATTTATGTATTGTTATTTCTATTCTTGTACTTTTTCTCGTTTGTTTTTAATAAAAGCATTGATGGCGGCGTAAGGCGACTCTTCGGACTCTCTTGAAGCGCATCTAGGTTGTTTGTGTTATACTTAGGGTATATATTTTCTTTTGTTGTTTTGCCACACTTATTTCTTGCAGGTCCAAAAAAAAAAAAAGGCTTGAGCAAAGCGTCGTCTTTCATAAACAGGGAAGTCTTATTTAAACCCTTACTCCATTGTTCTTTTTACACAATAAGGATATTGTTTATCATTAAGTGTGGGGGAAGGTGTATATCTATATCTATATCTATATATATATATATGCAATATTAAATAATAAAAAAAAGGGCTGAAAATCACGGCACCATTTTCTTGAGAAAACGTTAGTGAAAAAATCATTTTTTGGATATTTCTTGGTTTTGATAATGGATTTGGATGAAGGTGTATGGGATTCAAGACACAACACCCTTTTTGTGAGTTTTGATCGTTAGAGCAATCCTTATATATACGCTCTATATTTTTTGTTGTGTGGTCAAACATATTGTGTTCATTCTAGAACTTGCTCATTTATACATTTCGAGACTACATTCATAAACTCTTGTATTAAGATGATAAAGGCAATTAGGATTAACCCTTGTTGGCTTATATTTTTCCCACCCATTACATTTTATCCTTAGAAGCCCCATTGAGCCTGAGCCTATTTCTTTGATCAAGCACATTACTTTAGCCATTATCCATTCTTGTTGATGACTCATCCATTTGCACCCTCTAGTCAAAGATTTAATTGTGAACTAGATGTGTGACAAATAGGGGCCGATGTTCATAAGAGTATTGTGGAGATTAAGAGCTTTTGTTGAAAGTGAAAGGGTGTGAAGTACATTGGAGTATTGAACCAAAAAAAAAATATAAATAAAGGCCAAAAAAAAAATCTAAAAAAAAAAAACGGCCTAAAAAAAAAAAAAAAAAAAAAAACGGGAGGTCAAGTGCGAAAATCATCACTATATATACATAAAATAGCACTTGAACTATCCTTTAAGTGATACATAAATCCTTCCAGAAGATCCATTGCATACTTTTCCTTACACAAGAGTATGACCTTACCAGATGAATATTCAAATACCATGTACAGAATAACTTGGGGATGATGGGTTGAGAGTTTTCATTACAGAAGGGGGGTGTTGATTGTTATTTGTAGGATTTGTTATGCATCTAAATTCACAATTGATCTTGGCTAGCAAACCTCATAATTTTCCCTTTATCCTACCCATTCCCAAAGCCACGTTACAACCAAATGAAAGACCATTTGATTTATGCATGAGTTTATTTTTAAGTAGTGGAGATTTGATTTTTGACCAAGCATATGGTAATGACACATTATGCTTTGATATGAGTGAACTCTTCTCGAATATCCCGTATATACACTTGAGTGAAGAGTGATATCCACTGTGAGGGTATTGAATCTTTTGGCATTCGATTCTCAATGAAGTTGTTAGAATTTGGTGCGGCATCCTATTTTTCTACGATCTCACTTGGGTCATGATCACTTGTTCTCTCTTGATATTGGTTTTGTCATGATTTTTTCAGCATATGAGTATTATAACTCGGGTATAAGATTTGCCCGAGGACGTGCAAAAGATAAGTGTGGGGAATTTGTTTAGTATATTTTGAGTAATATTTTTATTAGTATTTTATGTATATAATTGTGTGTTTTGTGTGATAATTTATTCGTTTTACCATATATTTATATTATTTCATTTTCTTAGAATTTTCTATAATTTTATGTCATTTTTGGATAATTAATTGGAATTAAATTATATCTGCAGGTTAACCAACCGGTACAAGACAGATCAATTGGTTCAAGGGCGATATTTTTACAAAACTCAAATATAGTCACGACTGGTCTCACTTTATTCGTCTCGTCGAGACGATCGTTTTAAAAAAAATTCATCCAAATCCGAGTTCGTATGAAGAAGTTATGACCGTTCGAAGGACAATTAAATAGACGGACCATATTGTGCCACGTGTCAACACCTGATTGGACCGGAATTTCAACTCTGTGCTGATGTCATCCATGACATCAGCACTCATGGCAGCCGTGTATTATTGTTGGGGGTGGAATTTTTAATTGTAAAAATGATTATTTTATTGATTTTGAAGTAGTATAAATAGGGGATGATTGTGTAGTGTTTGGGGAGGAGAAAAGAGGAGAAAAGAGGAGAAAAAAGGAGAAAAAATAGAGAGATATTATTGTAAGGGAGAGAAAAAAAATATTGTGTAATAAAATTATATTTGTGTAATAATATTATGGAATATTTATTTATTTGTGTTGTTATTATGAGTGAGTAATTTTCTTTTACTGGGGTTATGATGAAACCATGTCTATATTATTATTAATATTTATATAATAATTCCAAATAAATATTTTTAACGATTATGATTTTCGCTTCAATAGGGGAATATTATTTCATCAATTATATCACGTATTTTTGATAGTTATAAATTCCCCCTTGCTTTGTGATTATTGATATTAGTTAATTTCTTTGATTATTTGTTTTCCATTAAATTGGATACATATAATGCTTAGAAATTACATTTTTTAAGCGAAGGAAAATCTATATTTGAATTATAATGTTATACTTATTGTCAAATCTATAGGGAAATAGTGAGATTGATTTCAGAATCTATTCCCTGAATTTCTTGGAATTAAAATATAAAATAAATAATAAATAGACATTGGTGGACTCTAAACCCTAGTAAATTATTTAAAATCAATTTATCTAAAATCTACTTAAAAATTACTGTTATTTAATGCAATTATTATAACCATTCAAAAATAAATTATTTGGGACTAGGTTAGAATTTAATATAATTTGGTTCAAAACGATAGGAATCATTTGACTTCACTAGTATAGTCCTCCCTGTGGAATCGACCTTGCACCGCATATCTACATCGAACAAATCGTGCGCTTGCGAGTATAAGACTAAAGAATCAAACCAACACTAATCAATAAACCCAAGTTTATAAAGTTCCGACTTGAATGCATGTAACGTTGTCTTATCTCCTATTACAAGATTTAATCAAGAAGTAAATGCTTAATTGGAGCTATTATATCTAGTCCTTGCTACAACAAGAATTAATCAAGAAGTAAAGGCTTAATCGTAGTTGTTATAGCCAATTCTCAATATAAAAGGCTCGAATCTAACCAATAAACCTGAGTTTTCATAGTGTTCCGACTCGAATACATGCAACATGATCTTATGTCCTATTAACCAGACTTAATCAAGAAGTAAATGCTTAATCGGAGCTATTATAGCCAGCTTTGAGTACAAAAGGCTCGGATCTAATCAATAAACCCGAGTTTTCATAGAGTTCTAACTCGAATACATGTAACGTGGTCCAATTTCCTATTAACATGACTTAATCAAGAAGTAAAGGCTTAATTGGTGCTATTGTAGCTAATTCTTATTAAAGAACGCTCGAATCTAATCAATAAACTCAAGTTTTCATAGAGTTCCAACTCGAATGCATGAAACGTGGTATTATCTCATATTAACAGGACTTAATCAAGAAGTAAAGGCTTAATTGGAGCTATTATACTCAATCCTTGATACAACCACACTTGATCAAGAAATAAAAGCTTAATCGGAGTTATTATACCTATCTTTAGTACAAAAGGCTCGAATTTAAACAATAAACCCGAGTTTTCATAGAGCTCCGACTCGAATACATGCAACATGGTTTTATCTCCTATTAATAAGATTTTTTTAAAAAAAAAAAAAACTGGCAGATTTTATATCAGAGCGAAAAATGAGGGTGGACGAATCCCTCTACACGCCCGAAAAAAGGAGGGGGGACGAGACCCTCTACACGCCCCAAACGGATGAAATACATAGGAAATTTGAACCACTAAATTCGCTAAATATTACACATGAATTTTTCTCCTCCTAATATACGGGTAGGACATTTTATCCAGTTTAATAAATCCGATGATTTTTCCTTTAAGATTGGTGACATCGTGGAGGTGGAAATCTTGACGGTAACATCCTTCGTTGGCTAAGAGGTCAGCGATGGCATTGCCCTCTCTAAAGATAGGAGAGAAGTGGATCTCAATTTTATCCATAAGAGATCGAATTTGAAGAATAAGCCTTTGGATTTTCCAGTGGCAGGAAGTGGAATGATTAATCAATTGAAGTGCAATTTTCGAGTCAACTTCCACCCAAACGTTTTTCAAATCGTGTTGAATGCAAAACTCGAGCCCTCTCCAAATGGCGTAAATTTCCGCAAAATTGTTGGTTTGAGTTCCAAGAAATACGGAGAACATGATAAGAGGAGTGCCGAGGTGATCCCGAACAATTCCACCAGCGGCCGCACCGCCCGTATTACCCTTCGCAGCACCGTCCGAATTTAATTTCCACCAACCCAGCTGTGGCCTAATCCAACGGACAGCCCTGACAGAGTATCGCGGCCCCGAGGCAGGTTTGATGCCCATAAAATCAGCAATGCGATCCGATCCCCTCCAAAACCATCTGCTAATTCTGCCTTTTAATTTGATGTTGTTAATGTATTTCCAAATACGCTCACACACACGTTTAGACGTGAAAGGTATATTATCAACCCTTTTGTCGTTCCTACAACACCAAAGAAACCATAGAATCAGAATGGGAATAATGTGGAAAATGTGAATTTTGCCCTTCGTTTTACCAAACCAATTTGCAATGATCAGATTAAAGTTGGAGGAAATAAGGATTTTGATCCCCGCAAGGTTATGAAAAACCTTCGAAACTTCTCTAGCAACCGGGCCATTAATAAAGAGGTGAGGAAGGTTTTCATCCCCATTACAACAATAACACGAATTAATGGCAATAATGCCCCTACGCGCAAGCCCATCCGGCGTGGAAATCCATTTATTGAGGACCTTAACCATAAACAAGGAAATGGTAGGTGTGATTAAAGGATTCCAACAGTAACGAACAATATTATTGACTGGTTTTTTCTGACGAACTAAATCCCATGCTGTTTTGAAGCAAAATACATCGTTTGAGGATAGAGTCCATACAGGTTTATTCTCACCAGGGGAAATAGGTAACGAGCAAATGTGATCACAAATGCCAAACGGGAGTTTGCGATTGATTTTCCTCCTATCCCATCCCCCATTAGTCCAAACACAATCAATAGTATCTTTTGCTTTAGTTTGGTGAAAATTGGTTAACGGGCTCAAATCACACCAAATGCCATGCCAAATAGACACTTTACCATTACCATTATGCCAAAAGATTTTATCATTAGTAATAGATCTAATGCGGCAAAGGTTTTTCCAAATAAGGGAACTTTTGGGGTTGAATATGATAATCATGGGATGGAGCCGAGAACAGTATTTTTTAAGGAGTAAATTAGACCAAATATTGTTGGAAGTTCTGATCTCCACGACAATTTAATCTCGGCTGCCCGGATAATGTCACGAAGGTTCCGACAGCCGAGACCCCCCTCATCCATAGGAAAACAAAGCCGATTTTTATTAATAAGACTTAATCAAGAAGTAAAGGCTTATTAGGAGCTATTATAGCCAATTCTAGATACAAAAGGCTCGAATCTAATCAATAAACCTGAGTTTTAATAGAGTTCTGACTCGAATGCATGTGACGTGGTCTAATCTCCTATTAGCAATACTTAATCAAGAAGTAAAGGCTTAATTGGAGCTATTATAGCCAATTGTCAATACAATTTCTCGAATCTAATCAATAAACCCGAGTTTTTATAGAGTTCCGACTTGAATTCATGTAACGTGGTCTTATCTCCTATTAACAAGATTTAATCAAGAAGTAAAAGCTGAGTTGGAGCTATTATAGCTAATCCTTGCTACAACAAGACTAAATCAAGAAGTAAAAACTTAATTGGAGTTGTTATAACTAATTCTGGGTACAAAAGGCTCGAATCTAATAATAATCCCGAGTTTTTATAGAGTTCCGACTTGAATTCATGTAACATGGTCTTATCTCCTATTAACAAGACTTAATCAAGAAGTAAAGGCTTAATTAGAGCTATTATATCCAGTCCTTGCTACAACAAGAATTAATTAAGAAGTACAGGCTTAATCTGAAACATGGTATTATCTCATATTAACAGGACTTAATCAAGAAGTAAAGGTTTAATCTGAGCTATTATAGCCAATCCTTGCTACAACAAAATTTAATCAAGAAGTAAAAGTTTAACCAGAGTTGTTACACCAATCCTTAGTACATATGGCTCGAACTTAACCAATAAACCCGAATTTTCATAGTGCTCTGACTCGAATACATGCAACATGATTTTAACTCCTATTAACAAGACTTAATCAAGAAGGAAAGGCTTACTAGGAGCTATTATAACCAATTCTAAGTACAAAAGGCTGGAATCTAATCAATAAACTTGAGTTTTCATAGAGTTCTAACTCGAATACATGTGACGTGGTCTATTCTCCTATTAACAATACTTAATCAAGAAGTAAAGGCTTAATTGGAGCTATTATAGCCAATTGTGAATACAAATGCTCGAATCTAATCAATAAAACTGAGTTTTTGTAGAGTTTCGACTTAAATACATGTAGTGGTCTTATCTCCTATTAACAGGACTTAATCAAGAAGTAAAGGCTGAGTTGGAGCTATTATATCTCATCCTTGCTACAACAAGACTTAATCAAGAGGTAAAAGCTTAATTGGAGCTGTTATAGCCAATTTTGGGTACAAAAGGCTCGTATCTAATCAATAAACCCGAGTTTTTATAGAGTTCCAACTTGAATGCATGTAATGTTGTCTTATCTCCTATTACAAGATTTAATCAAGAAGTAAAGGCTTAATTTGAGCTATTATATCTAGTCCTTGCTACAATAAGAATTAATCAAGAAGTAAAGGCTTAATAGTAGTTATTATAGCCAATTTTGAGTACAAAAGACTCGAATCTAATCAATAAACCCGAGTTTTCATAGAGTTCTGACTCGAATACATGTAACGTCGTCCAATTTGATATTAACATGACTTAATCAAGAAGTAACGCCTTAATCGCTGCTATTGTAGCCAATTCTCAATACAGAAGGCTAGAATCTAACCAATAAACCCGAGTTTTCGTAGAGCTCCGACTCGAATACATGCCACATGGTCTTATCTCCTAGTAACAATACTTAATCAAGAAGTAAAGGCTTACTCGGGGCTATTATAGCCAAATCTGAGTACAAGAGGCTTGAATCTAATCAATAAACTCGAGTTTTAATAGAGTTCTGACTCAAATACATGTGACGTGGTCTAATATGTCCTACTAACAATACTTAAGCAAGAAGTAAAGGCTTAATTGGAGCTATTATAGCCAATTCTCAATACAAATGCTTCAATATAATCACTAAAACCAAGTTTTGTTAGAGTTCTGATTCGAATACATGTAGTGATCTTATCTCCTATTAACAAGGCTTAATCAAGAAGTAAAGGCTTAATCTGTAATATCCGCAATTTCGATTTACCATAATTTTCTTTTTTTGGCAGAAGTCCATCTTAGCAACTCTATTGTGACTGTTTCGTCCTTACAAGAATGATTAATTTTACACTTTTTGTCATCCGAGTTCGTCTCGGTGTCGTTCTGTTGAATTTCGTGTTCTTAAGCGATTTTTCCACGTATGAGTTCGACTTTGTAAAATCACCATTAATTCTTGGAAACTCCAAAAATTCTGAATCTTTCCGATATTATATATCATCAAGTTAGCTTTTCAATGATTCAAATGATGAGTCAATCGGAGTCCGGACGAAGGAGTTATGGTCGAAAAAGCTATGACTGCACCATGTGCCTTTTTGGTGCTGGAGCGGGCTGTACCGCGGGCCGCGGCCACTGATGGTCAAGCCCTGGCACTAAGCTGATTGCTGGGTTATTTTTGGCCATGGGCCGCGGCACATTCAGCCTGTGCCGCGGCACAGAGTGCAGTTTAGCTTATTTCAGCGGATTTTGTTAGATGAATGCTCATTTCATCATTCTCCTTCCTTCTCCTCTCCTTGGGCAATCTTGTGGGTGATTTTTGGGCGTTTATCATCATCAATCTCAGATATTTCATCCTCCTTGAGTTCTTGGTGTGGATTAACAACATCTTTTTGGATTCTTCATCCTAATTCAAGGTAATTTTTTCAACCCTAGATTCGATTTTGAGTTGGAGCATGATGATTTGGATGTTGTAATCATGATATGTGAAGGGATATACGTATGATTATGGGTTTTTATAAACTATCATTGGATTGTTGGAGGATTATTCAAGAACATGTTGGATGTTGATTTTGGAATTGGGGATTTCAATTAGATGTTGTTGGAATCTCGTTTTGTGTCTTCCTTTTGGATTATTAAGTGTATTGAGGATGTTTTGTTGGATTGAATCATTCTTTAGAGGCTTGGTATCGATATAATTGAGACTAGTTGTAAACAATTGAAGATTGTTTACAACATGTTTGTTAAATTACCCCAATGAGTTTGGTATTGTTATATCAACCTTTCCATTTGGTTATGACTATACATGGATATGTATATTAAGAGAATCATTGGTAATTGTGTTATTCAAGGTTGTTCAAGCGACCGATAATTCCATAAAGGACGTTGATCGTGGAAGGACTTTCTCGCCGCCGGTTTGAGGCAAGCTTTATACTTTTACTAGTCAATGAGATTAATGTTATCATATATGTGTATGAATGTGTTGTATCATTCCGAGACTTAGTCTCTTCACGACTTCATTGATATTAAATGGATCGTTCGACACGATACTTTTCGGCAATTATGCCAAATGTTTACTATTGTTCATATGGCCGGTAGGGCATTGAGATACTCGTTGTTAATGTTATTATCGATCACCGGTTCGCGGTATCGATGTATCGATTGTTGTTGTTAATATTGATGTCGATCTAAGGCATTGTTGTAATTATTGTTATTAATGTTGGCGTCCTGTCATTCATGTTGTATTGGCCGATTTAAGGCATTGTCGTATTTGTTCTCATCTTCGTCGTCGGTAGCCGATTAAAAGTGCCGAGGCATTCATTGTATCATTGTTATCGATTGGCCGTTCTAAGGCAATCGTGGTGCTCAATCATTCATTGTATCATTGTTATCGATTGGCCGTTCTAAGGCAATCGAGGTGCTCAATCATTCGTTGGATCATTATTATCGATTGGCCGCTCTAAGGCAAATCAAAATGTTCAATCACTCATGAGATCATTGTTATCGGTTGCCCACTCTAAGGCATCCGAGGTATTGAATCATCCGCTGCATCATTATTATCGATTGACCATTCTAAGGTAATCGAGGTATTGAATTGGGACCTCCGAGGACGGTGCCCATCCAGGAGTCATTGTTGTCGTGTTGGCCGACTCAAGGCAGCACACTATCATTCTCGTGAATTTGGTAATCTTGGGATCGTTTCCATTTGTGATTAGTTGTGTTTTGGAGGCTAGTCTCGGCTAGTGCTCATTATGGGTAAGTTTGGGGCTTGAACCTTCGCGGTTGGTTTCCCAACACCTACAACTCAGTAGGTCACGGTCATGTTTATGATCTCATTATGGGTAAGTCTGGGGCTTGAACCTTCGCGGTTGGTTTCCCAGCACCTGCAATTCAGCATGTCACGGTCACTGGGTGATCTCATTATGGGTAAGCTTGGGGCTTGAACCTTCGCGATTGGTTTCCCAACACCTACAACTCAGTAGGTCACGGTCATGTTTATGATCTCATTTTGGGTAAGCTTGGGGCTTGAACCTTCGCGGTTGGTTTCCCAACACCTACAACTCAGTAGGTCACGGTCATGTTTATGATCTCATTATGGGTAAGTTTGGGGCTTGAACCTTCACGGTTGGTTACCCAACACCTACAACTCAGTAGGTCACGGTCATGTTTATGATCTCATTATGGGTAAGTTTGGGGCTTGAACCTTCGCGGTTGGTTTCCCAACACCTACAATTCAGTAGGTGACGGCCATTGGATGGTCTCATTGTGATACGGCTTCGTGTCGTGGCTTCGGCCCTCATTGATACAGCTTCGGGCTGTTTTGACTTCAGGTGATTGTGATATTTGACAGCTTAGGCTAAGTGACTTTTAGGCCTTTGTGATGCCTTGGTAATTTCATTGGAGCCTTCGGGCATTGTGATTCATAATTAATTCATTTCTGGTTTGGTTCATGTCGTGTAATTCATTGTGGTACTCTATGATTATGATTCGTCGTTGGGCACTTATGTTCTAACCTGTTGAACATGTATTAATAGTATACTGCGGGCATAACGTTTCACGAATGCTCGGTTCGTACCTTGGTTTGTGAGCATCTCGTATTATTATTATTGTCATTGTACTGTTTCATTCTGCCTCTGGATGCATATCATGTTATACATGTATTTGATGTTCATTATCTGGATGACTGACCCCGTGGGGGCGGAACATGTTTTCATGTTTTCGGTGCTTGCGAGGAGAGAGTTGAGACACATGGGCATGATGATGGTGATGAGGCATTCGAGCGATACTAGTCCGAGTTGTTCATGTTGGTCAGTCAGTTGGAGTGCTCTCCAGTTTGTCACTCATTGTCATTATGTATTACCCGAGCAGATGCTCGTGGATGTTGTTGTACTTTTATTTTTGGCCATATAAGCCCATCGTTGTCATTGAAATTCCTTATCGGAATATTGTGTCGGATATCATAGTAGGGATTGTGATCTCCCTTGTTGGTTAATTTTAATGTATTTTAGTCATGTTCGCCTGGTGGATCTCCGGGTGTGGGGTCCACGGTAGTGTAATAACCCAATGGGATTTGGGGGTGTTAGAGAAGATGGTATCGGAGAGTTGGGTTGTGAGATACCCTGATATGTGAGTTATGTGGCTCTACCGGCGCGGTAGTAGTGGTACTGTCAAGTTATGACAATCTGGACAGTCGGGTTTTGTGAGCCGGGATATTTGTACGACAGCATGAGTTATCCATTCATCGAGTCGTCGTCAGTGAATACTAGTATCGCAAGACCTCATAGCTTCGTATGTCCTGTGTAAGGACTCGATTCTCTTTATGTTCATACATTCATTATGTTATTAATTATACATGCTTTGTTGAAACCTATATGTGATATTATAGGATTGATTCCTGACAAATTGTTTTGGAGCACGTGTGACCTGTGTAAGCGTAAAGGATCAACTCATTCATTAGTTAATAATCCTCAATCATCATTTTTGATCTTGTAGATCATGTTAGTTCATTAATCACTCAGTCAATCTCATTGCTCAGTTGTTGATCTTGTGGATCGAACTATCAATCTTGTTAATGTATTCAAGATAATCATTTCAGGAATTTCATCAGATAATCATGTCACCTCACTTGATCTTTCATGCGATCTTATCATATTCCGGCGTCATGTCGACGATCATTTTATTCATGCATTCATTGTGTTAAAGCGTGTATGCTCATTGTTATCATTCCGTCACGTAATCATAATGCGATCTTCATGCGGGATCTATAATTATCATGTGACTTTCCTGCTTCAGTATGGATAGAGCTGTCAGGGGACGCATGGGAAGAGTCCGCGGTACGGGCCGAAACCCAGGATCTCGTGTGCATGCCCACGCGAATGCGAGGGATAACATTGGTTCAATAGTTAGCGATGCTACTCATTCACTGTCAAATAATCATTCACTGTCAGGGAGTCATACCCGAGAAGCAGCTCAATCGGAAGGTGTTCGGGTGGACCCATTCATATGCATGCAGGGCATGATGGCCCAGATGACATAGATGACGCGTCTGATGGAGACCATGCAGACCTCGATGGTTCGTGGTCCACCACAGCAGGGATTCCAGGTGCCGTTTCATGGACAGACTGGAGGAGTGAGTCAGATTATTGGCGATATCTCTCATCAGAGGCCACCTACTTTTGAGGGTCCGTCGGAACCAGATGATATTGTTCATTAGCTTGAGAATTTTGATAAACTCTTTGACATGGTTCAGTGTCCGAAAGAGAGTAAAGCGGCAGTAGCGGCTTACTACTTGAGTAAGGGCGCTTATTCGTGGTGGCTTTCTGTGAAACCCACCGATCGCGATTGTGTTTGGAGTGAGTTCAAGACTCTCATGTTAGAGAGGTATTATCCGGCTCCACTTCGTGAAGCCAAGTTATCAGAGGTTTTAAACCCCGAACCCATCGAGGACGAGGGTGTTATGTCATTGTTGAGAAGTTTCAGGGACTACTCCAGTTTGCTTCGTCAGTTATCCGTACTGAGGCGGATAAGATCAAATATTTTAGCAAGAGGCTAAATCCGCAGTTGAGGATGCAGTTGTTCAATCACAATTGTTATTCGCTTAGTGAGTTCATCGAGAAGGCTCTTGGAGCAGAGCTTTTGATTAGGAAGCTTGCTTGGAAGAACCCTTCAGTTTCTTCTGTTGAGAGGACTAGGATGCCGGTTCGTTCTGAGGGACATCGGGATCCGACGTCCAAGATGTCGTTTTCTAGTCGTCTTCATGCTGAGAAAGCATCTTCATCTCAGACAACGAGTTCGACTGTTGTTTGCTTTAACTGTGATACAATAGGACATCGCAGTACCCGGTGCTCAATGCAGGCCGTTGTTTGTTCTCTGTGTGGGCGGCAGGGACACCTTCAGAAATACTGCAGGAGTTCTAGTGCTAGTAGGTATCGAGAGAGCTCGCAAACCTCGAGAGGTTTTGTCACTCCAGCCCGTACTTCATCCAAGGGGTCCTATCAGGCTTCGAGAACGCGAGGTAAGGACAATCATCACCGGTTTTAAGCAAGTTAATTCTTGCTCGATAATAAGATAATCATTCATTTCATTTGTCGTTCATTCATTCATATAATTCATTCATCATATATCAATCACGTTGAGACTTATAATTATCAAACTAATCATTCACTTCACGGGGAACAATGGTTCCAATCATTTCATTTGAGCTATCACTCATTACGTTATCATTTCACCCCGGTGAGTCATTCTTGATCCTTGTTGGATTTCGATTCATTATCATTCATTGCGATCATTCCTGTTCTTGTGACCTTCCGGGATCATGTTGAGCAATGAGTTCAGATTTGGGTCTACCTTGAATCGATGGGACCGAGGAGATCGATGATATGGAGGATATCGATGTTGGGTACATTTGAGATGTAGCCTTGTTTTTTGGATGACTGTGTAACTCAATCCGTAATAATGTATCGTGGTTGTGGATCATTTATTGTTGATCTATGTTATAATGATCGTATTTGAGAATCTTGAGGTTTTCAGATCGTTTGATGCATTCCTTTTTGGTGTTGTACCGAGATTTCGTGATAATCTCGGTAATTGTTCATTGTGAATCGAGACATCAAGTCATGAGAACTTGGGCGTCCAATGCCGATGAGAAGAGAGTTTTCAGTTCTGGTGTATCTCATTGAGTTTTCCTGGCGGGATATTGCTTCTCCCAACTTGTTTTAAGTTTCGGGACGAAACTTCTTTTAAGGGAGGTAGTATGTAATATCCGCAATTTCGATTTCCGATAATTTTCTTTTTGGCAGAAGTCCATCTTAGCACCTCTGTTGTGACCGTTTAGTCATTCCGAGAATGATTAATTCTAGACTTTTTGTCATCCGAGTTTGTCTCGGTGTCGTTCTGTTGAATTTCGTGTTCTTAAGCGACTTTTCCACGTATGAGTTCGACTTTGTAAAATCACCATTAATTATTGGAAAATCCAAAATTTTTGAATCTCTTCAATATTATAGAGCATCAAGTTATCTTTCCAATTGTTCAAACGGTGAGTCAATCGGAGTCCGGACGAAAGAGTTATGGTCGAAATAGCTAAGACTGCACCATGTGCCTTTTTGGTGCTGGAGCGGGCTGTACCGCGGTCTGCGGCCTCTAATGGCCGGGCTGCGGCACTAAGCTGATTGCTGGGCTTTTTTTAGGCCATGGGCCGCGGCACACTCAGCCTGTGCCGCGGCACACAGTGCAGTTTAGCTTATTTTAGCGGATTTTGTTAGATGAATGCTCATTTCATCATTCTCCTTCCTTCTCCTCTCCTTGGGCAATCTTGTGGGCGATTTTTGGGCGTTTATCATCATCAATCTCAGATATTTCATCTTCCTTGAGTTCTTGGTGTGGATTAACAACATGCTTTTGGATTCTTCATCCTAATTCACGGTAATTTCTTCAACCCTAGGTTCGATTTTGAGTTGGAGCATGATGATTTGGATGTTGTAATAATGATATTATGATTATGAGTTTTTATGAACTATCATTGTATTGTTGGAGGATCATTCAAGAACATGTTGGATGTTGATTTTGGAATTGGGGGTTTCGATTAGATGTTGTTGGAATCTCGTTTTGTGTCTTCCGTTTGGATTATTAAGTGTATTGAGGATGTTTTATTGGACTGAATCATTCTTTAGAGTCTTGGTATCGATATAATTGAGACTAGTTGTAAACAATTGAAGATTGTTTACAACATGTTTGTTAATGTAACACCCCAACTAGGCGAATATTACATTTCCGTGGACCCCTAACTGGGACCCACTAAGCGAATGAAAATTAATGAATTAAGTAATATAATTGTACTACTGAACCACATTATATCATTAATTATTCCGATGAGGAGTTTCAAGTACAACACACCCAGGAAAATACAGAATACAAGTATATTTTATATGAAGATAAAATATACAACACCGAATGAAAATGAACATCCAAACGGAAATCTGCAGCGGAAATAAAATGAAGAAAACATGAATGACTGAAAGGATTGGGGCCCCCTACTAGTATCACTGGGACTCCTCGCCGTCAACGTTCTCTTCCCGTGCCTTAGCCTTGCCATGACCTGAAAACAACATCCCCCAACGGGTCGATACGTAACAACAATACTCAAGAGTTGAACAGTATACAACAATCACATAAATGAATTAATGAATTAAGTTGAATGATGAGCATCAATGTACGCCCGAATGAAATGCGTAAGAGCACAAGTAGCCGAGTGTCCGGAGACCCGCATATACACCCGCTATTGGCCTAATTAGTCTCACGATCCAATGTGTCCGGAGTCCCGCGTAGACACATTACCATGCGCACAGTCCAATGTGTCCAGAGTCCCGCATATACACATGACCATAGTGTGCCCGACTAAAAATTCCACACATGCGCCAACCGGTTGTGCAATATAATTCCGGAAGATCACAAGAACAAAAACGACCAAGATGAGGAGTAATGAATAGAATCCGATAAGAATCAAGAACGACTCACCGAGATGAAATAATGACACAACGTATGATAGCTTCAATGAAATGATTTGGAGCCGTCATTACTTGTGAGTTACATGATGAGTTGATAAATACAAGTCTCGACATGGACGATATATTATGAGTGAATTACATGTATGAATAAACAACAACGTAAGGAATGAATATCCTTTTAACCGAGTAAGAATTTACTTACACAATACCGGTGTTGAAATGTCCTTCCTCGAACAACGTCCTAAAAAGAGATGTCGGTCGCTCGAACAACCTTGAATAACACAATTACCAATAATCCGCTCAATATATGTATCAAGCACGAATTACGACTAACTCAAAGGTCGATACAACAATATCCAAACTCATTAAGGCATTCAAACAACCACTTAGCGAACATCAACCCTTGATTATAACCAAAACCCAATTATATCTAAACCAACTCCAAAAATGAGTAGTTCAATCCAACAAAACACCTTCAATGATATCAATATTTCAATAGGAGACCACAACTCGAAGTTACGACAACTATAATCGGAAACCCCCAAAAATAACCAAAGTCAACATCAAGGGTTCTTGATTAATTCTCCAAATGTTCATCAAATCCGAAAAACATATCAATAAATCCGTAGGAATACATTTATCCAAGGTAGATAATCCATATCTAACATGTTCCAACATAAATCCAAGCTTACATGAAGAGATCGGAAGGAAAATACTCAAAATCCGAAATTCTAGATCCAAGAGATCATTACCTTGATTTGATCTGTTGGAGAGGATGAAATGATGATACATCCAAATGATAAGCTTGAGGATGACGATGGATGGTGCAGCTCGAAAATATCTCTCCGAATCGCCCAAAATCGCCCGGAAATGCCTAAAAACGAATGACAAGCGAGAAATGACGAAACTTGGGCTGACTGTCCAATTTATACTATTCCCAGATTAGCGCACGCTACGACCTGATATTTAGCGTGCGCTAACGGGTTAACCGGACAGTCCAGTGAACTCTGACTGCCTCGTTAGCATACGCTACGAACTTGATAGCGTGCGCTAACGCCCTCCCGATAGCGTGCGTTAACTCCAAATGTTAGCGTGTGCTAGCTAAATACCTGATGTCCAGTGACTGAAGTCCAGAACCTCCTGTCCTTTGACCTGCTCGCGATAGCTCGCGCTACGTCCAATAATCAGCGTACGCTACTGCCCCATTATCGTACGCTAAAATTCACTCATAGCGTGCACTAGGAATTATTCCAAAATCAGTCCAGTACCCACTGGACTCTGCCTGATCGGCCTTAGCGCGCGCTACACTGACTGCATAGCGAGCGCTATATAAACTTACTACCGTGCACTACTTACCATTTGTAGCGTGCGCTACTCCAACTAGACTGCAGTCTAGTGCCTTATGGACTGTAGGCCTGAACCACATTAGCGTGCGCTAATACGGAGAGGTAGCTTCCGCTACCCGTACTCATTTAGCGCGCGCTAAAGAGAGTATGTAGTGTGCGCAACTCCTCACACACAACCCACTATGAAATATGACAATGATGATAACCACAGTTCGATCCTCCAACCAGGTAGGAAGACGAATAATAACTGATGTACGATACAAATACTATGATCGGTGAATACAATGAATGAATATGAACGATGAATGATCATTAATGAGTGAATAATTACTGAGTGACAATTACTGAATGATAATGACTGAATTACAACCGGGTATTACATACACCCCCCCTTAAAAGAGTTTCGTCCCCGAAACTAAGGGTCAAACAACTTGGGATAACTCTCCCGCATACTATTCTCGGTTTCCCAAGTAGACTCTTCAACTCCGTGTCTAGACCACTGAATTTTAACCAAAGGAATTGTCTTGTTCCTCAATTGTTTGATTCGCCGCTCTAAGACTCGTACGGGATGCTCCTCATACGAATGATCGTCCGCGATCTCGATCTCCTCGAACTGAAGTATGTGACTCGGGTTGGCAACATACTTCCGCAACTGAGAGACGTGAAACACATTATGAATTCGGCTCAACGCCGGAGGTGAGGCCAGTCGATAAGCTAGCTCGCCTACTCGATCCAAGATCTCAAATGGTCTAATGAATCTTGGACTCAACTTTCCTCTTCCCAAAACGGAAGATACCTCGACTGGGACACCTTGACCAAAACATAGTCACCCGCCTCGAACTCTTATGCACGACGATGGTTATACGCATAAGATTGCCGACTCTGTGCGGTCAACAAACGACTCCTGATCAAAGCTACCTTCTCACGTGCGGCTATAAGCATATCGGGATCGGTGCCGATTGATTCGGATAAGTCATCCTAACACAAAGTAGATCGACAACGACGACCGTACAAGGCCTCGTAAGGTGCCATCTTAATCGAAGCATGCCAACTATTGTTGTACGTGAACTCGATCAATGGTAGTTGGGCTTCCCAATCATCTTTCCAATCGAGAACACATGCCCTCAACATGTCTTCCAAAGTCTGAATAGTCCTATCTGATTGTCCGTCGGAGAGGATGAAAAGTTGTGCTGAGATTAAGCTTAGTTCCCATGGCACGATGAACTGATTTCCAAAAATGTGACATGAATCGTCCGTCACGATCAGAAACGATACTCTTAGGAGTACCGTGCAATCTCAACAACTGGGCAAGTCTCTCGGGACCCTACGTATCCTTAATCTCAAGGAAATGGGCTGACTTAGTTAGACAATCCACAATTACCCAAATTGTATTCATGCCACGACGACTCACCGGCAACTCGTGATGAAGTCCATTGAAATATCTTCCCACTTCCACTCTGGAATAGGGAGAGGCTTCAGCATACCCGACTGTCGCTGATGTTCTATCTTGAATTGCTGACAGGTTAAACATCTCAAAACAAATTCCGCGACTTCTCGCTTCATATTACTCCACCAGTAATTTTGTTTCAAGTCTTTGTACATCTTGCTGGACCCTGGATGAATGGAATAAGGGGTAGCATGAGCTTCCCTCAAAATCGAGTTTTTAACTCGTCGTTCGCCGGTACGCATAACCGATTCTTAAATCGCAAAAGTCCATCCTCGTGAACCACAAATCTAGGGGCTTTCCCCTGAGTCACATCATCTCGAATGCGCAACAAAAATGGGTCTGAACCCTGATTCTCCTTGATCGCCTCCTCAAGTGGCGATGAAATTTCTAACATACAAAGTTGCCCTTGTACTCGTTGTACCCAAACCTCGACCTCGGATCTTAGGAATTCCTGTTGAAGTTCCTTCTGAACAGTCAAACGAGCAAGCATTTGCTCCTGAATGGACTTACGACTCAAGGCGTCGGCGACAATGTTCGCCTTGCCCGGGTGGTATAGTATCTCAATATCATAGTCTTTGATTAGTTTCAACCACCGCCTCTGCCGCATATTTAACTACTTCTGAGTAAATATATGCTTCAAACTCTTATGATCGGTGAATATCTGACAGGTAACGCCATAAAGATAATGACGCCAAATCTTCAATGCGAGCACTACGGCTGCTAGCTCCAGGTCGTGGGTCGGATAATTAACCTCGTAAGGTCTCAATTGCCGTGAAGCATAAGCAATAACTTTCCCATTCTGCATTAGTACACATTCGAGACCCTGTCCGAACGCATCACTATAAACCACAAATCCTTTCGTCCCTTGCGGTAAAGAAAGGACAAGTGCTGAGATTAACCGGCTCTTGAGTTCCTCAAAACTCTGTTGACACGCGTCAGACCACGTGTATTTCTTATCCTTCCGTAAAAGGTTCGTCATGGGTTGAGCAATTTTAGAAAATCCTTCCACAAATCGCCAATAATAACCAGCTAATCCGAGGAAACTTAGGATTTCCTTAACATTCTTCGGAGGTTGCCAATCTCGGATTGCCTCCATCTTCTGAGGGTTGACACAGACTCCGTCTGATGAAATTACATGTCCGAGAAATGTCACTTCGGACATCCAGATCTCACATTTGTAGAACTTTCCATAAAGTTGCTCTCGTCTCAACACGTCGAGTACCGGATGAAGGTGAAACTCGTGCTCCTCCCGATCACGAGAATAAATTAAAATGTCATCAATGAAGACAACCACGAACTGATCTAAATAGTCGATGAAAAACCGATTCATTAACTCCATGAATACCGCATGTGCATTACTTAACCCAAACGGTATTACCACAAACTCATAATGACCATAACATGTTCGGAACGCCGTCCTTGCGATATCCGACTCTCGAATTCGTAACTGATGATATCCAGATCTTAAGTCGATCTTAAAAAATACTGAAGCTCCCTGAAGTTGATCCAAAAGATCATCGATACTGGGTATAGGATATATATTCATGATCGTCACACGGTTCAATTCTAGGTAATCAATACACAAGCGGAACGAACCATCCTTCTTCTTGACAAATAACACTGGTGCTCCCCACGGGGACGCACTCGGTCGAATATAACCCTTCTCGGTCAAATCCTCTAATTGATTCTTCAACTCCTGCATTTCGGTCGGGGCCATCCGGTACGGTGCCTTCGATATTGGGGACGTACCAGGCTCCAACTCAATCGTGAATTCCACATCTCTCTGTGGAGGCAAACCAGGTAACTCGTCTGGAAATACATCGGCATATTCTCTCACTACAGGAATATCCGTCAACATTACTGATGGTTTCTCGGTCTTGGTCATATAGCACCAATAACCGACACACCCTGATTGAGTAATTTCACTGCTTTCATCAAGTTGATGACTCTCCCGGAACAGCTGGGATTTCCTCCTTGAAATACACATTCGACCCCATCGCCTGAAATGATAGTGACCATACGCTTACGGACACTAATGATGGCATCATGACGATCCATCCAATCAATACCCAATATGACGTCGTCTATTGGTAAATCTACCACGATTAGGTCTGGTAACCAATCACGGCCATGAAGCTGAATCGAACAATCCTTAATCTCACGATTTCCGCTAATCCTTCTACCATCAGGTAGACCAATGACATAAGGCTCACAACTAGTAGCACTACCCATATGTAGTCTACTCAAACATGACTCGGAAATGAATGAAAGCGATGCACCAGTATCAAAAAGGGTACATACATGTTGAGATAGAATTTCGAGTGTACCTGAGATCATTCGGGCTTTTGGATCATCATCTCTCTTCATCTCATAAATTCGGGGCTTACCAGCCCCGGAACCGGATGCTCCCATCTGATAGCTGTGGGCTCCGCCTTTGTTAGCTCCCGTCGTCTTAAACGACGCGGACTGAGTAGCCTGATTCGGAACCACTGACTGTTTCGGGGCCTGATATGACGCCGTAGTAGTTTTGGAGTCCCTTCGGCAAAAACGGGCCCTATGCCCCGCCATTCCACAGTTATTGCACGTGACGGTTTGCCTCAAACACTTCGTGCTGTAATGACCCTGTTCTCCACAGTTGAAACAGGTAATGGCCGAATTGGCCGCTCGTGACTGGGATTCCGCGGGTCTAGGCACCAAAGGAGGTCGCTCAATGAAAGTAGAGCTTGCTCGAGGCTCCTTGAAAGTTGCCTGACTGCCTTCAGGGTGATCACGATTCTTTGACTTCTTGATAGCAGATGTAGGTTGTTGCTTAGAAATCTCCTTAGCAGTAAGCTCATAAGTAAGAGCTTTCTCGATGAATTCGGCCAGAGTGGTGCAATTGTGATTAATCAACTGCATCCGCATACGAGGTTTCAGCCTCTTGCTGAAATACTTGATCTTGCCTGCCTCAAAGTGAATAATAGACGAGGCGAAAGGAAGAAGCTCTGAAATTTCTCGGCGATGGCGAACATCATCGTCACGAGAGGTCGGGAGTGAGTAATTCTGATAACTTGGCCTCTCTGAGTGGGGCTAGATAATACCTCTCCATCATGAGAGTTTTGAATTGATCCCATGTACAAGATCCGTCGGTGGGCTTCAACGATAACCACCATGAATGAGCGCTCTTACCTAGATAGTAAGCCACGATTGAAACTTTGTGCCCTTCGGGACACTCCACCATGGCAAACAACTTCTCGAAATGCTCGAGCCAGTGAACAATATCCGTCGGCTCAGATGAGCCCTCAAAAGTAGGTGGTCTTTGGCGAGAGATGTCGCCAATAATACTGCTCACACTCCTCTCTTGCCTCTGAGGTGGCGGCGGAGGAGCCTCCTGATTCTGAGTAGCTGAGTTCTGCATCGTCTCCATGAGGCGTGCCATCTGAGTCATCTGGGCCATCATTCCCTGCATAAACGCGAGTGGATCAACCCGAACACCTTCTGAATGAGCTGTGTCCCGGGTACGACTCCCTGACAGTGAATGATCATTTCTAGGAGAATGAGTGGCGGCGTCGCTGCTCGATGAATTAGTATTATTCCTCGCGTTCGCACGTGTATTCACACGAGTTCTCGGATTCGACCGCACCGCGCCTCTTCCCCGCCCTCTGCCACTCGTTCCATCTCAAGTGGGAAAGTCACAAGATGATTATATATCTCGCATGAATATCCCATTATGATTACATTATGAAATGATGAAAATGAGCATACGCGCTCAAACACAATGATCACATGAGTGATCAACTGAAGTGACGTGATTATCTGATGAAATTCTTGAAATAATTATCTTGAACAAGTTAACAAGATTAATGATATGATCCTCAAGATCAACAACTGAACAATGAAATGAACTAAGTGATTGATGGGTTAACATGATCGACATGATCAAAAATAATGATGATTGAGGATTGTTGACTGTTGAATGATGAATGAGTGATTCTTATTCCCAAAAATTGTACCATGGCGTCAGAAATCTTATTGTTCTTTGGTCTGAGGGCTCGGCTCTTGCACGGGTCACACGTGACGCGAAAGTCCAATGATACTAGTCTAATGAATGATGATTTCAATGAGACATGGCTCGGAAGGTATTATTCAAAACCACACTCCGATACCAACTCTGTAACACCCCAACTAGGTGAATATTACAGTGCCGTGGACCCCGACTAGGACCCACTAGGCGAATGAAAATTAATGAATTAAGTAATATAATTGTAGTACCGAACCACATTATATCATTAATTACTCCGATGAGGAGTTTCAAGTACAACACACCCAGGAAAATACAGAATACAAGTATAATTTATATTAAGATAACATATACAACACCGAATGAAAATGAACATCCAAACGGAAATCTGCAGCGGAAATAAAATGAAGAAAACATGAATGACTGAAAGGACTGGGGGCCCCTACTAGTATCACTGGGACTCCTCGCCGTCAAAATTCTCTTCCCATGCCTTAGCCTTGCCATGACACGAAAACAACATCCCCAACGGAGTCGCCATACGTAACAACAATCCTCAAGAGTTGAACAGTATACAACAATCACATAAATGAATTAATGAATTAAGTTGAATGATGAGCATCAATGTACGCCCGAATGAAATGTGTAAGAGCACAAGTAGCCGAGCATTCAGAGTCCCGCATATACACCTGCTATTGGCCTAATTAGTCTCACGGTCCAATGTGTCCGGAGTCCCGCGTATACACATTACCATGCGCACAGTCCAATGTGTCCGGAGTCCCGCATATACACATGACCATAGTGTGCCCGACTAAAAATTCCACACATGCGCCAAACGGCCGTGCAATACAATTCCGGAAGATCACAAGAACAAAAATGACCAAGATGAGGAGTAATGAATATAATCCGATAAGAATCAAGAACGACTCACCGAGATGAAATAATGACACAACGTGTGATAGCTTCAATGAAATGATTTGGAGCCGTCGTTACTTGTGAGTTACATGATGAGTTGATAAATACAAGTCTCGACATGGACGATATATTATGAGTGAATTACATGTATGAATGAACAACAACGTAAGGAATGAATATACTTTTTACCGAGTAAGAATTTACTTACACAATACCGGTGTTGAAATGTCCTTCCTCGAACAACGTCCTAGAAAGAGATGTCGGTCGCTCGAACAACCTTGAATAACACAGTTACCAATAATCCTCTCAATATACGTATCAAGCATGAATTACGACTAACTTAAAGGTCGATACAACAATATCCAAACTAATTGAGACATTCAAACAACCACTTAGCGAACATCAACCCTTGATTATAACCAAAACCCAATTATATCAAAACCAACTCCAAAAATGAGTAGTTCAATCCAACAAAACACCTTCAATGATATCAATATTTCAATAGGAGACCACAACTCGAAGTTACGACAACTATAATCGGAAATCCCCAAAAATAACCAAAGTCAACATCAAGGGTTCTTGATTAATTCTCCAAATGTTCATCAAATCCGAAAAACATATCAATAAATCCATTGGAATATATTTATCCAAGGTAGATAATCCATATCTAACATGTTCCAACATAAATCCAAGCTTACACGAAGAGATCGGAAGGAAAATACTCAAAATCCGAAATTCTAGATCCAAGAGATCATTACCTTGATTTGATGTGTTGGATAGGATGAAATGATGATAAATCTAAATGTTAAGCTTGAGGATGATGATGGATGAGTGCAGCTCGAAAAGATCTCTCCGAATCTCCAAGAATTGCCCAGAAATGCCCAAAAACGAATGAGAAGCGAGAAATGACGAAACTTAGGCTAACTGTCCAATTTATACTATTCCCAGATTAGCGCACGCTACGATCGATATTTAGCATGCGCTAACGGGTTAACCGGACATTCCAGTGAACTCTGACTGCCTCGTTAGCATACGCTACGAACTTGATAGCGTGCGCTAATGCCCTCCCGATAGCGTGCGTTAACTCCAAATGTTAGCGTGTGCTAGCTAAATACCTGATGTCCAGTGACTGAAGTCCAGAACCTCCTGTCCTTTGACCTGCTCGCGATAGCTCGCGCTACGTCCAATAATCAGCGTACGCTACTGCCCCATTATCGTACGCTAAAATTCACTCATAGCGTGCACTAGGAATTATTCCAAAATCAGTCCAGTACCCACTGGACTCTGCCTGATCGGCCTTAGCGCGCGCTACACTGACTGCATAGCGAGCGCTATATAAACTTACTACCGTGCACTACTTACCATTTGTAGCGTGCGCTACTCCAACTAGACTGCAGTCTAGTGCCTTATGGACTGTAGGCCTGAACCACATTAGCGTGCGCTAATACGGAGAGGTAGCTTCCGCTACCCGTACTCATTTAGCGCGCGCTAAAGAGAGTATGTAGTGTGCGCAACTCCTCACACACAACCCACTATGAAATATGACAATGATGATAACCACAGTTCGATCCTCCAACCAGGTAGGAAGACGAATAATAACTGATGTACGATACAAATACTATGATCGGTGAATACAATGAATGAATATGAACGATGAATGATCATTAATGAGTGAATAATTACTGAGTGACAATTACTGAATGATAATGACTGAATTACAACCGGGTATTACATACACCCCCCCTTAAAAGAGTTTCGTCCCCGAAACTAAGGGTCAAACAACTTGGGATAACTCTCCCGCATACTATTCTCGGTTTCCCAAGTAGACTCTTCAACTCCGTGTCTAGACCACTGAATTTTAACCAAAGGAATTGTCTTGTTCCTCAATTGTTTGATTCGCCGCTCTAAGACTCGTACGGGATGCTCCTCATACGAATGATCGTCCGCGATCTCGATCTCCTCGAACTGAAGTATGTGACTCGGGTTGGCAACATACTTCCGCAACTGAGAGACGTGAAACACATTATGAATTCGGCTCAACGCCGGAGGTGAGGCCAGTCGATAAGCTAGCTCGCCTACTCGATCCAAGATCTCAAATGGTCTAATGAATCTTGGACTCAACTTTCCCCTCTTCCCAAAACGGAAGATACCTCGACTCGGGGACACCTTGACCAAAACATAGTCACCCGCCTCGAACTCTTATGCACGACGATGGTTATCTGCATAAGATTTCTGTCGACTCTGTGCGGTCAACAAACGACTCCTGATCAAAGCTACCTTCTCACGTGCGGCTATAAGCATATCGGGATCGGTGCCGATTGATTCGGATAAGTCATCCTAACACAAAGTAGATCGACAACGACGACCGTACAAGGCCTCGTAAGGTGCCATCTTAATCGAAGCATGCCAACTATTGTTGTACGTGAACTCGATCAATGGTAGTTGGGCTTCCCAATCATCTTTCCAATCGAGAACACATGCCCTCAACATGTCTTCCAAAGTCTGAATAGTCCTATCTGATTGTCCGTCGGAGAGGATGAAAAGTTGTGCTGAGATTAAGCTTAGTTCCCATGGCACGATGAACTGATTTCCAAAAATGTGACATGAATCGTCCGTCACGATCAGAAACGATACTCTTAGGAGTACCGTGCAATCTCAACAACTGGGCAAGTCTCTCGGGACCCTACGTATCCTTAATCTCAAGGAAATGGGCTGACTTAGTTAGACAATCCACAATTACCCAAATTGTATTCATGCCACGACGACTCACCGGCAACTCGTGATGAAGTCCATTGAAATATCTTCCCACTTCCACTCTGGAATAGGGAGAGGCTTCAGCATACCCGACTGTCGCTGATGTTCTATCTTGAATTGCCGATGTGTTAAACATCTCAAAACAAATTCCGCGACTTCTCGCTTCATATTACTCCACCAGTAATTTTGTTTCAAGTCTTTGTACATCTTGCTGGACCCTGGATGAATGGAATAAGGGGTAGCATGAGCTTCCCTCAAAATCGAGTTTTTAACTCGTCGTTCGCCGGTACGCATAACCGATTCTTAAATCGCAAAAGTCCATCCTCGTGAACCACAAATCTAGGGGCTTTCCCCTGAGTCACATCATCTCGAATGCGCAACAAAAATGGGTCTGAACCCTGATTCTCCTTGATCGCCTCCTCAAGTGGCGATGAAATTTCTAACATACAAAGTTGCCCTTGTACTCGTTGTACCCAAACCTCGACCTCGGATCTTAGGAATTCCTGTTGAAGTTCCTTCTGAACAGTCAAACGAGCAAGCATTTGCTCCTGAATGGACTTACGACTCAAGGCGTCGGCGACAATGTTCGCCTTGCCCGGGTGGTATAGTATCTCAATATCATAGTCTTTGATTAGTTTCAACCACCGCCTCTGCCGCATATTTAACTACTTCTGAGTAAATATATGCTTCAAACTCTTATGATCGGTGAATATCTGACAGGTAACGCCATAAAGATAATGACGCCAAATCTTCAATGCGAGCACTACGGCTGCTAGCTCCAGGTCGTGGGTCGGATAATTAACCTCGTAAGGTCTCAATTGCCGTGAAGCATAAGCAATAACTTTCCCATTCTGCATTAGTACACATTCGAGACCCTGTCCGAACGCATCACTATAAACCACAAATCCTTTCGTCCCTTGCGGTAAAGAAAGGACAAGTGCTGAGATTAACCGGCTCTTGAGTTCCTCAAAACTCTGTTGACACGCGTCAGACCACGTGTATTTCTTATCCTTCCGTAAAAGGTTCGTCATGGGTTGAGCAATTTTAGAAAATCCTTCCACAAATCGCCAATAATAACCAGCTAATCCGAGGAAACTTAGGATTTCCTTAACATTCTTCGGAGGTTGCCAATCTCGGATTGCCTCCATCTTCTGAGGGTTGACACAGACTCCGTCTGATGAAATTACATGTCCGAGAAATGTCACTTCGGACATCCAGATCTCACATTTGTAGAACTTTCCATAAAGTTGCTCTCGTCTCAACACGTCGAGTACCGGATGAAGGTGAAACTCGTGCTCCTCCCGATCACGAGAATAAATTAAAATGTCATCAATGAAGACAACCACGAACTGATCTAAATAGTCGATGAAAAACCGATTCATTAACTCCATGAATACCGCATGTGCATTACTTAACCCAAACGGTATTACCACAAACTCATAATGACCATAACATGTTCGGAACGCCGTCCTTGCGATATCCGACTCTCGAATTCGTAACTGATGATATCCAGATCTTAAGTCGATCTTAAAAAATACTGAAGCTCCCTGAAGTTGATCCAAAAGATCATCGATACGGGGTAGAGGATATTTATTCTTGATCGTCACCCGGTTCAATTCTCGGTAATCAATACACAAGCGAAACGAACCATCCTTCTTCTTGACAAATAAGACTGGTGCTCCCCACGGGGACGCACTCGGTCGAATATAACCCTTCTCGGTCAAATCCTCTAATTGATTCTTCAACTCCTGCATTTCGGTCGGGGCCATCTGGTACGGTGCCTTTGATATTGGGGACGTACCAGGCTCCAACTCAATCGTGAATTCCACATCTCTCTGTGGAGGCAAACCAGGTAACTCGTTTGGAAATACATCGGCATATTCTCTCACTACAGGAACATCCGTCAACATTACTGATGGTTTCTCAGTCTTGGTCATATAGCACCAATAACCGACACACCCCTGATTGAGTAATTTCACTGCTTTCATCAAGTTGATGACTCTCCCGGAACAGCTGGGATTTCCTCCTTGAAATACACATTCGACCCCATCGCCTGAAATGATAGTGACCATACGCTTACGGACACTAATGATGGCATCATGACGATCCATCCAATCAATACCCAATATGACGTCGTCTATTGGTAAATCTACCACGATTAGGTCTGGTAACCAATCACGGCCATGAAGCTGAATCGAACAATCCTTAATCTCACGATTTCCGCTAATCCTTCTACCATCAGGTAGACCAATGACATAAGGCTCACAACTAGTAGCACTACCCATATGTAGTCTACTCAAACATGACTCGGAAATGAATGAAAGCGATGCACCAGTATCAAAAAGGGTACATACATGTTGAGATAGAATTTCGAGTGTACCTGAGATCATTCGGGCTTTTGGATCATCATCTCTCTTCATCTCATAAAATCGGGGCTTACCGGCCTCTAACCGGATGCTCCCATCGATATTGTGGCTCCGCCTTTGTTAGCTCCGTCGTCTTAAGCAGCGGGTAAATAGCTGATTCGGAACCACTGACTGTTTCGGGGCCTGATATGACGCCGTAGTAGTTTTGGAGTCCCTTCGGCAAAAACGGGCCCTATGCCCCGCCATTCCACAGTTATTGCACGTGACGGTTTGCCTCAAACACTTCGTGCTGTAATGACCCTGTTCTCCACAGTTGAAACAGGTAATGGCCGAATTGGCCGCTCGTGACTGGGATTCCGCGGGTCTAGGCACCAAAGGAGGTCGCTCAATGAAAGTAGAGCTTGCTCGAGGCTCCTTGAAAGTTGCCTGACTGCCTTCAGGGTGATCACGATTCTTTGACTTCTTGATAGCAGATGTAGGTTGTTGCTTAGAAATCTCCTTAGCAGTAAGCTCATAAGTAAGAGCTTTCTCGATGAATTCGGCCAGAGTGGTGCAATTGTGATTAATCAACTGCATCCGCATACGAGGTTTCAGCCTCTTGCTGAAATACTTGATCTTGCCTGCCTCAAAGTGAATAATAGACGAGGCGAAAGGAAGAAGCTCCTGAAATTTCTCGGCGATGGCGAGAACATCATCGTCTGCTGAGAGGTCGGGAGTGAGTAATTCTGATAACTTGGCCTCTCTGAGTGGGGCTAGATAATACCTCTCCATCATGAGAGTTTTGAATTGATCCCATGTACAAGATCCGTCGGTGGGCTTCAACGATAACCACCATGAATGAGCGCTCTTACCTAGATAGTAAGCCACGATTGAAACTTTGTGCCCTTCGGGACACTCCACCATGGCAAACAACTTCTCGAAATGCTCGAGCCAGTGAACAATATCCGTCGGCTCAGATGAGCCCTCAAAAGTAGGTGGTCTTTGGCGAGAGATGTCGCCAATAATACTGCTCACACTCCTCTCTTGCCTCTGAGGTGGCGGCGGAGGAGCCTCCTGATTCTGAGTAGCTGAGTTCTGCATCGTCTCCATGAGGCGTGCCATCTGAGTCATCTGGGCCATCATTCCCTGCATAAACGCGAGTGGATCAACCCGAACACCTTCTGAATGAGCTGTGTCCCGGGTACGACTCCCTGACAGTGAATGATCATTTCTAGGAGAATGAGTGGCGGCGTCGCTGCTCGATGAATTAGTATTATTCCTCGCGTTCGCACGTGTATTCACACGAGTTCTCGGGATTCGGACCGCACCGCGGCCTCTTCCCCCGCGTCCTCTGCCAGCTCGTTCCATACTGAAGTGGGAAAGTCACAAGATGATTATATATCTCGCATGAATATCCCATTATGATTACATTATGAAATGATGAAAATGAGCATACGCGCTCAAACACAATGATCACATGAGTGATCAACTGAAGTGACGTGATTATCTGATGAAATTCTTGAAATAATTATCTTGAACAAGTTAACAAGATTAATGATATGATCCTCAAGATCAACAACTGAACAATGAAATGAACTAAGTGATTGATGGGTTAACATGATCGACATGATCAAAAATAATGATGATTGAGGATTGTTGACTGTTGAATGATGAATGAGTGATTCTTATTCCCAAAAATTGTACCATGGCGTCAGAAATCTTATTGTTCTTTGGTCTGAGGGCTCGGCTCTTGCACGGGTCACACGTGACGCGAAAGTCCAATGATACTAGTCTAATGAATGATGATTTCAATGAGACATGGCTCGGAAGGTATTATTCAAAACCACACTCCGATACCAACTCTGTAACACCCCAACTAGGTGAATATTACAGTGCCGTGGACCCCGACTAGGACCCACTAGGCGAATGAAAATTAATGAATTAAGTAATATAATTGTAGTACCGAACCACATTATATCATTAATTACTCCGATGAGGAGTTTCAAGTACAACACACCCAGGAAAATACAGAATACAAGTATAATTTATATTAAGATAACATATACAACACCGAATGAAAATGAACATCCAAACGGAAATCTGCAGCGGAAATAAAATGAAGAAAACATGAATGACTGAAAGGACTGGGGGCCCCTACTAGTATCACTGGGACTCCTCGCCGTCAAAATTCTCTTCCCATGCCTTAGCCTTGCCATGACCTGAAAACAACATCCCCCAACGGAGTCAGTTACACAGAACAACAATCCTCAAGAGTTGAACAGTATACAACAATCACATAAATGAATTAATGAATTAAGTTGAATGATGAGCATCAATGTACGCCCGAATGAAATGTGTAAGAGCACAAGTAGCCGAGCGTTCAGAGTCCCGCATATACACCTGCTATTGGCCTAATTAGTCTCACGGTCCAATGTGTCCGGAGTCCCGCGTATACACATTACCATGCGCACAGTCCAATGTGTCCGGAGTCCCGCATATACACATGACCATAGTGTGCCCGACTAAAAATTCCACACATGCGCCAAACGGCCGTGCAATACAATTACGGAAGATCACAAGAACAAAAATGACCAAGATGAGGAGTAATGAATATAATCCGATAAGAATCAAGAACGACTCACCGAGATGAAATAATGACACAACGTGTGATAGCTTCAATGAAATGATTTGGAGCCGTCGTTACTTGTGAGTTACATGATGAGTTGATAAATACAAGTCTCGACATGGACGATATATTATGAGTGAATTACATGTATGAATGAACAACAACGTAAGGAATGAATATACTTTTTACCGAGTAAGAATTTACTTACACAATACCGGTGTTGAAATGTCCTTCCTCGAACAACGTCCTAGAAAGAGATGTCGGTCGCTCGAACAACCTTGAATAACACAGTTACCAATAATCCTCTCAATATACGTATCAAGCATGAATTACGACTAACTTAAAGGTCGATACAACAATATCCAAACTAATTGAGACATTCAAACAACCACTTAGCGAACATCAACCCTTGATTATAACCAAAACCCAATTATATCAAAACCAACTCCAAAAATGAGTAGTTCAATCCAACAAAACACCTTCAATGATATCAATATTTCAATAGGAGACCACAACTCGAAGTTACGACAACTATAATCGGAAATCCCCAAAAATAACCAAAGTCAACATCAAGGGTTCTTGATTAATTCTCCAAATGTTCATCAAATCCGAAAAACATATCAATAAATCCATTGGAATATATTTATCCAAGGTAGATAATCCATATCTAACATGTTCCAACATAAATCCAAGCTTACACGAAGAGATCGGAAGGAAAATACTCAAAATCCGAAATTCTAGATCCAAGAGATCATTACCTTGATTTGATGTGTTGGATAGGATGAAATGATGATAAATCTAAATGTTAAGCTTGAGGATGATGATGGATGAGTGCAGCTCGAAAAGATCTCTCCGAATCTCCAAGAATTGCCCAGAAATGCCCAAAAACGAATGAGAAGCGAGAAATGACGAAACTTAGGCTAACTGTCCAATTTATACTATTCCCAGATTAGCGCACGCTACGATCGATATTTAGCATGCGCTAACGGGTTAACCGGACATTCCAGTGAACTCTGACTGCCTCGTTAGCGTACGCTACGAACTTGATAGCGTGCGCTAATGCCCTCCCGATAGCGTGCGTTAACTCCAAATGTTAGCGTGTGCTAGCTAAATACCTGATGTCCAGTGACTGAAGTCCAGAACCTCCTGTCCTCTGACCTGCTCGCGATAGCGCGCGCTACGTCCAATAATCAGCGTACGCTACTGCCCCATTAGCGTACGCTAAAATTCACTCATAGCGTGCGCTAGGAATTATTCCAAAATCAGCCCAGTACCCACTGGACTCTGCCTGATCGGCCTTAGGCCGCGCTACACTGACTGCATAGCGGGCGCTATCCAAACTTACTAGCATGCGCTACTTACCATTTGTAGCATGCGCTACTCCAACTCGACTGCAGTCCAGTGCCTCCTAGACTGCAGGCCTGAACCACATTAGCGTGCGCTAATACGGAGAGGTAGCGTGCGCTACCCATACTCAATTAGCGCGCACTAAAGAGAGTACGTAGCGTGCGCTATTCCTCACACACAGCCCACTATGAAAGATGACAATGATGATAACCACGGTTCGATCCTCCAACCAGGTAGGAAGACTAATAATAACTGGTGTACGATACAAATACTCTTATCGGTGAATACAATGAATGAATATGAACGATGAATGATCATTAATGAGTGAATAATTATTGAGTGACAATTACTGAATGATAATTACTGAATGATAATGACTGAATTACAACCGGGTATTACAGTTAAATTGCCCCCAATGAGTTGGGTAGTGTTGTATCAACCTTTCCATTTGGTTATGACTATACATGGATATGTATATTAAGCGAATCGTTGGTGATTGTGTTATTCAAGGTTGTTCAAGCGACCGATAATTCCATAAAGGACGTTGATCGTGGAAGGACTTTCTCACCGTCGGTTTGAGGCAAGTTTTATACTTGTACTAGTCAATGAGATTAATGTTATCATATATGTGTATGAATGTGTTGTATTATTCTCTTCATGACTTCATTGATATTAAAGGGATCGTTCAACACGATACTTTTCGGCAATTATGCCAAATGTTTACTATTGTTCATATGGCCGGTAAGGCATTGAGATAATCGTTGTTAATGTTATTATTGATCATCGGTTCGTGGTATCAATGTATCGATTGTTGTTGTTAATATTGATGTTGATCTAAGACATTGTTGTAATTATTGTTATTAATGTTGGCATCCTGTCATTCATGTTGTATTGGCCGATTGAAGGCATTGTCGTATTCGTTCTCATCTTCGTCGTCGGTAGCCGATTAAAGGTATCAAGGCATTCATTGTATCATTGTTATCGATTGGCCGTTCTAAGGCAATTGAGGTGCTCAATCATTCATTGTATCATTGTTATCGATTGGCCGTTCTAAGGCAATCGAGGTGCTCAATCATTCGTTGGATGATTATTATCGATTGACCGCTCTAAGGCAAATCAAAATGTTCAATCACTCATGCGATCGTTGTTATCGGTTGGCCACTCTAAGGCATCCGAGGTATTAAATCATCTGCTGCATCATTGTTATCGATTGACCATTCCAAGGTAATCGAGGTATTGAATTGGGACAGCCGAGGACGGTGCCCATCCGGGAGTCATTGTTGTCGTGTTGGCCGACTCAAGGCAGCACACTATCATTCTCGTGAATTTGGTAATCTTGGGGTCGTTTCCATTTGTGATTAGTTTTGTTTTGGAGGCTAGTCTCGGCTAGTGCTCATTATGGGTAAGTTTGGGGCTTGAACCTTCGCGGTTGGTTTCCCAACACCTACAACTTATTAGGTCACGGTCATGTTCATGATCTCATTCTGGGTAAGTCTGTGGCTTGAACCTTCGCGGTTGGTTTCCCAGCACCTGCAATTCAGTAGGTCACAGTCACTGGGTGATCTCATTATGGGTAAGCTTGGGGCTTGAACCTCCGCGGTTGGTTTCCCAACACCTACAACTCAGTAGGTCACGGTCATGTTTATGATCTCATTATAGGTAAGCTTGGGGATTGAACCTTCGCGGTTGGTTTTCCAACCCCTACAACTCAGTGGGTCACGGTCATGTTTATGATCTCATTATGGGTAAGTTTGGGGCTTGAACCTTCGTGGTTAGTTTCCCAACACCTACAACTCAATAGGTCACGGTCATGTTTATGATCTTATTATGGGTAAGTTTGGGGCTTGAACCTTCGCGTTTGGTTTCCCAACACCTACAATTCAGTAGGTCACGGCCATTGGATGGTCTCATTGTGATACGGCTTCATGTCGTGGCTTCGGCCCTCATTGATATAGCTTCGGGCTGTTTTGGCTTCAGGTGAATGTGATATTTGACAGCTTCGGCTGAGTGGCTTTCAGGCCTTTGTGATGTCTTGGTAATTTCATTGGAGCCTTCGGGCATTGTGATTCATAATTAATTCAGTTCTGGTTTGGTTCATGTCGTGTAATTCATTGTGGTACTCTATGATTATGATTCGCTGTTGGGCACTTATGTTCTAACCTATTGAACAGCTATTAGTAGTATGCCGTGGGCATAGTGTTCCACGAATGCTCGGTTCTTACCTTGGTTTGTGAGCATCTCGTATTATTATTATCATTGTACTGTTTCATTCTGCCTTGGGATGCATATCATGTTATACATGTATTTGATGTTCATTATCTGGATGACTGACCCCGTGGGGGCGGAACATGTTTTCATATTTTAGGTGCTTTCGAGGAGAGAGTTGAGACACAGGGGCATGATGATGGTGACGAGGCATTCGAGCGATACTAGTTCGAGTTGTTCATGTTGGTCAGTCAGTTGGAGTGCTCGCGAGTTTGTCAGTCATTGTCATTATGTATTACCCGAGCAGATGCTCATAGATGTTGTTGTATTTTTATTTTTTGCCATATAGGCCCATCGTTGTCGTTGAAATTCCTTATCTGAATATTGTGTCGGATATCATAGTAGGGACTGTGATCTCCCTTGTTGTTTAATTTTGGTCATTGTCACCAACTAAATTGGTGGATGACTTGAAGTGTCAAGGGAACAAGATCTTTTAATTAATTCATTTTAATTATTTGGTCTTGATTTGGGAGGATTTTATGGAGAATAAAATGAAGACTCTCACTTCACTTGTGTAAGGCTTCCATATGTGAGTTTGAGATAGAGTGAGAAGGAAAAATAGTTTTTCCAAGTCTTTTACTGCTTCTTCATTTTTCTTGAATTCTCTTGGATAAAGATCAAGACATTGATTGAGAGATATATATTATACATGTAACACCCCCAAATCCCATTGGGTTATTACAGTGCCGTGGACCCCACACCCGTAGATCCACCAGGCGAAAACAACTGAAATACAATAAATTAACCAATAAGGGAAAATCATAATCCCTACCGTGATATCCGACACAATATTCCGATGAGGAATTCCAACGACAAAAGTGGGCCTACATTGCCAAAATGAAATACAATGACATCCACGAGCCTTGCTCGGATAATACAACATGACAACAATGGACACGACTGAAGTAAACTCCCACTGACTGACCAACATGAACAAATCGGACTAGTATCGCTCGAATGCCTCGTCGCCAATGTCATGCCCCTATGTCTCAACTCTCTCCTCGCAAGCACCTAAAACATGAAAACATGTTCCGCCCCCACGGGGTCAGTCATCCAGATAATGAACATCAAATACATGTATAACGTGATATGCGTCCAAAGGCATAATGAAACGGTACAATGATAATAATACGAGATGCTCACAAACCAAGGTAAGAATCGGGCATTCGTGAAACACTATGCCCACGGCATATGATCAATACCTGCTCAATAGGTTAAAGTATACATGCCCAACGGCAAATCAGCGATACATAACACCACAATGAATTATACGAAGATGAACCAAACCAGAACTGAATTAATTATGAATCACAATGCCCGAAGGCTCCAATGAAATTACCAAGACATCACAAAGGCCTGAAAGCCACTCAGCCGAAGCTGTCAAATATCACAATCACCTGAAGTTAAAACAGCCCGAAACTGTATCAATGAGGGCCGAAGCCACGGCACGAAGCCGTATTACCATTAGGGCCGAAGCCACGGCACGAAGCCGTATCACAATTATGGCCGAAGCCACGGCACGAAGCCATATCACAATTAGGGCCGAAGCCACGGCACGAAGCCATATCACAATGAAACCATCCAATAGCCGTGACCTACTGAACCGTAGGTGTTGGGAACCAACCGCGAAGGTTCAAGCCCCAAGCTTACCCATAATGAAATCACTCAGTGACTGTGACCTACTGAGTTGTAGGTGTTGGGAACCAACCGCAAAGGTTCAAGCCCCAAACTTACCCATAATGAAATCACAAACGGCAACAATCCAAAGATTAACGAATTCACAGAAATGATAGTGTGCTGCCTTGAGTCAGCCAGGACGACGACAGTAACCCACGGATGGGAACTATCCTCGACAATCCCAATTTGATACCTCGATTGTCTTAGAATGGCCAACATATAACAATGATGCAGGGAATGCCTCGGCACCTTTAATCGGTTACCGACGACGAAGATGAGAACGAATTCGCCAATACCTTCAATCGGCTAATACAACACGAATGACAGGACGCCAACATTAATAACGATGATTACAATAATGTCTTAGATCGACATCAATATTAACAACAATCGATACATCGATACCGCGAATCGGCTATCGACAATAACATTAACAACGAGTATCCAAATGCCTTGAATCGGCCATTAATGAACAATAATAAACATTCGGCATAGTTGCCGAAGAGTATCGTATCGAACGATCCCCTAATATCAATGAATTCATGAAGAGATTAAGACTCGGAATGATACAACACATTCATACACATATATGATAATATTAATCTCATTGACTAGTACAAGTATAAAACTTGCCTCAAACCGAAGGCGAGAAAATCCTTCCACGATCAACGTGCTTAATGAAAATTTTGACCGCTTGAACAACCTTGAATAACACAAGTACCAACAATACACTTACTATACGAATCAAGCATGATCACAACCAACTCAAAAGTCAATACAACACTACCCGAAACTCATTGGGGCATTCTAACAACCACGTTGTAAACAATCTTCAATTGTTTACAACCCAAACTCAATTATACTGACAACCAACTTCCAATGAATGATTTAATCCAACAAAACCTCATTCATATCATCAATAATCCAAATAACTCATCACGAGAGGATGTACTTACTTGGCTTTCGACGTCGCTGTCGTCAAACGAACTCCGGGCCATGAGAGCGAGATTATTTTGATTGATAAATTCGTCGTCTTCGTCTTCATCGCTCCAAGTAGCCACGAGAACCTGCTTTTTGTGTTTAGCTCGGCAATGCTTAGCGAAGTGGCCTGGTTTTCCACATAGACGACAAGAATTGTCGAACTTCTTAGATTCGCTCGAGATGTCCTTCTTCCTCCGGTTTAATAAAGTTTGGAACTTATTGATGTTTTTGGCATAATATGCCATTTCTTCGCCGCTTTCCTCCGCCGGAATTTCTTCTTTCTTTGTCGACATCTTAGCCTTCATGGCTAATGATCGTTCCTTCGGCTTTGGATTGACACTTCATGATTTTAACACGATCTCATAATAAATTAGCGAACAAACGAGGGCGCTAAAATCGAGCGTATTGAGATCTTTGTATTCCATAATCGCGGTCACGGTGCCATCCCATTCGCTAGGTAGTGATATTAAAATTTTCTTGACTTTTTCACTCCTAGACAATGGTTTACCAAACGAAGCAAGTCCATTTGTGATGACCGAGAATCGGTCGAGCATATTGGTAATGGGATTCGATTGACCTCTTCCGATTTTAAGGCACAAAATAAGAGTTGAATAGCCTTACAATTTAGATGGTCATTTTTCCAAGCGGCATCGTCGTATTCTTCGAAAGATTTGAGCGTACCGTCGGATTTGAGAGGAATTTATGGGCCAAGGCAAATAATCTTCCAAATCTCTATATCGTAGGCACGAATAAAGATCGACATCTTTTTCTTCCATGTCAAATAATTTGATCCATCAAAGAATGGTGGTCGGTTGAGAGCAAGGCCTTCGACAGGAGCAAGTTGAAACGCCATTGGATCTTTTTCTCCTCGGATGTTAAGCCGCGTATTGGAGTACCGCTCTGATACCAATTGTTGGAACGTTATCGGATATTGCGCCGTGTTGCGGAAGCATAAATTAAAGTGCGGAAAAAACGACACAAGGATTTATAGAGGTTCGGCTATAATCGAGCCTACGTCCTCTCTCGGTGTATCTTTTTCTATAGTATAAAGATCAAAACCTCCGCACCTCTCTTATATCGGTCGAGGGATAACCGTTACAATCACGTCTTCTATTGGTCCGTGATAAACCACTCGTACTTGTCTTTTTGTCGGTCCAAGTTAAACCGTTTTCCTTTTCGTAGGACAAGGAATCAACCTCTCTAGCTTTCTATGGGTACTAGATAAACCTCACGAAGATAGCGATTGCGATTCTAATAATGCCGGATCCTTGATCCTAATAACACTGAATCCAATCGTATCTTTTCTTTTACCACTCATGTATGATTTTGTGTATAACACTCAATCACTCAATGTAAGCTCAATATTACAACAACAATAATATCAATATGAATATCAGATGGTTATCTCGTATGCTTGAAGTTTTTGTTATGAATCATTACCATAGACATGGTATTTATAGGCTTCTTGATCAAACTAGATGTTAGCTCCCTGGTGCATCATTACGGCCGTTATCTCCTCTTCATCACGGCCGTTAGCCGTTTAACGTATGTTACAACATGTTCGTTACGTACGTTAGCAACCCCCAGATTGAGTCCAGTAGCATTCGTTTCTTGTGTTACGTACGTTAGTCATTAACCATTACGTACGTTAACTTTTGTCAACTTATCCGTTGCTTGCTGACCTATGCCATGACGTCATCTCCAACGTTCATCTCGTTTGAACTCAGAAACTTAACATTACGTACCTTAATCACTATTTCTTACGTACGTTAATATCCACACATTACGTACTTTATGTAACACATGTTACGTACGTTATACTTGTCCATAACATCTTTTTGCACTTCATTTTCTTCGATGATTGGCTTCGCCTCTTTCGCCTCTTCGTTGTTTTGTTTTGCTTATCAACTTTAATCATCAAAATACTTTTAATTTATGTATGGAACAAAATGTTCCAACATGCGCTACCTGTACTTGATTAGCATGCGCTAACTAAGGTATGTAGCGTGCGCTACCTCACACACAAATTACCAAAACATAATGATGATGATGATACTCCCATCTCAATCTCGAACAATGATGAATGATGAATAACAACTGATATGCGATTCCAAAGTACGCCTAACGGTGAACACAGTTGAATGAATATGACTGATGAATGATTATTACTGAGTGAAGAATTTCTGAGTGAAAATTACTGAATAGAAATAATGAATTCACATCCGTGTATTACATACTCCCCCCCTTAAAAAGAGTTTCGTCCCTGAAACTATGGGTAAACATCTCGGGGTATGAACCACCCATCATGATCTGAAAACAGTATTGTACAATTATTCCTCGGAACCATATCAACCGCACGTCCTAGTCCCCACAACTAGACGTCTCAGAACTCAATGAACGATTACCCAGCTAATCACGAAATCTCGATTGCAAAACAAAAGTAACGCAACAAATGATCCCAAATCTCAAGATTCTCAAATACGATCCTAAAAAAAATAGATCAACCATAAGTGATTCACAACAACGATACACTATTACGGATTGAGTTACCCAGTCATCCGAGAAAACAAGGCCACATCTCAAATGTACCCCATATCGATATTTTCCATATCATCGATCTCTTTGATCCCATCGATTCAAGGGAGACCCAAATCTGAACTCATCGCTTAATCATGATCCCGGAAGGCCACAAGAACATGAATGATCGTAATGAATGGTAATGAATAGAAATCCAACAAGGATCAAGAATGACTCACCGAGGTGAAATAATGATGCAATCACATAAAAGGATATTCATTCCTTAGGCTGTTGAACAGTATACAACAATCACATAAATGATTAATGAATTAAGTTGAATGATGAGCATCGATGTACGCCCGAATGAAATGCATAAGAGCACAAATAGCCGAGTGTCCGGAGTCCCGCATATACACCCGCTATTGGCCTAATTAGTCTCATGCTCCAATGTGTCTGGAGTCCCGCGTATACACATTACCATGCGCACAGTCCAATGTGTCCGGAGTCCCACGTATACACATGACGATAGTGTGCCCGACTAAAATTCCACACATGCGCCAACCGGCCATGCAATATAATTCCGGAAGATCACTAGAACAAAAATGACCAAGGAGAGGAGTAATGAATAGAATTCGATAAGGATCAAGAACGACTCCCCAAGATGAAATAATGATACAACGAGTGATAGCTTCAATGAAATGATTTTGGAACCGTCGTTCCTCGTGAGTTACATGATGAGTTGATAAATACAAGTCTCGACATGAACGGTATATTATGAGTGAATTACATGTAAGAATGAATGAACGACAAATGGAATGAATGATTTTACTATTACCGAGCAAGAATTAACTTGTTTAAAACCGGTGATGAAGGTCCTTACCTCTGGCTCTCGAAGCCTGATAGGACCCCTTGGATGATGCACGGGCTGAAGTAACAAAATCTCTCGTGGTTTGCGAGCTCACTCTAGATCTACTGGCATGAACTCCTGCAGTATTTCTACCGGTGTCCCTGCCTCCCGCACAGAAAACAAACAATATCTGGCACCGTACACCGAGTATTAATGTGACCTGCTGAATCACAGTTAAAGCAGACAAGAGTCGAACTCGTCGTCTGAGACCCAGAACGAAGACGACTAGAAAATGACCTCTTGGACGTCGGGGCCCGATGTCCTTCAGAACGATCCGACATCCTAGTCCTCTCACCAGAAGAAACTGAAGGGTGTTTCTGAGTAAGCTCCTTGATCAAAAACTCTGCTCCAAGAGTGTTGCCAAATTCGTTGAACGCAAGTGCACGTTGTCGTAAACAAGTAATAAAGAGATGAGTAAGATATCGTTCCCACGAGGACTGACTTACTAATTACCGATTTATGTGTATTCTAATTTTATTTGAACTGTCGAAATTTTAGGTGCAAGTAATAATTAAGGAAAATTATTAAAAACAAAGAAATAGTGGAATCAATTATTCAAGGAAGAAAATCGAATAAGGAATTAATCTAGGATTGTGAATCCACCTCGGTTTATCCGAATTACTCTTGATTAGATGAATTTAATGATTTCCCAATTTATTGAAGGCGAAGGTTGCTAAAATACTCTACCGCCTCTCTCGAGGTCAATAGAATTATCTAAGGCGAATAATACACTCTATTCCTAGGTGGATTATTTCGACAATAGGCAAAAAGCACGAAACGGTTCTCACCAATTATTTCCTACCAACTCTCCTCTCCCGATTCGAGTCGCGTAAACAAAACAATTCAATTATAGGCCACACAATTGAAAGCATTAAGAACAATTGGGGAAAACTCAATAGAAAAGGGAATTGAATTGATAATCAAAAGTTAATTCATCAAAACCTTAGTTTTATCAAAATCCTAGACTAGGGTTCTAGCCTGACATGCTAGAAAATAACAATACAAAAAGAATTAAAGAAAGCATAGAAATCAAACGCAGACGAAGAACTTGGGTTCCTCCGTTATCTAGCTTCCGCCCTCTGCTCTTTGATGTTTTCTGCTTCTTCTCGATTCCTTGATTCTCTTGATGATCGACCCCCCGATTCCTCGATATCTCTTTTCAGACCTTGAATCCCTATTTATAACTATTATTAGCCTCCAAAACGCGTTCGGGGATTGGGTCGAAAACTGCTCCAAAAACGGCCCACAAACGCGGCAAATATAGCAGGACCGCCCCGTGGGCCGCGGCTCACTTAATCTGTGCTGCGGCCCCAATGTTCAGCGCCCCATGCCTGGGCGCCTATTTTTCTTCCTGGTCCGGGGCTCAGCATCCTTGTGCCGCGGCTCACAGTATAGCATGCTCGGTGTTTGCTAATCACCTTCGTGTGCCGCGGCCGGCTTTCCTTGTGCCGCGGCCCCGGACCAAAAATTGTCGTTTTCGCCCGTTTTTCGTCGTTTAGGCTTCCGGACTCCAATTTCCTGCAAAACATATAAGACTAGTGCATTAAAAGCTCATTTATGCAGATTTAGACTTCAACTAGATAAAATTAATGATAAATAAGCGCATAAAAATATGCATAACAAATACCCCCAAACTTGAGCCTTTTCTTGTCCTCAAGCAAAAATCAATTTTCAAATAAAAAGTATCGTGAATGATCGTGCAAATCCATAGTGCTCAACTTAATCAATACTACCCTGAAAATCTCAAAGAATAATACAAGTATCGTAATAGTGAGTCACATCAAGGACACTGATTCCACAAAGTAACCATTTTTTGTGCTAATCAATCGTTTATGAATAAAATCAATCTCAAAGATTAACAAGCGTGAATTTAACCGACAGCCAATACGAAGGGTTAGAGTAAACAAGCCAACTCGCCCAGTCCCACAGTCTAGTGGCAAAAATTTAAGAGTTTCATCATCGAAAATAATCTTCAGATAGCATTCCCTTATGTATGATCATAATAAATATTCGAGTTAACCACTAGGTTCGGATCTCGGGATGTTTCATCGGGATAATCCTAGGGTGGATTTCCATTCTCATGTATTGGGGAACCGTTTGACGTAAAAGACACTCATGGGGCACATGGATGCTTCTAGTTACTAAGTCCCCCTCTACAGCGGAGAAAAAACTCGAATAGCAATTCCCGCACGTCAAGGTTGCTGTTTTAAGCGAGAGTAGACAACGGGTCATGTGAATACCCCCAGTTACTAGGCTTCCCATCATCGGTAATGCGCTATTTCTAAACCATTAGTCTATTCAGGGTTGTCGTTTTACGCAAGAGTAAACAATAGGTCACGTGAATACCCCCGATTACTAGACTTCCCATCATAGAACATGTATAAATTCTCGACTTTTTGGGAAAAACTGTCTGACTGTAACTGAATTTAAGTGCCCACAAGACTCATGTTACTGGACGACTAGCTACGCGAAAAGTATAACCAAACGTATAGACAGCGATTTGAAAACACGTATGTCTCCTTTCTTATCTGCTAAGATTTCTTCAAAAACGAAAAAATTTCGGACCTAAATGAATACTCAACGGAAACAGATATCGCTGACTGCAACTCGACCAAAATTCAACCATTTCTTCAAAGTGAAATCAGTATCGTAACATCAGTTTTATACAGAGGAGCACAAAAAATTCACGAATGCAAATTATATCATGACAAGCAAGGCTAGCATCAAAATTAACAAAAAATGCAAAGGAATAAGTAAAAAGCAACAGAAAGTAAACCCCCCCTCCCCCCGCAAACTTAGGATGTACATTGACCTCAATGGACACAGATAATAATAATGCGATAAAAGAAAAGGTCAAGTACTCCCCTAATGTCCGCTCATGAACTGGTGCCGGCCTCGTCCGGCGAGGAAGGTGGTGTGGGTGGCCTGACTGGTGGGATGAAGGGCCCGTCTGGGTGCAGTATGTGGCTCGTCCACGCAGAAAGGTACTCCTGATGGTAAGCATCCCTCGCCGCCAAGCGTCTCTCCTCACGTCGATTGGCCCGGTGGGCCTGCACTCTCATCTCCTCTCGGACAGCTGCGAGGATGCTCTCTCTCTCCGTCCGCATCTCCTCTCTCATAGCGGGTAGGTGGCTCTCTCTATCTCTCCTCATCTCCTCTCTCAGGCCGTCGAACATCGCCTGAAGGTGCTCTCTCTCAGGCGGCGGGCTGGACTCCGCCTGCTCATGCGTCAGAAGAAGAGGCTCGGGGGACTGGTCATGTGCCTCATCAAGAAGAAATCCTCGTCCACGAGCATGTGCCGGTGCTCCACACCACTGGTCAAATTGAGAAATGATGTGATGATCAATCGGACCCTGGGGTGCTACCATCGGCTCATCATCCGACCAAGTCATGCCCGACTGGCGGCATAGAGCGCAAATGAGAGATGGGTGCTTCAGCCCCGTCTTGGCCCCTCCTTGAATGCACTGAAGGATAGATCGGACCAGATGAGGGGCCACATCGAATCTGAGCCCGGAAGTGATAGCAAATAGCAGTCGGGCACGAAAGAGTAGGACTAAGCGAATCTGCGAGGTAGGATCAACCCGTGCGCAGAGGAAGTACAACTAGGCTCGCCCGAGCCGACTGAGGCGCGAGCTCTTAAAATAAAAGGCGGAAGAACCCGGGGCGCGCGTCTCCCAGACGGAGCCGGGCTGTGTGAGTGCCTCGACCAGAGCCTCCCTCGTGAGGCCACTCATAACTCGCGTAAACTCCGTCTCATCCACCATTGGCAGCTCATATAATCTCCGAATAGCAGCCATCGAAAAATCCACAGTATGGCCTAGGACGACGACCTGAGTCCGAGTATCTGATTGCGGTATCATCTGCCCTGCCCGAATGTGCTTTAACAGAGCGCTAGCATAAAAATCCTGGACGATAGAGATCACAGCCGGCTCGGGAGGTGCAGCGAAACGAGCCCATCCCATCTCGTCAATCATGGTCAGAAGATCGCCGTCCTGTGGGGCGGGAGTGAATCCCCGCTCCGGGATTATAGGTCGAGGTCGGATTTTTTCATTGAATATTTTGTAAATTTCTGGATCGGAGAATTGGTGCGACTCCAAATCGGCTCGGCTCTGTGAAGTCTCCCCTCGTGTGGGGGATGATTGTGTCCTAGCCCTTGTGCTAACCTTCCTTTTTCTGGCCATGGCGAGTTTCCTGAAAAGATAAACACCGGAAATTACGTAAACTTTAAGGAAAACAACACCACTTGACTTAAGGTATGCAAAACGTGATATCGAGTTGAGCGAGCTTGCACCGTCGTGAGAGAAAATTAAAGTTGAGCTTTCACGTTTAAACTTGACGTAAGGGTTGGGGTACAATGTAAACCCATAAACAAATTTGTTGCACATAGTTACAAAACGTTGGCTTAAAAATTTTCATTTACGCATTTCATCAAACAACTTGACTGCATGAGTTTAAATGAAGAACAAACATGACAATATCTTAATTTATTCCCCAAAAATAACCACCTCAATCGATAGTCATGAGAAAACGACAAATAACATCAACAATTATATATAATCACAAATACCATCACAATCAATCACCATATTCACCATATTCCAACTTAATTTTTGAGAGAACTTTGAAGAAAAACTAACAACATATTCAACATCAAATGAATAACAATACCTTACTTTTCAAATCATGTATCAATAAGGATTAAGAGATTGAGAATTACCTGACTTGGATTGAAGTATGCAAGAATAAGAAGAAGTGAGAAGAGATCGTCCGAGTGCCGCGCGCAGAAAGGGAAGAAAACTTACCTGGAGTGCCGGCCAATCGATGTTATAAAGCAAGCCAGGGCGGTTCAAATTCGCAGCCGGGGCCGCGGCACAGCTTAAGTGAGCTGCGGCCGAGAGTACAGCCTACCTGGGTCTTTTCGTGATGCTGCCGTATGTCGCGGCTCGACATATGGGTGCTGCGGCTCATCGTGTTAGTGTGCCGCGGCTCATTAAAATCGTGCCGCGGCACAGAGTATTGGAAGTTTAGCCCCCTTTTTTCGACTTGTTTGTGCCGCGGCTCACTATCCTTGTGCCGCGGCTCAGGGACCTGGTGTGCCGTGGCTCAGTAAGGTCGTGCCGCGGCACAGAGTACAGTTTGTTTGGCCTTGTTGTGTCAACTTGTGTGTGCCGCGGCTCAGTCTCCTTGTGCCGCGGCTCAGGGCTGAATTTTTCCCTTGGGGTTTTTCTGCACAGAATTTTCAAAGGAACACATCAAGAACGTGAGAGATAAGCATATCGAAGCAAAAATGTCGAAAAATAAAGATCCTAAAATGCAAGAAAATACTGAAAAACAAAAAAACTACAACTAATACTCGGGTTGCCTCCCGAGAAGCGCTAAGTTTATAGTCTTCAGCCGGCCTTTTTGAAAATCAATTCGCATTTCGCAAAGACCATTTGGACTCCGCACATTCCATCGAACCATTATTACGTGATTTAAATTGTTGACCATTAAATTTCAACCGTTCGACTTTTGGTTTGGATATCCAATGTTCTTTACGAAATGGCTTTAACAATAGTAGCCTCCCAAAACACCCATTTTGCAGTTGACTTGGTACTCGTTTGACATCCGGCTTAATTTTCAACTCCACGGGCGAATTTATGACAGCATGAGATTTTATCGATGGTGGATGAACGGATGTTGAAGATGACATATTTGACTGCTTAAGAAACATGATTCGCTCTTCATTTTTAATAGACGTTGGAGCAGCTGAAACGGATTCTGAACACTTCGACCGACAACTCTCCCGGTGTGCGTCTTTCGCAAAGATTTCTACACTTTCAATTTGTGAACCCTTCTCGACACTACATGGACACGAAAAGGATTGAAACACTTGGAAAGTGACTTGCTCATCTTGAACCCGCAGAGTGAGTTATTTGTTAGGCGTATTTTTATGCGCTTTTATATCATTATTTTATATCCATCTTGAGCCTAAATCTGCATAAATGAGCTTTTAATGCACTATTCTTATATGTTTTGCAGGAAATCGGAGTCCGAAAGCCGAAACGATGAAAAACGGGCGAAAACAGCAGTTTCTGGTCATGAGCCGCGGCACAAACCAAGTGAGCCGCGGCACATGAAGACAATCAGCGATCCCCGACTGGACTGTACCGTGAGCCGCGGCACAGCTTAAGTGAGCCGCGGCCCAGAAGAAAAAATAACGCCCAGGCATCCTGCTGAGCGCCGTGAACCGCGGCACAGATTAAGTGAGCCGCGGCCCACTGGGAGGTTTGGCTGAGCCTTTCGCGCTTCTTCGTCATTTTGAAGCCTGTTCTCGACCTAATCACACGGACGCGTTTTGAAGGCTGATAACAGTTATAAATAAGCATTGAAGGGCTGAAAAGAAGGGGGAATCATCGGGGATCGATCGGAGACATCTTAGGAGGGAGAAGAACACAAGAAGGAGATTTGTGGGCGACGACAAGACCACGGATCCCTACGGTTTTTCTTAATTTTTCTGCATCTTAGTTCCTAGATCTATTCGAGTAGGATTTTGATTGTAGCCGATTACATGACGGTGTGATTTATTTATTATTATTTCAATTCATTCATTATTCTATTGAATTGGATTTTTCTCATTGTTCTTAATGCTTTTTAATTGTCTGGCCAACAGTTGAATTGTTTTGAATGTCTTTATGGATTCGAGAGATGAAATTTAGGCATAGTTCTTGTGAGACTAATCATAATTTTCGTGAGATAGGGATATACTCATGGGAATTGTGAAGCCTATTTATTGTGGGAATTCTTGAACTATTTTAGCTATTAATTATCTAATTCGAATAGGGATATATCGAGTTAATAATTCGTAGTATTTTCTATCGACCTTGGGAAAGGCTTTAGAATAATTTAGGAATTCCTGGCTTACAATCAATTGAATAAAAGTGAATTGAATTGAATAAATATCATTCCTGATTGTTTGAGGTGAAAATCATAATCCTACGCCCTTATTAGTATTCTTATTATTATTAGTACTATTATTTATTTTCTGTAATTAGTTTACATATAATTCCATATAATTGTTCTTCAAATAAAATTGTGAGTTGACTATATTTTGGTACTTAGTGAAATCAGTCCTTGAGGGAACGATAACTCACTCATCACTTTATTACTTGTCTACGATAACGTGCACTTGCGTTAACGAAATATCGCAACAAGTTTTTGGCACCGTTGCCGGGGACTGATTTTTTCGCTAATATCAATACCAAGCGACTCTAATTTTAATTTGAAGTTTTTTTTTCTTTAGTCTCTATATTTTTATTTTCTTCATTATGTTTTCCTTTGAGTATCGTGGCCCTTGGCATTTCATAAATTTCGATGTTCTTAATAATTTGCCAAATAGGGCCAAATAGGGTCAGTCAGCCCCCTCCCCCAAAACAAAAGACCATGCTTGGACAATGTGTAGACGTTCTCAAAAATCCTAATAGTACCCTTTTTGAGTGAGAATGTGCAAGTCGTGGTCTTGAGATTCACTATGGTTATTTTCCAGCTCATATATTTAGTGGTGAAGTTGAGGGGGAGGTTGAGAATAAAGCATGCTAAGTTTTAGGGTCGATCCCCCAGTACCCGATAATTACATAAAGTGTGATGAGCCTATAGAAGAAGTTACCATTGATGATGTTTCCAAAGAAATTTCATTAAATTGTCATCAAACTTCGACTAATAAGGTGAACACTTTTGTGCCAAAAATTTTATTAACGGTGCCGCACATAATCTTTCCTAAATCCATAATGGGAGAGATTGACCCTATTACTTTTGATTCTATTGAGGCTGATATCATGAGTTCTAATGAGGTTGTTCATGATAAGTCTTTATTATTTACCCATTCGAACTCTGCTTATTTTTTCGTGCCTTACAATTATTATATTCTTCCATCATTTTTTGGTTGTCCGCATAATTATTCTTACTCATTATTTTTGGCAACCAGGCATGAACCAAAGCCTCCCTTATGGAATAAGAGGCTTATAGATTGCAAGAAGGGGGTATTTGGCAATCTCCCTAGAAAGAAACCACGTTAAATTCTTTTTGCCACGTCGTGCTCAAGACGTAAAATAGAGCGCTTGATGGGAGGCAACCCATCATTTTTACTTGCTTTCTAGTTAGTTGTTTTTATTAATTTTTTCTTTGTTTTGTTATTTCGTTTGGATTCGTATTCTTGTTGGCCCTTATCTCTCTAATATTTTAACCCCAAATGAGTTATTATTCTTCATATTCTAGTCTTTCTTGATTTAATGTCTATCGTTATTTCATGACTAGAGACTAAGTTTGGGGGTCCCTCGTGATGTTGAGCATTATTTGAAGTATGGATTGACAGTCGATTCCACTCAGACATGTGCTGGCTTTCAAGAAGACATTTGGAATAAGTTTCACTTTTACTTATCTCTTTTATTTTTAGATGAGTTTTATTATTGATGATGTTATGTGTAGTGCAATAAATTGAAGCATGCGATAATCTTCTTGATTTTTCTTGGGTATAAATTGCATTGCTTTATTGTCCTTGCATGCTGTTGATGGTTTTGTTCAAAAACGTGAATTTTTCGTGAATTTTTCGTGCTTCCGTGTGTAAAACTGATGTTACGATACTGATGTCTCTTGGAAGAAACGGTTGACTTTTGGTCGAGCTGCAGTCAGCAATATCTGTTTCTGTTGAGTATTCAATTAGGTCCGAAATTTTATCGCTTTTGTAGAAATCTTAGCAGATAAGAAAGGAGACATATGTGTTTTCAAATCACCGTCTATATGTTTGGTTATACTTTTCGGTTAGCTAGTCGTCCAGTAATATGAGTCTTGTTCGCACTTAAATTGAGTTTAGAGTCGGACAGTTTTTCCCAAGAAAAAGTCGAGATATAATTTGTTCTATGATGGGAAGTCTAGTAACCGGGAGTATTCACGTGACCCGTTGTTTACTCTCGCGTAAAACGACGACCCTGAATAGATTAATAATTTAGAAATATCGCATTACCGATGATGGGAAGCCTAGTAACCGGGGGTATTCACGTGACCGTTGTTTACTCTCGCGTAAAACAGCAACCTTGACATGCGGGAATTGCTATTCAAGTTTTTTCTCCACTGTAGAGGGGGGCTTAGTAACTAGAAGCATCCATGTGCCCCATGAGTGTCTTTTACGTCAAACGGTTCCCCGATACATGAGAATGGAAATCCACCCTAGGATCATCCCGATGTAATATCTCGAGAGCCGAAACCTAGTGGTTAACTCGAATCATATTATTGATCATACATAAGGGAATGTTGTCCTAGGAGTAATTTTGATAATGAAACTCTTGAATTTTGCCACTAGACTGTGGGACTGGGCGAATTAGCTTGTTTAATCTAACCCTTCATATTGACGGTCGGTTAAATTCACGCTTGTTAATCTTTGAGCTTGATTTTCTTCATGAACGATTGATTAGGACTGAAATTGGTTACTTAGTGGAATCAGTGTCCTGGATGTGACTCGCTATTACGATACTTGTACTATTCTTTGAGATTTCCAGGGTAGTATTGATTAAGTTGAACACTATGGACTTGCATGATTATTCACGATACATTTTGTTTAAAATTGATAATTTTTGCTTGAGGACAAGCAAAGGCTCAAGTTTGGGGGTATTTGTTAGGCGTATTTTTATGCGCTTTTATATCATTATTTTATATCCATCTTGAGCCTAAATCTGCATAAATGAGCTTTTAATGCACTATTCTTATATATTTTGCAGGAAATCGGAGTCTGAAAGCCGAAACAATGAAAAACGGGCGAAAACAGCAGTTTTTGGTCATGAGCCGCGGCACAAACCAAGTGAGCCGCGGCACACGAAGACAATCAGCGAGCCCCGAGTGGACTGTACTGTGAGCCGCGGCCCAGAAGAAAAAATAGCGCCCAGGCATCCTGCTGAGCGCCGTGAGCGGCGGCACAGATTAAGTGAGCCGCGGCCCACAGGGCGGTTTTGGCTGAGCCTTCCGCGCTTCTTCGCCGTTTTGGAGCCTGTTCTCGACCTAATCACACAGACGCGTTTTGAAGGCTGATAATAGTTATAAATAATCATTGAAGGGCTGAAAAGAAGGGGGAATCATCGGGGATCGATCGGAGACATCTTAGGAGGGAGAAGAACACAAGGAGGAGACTTGTGGGCGACGACAAGACCACGGATCCCTACGGTTTTTCTTAATTTTTCCGCATCTTAGTTCCTAGATCTATTCGAATAGGATTTTGATTGTAGCAGATTACATGACGGTTTGATTTATTTATTATTATTTCAATTCATTCATTATTCTATTGAATTGGATTTTTCTCATTGTTCTTAATGCTTTTTAATTGTTTGGCCAACAATTGAATTGTTTTGAATGTCTTTATGGATTCGGGAGATGAAATTTAGGCATAGATCTTGTGAGACTAATCATAATTTTCGTGAGATAGGGATATACTCATGGGAATTGTGAAGCCTATTTATTGTGGGAATTCTTGAACTGTTTTAGCTATTAATTATCTAATTCGAATAGGGATATATCGAGTTAAAAGCTCATGACCGAAAGTAATTGGGATGTCTTGGTCCTCCTCCATATCGAGCACAATGAAATCAGCCGGAAAGATGAATTTATCTACCTTGACTAAAACATCTTCTACTACCCCCCTCGGGTACTTGATAGATCGGTCAGCTAATTGCAGCAAGATTGTCGTCGGCTTGGCCTCCCCAATGCCTAGCTTCTTAAATATGGAAAGGGGCATAAGATTAATGCTGGCCCCGAGATCACACAACGCTCTATAAAAAGACAGATTTCCAAAAGTGCACGGTATATTAAAACTTCCTGGATCCTTCAATTTTGGCGGGAGCTTTTTCTGCAAGATGGCGCTGCACTTTTCCGTCAGTGCCACTGTCTCATATTCCTCGAGCCTTCTTTTGTTATATAAGATCTCTTTCATGAACTTCACATAGCTCGGCATTTGTTCCAAGGCATCAGCAAATGGAATGTTGATATGTAGTTTCTTGAAGACGTCAAGAAACTTGGAGAATTGTTTGTCAAGTTTTTGCTTTTGCAAATGCTGCGAAAACGGGACGGGTGGTACATATGCCTTCGGATTGTCAGGAAACAGTTTTGAGGGTCTAGAATTTTGTGATTCCTCAGTCGCCAAATTTTTCTTTTCCTCATCATCACCTCCCTTCTTGCTATGCTCAGGCTGCTCGCACACTTCCTTCTCGCTTCTCAAACTAATGGCATTTATACTCTCTCGGGGGTTCGTCTCGGTTGTACTTGGCAAGGTACCCTCAGGGCGGGCTGTTAACACATTTGCTATTTGATCCAATTGTACTTCCAAGTTGCGAATAGAAGCGGAATAGTTTTGCAAGGTTGCTTCCGTACGGGTCATGAACTGACTCGTATTTGCTGCCAATTTCGCCATTACTTCCTCTAGAGAGATCTTTGGAACGGGAGGAGGTTGCTGTTGGTATTGAGGAAACTGAGGTTGGGTTAAGTTTTGTCCGTTCTTCCACGAAAAGTTAGGGTGATTTCGCCACCCCGGATTGTATGTGTTGGAATACGGATTATTCTGTCGATTCCCGTTCCCCACAAACTGAGCTTGTTCCATTGGATGTTGCTCGAAAGGATTTCCAATTTGACATTCCGTACTAGGGTGAGATCCGTTGCACCAATTGCATGATTCCGTGGTAACGGAGGTAGGAGCATGTGAAAAAGCTTGAAGTTGCTGAGTCTAGGCGGCAACTTGTGCTGATAATGTAGAGATCGGATCGTTGTCGGAAACTCCCATAACTCGCTTCGGAATCACTCGTTCGGAAGGCCACTAATAAGCATTTGCAGCCATAGCTTCCAATAAAGAGTGGGCTTCGGCCATCGTTTTTCCTATTAAGGCGCCCCCAGCGGCTGCATCAACAAGAGTGCGTGTAGAAGCACTCAATCCGTTATAAAAGGTTTGGATTTGTAGCCAATCCGGTAAGCCATGGTGTGGGCATCTCCGTAATAAATCCTTGTATCGCTCCCAAGCTTCGTGAAGCGACTCCATATCAAATTGCCCGAACGTGGTTATCTCGTTCCTTAGTCTCGCCATCTTAGATGGTGGAAAGAACTTAGCCAGGAAGGCTTGCGCTAATTCTGCCCAAGTCGTGATAGAGCCCGGCGGTAATGAATTCAACCAAAACTTGGCTTTGTCCCTCAAAGAGAAAGAGAAAAGCCGCAGACGAATAGCATCATCGGTGACACCATTATTCTTGAAGGTGTCACAAATCTCGAGAAATGACGCGATATGTGCGTTGGGATCGTCGTTCGCTAGTCCACAAAATCAGCTTGCTTGTACCATCTGAATAATAGCCGGCTTGATCTCGAAGTTGTTCGCTTGGATGGTTGGACGCCGAATCCCCGAAAAGTTTGCATTTATTTGTGGCATGGCATAATCACGGAGTGCCAATGCCGGTTGAACTTGCTGCATGGGATTTTCTCCTCCATGATTTTCCGTGTTCTCGGCCATGGTGTCTTTAGTCGGTAGCTCACGCTTTTCCTTCTTGTTTTTCCGAAGAGTGCGCTCGAGTTCGGTATCCAAAGGTAGTAGGTCTTCGTTACCGAATTTTCTCATGCACTAATCAGAAATTCCTAAAAGGAAAACAAATAATAAGAATTACACAAAAATAAAAAAAAATTGTTCAAACTAAGACTAGAAATACTGAAATCGATATTAGTAAAATAATCAATCCCCGGCAACGGCACCAAAAACTTGTTGCGAAATTTGTTGAACGCAAGTGCACGTTGTCGTAAACAAGTAATAAAGAGATGAGTAAGATATCGTTCCCACGAGGGCTGACTTACTAATTACCGATTTATGTGTATTCTAATTTTATTTGAACCGTCGAAATTTTAGGTGCAAGTAATAATTAAGGAAAATTAATAAAAACAAATAAATAGTGGAATCAATTATTCAAGGAAGAAAATCGAATAAGTAATTAATCTAGGATTGTGAATCCACCTCGGTTTATCCGAATTACTCTTGATTATATGAATTTAATGATTTGCCAATTTATTGAAGGCGAAGGTTGCTAAAATACTTTACCGCCTCTCCCGAGGTCAATAGAATTATCTAAGGCGAATAATACACTCTATTCCTAGGTGGATTATTTCGACAATAGGCAAAAAGCACGAAAACTTCATAAAGGCCACGTAATTCCTATGAGTATATTCCTATCTCACAAGATAAAACGGTTCTCACCAATTATTTCCTACCAACTCTCCTATCCCGATTCGAGTCGCGTAAACAAAATAATTCAATTATAGGCCACACAATTGAAAGCATTAAGAACAATTGGGGAAAACTCAATAGAAAAGGGAATTGAATTGATAATCAAAAGTTAATTCATCAAAACCTCGGTTTCATCAAAATCCTAGACTAGGGTTCTAGCCTGACATGCTAAAAAATAACAATACAAAAAGAATTAAAGAAAGCATAGAAATCAAACACAGACGAAGAACTTGGATTCCTTCGTTCTCTAGCTTCCGCCCTCTGCTCTTTGATGTTTTCTGCTTCTTCTCGATTCCTTGATTCTCTTGATGATCGACCCCCCGATTCCTCGATATCTCTTTTCAGACCTTGAATCCCTATTTATAACTATCATTAGCCTCCAAAACGTGTCCGGGGATTGGGTCGAAAACTGCTTCAAAAACGGCCCAGAAACGCGGCAAATGTAGCAGGACCGCCCCGTGGGCCGCGGCTCACTTAATCTGTGCCGCGGCTCCAACGTTCAGCGCCCCATGCCTGGGCGCCTATTTTTCTTCCTGGGCCGCGGCTCAGCATCCTTGTGCCGCGGCTCACAGTATAGCGTGCTCGGTGTTTGCTAATCACCTTCGTGTGCCGCGGCCCGCTTTCCTTGTGCCGCGGCCCCAGAAAAAAATTGTCTTTTTCGCCCGTTTTTCGTCATTTAGGCTTCCGGACTCCAATTTCCTGCAAAACATATAAGAATAGTGCATTAAAAGCTCATTTATGCAGATTTAGACTTCAACTGGAAAAAATTAATGATAAATAAGCGCATAAAAATACGCCTAACAAAGAGCCTTCTCAATAAACTCACCAAGTGAATTACAATTGTGATTGAACAACTGCATCCTCAACTGTGGATTTAGCTTCTTGCTAAAAGACTTGATCTTATCCGCCTCAGTACGGATAACTGACGAAGCACACTGAAGTAGTCCCTGAAACTTATCAGCAATGACAATAACACCCTCGTCCTCGACGGGTTCGGGGTTCAAAACCTCTGATAACTTGGCTTCACGAAGTGGAGATGGATAATACCTCTCTAACATGAGAGTCTTGAACTCACTCCAAACACAATCACGATCGGTGGGTTTCACAGAAAGCCACCAAGAATAAGCACCATTACTCAAGTAGTAAGCCGCTACTGCCACTTTACTCTCCTCCGGACACTGAACCATGTCGAAGAGTTTATCAAAATTCTCAATCCAATGAACAATATCAGCTGGTTCTGACGAACCCTCAAAAGTAGGCGGTATGTGACAAGAAATATCGCCGATAATCTGACTCACTCCTCCAGTTTGTCCATGAAACGGCACCTGGAATCCCTGCTGCGGTGGACCATGAACCATCGAGGTCTGCATGGTCTCCAACAGATGTGTCATCTGAGTCATCTGGGCCATCATGCCCTGCATACATATGAATGGGTCCACCCGAACACCTTCTGATTGAGCTGCATCTCGGGTACGACTCCCTAACAGTGAATGATTATCTGACAGTGAATGAGTAGCATAGCTAACTGATGAACGCCTGATATCCCTCGCATCCGCGTGGGTGTTCACATGAGATCCCGGGTTTCGGCCCGCACCGCGGCCTCTTCCCCTGCGTCCTCTGACAGCTCTGTCCATACTGAAGCAGGAAAGTCGCATGATGATTACAGATCCCGCATGAAGATCGCATTATGATTACGTTACGGAATGATAATAATGAGCATACACGCTTATCACAATGAATGCATTAATAATGCAATAAAATGATCATCGACATTATGCCGGAATATGATAGGATCGCATGAATGATCAAGTGAGGTAACATGATTATAAGACGAAATTCCTGAAATGGTTGTCTTGAACAAGTTAACAAGGTTGATAATTCGATCCACAGGATCACAACTGAGCAATGAGATTGACTGATTGATTAATTAATTGACATGATCGATAAGATCAAAATGATGATTGAGGATTATTGACTGGTGAATGAGTTGATCCTTAGCACTTATACAAGTCACACGTGCTCCAACATAATTAGTCATGAATCAATCGTAACACAAATGTCACATATAGTTTTCAACAAAGCATGTATAATTATTGACATGATGAATGTATGAACATAAAGAGAATCGAGTCCTTACACAGGTCATACGAAGTTTCGAGGTCTCGCGATACTAGTCTTTACTGACGACGACTCGATGAATGAATGACTTGTACAGTCGTACAAATTTGACGACTCACAAAACCCGACTGTCCAGATTGTCATAACCTGACACTCCCACTACTACCGCGTCGGTAGAGCCTCATAACTCACATATCAGGGTATCTCACAACCCAAATCTCTGATACCACTTCTGTAACACCCCCAAATCCCACTGGGTTATTACAGTGCCGTGGACCCCACACCCGTAGATCCACCAGGCGAAAACAACTGAAATACAATAAATTAACCAATAAGGGAAAATCATAGTCCCTACCATGATATCCGATACAATATTCCGATGAGGAATTCCAACGACAAAAGTGGGCCTACATGGCCAAAATGAAATACAATGACATCCATGAGCCTTGCTCGGATAATACAACATGACAACAACTGACACGACTAAAGTAAAGTCCTACTGACTGACCAACATGAACAAATTGGACTAGTATCGCTCGAATGCCTCGTCGCCAATGTCATGCCCCTATGTCTCAACTCTCTCCTCGCAAACACCTAAAACATGAAAACATGTTCCGCCCCCACGGGTTCAGTCATCCAGATAATGAACATCAAATACATGTATAACGTGATATGCATCCAAAGGCAGAATGAAACGGTACAATGATAATAATACGAGATGCTCACAAACCAAGGTAAGAATCGGGCATTCGTGAAACACTATGCCCACGGCAGATGATCAATACCTGCTCAACAGGTTAAAGTATACATGCCCAACAGCAAATCAGCGATACAGAACACCACAATGAATTATACGAAGATGAACCAAACCAGAACTGAATTAATTATGAATCACAATGCTCGAAGGCTCCAATGAAATTACCAAGACATCACAAAGGCCTGAAAGCCACTCAGCCGAAGCTGTCAAATATCACAATCACCTGAAGTTAAAACAGCCCGAAACTGTATCAATGAGGGCCGAAGCCACGGCATGAAGCCGTATTACCATTAGGGTCGAAGCCACGGCACGGAGCCTTATAAAAATTAGGGCCGAAGCCACGGCACGAAGCCGTATCACAATGAAACCATCCAATGGCCGTGACCTACTGAACCGTAGGTGTTGGGAACCAACCGCAAAGGTTCAAGCCCCAAACTTACCCATAATGAAATCACAAATGGCAACAATCCAAAGATTACCGAATTCACAGAAATGATAGTGTGCTGCCTTGAGTCGGCCAACATGACGACAGTAACCCATGGATGGGAACTATCCTCGACAGTCCCAATTCGATACCTCGATTGCCTTAGAATGGCTAACCGATAACAATGATGCAGGGAATGCCTCGGCACCTTTAATCGGTTACCGACGACGAAGATGAGAACGAATATGCCAATACCTTCAATCGGCGAATACAACATGAATGACAGGACGCCAACATTAATAACGATGATTACAATAATGTCTTAGATCGACATCAATATTAACAACAACAATCGATACATCGATACCGCGAACCGGCTATCGACAATATCATTAACAACGAGTATCCCAATGCCTTGAACCGACCATTAATGAACAATAATAAACATTTGGCATAGTTGTCGAAGAGTATCGTATCGAACGATCCCCTAATATCAATGAATTCATGAAGAGACTAAGTCTCAGAATGATACAACACATTCATACACATATATGATAACATTAATCTCATTGACCAGTACAAGTATAAAACTTGCCTCAAACCGAAGGCGAGAAAATCCTTCCACGATCAACGTCCTTAATGGAAATGTCGACCGCTCGAACAACCTTGAATAACACAAGTACCAACAATACGCTTAATATACGAATCAAGCATGATCACAACCAACTCAAAAGTCGATACAATACTACTCGAAACTCATTGGGGCATTCTAACAACCACGTTGTAAACAATCTTCAATTGTTTACAACCCAAACTCAATTATACCGACAACCAACTTCCAATGAAGGATTTAATCCAACAAAACCTCATTCATATCATCAATAATCCCATTGGAATACTTAAATCGTGATTTCAACAACATCTAGTCGAAACCCCCAAAAATTCCAAAGTCAACACCAAGATTTCCTTGAAAAAATTCTCAATGATTCACAAATTCCGAAAATTATACCAATGAACCCGTAAGAATACAAGTATCCAAGATAGATAATCCATATCTAACATATTCCAACATAATATCAAGCTTACACGAAGAGATCGGAAGGAACAACCCAAAAACCCGAAATTCTAGATCCAAGAAGTTATTACCTTGATGTGGAGTGATGAAATTGATTAAATGATGATTAATCGGACTAAGGAGCTTGAATATGATGATAGATGGATTCAGCTCGAAGAAATCTCTCCAAAACGTTCGGAATCGCTCAAAACCGACGAAGGAATGAAGTGAAATGAAAAAATGACGAATCTGAAATGCACTGGCCAATATATACTGGTCCCAGCTTAGCGCACGCTATGACCTGATATGTAGCGTGCACTAACGGGTTAACCGGACAGTCCAGTGAGCTCTGACTGCTTCGTTAGCGTGCGTTAACCCAAAAAGTTAGCGTGTGCTAACTGATATCTGATGCCTAGTATCTAGAGTCCGGAACCTCCTGTTCTCTGATCTGTTCGCGATAGCGTACGCTACACCCAAAACTCAACGTGCGCTACTACATCATTAGCATACGCTAATATCCATTCATAGCGTACGCTATGAATTATTCCAAATCAGTCCAATACCCACTGGACTCTGCCTGATTGACCTTAGCGCGCGCTATACTGCTAGCATAGCATGCACTATCCAAACTCACTAGCGCGCTACTTACCATTTGTAGCGTGCGCTACTACAACTCAACTGCAGCCCAATACCTTCTGGACCGTCTGCCTGAACCTCGCTAGCGTGCGCTACTTCTGATTACCTAGCGTGCGCTGTTGGAACGTTATCGGATATTGCGCCGTGTTGTGGAAGCGTAAATTAAAGTGCGGAAATAAACGACACAAGGATTTATAGAGGTTCGGCTATAATCGAGCCTACGTCCTCTCTCGGTGTATCTTTTTCTATAGGATAAAGATCAAAACCTCCGCATCTCTCTTCTATCGGTCGAGGGATAACCGTTACAATCACGTCTTCTATTGGTTAGTGATAAACCACTCGTATTTATCTTTTTTTCGGTCCAAGTTAAACCGTTTTCCTTTTCGTAGGACAAGGAATCAACCTCTCTAGCTTTCCATGGGTACTAGATAAACCTCACGAAGATAGCGATTGCGATTCTAATAATGCCGGATCCTTGATCCTAATAACACCGAATCCAATCGTATCTTTTCTTTTACCACTCATGTATGATTTTGTGTATAACACTCAATCACTCAATGTAAGCTCAATATTACAACAACAATAATATCAATATTAATATCATATGGTTATCTCGTATGCTTGAAGTTGTTGTTATGAATCAATACCATAGACATGGTTTTTATAGGCTTCTCGATCAAACTAGTCGTTAGCTCCCTGGTGCATCATTACGGCCGTTATCCCCTCTTCATTACGGCCGTTAGCCGTTTAACGTACGTTAAAACATGTCCGTTACATACGTTAGCAACACCCAGATTGAGTCCAGTAGCATTCGTTTCTTGTGTTACGTAAGTTAGTCATTAACCATTATGTACGTTAACTTTTGTCAACTTATGTAATACCCGTAATTTTGATCCCCGGAAATTTTCTATTTTTGACGGAAGTCTATTTTGACGACTTGCTTGGGACCGTTTCGTCATCCTGAGAATGTTTAATTCTACACTTTTTGTCATCCGAGTTCGTTTCGGCATCGTTCTGTTCAATTCCGTGTTCTTTAGCGACTTTTCCACGTTTAAGTTCGACTTTGTTAAATCACCATAAATTCTTGGAAACTCCAAAAATTCTGAATCCTTGCAATATTATAAAGCATCGAGTTATCTTTTCAATGGTTCAAACGGTGAGTCAATCGGAGTCCAGACGAGGGAGTTATGATCGAAATAGCTAAGTCACACACATTTCCTATATTTGGCCGAGCGGTGTACCAGTGCCGCGGCACCCATGAGTGAGCCGCGGCACCTGCCGAGTCATTGCCGCGGCACACCTACGTTGAGCCGCGGCACCGGTGTGGCTTTCTCACCCAAAACCGCTGTGCCGGTGCCGCGGCACACGAAGCCGAGCCGCGGCACCGCCGAAACACAGGAACAATTTTAGGCTCGTGCCGCGGCACACCTATCTGAGCCGCGGCACACAATGCGGTCAATGCATAATTCGGTTTTTAAGCGAGATTTCAGCCTTTTCCTTCATTTCTTCCTTCACTGGCGAGAGAGAGAGTTGAGGGAGGAGCTCTTTTCATAGCTATCACTTGGGTGTTGAAGATTTACCACTTTCAATCGGTTGGGAAGCCGGATAGTCGATCTATCGCGTATTCCTTGGATCATAGAGCTTGGATATTCAAGAGGTAATTTATTCGACATCTTGACTTCTCGATTTTGTGTGGGTATTGACGTTTTGGATGATAAAATCATGGTGTATGAGGTGATATATGCGTGATGATGGACATGATTGAGTATTCATCGGATTTTTGAAAGATTATTCAAGAACACTTTGAATTTGTGTTGGTTTTTGGGGGTTTTCGTAGATTCGTCCGTTTTGTCCGATTGAAGCTTGAGAACCTTGAGATTTTGATATATATCTATACCGTATGAGTGTTTTCTTCCGATTTTACGGGTTAGATTATGTCGTTTTCGGACTTGTGAGATTTGGACGATTTTTCCAACCTCTAGTTGATTATCCGTATATTTTTATGAATCGTAGACGGGTTTCGGGGATTTCTTCGTGTAATTTGAATACGGATAATTGATTATCATATTCCTTGCGAATCGTTTAGGTGCCAGAAGTGCGTTCTCGGACCTACCGAACTCATACCTTTCCTCCGTTCGATTTCTCGATGTCTCAAAGGCAAGTATACATTTATGATTGTACGTTCTCGACTTTGAAAGTATGAAATATTGATGATATGATTATTTCTAGCCACTCCGGGACGGGCCTATGGTCCTCTGAGGGTTTCGTAGCCTGCAGTGCGATTCCATGGTTGATATGAACGAACCGTTTCTACGGCATTCATATGAAATAATATTGGCATGTAATGAACGAACCGTTTGTGGCATTCCTACATGTAACGGCGTATGATATGAACGAACCGTTTTACGGCATTCACATACGTCTTGAGATTTTAGTCATTAGGAATACTAGTCTTAAATTGATGAATTGACGGATATTGATGAATTGACGGATTACATTTACTTTATTGTCGAAGTATTATGTTTCATCTTGTTATACTTGCACTAGCTATTCGACGGCTAACCCCTTTATGGGAAATACGTTTCATGTATTTCAGTTCGGGAGAGCGGACAGTGGGTACTTGGGTCGGCATGAAGATGATGGGCAAGTGTGATCGTGTTTTGTCTCGGTTATTTTCTTGGATTCCTCCATTCGGGTTGTTGTCTTGGAATGGATTTTTAAATACTTGAGTATTGTATTTGATTTCCTTGGTGTTCCTACTGTGTTGCCGAGGTAGTGATTTGTGCAGTGATGTATATGGTTTCATTGGTTATGGTTTTAAACACCATTTGTATCGTCTTTCTTTCCATTGTATGTAGACCTTCTCGGTCAAGTTTATAGTTCCGCGTATGTTTAGCCTTGTGGGTCCCACGGCGGGGTTCACGGCGCTGTAATATACCCTGAATAACTTGGGGGTGTTACAGAATATGGTATCAGAGCTTAGGTTTATGGATACCTAGGCTGTCGGTCTTTTGGGTCGATTGAGTCGGCATTTGCCCACAGTATCACTACTCTGCCATCATCACAGTGCGACCGGTACTTGTAAGTCCTCTCACTCTTCTTGTATTTTTCTTAATCGTTTCGTTTATAGCTTGGTATTCTTGGGATTTGGTCACGTCGAGAATGTGTGATTCGGATTATACTTACGCACGGATGTGCCCTTCAGAATGTTGGCTGAAAGTAGGAAGAATCGTGGCCGTGGTCATGGACGCGAACTCTTACTTGAGATTTTGTTAAGTTGCTAATTGCGATAATGGTGTGTATCGATATTATGTTGAGACTTTGTTTAGGAGTCGCATGCTAGTATCACGGGAGATCTTCGACTTCGCAGACTTGTAAGTATGTTATTCGAATTATTCGATAATTCTTGGTGAAATTGAATTCCCGTTGAAATGTTGTTTGTACGAGTGATTGTAAGTTTCGAGGACGAAACTTATTTTTAAGGGGGGTAGAGTGTAATACTCCGATTTTTCGGATATATTTTTTTTTTCGTTTATATATTGGATATCGTGGATGGTTGATTATGCTCGAGGACGTTGTGAACGTTTGATAATGTTATTGAATTGAGTATACGTATTGATTTTGCTGTATGCTCGTATTTGGTATGTCATGACTTTGGACGGGAATTGTTGAAATTGGCTAAGTATGGAATTATTACGTGCGTTAATAAGGTGAGATTACGACGTAAGATTCGCATGGTTACGTGCGTTAAGGCTAAGGTATTACGTGCGTAAGGCATCGGACGAACCGAGTCTGTGAGGCGAGTGGGACCACTGTTTCGGCAACTTTCGGCGAAGGATGTTGACAATGAGTCAACGTCGTGTTACGACGTTATACAAGACGTGTTACGTCGTGACACAACCATTATCTTGTAGCAAGTTAATCGGTATACTAAATGCGTTGTATGGTATGGGTTACGTCGTAATAGATCGCACGGAATGAGACAGTGAGTTGGTTAAATGCGTTATGGATATTGGATTACGTGCGTTAAAGTTGTTATGCGTTAAGAAAGGACACTTACGTACGTAATGAGAGTGCAATTTATATATTGAAGTGTTGCCTTTCATTTCTCTCACGATCCTTTGAGATATTTCTCTCCAAAACTCGTCCCTCTTCACTTTTAAGAGTGTTCTAAACACTTTTAACATGATTGTGAGCTTGGAATCATGGAATTAGAGCTTGGTTATGGAACTATTGTTGATTCTTGAAGTGATTTCTTGTGTTATCCATATTCTATGAGGTTTATGTCGAAGGAAGATAATGATATGCTTTGAATATGTTGATTATGATTATGGAATCATAGAGATCTTGATGTTCTTGAGGCCATATGATGACTATGATGATTTAATGATTCTTGGAATGGAGTTCAATTATTCTTTCTTCGTGGTTCGTCCATACAAGGTAATCCTCGTATCCCTTTGATAGTGGCTCATTTTTTCTTTTTGGATTACTACTTGGGAGGGAGTATGTTGGGAATCGTGTATTTTGATGTTCGTCTTATTTCAATGAAAATGCATAAATTGGATGTACTTTTATCCATTGCGTGAGTATTTTTGAAATGGATTTTGGTATTTTGCCAAGAAATTTTATTTTGTAAAACCGATTCCCTAAATGAATTTTTGGCATTTTAGCCTTGATCGTTTGACGGTATTTGGAAAATGATTTTTTTAGTATTTGAAAAATATTACCGTCATCGGTCTTTTTGGAATTTTGAAATGACGTGGAAATTGTGCTTAGCACAGTAAATCCTTGTGAGAAAGGTTTACAGCGTGTAATATTCCCAGGAGGATCTGGGGTGTTACAATTATGGTATCATGTGATAATGTTATACGAGATTTATTGGAATTGTAATAAGAGATTTCGGATGTTGATATGATCATTGAGATCTTCTTCATACGGTGATAAGGGTTTTGTTGCGATTCTTGAGATTGTATGAATGACATGATGAAGAAAATGGTAACATGGAGATATATACCTCGGATATGTTGTTCTGAAACGTGATTTCGGATATTTCATGTTCTTGAAGAACTCTTGAATTATACGAGGTGATGAAAAATATTTTTTTTAGAAGTGTTGATGTTTTGAAAATGAATATGGAATATTCATATCTAGAGCTAAACTATGTGTTGGAAATAATATTCGTATAGGAAATACGAATGTGATTATGAGTTTGATGAGTCTATTATTCATCTCTGGATTTGGAAGCCCATACGTATGGAGCAAATATTCAAATCGAATGATTGGATTGTTTGATAACCATTTTAATATGATTATCTATTGTTTTGAACCAGTCGGATGATTCGAATTGATAACGGTCATAAGTAAATTTTAACGATGGATTTACGAGAAGGGAACCTTGTCAATTCGTATTTAAGAATTGAGCTTGGAACATTTAGACCCTTATTATTGGTCCGAATTGGTTGCTGATATGATCATCATATTTCGACTCGTATTGTGGACGGGATTTGTAAGTGTCTCGAGTTGGATTGTTCGTTGTGATTAGTCGAGATATGGTAAAGCGATTGAGTTCGTGGTTTGGTGGTATTGATATTGGTCATCATCGAACCGGTTGATTATCAATCCTTCGTTTCTGATAAGATATGATGTTTGATCATAGATTATGATGTTGTGTTGCGGTTAAGGTTGAAGGGTTCGTAGATTAACTTGGTGGACCGAGGAACTTGTAAGACGAAATCAACCGAATTGGTATGATTCGATGTATTGATATCGAGGCAAGTTTTATACTTGTACTAATCAATGAGATTAATGTTATCGTGTAGGTGTACGAATGTGTGTATCATTTCGAGACTCGGCCTCTTTATGATTGTATTGATATCAGGGGATTGGTTGACACGACGCCCGTCGACAAATTATGCCAAATGTTATTGTTGGGTGTAAATGGCCGGTTCAAGGCATTACGATACTTGTTGGTAAAGTTGCTGTCGATAGCCGGTTCGCGGTATCGATGTATCGATTATTATTGTTCGCGATTAATGTCGTCCTGAGACATCGTTGAATCTTTGTTGTCGAATTGAAACTGTTGCTATGATGTTGCGTTAACCGAATTGGGACGTTTGATATATCCTTTTGTCATCTCCGTTTCGGTGGCCGGTTTAAGACACCGGGACATCTATTCTATCGTATCATTGATTATCGATTGTCCGCTCTAACGGTAATCGATATATTGAATTGGGATTATCAAATATAATTTCCACCCGTTGTCAGAAAGATAATTCCCATCCATTGTATAATTGTTATCGATTGACCATTCTACGGTAATCGAAGTATTGAATTGGGATTATCAACGATAATTCCCATCCGTTGAATTATTATTGTCGTGTTGAATGATTCAAGGCAGCACACTATTATTCTTGTGAACTCGGTAATTTTGTGATCGTTGAAGGTTGAGGATTTTCCCGAACTGTTGTGGTGTGATCGTTGCTCGTGTTAATTGGTCCTTAGGGATTTTGATCCCAGGATGGTTGTTTCGAATATTGTCGGTCGTGTCGATCTTTCATTATTCGTGTGTCATCGTTCACTTGGTGAGTCGTATGATTTGTATTGGATGTGTTACCCTTTGAGTTTCGTTGTCATGTTGTATCGTGACATATCCGGAATCATATCTGCGTTCCGATTGGTTATTGTGTAGGATTTTTAGCGAGGCACATATAGTCATTGGTGGATATTATTCTGCATTGGACTGTGCACGCGGGACGTAGTTTTGTGAGGCTAATTAGGTACATTGTCCCACGTATATTCTGGATTCCATATACGGGGCGGACATGTGCACGGACACATTTCCAGATCGGGCGTACTGTGATGTCCATCTTTTGAGCCATAAACTTTGATCGTCCATAGTATTGGATGAGTTTGACGTTTTGTGACTGAGCGTTCATACGCCTGAGGGGTATGTTCGACAGTCATGTTTGTTTCTTTGAGATCTGTATTGTGATGATTTACAGCTTCGGGCTGTTCGGCTTTCAGGCCATCGTGATATTTTGGCAGCTTCGGCTGAGGGCTTTCAGGCCATTGTGATGTATCGGTATTTCCGTTTGAGCCTTCGGGCATTGTGATCCTTATTTATTTCAGCGTTGGATTGATTTACCTTCGGGTAACGTAAGTTTCGGTTCTTGTGCATCTCGTTGAGTTTTCCTGGCGAAATATTTCTTCTCCCTACCTGTTTTAAGTTTCGGGACGAAACTTCTTTTAAGGAGGGTAGAATGTAATACCCGTAATTTTGATCCCCGGAAATTTTCTATTTTTGACGGAAGTCTATTTTGACGACTTGCTTGGGACCGTTTCGTCATCCTGAGAATGTTTAATTCTACACTTTTTGTCATCCGAGTTCGTTTCGGCATCGTTCTGTTGAATTCCGTGTTCTTTAGCGACTTTTCCACGTTTAAGTTCGACTTTGTTAAATCACCATAAATTCTTGGAAACTCCAAAAATTCTGAATCCTTGCACTATTATAAAGCATCGAGTTAGCTTTTCAATGGTTCAAACGGTGAGTCAATCGGAGTCTAGACGAGGGAGTTATGATCGAAATAGCTAAGTCACACACATTTCCTATATTTGGCCGAGCAGGCTGTACCCGGTGCCGCGGCACCCATGAGTGAGCCGCGGCACACCGCTGAGTCATGGCCGCGGCACACCGAGGGGGCGCCGGGGCACACTGGTGTGGCTTTCTCACCCAAAACCCGCCAGCCGGTCTGCGGCACACCTTGAGCCGCGGCACCTGTGCCGAAACACAGGAACAATTTTTAGGCTGTGCGCGGCACACCTATCTTGAGCCGCGGCACACAATGCGGTCAATGCATAATTCGGCTTTTTAAGCGAGATTTCAGCCTTTTCCTTCATTTCTTCCTTCCGTGGCGAGAGAGAGAGTTGAGGGAGGAGCTCTTTTCATAGCTATCACTTGGGTGTTGAAGATTTACCACTTTCAATCGGTTGGGAAGCCGGATAGTCGATCTATCGCGTATTCCTTGGATCATAGAGCTTGGATATTCAAGAGGTAATTTATTCGACATCTTGACTTCTCGATTTTGTGTGGGTATTGACGTTTTGGATGATAAAATCATGGTGTATGAGGTGATATATGCGTGATGATGGACATGATTGAGTATTCATCGGATTTTTTGAAAGATTATTCAAGAACACTTTGAATTTGTGTTGGTTTTTTGGGGTTTTCGTAGATTCGTCCGTTTTGTCCGATTGAAGCTTGAGAACCTTGAGATTTTGATATATATCTATACCGTATGAGTGTTTTCTTCCGATTTTACGGGTTAGATTATGTCGTTTTCGGACTTGTGAGATTTGGACGATTTTTCCAACCTCTAGTTGATTATCCGTATATTTTTATGAATCGTAGACGGGTTTCGGGGATTTCTTCGTGTAATTTGAATACGGATAATTTATTATCATATTCCTTGCGAATCGTTTAGGTGCCGGAAGCGCGTTCTCGGACCTACCGAACTCATACCTTTCCTCCGTTCGATTTCTCGATGTCTCAAAGGCAAGTATACATTTATGATTGTACGTTCTCGACTTTGAAAGTATGAAATATTGATGATATGATTATTTCTAGCCACTCGGGACGGCTATGGTCCTCTCGAGGGTTTCGTAGCCTCAGTGCGATTCCATGGTTGATATGAACGAACCGTTTCTACGGCATTCATATGAAATAATATTGGCATGTAATGAATGAACCGTTTGTGGCATTCCTACATGTAACGGCGTATGATATGAACGAACCGCTTTTACGGCATTCACATACGTCTTGAGATTTTAGTCATTAGGAATACTAGTCTTAAATTGATGAATTGACGGATATTGATGAATTGACGGATTACATTTACTTTATTGTTGAGAAGTATTATGTTTCATACTGTTATACTTGCACTAGCTATTCGACGGCTAACCCCTTTATGGGGGAAATACGTTTCATGTATTTCAGGTTCCAGGAGAGCGGACAGGTGGGTACCGGGTCGGCATGAAGATGATGGGCAAGTGTGATACTGTGTTTTGTCTCCGGTTATTTTCTTGGATTCCTCCATTCAGGTTGTTGTACTGGAATGGATTTTTAAATACTCGAGTATTGTATTTCAGTTTCCTTGGTGTTCCGGCCTGTGTTGCCGAGGTAGTGATTTGTGCAGTGATGTATATGGTTTCATTGGTTATGGTTTTAAACACCATTTGTATCGTCTTTCTTTCCATTGTATGTAGACCTTCTCGGTCAAGTTTATAGTTCCGCGTATGTTTAGCCTTGTGGGTCCCACGGCGGGGTTCACGGCGCTGTAATATACCCTGAATAACTTGGGGGTGTTACAACTTATCCGTTGCTTGCTGACCTATGCCATGACGTCATCCCCAACGTTCATCTCGTTTGAACTCAGAAACTTAACATTACGTACGTTAATCACCATTTCTTACGTACGTTAATATCCACACATTACGTACTTTATGTAACACATGTTACGTACGTTATACTTGTCCAGAACATCTTTTTGCACTTCGTTTTCTTCGATGATTGGCTTCGCCTCTTTCGCCTCTTCGTTGTTTTATTTTGCTTATCAACTTTAATCATCAAAATACTTTTCATTTATGTATGGAACAAAATGTTCCAACAATCTCCCCTTTTTTGATGATTACAAAACAACCCTTCGTCAATGGGATTTATCTGCAAAAATACAAATATATGTATATGTGTACAGACCAAAGTTTTCGACTTTGTCTGTTTCGTTAGTTTCTTCTCCCATTTATTTCTCGACACCTTCTTTTCTTTTCTCCTTTTCTTTCCTCATTTTCAAAATTTCATCGTCTTTTCGCTGTCTCCTCATTTTTCTTTTTCTGTCATTTTTCGACTTCTCCTTTTCATTTTTCAACTCCTTCGTTTCTCCCCCTTTCAGGGTAAATCCCTTTTTTCTCATTTTCCTCCGTTCTCTCCCCCTTTTTGTTTTCATCAAAAAGTAAAAAAAATAGCAATTGAATTTAATGATACCAAAATATAAAATATGCACGATATCAATTTATAATAAATAAATGCATAAAGGGTAAAAACTCCCCCTGAAAATATTATCTCCCAAAAAAATTATACTCCCCCTGAGTAAAATATCAAAAATCAATTTTTGGGGACCCAACCGATAGTTGGTTTTTGTTTGGAAACATAAACGATATTTGAAATAATTGTTACTTTAGGAACCCAAATTTTCTTAACTTTAATCGTTCGTCGTGGGCATTTACAGTTTGAAATATGATGCCCAAGTTTTAAACATTTTTCACATCGGGGTATATTAAAATTGACGGATTCATTTTCCGAACGTGGTTTGAATACTAACCCCTCTTTATTTAAAGTGAATTTCTGAACACCAAGCATTTGTTCAAATTTCTCGTTTCCACATGAGAATTTCTTTGCCAGAGATTTAAGCTCGGTTTGAATTTTAGCAAGATCATCCTTTAAAATATTTTCATTTTCAATGCGTTTCGAATGATCGATTACAACCAATTTTCCCTTCTCGATAATTTTGGAATTTTCACTTTCCAAAGATTTAATTTTAGATTTCAGGGATTTTATCTCGGATAAAGCATTTTGGAAATCCGTATGTAATAACTCAAATGCATCAAATAACTCGTCATGAGAGGATGAACTTACTTGGCTTTCGACGTCGCTCTCGTCGAACGAACTCCGGGCCATGAGAGCGAGATTATTTTGATTGATAAATTCGTCGTCTTCGTCTTTATCACTCCAAGTAGCCACGAGAACCTCCTTTTTGGGTTTAGCTCGACAATGCTTAGCGAAGTGGCCTGGTTTTCCACATAGTCGACAAAAATTGTCGAACTTCTTAGATTCGCTCGAGATGTCCTTCTTCCTCCAGTTTAATAAAGTTTGGAACTTATTGATGTTTTTGGCATAATATGCCTTTTCTTCGTAGCTTTCCTCCACCGGGATTTTTTCTTTCTTTCTAGACATCTTAGCCTTCATGGCTAATGATCGTTCCTTCGGCTTTGGCTTGACACTTCGGGATTTTAACACGATCTCATAATTAATTAGCGAACCAACGAGGGCGCTAAAATCGAGCGTATTGAGATCTTTGGATTCCATAATCGCGGTCACGGTGCCGTCCCATTCGCTAGGTAGTGATCTTAAAATATTCTTGACTTTTTCACTACTAGACAATGGTTTACCAAATGAAGCAAGTCCATTTGTGATGACCGAGAATCGGTCGAGCATATTGGTGATGGACTCATCACCTTTCATCATGAATAACTCGTAGTCATGGAGAAGCATATTGGTTTTCATATCCTTGACTTGAGTCGTCTCTGTTGTGTCGAGAATTATACTCTCCGACCGGCGATCGCCTCGGAGATCAGGCGACCTAGCCATTGCCGAGCAGCAGAAGCAGAACTGCCGACCAGAGACCGGGCGACCTAGTCTTAGCCCCATAGACAAGGCAGAACTGCCGACCAGTGACCAGGCTACCTAACCTTAGCCCGGCAGCCAAGATAGATCGACCTACCGAAGGTCCCAGGACAAGTCCCGGTGCCGAGCGATTGACATCTAAGACGATCGTCTCTCGGTACTTGGCGATTGACTCCTGGTGGCCGATGAGCAGACGATCATCTCTCGGCATTTGCCGACCGACCCTTGGTGACCGACCAATGGCGACCTATGGTGACCGACTAATGATGACGCCTCATGCTGCTCGAAGCCGATGGTCATCCAGTCGGCAAAGGCCGAACCTCAGGACAGACCCCACGTGCATGCTGAGACAAGATCCGCATTTCACGGATCATTGACCACAGCGTGTCAGCATCTTCCCACCAGCCGACAAGCCCGTTGAAAGGTGTCAGTAGGACCGCATGTGACAGTGACTCCGGACGCGTGCTGGCTCCTCATTGGACCGCACAGCTGGCTGCCAGCAGCAGCCTTGGACTTTAGGCAGACTGCCCATGTAACTAAGACGATCGCCCCAATATTTTATTGGCCAGAAGGCGATCGCCCACCAGGAATCTAGGCTCCTAAGCCCCTATAAATAGAAGGTTGCCTGCTCTAGTCCGAGGGGAAATTCTTCAGCACTCTCTGTCTCCCGCAATTTCAGCACACAATACAGAAGCAATATACATAACTTGGCTTTCTCCTACTCTTGGCAACAGCTATCTCTCGGTTCATTCTTCTCTCAGCCTCGCTCACACAGAAGACGATCGACCGAGAGCAAGAACACCAAGGCTTCGCTCAAGAGCTGGATTAATAGGATCTTTTTACACTCATTGTACTTAGATTCTCACATTAATACTTGTATCCACGAATATTTGTATTAATAACATCTCGCGAGAGCATTCAAGCCCGGGCCTAATGAACCCGGCAAATCTAGTGCTATTTACACCCTCTCGGAAGTGCTCCCGCAACCTTGTTTGTTGTCCGTCCATTCCAGCAGTATTTCATCTTCGGATAAATATTTTGGGCAACAACAGTCCCTTCGTGTGTGATTTCTAGAATTTTCCATATTTCTTTCGCACTCTCACACGATGAGATTCGATTGATCTCTTCCGGATTTAAGGCACAAAATAAGAGTTGAATAGACTTACAATTTAGATGGTCATTTTTCCAATCGGCATCGTCGTATTCTTTGAAAGATTTGAGCGTACCGTCGGATTTCAGAGAAATTTTCAGGCCAAGGCAAATAATCTTCCAAAGCTCTATATCGTAGGCACAAATAAATATCGACATCTTTTTCTTCCATGTCAAATAATTTTATCTATCAAAGAATGGTGGTCGGTTGAGAGCAAGGCCTTCGACAGGAGCAAACTGAAACGCCATTGGATCTTTTTCTCCTCGGATGTTAATCCGTGTATTGGAGTACCGCTCCGATACCAATTTTTGGAATGTTATCGGATATTGTGCCATGTTTCGGAAGCGTAAATTAAAGTGCGGAAATAAACGACACAAGGATTTATAGAGGTTCGGCTATAATCGAGCCTACGTCCTCTCTCGGTGTATCTTTTTCTATAGGATAAAGATCAAAACCTCTGCACCTTTCTTCTATCGGTCGAGGGATAACCGTTACAATCACGTCTTCTATTGGCCCGTGATAAAACACTCGTACTTGTCTTTTTGTCGGTCCAAGTTAAACCGTTTTCCTTTTCGTAGGACAAGGAATCAACCTCTCTAGCTTTCTATGGGTACTAGATAAACCTCACGAAGATAGCGATTGCGATTCTAATAATGCCGGATCCTTGATCCTAATAACACCAAATCCAATCGTATCTTTTCTTTTACCACTCGTGTATGATTTTGTGTATAACACTCAATCACTCAATGTAAGCTCAATATTACAACAACAATAATATCAATATGAATATCAGATGGTTATATCGTATGCTTGAAGTTGTTGTTATGAAACAATACCATGGACATGGTATTTATAGGCTTCTTGATCAAACTAGCTGTTAGCTCCCTGGTGCATCATTACGGCCGTTATCTCCTCTTCATTACGGCCGTTAGCCGTTTAACGTACGTTACAACATGTCCGTTACGTACGTTAGCAACACCCAGATTGTGTAACACCCCCAATCCGCTCAGGGACATTACACGCCGTAGAACCTTTCCTCAAGGATCTACCAGGCTGGTAACAACACTAAACATCTCGACAATGCCTTTAAGGCTAAAATGACTCAGTAGACCGATTTGGTCTTTCAATAAATACATACAACTCGATTACAATACAAGCCCATGCAGGGGTCAAAACATAACCACACCCGTACAATGGGAAAAATATAGCAGCGGAAAATAAAGTACAACTGAACCAATACACGATGTATGGTTCCTCGTGTGATTAGTATCGATCATCTTTCATCAACCTTCGTGCCGACCCTGTGTTATCCTCCAAAACCTGAATGCAAAAATGGACATCCACCCCCCGAATACTCGGGGGTTACCAAAACTCCACTGTTTTGCTAGTGCAAGAACAAAGTGCAAAATACGAGTCATACAATTCACATTCCACGAACGATAATAATCCGGAATCCTCAAAGATCCAAACGAAACGAAAAGTACTTCCCAAGGCAAGAGTTTGAGAAAACATTCCAAAACCGAAGATCACAAATTAATGGAAATAATTTATAAAACAGTTTAAAATGCCATCGAGAGTTTTAATAGAAAACAATTTAGGATAATCAAATCCCACTTTTCAGAACCCAAAAGACAAAAGGGGTCACCGCCCCAAAAGTTCACTTTCCGTAAAATAACCTTTACCAAACCGTTGGGATTTTAGCCCCACATCCGTCAAATGACCTTTACAAAACCGTTGGGATTTTAGCCCCAAATCTCATCAACTCACAGTACACGAGAACGACAACAAGGTTCGTCTTCCAACATCAAAATCCACAATTAAAGGATTTAACACAAACAACAAAATACTCTAGTGCCATCCTAGCCAAGTAAGCCAAACGAACACTTATCTCTTACACACTTAGTCGATGCATGCAATCATGAAAACCATTCGAAAGCACTCATTTCCGGAAATGCCAATAATCCAGAACACATTGCAAAATACACCACAATTAACCGCGGACCCACAGCTTCGTGGACCCCTACCGAGACCCCGTCCGATCTAACCCACAGTGGTTTAAAGCAAGCTCGCGGTTCCACAGCTTCGTGGAGCCCTACGGAGACCCCGTCGGATATAACCCGTAGTGAGCATACACACACACACACACATTACTCATGCAATACTAATATGCTAAGAATGTAAGTTTTCATCAAGACTACTTACTAGAGATGGCCACTAATCCGACACCATTATCAAACTCTTCAAAAACACAATAACAAGATTAAATACGGAATACACGATTCCATAACTTTAAACAATAGGGATATCATCAAAGCCTTCAACGTTCAAAATAATCAATACCCAAAACACACCATTCACAAAACACACACGCGTTTTGAAAGAGAGCCTTTAACGAGGCCAAACCGAAATCTTTTGAAACTTCATTTCAAACAACCAAACAAACACACCAAGACGATCACCGATCATCATATCCACAAAATAAGAAATGTATGAGCAAGGTACTTACCTCGAAATCGGCACGCAAGTATTCCGACGAACACGGCTCAACCAGAAAGCTTCGAAATGCTCGATGCTTTCGAAATGGAAAACGACAACGAACGGAAGGGTTCAACTTGGTTTCTTCGCAAGAAACTCGACCTAACAACATATAATCAATAAATCATCGATCATATGAGGAACAATAATCGTAGAACGCCCGAAAACCCCTCTATGACATTCTACCGGACACCTTCAAGGCGTCGATCAAGAACTCGACCAAAACAACGAATCGATACGATCCAACCATGGAATAACAAGGGAAATGATATAATACATCTACATATTCATCAATCCATCATAATCCTAAGTTAAATCGGATTAATCGGACGAAAACAACCAAAATACCCAAATTCCCCAAAACTAGATTTTCAAGAAATCTTACCTTGATTCGGTAGATCGGAGGATGTTATAGGATGATTGATTGATGTTAGAAACTCAAGAACTTCGTGGATTGAAAGAACAACAACATCTTTCCATGATCTCCACACCTCCAGCCGCGGAAGAGAAGGAAGAGGATGAGAAAATGGGTGAAAAACACGCTGCCAGGCCTTAAATAGGCTGATCTGCACTGTGTGCCGCGGCACAGGACAAGTGTGCCGCGGCCCACGGCCAAAAAAACTGCCCAGTACTAGCTTAGTGCCGCGGCCCAGCCGAAGTGTGCCGCGGCACACGGTACAGCCTACTCCAACACCAAAAAGGCACATCGTGCAGTCTTAGCTATTTCGACCATAACTCCTTCGTCCGGACTCCGATTGACTCACCGTTTGATCCATTGGAAAGCTAACTTGATGATCTATAATATTTCAAAGATTCAGAATTTTTGGAGTTTCCAAGAATTAATGGTGACTTTACAAAGTCGAACTCACACGTGAAAAGGTCGATTAAGGACACGGAACTCAACAAAACGACACCGAAACGAACTCGGATGACAAAAAGTGTAGAATTAATCATTCTCGGATTGACGAAACGGTCATGAGCGAGTCGTCAAAACGGACTTCTGCTGAAAAAAAGAAATTACCAGAAATCAAAATTACGGGAATTACATTCTACCCTCCTTAAAAGAAGTTTCGTCCCGAAACTTAAAACAAGTAGGGAGAAGTAATATCCCCGCCAGGAAAACTCAACGAGATACACAAGAAACGCGTAACTTACGCCCATCGGCGAAACATTACAAGCAACGCAAAGGAATATACGGCGTGAAAACACGCTCCACGGCGATCAACACAACGTCGCCGTTAGGGATATAATAAGACCAACAAATGACAAGCGTCATCAAACGGATAATATAGTCAAGTCAATTATCCGAACAATCACAAAACACAACGAACGAAAATCAATAAGATTGACCGACCCAACGGTACATCAATCAAAACGCGAGCCAATCGCTGAACAAATATGGAATTCCACCGCCCAAGGGTTGGAAGATCGAAAACGAGACTAATTTCCCGAACTTAAGGGAATTATAAAGGAGCCTGAACGCTCAACAATCATGAAACGATAACAAAAACCAAATAAACAAACGATCGAGACAACAAAATCGAACAATCATGTCCGAAACACGAAGGATAATAAAATTCAATCAACAATTCCCAGGATGATCTGGTGAGAACAACAAGACATGCATTCCCATAAGATCCACAGGATAGGGAATAGTAATTGAAAAGTCACAACGACAAATGAGTTATTCCGAAACAATACCACACTCGTTCGATCAACAAAAGCAAGGGGCAAGACAAGCTCAGAAATGTCAACGAACATGATGAGTCGACAATGTCGAAAACACAAGAGTTCCAAATCCGATACACTTCGAATAAGAGAACTAATAGAAGTAGATGATGTCACTCCCGAACAAGGTTCACAAGAATCGAACCGAACTCGAAAAAGTCACAGCGATAACCAGATCGACCCACAACAAGATCACAGCTCGTTCGTACGATGAAACCGAAAGACAGAACAAGTTCATAAGGTATCAACGAACATGAGCGAATCGATAGACTGGAGAAAGAGAAAATACAGAAGTCAAAATAGTACGAGCATTACCTCCTACCTCGTCCACGAAATTCACAAAAACGGGAGCAAGGTAACAAGACATTAAATAGCCGACACATAACAGAACCATCACCGATGCACACGGTCATACCATACCAAGCTCTAACAACTCGCACATGCACGACAATGCAGAAATCACTACGAGGCGACAATATTCAATACCAACATCCCACCTCTCACAGAGGGCTAACACAACAAATGTGTGGAAAACGACTCAACGCTCACACCGCCAATTCGATCATACTCGGGAGCAAACATCAAAATGACAACACGAACATCATACATACATACCCAGCCCTCAAACGGGAATAGATAGGTTTTAAAAAAAAACGAAAACCTCATTTTGAAAATAATTTAGAAAGACACCGGTTGATCTTGAGTATCACCTTTCAAAAAAAGTACAAACGTGAAACATCGTTATCGAGACTTTGGAAAACCATTTCGCATTTGTTAAAAATGAGGACACTTTCTGTTAGTGAAAAACTTTCAGAATATTCGACCTTCGGGTCTAAGTAAAAGTGTTTATAAAATATTGAATATATCTCAAAACATTTTGGTCCTCGAGGTAGAAGAATTTTGAAACATGTTGTGGCACCTTGGAAGTACCACGAGAAAACAATTCATTCAAAACACAACCACACCCGTACAACGGGAAAAATATAGCAGCGGAAAATGAAGTACAACTGAACCAATACACGATGTACGGTTCCTCATGTGATTAGTATCGATCATCTTTCATCAACCTTCGTGCCGACCCTGTGTTATGCTCTAAACCTTAATGCAAAAATGGACATCCACCCCCCGAATACTCGGGGGTTAGCAAAACTCCACTGTTTTGCTAGTGCAAGAACAAAGTGCAAAATACGAGTCATACAATTCACATTCCAGGAACGATAATAATCCGGAATCCTCAAAGATCCAAATGAAACAAAAAGTACTTCCCGAGGCAAGAGTTTGAGAAAACATTCCCAAACCGAAGATCACAAATTAATGGAAATAATTTATAAAACAGTTTAAAATGCCATCGAGAGTTCTAATAGAAAACAATTTAGGATTATCAAATCCCACTTTTCAGAACCCAAAAGACAAAAGGGGTCACCGCCCCAAAAGTTTACTTTCCGTAAAATAACCTTTACCAAACCGTTGGGATTTTAGCCCCAAATCTCATCAACTCACAGTACACGAGAACGACAACAAGGTTCGTCTTCCAACATCAAAATCCACAATTAAAGGATTTAACACAAACAACAAAATACTCTAGTGCCATCCTAGCCAAGTAAGCCAAACGAACACTTACCTCTTACACACTTAGTCGATGCATGCAATCATGAAAACCATTCGAAAGCACTCATTTCTGGAAATGCCAATAATCCAGAACACATTGCAAAATACACCACAATTAACCGCGGACCCATAACTTCGTGGACCCCTACCGAGACCCCGTCGGATCTAACCCACAGTGGTTAAAAGCAAGCTCGCGGTTCCACAGCTTCGTGGAGCCCTACCGAGACCCCGTCGGATATAACCCGTAGTGAGCATACACACACACACATTACTCATGCAATACTAATATGCTAAGAATGTAAGTTCATCAAGACTACTTACTAGAGATGGACACTAATCCGACACCATTATCAAACTCTTCAAAAACACAATAACAAGATTAAATACGGAATACACGATTCCATAACTTTAAACAATAGGGATATCATCAAAGCCTTCAACGTTCAAAATAATCAATACCCAAAACACACCATTCACAAAACACACACGCGTTTTGAAAGAGAGCCTTTAACGAGGCCAAACCAAAATCTTTTGAAACTTCATTTCAAACAACCAAACAAACACACCAAGATGATCACCGATCATCATATCCACAAAATAAGAAATGTATGAGCAAGTTACTTACCTCGAAATCGGCACGCAAGTATTCTGACGAACACGGCTCAACCGGAAAGCTTCGAAACGCCCGATGCTTTTGAAAAGGAAAACGACAACGAATGGAAGGGTTCAACTTGGTTTATTCGCAAGAAACTCGACCCTAACAACATATAATCAATAGATCATCGATCATACGAGGAAGAATAATCGTAGAACACCCGAAAAACCCTCTATGACATTCTACCGGACACCTTCAAGGCGTCGATCAAGAACTCGACCAAAACAACGAAGCGATACGATCCAACCATGGAATAACAAGGGAAATGATATAATACATCTAAATATTCATCAATCCATCATAATCCTAAGTTAAATCGGATTAATCGGATGAAAACAACCAAAATACCCAAATTCCCCAAAACTAGATTTTCAAGAAATCTAACCTTGATTCGGTAGATCGGAGGATGTTATAGGATGATTGATTGATGTTAGAAACTCAAGAGCTTCGTGGATTGAAAGAACAACAACATCTTTCCATGATCTCCACAACTCCAGCCGCGGAAGAGAAGGAAGAGGATGAGAAAATGGGTGAAAAACACGCTGCCAGGCCTTAAATAGGTTGATCTGCACTGTGTGCCGCAGCACAGGACAAGTGTGCCACGACCCACGGCCAAAAAAAATTGCCCAGTACTAGCTTAGTGCCGCGGCCCAGCCGAAGTGTGCCGCGGCACACGGTACAGCCTACTCCAACACCAAAAAGGCACATCGTGCCGTCTTAGCTATTTCGACCATAACTCCTTCGTCCGGACTCCGATTGACTCACCGTTTGAGCCATTGGAAAGCTAACTTGATGATATATAATATTGCAAAGATTCAGAATTTTTGGAGTTTCCAAGAATTAATGGTGACTTTACAAAGTCGAACTCACACGTGAAAAAGTCGATTAAGGACACGGAACTCAACAAAACGACACCGAAACGAACTCGGATGACAAAAAGTGTAGAATTAATCATTCTAGGATTGACGAAACAGTCATGAGCGAGTCACCAAAATGGACTTCCGCCGAAAAAAAGAAATTACCGGAAATCGAAATTACGGGTATTACAGATTGAGTCCAGTAGCATTTTTTGCTTGTGTTACGTACGTTAGTCATTAACCATTACGTACGTTAACTTTTGTCAACTTATCCATTGCTTACTGACCTATGCCATGACGTCATCTCCAACGTTTATCTCGTTTGAACTTAGAAACATAACATTACGTACGTTAATCACCATTTCTTACGTACGTTAATATCCACATATTACGTACTTTATGTAACACATGTTACGTACGTTATACTTGTCCAGAACATCTTTTTGCACTTCGTTTTCTTCGATGATTGGCTTCGCCTCTTTCGCCTCTTCGTTGTTTTGTTTTGCTTATCAACTTTAATCATCAAAATACTTTTAATTTATGTATGGAACAAAATGTTCCAACATGCGCTACCTGTACTTGATTAGCGTGCGCTAACTAAGGTATGTAGCGTGCGCTACCTCACACACAAATTACCAAAACATAATGATGATGATGATACTCCCATCTCAATCTCGAACAATGATGAATGTTGAATAACAACTGATATGCGATTCCAAAGTACGCCTAACGGTGAACACAGTTGAATGAATATGACTGATGAATGATTATTACTGAGTGAAGAATTTCTGAGTGAAAATTACTGAATAGAAATAATGAATTCACATCCGGGTATTACATACTCCCCCTTAAAAAGAGTTTCGTCCCTGAAACTAAGGGTAAACATCTCGGGGTATGAACCACCCATCATGATCTGAAAACAGTATTGTACAATTATTCCTCGGAACCATATCAACTGCACGTCCTAGTCCCCATGACTAGACATCTCAGAACTCAATGAACGATTACCCAGATAATCACGAAATCTCGGTTGCAATACTAAAATAACGCAACAAATGATCCCAAATCTCAAGATTCTCAAATACGATCCTAGAAAAAATAGATCAACCATAAGTGATTCACAACAATGATACACTATTACGGATTGAGTTACACAGTCATCCGAAAAAACTAGGCCACATCTCAAATGTACCCCATATCGATATTTTCCATATTATCGATCTCTTTGATCCCATCGATTCAAGGGAGACCCAAATCTGAACTCTTCGCTTAATCATGATCCTGGAAGGCCACAAGAACATGAATGATCGTAATGAATGATAATGAATCGAAATCCAACAAGGATCAAGAATGACTCACCGAGGTGAAATAATGACGCAATCACATAAAAGGATATTCACTCCTTACGTTGTTGACCAGTATACAACTATCACATAAATGATTAATGAATTAAGTTGAATGATGAGCATCGATGTACGCTCGAATGAAATGCGTAAGAGCACAAATAGCCGAGTGTACGGAGTCCCGCATATACACCCGCTATTGGCCTAATTAGTCTCACGGTCCAATGTGTCCGGAGTCCCGCGTATACACATTACCATGCGCACAGTCCAATGTGTCTGGAGTCCCGCGTATACACATGACCATAGTGTGCCCGACTAAAATTCCACACATGCGCCAACCGGCCATGCAATATAATTCCGGAAGATCACCAGAACAAAAATGACCAAGGTGAGGAGTAATGAATAGAATCCGATAAGGATCAAGAACGAATCCCCAAGATGAAATAATGATACAACGAGTGATAGCTTCAATGAAATGATTTTGGAACCGTCGTTCCTCGTGAGTTACATGATGAGTTGATAAATACAAGTCTCGACATGAACGGTATATTATGAGTGAATAACATGTATGAATGAATGAACGACAAATGGAATGACTGATTTTACTATTACCGAGTAAGAATTAACTTGTTTAAAACCGGTGATGAAGGTCCTTACCTCTGGCTGTCGAAGCCTGATAGGACCCCTTGGATGATGCACGGGCTGGAGTAACAAAATCTCTCGAGGTTTGCGAGCTCACTCGAGATCTACTGGCACTAGAACTCCTGCAGTATTTCTACCGGTGTCCCTGCCTCCCGCACAGAAAAGAAACAATGTCTGGCACCGTACACCGAGTATTAACGTGACCTGCTGAATCATAGTTAAAGCAGACAACAGTCGAACTCGTCGTCTGAGATGAAGATGCTTTCCCAGAACGAAGACGACTATAAAATGACCTCTTGGACGTTGGGGCCCGATGTCCTTCAGAACGATCCGACATCCTAGTCCTCTCACCAGAAGAAACTGAAGGGTGTTTCTGAGTAAGCTCCTTGATCAAAAACTCTGCTCTGAGAGCCTTCTCGATGAACTCACCAAGTGAATTACAATTGTGATTGAACAACTGCATCCTCAACTGCGGATTTAGCCTCTTGCTAAAATACTTGATCTTATACACCTCAATACGGATAACTGACGAAGCAAACTGAAGTAGTCCCTGAAACTTCTCAGCAATGATAATAACACCCTCATCCTCGATGGGTTTGGGGTTCAAAACCTCTGATCACTTGGCTTCACGCAGTGGAGCCGGATAATACCTCTCTAACATGAGAGTCTTGAACTCACTCCAAACATAATCACGATCGGTGGGTTTCACATAAAGCCACCAAGAATAAGCACCCTTACTCAAGTAGTAAGCCGCTACTGCCACTTTACTCTCTTCCTGACATTGAACCATGTCGAAGAGTTTATCAAAATGCTCAATCCAATGAACAATATCAGCTGGTTCCGACGAACCCTCAAAAGTAGGCAGTCTGTGATGAGAAATATCGCCGATAATCTGACTCACTCCTCCAGTTCGTCCATGAAACGGCACCTGGAATCCCTGCTGCGGTGGACCATGAACCATCGAGGTCTGCATGGTCTCCATCAGACGTGTCATCTGAGTCATCTGGGCCATCATGCCCTGCATACATATGAATGGGTCCACCCGAACACGGTCTGATTTAGCTGCATCTCGGGTACGACTCCCTAACAGTGAATGATTATCTGATAGTGAATGAGTAGCATAGATAACTGATGAACGCCTGATATCCCTCGCATCCGTGTGGGTGTTCACAAGAGATACCGGGTTTCGGCCCGCACCGCGGCCTCTTCCCCTGCGTCCCCTGACAGCCCTATCCATACTGAAGCAGGAAAGTCGCATGATGATTACAGATCCCATATGAAGATTGCATTATGATTACGTTACGGAATGATAATAATAAGCATACACGCTTATCACAATGAATGCATTAATAATGCAATAAAATGATCGTCGACATTATGTCGGAATACGATAGGATCGTATGAATGATCAAGTGAGGTAACATGATTATATGACGAAATTCCTGAAATGATTGTCTTGAACAAGTTAACAAGGTTGATAATTCGATCCACAGGATCACAACAGAGCAATGAGATTGGCTGAGTGATTAATTAATTGACATGATCGATAAGATCAAAATGATGATTGAGGATTATTGACTGGTGAATGAGTTTATCCTTAGCACTTACACAAGTCACACGTGCTCCAACACAATTAGTCATGAATCAATCGTAACACAAATGTCACATATAGTTTTCAACAAAGCATGTATAATTATTGACATGATGAATGTATGAACATAAAGAGAATCGAGTCCTTACACAGGTCATACGAAGCTTCAAGGTCTCGCGCTAGTTTTTACTGACGACGACTCGATGAATGAATGACTTGTGCAGTCGTACAAATTTCACGACTCACAAAACCCGACTATCCATATTGTCATAACCTGACACTCCCACTACTACCGCGTCGGTAGAGCCACATAACTCACATATCAGGGTATCTCACAACCCAAATCTCTGATACCACTTCTGTAACACCCCCAAATCCCATTGGGTTATTACAGTGCCGTGGACCCCACACCCGTAGATCCACCAGGCGAAAACAACTAAAATACAATAAGTTAACCAATAAGGGAAAATAATAGTCCCTACCATGATATCCGACACAATATTCCGATGAGGAATTCCAACGACAAAAGTGGGCCTACATGGCCAAAATGAAATACAATGACATCTACGAGCCTTGCTCGGATAATACAACATGACAACAACTGACATGACTGAAGTAAACTCCCACTGACTGACCAACATGAACAAATCGGACTAGTATCACTCGAATGCCTCGTCGCCAACGTCATGCCCCTGTGTCTGAACTCTCTCCTCGCAAGCACCTAAAACATGAAAACATGTTACGCCGAAGTCGGTCATCGAATAATGAACATCAAATACATGTATAACGTGATATGCATCCAAAGGCAGAATGAAACGGTACAATGATAATAATACGAGATGCTCACAAACCAAGGTAAGAATCGAGCATTCGTGAAACACTATGCCCACGGCATATGATCAATACCTGCTCAACAGGTTAAAGTATACATGCCCAACGGCAAATCACCGAAACAAAACACCACAATGAATTATACGAAGATGAACCAAACCAGAACTGAATTAATTATGAATCACAATGCCCGAAGGCTCCAATGAAATTACCAAGACATCACAAAGGCCTGAAAGCCACTCAGCCGAAGCTGTCAAATATCACAATCACCTGAAGTTAAAACAGCCCGAAACTGTATCAATGAGGGCCGAAGCCACGGCACGAAGCCGTATTACCATTAGGGCCGAAGCCACGGCACGAAGCCATATCACATTTAGGGCCGAAGCCACGGCACGAAGCCGTATCACAATTAGGGCCGAAGCCACGGCACGAAGCCGTATCACAATGAAACCATCCAATGGTCGTGACCTACTGAACCGTAGGTGTTGGGAACCAACCGCGAAGGTTCAAGCCCCAAGCTTACCATAATAAAATCACTCAGTGACCGTGACCTACTGAATTGTAGGTGTTGGGAACCAACCGCAAAGGTTCAAGCCCCAAACTTACCCATAATGAAATCACAAACGGCAACAATCCAAAGATTACCGAATTCACAGAAATGATAGTGTGCTGCCTTGAGTCGGCCAACATGATGACAGTAACCCACAGATGGGAAATATCCTCGACAGTCCCAATTCGATACCTCGATTGTCTTAGAATGGCCAACCGATAACAATGATGCAGGGAATGCCTCGGCACCTTTAATCGGTTACCGACGACGAAGATGAGAACCAATACGCCAATACCTTCAATCGGCCAATACAACATGAATGATAGGACGCCAACATTAATAACAATGATTACAATAATGTCTTAGATCGACATCAATATTAACAACAACAATCGATACATCGATACCGCGAATCGGCTATCGACAATAACATTAACAACGAGTATCCCAATGCCTTGAATCGGCCATTAATGAACAATAATAAACATTTGGCATAGTTGCCGAAGAGTATCGTATCGAACGATCCCCTAATATCAATGAATTCATGAAGAGACTAAGTCTCAGAATGATACAACACATTCATACACATATAAGATAACATTAATCTCATTGACTAGTACAAGTATAAAACTTGCCTCAAACCGAAGGCGAGAAAATTCTTCCACGATCAACGTCCTTAATGGAAATGTCGACCGCTCGAACAACCTTGAATAACACAAGTACCAACAATACGCTTAATATACGAATCAAGCATGATCACAACCAACACAAAAGTCGATACAACACTAACCGAAACTCATTGGGGCATTCTAACAACCACGTTGTAAACAATCTTCAATTGTTTACAACCCAAACTCAATTATACAGACAACCAACTTCCAATGAATGATTTAATCAAACAAAACCTCAATCTTCAATTGTTTACAACCCAAACTCAATTATACCAACAACCAACTTCCAATGAATGATTTAATCCAAAAAAACCTCATTCATATCATCAATAATCCCATAGGAATACTTAAATCGGGATTTCAACAACATCTAGTCGAAACCCCCAAAAATTCCAAAGTCAACACCAAGATTTCCTTGAAAAAATTCTCAATGATTCACAAATTCCGAAAATTACACCAATGAACCTGTAAGAATACAAGTATCCAAGATAGATAATCCATATCTAACATATTCCAACATAATATCAAGCTTACACGAAGAGATCGGAAGGAAAAACCCAAAAATCCGAAATTCTAGCTCCAAGAAGTTATTACCTTGATCTGGAGTGATGAAACTGATTAAATGATGATTAATCTGACTAAGAAGCTTAAAGATGATGATAGATGGATTCAGCTCGAAGAAATCTCTCCAAAACATCCGGAATCGCTCAAAACCGACGAAGGAATGAAGTGAAATGAAAAAATGACGAATCTGAAATGCATTGGCCAATATATACTGGTCCCAGCTTAGCGCACGCTATGACCTGATATGTAGCGTGCGCTAACGGGTTAACCGGACAGTCCAGTGAGCTCTGACTGCCTCATTAGCATGCGTTAACCCAAAAAGTTAGCGTGCGCTAACTGATATCTGATGCCCAGTGTCTGGAGTCCAGAACCTCATGTTCTCTGATCTGTTCGCGATAGCGTACGCTACACACAAAACTCAACGTGCGCTACTACATCATTAGCGTACGCTAATATCCATTCATAGCGTATGCTATGAATTATTCCAAATCAGTCCAGTACCCACTGGACTCTGCCTGATCGACCTTAGCGCGCGCTATACTGCTAGCATAGCGTGCGCTATCCGAACTCACTAGCGCGTGCTACTTACCATTCGTAGCGTGCGCTGCTACAACTCAACTGCAGTCCAGTACCTTCTGGACCATCTGCCGGAACCACGCTAGCGTGCGCTACTTCTGATTACCTAGCGTGCGCTACCTATACTTGATTAGCGTGCGCTAACTAAGGTACGTAGCATGCACTACCTCACACACAAATTACCAAAACATAATGATGATGATGATACTCCCATAAATCTCGAACAATGATGAATGACGAATAACAACTGATATGCGATTCCAAAGTACGCCTAACGGTGAACACAATTGACTGAATATGACTGATGAATGATTATTACTGAGTGAAGAATTTCTGAGTGAAAATTACTGAATAAAAATAATGAATTCACATCCGGGTATTACAATACACTTAGAGTCTAATAATAAAAAGCTTCATCGCTTGATTCTAGCCGTAACATTAGAGGTTAATCGAGTGTTGTCATTCCGGTCATTTTTCCGGCGCGTGGCAAGTAAAGACGCGGTGCTTTCGGCATTGGATCGTTCAAGGGCTTGGAGCGGATTGGATTCGTAGAGATCAAGCAAAGCTTGGAGAATAGCTCAAGAGAAGGTTACCATTTAATCAACGGACTTCAAGGGTTAGTTTCTTACAACTCTTGCCTTTCGTTTATATATTCATATATACGTAGCTCGATCGATCCTCGTAGGAATTCAGATCGAATTAATTTTCGTTTTACTCCTTCCGTTGGGCATTCGTTTTAGGCACCGGATCCCAACAGTAGTATCAGAGCGTAGGTCTTGCGATCGTATATACGATATTGGCATTTGGAATGCTCGATTAGATGGTGAATGATTTGGAATCATTTTAGTCATAATCGTGGTATATGTTTTTCGTTCGTTATAGTTGTATTTTTCGTAAGTTTATGTCTAAATATAAATCTTCCATTTCTTGGAAATATGATTTATATTGATGATATGAATGTTGGAAAATATAGATATTGGATATCCTGTCGAAAAACTAGCCTCGAATTGCCGTTGGATGGTCCGGGAGTGGTCCGGAAGCAGGGGGCCACGACCCAGGGCTCGGAGGCCGCGGCCCAGGGCTGTTGCAGCCCGGCTGTGAAGTTTGCATGCGTGGGCGCGTCCCGAGCTCGGGGGCCGCGGACCGGGAGGCTGGCAGCCTCTGCACTCTATGGTGTTTTTCGGGCGCGGTTCAGCCAATTTCGGACCCTTTCGGGCTTGTTTTCTTCGTGTATTCCTAAAATTTATTTCCCACATTTTAAATTGGATTTAATAGGATTAAAATGATAAATGGTATTTCATTTATAAGGGAAAATTGATTTAATGGAATACTTGTGATCGACCGAATTATTTGAACGTTTTTCATATTACCGGTTGTGTGAATCGATTGGAACGATTCGAATTGTTGATTAGATCAATGGATATCTACGCTTTCCGTTTATATAGTATTTATTGGATGAATTCTTTTGAATGGGGATGTGGTTCATGGACTTAGTTTTTGAATCGTTCTTTTTTTCGATTGGGTTGTAAAGGCCGTTTTGAGCCTATTTATTTGACTATAAATATTTGTATCTGGGATGCAATTTTCAATGTAAAATTTATATGTAATGACGAAGACCGGAGGAAGATCCGTTTCGAGAAGACGAAGATTCAAGACGAATACTTGTAATTAGATTACGGAGTCTTTGTTTTCTAGGAACGGTCCATGAACCACATGTTGGTAGCAACTAGGTTCTCAATGGTTTTTTCATATTGTATGAATGCCACAAACGCGCTTAAATGATTAATGTGCAAAGTGTAACGTTAATCGCGAAAATTCTCCCACCACAAATTATTAAGTTTATAAGGTTTTAAGGTTTTCCTTCCCTCCATCGAGCTTTCGGGAAATTGAAATCCAAACCGGATGTGCTATGCTTTCGAGTTATCGGGGTAGTCGTTTGGGGAGGACGGATAAATTACCGGGAGCGCATTGGATGCCTTCGGTTGGAGCAAATTTTATCCCTAGAAACCTGATAGGTTGGCGAATAAGATTCAATTGTGAAACTGATTTGCGTCGATGGTGCAAACTTAACTTGTTCGCGAACCATAGAAACCGTATAGGTTGAGGGGAGTGAACAAGGGGAAAAAGAAGATCGAATCATCCATTAGATGGGTTGGTGTTGGACACCAATTTATGAAAATTAATAGACTAGAAACCTGTTCGGTTGCCCTCTATTAAGATTTATAAAGAACTCGATCACCACTATGAAGTAGAGCGACGATACTTCCGGATTTCACATGGGAGTGTGTTATTCCGATAAAATAGTGGGAGCTGGGTAACAAGAATAGAAAAGACCTTAATTCTATACTCAGAACATAATTGAACGAGTCACTAATTAATCTGTTGTACTTAATGCAGACATAACTCTCAATATGACAATGAATCCACTCGCAATTCTACTCTAAAAGAACACCTTGATGGGACCTAACTTTGTGGATTGGCTCCGCAATCTAATGATTGTCCTCAGTATAGAGGCACTGGGATACGTCTTGGAGACGGACATTTCAGCGCCTCCTGTGCGGACCAGAACCAATCAGTAAGAGATTGAAAACCACGAAAAGTGGGTTAAGGATGACGTAAAAGTCCATACATACATGATGGCTTCTATGTCTAATGAGCTTCAGAGAGCTCATGATAAAATGACTTCTGCTAGGCAGATTCTATCTCACTTAACCGAACTTTATGGTGAGCACAGCAGAACTGCTAGATTTGAGATATCCAAGCAACTGTTCGGTGCCAGGATGAAGGAAGGTGAGAAGGTTGGGGAACATGTCCTCAAAATTATATCCATGGTCGAGAGATTGGAGGCTCTTGATTTTAAAATGGATACTTCTCTCCAAACCGGCCTTATCCTTCAATCTCTCCCTGATTCCTTCTCACAGTTTGTTATGAACTTCAACTGTAATGAGATTCCATGTAACCTAGCTGGGCTAATGAACAAACTGGTGACCGCTCAGTCTCAGATGAAGACTCCGCGGATAAAGGACTCTACCCTTGTGATTTGTTCTGGACCTCAGAGGTCTAAGAACAAGAAGAAAAAGACCAAGAAGCAGACGGGACCACAAGCCAAGGACTTCAAGGGTAAGGGCAAGGCCCCAACGGTTCCGAAGAACAAGAAGAAGAAGAATGCTTGTCTCAAGTGCGGTGATACGGGCCCTTTGGGCAAGAGGCATCCCGATTCTTCATGGCGCTTAGTCTGAGAACTTTTAGTTTTGGAAACAAATTGTTACGCTCTTGTATTTTCTACTACTGAATCTTTGGATTACGGTGCTAGTTCTCATATTTGTACCGTGAATCAGGATCTGGAACAAAGTAGGAAGCTTGGAGCTGGAGAAGTTATGATCACAGTCGGAAGCGGGCATAGTGTCGAGGCAACCGACATAGGATCACTTCTTTTGGGTTTAGAATCCGTTTTTTTTTTACTTTAGAAGATGTACTTGTTTTGCCCAAAGGGGCATAAAAACATTGTATCCATTCCGGTCATGGACTGAAAAGGCTTTTCATTTTTCATTGGTGATGGTTCCTGCAAAATTTATTTCAGAAATAAACTAGTGGGTACTGCTACATTGTTAAATGGATTGTATTATCTAAATCTCAGGAACAAAGTAGTTGTGAATACTATGACTAGAAAACGTGGTAGGGATGAAACCAATCAAGTTTTAAAATGGCATCTTAGACTTGGTCATGTTGGTCAGACCAAGGTTTACAAGATGGAAAAAGATGGACTTATGGGTCCATTGGGATCGGATCCCTTTCCTACTTGTGAATCTTGCCTTAAAGGCAAAATGACCAAGTCCCCCTTCACAGGGACTTTTGAAAGAGCCGCTGACAATAAATCCATACCGACGTATGTGGTGCTTTTGAAGCAGCACGTGACGGATATCGATATTTCATTACGTTTACAGATGATCACACTAGGTATGGTTATGTATACTTAATGAAACATAAATCTGAGGCCTTTGAGAAATTCCAGGAATTCAAGGCCCTAGTCGAGAAACAAACTGGTAATCATATCAAAGCACTTCGGTCGGACCGAGGTGGCGAGTATATGAGTACAGAGTTTGATAATCTCCTTAGGAACATGGAATAGTTTCACAACTAACACCTCCGGGTACTCCTTAGTTAAATGGTGTGTCACATAGGAGGAACCGGACCCTGTTGAACATGGTCCGTTCCATGCTGGGCTATACTGACTTACCGATTTACCTGTGGGGGTATGCACTCCTGACTGCCGCTTATATCTTGAACGTATGCTTCCAAATCTATTCCTAAAACTCCACATGAGATGTGGGAGGGCAGGAAACCAAGTCTTAATCACATTAGGATTTGGGGATGCCCCGCCTATGTCAAGAAGACTAAGGTGGAAAAGTTGGAAGCTAGGTCCGCAATGGGACGTTTCATTGGATTCCCGTCTGGGACGATGGGTTATCTATTCTACATGCCCGAAGATCGAAAGATCATTGTTGCTTTACAAGCACACTTCCTGGAATATGAGTTCATCCAGGAAGGCGGAGCAGGTAGAAGTATTTCTTTGGAAGAATACAATGAAACTCCTGAGGAGACACCTGTGCAAGAAATTGGAACCGAACCTTCTGAAACACAAGTACAAACACCTCGTAGGTCTAGTAGGGTGTCTCATTTACCTGAGAGGTATGGGCTTGTGCACTTGGAGGAACTAGGTCTCCATGAGGTTCCAAGTGATAGCCAAGAGACTGACCCAACGACCTATGACCAAGCGATGGTGGATGTAGACTCCGCGAAATGGCGTGAAGCTATGGAAGCTGAGATAGACTCGATGCATGTCAATCGGGTTTGGACTCTAGTAGAACACCCCAAGGGCATAGTGACTATTGGGAACAAGTGGATATACAAGAGAAGACTGATGGTGATGGCAAGGTTGACGCCTATAAGGCCAGGCTTGTGGCAAAGGGTTATACGTAGAAAAAAGGGATCGATTACCATGATACCTTCTCGCCCATAGCCATGATCAAGTCTATTCACATGATGCTTGCTATAGCTGCCTACCGCGATTATGAGATATGGCAAATTGACGTAAAGACGGCTTTCCTTAATGGATTCCTCGAGGAGGAAATCTATATGGAGCATCCTAAAGGCTTTGTGTCTGAAGTCGATATTCAGAAAGTGTGCAAGCTTCAGCGTTCCATTTATGGACTGAAGCAAGCGTCGCGTAGTTGGAACCTTCGTTTTGACGAGGCGGTCAAAGAGTTTGACTTCGTACAAAACGAGGAGGAACCTTGTGTATACAAGAGGGTTAGTGGGAGCAAGATCGCATTCTTAGAACTATATGTGGATGATATTATACTAATAGGAAATGATGTGGGAATGCTTAGTTCTGTGAAAGCTTGGCTTTCGAGTAATTTCTCCATGAAAGACTTGGGAGAAGCTACCTATATTCTTGGTATTTGACTATACCGGGATAGAGCGAAGAGAACAATAGGTCTTTCCCAAGCCCTCTATATAGATAAAATCTTAAAGAGATTTAAGATGGATGATTCTAAAAGAGGGTTCCTACCGATGCGACATGGAATAAAACTCTCCTTAAAGATGTCTCCTCAAAGTGAGGAACAACGGAAGGAAATGAATAATATACCATATGCTTCGGCCGTGGGTAGCCTTATGTATGCTATGTTGTGTACGAGACCTGACATTGCGCATGCTGTTAGCGTGGTGAGTAGGTTTCAGGTAAACCCAGGTAGGGAACATTGGACTGCCGTAAAGAACGTTCTCAAGTACTTGAGAAGGACTAGAGATATGGTTTTGATGTATGGCGGTGGAGAATTGGATGTGGTGGGATTCACTGATTCGGACTTCCAAGGACTGAAGGACGACTCGATGTCTACTTCTGACTACATATTTACTCTTAATGGAGTAGGAATATCTTGGCGTAGCGCCAAGCAAAGCGCGGCTGCTGATTCCACCTATCAGGCTGAGTATCAAGCAGCCTCGGAGACTTCCAAGGAAGGGTTCTGAATTAAGAAGTTTCTGGGGGAACTTCAAGTGATACCATGTGCTGAGCTGCCTGTTCCGCTGTACTGCGACAATGACGGAGCTGTAGCACAGGCCAAGGAGCCGAGGTTTCACAACAACACCAAACAAATTGAGAGGAAGTATCATCTCCTAAGAGAATTTGTTCGCAAGGGATACATTGTGCTACATAGCGTAGACTCGGCCGACAACATCGCTGATCCACTGACCAAGCCACTTTCTCAGACTAGCTTGGAGCGTCATCTGGAGAACATAGGTATTAGATACCATAGTGTGCGGCATTGAGTGCAAGTGGGAGATTGTTAGGAGTATTCCTTCGAATGCCACTCGGAGGATGTTGAGTGAGGGCATTGTACTTGTAATTATGTAAAACATTTATATAAGGCAATGAGTGTTTCTTTATTTACTGGTAGTTGCTGGCATTCTTAACTCGAAAATACATGTAGAAACTAGTCTGTGTATTTGAGAGCAAAACGTTCCACTCCTTATTGATAAGGGGGTAGGCACTGGAAAGGTTTATAGCTCAAATACTTAATCGTTCGCAAGTCGATGAAACTTGACTGGGCGTTAAGTTTATGTGAAGACTTGTATGACGTGTTCTTTGACATGTAGAGTGCCTGTCGAACCCTAATGGTTGGTGGGAGCACACATTATAGGTATGCTAATTGGATTAGTATACTCGAACCGACTCACCCACGATTCGTCACACGGATTTCACTCCGGGACAGTCAATGACGGAATCGAAAGGTTGTGATAGGTATTATTGAACCTTCGACTTGAGGATTTAGTAGGGATGTGCTTGTGACGTCAAGATTTTCATTAGAGTAGTTCGACCCTGTAAACCGGAAGGCGGGGGTCAACCTCGACGTGCATCTTGACGGGCAAGTAGCAGGTCCTACTGAATACCAAGATAGAATTCTTTCTCCCGTTAGTGAGCGGGTTATATGTCCTATGCGGTTATTGGCAGATGAGATCATAAGTCTTTGGCCAAAGCGTTGGAGCTAGTTGTATTGGATACACGAGAGCTCGATGATCTCGATTTGCATTAACGCATGCATAGCGTCAAGTACAGATGGGGTTTGACTGACCGTGACCCTATAACTTGATCGGGACATTTGGAAGAAGGGTTTATACGTTTACTGGTATTCACGACAGAATGGTTCTTGAATGATCCCATCATTCGTTCTTAGTTGGGGTACAGTATAGGCCGCCAGGCTGGCTAGGTGGTGCTACTACTCTTTGGTTCGTCCCATTGCTGACTGAGACGGACCTACCAAGTCGCGCAATAGGATTGACGAAGGAATGTTTCAAGCTTATTATCTCATTATGAATATTAGATATTGGATATATAATTTGGGACATTAGATGTTTAAATCGATTTATTGGATAAATTGATTTACGGCCTAATGAATTAAAAAATTACTGGGTGATTAATTTAATTCATACATATAATTATTTCTTGGAGAAATTAATTATGTTATTATGTATTTAATGTGATTAATTGATTGTATTAATTAATCGATACAAATACATCGGAACGGAATAGGAGTTTATCTGTTTGGACTCACGGGAGTCCAAAACGGACCGAAATCGTCCCGGCTCCTTCCAGATGGCCGCGCACTTTCCCTCCCCTTTCCTTTGGTCATTGTCACTGTAACACCCCGAGATATTCGAAGTATATTACAGTGCCGTAGGCCCCTACGTGGGATCCACCAGGCTAAAACAAGAAAACACTACTCGACTAACCATCTCGGTTAGCGAGGATACACACAATAACAACACGCCCGAAAGAACGGGCGGAATAGAACATCAACCGACAAACATAAAGGCTCCAACAAATAACAATCACCAATCGAAGACCAAAAGTCTAAGTACTCACGAGTACAATCAATTAGTTTAGAAAATAGACGACAACCATATCGAAAGGAACAACGGAAATAAAAGGACTCAAATGCACATGTCAACGACCTTGGCCAGCATCCTCGTACTGTCCCGCGCCCGCTTGTCCGGCAAAACATAGCCTGAAATCCATAACAAGAATTTCCCCAAAACGGGTCCCCAAAAGGGTTAGCAATTACGCTAGTACAAGTAATCAAGGCGAACCATTCGCTTACACGTTTCATAGTACAATGCACCAAAACATTTCAAAACTAAAACTAGACATGTATTTTCCGGAAACAAACAGTCAATCACATTTTCTTAGGACCGGGACGAAGCCACAAATCCCACTCGAGGCCTCTAAGGACCCTTCCGAGCTGGCCATATCATAAAACAAATCACGCACATGCATCGCCTAGGACCGGGACGAAGCCACAAATCCCACTCGAGGCCACTAAGGACCCTCCCGAGCTGGCTAGCTAAACAAACTCATGAATCCAGGGCTAATACCATTGGATTCCCTCCGTGGCCCCGCTGGACCCTCCCTAGGTGAGCAAATCACACACAATATACATTACCATTTCACGTTAAGCATAAAGGTTTCCAAAAATACTTGCCTTGAATAATTGACGACGCAACGAACGGAAAGGAAAATTGCCGACGAACGCTAGAAACCGATGAAACCGAACCTAACAATTCGAAGAACATAATCACAACAACTTCTAAACGATTACGTAAATGGAATACTCCCGAAAACCGCCTACGATTCATGTATATTCGTATAAAAATAACAATGAGGGCGGACCACAACCAAACCCTCTCGATTTCGCAAAACCATGAAAATATACCATGAATCCGTAGGAAAACTAATGATATCAACAAGATTAATCATATTCATCATGGATTAACCAACAAAACGGAACGAATCGGACGAAAATCGCAAAACCCCCAAAATTATCCAAAAGTAGGGTTCTAAGAGATTTACCTTGGATTGAGGATGAAGAACACAAGTAGGTGTTGTTAATCTACTGCAAAAACTCAAGGTAAAAGACGCCTGAAATGATCGGAGGAAAGAGATCGCCCGAAAATTGCCCAACTCGCGGTGGAAGAAGGAAAGAAGAAAAGTGAGTTGTTTCGGGTCAACTCCCTGGTTTATATAGCCAGGGGGCGTTAGCGCGTGCTAATCCTCAAAAGTTAGCGTGCGCTAACGGGACAAAACCCCAGTCCAGAAAGTTAACACCCCAGTCTAGTTCCCAGAGTTCTGGACCGCTAGCGTACGCTACCCGAAATGTAGCGTGCGCTAAGAGCCTCTCGGTAGCGCGCGCTATTGGCCATAGCGTGCGCTACCTGGACATCAGCCTAGTCAGTAAGTGGCGCGATACTCACGACCCCGTTAGCGTGCGGCTGCCAAACGTAGCGTGCGCTGCGGCATCTCGGTAGCGGCGCTTCTCGGCCATAGCGTGCGCTACACGGGCACTGACCGAGTCAGTAAAGCGTCGATCTTGGGCCAGTTACTAGCGCGCGCTACCAAATCAATCGTAGCGTGCGCTACTGAAGGATGATTAGCGCGCGTTATACCATAATATTAGCGCGCATTAGGACAGGATAAAATGGTCCTCAACACCGAAACACGACCGAAACATCGAACGGAACCTCAAAATAAGCGTAATACAATACAATAGATTTACGGCAACCCTGTACGGCGGTTCCGAGCAACAATTACAAGAATTAGATCAACAATCGACGAAAGAACCGAGAAACGTACAACTGGATGACAAAAAGTCTCGAAATAAATATTCTCAAAAACTAATACGGTTACACGAGGGTCGTTAAAAACGAGAAATACACCGAAAAGTGAAAACACCGGGAAAAGAAAATGCGGATATTACAGTCACCACCTAAATTGGTGGATGATTGAAGTGTCAAGGGAACAAGATCTTTTAATTAATTTATTTTAATTATTTGGTCTTGATTTGGGAAGATTTTATGGAGAATAAAATGAAGACTCTCACTTCACTTGTGTAAGGCTTCCATACGTGAGTTTGAGATAGAGTGAGAAGGAAAAATAGTTTTTCCAAATCTTTTACTTCTTCTTCATTTTTCTTGAATACTCTTGGAGAAAGGTCAAGACATTGATTGAGAGATATATATTATACACTTAGAGTGTAATAATAAAAAGCTTCATCACTTGATTCTAGCCGTAACCTTAGAGGTTAATCGAGTGTTGTCATTCCGGTCATTTTTCTGGCGCATGACAAGTAGAGACGTGGTGCTTTCGCCATTGGATCGTTCAAAGGCTTGGAGTGGATTGGATTTGTAGAGATCAAGCAAAGCTTGGGGAATAGCTCAAGAGAAGGTTACCATTTAATCAACGGACGTCAAAGGTTAGTTTCTTACAACTCTTGCCTTTCGTTTATATATTCGTATATACGTAGCTCGATCGATCCTCGTAGGGATTCGGATCGAATTAATTTTCGTTTTACCACTTCCGCTGGGCCTTTGTTTTAGGCACCGAATCCCAGCAGTAGCAAGGATTAGCTATAATAGCTCCAACTCAGCCTTTACTTCTTAATTAAACCCTAGAGATAAGACCACTACATGTATTCGAGTCGAAACTCTACAAAACTCGGTTTTATTGATTAGATTCGAGCATTTGTATTGACAATTGGCTATAATAGCTCCGATTAAGCATTTACTTCTTGATTAAGTATTGTTAGTAGGATGGTCCTGGGCAGGACCTTTAAAAGGCCCATAGGGACCTGGGCAAGTCTTGAAACGGCCCTAAGGGACCAAGGCAAGTCTAGAAACGGCCTCGGGGTGGGGAGATTGGTCAAAACAACAAACGACCCAATCGAACTGCCCTTCGGGCAGGGTCGGAATAGCTGCCGGCCTTGCTATGGTTACTATTAAAGACTTGGCGACTGGCTTCGGTTTATGGCTGGATGGATCTTCAATCGCTTCCTCGAATATCAAAAATTCATGAAGATATGTGTTACATGAGAATCTTACCCTGCGTATGGGGGCGCTGGGTTGGTGCATCTGTGCTCATTACAGTAGTGATGTAGTAGGTGTTGGTGGTTGAGTTTTTTAGATCTGCATTTGGCTCTCGGCTTGAGCTTGTTGATTCCAAGACGTTTACTCATGTCATATCCAAAATGGCTCTGGTTACTTGTTAGTGGCTGACTTGGGTCCAAGAATTTTTCTCAGTGATATCGAAGGCCACGAGGCAGGTGACGGAATGGCCCTTCCCAGTGTATGGCCGGCATTAGGTTTGGAGCTGGGCCCAAATTTGAGAAGTGTCTTAGTAGGTGCTTGGGTTTTGTTTTAGGACTTGTTTTCAGCCTACTCTATAACTGTTCGTAAGGTTATGCGATGGTTGGCTTTCTTTGAATGGTTGGATTGGGTTCCTCGAAAGAAACCTTGAATATCGAAGAATCACGAAGATGTGGTGCATATTTGTTCCTACCATATGTATGAGGGGCGCTAGGGTGGTTCACATTTGCTCATTGAAGTAGTGAGGAAGTAGGTGTTTATGGCCGATTTTGTGTGACCTGTATCTGGCTCTCGAAGGAGTCCTGTCGTATCTGCATTTCTAGATGCTCAAGCTCTCGCTATGGATCAAAGACGGATGGCTCATGTTTAATTGCTGGATTGGAAATTTTGAATGAAACCTTGAATATCGAAGAATCATGAAGAAATGCGGTGATTGGTTATACTCTACGTTGGGGAGCGTTGAGTTGGTTTTATATACGCATTGCAGTAATGAGGAAGTAGGTATTTGTGGCGGATTTTGTTAGACCTTCTTTGGCTTTTGATATTGTCCTTTCGTATCTGCATATTCCAAGATGCACAAGTTCTCGCTAAGGATCAAGACGGATGGCTCCTGTTTAATAGCTCGATTGGGAATTTTGAATGAAACCTTGAATATCGAAGAATCATGAAGAAATGCGGTAATTAGTTATACTCTACGTTGGGGAGCGTTGAGTCGGTTTGTATGTACGCATTGCAGTAATGAGGAAGTAGGTAATTCTGGTGGATTTTGTTAGACCTATATTTGGCTTTTGATATGGTCCTTCCGTATCTGCATACTCCTAAATGCTCATGCTCGCACTAAAGACTCATTGATGGATGGCTCCTGGTAATTTGCTGGATTCAGTTTTGGCACTGAACCTTGGCCTGATACTCAGTTGGCGCTCAAACTTGACCTAGGTATGTCGTTAAAGTACCTAATCCTTACACGGCTCCTGGTGCAGCTCTGCAGATATTTCAAGCTCGAACCAGACACTCAGCTGAAGATATTTGTTTATGTCAGTTGTCGTGTGGCTATGTTTCGGATTTAGCCACCCTAAAACTTACGTGCTTTCTTGTATTTAGTTAGCTTGTTTCTTTTTATTTGTGGCTATGTTTGGGATTTGGCCCCCCAGAAAATATCGGATTTGTAAGGGAATAGGCCCCCCTATAAAATCTTTGTGCTATAATATGTCTTTTTTTTTTTAAAAAAAAGTATTGTTAGTAGGAGATTAGACCACGTCACATGTATTCGAGTTAGAACTCTATTAAAACTCAAGTTTATTGATTAGATTCGAGCCTTTTGTACTTAGAATTGGATATATAGCTCCTAGTAAGCCTTTACTTCTTGATTAAGTCTTGTTAATAGGAGATAAAACCATGTTGCATGTATTCGAGTCGGAGCACTATGAAAATTCGGGTTTATTGGTTAAGTTCGAGCCGTCTGTACTAAGGATTGGCTATAATAGCTCCGATTAAACCTTTACTTCTTGATTAAGTCCTGTTAATATGAGATAAGACCATGTTTCATGCATTCGAGTTGGAACTCTATGAAAACTCGAGTTTATTGATTAGATTCGAGAATTCTGTATTAAGAATTAGCTACAGTAGCACTGATTAAGCCTTTAATTCTTGATTAAGTCATGTTAATAGTAAATTAGACCATGTTACATGTATTCGAGTCAGAACTCTACGAAAACTAGGGTTTATTGATCAGATTCGAGTGTTTTATACTCAAAATTAGCTATAATAGCTCCGATTAAGCCTTTACTTCTTTATTAAGTCTTGTTAATAGGAGATAAGACCTTGTTGCATGGATTCGAGTCGGAACTCTACGAAACTCTGGTTTACTGATTAGATTCGAGCCTTTTATACTCAAAATTGGCTATAATAGCTCTGGTTAAGCCTTTACTTCTTTATAAAGTATTGTTAGTAGGGGATTTGACCACGTCACGTGTATTTGAGTCAGAACTCTACTAAAACTCGAGATTATTGATTAGATTCGAGCCTTTTGTACTTAGAATTGGCTATAATATCTCCGAGTAAGCCTTTACTTCGTGATTAACTCTTGTTAATAGGAGATAAAACCATGTTACATGTATTCAAGTCGGAGCTCTACGAAATTCAGGTTTGTTGGTTAAGTTCGAGCCATCTGTACTGAGGATTGGCATAACAACTCTGATTAAGCTTTTACTTCTTGATCAAATTTTGTTGTAGCAAGGATTGGCTATAATAGCTCCGATTAAACCTTTATTTCTTGATTAAGTCCTGTTAATATGAGATAAGACCACGTTTCATGCATTCGAGTTGGAATTCTATGAAAACTCGAGTTTATTGATTAGATTCGAGAGTTCTGTATTAAGAATTAGCTACAATAGCACCGATTTAGCCTTTAATTCTTGATTAAGTCATGTTAATAGGAAATTAGACCATGTTACATGTATTCGAGTCAGAACTCTACGAAAACTCGGGTTTATTGATCAGATTCGAGCCTTTTATACTCAAAATTAGCTATAATAGCTCCGATTAAGCCTTTAATTCTTTGTTAAGTCTTGTTAATAGGAGATAAGACCATGTTGCATGCATTCGAGTCGGAACTCTACGAAAACTCGGGTTTATTGATTAGATTCGAGCCTTTTATACTCAAAATTGGCTATAATAGCTCTGATTAAGCCTTGACCCTCTTGATTAAGTATTGTTAGTAGGGGATTTGACCACGTCACGTGTATTTGAGTTAGAACTCTACTAAAACTCGGGATTATTGATTAGATTCAAGCCTTTTGTACTTAGAATTGCTATAATAGCTCTGAGTAAGCCTTTACTTCGTGATTAACTCTTGTTAATAGGAGACCAAACCATGTTGCATGTATTCGAGTCGGAGCTCTACGAAATTCGGGTTTATTGGTTAAGTTCGAGCTATCTGTACTGAGGATTGGCATAACAACTCTGATTAAGCTTTTACTTCTTGGTTAAATTTTGTTGTAGCAAGGATTGGCTATAATAGCTCCGATTAGATCTCTACTTTTTTATTAAGTCCTGTTAATATGAGATAAGACCACGTTACATGTATTCGAGTCAAAAATCTATGAAAACTCGGGTTTATTGATTAGATTAGAGCCTTTTATACTCAAAATTGGGTATAATAGCTCCGATTAAGCATTTACTTCTTGATTAAGTCTGGCTAATGGTAGATAAGACCATGTTGCATGTATTCGAGTCAGAACTCCACAAAAACTCGGGTTTATTGGTTAGATTCGAGCCTTTTGTACTAAGAATTGGCTATAACAACTAGGATTAAGCCTTTACTACTTGACTAATTCTTGTTGTAGCAAGGACTGGATATAATAGCTCTGATTTAGTCTACTTCTTGATTAAGTCTTGTTAATAGGAGATAAGACCATGTTACATGCATTCAAGTCAGAACTCTATAAAAACTCGGGTTTATTGATTAGATTAGAGCCTTTGTCTGCTCGGAATTATAACACTCCAATTAAGCCTTTTATTTCAGATTAAGCTCATTGTAGTAAGGATAGTTTATAATAAACATTAGCGCTTTACTTCTTGATTAAGTCCTGTTCAGATGACAGCAATTTTTTTCATGCTTCTCTCTCTAAAATTTTTTCTCCCCCTTCTCTCTACAATCTTCTTACCATATTCATCTGTTCTTGAGTTTTCCGAACGTTATTTTCGTACTCCACTGATAACGTCTTTCTTTTTTCTCTTTTCCGCCGCCTAGTGCGGCGGCTTTTCTTTTTTTATTACTGCCCTCATGGCAGAAAAAACATCTCCTCATGGGGCAGCCCCCCTCCCAACATCTACATGTGATAACATTAATAACACCACCAGTCAACTATACAGCTCCCTAAAATCAGATCCTGTTCCCTTAAAAAATAAATCACCCGTGGGAATCTTTCAAATATCAAATACAAATGGGGTTATTCCCCAGATTCAGATCTCAATATCCCTGTTAATCTCACGTCTAACTTCCACAACCCAAAACCAGATAATGTCTTCTCCAGCTCCAAAAATATGTCTGACCCGCTTCAAGGCACCTCTTCAGATCGGGAGCCCAGCCTTGTCGTCGGTCCTGCAAATCGGCCCCTCCTTGCTCCTGCAGTTGTCATCTCCTCAAAACGTCTGGAGGATTTGGCAGGCGGTGCTCATGGTGGCGACTTGACTGTGGAAGTGGCTGCGGGTTCAGCACATAAAAACCCTCCTTCTTAACCCGTGGCGGCGACTTCGGCATATAAAAACCCCCGTCCACCTACTCAAATCGACGCCCGAGATCCATTACATCCGAACCCAACAACCAAAACACCTTCCCCGACCTCCTGTCCTTCCCAGATATTATCCCTTTCTAATCAAATCTCTGAAAACATCAATAAGTATTCCGTCTTTAAAGAGGCGGCGGTCGCAGATCGCTCGAGGGCGAGCAACCCTAGTTTTAGCAGGAACACCATGCCAAGAGAGGTTTCTGGAAATGGGTCTTCAAGTCTGGAAGAAGGAGAAATTCCGCCTGTGGAACCGGACCCGAACGCTCCAGGAACATCTCAAACACCTAGTGTGAACAAATCTTATCGTGATGTCATTACAATGGAAGACACTGATGATGTCAAATTCGGGTCAGTTGATTTGTCTGACACCAACCCCACGGTAATCTTCTCTAAGGCCGAATGCGATTCAGTTTCCGAATACTACAAATTTGCTCTCATTGGCAAATTTACATACGGTGAACCGTCGAATCAAAGTGCATTTCCTAAATGGCAAATTCAGTTTCCAACAACTTAAACTTGATGGTTTTGAACTATGCAAAGTGCATTTCCTAAATGGTAAACATGTACTCATCAATTTGACTACCAAATCTCTTTATGACAAGCTTTGGATGAAAAGAGAATATGTTTTTGCAGGTTTTCCTATGAGATTATTTCAATGGTCTCCAACATTTAATTTCAAGCAGTAACCGACCTTAGTTCCTGTGTGGTTTAAAATTCATGGATTACCATCTCAATGGTTTGATGTTCGGACCCTTAAAACTATAGCGAGTCTTGTTGGTAATTTTGTTAAGGTTGATGATTTTACGCTTAATCGGACCAGAATGAATTTTGCCAGAATGTGTGTGATTGTTAACTTGGAAGAACCCCTTTTTAAAAAAATTAATCTCCAGGTGGAGGATGTAAAATCTGAATATGATATAGAATTTGAAAAAATACCAAAATATTGCCAACACTGCAAACATATTGGCCACGACGTTGCAGAATGCTATATTAAAAACCCAGCCCTAAAACCCGCTGTCTTTACACACAATAACCTTGGAAAAAAAATTAACTACGATGCGGAAATTATATCTAATCAAAAAACTAATGATGGTTTTGTGCTGGTTGGTAAATCCCAAAAAGGTATAGGTTCTAAAATTCCAAACAAGATTAACACCTTCAGCCCTGGATCTCCGAGAGTCGGCGATCAAAATAAATTTCAGGCCCTTGCGGTTTCACAGGAATCGGAGGAGGTCATCAAGGGGGGCAGTGGAAATATGGTCCAGATGGACAGTCCCATCCAGGTCCCTCTTCCACCCAAAAATGTTAACCTACACCATATGGAACCTGGAAATCAGGGGATTGAAAATCTGGCCATAAAACCACATAGCCCAAAACCAACTGATCACCCCCCGGAAATATTGGATGAGGCACCAATTAAAAAAAAAAGGGATTCGACCGGGGCCTCAGTCAGTCCAACTGACGTTGATAATGTCATTAGGGGCAATAGTACAGATGTAATAGTTTTTAAACCCCCTGATATTATTTTGCCTGACTTTGAAACTCTTGTTGATGTTAGGATATCAAACGTGGACTCCCTAATTGAGAATTGTGATGCGGGCAGTAGCTATGACCATTTTTCTGAGTCTGATGATGATCTGGATTATGATACAGGTGGAGGATCTGACAGGCCTGCAAATTTCAAAAAACCGACACGGGAGCAATCTCGCTCGGATATTAATGATGAATGTTATGATCTTGATGTGCATAGCTTAGACTGAATGAATATTAAGGATATAGCCAATATTTCTGGTAAGAAGAGGCACGACAAAACTAAAACTCAATCTATTAATATTCCAAAAAGGAGGACGAGGAGTAGTACTACATATCAATGATTGGTACACTTTTTTGGAATATTAGAGGTATTGGGAACAAATCTGCCCAAAACAAAATTAGAATGCTCAAAAGAAAACACAAATTTAACTTTTTGGTCCTCATTGAACCTAAAGTGACTTTGGATTCCAATTTTTTTCTGAAACGATTTGGGTTTTCTATGTTTGTTCAAATATTAGTAACCACATATGGCTTTTTTCTGAACCTGGTATTCGGATCAATATTTTACACAATACTGCGCAATTGCTTCATGTTGAAGTGGTTTGTACTTCCCTTCCCTACCCCTTCCTTTTAACTGCGGTTTATGGTAGAAATACCAAAATTGAGAGAAGGGACCTCTAGGATGATCTTCTCTCTGTTAGCAATAGCCAGATACCTTGGATGGTTGGGGGAGATTTCAACATTATCCTCCAACCAGACGAGGAAAAAGGAGGGGCTACCCCAATCCAATCAGAAATGGAGGAGTTTAATGATGCTTTATTGAACTGCAACTTGACTGATGGTGGATTTGTGGGATCCCCTTACACCTGGTATAGGAATGGAGTGTGGCAAAGATTGGATAGGATCCTTCTCTCTCCATAGTGGTATTCGGCTTTTCCTTTCATGTCTATTAGACACCTCCCTAAATATAAATCGGACCATAACTCCATGTTGTGTGAATTTAGTAATAATATCTCTAAACCCAAATCGTCCTTCCGTTTTCAAAATATGTGGGTTAAACATCACCTTTTCATACCTACTATGAAGGAATCTTGGGAACTTTTTACCAATGCTAGAGGGATGCTTAAACTCGTTGAGAAGCTTTCAAGGTTAAAACACACCCTTAAGGAATGGAATAAGTTTCAATTCGGGAATATTTTTACTAAAATTGATCAAGCGCAATATGCGGTGGAAGTTGCCGAGAATGACATTGATCTCATCCCTTCCACTAATAATCTCATCAACCTTAAAAAAATGAACGCCAACCTTACCCTTGTATTATCCATGGAAGAGGATTTTTGGAAACAAAAATCTAATGTGAAATGGATGATTGAAGGAGAAAGGAACAGCAAATTTTCTCATTCTGTTGTGAAAAAAAAGACATAATAACTTTATTCACTCGATTCGGGACAATGAACGCAGGATCACGAATCCCGAGGAGATAAGTGAGTCCGCGGTTTCATATTTCTCCAATTGTTTTACGGAGCAAAACTCGTTTTTAGATGACATCGACCCCCGGGTGGTCCCCAATAATATATCCAATGAGGTTAATAATATTCTTTGTAGTATTCCTACTATTGATGAAGTTAGAGGTTGTGTTTTTGACATGGATGGTGATAGTGTTGTCGGTCCGGATGAATTTAATGCTAAATTCTTCCAAATATGTTGGGATATTGTTTGTTGGGATGTTTTGGATTCCGTTGTGGATTGTTTTGGTGGTTCCCCATTGCCGCGGGCCTTCACTTAGACCACCATTACACTCATCCCAAAAAATAATAACCCTCAATCATGGAAAGATTTTCGCCCCATTAGCTTATGCAACACATCTTATAAAATCATCTCGAAAATTCTTAGTAAAAGACTTGGTAAAATTCTCCCATCCATTATCAATCCGGCTCAGTCGGGCTTCATCAAAGGTAGGAACATTACGGATAATATTTTGACGGCTCATGAAGTTACTCGTGATATTTCTCAATCGGCTACTAATACCATTATTAAACTTGACTTGGAAAAAGCATATGATAGGATCAATTGAAATTTTATTTTTCAAGTGATGTCTAGCTTTGGTATTTCTAATGTCTGGATTGGTTATATCAAATCGTGCATTTCCAATTGTTGGTTTTCGATCCTTGTGAATGGGCAGTCGAGGGGGTTTTTCAAAAGCGGGAGAGGTATTCGACAAGGAGACCCTCTTTCCCCTCTTATTTTTGTGATTGCCGCGGATTACTTCTCTAGGAGTATTGATCGAATGTTTTCCAATAATTCTTCGATGTTCTATAAGATTAAGAAAAATGTGAAAATCACCCATCTTGCGTATGCCGAAGATATTCTCATTTTTCTTAATGCTTCCAAAAGAAGTCTCTACATTCTCAATAATTGCATTACTCACTATGAGAATGTCTCCGGGCAAATGATAAACAACCACAAAAGTAATTTTATTATGAACAAACCGACCCCTCAAATTGCTAGTTGGGTGCAAAGAATATCGGGGTTTAATAAAGCTGAATTACCGATTACGTATCTTGGCGTTCCTTTATGGAAAGGGTTTCAATCCTTTGATATGTACGGTCCCCTACTCTCGAAAATTAAAAATAAAATCACTACTTGGAACCACCATTTGCTTTCGACGGGGGGGCGTCTTGAATTGATTAATTCGATTTTAAACTCCATTGCCTTTTATAACTTAAAAGTGCTTAAACTCCCTGGCAATGTCATTCTTTTCATAGAAAGATTATTCAACAAATTTCTTTGGGAAACTAATGAAAACAAACGGAAGTTGCATTGGGCGGCTTGGAATCGACTTTGTTTCCCCAAGGACGGGGGGGTCTTGGGTGTCGGGATCTCAATGACATTATTCGGGCTACCCATGTTGAAATTTGGTGGAGATTGAGAACATCTAATAACATTTGGTCCAATTTCTTACTGCAAAAATATTATTCTCGAATCCACCCCATGATTATTAAACTTAATCCCAAAAGTTCTCCTACTTGGAAAAACCTTTGTGGTATTAGATCGATTGCAAATGATAAAAAATTTTGGTATAGTGGCAATAATGATGTGTCTTTTTGGCATGACAATTGGTGTGAATTCAGCCCTCTCACTAACTTCTACCATACTACGTCCAAAGACAAAATTGGTTCTTATTGGAATAATGGGTAGTGGGATAGGGATAAAATTAGTCGCAAGCTCCCGCTTGGCATTTGTGATCATATTTGCTCACTACCTACTTTCCCCTCCATCATCAAGCCTTCATGGACTCCCTCCCCTAATGGGAATTTTTCTTTCAAAACTGCTTGGGAGCTGGTCCGTAAAAAAAACCTCCACATAATATTCTGCGTTATTGTTGGAATCCACTTACCACACCTACCATCTCTCTTTTTATGGTTAAGGTGCTTAATAAATGGATCTCAACGCCGGATGGTCTCTTGCGTAGGGGAATTGTTGCTACCAATAATTGCTATTGTTGTAATGGTGTTGAAGATCTTCCACACCTCTTTCTTCGTGGCCCGGTTGCTAAAGATGTGTGGAAGTTTTTTCATAACCTCGCCGGTATTAAAATTCTTGTGTCCTCTAACTTTAATCTTGTCATTGCCAATTGGTTCGGTAAAGCGAAGGGCACTCTGCACATTTTTCACATCATTTCGATACTCATTCTATGGTTTCTTTGGTGTTGTAGGAACGATAAGAGGGTTGATAATATTCCATTTACGTCGAAACTTGTGTGCAAACGTATTTGGAACTACATTAACAACATTAAAGTTCGTGGCAAAATTAAAAGAAATTTTTGGAAGGGGGCTGATACAATTGCAGATTTCATGGGCATCAAACTGAGTCCGGGCCCGAAATATCAAACTCAAGCGGTTCGTTGGATTAAGCCGGATATTGGATGGTGGAAACTCAATACCGATGGTGCTGCGAAAGGCAACCCAGGCGATGCGTCCGCGGGGGGTATTGCTCGGGATCATTTTGGGAATCTACTTTTCATGTTTTCGGAATTTCTTGGGGCTCAAACAAATAATTTTGCTGAAATCTACGCCATTTGGAGAGGGCTTGATTTATGCATTGAACACAATTTTACAAAAGTTTGGGTTGAGGTCGACTCGAATGTTGCACTTCATTTGATTGAGAATTCCTCTTCGTGTCATTGGCAACTCCAAGGCCTAATCTGTAAAATTCGGGATATTGTGGGAAAATTCGATATTCGTTTCTCCCATATTTTCTGTGAAGGAAATGCCGTTGCTGATTTTTTGGCCAATCAAGGATGGGAACGTCTAGATTTTCACTTCCATGATATCGACAATCCTAAAGGGAAAATCCGTGGCCTTGTTAAACTTGATAAAATGGCCTATCCTTATATTAGGAGTAGAAATGTTTATCTATAATATTAATATTGATGGGGCGAACCCCAACAACATTTGCTTAGCTTGGGGGCCGGCTCCTCAAATTTCCTATATATTTCATCCTTTGGGAGTGTAGAGGGTCTCGTCCCCCCTCCTTTTTTCGGACGTGTAGAGGGACTCGTCCACCCTCATTTTTTCGCTATGTTATAAAATCTGCCCGTTTTTTTTTAAAAAAAAAAAAGTCCTGTTCAGATGAGATAAGACCACTACATGTATTCAAGTCGGAACTCTACAAAAAATTGGTTTTAGTGATTGGATCAAGCATTTGTATTGAGAATTGGTTTACTCCTTCATTAAGTATTGTTACTAAGAGATTAGACCACGTCAAATGTATTCGATTCAGAACTCTATTAACTCGGGTTTATTGATTAGATTCGAGTCTCTTGTACTCATAATTGGCTATAATAGCTCCGAGTAAGCTTTTACTTCTTCATTAAGTCTAGTTAATAGGAGATAAGACCATGTTGCATGTATTCGAGCCGGAGCTCTATCAAAACTCAGGTTTATTGTAATACCCAGTTGTAATTAATTCATTATCATTCAGTAATTATCAGTCACTAATTGTCACTCAGTAATTTTTCACTCATTAATAATCACTAATCATTCATGATTCATTCATTTGTATTCATCGTTGGCCTATTGTAACTGTGTATCAGTTACCGATCGTCATTTATCTCCATTTGAGGATCAAGACGAGAGTATTATCATAATCATCGTGAATGGTAGTCTTGTGTTGGAAGTATTATCTATCGCATGTTATTGGACTTAATTACATTCATACAATTATTGTATGTCGGATCATTCACCAGTTGTAGCGAGTAGACGGAGTGGTCGGATTTTCGTCACTTCCAGCAAGGAGTTATGGCCGTAACTAATCATGCATTACGTCTGTAACATGCATTCATTGGTTTAAGGTTGATTTGGCCGAAGGTGAAATACGGCCGTAAGGATAGGTAGGCTATGGCCGTAACATGCGTTCGTAGTTTTCAGGTCATGTCGGACGAAGAGGGCTTACGGCCGTAAGGGTTGCGACATACGGCCGTAAGATGGGGCAGGTACGGCCGTACGATTCGAGCAGGGTGCCCGGTCAGTTTCGACGAAGGTTTCATATGCCCGTAAGCCTTGCTGAGTACGGCCGTAACAGTCTAGTTACGCCCGCAAGACATGTGCGGTACGGCCGTATGTCTGTCGGCAGATGTTTGGACGAGGTCGAGTTACGCCCGTATGAGATGGCTGGTTACGGCCGTAAGGCCGTTGACTTGGGGATGTTACAGCCGTAAGTAGGCCGAGTTAACCATGGTAGTACTTAAGGACTTGCACGGGACTTTGAGCTCATTTTTATCATTTCTTCACCTTGTTTCCGAGAGAGAGAGCTTGAGGGAGAGATTTTTCATCATCAATCACTTGGGTGTTCGGTTTTCATCATCTTCATTCATTTGTGAAGCTTGGATAGTCGATTTAACACGTGTTCATCAGATCAAAGTATTTGGATCTTCAAGAGGTAAATTCTTCAACATCTTGGATTTCGATTTTGTGTTGAGATATGATGTTTTGGACGTTAGAATCATGTTGTATGAAGAGATATACATACGATTATGAGTGTGTATGAATATTCATTGGATTATTGAAAGATTATTCAAGAACACTTTGAATATTGTGTTGGATTTGGGGGTTTTCGATTAGGTGTTGTTGAAATCACGAATTGGATATTTGTATTGGATTATTGATTGTATTGAAGATGTTTTGTTGGTTTGAAACACTCCTTGGGGATTTGATATGGGTATAATTAAGGATTGGTTGTAAACAATCGAAGATTGGTTACAACGTGTTTGATATAATGCCCCAATGAACTTGGTTTAGTCGTATCGACATTTTGAGTTAGTTATAATCGTGTTTGATTTGTATTTTGAACGGATTGTTGGTAATTGTGTTATTCAAGGTTGTTCGAGCGACCGACACCTTATTTAGGACATTTTTTCGTGGAAGGACATTCCTCACCGGTGTTGTGTAAGTTAATTCTTACTCGGTTAAAAGGATATTCATTCCTTTCGTTGTTGTTCAGTCATAATCATAATTCATTCATAATGTATTAACTGTATTGAGACTTGTAATTGTCGAATAATCACTTCATTCACAAGGAACGATGGTTCCGATCATTTCATTTGCTATCATTCACTTCACTATTATTTCATCTAGGTGAGTCATTCTTGACTTTGTCGGATTGTTATTCATTAATATTCATCATGGTCATTCTCGTTCATGTGACCTTCTGGGTTCGTATTGCGTGGCCGGGTGGTGATGTATGGGATTTTTAGTCGGGCATATGATGGTCATGTGTTCGGGTTCACCGACACAATGGACTGTGCACACGGTAACGTACCTCCGTGAGACTAATTAGGTACAAGGACGGGTGTGTCCGGTCAATCGTCTTGTGCACATGCACATACCATTACGGGTGTACTACAATGCCCCTCTTCAGCTTAATTTCATAATTAAGATATATCATTATTGTGTATATTCAACCCTTGAGGATTGTTGTTCTGTGTAACTGACCCTGTTGGGGGATGTTGTTTTCAGGTCATGGCAAGGCAAAAGCACGGGAAGAGAACGTTGACGGCGAGGAGTCCCAGTGATACTAGTAGGGGCCCCCAGTCTTTTCCAGTCATTTCATGTTTTCTTCATTTTCAATTCCGCTGCAGATTTCCGTTTGGGTAATTATTTTCATTCAGAGTTGTATATTTTATCTTCATATAAAATATACATGTATTCGGTATTATCTTGGGTGTGTTGTACTTGAAACTCCTCATCGGAGTAATTGATGATATAATGTGGTTCGGTATTACAATTATATTATTTAAGTCATTAAACTTCATTCTCCTGGTGGGTTCCAGTCGGGGGTCCACGGCACTGTAATAGTCGCCTAGTATGGGGTGTTACAGAGTTGGTATCGGAGCGTGGTTTTGAATACTACCTTCCGAGTCATGTCTCATTTGAAATCATCGTCATCAGACTAGTACCATTGGACTTTCGCGTCACGTGTGACCTGTGCAAATGTCGAGCCCCTCAGACCGAGATAACTGTAAGATTTCTAACGCCATGGTATAATTTCTGGCAATAAGAATCACTCCCTCATCATTCAACAGTCAACAATCTTCATCATCATTCATTTTGATCATGTCGATCATGTTAACTCATTAATCACTCAGTTCATTTCACTGTTCAGTTGTTGATCTTGAGGATCATATCATTAATCTTGTTAACTTGTCCAAGATCATCATTTCAAGAATTTCATCAGATAATCATATCACCTTAGTTAATCATTCATATAATCACTGTGTTAGAGTGCGTATGCTCATTTTCATCATTTCATGACATAATCATAATGTGATATTCATACGATAGCTATAATTATCATGTGACTTTCCTACTTCAGTATAGAGAGAGCAGGCAGAGGACGCGGGGGACGAGGCCGCGGTGCGGGCCAAAACCCGAGAGCTCGTGTGAACACACGCGCGAACGCGAGGAACAATGTTAATTCATCGAGCAGCGACGCTGCCACTCATTCACCCAGAAATGATCATTCACTGTCAAGGAGTCGTACCCGGGACACAGCTCAGTCAGAAGGTGTTCGGGTTGACCCACTCACTTTTATGCAGGGCATGATGGCCCAGATGACATAGATGTCACGCCTCATGGAGACGATGCAGAACTCAACGGCTCAGAATCAGCAGGCTCCTCCACCGCCACCTCAGGGGCAAGAGAGGGGTGTAAGCAGTATTATTGGCGACATCTCTCGCCAAAGGCCACCTACTTTTGAGGGTTCATCTGAGCCGGCGGATGTTGTTCACTGGCTCGAGCATTTCGAGAAGTTATTTTCTATGGTAGAGTGTCCTGAAGGACACAAAGTTTCAGTTGCGGCTTACTACCTGGGTAAGAGCGCTCATTCATGGTGGTTATCATTTAAGCCCACCGACGGATCATGTACTTGGATCAATTCAAGACTCTCATGATGGAGAGGTACTATCCGGTCCCACTCAGAGAGGCCAAGTTATAAGAATTACTCACTCCCGACCCCTCAGCGGAAGATGATGTTCTCGCCATTGCCGAGAAATTTCAGGAACTTCTTCCTTTCGCCTCATCTATCATTCACTCTGAGGCGGATAAGATTAAATATTTTCGTAAAAGGCTGAAACCCCGTATGCGGATGCAGTTGCTTAATCACAATTGCACCACTCTGGCCGAATTCATCGAGAAAGCTCTTACTTATGAGCTTACTGCTAAGTAGATTGCTAAGCAGCAACCTTTATCTGCTAGCAAGAAGTCAAAGAATCATAATCAGTCTGAAGGCGGTCAGACAACCTTCAAGAAGCCTCGTGCGGGCTCTATTTTCTCTGAGCAACCTCCTGTGGTGCCCAGACCCGCAGAATTGCAGTCCCGGGCAGCCAATGCGGCCATCACCTGTTTCAACTATGGAGAACTTGGTCATGTCAGCACCAAGTGTCCGAGGCAAACTATCACATGCCATAACTGTGGGATTGCTGGGCATAAGGCCCATTTTTGCCGAAGGGACTCCAAACCTACTCCGGCGTCATCTGAGGCCCCGAAGCAGTCAGCTGTTCATAATCAGGCCACTCAGTCTGCATCGTTCAAGACGACGGGAGCAAACAAAGGCGGAGCCAAGAGCTATCCAACGGGAGCGTCCGGTTCGGGGGCCGGCAAGCCCCGAATTTATGAAATGAATAAGACCGACGATCCGGAGGCCCGGATAATCTCAAGTACACTCGATATTCTATCTCAACCTGTGTGTACCCTTTTTGATACTGGTGCATCGCATTCATTCATTTCTGAATCATGTTTGAGTAGACTACGTCTAGGTAGTGCTACTAGTTGTGAGCCGTATATCATTGGTCTACCTGATGGTAGACGAATTATCGGAAATCATGAGATTAAGAATTGTCCGATTCAACTTCATGGCCGTGATTGGTTAGCAGACCTAATCGTGGTAGATTTACCGAGGGATGACGTCATCTTGGGTATTGAATGGATGGATCGTCACGATGCCATCATTAGTGTCCGTAAGCGTATGGTCATTATCATTTCGGACGATGGGGTCGAATGTGTTTTTCAGGGAGGTAATCCCAGTTGTTCCGGGAGAGTCATCAACTTGATGAAAGCAGTGAAATTACTCAGTCAAGGGTGTGTTGGTTAATGGTGCTATATGGCCAAGACCGAGAAATCATCAATATTGTTTCCAGATATTCATTCATGATTGAGTTGGAGCCTGGTACGTCTCCAATATCGAAGGCACCGTATCGGATGGCCCCGACCGAAATGCAGGAGTTGAAGAATCAACTGGAGGAATTGTTTGAGAAAGGTTATATCCGACCGAGTGCGTCCCCGTGGGGAGCACCAATGTTATTTGTCAAGAAGAAGGATGGTTCATTTCGTTTGTGTATTGATTATCGGGAGTTGAATAGGGTGACGATCAAGAATAAGTATCCTCTACCCCGTATTAATGATCTCTTAGATCAACTTCAGGGAGCTTCAGTATTTTCCAAGATCGACTTAAGATCTGGATATCATCAGTTGCGAATTTGAGAGTCGGATATCGCGAGGACGGCGTTTCGAACACGCTATGGTCATTATGAGTTCGTGGTAATGCCGCTTGGGTTAACTAATGCACCTGCGGTATTCATGGAATTAATGAATCGGGTTTTCATTAACTATTTGGATCAGTCCGTGGTTGTCTTCATTGATGACATTTTGATTTATTCTCGTGACCGAGAGGAGCACGAGGTTCACCTTCATCAGGTTCTCAACGTGTTGAGAAATTGCCGTGAAGCATAGGCAATAACCTTCCCATTCTGCATTAATACACATCCAAGACCGTGTCCGGACGTGTCACTATAAACCACAAATCCTTCCGTCCCTTGTGGCAAGGAAAGGACAGGTGCTGAAATTAACCGGCTCTTGAGTTCCTCAAAACTCTGCTGACACGCATCGGACCACGTGTATTTCTTCCTTTCGCAAAAGGTTCGTCATTGGTTGAGCGATTTTAGAAAATCCTTCCACAAACCGCCGATAATAACCGTCTAATCCGAGAAAGCTTCGGATTTCCTTAACATTCTTCGGAGGTAGCCAATCTCGGATAGCCTCCGTCTTCTGAGGATCAACACGTACACCGTCTAATGAAATTACATGTCCGAGAAACGTCACTTCGGACATCCAGAACTCACATTTGGAAAACTTTCCATAGACCGATACGACCATAGTGAAGCTGTTACCAATTCCTTGCTATCGTCAACAAGCTCCTCGGCCCTGACCAATGCAATCCACGAGCATCCTCAAACTCGACCGTAAGGCACGATTCTTATCAATGATCAATTATCACAACCTATTGCAATAATAAATTAACAACAATCCGATAACAATCAACAACCGACACAACCAACCAATCAACTCAATGGTTCAACGATATCTCTATTAAACATAAATCCAAACAACCCAAATCAATCACAAATCCATAACCAAAATACGATTCCATAATCCGATAATTATATAAACAATCAATTCAACCCGATAACCAGGATTACAACAAAATTCCGAAATCAATATCATATATGGGTTAACAAGGTTCCACCTTGTTCATAATCACCAAGACAACATAGTCCAATATGTTATATAACCTTTAACCTATCATATTTCACTCATAACCCGATCACTACACACACATATCATCATCTTCCTCAAGGAGTTTCAAGCAACAACGAGTAATCCATAACCATGTTCGTAATCATTAGAACAACATAATACAATATCCTTTAATGTCTAAACAATCATCCAACTCGTAATCGAAGACATATACGCATATATATCGGTATATCATCTTCTTCCTCAATATAAACACAAGAATCACAATCATTTCCATATTCATCGCAATACGAAGTAAACAACAACAACAACATCATCAAAACCCGAAACTAATATATATCGTGAAAATAAACGACACCATTCAAAACCACAAGAGTCATATCAATATCCATGTATCAACAACAACAACACCGACATAATACCGTAATCCCTATTACAAGCACGTTGAACGAATCACCATTCTTACAACATGAAGAATCTTAACCAACATCTTAAATCTCTTGTCACAATCACGTAAAACATCATAATAACCAACAAGATAGATCAACATGCTTCCTAACATGTAAACATCCTTCCAAATTCGAGCTACAATCAGAGGGATACGAATGTTACCTTGTATTGATGAACTAAGATGAAGAACAATCGAACTCCTTCCGAGAATCATCATCAACTCTATGAACAAAGCTCCAATTTTGTGTTCTTAAGCTCACAACCAACTTAGAGACCCCAAAAATCGGTCTGGGGAAGTTGGGAGATGAAAAACGAAGATGAACTCTCAAAATGATGAAATGAAGGAGGTCTCATATTTATAAAAATTCAGATATTACGTACGCTACGTGACCTTCCTAGCATACGTAACAACCATTACGTACGTTATCTGACCTTGATAGTGTACGTAATTATAGTCCAGAGGTTACTGTCTCAAGTCGTTCGATTGTTTATGTACGTAACACTCATGACATAGCGTACGTAACAGATAGTTGACTTGCTACAGTAATATGTCCATTTAACGTACGTAAAGATCAATCCATTGCGTACGTTAACCTCTTCTTTGACTTGCCTTATCGAATGCCAACCGAAAGTTGCCAACCATGGGACCCACTTGTCGGTCATAGCCTGATCCTGTCCGATTCTCTTCATAACATATGTCATATACTCAACGTAACGTATGTTACGTCTGTGTCTTAACGTACGTAAGCTCCTACGCTTAACGTACGCTACGCTTGTATTTTGACAAAGTCCTATGATCAGACGACTGCGTCCCACCTGATGCTATAACGTACGTAATACATGATACCTAACGTATGTTATACTTACCAACTTAACATACGTAAGCTCCTTAGCTTAACGTACGTAATGGCTTCTGCACTTAGCAAAATATTAACTGCTTTTGCCTTTCGTCTCAACATACCATATATGTATACTCATCCCAATAGTATTATCATACGATAAATCTGATATCAAAATCAAGACCACTCGATACACGATATCCTCAAATATAATTATCGACCAACTACGTCAATTGTACCAATACAACTGTCTCAGTTATCAATTTATTTTATCCATACTGTACAGATTCCACACTATACAATATAACTCGGATAAAATAATATTAAACAACTATTGTAGAAATTCAGGATATTAAATTCACCTTTCTGGTGCTTAGATTTCATTAGCATTTATAGGGGGAGCCTTCCTTCTGCCAATAGCCTCGATAATTCATTTTCGGCATCCTCTAGAGTCTTGAATCTGTGGAAGAGGGTAGACTCCCTGATGAGAGTACAAAAGTATCTTATCAGTTCATTTTTCTTCCAATTCTTCAGATCATCGGCTGAAGGCTGCCGGTCAGTGAGTAGCAGAATCTCGGATGGCTTATGCACATTGTTCTTCCATGGGATGTTGGGATCCTGGAACTCAGGTCGAGAGCTAGTCACCCTGTATCCCTTTGCAGCTTTACTTGACCCTATTGTGGCAAGTCGTCCAACAGAAATAGCAACACTCTCTTCCAGCGCTGCATCCATCTCTCTCTCTCTCTCTCTCTCTCTCTCTCTCCAATATCCATCTCCGGGCAGCCTCTCTGGACTCTTCCCCCTTTTTGGCATCATCATGATCTGATACTTTGGTATGAATCTCCTGTAGAAGCTTTATGGACTCGTCCTGTTTGGTCTTTAGATCATTGATGCTTTGAACCAGTGTACTGAACACTAAACACATATCATCAATCTTATGATCGTGCTCAGTCAGTCTGGTGTCTGTATGTTGTACGGCGGCAACCATTTTGGCCTCGGCAACCCTGAGCTTCTCTTGTTCCTATCACATGATCCGCTCCTGATGCTGTTTGAGTTGGTTGAGCACCTGCCACAATGCTGTAAACATAGGCAAAATGCGTCTTCCACATAGTTAATAGCAGATTTCAGCTAGGAGAGCTTGCCCTATGCAGTCTCGCGCATCCAGTCGAGTTCTTTTCCAATTTCGTACAAGGCCTTGACGGCGTCCTACAGAAACACTATTTCTCGACCGATGGCGTAGAGTTGATCTATGCGGGCATCGGTGCGCGGGGAGCCAGGGTGCATAATTTTCGAATCCTCGGGTTCTCCAAGTTGACAAAGAACCACATGATGATGAGGTCCTCGTGGTCTATCCTCGGGAAGAAAACCTTCATCAGAACCTAATTTTGAGCTAACAGAGATGGGAGATGCAGGGGCATCTGGAGCAGGAGCTTCAGAAGTAGGGGCTTCGAAAGGTGGTGCTGTAGGTTCAGTCTCGGAGACAGAAGGGACTCATTCCTCCTCTCTGGGTTGCTCGTCTGTAGTCGGGAGTATAGGAGGACTGAATCCTCCTACTAGCTCTCAGCTTCCGCCTGATCCAGAAGAGAATCCTCTTGTCGGATTGTGCGGGTGGCGTCGTCAGATTGGTGGACAGGTTGGGCGTCCTGTTCGGGAGCAGCTTGCTCTTCAGAGATGACAGAATGGACTGATTCCTCCTATTTTTGTCCTTGAGCAGCTTCCTGTTGCGGGGGAGGGGACTGTTGTCTGTCAGAAGTCCCCTAACCCTGTTGGTTTTGGAGTTTGGCCATCTCTCCTTCTGTTTGGTTTTTATCGAACTAATAAGATTTATGATCTCATCATATATCGAAATAGTGCAGCAGAAGTATAAATATAATATCTAAAATCCTCCTAGGATCCAAGTATATTATCAAAGTACGAAGAACAAGATTGTTACCTCTTGTAGCGTGTTTTCGATCGAGCCTTCTAGAGACGTTGCAAGAAGCGAGTGTCCTCTACGTTATCCACACAACGAACAACTCCCGAGCATCTAACGGATTTCTAGCTCCGATTTAATAAATATTTCACTTAAATCAATTCAATATAGATATGTTCTTGATTATGGTAAGAACAACAACAACCAAGAATTTTATTCAAATGTTCTTGAACTTTGATCTAAAATAACAGCTATGAATCTTATTCAATATGTTATTAAAGATCAAACTCACAAGATTAGATGAAGATTAAATGAGTATTCTAAATACTTTTCTTGATCAAAGAATCAATCTTCAAAGAGATGAAGATATATTCTTGATCATTTGATTATTCAACTCTTGAATATTATCTTCAAGACTTTTGAGAGAGAGAAATATCAAAATCAGATTTTTGGTTATCTCTACACAAATATGTCTTCACTTGTGATTAGGTCTGGTGTAAGGGTTATCATAAGACTCTATTAGATAGCCCTCTAGATGGATAAGGGTTCACCAACCCCTTTACCAACCATAATCAACCGGAACAAAATAGCTGCTCTGCTCATTTAAGTGTGTGACCCTGTAGGTTCTAATTAATACGGCAATGAGTATAAAAATAATTTTACGACTCATAATTCATAAGCGGCCTCCAGCTAGACATTATGACTACCGTATTAAAAGAATTAATTCGACAGCACGAACGAAATCTCGTTACTGTATAATATTTAATCCTCTCGTCGCGTGATATCCTAATTAAGCATAAGGCATGGATAAATTGATCTTATATAGTTTAATTAGTATTCTTGATCTCAAGTTACAATTGTCCAATTCAAATATTTATCAATAACTCTTTATTATCAATTTGAGCATGGCCATGCATTTAAACAATTTAACTTTTCCAGGACCCGTGGATATCTTCTCCGTTTTATAGGAGGGACAAGTCTACTCTGGACAAACTACGTTCCTCTTCATAAATCGTACCGTATCCAATCACAAACTGTATGGTCCCTTGTTACAGAAGACGTTGGTATTGTGTTAAAATATGATACCCATTATGTTGGAAACTCTGGTGTCTTTAGGTAATAAGGACTTAAATAATATATAACAATCAGAGGAATTATAATGACTTAATCCATATATAATTATCCTCGTTAGGTCATATCCAATACGATGTCTCTACATGTATCTATGACGTGATATAACATCTCATGTTCATGACCAGTAAAACATAGCCATCGTATCACTATAATACTAGTAATCATATTACTAGGGATATCTAGAATAAATATTCTTTAATGCTTTAACGAGCTTGACTATCAAGTCACATACTTGATGATCGTAAGCAGAATATTAATTCAATAATATAATCAATATTACATAATAATATATGTCTCCACATTATTATTAAACAGTAGACCTAGAGCATTATACTAACAATCTCCCACTTGCTCTTAGTCTTATACAGACATAACCTGAAGACCCATAGTCTTTATATGACCATCATTCTTCGCTTGAGAAAGCGTCTTGGTTTAAAGGATCCGCTATCTTATTATCTGTGTGAACTTTGCATATCCTCACATCGCCACGAGTGACAATCTCTCGAATGAGGTGAAACTTTCTAAGTACGTGTTTGGATGCTTGTTGTGATCTTAGTTATTTAGCTTGTGAAATAGCTCCATTGTTATCACATTCCAAATTTACTGGATCGACAATGCTAGGAACCACATCCAGTTCACCAATGAACTTCCTCATCCAAACAGCTTCTTTAGCTGCTTCCGAAGCGGCTATGTACTCAGCTTCCACATAGAATCAGTTTTGGTTGGTTGTTTGGAACTCTTCCAGCTACAGCACCACCATTCAAGGAAAATATATATCCAGACTACGATTTTGAATCTTCTTGGTATGTCTCAAAACTGGCATCAACATAACCATTAAGGACCAAGTCACTATCTTGACCATCATATATCAAGAATATATCTTTAGTACTTCTCAAGTACTTAAGTATGCTTTTGACTACGGTTCAGTGAGCCTCGCCAGGGTCAGACTGGTATCTGCTAGTTGCACTCAATGCAAATGATACATTCGGTCTAGTACATATCATGGCATACATAATAGATCATATAGCCGAATCATAAGGTATCAAGCTCATTCTATCTCTTTCTTCCTTAGAACAAGGACTTTGAGTTTTACTAAGTTTTATGCCATGTGACATAGGTAATAACCCTTTTTTACTACTAAGCATACTGAACCGTTTCAGTACCTTGTTAACATATGTACTTTGACTTAGTGCAAGAAGCCGTTTAGATCTATCTCTATAAATCCTTATACCCAGTATATAGGCAGCTTCCCCTAAGTGCATTGCAAAACATTTACTTAGCCAGAGTCTAACACTTTGTAAAGTAGGGTTGTCATTTCCAATGAGTAGGATATCATCCACATAGAGTACTAGAAAAACAATTGCGCTCCCACTAATCTTCTTGTCTACACAAGGTTCGTCTTGATTTCTATTGAAAACAAACTGTTTGATTTTTTTTCATCAAAACGAAGATTCTAACTCCGTGATGCCTGCTTCAAACCATAAATGGCTTTTAGAAGATTACATACTTTATTAGGATTATTGGGATCGATAAAACCTTAGGGTTGTATCATATACACGTCCTCATCTAACTTCCCATTAAGAAAAGCGGTTTTGACATCCATTTGCCATATCTCATAGTCATAATATGCTTCTATGGCAAGTATAATTCTAATTGATTTTATAATTACGACTGGCAAAAAGGTTTCATCATAGTCAATATCATGAGTCTGTCTGTATCCTTTTGCCACGATTCGTGATTTTTATGTTTGTACAATGTCATCCATGTCCTTTTTCTTTGTAAAGATCCATTTGCAACCAATTGCTTTGGATCCTTCACGAAGATCAATCAAAGTCCATACTTGATTATCATACATGGATTGCATTTTGGATTTCATCCCTTCAAGTCAACTTTCGCATTCAATGCTAGTAGTTGCTTCATTGTAGGTTGTGGGCTCATCTAGATCCATGAGTTATACATTTTTGTCATCTGTGATGAGAAATTCATCTCTCTCGGGTTCACGATGATAACGTATAGACCTACGGGGAGATGGTATAGAAGAAGTGGTCTCAACATCTCTAGGTGAGTTTAAATCAGTTTTATCTAAAGGTTCAGTATCTATTTGTGGCTCTCTTGGTCCACATACATCAGTATGTATTAAGCCCAATAACTCTGCAGCTCTCTCAGTATGGCCCGTGAAAGGAGCTTTGGTCATTTTGCCTAATAAGCAAGATTCGCATGTATCATATGATTCTAAATCAAATGTCTCCAGGATTCCATCTTTATGTAGTTTGGTTATGTGACACCCCCAATCCGCTCAGGGATATTACATGCCATAGAACCTTTCCTCAAGGATCTACCAGGCTGGTAACAACATCGAACATCTCAACAATGTCTTTAAGGCTAAAATGACTCAGTAGACCGATTTGGTCTTTCAATAAATACATACATCTCAATCACAACACATGCCCACGCAGGGGTCGAGTACAACACACTCCCGTACAACGGGGAAAGAATACTGCAGCGAAAAATAAAATACAACTAAACCAATACGACATCAACGGATCCTCGTGTGATTAGTATCGTTCATCTTTCATCATCCTTCATGCCGACCCTGTGCTATTCTCCAAAACCTGAATGTAATACAGACATCCACCCCCCAATTTCTCGGGGGTTAGCAAAATTTCACTATTTTGCTAGTGCAAGTACAAAGTGCAAAAATACGAGTCATACAATTCAAGTTCCAAGAATGACAATAACCAGAAATCCTCAAAGATTTAAACATGACGAAAATACTTCCCAAGGCAAGAGTTTAGGTAAAGCTTTCCAAAATCGAAAGATCCCAAGTCAAGGGAAACAATTTATAAAATGATTTAAAATGCCATCGAGAGTTTTAATAGAAAACAACTTAGGATTATCAAATCCTTCTCTTTCCAAAATCAATAGGGTCACAGCACAAAGGTTTTGTTTTCGCAAATAGAAAACCAACAACAGTTCACATAAAACCCACGTCACGTGTCCTAGACGGACATAAAATCAATACAATATAATCGCCCAAGATACGCAAATCTTGGTCACAAAAATACAACACCAACTCGTGAATCCAGGGCTATACCATTGGATTCCCTTTGTGGCCTCATCGGATCCTATCAAGGTGAGCAGAATGCGTTTTCGAAATCATATACACCAACTCGTGAAGTTTTACTCGTGAATCCAGGGCGAGTACCATTGGATTCCCTCCGTGGCCCCGTCGAACCCTCCCGAGGTGAGCAAAATATATTCAAAAAACACACACACCACTCGTGAAGTTTTACTCGTGAATCCAGGGCGAGTGCCATTGGATTCCCTTCGTGGCCCCGTCGAACCCTCCCGAGGTGAGCAAAATACATTCACAAAATATACACACCACTCGTGAATCCAGGGCGAGTACCATTGGATTCCCTCCGTGGCCCCGTCGGACCCTCCCGAGGTGAGCGAAATATATTCACAAATCACACAATCAACATGTCACACCAAGGATATCCAAACAATTCACCCAAATGCAACAAACACAAAGCACGACACCATTGTCAAATCACAACGTACCAAAATGAGATAATATACGCATATATATTATCAAAGCACAACAACAACACCAAGCATATTCATAGGGTTCACTTAACCGTTCACGGGACACAACATTCACAAAACACACGCGTTCTGAAAGTGAGCCTTTAACGAGGCTAAACCAAATCTTTTGAAAGTTCGTCTCAAATAATCAAACAACATACTAAGGCATTCACTAATCATCGTATCCACAAAATAAGAATTGTATGGACAAGGTACTTGCCTCGGATAACCACGACGTGGAGAATTGGCCGAGGTAGGATGGCACGAACCGACTACGAACCCGCCGACTCCACCGAACGACAACCCGCGACAATAAACTACGAACAACAACAATAACAATGAGAATGACTTCCAAAGTAAAACCCAAAGCCGCTGAATTTAAGGAACAACAATGATGTTCAAGGGTTTTCCCCAAAACGGCCAAGAATATGAATCGACCCGAGAAAATATGAAAATGGAATTCCCAACCGAAATATGGATGTTCAATACATAGGATATGTTTAACAACATCATTTAACAACAATCGGTTCATCAAAAACGGATGGAAAACGAAATCAAGAACAAATCCCCCAAAAAGTCAACTCGAAGGAAATCAAGAAATATACCTTGATTCGACGAAGAACAATGGATTAAATGATGTTAAACACATGAATAATATTAATATTAATCATACCCATCATGGATTAATCAACAATACAGAACGAATCGGACAAAAACCCGAAAACCCCAAAATTTCCCAAAGATAGGGTTCTAGGAAATCTAACCTTGATTCGCTAGATCAAAGGATGTTATGGAATGATCAATCAATGATATGAACTCAAGAACTTCATGGATTTGTTGTTCAACAACATGTCTCCTCGCTCTCAAATTCTCTGGTCGCGGAAAAGAAAGATGGGAAATGAAAAATGGTTGGAAACAGGGCTGCTCGGTCAAATATATAGGCAGGCCGCCCTAGCGTACGTTAGGGTGCCGGCAGCATGCGCTAGTAGGCCGGCCATGGTCCAGTCCAGAGCCTCCTGGATAGATCCCCCCGCGCAGGTAGCGCGCGCTGGCTGCCGAGCAGCGTGCGCTACGTCTGCCGGTTAGCGCGCGCAGAGACCGGCCGTAGCGTGCGCTACCCGCCAACCCTCTGGAGTCCAGAACCTTAGGTGCCCCACTGCCCGGCCCAGGTAGCGCGCGCTGGATGCCGCATAGCGTGCGCTACGCCTGCCGGTTAGCGCGAGCAGTCTCCCGGTAGTAGCGTACGCTATGCCGATCCCTGCCGCACCCGTCCGGCCAGCACCCAGCTGAAGTGGCCTGGCGACTCGATTCCCAAAAACGCACGGAACGAACACGACGAGACGCTCGTGGAAAGCAACATCGATCCGAAATGAAATACCATGCAACAATTAATCACACGCGAGCATGAAAAGGGTCAAGACAACAAATACGAATGCGGATACCCACAACTTTGGGTAAATTACAAAATGGCCCAAAACGCCCGAAAATCACAATACGTGATCGAATAACCAAACCGAAGTTCACAACACGTCTAACAAAGTTAAACGGACTTACAGGAAACTCAAAACAGCATTTTCGAACGAGATTTGCAAGAATCGAACTCAAATGCGGAAAAGTCGCTAAGAAGCACGGAACTCAACAAAACAACACCGAAACGAACTCGGATGCCAAAAAGTGCAGAATTAATCATTCTCAAAATGACGATACGGTCATGAGCGAGTCGTCAAAATGGACTTCCGCCCAAAAAAAAGATATTACCGGAAATCGAAATTGCGGATATTACATACTACCCTCCATAAAAGAAGTTTCGTCCCGAAACTTAAAACAAGTAGGGAGAAGCAATATCCCGCCAGGAAAACTCAACGAGATGCACAAGAAATGCATAACTTGCGCCCAACGGCGAAACGTTAAAACCAACGCAAAGGAATATACGGCGTGAAAACACGCTCCACGACGACCAACACAACGCCACTGGTAGAGACATAATAAAGCCAACAAGTGACAAGCGTCATCAAACAGATAATAGGATCAAATCGATTATCCGAACTATCACAAAACACAAAGCACCTGTTACAAGGAACACGCACAGTCGAGAAAACAGAAAATAAACACAAAACGATCCACAAGGAGAATCACAAACAATTCGGACTACGCCGAAATCCTCAAAAAGCATACTAGGCATATTTGTGCCCTTTCGGAGCAGAGACGCAGCCTCGATCCCCAAATCTCTCAGCTACCGTCTCGCAATGCACGGCTCAGTGACCCACATGGCCACACTCGAAATAGCTGACTAACAGTGAACGACAATTCTTCGCGGTACGAGATCAGGCAACAACAGTCAAACAACCCCGATCGAACAACAATGATCAAATAACAATGATTGAACAACAATGGTCTAAAAATAACTCCGAAGTTCACACTTGAAACGCGTTACTGACGAGAAGGACAATTTGTACGTACATGCCCCCGGCACAATACGGTTGAAGCACCTCGGCTCGGCATACCAAATATACAAATGCTAGATACAATGGAACATAACATCACAAAACAACAAACCGGAGATGTCAACTTGGCATAACATATCAACACATACTAAAATCACAACAACCACGGCATCGTTCGACGATTACAACGGCCCGAACGATAACCAGCATATAACTACTAAACATCATGAAACAACCACGTATGTACACAATCATACAAACTCAAGTCCTAACCGCTCACACGGGTGCGATAGCACGCAAATCACCATGAAACGACAACATTGAAGATCAACATCACACCTCTCACAAAGGGCTACATAACAAATGCGTGGCAAACGACTCAACGCTCACGCCACCAATTCAATCACAATTCGGAGGGCTAACACCCTAACGACAATACCAACATCATACACACCTTCTCCGGCCACAAGCAGGAAATGATGGGTTTTAAAAACGAAAACCATCTTTTGAAAAGAATTTGGAAACACCAGTTGATCTTGAGTATCACATTACGAAAAATTGAACAAACATCATTGTCGAGACATTGAAAACCATCATGCGTTTGATAAAACAAGGCACTTTCCTTTTAGTGAAAAACTTTCAGAAACATTCGACCCTTGGGTCTAAGCAAAGCATTTCTAAATAATTGAAAATATCTCAAAATATTTTGGTCCTCAACTGGAATAATTTTGAAACATATTGCGGCACTGGAAGGCACCTTGAAAGTATCGCGAGAAAATAATTCATTTTAAAAGTACGTCTCGAAATTTATTTTCTAAGATACTCAAGTTTTTTCGAAAATCTATTAGGCTAGAATGCCAAAAAACTCACATGTAACAACATTCACTTACATACATCATAATACACTCATCAACTCGCTCAAAAACCAAGACAACACATGTCTTTTACCGGAAACATATAGTCGAATATCATATTCAAAGGGACATAAATAACGACAACACTCCTCATATAAACGAAATATGAGTCACATAAACGCATCACGAAACCAAGAATCTGCATACAGACTCCGTCACTTAACACATAATCATACCAGTAACTCGTGCTACACGAGGCACAACACAAAGGAGGGAGACTTACATCCACAGGTCGCACGAAGATGATGATCGCCCCACGATACTAATCACGACCAACCAACTCAGACGACGCGTCGCGACACGACTCAGTTAGAAAAAATCTGACGAGACAAAAACTCAACAAACACCACTAAACCCGACAGCCTAGGTTTCCACAACCTAAGCTCTGATACCATTTATGTAACACCCCTAATCCGCTCAGGGATATTACACGCCGTAGAACCTTTCCTCAAGGATCTACCAGGCTGGTAACAACATCGAACATCTCAACAATGTCTTTAAGGCTACAATGACTCAGTAGACCGATTTGGTCTTTCAATAAATACATACAACTCAATCACAACACATGCCATTGCAGGGGTCGAGTACAACACACACCCGTACAATGGGGAAAGAATACTGCAGCGGAAAATAAAATACAACTAAACCAATACGACATCAACGGGTCCTCGTGTGATTAGTATCGTTTATCTTTCATCATCCTTCATGCCGACCCTGTGCTATGCTCCAAAACCTGAATGCAATATAGACATCCACCGCCCGATTTCTCGGGGGTTAGCAAAATTCCACTATTTTGCTAGTGCAAGTACAAAGTGCAAAAATACGGGTCATACAATTTAAGTTCCAAGAATGACAATAACCAGAAATCCTCAAAGATTTAAACATGACGAAAATACTTCCCGAGGCAAGAGTTTAGGTAAAGCTTTCCAAAATCGAAAGATCCCAAGTCAAGGGAAACAATTTATAAAATGATTTAAAATGCCATCGAGAGTTTCAATAGAAAACAACTTAGGATTATCAAATCCTTCTCTTTCTAAAATCAACAGGGTCACAACCCAAAGGTTTTGTTTTCACAAATAGAAAACCAACAACAGTTCACAGGGTTAAAACCCACGTCACGTGTCCTCGACGGACATAAAATCAATACAATATAATCGCCCAAGATACGCAAATCTTGGTCACAAAAATACAACATCAACTCGTGAATCCAGGGCTATACCATTGGATTCCCTTCGTGGCCCCGTCGGACCCTCCCAAGGTGAGCAGAATGCGTTTTCGAAATCATATACACCAACTCGTGAAGTTTTACTCGTGAATCCAGGGCGAGTACCATTGGATTCCCTCTATGGCCCCGTTGAACCCTCCCGAGGTGAGCAAAATACATTCACAAAACACACACACCACTCGTGAAGTTTTACTCGTGAATCCAGGGCGAGTACCATTGGATTCCCTCCGTGGCCCCGTCGAACCCTCCCGAGGTGAGCAAAATACATTCACAAAACATACACACCACTCGTGAATCCAGGGCGAGTACCATTGGATTCCCTCCGTGGCCCCGTCGGACCCTCCCGAGGTGAGCGAAATATATTCACAAATCACACAATCAACATGTCACACCAAGGATATCCAAGCAATTCACCCAAATGTAACAAACACAAAGCACAACACCATTGTCAAATCACAACGTACCAAAATGAGATAATATACGCATATATATTATCAAAGCAAAACAACAACACCAAGCATATTCATAGGGTTCACTTAACCGTTCACAAGACACAACATTCGCAAAACACACGGGTTTTGAAAGTGAGCCTTTAACGAGGCTAAACCAAATCTTTTGAAAGTTCGTCTCAAATAATCAAACAACATACTAAGGCATTCACTAATCATCGTATCCACAAAACACGAATTGTATGGACAAGGTACTTGCCTCGGATAACCACAACACGGAGAATTAGCCGAGGTAGGATAGCACGAACCGACTACGAACCCGCCGACTCCACCGAACGACAACCCACGACAATAAACTACGAACAACAACAATAACAATGAGAATGACTTCCAAAGTACAACCCAAATCCGCTGAATTCAAGGAACAACGACGAAGTTGAAGGGTTTCCCCCAAAACGGCCAAGAATATGAATCGACTCGACAAAATATGAAAATGGAATTACCAACCGAAATATGGATGTTCAATCCATAGGATATGTTTAACAATATCATTTAACAACAATCGGTTCATCAAAAAACGGATGGAAAACGAAATCAAGAACAAATCCCCCAAAAAAGTCAACTCGAAGGAAATCAAGAAATATACCTTGATTCGACGAAGAACAATGGATTAAATGATGTTAAACACGTGAATAATATTAATATTAATCATATCCATCATGGATTAATCCACAATACGGAACGAATCGGACAAAAACCCGAAAACCCCAAAATTTCCCAAAGATAGGGTTCTAGGAAATCTAACCTTGATTCGCTGGATCAAAGGATGTTATGGAATGATCAATCAATGATATGAACTCAAGAACTTCATGGATTTGTTGTTCAACAACATGTCTCCTCGCTCTCAAAATCTCTGGCCGCGGAGAAGAAAGATGGGAAATGAAAATGGTTGGAAACAGGGCTGCTCGGTCAAATATATAGGCAGGCTGCCCTAGCGTGCGCTAGGGTGCTGGCAGCGTGCCCTAGCGGGCCGACCATGGTCCAGTCCGGAGCCTCCTGGACCGATCCCCCCGCCCAGGTAGCGCGCGCTGGCTGCCGAGCAGCGTGCGCTACTTCTGCCGGTTAGCGCGCGCAGAGACCGGTCGTAGCGTGCGCTACCCGCCAACCCTCCGGAGTCTAGAACCTCAGGTGCCCCACTGCCTGGCCCAAGTAGTGTAATACCCAGTTTTAATTCAGTCATTATCATTCAGTCATTATCATTCAGTCATTATCGTTCAGTCATTGTCACTCAGTAATTTTCACTCATTAATGATCGTTTGCCACTCATATTCAATCAGTGTATTCACCGTTGAAAGTAATTGTATCGTGTATCAATCGTCATTCATCATCAATCTAGATGGAGTTTCGTGCCGCATTTATCACCGTTATTATCTTCATAGTGTGTTGTGTGTGAGGAGTAGCGCACGCTACGTACTCTCTTTAGCGTGCGCTAATTGAGTACGGGTAGCGCATGCTACCTCTCAACACTAGCGCACGCTAATGTAGTTTAAGCAGGCAGTCCAAAAGGCACTGGACTGCAGTTTGGTTGTAAGTAGCACACGCTACGATTGGTAAGTAGCGCGCGCTAGTAGGCCAGAGTAGCGCACGCTATGCAGCCGGTGTAGCGCGCGCTAAGGTAGGATCAGGTTGAGTCCAGTGGCTACTGGACTGAATGGGATTAATTTATAGCACATGCTATGAGTGGTTTTTAGCGTACGCAAACAGTGTAGTAGCGCAAGCTAAATATTGAATGTAGCGCACGCTATCGCGAATAGATCAGAGGACAGAGGGTTCTGGACTCCATCACTGGGCATCAGATAATTCGTTAGCGCACGCTAACATATTGGGGTTAGCGCACGCTAAGTGTACAGCCGTATCGCACACTACAAAAGGTACGTAGCGCACGCTACCGTTTTCGGATAGTGGGTACTGGACAACCCAAAACACCCGTTAGCGCACGCTAAGAACTGGGGCTAGCGCGCGCTAAACTGGGATTACTATAAGTAGGACAGTTCAGCCCTTTCTTCGTCATTTTCATTTCTCACTTCGTTTTTGGGCGATTCCGGGTGATTTTGGACGATTTGGAGAGTGTTCTTCGAGTTGCAATCATCAATCATCACCTTCAAGCTTATCATTCGGATTAACCATCATTTCATCATCCCCATCACATCAAATCAAGGTAATAATCTTCTTGGATCTAGAATTTTGGATTTTGGGTTTTTCCTTCCGATTTCTTCGTGTAAGCTTGGATTGTTGTTGGAATATGTTAGTTATGGATTATATACCTTGGATAAATGTTTTCCTATTTATTATTCAGTGTATATTTTGGATTTCATGAATTGTTGAGGTTTGATTCAAGAACACCTAGGAGTTGACTTTGATATTTGGGGGTTTTCGATTAGATGTTGTCGTTAACTCATTTTGTGGATTTCCTATAGGATTATTGATATCATTGAAAGTGTTTTGATGGTTTGAAATACTCATTTTGGAATTGATTTCGATATATTCGGGATTGGATATTATCTAAGGATGTGTGTTTGCTAAGTGTTCGCTAGAATGCCTCTATGAGTTTGGATATTGTTGTATCGACATTTGAGTTGGTTATAATCGTGTTTGATACGTATATTGAGCGTTTGTTGGTAATTGTCATTCAAGGTTGTTCGAGCGACCGACATCCCTTTTTGGACGTTGTTCGAGGAAGGACATTCTTCACCGGTTGAGTAAGTTAATTCTTACTCGGTTAAAAGGATATTCATTCCTTTTGTTGTTGTTCATTCATAATCATAATTCATTCATAATGTATTAACCGTATTGGTACTTGTAATTGTCAATTAATCACTTCATTCACGAGGAACGACGGTTCCAATCATTTCATTGAGCTATAATTCATTTCACTATCATTTCATCTCGGTGAGTCATTCTTGACTTTGTCGGATTGTTATTCATTAATATTCTTCATGGTCATTTCTTGTCTATATGACCTTCTGGGTTCATATTGCGTAGCCGGGTGGGGATGTGTGGAATTTTTAGTTGGGCACGTGATGGTCATGTGTTGGGTTCACCGACACATTGGACTGTGCACACGGTAATGTACCTCCGTGAGACTAATTAGCTACAAGGGCGGGTGTGTCCGGACACTCGCCTTGTGTACATGCACATACCATTATGGGCGTACTGTGATGCCTCTCTTCAGCGTCATTTCATAATTAAGTTATATCATGATTGTGTTTATTCAACTCTTGAGGATTGTTGTTCTATGTAACTGACCCCGTTGGGAGATGTTGTTTTCAGGTCATGGCAAGGCTAAGGCACGGGAAGAGAACGTTGACGGCGAGGAGTTCCAGTGATACTAGTAGGGGGCCCCAATCCTTTCATTCACTCGTGTTTTCTTTATTTTATTTCCGCTGCAGACTTCCATTTGGATATTCATTTCATTCAGTGTTGTATATTTTATCTTCATATAAAATATACATGTATTCGATATTATCTTGGGTGTGTTGTAATGAATCTCCTCATCGGAGTGATTAACGATATATTGTGGTTCGGTACTACAATTATATTATTTAATTCATTAATTTTCATTTGCTTGGTGGGTCCCAGTCGGGGTCCACGGCACTGTAATATCCGCCTAGTTTGGGGTGTTACAGAGTTGGTATCGGAGCGTGGTTTTGAATACTACCTTCCGAGTCATGTCTCATTTGAAATCATCGTTCATCATACTAGTATCATTGGACTTTCGCGTCACGTGTGACCTGTGCAAGAGCCGAGCCCCTCAGACCAAATAATAGTAAGATTCCTGACGCCATGGTATAATTTCTGGCAATAGAATCACTCATGCATCATTCAACAGTCAACAATCCTCTTTCATCATTTTCATTTTTGATCAAGTCGATCATGTTAATTCATTAATCACTCAGTTCATTTCATTGTTCAGTTGTTGATCTTGAGGATCATATCATTAATCTTGTTAACTTGTTCAAGATAATCATTTCAAGAATTTCATCAGATAATCACGTCACTTCAGTTGATCATTCATGTAATCATTGTGTTTGAGCGCATATGCTCATTTTTATCATTTCATAACGTAATCATAATGTTATATTCATGCGAGATATATAATCATCATATGACTTTCCACTTCAGTATGGAAAGAGCTGGCAGAGGACGCGGTGTGGGCCGAAACCCGAGAGCTCGTGTGAATACACGCGCTAATGCTAGGAATAATGCTAACTCATCGAGCAGTGACGCTGCCACTCATTCACCTGGACATAATCATTCACTATCAGGGAGTCGTACCCGGGACACAGCTCAGTCATAAGGTGTTCGGGTTGATCCACTCGATTTTATGCAGGGCATGATGGCCCAAATGACTCAGATGGCACAACTAATGGAGACAATGCATAATTCAACTACTCAAAATCAGCAGGCTCCTCCGCCGCCACCTCAGAGGCAAGAGAGGGGTGTGAGCAGTATCATTGGCGACATCTCTCGCCAGAGGCCACCTACCTTCGAGGGCTTATCCTAGCCGGCGGATATCATACACTGGCTTGAACATTTCGAGAAACTGTTTGCTATGGTGGACTGTCCTGAGGGACAGAAAGTTTTAGTTGCGGCTTACTATCTGGGTAAGGGCGCACATTTATGGTGGTTGTCGTTGAAGCCCACCGACGGATCTTGTACATGGGATCAATTCAGGACTCTCATGATGGAGAGGTATTATCCGGCCCCACTCAGGGAGGCCAAGTTGTCAGAAATACTCACTCCCGACCTCTCAGCGAACGATGATGTTCTCGCCATCACCGAGAAATTTCAGGAGCTAATTCCGTTCGCCTCGTCCATTATTCACTCCGAGGCGGACAAGATCAAATACTTCAGCAAGAGGTTGAAGCCTCGTATGCAGATGCAGTTGCTTAATCACAATTGCACCACCCTGGCCGAATTCATTGAGAAAGCTCTTACTTATGAGCTTACTGCTAAGTAAATTGCTAAGCAACAACCTTCATCTGCTGGCAAGAAGTCTAAGAATCGTAATCAGTCTGACGGCAGTCAGGCCACTTTCAAGAAACCACGTGCAGGCTCCACTTTTTCAGAGCGACCTCCTATAGCGCCTAGACCCGCGGAATCTCAGTCACGAGCGGCCAGTTCGGCCATCACCTGTTTCAACTGTGAAGAACAGGGTGATTTCAGCACCAAGTGTCCGAGGCAGACGGTCACATGCCGTAACTGTGGGATTCCTGGGCATAAGGCCCGTTTTTGCCGAAGAGACTCTAAACCTACTCCGGCGTCATCTCAGGCCCCGAGACATTCAGCGGTGCAGAATTAGGCCACTCAGTCCGCATCGTTCAAGATGACAGGAGCAAATAAAGGCGGAGCCAAGAGCTATCAGACGGGAGCATCCGGTTCGGGGGCCGGCAAGCCCCAAATTTATGAGATGAAGAAGACCGACGATCCAGAGACCCGGATGATCTCAGGTACACTCGATATTCTATATCAACCTGTGTGTACCCTTTTTGATACTGGTGCATCGCATTCATTCATTTCCGAGTCATGTTTGAGTAGACTACGTTTGGGTAGTGCTACTAGTTGTGAGCCTTATGTCATTGGTCTACCTAATGGTAGAAGAATTATCGGGAATCGTGAGATTAATGATTGTCTGATTCAGCTTCATGGTCGTGATTGGTTAGCAGACCTAAGCGTGGTGGACTTACCGAGAGACAACATCATCTTGGGTATTGATTGGATGGATCGTCATGATGCCGTCATTAGTGTCCGTAAACGTATGGTCACTATCATTTCAGACGATGGGGTTGAATGTGTATTTCAGGGAGGGAATCCCAGCTGTTCTGGGAGAGTCATCAACTTGATGAAAGCAGTGAGATTACTCAATCAGGGGTGTGTCGGTTATTGGTGCTATATGACCAAGACTCAGAAACCATCAGTAATGTTGACGGATATTCCTATAATGAGAGAATATGCTGATGTATTTCCAGACGATTTACCTGGTTCGCCTCCACAGAGAGATGTAGAATTCACGATTGAGTTGGAGCCCGGTACGTCCCCAATATCGAAGGCACCGTACCGGATGGCCCCTACCAAAATGCAGGAGTTGAAGAATCAATTAGACGATTTGACCGAGAAGGGTTATATTCGACCGAGTGCGTCCCCGTGGGGAGCACCAGTGTTATTTGTCAAGAAGAAGGATGGTTCGTTCCGCTGGGTATTGATTACCGAGAATTGAACTGGGTGACGATCAAGAATAAATATCCTCTACCCCGTATCGATGATCTTTTGGATCAACTTCAGGGAGCTTCAGTATTTTGCAAGATCGACTTAAGATCTGGATATCATCAGTTGCGAATTCGAGAGTTGGATATCGCAAGGACGGCGTTCCGAACACACTATGGTCATTATGAGTTTGTGGTTATGCCGTTTGTGTTAACTAATGCACCTGCGGTATTCATGGAGTTAATGAATTGGGTTTTCATCAACTATTTGGATCAGTTTGTGGTTGTCTTTATTGATGACATTTTAATTTATTCTCGTGACCGGGAGGAACACGAGTTTCACCTTCATCAGGTGCTCGACGTGTTGAGACAAGAGCAACTTTCTGGAAAGTTTTCCAAATGCGAGTTCTCGATGTCCGAAGTGATGTTTCTCGGACATGTAATTTCATCAGACGGAGTTCGTGTCGACCCTCAAAAGACGGAGGCTATCCGAGACTGGCTACCTCCGAAGAATGTTAAGGAAATCCGATGTTTCCTCGGATTAGCTGGTTATTATCGGCGATTTGTGGAAGGATTTTCTAAAATCGCTCAACCCATGACGAACCTTTTACGAAAGGATAAGAAATACACGTGGTCCGACGCGTGTCTACAGAGTTTTGAGGAACTCAAGAGCCGGTTAATTTCAGCACCTGTCCTTTCTTTACCGCAAGGGACGGAAGAATTTGTGGTTTATAGTGATGCGTCCGGACAGGGTCTCGGATGTGTACTAATGCAGAACGGTAAAGTTATTGCTTATGCTTCACGACAGTTGAGACCTTACGAGGTTAATTATCCGACTCATGACCTGGAGCTAGCAGCCGTGGTTTTCGCATTGCAGATTTGGCATCATTATCTTTATGGCGTTACCTGTCAGATATTCACCGATCATAAGAGTTTAAAGTATATATTTACTCAGAAGGACTTAAATATGCGACAGAGATGGTGGTTGGAACTAATCAAAGATTATGATATTGAGATACTTTACCACCCGGGCAAGGCGAACGTTGTCACCGACGCCTTGAGTCGTAAGTCCGTTCAGGAGCAGATGCTTGCTCGATTAACAGTTCAGAAGGAACTTCACCAGGAATTTCTGAGACCCGAGATCGAGGTCTGGTTACAGCGAGTACAAGGGCAACTTTGTACGTTAGAGATTTCATCGCCACTCGAGGAGGCGATCTTAGAGAATCAGGGTTCGAACCCACTTTTGTTACGCATTCGCGATGATGTGACTTAGTGGAAAGCCCTTGGATTTGTGGTCCACGAGGATGGACTTTGCGATTTAAGAATCGGTTGTGCGTACCGGCGAATGACGAGTTGAAAAACTCAATTTTGAGAGAAGCTCATGCTACCCCTTATTCCGTTCATCCGGGGTCTAGCAAGATGTACAAAGACTTGAAACAAAATTACTGGTGGAGTAATATGAAGCGAGAAGTCGCGGAATTTGTTTCGAGATGTTTGACCTGTCAGCAAGTCAAGATAGAACATCAGCGACCGGCGGGTATGCCGAAACCTCTCCCTATTCCAGAGTGGAAGTGGGAAGATACTTCAATGGACTTCATCACGAGTTTGCCGACGAGTCGTCGTGGCATGAATACAATCTGGGTAATTGTGGACCGCTTAACTAAATTAGCTCATTTCCTTGAGATTAAGGATACGTGGGGTCCCGAGAGACTTGCCCAGTTGTTTATCAAAGAGATAGTGAGACTGCAGGGTACTCCTAAAAGTATCGTTTGCGATCGTGACGGACCTTTCGTGTCTCATTTCTAGAAATTAGTTCACCGTGCTATGGGAACTCAGCTTAATCTCAGTACAGCTTTTCATCCTCAGTCCGACGGACAATTAGAGAGGACTATTCAGACTTTAGAGGACATGTTGAGGGCATGTGTTCTCGATTGGAAAGATGATTGGGAAGCCCAACTATCGTTGATCGAGTTCACGTACAATAATAGTTGGAATTCTTCGATTAAGATGGCACCTTACGAGGCCTTATACGGTCGTCGTTGTCGATCTCCTTTGTGTATGACTTATCAGAATCAATCGGCACCGAGCCCGATATGCTTATAGCTGCCCGTGAGAAGGTAGCATTGATCAGGAGTCATTTTTTAACCGCTCAGAGTCGACAAAAATCTTATGCAGATAACCGTCGTCGGCCATTAGAGTTCGAGACAGGTGACCATGTTTTGGTCAAGGTATCCCCGAGTCGTGGTATCTTCCGTTTTGGGAAGAGGGGGAAGTTGAGTCCAAGATTCATTGGACCATTTTAGATTTTGGATCGAGTAGGCGAGTTAGCTTATCGATTGGCCCTACCTCCGGCATTGAGCCGAATTCATAATGTGTTTCACGTCTCTCAGTTACGGAAGTATGTTGCCGACCCGAGTCACACACTTCAGTTCGACGAAATCGAAATCGCCGATGATCATTCATATGAGGAGCATCCTATACGAATCTTAGAGCGGCGAATCAAACAGTTGAGGAACAAGACGATTCCTTTGGTTAAAATTCAGTGGTCTAGACATGGAGTCGAAGAGGCTACTTGGGAAAGCGAGGATAGTATGCGGGAGAGCCATCCAGAGTTGTTTAACCCTTAGTTTCGGGGACGAAACTCTTTTAAGGGGGGGTGTATGTAATACCCGATTGTAATTCAGTCATTATCATTCAGTCATTATCATTCAGTCATTATCGTTCAGTAATTGTCACTCAGTAATTTCCACTCATTAATGATCGTTTGCCACTCATATTCAATCAGTGTATTCACCGTTCAGAGTAATTGTATCGTGTATCAATCGTCATTCATCATCAATCTAGATGGAGTTTCGTGCCGTGTTTATCACCGTTGTCATCTTCATAGTGTGCTGTGTGTGAGGAGTAGCGCACACTACGTACTCTCTTTAGCGTGCGCTAATTGAGTACGGGTAGCGCACGCTACCTATCAACACTAGCGCACGCTAGTGTAGTTTAAGCAGGCAGTCCAGAAGGCACTGGACTGCAGTTGGGTTGTAAGTAGTGTACTCTACGAATGGTAAGTAGCGCGCGCTAGTAGGCCGGAGTAGAGGACGCTATGCAGTCGGTGTAGCGCACATTAAGGTCGGATCAGGTTGAGTCCAGTGGCTACTGGACTGAATGGGATTAATTCATAATGCACGCTATGAGTGGTTTTTAGCGTACGCAAACGGTGTAGTAGCGCACGCTAAATATTGAATGTAGAGCACGCTATCGCGAACAGATCAGAGGACAGAGGGTTCTGGACTCCATCACTGGGCATCAGATAATTCGTTAGCGCACGCTAACATATTGGGGTTAGCGCACGCTAAGTGTACAGTCGTAGCGCACGCTACAAAAGGTACGTAGCGCACGCTACTGTTTTCGGACAGTGGGTACTGGACTACCCAAAACACCCGTTAGCGCACGCTAAGAACTGGGGCTAGCGCGCGCTAAACTGGGATTACTATAAATAGGACAGTTCAGCCCTTTCTTCGTCATTTTCATTTCTCACTTCGTTTTTCGGCGATTCCGGGTGATTTTGAAAGATTTAGAGAGTGTTCTTAGAGGTGCAATCATCAATCATCACCTTCAAGCTTATCATTCGGATTAATCATCATTTCATCATCCCCATCACATCAAATCAAGGTAATAATCTTCTTGGATCTAGAATTTCGGATTTTGGGTTTTTCCTTCCGATTTCTTCGTGTAAGCTTGGATTGTTGTTGGAATATGTTAGATATGGATTATCTACCTTGGATAAAATTTTTCCTACGGATTATTCAGTGTATATTTCGGATTTCATGAATTGTTGAGGTTTGATTCAAGAACACCTTGGAGTTGACTTTGATATTTGGGGGTTTTCGATTAGATGTTGTCGTTAACTCGTTTTGTGCATTTCCTATGGGATTATTGATATCATTGAAAGTGTTTTGATGGTTTGAAATACTCATTTTGGAATTGGTCTCGATCTATTCGGGATTGGATATTATCTAAGGATGTGTGTTTGCTAAATGTTCGCTAGAATGCCTCTATGAGTTTGGATATTGTTGTATCGACGTTTGAGTTGGTTATAATCGTGTTTGATACGTATATTGAGCGTTTGCTGGTAATTGTCATTCAAGGTTGTTCGAGCGACCGACATCCCTTTTTGGACGTTGTTTGAGGAAGGACATTCTTCACCGGTTGAGTAAGTTAATTCTTACTCGGTTAAAAGGATATTCATTCCTTTTGTTGTTGTTCACTCATAATCATAATTCATTCATAATGTATTAACCGTATTGGGACTTGTAATTGTCAATTAATCACTTCATTCACGAGGAACGACGGTTCCAATCATTTCATTGAGCTATAATTCATTTCACTATCATTTCATCTCGGTGAGTCATTCTTGACTTTGTCGGATTGTTATTCATTAATATTCTTCATGGTCATTTCTTGTCTATATGACCTTCTGGGTTCATATTGCGTGGCCGTATGGGGATGTGTGGAATTTTTAGTCGGGCACGTGATGATCATGTGTTGGGTTCACCGACACATTGGACTGTGCACACGGTAATGTACCTCCGTGAGACTAATTAGGTACAAGGGCGGGTGTGTCTGGACACTCGTCTTGTGCACGTGCACATACCATTACGGGCGTACTGTGATGCCTCTCTTCAGCGTCATTTCATAATTAAGTTATATCATGATTGTGTTTATTCAACTCTTGAGGATTGTTGTTCTGTGTAACTGACCCCGTTGGGGGATGTTGTTTTCAGGTGATAGCAAGACTAAGGCACGGGAAGAGAACGTTGACGGCGAGGAGTTCCAGTGATACTAGTAGGGGGCCCCAGTCCTTTTATTCACTCGTGTTATCTTTATTTTATTTCCGCTGCAGACTTCCATTTGGATATTCATTTCATTCAGTGTTGTATATTTTATCTTCATATAAAATATACATGTATTCGGTATTATCTTGGGTGTGTTGTAATGAAACTCCTCATCGGAGTGATTAATGATATATTGTGGTTCGGTACTACAATTATATTATTTAATTCATTAATTTTCATTTGCCTGGTGGGTCCCAGTCGGGGTCCACGGCACTGTAATATCTGCCTAGTTTGGGGTGTTACAGGTAGCGTGCGCTGGATGCCGCATAGCGTGCGCTACGCCTGCCGGTTAGCGCGCGCAGTCTCCCAGCATTAGCGTACGCTATGCCGATCCTGCACCCGTCCCCGCGGCGCCACTGCCGTGCAGTTCCTCCCTCAACTGGCCGTCGCCAACGCCACCGGTGGCTGGCGACTCGATTCCCAAAAACGCACGAAACGAACACGACGGAATGCTCGCGGACATCAACATCGATCCGAAATGAAATACCATGCAAAAATTAATCACACGCGACCCTGAAAAGGGTCAAGACAACAAGTACGAATGCGGATACCCACAACTTTGGGTAAATTACAAAATGGCCCAAAACGCCCGAAAATCACAATACTTGATCGAATAACCAAACCAAAGTTCACAACACGTCTAACAAAGTTAAACGGACTTACAGAAAACTCAAAACAGCAGTTTCGAACGAGATTTGCAAGAATCGAACTCAAATGCGGAAAATTCGCTAAGAAGCACGGAACTCAACAAAACAACACCGAAACGAACTCGGATGCCAAAAAGTGCAGAATTAATCATTCTCAAAATGACGATACGGTCATGAGCGAGTCGTCAAAATAGACTTCCGCCGGAAAAAAAAGATATTACCGGAAATCGAAATTGCGGATATTACAGGCTATACGTTTCTCGTTTATATGGCCCAAACGACAATGCCAGAAATATGTTTGGTTTAAATCATTTGATTTAAGTCTTTTGACATTCAAGTTATAGACAGATTGGAACTTTCAAGATTTATGGGATATAATCTCTCACTCATCAAGGCATCTCCATAAAAAATACTTTTATTAAATAGGGAGAAGACACTTTTCTCAATAGTAAAGTTATAACCTTCCAAATTAAGGTAAGCAAATGATATAATGTTTCTACCCATAGCAGGAATGCAATAACAATTATTAAGTTCCAATACAAGTCCACTAGGTAGCTTTATATCATAAGTCCTTACGCAATTGCAGAAACTATTGCTTTATTTCCAACACGTAGGTCCATTTCACCTTTTGCCAATAGTCTACTCCTTCGCAGCCCCTGTGCATTCACATAAATGTGAGCTTGACTACCGGTATCTAATACCCATGATGAAGAAGTAGATAAATTGACTTCTATAACAAGAATACCTGAAGCGGCAGTCTCATCACTCTTCCGTTTCCTCATTTCTTCCAGGTAGACCTTGCAATCCTTTCCCAGTGACTAGTTTCATTGCAACAATAGCAAGTCCCCTCTTTTGGTTGTTTCTATGACTTCTTGAAATGTTTAGGTTTGGATTCAGGCAACATTTGAATTTTACCCTTACCTTTATCTTTCGGGGCCATCTTATTCCCTTTCTTTTTATTCCATTTCTTTTGAACTATTAAAACATTAGGAACAACTTTCTTAATGTTTTTCTCAGTTTGTTTTAGCATCCCATGTAACTTAGTGATAGTTTTCTACATGTTGTGCATGTTGAATTTTACTATAAACTGATCGTACTCTGAAGGCAGTGACACTAAGATCATATCTGTAGCGAGTTCCTGACTGATAGGAGCTCCTATCCTTTCAAGATGCTTAATGTAGCCCTTCATCTTAAGGACATGAGCACTCACAGAAGTACCTGAAGACATTTTACAACCATTCAAAGCCTTCGTAGTGGCAAACCTCTCCTGACGGGCTTGCTCTTGGAACATTTCCTTAAGCTGACCCATCATTTCATAAGTTTTCATGTCCTCGAACTGTATCTGTAGCTCCGAGTTCATGGTTGCTAGCATAAGGCATGTCACATCCAAAAAAGCATTCATATGCTTACTATAAGCATCTTTTTTAGCTTTGGTGGCGGTTGATTCGGGTTCATCAGGAATTAGGTTTTCCGTCAGCTTTGAGAACAATTCTCAAGTTCCTTGATCAATCAAGGTAATTAATGCCAGAAAGTTTTTATTTGTCAAGAATTGATCGTGATGAGTTTGTATGTATTGACGCCATTGATTCTACAATTTTTAATATACAACGTTATTTGTGAGATATATTGATTTTAAAATCTAACGATCAAGTAAATGCAAGCACAGCTATGGCATGTCCCTCGCAAATAAAAGAAGTTTAGTTTTTATCAATAGAGATGACATCTTATGTCAACATGTTAGTCTCAAATATTATGTATCACATACACATATGAATTATAATCTAACGATCAAATAACCACAGACACAGCTTTGGCATGTTCCATGTAATTAAAAAATGCTTTAGATTATCATTTGGGATGACATCTCATGTCGTTTTAATCATATTAATCCCCAATAAACCATAGGTCCAAAACCGTTTTGTATAACCTATATAAGTCTTAACCATTTAAAACATATGTATAGGCTTGTTTATTCATCCCGCCTCCTTAAGATAAAATTCATACACCCTTCTTTGGCAGACCCATATTAGAAATGATCGAAAGTTTGACGAGTGTTTTGAAATGGTTGGCTCCTGAGACTTATGTTTCATATCAATTGATTTTAATAAAAATATTTTATCAAAATTGAGTATCTCGAAATTATTACCATGTATCTCATACATGTAAAAGATTTAATGAGTTTGATTTATTTGGATATAACGTTTATTAAGCAAAAAAAAATATGATGCATCTCATACAATCATATGCTAATTTAAATATGATGCATCTCATAAAATCATATGCAATGTAAATATGACGTATCTCATACATTCACATGAACAATTTTGTGTGGTATGGTATAGCCATAGATCTTACTATGATATACGTTAATATCAATAGGTCGTTTGATGTAATCTTCAATAACGCCATTCTTCTTGAAATCCTTGTAAGTAGCTCGTCTCCTTCGTCTTTCTCTTGTAGCTAGAACTATTCTAAACTATATTTTTACATTTAGTAATAGAAACCTCGGGTTACATTCGAGGGGAGTAGGATGAGAAGAGAAATTACAAAAAGATAATAGGAAGGCACGACATATAAGTCGTATTCTGAATATTACGAGATCTGATGCTCGACTGCCTAAAAGAAAGAAAGCCCGGTATGGATATAACCATAATTGAATCATCAATCTAATTGATTTAGTACGGCTATACCACCCACGATGCATAAACCATTTAAGCATTCATAAGCGCATATAATATATAAAATGTACTAAATATCGACTATTGATAAGTTATATAATATATAAAATATGTCAAATATCGACACTCGATAAGAAATAAAGTTCTGAGGGCCAAAACATCAAACCGGCTAAAACGGGAAACAAATTTCCAGGAATACACGAAGAAAATGAGGCCGAAACGGGTCCGGAAGTGGCCTGGACCATGGTCCGAACAGCCTGGATCGCGGTCCCTTGATCAAATATATATTTATACAACATTGGAATCAAAATATAATTATGTTCATATGAATTTTTTAAAGGAGCATAATCTTTACATACACAATTTTGTGTTCATATGCACCTCTTAAAATTCATAATCCTAACATAAAATTATATGTAGATCAAATCATATGTTCTTTGATTTTTGGATTATTAGTAGAACTAAATCATCACATGAATCTCCATATATCAAAGAACCATATATATCAAGATCAAACATATAAATCAAAATATATATATCACCATATACATATTAAGATATGAATTATATATATATATATATATATATATATATAGAGAGAGATCGAAACACAAATCTATTAAAATTATATATATCACCATATATATAAATATACGTAGATAAAATTTATATATCATATATATAAACATCATACATCACATATATGAACATCATATATCAACATATATGAAAACCAAAACAATGAAAACATACTAGTCGCTCCTATACCACTATTGGGTTTTTATCGAACTAATAAGATTTATGATCTCATCATATATCGAAATAGTGCAGCGGAAGTATAAATATAATATCTAAAACCCTCTGAGGATCCAAGTATATTATCAAAGTACGAAGAACAAGATTGTTACCTCTTGTAGCGTGTTTTCAATCGAGCCTTCTAGAGACATTGCAAGAAGCGAGCGTCCTCTACAGTATCCACACAACGAACAAATCCCAAGCGTCTAACGGATTTCTAGCTGCGATTCAATAAAGATTTCACTTAAATCAATTGAATATAGATATGTTCTTGATTAAGGTAAGAACAAGAACACCAAGAATTTTATTCAAAGGTTCTTGAACTTTGATCTAAAATAACATCTATGAATCTTATTCAATATGTTATTAAAGACCAAACTCACAAGATTATATGAAGATTAGATGAGTATTATAAATACTTTTTATAATCAAAGAATCAATCTTCAAAGATATGAAGATATATTCTTGATCCTTTTGATTATTCAACTCTTGAATATTATCATCAAGACTTTTGAGAGAGAGAAATATCAAAATCATATTTTTTATTCTCTCTACACAAATATGTCTTCACTTGTGATTAAGTCTTGTGTGAGGGTTATCACAAGACTCTGTTATATAGCCCTCTAGATGGCTATGGGTTCACCAACCCCTTTACCAACCATAATCAACCGGAACAAAATAGTTGCTCTGCTCGTTTAAGTGTGTGACCTTGTAGGTTCTAATTAATACGGCAATGAGTATAAAAACAATTTTATGACTCATAAATCATAAGCGGCCTCCAGCTAGACATTATGATTACCCGTATTAAAGAATTAATTCGACGGAATGAACGAAATCTCATTACTGTATAATATTTAATCCTCTCGTCGCATGATATCCTAATTAAGCATGAGGCATGGATAAGTTGACTAATTAATATTCTTGATCTCAAGTTACAATTATCCAATTCAAATATTTATCAATAACTCTTTATTGATCAATTTGAGCATGGCCATGCATTAAACGATTTAACTTATCAAGGGCCCGTGGATATCTTCTCCGTTTTATAGGAGGGACAAGTCCCCTCTGGACAAACTACCTTCCTCTGCATAAATCATACCGTATCCAATCACAAACTGTATGGTCCCTTGTTACAGAAGATGTTGGTATTGTGTTAAAATACGATACTCATTACGTAGGAATTGTAGTGTCTTTAGGTAATTAGGACTTAAATTATATATAACAATCAGAGGAATTATATTGACTTAATCCATATATAATTCTCTTTGTTAGGTCATATCCAATATGATGTCTCTACATGTATCTATGACGTAATATAACATCTCATGTTCATGATCAGTAAAACATAGCCATTGTATCACTATCATACTAGTAATCATATTACTAGGGATCTAGAATAAATATTCTTTAATGCTTTAATGAGCTTTACTATCAAGTCACATACTTGATGATCGTAAGCAAAATATTAATTCAATAATCAATATTATATAATAATAAATGTCTCCACATTATTATTAAACAGTAGACTTAGAGCATTATACTAACACCTTCCCTAGCCTCTTTGCGACTGATCCTTACACCGGCCTATAGGGCATTGTCGTCGTCGTCCGAGTAAGGGTCAGAGTGGTGGCTGGGTGATGGAGCTTTGTCACTGGACTGTGACTTCCCTTTGAGCCTAGACTTTTCTTTTTCCATGTAGTAGTTGGAGATTAGGTCGTGGAAAAAGTGATCCTCCCAGCGGATCAGGACTTCGACGTTCTAGGTGTCCTTGACCTCCAGAGCAAATAATTCCTCATCCTTCTAGTCGGCCCAGTGATACAGAGTGTCGTACGGGGCAAGCCTGTAGGACTTCTAGATTTTGAAGCGTTCGTAAGCTTCCTCGATTTGGACATGGAGGAGAGTATTATTTATAATGTCAGTTGGGGAGGGACTCCGTACAGTAGTTGGGTCTACCATCCGGATGGGATCCTCAACAGGTATGGGAGCCTATTGTGGAGAGGGATCCCGAACAGGGGGTGGTATCCTATAGGTATAGGGACTCCGTACAGGGTGGGTACCCTATTTGGAGTAACGGCTTTTGGCTTCGAAGGGGCATCCGACTCGTCGGAACCTTCCTACCTGGAAAACAGTTGGTCATCCATCATAGCCACCACAGGCTCAGGATCTGCTGTTTTAGCAGCAACTATTTCTTCCAAAGGGGTTGCGCCCTATGAGCTTGGATCAGATATGGGAATAGAAGGAACATCCACAGTGACCGCTTCAGTCACTGTAGTCTCGGCCTTAGAAGACTTATTGGTCTTCTTCTTATCGACAGCATTAGGCGAACGGCTATCGAAAACACTTCTCTACCTCTTCTTCTCCTCGCTCTATATCCTCAGAGTGACGTCCCTCAGGTCACTTGAAATCGTCATGCTTTGAGGATGGGGCCACTTAGCAAGCATTGGAGATTTATTGAACACGGTAGGTTTCATCTTACCAATAAACTTTCTGGTGCCAATCTTCTTGGAATCAGCAGACTGTTTCACTCCGCAATAAGTGAGGATGTAATTCAGGATGACGCTGAAGGATTTCTTTGCATATTTAGGCTTAGCAGCCTCTTCCTGAACTCTTTTCAACAGAATTTGACACTAGTTCACCTTCTCTCCAGACATGATGGCCACTATCATTCTGAAGTGGAGGTTGGTGCACATTTCAAAGGCTCATGTTCGGTTTTCAACAATCCGGAAATAGAAGTCGTGTAGATAAACATAGGGCAGATTAAAATTTTTCTTGTGACATGAGGGGTGGACATTTTTAGCCCTCTCATCGCCAGTGAAAAGCTTCCAGTAGGCTATCAGTAGGCTTTCCGACCCGAAGGTCTCTTACTCTTCTATTTTCAGGCCATTAAACGGTAGCTTGTACAACTTCTCCAACAGTTCTCTGTTCACAGAGATCTCAGTCCCTTGAACCATCGCAGAGATGTCAGAAATCTCACCCCCTCTCCTATGACATGAGTACTTGAATGAGGCATCCAAGTAGAACCCCTCCACGATCTACTCGTCGTAGATATCAGCATGGTGACTAGCAAGGCGGTACAGCCCCTGCTGTTTCACCCTGGAAACAACCATCTCCATTCCAACGAAGTCTTCTCCTTCAAGGTCGGTTCTTTATATTATAATGGACCTGGAGAAGATATATGAGAAGTCGACATTCTGCAGATGAAAAGGTGTGAAGTAACAGAAAATCACACAAAAAAAATGCAGAAAATTGCAAAAAATGTAAACTGTTTGCTTAAGGCTCATTTAATGTGTTGAAAGCGTAAAGAGTTTAAGGGAGCAAAACACAGTCCTTTTATAGGATGCAGGGAAGATTAGGGCTATAAAGTGAACAGTCAGATTTAAGGGATGGGAACCGTCTTTTAAAGAACATGCAAGATGGATTCAGAGTAACTAGTACATTTGATCCATCTGTTTTTGAAATGATGACTGGTCCCACTTCTGACAGTTCGTCTTCCCCTATTGCATGAAACGGTGGTTTGAAATTGTTGAAATCGCGGTATTTGAGGCAATAAAGTCCAGGTGTCTTTAAAGCCATTAAAGGATAAGACGTTTGAATTTTTAATTAGGGCACGTAGACCTAAGATGTTTTCTATACGAATAAAATAGTATTATAATATTAATTGACATCCTACAGTATATGTGCTGTATCCGCGAGAATACAGCGCTCCCCCTTAAAAGGTACATACAGGATTCAATTCTTACACCAATTTTGGATTACTTTATTCATGGGTTGTGCTGTATTCCCCCTTAATTAATGCACATGTCAACTGTAGGAAGGTTTCATGCCTTCTTTCTCCTACAGTAAGATCTGACTTGTTCTGAGTATACAATTAATTAAAATAGATATTGTATTCTTGGGTCTTACAGCATTCCCCCTCAATTGATGAGTAGTGATGGCTATAGTATTCCCAATTCTTGATGAATCATGCAGAATCTGGTTGTGCTTAGTGGTTTTGTAAAGATGTCGGCCAATTGAATATCTGTATGAATTTTCTCGATTCGAACATCCTTATTCTCAACATGATTCCTAATGAAGTGATGCTTCATATCAATATGCTTAGTTCGCAAGTGCAATACAGGGTTGTGCGTTATTGCAATTGCACTCGTGTTGTCGCACATGATTGGCGTCTCACTGGCACTGATTCCATAATCCTGTAGCTACTGTTGCATCCAGAGAATCTACATACAACAACTTCCAGCGGCATAGTATTCTGACTCAGTTATAGAAATTGAGTTGGCCGATTGCTTCTTACTGAACCATGACACAAGTCTAGGTCCAATAAAATGATAAGTACCGCCTGTACTCTTCCGATATAACTTATAACCTCCGAAATCCGCGTCGCTGTAGTTAACCAAATCGAATCCTCCTTCCTTAGGATACCAAAATCCTACATCAATTGTTACTTTCACGTACTTAAGGATCGTTTGGCTGTCGTGTAATGTGACTCCTTTGGTGACACTTGATACTGAGCACACACTCTACAGCAAATTAGATATTTGGCTTGTTATCCGTTAGGTACAGGAGTGAGCCTATAAGCTTCTTGTAGAGTAATTGATTAACTGGCTTTCCAGCTTCGTCAGCATTAATTTGCGTGGAAGTGCTCATGGGGGTTGATGAGGATTCGGAGTTGTTCATCCCAAACTTGTTGAGCAACTCATTGCTGTACTTTTCCTAGTTGATGAAGATTCCTGTAGGCAATTGCTTAACCTTCAATCCTAGGAAATAATTAAGTTCTCCCATCATACTCATTTCAAATCTGCTTTGCATGATATGAGAGAACTTTTGACATAAAGCAACGTAGTAGAACCAAATATAATATCATTGACATATATTAGCACCATTACCAGGTCATCACCTTCCTGTATCTTAAATAGTCTTGTCCACAGCACCTTTCTCAAATCCGTTGTTGATAAGGTATAGGGACAGGGTTTCATACCAAGCTCTAGGTGCTTGATTAAGTCCATACATAGCTTTCATAGTCTGTATACTAGGTCTCCGCCTTCAGTGTTGACAAACCCTGGTGGTTGTTCAACATAGACTTCTTCAGCGAGATCTCCATTCAGGAATGCGTTCTTAACGTCCATTTGATGTACTATAAAGCTCTTATCGGCGGCAAAATCAAGAAATATCCTGATGGCTTCTAGTCTGGCTACAGGGGCAAAACTCTCATCATAATCTATGCCTTCTTCCTGTTTGTAGCCTTGTGCGGCTAGACGGGATTTGTTCCTGATAACAAGTCCATTCTCATCCTTCTTGTTTCTAAATACCCATTCAGTTCCAATTAAAGCTTGATGTTCTGGCCTGGGTACTAGATACCATACATTGTTTCTTTCAAAACCATTAAGCTCTTCTTCCATAGAAGTGATCAAGTGAGAATTATTCAAGGTTTTATTGGTCAAAACATATTCGGATTGTGCTAAGAATATAACTAGGGTGAACATAACTAGTCTCCTAATTTTAGTTTGAGATTTCCATATAGTAAATGGATATTTCTCAGAATCGGTCTCTTTTGCCGCACACAGTACAGTTCCTTGGTAATCTGTATTCTTCTTTGGGTAGATACACCATCATCAATATCACCCATAATCAACTCCTGTGGATGATCTCTCAAACATTTCCTGCCAAGTTCCAATTCGGCATCCCCTAATGTATCTTGTGGTGTTGTAGTCTCGGCTTTAGCTTGTACAGCATCGCCTTCGACTACTTGTGATCTTAGAGCTGTGGGATTTATTTCTAAGTCTACGACAGGCATTATTGGAGTTTGAGGGTCATCAATGGAGAGTGTTCGGATATTCTGGGTTAAGTCTTCTACTCCTGTTAGATCAAAGTGAGGTTCATCGAACATTACATGGACAGATTCCTCTATGGTCAGCTTCCTTTTATTAAAGCGCCTGAAGGCTTTACTGACAGATGAATATACTACAAATATCCCTTCATCCGACTTTTCGTCAAAGGTATTGAGTTGATCTTTCCCATTATTCAGAACATAAAATCTGCATCCAAAGATATGAAAGTATGCAACCAATGGAGTTTTATTATTCCATACCTCATAGGATGTTTTGTTATGATGCTTGTTTCTGATATAGAGGTTTTGTGTGTAACACGGCGTATTTGTTGCTTCTCCCCAGAAACTCTACGGAAACTTGCTTGCATCTATCATGGTTCTTGTTGCTTCCTTAAGCGTCATATTCTTTCGCTCGGCAATAACATTTTGTTAAGGAGTCTGGGATGCTGAGTATTCGTGTTGTATTCCATTGCCCGAACATTATTGCTCTATAGAGTGATTTGAGAACTCAGTACCTCTGTCCGAACGAATGGACACGATACTAAACCCTTTCTTGTTCTGTATCTTTCTCAGGTGCTCTGGCAACCTTGTTGTGGTTTCTTTCTTCTTGCTTAAAAAGATTGTCCAAGCATACCTGGAAATATAATCAAAAATAAAGAGACAGTATTTCTTACCTCCCAAACTTACAAGATCTAGAGGGCCGTAGAGGTCCATGTGTAGCATATCCAGAACCCTGTGGATGGATAGGTATTATTTGCCTTTCAAGGTGGTTTTAACTTGTTTGCCTTTCTTACAGGGTCCACAGACACTGTCTTTATGGAAAGACACATCGGTCAAACCTATAAACATTCCCTATCTGGCGAGTTTGTCGATTGTCTTAAAGTTGATATAAGACATCCTCTTGTGCCATATCCAGCTTTGATCTACAGTGCCTTTAGCAACAAAACACGGAATAGTGGATCTCGTAGGCTTCCAGTCAGCAATATAAATATTACCTGCTCTGCTTCCTGTAAGAACTATTTCTTTGGTCTTGATGTCCTTCACTCTATAGTGATTTATATAGAATTTGACCGAGAATTGTTTGTCACAAAACTGGCTGATACTAAGTAGATTGTACTATAGGCCTTCAACATAGGCTTTGTCAGTAAATTTGAACTTTCCTACAAGCAGGGTTCCCTTACCTCTTATTCTTGCTTTGGACTTGTCACCAAAGCGCACATTTGGACTGCGGCCTTCTACATAATCTCACAGCTTGCTGATATCTCTCCTGTCATGTGCCGAGAACATCCGTTGTCAAAATACCATGTCCTTCTCTTTGATATCCTGTGAGCAAAGAATTTAAGTAGATTTAGGTCCCCTTTGATTATTGGGTCCATGTATGTTAGTGTCTTTTGGTACCCAAATTTCCCTAACAGTAATTGGTTTGTTGTAGGTTTCTTTTGGTCTTGTCTTGTGATTTCTACATGGGGCATGCATGTGGTTGTTGTAACCTTGATTATTATGCATGTAGAATCTAGGGTTATAATTCCAGTACGATTGCCGTCTAGGAGGTGGAGCCATTTTCCTTGACCTTACATATTGCATTTTGGGTCTCCAATTGGATTCCCAGTGTTGTTGTCGATACTGCGCGGTGACCTGCTTTCCAGATGGATAACAGGGATCCTGTATCCAATATCTAGGCGCACTGTATTATTGGTAGTACTGTGGTGCTCGCCTTTGATATCTAGAAATGGCCTTCTTTCTGAATGGTTGTTGGCGCTTTTTATATGCTCGGGGAGCATGCTGCCTTATAGGTTTAGGAGGCTGAGGTTTCCGCTGTCTGTGGTATGAATTTGGTGACGGAATCACATTCTTTACTGCATGAGGGGCAGCTGTATCCTTTGCAGTACGTGGGGTCTCTTCAAGTACAAGAATGGTTCCACACCCCTGACAAATACCGTACTAGTCTTTCCCTTATGGGAGAATGAGTCATATCCTAAGCCACGTTTATCATGGTCATGCTGCCCAGTGCTTAGAATTTCTTCCATCCGTCTAGAATATTTCTTAAATCATTTAAGAATGGTCTCTAATTCTCCTTCTCGCTTATCGAGAGTTTTTACTTTGGCTTCAAGTAAAGCAATATCATTTGTCTTGCTCTCATTATGAGACTTAGCCTCATTTAGATCTTTGGGAAGTTGATGATTGCTTTCCATGAGTTTTTCAAAAGTAACTTTGCTGTTTTCGCAATCAATAGATATATTTTCATAGTTATTCTTCAGCAAGTCATTTTCATCTTTCAGCTCAAAGTTTGAAACTTCGAGCTGTATGTTTTCTCGTTTTAAAGTCTCATGGGCCTTTTGAATGTTTTTGAATTCATTCATCATATTTCCAAAGGTATGCGATGAATTTACAAAAATAGTTGAATCTGAACTTACTTCATCATCGCTATCCTCACCATCCTATATTTCTTTAGCCATAAAGCACATATATGCCTTATCCTCGATCTCATCGTCGGAGGAGTCACTGTCAGTGATTGTGTGAAGGAATTCCTCATTCTTGTTCGGGCGAGGCTTATGATTCACCAATCATGGCCTTGAGCTTGTTTTTTCCAGACACGTCCTCTTTCGTCCTTTTCTTGTTGCTCAGCTTCTGGAAACTTTTGAACTTTCGGATGTGGACACTTATTTGCATAATGTACGGGTTTCCTACAGTTATAACATAATTTAGAATCACTGGATGAAGGAGATTCAAAACTTACCTTGTGTAGAGGCTTGGTCCTGTAAGGAGTTTTCTCGACATTTTGATTAAATTTTTTAACTTGTGCATAAGTAGGGCCATTTCATCTTGTGACAGGATGTCATCATCATTGTCTGCAGTCTTGTGAGCTGATTTGGATGTGCTAGGTGCAGAGCTGTGTCTCTTGTCAGGTACAGTAGCTAGTGCTGTAGTCTTGGTAGGTGACTCTTCGGCCTTTTCTCTCCTGTTAATATCATACTCAAAAGCTTTGAGGTCATAGAAGAGGTCAAACGTAGAACTATCGTTAAGATTATAATATATACACATAGACATAGTCTTAATGTCCCATGGGGAAGGGAGTGATCTAAAGATTTTTAAAAAATCTGCTTTTGGGTATACACTTTACCCAATGCTTCAAGTTCACCGACAATGCCAATGAATTTGAGGTCAAGCTCCTCAAGCTTTTCGGAAGATTTCATTTCAAAAGATTCGAACTGCTGAATAAGTTTAGAATTTTTATTTTCTTTCGAGAGCTCAGTTCCCTCGCAAATTAACTTGAGTTTCTCCCATATTTCTTTGGGTGTCTTACACCTCTTTACCTTAGAGAATGTGCCTTTATGGAGTGACAAACAACACATTCTTAGCAACATTGTCGAGCTACGCACGCTTGCGATCGTCCATTACCCATTGCTCTCGCTCCTTCTCGGCATTTCAGCGTGAGGCTGTCCTTCTATCCTCGGGATAAGATTGACCTTCATTATCTTTATTGGACCTTCCTGGATGACGAATATCATTTCCTCGTGCATGGCTGCAAGATGAGCCTCCATCCTAATCCTCCAGTCATCAAACTCATTAATGTACAACATAGGAACTTTGTTTATCATAGAGGTGTCCATTTAATGTTGTGATAGGCAATCCTGTACCTTGTTTTGATAAATGTCAACATACAGCAAAATTCCGCACGGCAAGTTATCTAGTCAACATACAGCAAGCTATCTCAAGAATATTTGCCATCATACAACAAAGGATTCGATATACTGCTAAGTATGGAAGCTGTCTTGAATCTTCATACAGCACATGCCATATAGCATGGGAGATAGTCTACAGCGTTAAAGTTTACAGCTAACAGCAATAAGCCGTATTACGCTGGACATAGCATACAGGCTGAGTGTTAGGATAATAAACACTTATCCAACATGACTAAAGACCGTTGAGAAGGAATCTACTTTAAACGCTAAAGTCAGAACGTCATTTGAAAGAAGTATTTTAAATACTGACTGGATAAAGTATTTAAATACCAACCGACAAGGATCTTCAGACAAGGAGCAAAATCCGGATCTAGTTCTTGAAAGTCAATCACCAATCAGAATGGATCTCAGCTCACCAACCCAGCCAACAGACATATTTATAACGGATCTATTTGAAGGTTATAAATTGTCCATGCAAGAGGACCTTGCAAATACAACGATGACATATATACAATTGACTGATCATACACTGAAGAATCTCAACTAAAATCGAACGACTAAATATTCATTATCGTCAAATCAAAGCTTATAAGAGCAAGTATATTTCTTCAAGCATATATCTATATCCGAAGAGAAGAAATATACTCAGTCACCAAGAACAGCACATCATCGGCTAAAGATCATCGTGTTCAATCTGGTGTTCTAAACCTGTTACTTTACCATTTTACCTTTGAGTAAAACTTATCCCTGTGTGGACTAAGAAAGTTATTCTGACCTGTGTGGGACGAATAGGATGGAGCTTCAATCTGTGTGATAAGAAGTAATTCAAGAGACGCCATCAATCAATCTGTGTGAACAGTTGAAAGCGACAGTCTTTGTATCAATCTGTGTGAACAATACAAGGATAGGTTTGATTTTAGTCACGTAGTTGTGTACGTAGTGATTATAATAAATATTTTACTCCTGTGTGGAGGACCAGTGGACATAAAGGGTTTTACCTCGAACCACTTCAAATACTGTGTTATTTACCTTCTACCTCTATTGTTTTCATTACTGTGGTTACTTATAAGTATACATTGCATACCCTGTATGCACCAAGCTACCAGGAGAAAACCTAGTTGCTGTATTTACAGCAACTCACTTAAACGAGCTTCCACTATGCACTGTTATTTGAAAATCGTACAGCTTGTTGTACTAACACTTTTCTAAGCTGTATTATGTACTTAGTGTCCAACAAGTGGTATCAAAGCGGTTGATTCTAAAAAGAATCAGTCGTATTTTTTACCGAATCAGATCCAAAATCACACATTCTTTTGAAAACAGTATTATCTTTCCTATTCTTACTCATGGATACCTCACTGATAAATAAGGTTCCTATGTTTTCTATTAACGAGTTTGATGATTGGAGAATTAGGATGGAGACTCATCTTGCAGCCATTCACGAAGAAATGATTTTTGTCATTCAAGATGACCCCATAAAGATTATGAAGGTTAATCCTGCTCCAAGGATTGAAGGTCAAGCTCATGCCGAGATGCTAGAGAAAGAGCGCGAGTAGTGGACAACTGATGACCGGAAGCGCACGAACCTCGAAAATGTAGCTAAGAATACTCTATTTGTCACTCTCAATAAAGGCACATTCTCAAAGGTAAAGAGCTGTAAGACAGCCAAGGAAATCTGGGATAAACTCAAGATGATCTGTGAGGGAACTGAGCTCTCAAAGGAAAATAAAATTTCAAAACAACTCAGCAATTTGAATCATTTGAAACGAAATCATCTGAAACTCTTGAGGAACTTGACCTCAGATTCACTGGCATTGTCGGTGAACTTGAAGCATTAGGTAAAGTGTATACCCAAAAGGAGAAAAATTTGAAAATATTTAGATCACTCAATGCCCGATGGGACATAAAAACCACAGTTATGTGTGTGTCATGCAATCTCAATGACATCTACTTTTGACCTCTTCTGTGACCTAAAAGATTTCGAGTATGACATTGACAAGAGAGAGAAGTCCAAAGAGTCACCTACTAGGACTACAGCATTATCCGCTGTATCCAACAGGAGACATAGCATGCCCAGCACATCCAAATCTGCCTACAAGAATGCTGACAGTGACGATGATATCCTGTCACAAGATGAAATGGCCCTGCTCATACACAAATTAAAGAAATTCATCAAACAGTCTGGAAAGACTGCATACAGGTCCAAGCCTTTTCACAAGGTAAGTTCTGAATCTTCTCCATCTGGTGATTCTAATCTATGTTATAATTGTAGGAAACCGGGACATTATGTGAATAAGTGTCTGCATCCTAAAGTCCAAAATTTGCCGGAGGCCGAGCAACAAGAAAAGGACGAAAGAAGGCGTGCTTGGAAGAACAAGCTCAAGGCCCTGATCGGCGAATCAGAAGCCTCGCCCTCTCAAACCAAGACCGAGGAATGTCTTCAGGCGGTTACTGATAGTGACTCATCCGATGATGAGCTCGAAGATAAACCATACATGTGCTTTATGTTTAGAGATATTGAAGACGATGATGAGGCAAGCTCAACATCCAATATTTCCATTAATGCATCTCATACTTTAGAAATTATGATGAATGAATTTAAAAACATTCAAAAGGCCCATGAGACATTAAAACGAGAAAACATATAGCTCGAAATTTTTAACTTAGAGCTGAAAAGATGAAAATGACTTGCTAAGAAATAATTACGAAAATATGTCTATCAATTGTGAAAATAGCAAGATCACAGTGGAAAAACTCATGGAGAACAATCATCAACTTGATCACGATCTAAATGAGACCAAGTCTCATAGTGAGAGTAAGACAAATAATTTCGTTCTGCTCGAAGCCAAAGTAAAAATTCTCGAGAAACGAGAAGGAGAACTAGAGACCATCTTGAAATCTTTCGAGAAATCATCTAAAAGGATGGAAGAAACTCTGAGCATTGGTCAACATGCTCATGATAAAAGTAGCTTAAGATACAACTCATTCTCCAATAAAGGGAAAACTAGTACAGTGTTCGTTAGGGGTGTGGAACCCATTCCTGTACCTGAGGAGACCCCAAATCCTGTAAAGGTACCTATTGCACCGCGTACAGCAAAGGCTTCCATTCCGCCACCAAAGTCATATCACAGACAACGGAATCCTTAGCCACCCAGAACTGTAAGGCGTAACCTGCATACTCCCCGAGCATATCAAAAGCGCCAACATCCGTTCAGAAAGAAGGTTGTACCCACATATCAAAGGCCCATGCAGCAGTACTTCCAACAGTACAGTACGCCTAGATACTGGATACAGGAGCCTTGTTACCCATCGAGAAATCAAGTCGCCGCATAATATCAGCAACATATTTGGGAATCCAACTGGAGACCCAGGAGGCAAGCTGTAAATCCGAAGAAAATGGCTCCACCTCCAGGACGGAATTCGTACTGGATTAATAATAATAACCCTGAATTTTACATGCATAATAATTGTCAAGGTTACAAAGACTACGTGCCTTCCCCACATAGACATCACAAGAACGGACCTAAATTAACCTACAGCAAGCCAATTGCTGTCAGCCAAATCTGGGTACCAAAAGGCACTAACATCCATGGACCCAACATACAAAGGGGACCTAAATCTACTTAATCTCTTTGTTACAGGACATCAAAGAGAAGGACATCTGGTACTTTGATAGTGGATGTTCTCGGCACATAACAGGAGATATAAGTAAGATGTCAGATTATGTATAAGGTCACGGTCCAAAAGTGCGCTTCGGTGATAAATCCAAAGGAAGAACAAGAGGGAAGGGAACCCTGCTTGTAGGAGAATTCAAAGTCACCAATGTAGCTTATGTTGAAGGAATATAGTATTATCTACTTAGTATTAGCCAGTTCTGTGACAAACAGTTCTCGGTGAAATTCTATATAGGTCACTGTAGAGTCAAGAACATTCTGACCAAAGAAGTTGTGCTCACATGAAGCAGATCAGGTAACATGTATATTACTGACTGGATGACTACGAGCTCTACAATTCCTTATTTTGTTGCCAAAGGCACTGCAGATCAAAGCTGGCTATGGCACAAGAGGATGTCGCATGTTAACTTCAAGACGATCAACAAGATCGCTCGATAGGGAATGGTTTGAGGTTTGCCTGTCAGAAAGGCAAACAAATCAAGACCACCCTGAAAAGCAAATACTACATATCCACTCATAGAGCTATAGAAATGCTACACATGGATCTCTACGGTCCTGTAGACCCGATAAGTTTGGGAGGTAAGAAATACTATCTCGTTATTGTTGATGATTATTCCAGGTATGCTTGGAGAATCTTCCTGAGCAAGAAGAAGGAAACCACATTAAAGCTGCCCGAGCACCTAAGAAAGCTTCAGAATGAGAAAGGGTTGAGTATCGTGTCCATTCGTTTCGACAGGGGTACTGAATTCACTAACCACTTCATAGAGCAATACTGTTCGGATAATGGGATACAGCACGAATACTCAGCTGCCCGAACACCTCAACAAAATGGTGTTGCCGAGCGAAAGAATAGGACACTCAAGGAAGCAACAAGAACAATGATTGCCGCAAGCAAGTTGCCGCAGCGTTTCTAGGGTGAAGCAACAAATACAACATGTTATACACAAAACCATTGTATCATCAACAAACATCACAACAAAACAGCATACGAGGTATGGAACAACAAAACTCCATTGGTTTCATATTTCCACATATTCGGATGTAGATGTTATGTTATGAACAACGGGAAGGATCAACTTAGAACCTTCGAAGAGAAGTCGGATGAAGGGATATTTATAGGATATTTCTCTATCAGCAAAGCTTTCAAGATCTGTAACAAACGGAAGCTGACAGTCGAGGAATTGGTACATGTAGTGTTCGACAAATCTCACCATGAACCTAAAGGAGTAGAAGATCTTACTCAGAGTATCTAACAACTCTCCATTAATGACCCTCCAACTCCAACAGAACCTGTCATTGACTTAGAAATCAACCCCGCAGCTGTAAGAACAGAGGTAGTTGAAGCAGATGATGTACAAGCTGGAGCTGAAACTATAGCAACACAACAAGATACAGTACGGGACACGGAACTAGAACCCGACAGAAGATGGTTGAAGCAGATGTTGTACAAGCTGAAGCTGAAACTACAGCAACACAACAAGATACAGTACGGGACGCGGAACTAGAACCCGACAGAATATGGTTGAGAGATCACCCACATGAGTTAATCATGGGAGACATTGATGGCGGAGTATCCACCCGTAGAAGAATACAGAGTACACAATGAATTGTACAGTGTGCGCAAGAAGAAACCGAATTTGAGAAATCTACATTTCCTGTATGGAAATATCAAGCTGAACTTAGAAGACTTAATATGTGCACCATCGCGGTATTCTTAGCTCAATCAGAACCTGTTTCTACCAAAAAAGCTCTAAATAATTCTCACTGGATTACATCTATGGAAGAAGAGCTTAATGGTTTTGAAAGAAACAATGTATGGTATCTAGTACCCAGCCTAAGCATCAAGCCGTGATTGGAACTAAATGGGTATTTAGAAACAAGAAGGATGAGAACGGACTTGTTATTAGGAACAAATCTCGTCTAGTCGCACAAGGCTACAGACAGGAAGAAGGCATAGACTATGATGAAACATTTGCCCCTGTAGCCAGACTAGAAGCCATTAGGATTTTCTTAGCCTTTGCCGCCCATAAGAGCTTTATTGTATATCAAATGGATGTCAAGAGCGCATTCCTGAATGGAGACCTCGCCGAAGAAGTCTATGTTGAACAACCACCAGGGTTTGCCTGTTAGGAGTATGCCCTCGAATGCCACTCAGAGGTTGTTGAGTGAGGGCATTGTACTTGTGATTATGTAAACTATTTATATAAGGCAAATGAATGTTTCTTTATTTACTGGTAGTTACTGGCATCCCTAACTCGTAAATATACATATAGAAACTAGTCCGTGTATTTGAGAGCAAAACGTTCCACTCCTTATTGGATAAGGGGGTCGGCACTGGAAAGGTTTATAGCTCAAATACTTAATCGTTCGCAAATCAATGAAACTTGACTGGGCGTTAAGTTTATGTGAAGACTTGTATGACGTGTTCTTTGACATGGAGAGTGCCTGTCGAACGCTAATGGTTAGTGGGAGCACACGTTATAGGTATGCTAATTGGATTAGTACACTCGAACCGACTCACCCTCGATTCGTCGCACGGATTTCACTCCGGGACAGTCAATGACGGAATCGAAAGGTTGTGATAGGTATTCGTGAACCTTCGACTTGAGGATTTAGTAGGGATGTACTTGTGACGTCAAGATTTTCATTAGAGTAGTTCGACCCTGTAAACCGGAAGGCGGGGGTCAACCTCGACGTGCATCTTGACGGGCAAGTAGCAGGTCCTACTGAATACCAAGATAGAATTCTTTCTCCCGTTAGTGAGCGGGTTATATGTCCTATGCGGTTATTGACAAATGAGATCATAAGTCTTTGGCCAAAGCATTGGAGCTAGTTGTATTAGATACACGACAACTCGATGATCTCGATTTGCATTAACGCATGCATAGCTTCAAGTACAGATGGGGTTTGACTGACCGTGACCCTATAACTTGATCGGGACATTTGAAAGAAGGGTTTATACGTATACTGGTATTCACGACAGAATGGTTCTTGAATGATCCCAATCATTCGTTCTCAGTTGGGGTACAGTGTAGGCCTCCAGGCTGGCTAGGTGGTGCTACTACTCTTTGGTTCCTCCCATTGCTGACTGAGACGGACCTACCGAGTCGCGCATTAGGATTGACGACGGAATGAATCAAGCTAATTCTCTCATTATGTGTATTAGATATTGGATATCCAAATTTGGGACATTAGATGTCTAAATCGATTTATTAGATAAATTGATTTACGGCCTAATGAATTAAATATATCACTGGGTGATTAATTTAATTCATGGATATAATTATTTCTTAGAGAAATTAATTATGTTATAATGTATTTGATATGATGAAATTAATTGGATTAATTAAACTATACAAATACATCGGGACGGAATTGGAGTTTATCTGTTTGGACTCTCGGGAGTCCGAAACGAACCGAACTCATCCGTTTCTCCATGGGCCGCCCCCCCTTTTCTAGCCACCTTCCTTTTGGACTTATGTCTTCATTATTTAATGAATGATAATTGTGGAGGTGGGGTTAGATTCCCACATGCATGAGTTGTTACATGTGGGAGAAGTTGAATAAGAGGGATGAAGACATCTTTCATTGATCCACTTTTGTTCCCATTCGTGAAAGTGAGATTGAGAGAGAGAGAGAGAGAGAGAGAGAGAAAAACCATTTTCTCAATTATCTCCATCTTCTTCATTCACTTCTTATTCATTTTTTCTTGGAGAAAAATTGACAGAAAATCATATAGAGAGAGTAAGATTAAAACACTTAGAGTGTAGTAATCTTTACTTATATAGCTTCATCACTTAGCTCTAGCCGTATCCTCGGAGGATAGCAAGGTGATCGTCGTTCCGGTTGTTTCTCCGGCTCGTGGCAAGTAGAGACGCGGTGCTTTCGGCGTTGGATCGTTCAAGAGCTTGGGGAATAGCTCAAGAGAAGGTTATCCATCTAATCAACGGACTACAAGGGTGAGTTTCTATATCTCTTGTGAATTCATTTTTGATATTCGTATATACGTAGCTCGATCGATCCTCGTAGGGATTCGGATCGAATTAATTTTCGTTTTACCGCTTCCGCTGGGCCTTCGTTTTAGGCACCGAATCCCAACATTGCCAACACAAAAGTCGGAGACCTTGTATACAGGCTATGGAAAACACTGTATGGACTTAAGCAATCACCTACGGCGTGGTATGAAACCCTGTCCCTGTACCTTACTAATAATGGATTCGAGAAAGGTGCTGTAGAGAAGACTCTGTTTAACATACAGGAAGATGATGACCTCATGATGGTTCAAATATACGTAGATGATATTATATTTGGTTCCACTAACCTTGCTTTATGTCAAAGGTTCTCTCATATCATGCAAAGTAAATTTGAAATAAGTATGATGGGCGAACTTGGTTATTTCATAGGATTGCAGGTAAACCAGTTACCTACATGAATCTTCATCAACCAAGAAAAGTACAACAAGGAGCTACTCAACAAGTTTGGAATGAATAACTCCAAATCCTCGTCAACCCCGATGATCACTTACTTGCAAATTAGTGCTGACGAAGCTGGAAAGCCGGTTGATCAATCACTCTACAGGAAGCTAATAAGATCACTCCTGTACCTAACATCTAGCCGGACCGATATTCAGTTTGTTGTAGGAGTGTGTGCTCGGTATCAAGTAGCACCTAAAGAATCACACTTCACAACAGCCAAATTAATCCTGAAGTACGTCAAAGGAACAGTCGACGCAGGACTAAGGTACCTAAAGAAGGCGTATTTGATTTGGTTGGGTACAACGACTCGGATCTCGGAGGTTGCAATCTAGATAGGAAGAGTACAAGCGCTACTTGTCACTTTCTTGGATCTAGACTTGTGTCCTGGTTCAGTAAGAAACAATTGGCAAACTCGCTTTCCACAACTGAATCGGAATACTATGTTGCTGGTAGTTGCTGTATACAGATCTTTTGGATGCAACAACAGCTATCAAACTATGGAATCATTGCCAAGGAAACACCAATTATGTGCGATAGCACGAGTGCAATTGCAATAACGCACAATCCTGTTATAATGCCCCGGACTTTTATATGCATAAATTATTATAACCTCAAGTGCGACATTAGGGTTTTGCATTCACAAATAATAAAATTCTGACTAATGGAATAAGTTTAGAACTATTTACACGTTCTAAATTCAGAAATCGGATGTTCGGTTATCTGGTAGGGATTCTCTTTTGATTTTGATTTTATGTGTCGATAGACAGAATCGTGCCATCACCTTCTATATACACTACTTTTACGTTGCGAGTACGATTTTCGAATATTACTTTTTAAATTTTCGGGTTTATTTTATGTCAAGTTGTTTTCTCGGATAATTCACGTTCCGTAAATCACGAAACTTTTCTCCGACTTTAAGATATAAGTGCGACACTATAATTTTAGTATATGACATACACACAATACTCGAGTAATTTTATCTGCGGAGGAGCGAAACGTAAAATATTCTTCGACCGATTTATGATGACATCTAGGGCTAACCTAGTACATAAAGGGACATCACCTCCCTTTAATTTTTGCTCCCCACTTCATCTTCTCCCTCTCTTATTCTCACTTTGCCCCCCACCATTGAAACACCATTGTTCTTCCATTAGAACTCAAGTACAAGCTCATTTTGTGCTTCAAACTTGAAACAATGTTCATATTCAAGTAAGTTACATTTTCCTCTTCATTTCATCCAAGTAGAAATAGGTTTTAGGTAACTTTAAAATTTGGAAAAATATATGAAGAGCTTAGGTTTAATGTCATAATGTCTTGTATGTTGTTTTTAAGTTGATTCTAAGGTTCTTGAAAGTGTTTAGAACAAGATTATTAGGGTTTTATAACCCAATCATGTGTTATTTTTCTTATGATTTTCTTACACAATATGTTGCTATATGATTATATGATGCTATGATTAATTTATGGGATTTTTATAAAATGTTTGGTGTTTTGAAAGGAAGGAAAAATCATGCTTAGTTCAAAAGTAACTTGAAAATTGTGATGATGTATGAAAGGAGTACATGATATGGTTTTGTTAGATTTTTATAATATATTTTGGAAATTTATTTGAAAACAAAGGCATGAAGTTAAATTTATGATGTTGGAAATAGGTTAGATAATATTTGATGTAGTTAAAGAGCATGATATGTAGGGAAGATTTTAAAATCATGTTTAGGTTATTTTTATGTTAGAACCAAAACTTTGATTATCAACATGAGTGTATGTCAATTGTGTTGTTTGATGTTGGTAACAATGATGCTTGATGATACTTGTTAATGATGTTTGAAGGTTTAAAGTTGGGAAATAAAAATGAGTAAGCAGTCATATTTTCAAAAGAAAAGATTATAAAATGGAGTTCGTAATGTCGAGAAGCATGCTTGTATGTCAATTCCTATATGTGTTATAAGTATGATATGCATGATTAGAGTTTACATGTTTAGGGTTTTCGTTGCTAGAAACAAGCTCTAGGTTAATATGATGTTTTTCCCATTTTCGCCAGATATTGACAGTTTCGTTACACTTCACGAAAACGGACATAACTTTCTCCACGTTGGATTTCAAGTGGTTTAGAATACAATATCTATTTCTTATTGTGCATTAACAGAATGCTAATTATTTCCAGCCTTGATGCACATTATGTTATGATTATGTTAAGTGTTTGATGATGGTTTTCGAACCAAGGAATGTGTAATGGAATCGAGTATCGGTTACCATTGTTATTACCTTTATATGTTATATGTTCAGTTAGGCTCTGTAATAGAATCATAGCTTTTATTTTTAAACTTAAGTCGAATGCAAAACTCTAAAGTCCAAACATGTAGATCGAGTTTGTTGTCCGTTAGACTTCGTTATGCTCCAGCGACCGCTAAACTTAGTTGTTTCCGATGAAAGGTGGAGCAGCAGACTAAAGAGTAAGGAATAGTCGAGAATCATTTTACTTGTATTTATTACTTGTCCAGGTGGGCTTTCTATACGAAAATGATTTGATCTTTGCTCTATTTTGATGATATGTTTTACAAGAAATTTATGATTTCAAATGATTATGATGCATAAAAACTTTTATATGGATTCCTATGAACCTATCATTGTTGGCTTTCCAATCTATGAAATGATCGGATCCTGAGCTAGACAAAGGTCACTGGCCAGGGTTAGTGTACATAGTACTCGGGATTGTGAGCTCTCTTCGGAGTGGCTGATCTTGGGGAGTAACGTTCGCGGGAGGTGGCCACCTTCCCCGGCGTAAATTATGGATATGGTGAATCTGATGATATATGCTATGAAATGAAATGATTTAGTAAATATGGGCTTTTTCTTAAAACCACGTGTGTTACTACTTATATACATGATGACAAATACGAAAGCATGTTTTATGTTTTGGTAATATGTTCATGGAGTACGTTGTACTCAGCCCTGTACATGTTTTAACATGTGCAGGTTGAGTAGGGGATGGGACGGAGGGTGTTGAGTTGAAGTCTCTTGTTTACAATCAATGTTAAGCCCTGGTTACATATCTTCATATATGTAACCAACCATGTTTTTCCGCTGCAAACACTCTTTATGATTTTGCTTTCTAAGTCCTGTCATTTGTAATATGCTATGAAGCCTTTTTCTAAACTTCAAGGCTAATATTAATACTATGTATTCTTACCTCGGATTCTAAGTCATTCCCACAGGATTGATTCCCATTCATGATGCTTTGATAGGTTATTCATGGAAATCCACCCCTATTCCTTATGAAATGTATGTTTCCCCCTTTTTTTCCCAGTTCTTAACTCCTACCCCGGGTCACGCTCCGGCTGTGCTGTCCTAGGGATAAGGGGCCGTGACAAAATGCTATCAGAGCGGTTCGTTCGCTCTGAGTCTATGTTCTTTCAAGCGAATTTTAGTTCGATTCTCTAAATTGATTTAAGAATCCATTGTCAACTCAAGACCCCGTCACGTCATGCTCATCAACTGAAGAGTAAGGTAAAAGATTTACTAGTCTTTATGATTCAAACTTCTTTTGCCATGAAAATGTATCTCTTTATGAACTTTTATGAAATGTTAATTATGAACATGTAACACCCCAAAATAGGCGGATATTACAGCGCCGTGGACCCCCAACTGGGACCCACCAGGCGAATGAAACTTAATTAATTAAATAATATAATTGTAGTACCGAACCACATTATATCATTAATTACTCCGATGAGGAGTTTCAAGTACAACACACCCAGGAAAATACAGAATACACGTATATTTTATATGAAGATAAAATATACAACACTAAATGAAAATGAATATCCAAACGGAAATCTGCAGCGGAATTAAAAACGAAGAAAACATGAATGACTGAAAAAGGACTGGGGCACAAGTACAGAAGATTTTCAGGTGCGGAAGGCCATGAGGTCTCTCGAGACTGCTGCAGATCAAATAAAGTTATACCGGATATGGAAGATAGAGGAGAGCAGAAGAAGTAGCATATGACATAAGGGCAATGTAGCGAGCCTATTTAGTTAAGGCGTGAGAGCAAGTTGAAGTGCGGGTAAGGCCAATCGACTATAAGAACTGAGCTTAAGAGAATTGTAAAGGTCATTTTAAAAGAATATTTCTGGTGGTACCATGGAAGGGTAGATGGATTGAGAGCTGGATGCTTACCTTCCTTTACTTTTCCACCTCTCTCGCCGTTTTCTTCATCCAAGACTCTTTCACCTCACCCTACCAACTCCTTTCCAATCCGGATGTCCACAGAGATCCCAAACAGGAAAAGGCTCCCTTCTAGCTTTCCGACAAGATTCAAATCCATCTTTCTTAGGGATTTTGGGATAACTCTTGTTTTCCTTTGGGGCCTTATGTTTAGAAAAAGAGTCCAGGGAAGAGTCCCCAGTGAATGAATAGAAAGAAAAAAAAACGTTACCAATCCCAAACTTGAATATGCGATGCGCTTTCTTGCCGGTCTTTTGCTTTCATACTAGCTTACATCCCGCCCACAGGCCACTCTCTAACCCCCCCTTTTCAGAATTTTTGGACTATGGAATAGACAAAGACAATTTTGTCTATGCCATCAAGAAGGAGAGGATAACGACCCACCCCTATAGTTAGTCACTCTTTTTTTCGACGCTAGGTTTAAAAGTACAGGAAGCATGTAGTAAGAGTTGTTGACCTCATTTCCTTTCTTAGGGGAATCTCTACTCTTGTATTGGATTTGGCATCAAGTTGATATGACGAGTCTTTCTTTCTGCTTTGAGAGAGCTTCAAGCAATTGGTAGGACCAAGAGCCTTTCCGGATTGAGTAGACTAATAAGTCTAATCTTTCCTTCAGCAGAGGTCGCTGCTTGCGAGAAGTGTATGTTTAGCTATATCCTTTAACTAAAACAAATTGTATGTAATAAAGATATGTTCTACTGTATTTCTATGTTCGATCTCTACTTTCCGAAAGCATACTATCATTTCTATCGAGCAAGCTCCATTCATGCCCCGCACACAAGAGTTTTCGGACCATGGAGAACCAGTATCGTACTCTAGGGAGCAAGCTCCATTCATTATGTAATCCTACTTGGGGAGATTGGATTCATTCTGAATTAATGAAAAAGGAATAATTAAAAAGCAAAAGGCATTCCAAAGACCCACACCCCAAGTTCAATATCTTTTTGTCTCCTGATCAGGATTTTCCTACCCTAGAGGTACTTCCCTTTTGGGCCGGTTGTGGGCGAGGAGGGATTCGAACCCCCAACACCGTGGTTCGTAGCCAAGTGCTCTAATAGTCTGAGCTACTGGCCCACCCCATCCCCAGCAGATCTGTTCCCGGGAGTGCCCTCAAAAAAAGGAGACTTTCCTTCCCCCAGCCATGGTGTTAAGCATACTGGCGTCGAGCTACTTTTCCGAAGTAGAAAAATTAGAAGTTAGGTCTATGAAAGGTCATTTAATAGGATATCCAGAGGATTCTATAGACTATTCTACACGCACGAAGATAATAGGATCATCGTTGCTCTACAATCACACTTCCTTGAAGATGAGTTCATTCATGAAGGAGGCACATGTAGGAATATTTCTTTAGAAAAAATAAAACAAACACCAAATGTGAAACATGTACAAGATATTGGAACAGAACCTTCTGAAATACAAACACAACCTCGCAGGCCTAGTAGGGATTCTCATTTACCTAAGAGGTATGGTTATCTACATCAGGAGGACTGGGTCCTCATGATATGATAGAAAGTAGCTGAGAGAATAATCCCTCTATATATGACCAAATGATGGTAGATGTAGACTCCACGAAGTGGTGAAAGCCTATGGAAGCTGAGATAAACTCAATGCATGCTAATCAGCTCTAGACTATAGTATATTGTCCTAAGGGAATAGTGCCTATTGGGAATAAATAGATCTATAAGAGAAAGACTGATGGAGATGGCAAGGATGATACCTATAAGGCCAGGCTTGCAGCAAAGGGATATTGCCAAAGAGAGGGAATTGATTACTTCGAGACCTTCTCGCCTGTAGCCATGATTAATTCTATTCGCATGATGCTTTCCACTTGGATTATGAGATAGGGCAAATGCATGTGAAAACAACATTCCGAAATGGATTCCTCGAGGATAAGATCTACAAAAATAGCCTAAGGGATTTATATCTAAAACTGACATTCATAAAGTATGCAAACTTCATCGTGCCATTTATGGACTGAATCAAGCTTCACGAAGCTGGAATCTTCATTTTAACGAGACAGTCAGAGAGTTTGATTTTGTCCAAAATGAAGAGGATCCATCTATTGTCAAAAAGATTAGTGGGGCAAAAATTACATTCTTAATACTATACGTGGATGACATTCTATTTATAGGAAAAGACAAGAATGTTGAGTTCTGTGAAAGCTAAGCTTTCTGGTGAGTTTTCAGTGAGAGACTTTGAGAAGCTACCAATATTGTGGGTATTCGTCTCTAGCGGTATAGAGCGAAAAGAATGATAGGTCTTTTACAAGCCCTCTATATAGAAAAGATTCTAAAGCGGTTTAGGATGTAAGATTATAATAGAGGGTTACGACCTACGCAACCTGGCATAATACTTTCCTTAGAAATGTGTCCTCAAAAGTGAGAAAGACAACAAAGAAATGAGTAAGATACCCTATGCTTAGGCAGTGGGTAGCCGCATGTAATACTCGATTGTAATTCAGTCATTATCATTCAGTATTTATCATTCTGTAATTGTCACTCAGTAATTTTCACTCATTAATGATCATTTGTCACTCATATTCAATCATTGTATTCACCGTTCAGAGTAATTGTATCGTGTATCAATCGTCATTCATCATCAATCTAGTTGGAGAATCGTGTCGTGTTTACCATCGTTGTCATCTTCATAGTGGGCTGTGTGTGAGGAGTAGCGCACGCTATGAACTCTCTTTAGCGCGCGCTAATTGAGTTCAAGTAGCGCACGCTACCTCTCAACACTAACGCACGCTAATGTAGTTCAAGCGGGCAGTCCAGAAGGCACTAGACTGCAGTTGGGTTGTAAATAGCGCACGTTACGAATGGTAAGTAGCGTGCGCTAATAGGTCGGAGTAGCGCACGCTATTCTGTCGGTGTATCGCGCGCTAAGTCCGGATCAGGCAGAGTCCAGTGGCTACTAGACTGAGTAGGAATGATTCCTAGCGCACGCTACGAGTAGATATTAGCATACGCTAATCGATGTCAGTAGCGCATGCTGAATCTTGTGTGTAGCGTGCGCTACCGTGATCATAGCAGAGAACAGGAGGTTCTGGACTTCAGTACTGGGCACCAGATAAATTGTTAGCGCACGCTAACATTTTGAGTTAACGCACGCTTAGTATATGGTTGTAGCGCACGCTACAAAAGGTACGTAGCGCACGCTACCGTTGTGAACAGAGGGTACTGGACTACCCAGTACACCCGTTAGCACACGCTATGCACAAGAGCTAGCGCACGCTAACTAGTGTTGCTATAAATAGGACAGTTCAGTCCTTTCTTCGTCATTTGTCATTTCTTTTCATTCCTTCATCGATTTTGGGCGATTTGGAGCTTCTTGAGGAGTGTTCTTCGAGGTGAAATCAGCTATCAACATTTCCGAGCATATAATTTGGAGTAATCATCATTTCATCATCTTCAAACATCATAATCAAGGTAATCACCTCTTGAATCTAGAAATCCGGAGTTCAAGTGTTTTATTTCCGATCTATTCATGTAGGCTCGATATTATGTTGGAATGCTTTAGATATGGATTATCTACCTTGAATACACGTATTCCTATGTATTATTCGGTGTATATTTCGGATTTAATGGCTATTTGGAGAATTATTTCAAGAACCCTTGGGGTTGACTTTGGTTAATTTGGGGATTTTCCGATTGATGTTGTTGTAATCTTGAATTGTGGTTTCCTTTTGAATTATTGATGACATTAATGGAGTGTTATTGGGTTGAATCATTCCTTGAAGGTTTGGTGTCGATATTTGGGGTTGGTTGTAACCTTATGGATAACATGTTTACTACGTAGTCGTTAGAATGCCCCAATGAGTTGGATATTGTTGTATCGACATCCTGAGTTGGTTATGATCTCTATTGATTCGTATATTAAGCGAGTTGTTGATAACTGTGTTATTCAAGGTTGTTCGAGCGACCGGTAGTTCCTTAGGACGTTGTTCGAGAGAGGACGTATCATCACCGGTGTTAAGGTAAGTTAATTCTTACTCGGTTAAAAGGATATTCATTCCTTTCGTTGTTGTTCATTCATAATCATAATTCATTCATAATGTATTAACCGTATTGAGACTTGTAATTGTCAATTAATCACTTCATTCACGAGTAACGACGGTTCCAATCATTTCATTGAGCTATCATTCATTTCATTATCATTTCATCTCGGTGAGTCATTCTTGACTTTGTCGGATTGTTATTCATTATTATTCTTCATGGTCATTTCTTGCCCATATGACCTTCTCGGTTCATATTGCGTGGCCGGGTGGGGATGTGTGGAATTTTTAGTCGGGCACGTGATGGTCATGTGTTGGGTTCACCGACACATTGGACTGTGCACATGGTAACGTACCTCCGTGAGACTAATTAGGTACAAGGACGGGTGTGTCCGGACACTCGTCTTGTGCACTTGCACATACCATTACGAGCGTACTATGGTGCCTCTCTTCAGCGTCATTTCATAATTGAGATATATCATGATTGTGTTTATTCAACTCTTTAGGATTGTTGTTCTATGTAACTGACCCCGTTGGGGGATGTTGTTTTCAGGTCATGGCAAGGCTAGGGCATGGGAAAAGAACGTTGACGACGAGGAGTCTCAGTGATACTAGTAGGAGGCCCCAGTCCTTTTCATTCATTCGTGCTTTCTTCATTTTATTTCCACTGCAGACTTCCGTTTGGATATTCATTTCATTCAGTGTTGTATATTTTATCTTCATATAAAATATAGATGTATTCTGTATTATCTTGGGTGTATTGTAATGAAACTCCTCATCGGAGTGATTGATGATATAATGTGGTTCGGTACTACAATTATATTGTTTAATTCCTTAGTTTTCAATCGCCTGGTGGGTCCAAGTCGGGGGTCCACGACACTGTAATATCCGCCTAGTTTGGGGTGTTACAGAGTTGGTATCGGAGCGTGGTTTTGAATACTACCTTCCGAGTCATGTCTCATTTGAATTCATCGTTCACCAGACTAGTATCATTGGACTTTCGCGTCACGTGTGACCTGTGCAAGAGCTGAGCCCCTCAGACCAAAGAACAGTAAGATTTCTGACGCCATGGTATAATTTCTGGCAATAAGAATCACTCATTCATCATTCAACAGTCAACAATCCTCATTCATCATTTTCATTTGTGATCAAGTCGATCATGTTAATGTTGGTATTCGGTGCCTAAAACGAAGGCCCAGCGGAAGCGGTAAAACGAAAATTAATTCGATCCGAATCCCTACGAGGATCAATCGAGCTACGTATATACGAATATAAAAAACAAAATACAAGAGATACGAGAAACATACCCTCGTAGTCCTTTGATTAAATGGATAACCTTCTCTTGAGCTATTCCCCAAGCTTTTGAACGATCCAACGCTGAAAGCACCGCGTCTCTACTTGCCACGTGCCGGAAAAATGATCGGAATGACTAAACCTCGTTATCCTCCAAGGATACGGCTAGAACAAGGTTATAGAAGCTATGAAACTCAAGATTACAACACTCTAAGTGTTTAATCTATTATCTCTCTATCTCACAAATATTTTTCTCCAAGAAAAACTTATGAATGATGTGAAGATGATTATGAAGCCTTGGAAAAAGCTTTTCCTCTCTCCTTCTACTTAACAAAAACGTGATCTCTCTTACAAGCAAGGAGATTTGGTCTTCTCTATATATTATCCATCAAATCCCCTCATATCCATCACCTTTTGACAAAATCACCTTAGGTGTTATTTTGTCCCCTTGACAAAACATAAGTCTTCCACCAACATGTGGAGACTATGACCAAGGAAAAGGGAAGGAAAGAGGGGAGGCCATCTAGAAGGAGCCGGGCGAGTTCGGTCCGTTTCGGACTCCCGTGAGTCCAAATAGATAAACTCCGATTCCGTTCCGATGTATTTATATTGATTAATAAATCCAATTAATTAATCATACCAAATACATAATAACATAATTAATTTCTCCAAGAAATAATTATATTCATAAATTAAATTAATCACCCAGTAATTTATTTAATTCATTAGGCCGTAAATCAATTTATCCAATAAATCGATTTAAACATCTAATGTTCCAAAATTAGATATCCAATATCTAATATTCATAATGAGAGAATTAGCTTTATTCATTCCGTCGTCAATCCTATTGCGCGACTCGGTAGGTCCGTCTCAGTCAGCAATGGGAGGAACCAAAGAGTAGTAGCACCACTTAGCCAGCCTGGCGGCCTACACTGTACCCCAACTGAGAACGAATGATTGGGATCATTCAAGAACCATTCTGTCGTGAATACCAGTATACGTATAAACCCTTCTTTCAAATGTCCCGATCAAGTTATAGGGTCACGGTCAGTCAAACCCTATCATGCTTGACGATATGCATGCGTTAATGCAAATCGAGATCATCGGTATCGTGTATCTAATACAACTAGCTCCAATGCTTTGGCCAAAGACTTATGATCTCATCTGCCAATAACCGCATAGGACATATAACCCACTCACTAACGGGAGAAAGAATTCTATCTTGGTATTCAGTAGGACCTGCTACTTGCCCGTCAAGATGCACGTCGAGGTTGACCCCCGCCTTCCGGTTTATTGGGTCGAACTACTCTAATGAAAATCTTGACGTCACAAGCACATCCCTACTAAATCCTCAAGTTGAAGGTTCACGAATACCTATCACAACCTTTCGATTCCGTCATTGACTGTCCCGGAGTGAAATCCATGTGACGAATCGAGGGTGAGTCGGTTCGAGTATACTAATCCAATTAGCATACCTATAATGTGTGCTCCCACTAACCATTAGCGTTCGACCGACACTCTCCATGTCAAAGAACACGTCATACAAGTCTTCACATAAACTTAACGCCCAGTCAAGTTTCATCGACTTGCGAACGATTAAGTATTTGAGCTATAACCTTTCCATTGCCGCCCCCCTTATCCAATAAAGAGTGGAACGTTTTGCTCTCAAATACACGGACTAGTTTCTATATGTTTATTTACGAGTTAGGAATGTCAGTAACTACCAGTAAATAAAGAAACATTCATTTGCCTTATATAAATGGTTTACATAATTACAAGTACAATGCCCTCACTCAACAACCTCTGAGTGGCATTCGAGGGCATACTCCTAACAATCTCCCACTTTCACTCAATGCCACACACTATGGTATCTAATACCCATGTTCTCCAGATGACGCTCCAAGCTAGTCTGAGAAAGTGGCTTGGTCAGTGGATCGGCGACGTTGTCGGCCGAGTCTACTGCGGCAAGACAATGTATCCCTTGCGAACAAATTCTCTTACGAGATGATACTTCCTCTCAATATGTTTGGTGTCATGAAACCTCGGCTCCTTGGCTGCGCTACACTCCGTCGTTGTCGCAAAGACAAATGAACAGTAGCTCAAAGACATGGTATCACTTGAAGTTCTCCCAAAACTTCTTAATCCTTAACCCTTCCTTGGAAGCCTCCAAGGCCGCTTGATACTCGGCTGACAGGTGGAATCGGCGGTCGCGCTTGGCACTACGCCAAGATCTGCTCCTCCATTAAGAGTAAATATGTAGCCAGAAGTGGACATCGAGTCGTCCTTCAGTCCTTGGAAGTCCGAATCAGTGAATCCCACCACATCCAATTCTCCACCGCCATACATAAGAACCATATCTCTAGTTCTTCTTAAGTACTTGAGAACGTTCTTTACTGATCCAATGTTCCCTACCTGGGTTTGCCTGAAACCTACTCACCACGCTTACAGCATGCGCGATGTCAGGTCTTGTACACAACATAGCATACATAAGGCTACCCACGGCCGAAGCATATGGTATATTACTCATTTCCTTGCGTTGTTCCTCACTTTGAGGACACATCTTCAAGGTGAGTTTTATTCCATGTCGCATCGGTAGGAACCCTCTTTTAGAATCATCCATCTTAAATTGCTTTAAGATTTTATCTATATAGAGGGCTTGGAAAAGAGCTATTGTTCTCTTCGCTCTATCCCGGTAGAGTCGAATACCAAGAATATAGATAGCTTCTCCCAAGTCTTTCATGGAGAAATTACTCGAAAGCTAAGCTTTCACAGAACTGAGCAATCCCACATCATTTCCTATTAGTAGAATGTCATCTACATATAGTACTAAGAATGCGATCTTGCTCCCACTAACCCTCTTGTATACGCAAGGTTCCTCCTCATTTTGGACGAAATCAAACTCTTTGATTGCCTCGTCAAAACGAAGGTTCCAACTACGCGACACTTGCTTCAGTCCATAAATGGAACGCTGAAGCTTGCACACTTTCTGAATATCGACTTCGGAGACAAAGCCTTTAGGCTGCTCCATATAGATTTCCTCCTAGAGGAATCCATTAAGGAAAGACGTCTTTACGTCCATTTGCCATATCTCATAATCGTGGTAGGCAGCTATAGCAAGCATCATGCGAATAGACTTGATCATGGCTACGGGCGAGAAGGTATCGTGGTAATCGATCCCTTCCTTTTGGGTATAACCCTTTGCCACAAGCCTGGCCTTATAGGCGTCAACCTTGCCATTACCATCGGTCTTTCTCTTATAGATCCACTTATTCCCAATGGGCACTATGCCCTTGGGGCGGTCTACTAGAGTCCAGACCTGATTGACATGCATCGAGTCTATCTCAGCTTCCATAGCTTCAAGCCATTTCGCGGAGTCTACATCCACCATCGCTTGGTCATAGGTCGTCGGGTCGGTCTCTTGGCTATCACTTGGAACCTCATGGAGACCCAGCTCCTCCAAGTGCACAAGCCCATACCTCTCAGGTAAATGAGACACCCTACTAGACCTACGAGGTGGTTGTGCTTGTGTTTCAGAAAGTTCGGTTCCAGTTTCTTGCACAGGTGTCTCTCGAGGAGTTTCATTGTATTCTTCTAAAGAAATACTTCTACCTGCTCTGCCTTCCTGAATGAACTCATCTTCCAGGAAGTGTGCTTGTAAAGCAACAACGATCCTTCGATCTTCGGGCATGTAGAATAGATATCCCATCGTCCCAGACGGGAATCCAATGAAACGTCCCTTCGCAGACCTAGCTTCCAACTTTTCCACCTTAGTCTTCTTGACATAGGCGGGACATCCCCAAATCCTAATATGATTAAGACTTGGTTTCCTGCCCTCCCACATCTCATGTGGAGTTTTACGAACGGATTTTGAAGGACATCTGTTCAAGATGTAAGCGGCAGTCAGGAGTGCATACCCCCACAGGTAAATCGGCAAGTTAGTATAGCCTAACATGGAACGGACCATGTTCAACAAGGTTCGGTTCCTTCTTTCTGACACACCATTTAACTGAGGAGTACCTGGAGGTGTTAGTTGTGAAACTATTCCATGTTCCTTAAGGAACTCGTCAAACTCCATACTCATATACTCGCCACCTCGGTCCGACCAAAGTGCTTTGATATGATTACCAGTTTGTTTCTCGACTAGGGCCTTGAATTCCTGGAATTTCTCAAAGGCCTCGGATTTATGTTTCATTAAGTATACATAACCATACCTAGTATGATCATCTGTAAACGTAATGAAATATTGATATCCGTCACGTGCTGCTTCCAAAGCACCACATACGTCGGTATGGATTAATCCCACTTTATCGGCTCTTTCAAATGTCCTGTGAAGGGGGACTTAGTCAATTTGCCTTTAATGCAAGATTCACAAGTAGGAAAGGGATCTGATCCCAATGGACCCATAAGTCCATCTTTTTCCATCTTGTAAACCTTGGTCTGACCAACATGACCAAGTCTAAGATGCCATTTCAAAACTTGATTGGTTTCATCCCTACCACGTTTTCTCGTCATAGTATTCACAACTACTTTGTTCCGAGATTTAGATGATACAATCCATTCAACAATGTAGCGGTACCCACTAGTTTATTTCTAAAATAAATTTTGGCAGAACCATCACCAATGAAAAATGAAAAGCCTTTTAGTCCATGACCGGAATGGATACAATGTTTTTGTGCCCCTTGGGCAAAACAAGTACATCTTCTAAAGTCAAAACAAAGCCGGATTCTAAACCCAAAAGAAGTGATCCTATGTCGGTCGCCTCGACACTATGCCCGCTTCCGACTGTGATCATAACTTCTCCAGCTCCAAGCTTCCTACTTTGTTCCAGATCCTGATTCATGGTACAAATATGAGAACTAGCACCAGAATCCAGTATCCATGAAGTAGAAAATACAGTAGCAGAACAATTTGTTTCCAAAACTAAAAGTTCTGTACCTGAAGTGCCATGAAGAATCGGACAGTCTCTAGCCCAGTGGCCCAGCTCACCGCACTTGAGACAAGCATCCTTCTTATTCTTGTTCTTTGGAACCATCGGGGCCTTGCCCTTGTTAGGAGTATGCCCTCGAATGCCACTCAGAGGATATTGAGTAAGGGCATTGTACTTGTAATTATGTAAATCATTAATATAAGGCAATGGATGTTTCTTTATTTACTGGTAGTTACGGGCATTCCTAACTCGTAAATATACGTATAGAAACTAGTCCATGTATTTGAGAGCAAAAGCATTCCACTCCTTATTGGATAAGGGGGTCGGCACTGGAAAGGTTTATAGCTCAAATACTTAATCGTTCGCAAGTCGATGAAACTTGGTAGGCGTTAAGTTTATGAGAAGACTTGTATGACGTGTTCTTTGACATGGAGAGTGCCTCGAACACTAATAGTCGTAGGAGCACACGTTATAGGTGTGCTAATTGGATTAGTATACTCGAACCGACTCACCTCGATTCGTCACACGGATTTCACTCCGGGACATCAATGACGGAATCGAAAGGTTGTGATAGGTATTCGTGAACCTTCGACTTGAGGATTTAGTAGGGATGTGCTTGTGACGTCAAGATTTTGATTAGAGTAGTTCGACCACGTAAACCGGAAGGCGGGGTCAACCTCGACGTGCATCTTGACGGGCAAGTAGCGAGGTCTACCGAATACCAAGATAGAATTCTTTCTCCCGTTAGTGAGCGGGTTATATGTCCTATGCGGTTATTGCGATGAGATCATAAGTCTTTGGCCAAAGCATTGGAGCTAGTTGTATTAGATACACGACAGCTCGATGATCTCGATTTGCATTAACGCATGCATAACGTCAAGTACAGATAGGGTTTGACTGACCGTGACCCTATAACTTGATCGGGACATTTGAAAGAAGGGTTTATACGTATACTGGTATTCACGACAGAATGGTTCTTGAATGATCCCAATCATTCGTTCTCAGTTGGGGTACAGTGTAGGCCGCCAGGCTGGCTAGGTGGTGCTACTACTCTTTGGTTCCTCTCATTGCTGACTGAGACGAACCTACCGAGTCGCGCAATAGGATTGACGACGGAATGAATCAAGCTAATTCTCTCTAATGAATATTAGGATATTGGATATCTAATTTGGGACATTGGATGTCTAAATTAATTTATTGGATAAATTAATTTACGGCCTAATGAATTAAATAAATTACCGGGTGATTAATTTAATTCATAAATATAATTATTTCTTGGAGAAATTAATTATGTCATTATGTATTTGATATGATTAATTAATTGGATTAATTAAATGATATAAATACATCGGAACGGAATCGGATTATTATCTGTTTGGACTCACGGGAGTCCGAAACGGACCGAACTCGTCCGATTCATCCACATGGCCGCCCCCTCTTTTTCCACCCACCTTCATTTTGTCTTTATTTCATTCTTTATTGAGTGATAAAGACATTGGGGTCATGGTATCTTTTGATGGTGGGGTTGATCACTTATTTGATGAGTTGTATCATGTGAAAAAAGGAATAGAATAAAAGAGGAAGACTTCTCTTTTCAACAGACACAGAATTCCATACGTGAAGACAGTAGTGAGGAAAGTGAAATAGAGAGAGAGAAAGAGAAAACCTTTTTCTCAATTATCTTCATCATCTTCTTCATATCATCTTAATTGTTCTTGGAGAAAATTGAGAGATTCATTGAGAGTAAGTGAGTTATACACTTGGAGTGTTGTAATCACAAATATATAGCTTCATCACTTAGCTCTAGCCGTATCCTCGGAGGATAGCAAGGTGATTGTTGTTCCGGTCGTTTCTCCGGCGCGTGGCAAGTAGAGACGCGGTGTTTTCGGTGTTGGATCGTTCAAGAGCTTGGGGAATAGCTCAAGAGAAGGTTATCCATTTAATCAACGGACTACGAGGGTATGTTTCTCGTATCTCTTGTATTTCGTTTTGATATTCGTATATACGTAGCTCGATCGATCCTCGTAGGGATTCGGATCGAATTAATTTTCGTTTTACCGCTTCCGCTGGGCCTTCGTTTTAGGCACCGAATCCCAACAACCCTTACCCTTAAGGTCTTTAACTTGTGGTCCAGTTTGCTTCTTGGTCTTTTTCTTCTTGTTCTTAGACCTCCGAGGTCCAGAAGAAATCACAAGAGCAGACTCCTTCATCCGCGGAGTCTTCATCTGAGACTGAGCGGTCACAAGTTTGTTCATTAGCCCAGCTAAATTACATGCAATCTCATTGCAGTTGAAGTTCATAACAAACTGTGAGAAGGAATCAGGGAGAGACTGTAAGATAAGGTCGGTTTGGAGAGAAGTATCCATTTTAAAGTCAAGAGCCTCCAATCTCTCGATCATGGATATCATTTTGAGGACGTGTTCCCCAACCTTCTCACCTTCCTTCATCCTTGCACCGAACAGTTGCTTGGATATCTCATATCTAGCAGTTCTGCTGTGCTCACCATAAAGTTCGGTTAAGTGAGATAGAATTTGCCTAGCAGAAGTCTTTTTCTCATGAGCTCTCCGAAGATCATTAGACATGGAAGCCATCATATAAGCACGGACTTTCATGTCATCCTTAACCCACTTTTCGTGGTTTTCAAAATCTTCCTGATTGGCTCGGGTCCGCACAGGAGGCGCCGGAATGTCCGTCTCCAAGACATATCCTAGTGCCTCTATACTGAGGACAATCATCAAATTGCGGAGCCAATCCACAAAGTTAGGTCCCATTAAGGTGTTCTTTTCGAGTAGAATTGCGAGTGGATTCATTGTCTTATTGAGTTATGTCTGCATTAAGCATAACAGATTAATTAGTGACTTGTTATATTATGTTCTGAGTATAGAATTAAGGTCTTTTCTATTCTTGTTACCCAGCTCCCACTATTTTTATCGGAATAACACACTCCCATGTGAAATCCGGAAGTATCGTCGCTCTACTTCATAGTGGTGATCGAGTTCTTTATAAATCTTAATAGAGGGCAACCGAACAGGTTTCTAGTCTATTAATCCAACACCAACCCATCTAATGGATGATTCGATCTTCTTTTTCCCCTTGTTCACTCCCCTCAACCTATACAGTTTCTATGGTTCGTGAACAAGTTAAGTTTATACCATCGACGCAAATCAGTTTCACAATTGAATCTTATCCGGCAACCTATCAGGTTTCTAGGGATAAAATTTGCTCCAACCGAAGGCATCCAATGCGCTCTCGGAAATTTATCCGTCCTCCCCGAACGACTACCTTGATAACTCGGAAGCATAGCACATCCGGTTTGGATTTCAATTTCCCGAAAACTCGATGGAGGGAAGGAAAACCTTGAAACCTTATAAACGTAATAATTTATCGTGGGAGAATTTTCGCGATTAGCGTTACACTTTGCACATTAATCGTTTAAGCGCGTTTGTGGCATTCATACAATATGAAACAACCATTCACAACCTAGTTGCTACCAACATGTGGTTCATGGACCGTTCCTAGAAAAACAAAAACTCCGTAATCTAATTACAAGTCTTCGTCTTGAATCTTCGTCTTCTCGAAATGGATCTTCCTCCGGTCTTCGTCATTACATATAAATTTTACATTGAAAATTGCATCCTAGATACAAATATTTCTAGTAAAATAAATAGGCTCAAAACGGCCTTTACAACCCAATCGAATAAAACGAACGATTCAAAACTAAGTCCACGAACCACATCCCCATTCAAAAAGCATTCATCCAATAAATACTATATAAATGGAAAGCGTAGAGATACATTGATCCAATCAACAATACGAACCGATCCAATCGATTCACATAATTGGTAATATGATAACGTTCAAAATAATTCGGTCGACCATAAATATTCTAATTAATCAAATTTCCCTTATAAAATGAAATACCATAAATCATTTTAATCGTATTAAATCAAATTTAACATGAGGGATATTAATTTTCAAGAATACACGAAAAATCGAAATGGCGAAAAAGACTGGAATGGCAGTCATCGCCGGCGTGCGTGGGCAGACAGTGGCATGGCCGAGTCACGCTCGGCTGCCGGCCGGCCGCCAGAGCCACGGGCCGCGACACACGCATGATGGTCGCCAAGCCGGCCGCAATGCACTCGGCCGCGGCCCCTTGCTCCCGGACCCCTCCCGGACCGTCCAACGGCATTTCGGGGCTAGTTTTTCGACCGGATATCCAATATCTATATTCTCCAACATTCATATCTTCAATATAAATCATATTTCCAAGAAATTAAGATTTATATTTAGACATAAACTTACGAAAAATATAACTACAACGAACGTAAAAACATATACCACGATTATGACTAAAATGATTCCAAATTATTCACCATCTAATCGAGCATTCCAAATGCTAATATCATATATACGATCGCAAGACCTACGCTCCGATACCACTGTTGGGATTCGGTGCCTAAAACGAAGGCCCAGCGGAAGCGGTAAAACGAAAATTAATTCGATCTGAATCCCTACGAGGATCAATCGAGCTACGTATATACGAATATCAAAAACGAAATACAAGAGATACGAGAAACATACCCTCGTAGTCCGTTGATTAAATGGATAACCTTCTCTTGAGATATTCCCCAAGCTCTTGAACGATCCAACGCCGAAAGCACCGCGTCTCTACTTGCCACGCGCCGAAAAAACGACCGGAATGACTAAACCTCGTTATCCTCCAAGGATACGGCTAGAACAAGGTTATAGAAGCTATGCAACTCAAGATTACAACACTCTAAGTGTTTAATCTAGTATCTCTCTATCTCAGAAATATTTTTCTCCAAGAAAAACTTATGAATGATGTGAAGATGATGATGAATAGTATGAAGCCTTGGAAAAAGCTTTTCCTCTCTCCTTCTACTTAACAAAAACATGATCTCTCTTACAAGCAAGGAGATTTGGTCTTCTCTATATATTATCCATCAAATCCCCTCATATCTATCACCTTTTGACAAAATCACCTTAGGTGATATTTTGTCCCCTTGACAAAACATAAGTCTTCCACCAACATGTGGAGACTATGACCAAGGAAAAGGGAAGGAAAGAGGGGAGGCCATCTAGAAGGAGCCAAGCGAGTTCGTCCGCTTCGGACTCCCGTGAGTCCAAACAGATAAGCTCCGATTCCGTTCCGATGTATTTATATTGATTAATTAATCCAATTAATTAATCATATCAAATACATAATAACATAATTAATTTCTCCAAGAAATAATTATATTCATGAATTAAATTAATCACCCAGTAATTTATTTAATTCATTAGGCCGTAAATCAATTTATCCAATAAATCGATTTAAACATCTAATGTTCCAAAATTAGATATCCAATATCTAATATTCATAATGAGAGAATTAGCTTTATTCATTCCGTCGTCAATCCTATTGCGCGACTCGGTAGGTCCGTCTCAGTCAGCAATGGGAGGAACCAAAGAGTAGTAGCACCACCTAGCCAGCCTGGCGGCCTACACTATACCCCAACTGAGAACGAATGATTGGGATCATTCAAGAACCATTCTGTCGTGAATACCAGTATACGTATAAACTCTTCTTTCAAATGTCCCGATCAAGTTATAGGGTCATGGTCAGTCAAACCCTATCTGTACTTGACGATATGCATGCGTTAATGCAAATCGAGATCATCGAGATGTCGTGTATCTAATACAACTAGCTCCAATGCTTTGGCCAAAGACTTATGATCTCATCTGCCAATAACCGCATAGGACATATAACCCACTCACTAACGGGAGAAAGAATTCTATCTTGGTATTCAGTAGGACCTGCTACTTTCCCGTCAAGATGCACGTCGAGGTTGACCCCCGCCTTCCGGTTTATAGGGTCGAACTACTCTAATGAAATTCTTGACGTCACAAGCACATCCCTACTAAATCCTCAAGTCGAAGGTTCACGAATACCTATCACAACCTTTCGATTCCGTCATTGACTGTCCCGGAGTGAAATCGGTGTGACGAATCGAGGGTGAGTCAGTTCGAGTATACTAATCCAATTAGCATACCTATAACGTGTGCTCCCACTAACCATTAGCGTTCGACAGGCACTCTCCATGTCAAAGAACACGTCATACAAGTCTTCACATAAACTTAACGCCCAGTCAAGTTTCATCGACTTGCGAACGATTAAGTATTTGAGCTATAACCTTTCCAGTGCCGCCCCCCTTATCCAATAAAGAGTGGAACGTTTTACTCTCAAATACACGGACTAGTTTCTATATGTTTATTTACGAGTTAGGAATGTCAGTAACTACCAGTAAATAAAGAAACATTCATTTGCCTTATATAAATGGTTTACATAATTACAAGTACAATGCCCTCACTCAACAACCTCTGAGTGGCATTCGAGGGCATACTCCTAACAGTTAATTCATTAATCACTCAGTTCATTTCATTGTTCAGTTGTTGATCTTGAGGATCGTATCATTAATCTTGTTAACTTGTTGAAGATAATCATTTTAAGAATTTCATCAGATAATCACGTCACATCAGTTGATCATTCATGTAATCATTGTGTTTGAGCGCGTATGATCATTTTCATCATTTCATAACATAATCATAATGTGATATTCATGCGAGATATATAATTATCATATGACTTTCCACTTCAGTATGGAAGAAGATGGCAGAGGACGCGGGGCAAGAGTTCGTGGTGCGGGCCGAAACCCGAGAGCTCGTGTGAATACACACGCAAACGAGAGGAATAATGCATATTCATCGAGCAGCGACGCTGCCACTCATTCACCCAAAAATGATCACTCACTGTCAGGGAGTCGTACCTGGGACACAGCTCAATCAGAAGGTGTTCGGGTTGATCCACTCGCTTTTATGCAGGGCATGATGGCCCAGATGACTCAAATGGCACGCCTCATGGAGACGATGCAGAACACATCTACTCAGAATCAACAGGCTCCTCCGCCGCCACCTCAGGGGCAAGAGAGGGGTGTAAGCAGTATCATTGGCGACATCTCTCGCCAGAGGCCACCTACTTTTGAGCTCTCATCTGAGCCGGCGGATATTGTTCACTGGCTTCAGCATTTCGAGAAGTTGTTTGCTATGGTGGAGTGTCCCGAAGGGCACAAAGTTTCAGTTGCGGCTTACTATCTTAGTAAGGGAGCACATTCATGGTGGTTATCGTTGAAGCCCACCGACGGATCTTGTACTTGGGATCAATTCAGGACTCTCATGATGGAGAGGTATTATCCGGCCCCACTCAGGGAGGCCAAGTTGTTAGAATTACTCACTCCCGACCTCTCAGCGGACGATGATGTTCTCGCCATTGCCGAGAAATTTCAGGAGCTACTTCCTTTCGCCTCATCCATTATTCACTCTGAGGTGGACAAGATCAAATATTTCAGTAAGAGGTTGAAGCCTCATATGCGGATGCAGTTGCTTAATCACAATTGCACCACTCTGGACGAATTCATTGAGAAAGCTCTTACTTATGAGCTTACTGCTAAGGATATTGCTAAGCAACAACCTTCATCTGCTGGCAAGAAGTCAAAGAATCGTAATCAGTCTGAAGGCAGTCAGGCCACTTTCAAGAATCCTCGTGCGGGCTCTACTTTTTCTGAGCGACCTCCTATAGCGCCTAGACCCACGGAATCTCAGTCACGAGCGGCCAGTTCGGCCATCACCTGTTTCAATTGTGAAGAACAGGGTCATTTCAGCACCAAGTGTCCGAGGCAGACTGTCACGTGCCATAACTGTGGGACTGCTGGGCATAAGGCCCGTTTTTGCCGAAGATACTCTAAACCTACTCCGGCATCATCTCAGGCCCCGATGTAATACCCAGTTGTAATTCAGTCATTATCATTCAGTAATTTCATTCGGTAATTGTCACTATGTAATTTTTCACTTGTTAATAATCATTCATCCGTGTTCACCGTTCGGAATAACTTCGAGTTGTGTATCGATATTGTTCATTGTTTCAACCTTACTCGGGAATCGATACAAGAGTATTATCTTGATTGTTGTAATTGATTCATTAGCCGATGTTGACGTTGGAGTTCATGTCATTTCTAATCTCCTCATTGTTCAAATTGTGTTTTGTTGGGCGAACCCTTGTAATCATTGCTTGGAACCACCGTTTTGGGATTTCCGTACTTTCATTTCGTGTTATTGTTTCCCAAATATTGATTCCTATTGCTTTTATTCTCTTCCCGGGTCACTTTTCATCATTTTAAGACCCAAGGGGGGTGTGGGCCGCGGCACAAGGAGTGTGCGCCGCGGCACACACATGCTGCAATTTTGGCCGACCTGACTGTACCAGGGGCCGCGGCTCATGCCGGCAGGGCCGCGGCACACTGCCGAGTCACTGCCGCGGCATACTCGTCCGGGCCGCGGCACACTCATGTTGTTTTTTTGGCCAACCCGTCTGTACCGGGGGCCGCGGCTCATGCCGATAGGGCCGCGGCACACTACCGAGTTACTGCCGCGGCACATTCGTCCGGGCCGCGGCACGCTGCCGATCACTGGGGGCGGTTTTGGCCCTGTGCCGCGGTACACTTCGGCCGGGCCGCGGCACACAGTGCAGTCAGCACTATGATTGCAGTTTTTGTGTGGAACAACTCATTTTTTCCCTTTTCTTCAACCTATACGAAAGGGAGGGCTTGAGGGGGGAGACTTTCCATCATCTATCACTTGAGTGTTTGATTTTCTTCATCTCCTTTCGATCGTGAAGCCCGGGTAGTCGATCTAACGCGTGTTCTTCGGATCAAAGTGCTTGGATCTTCAAGAGGTAATTTCATCAACATCTTGGATTTCGATTTTGTATTGAGATATGATGTTTTGGATGTTAAAATCATGTGGTATGAAGTGATGTACGCATGATTATGGATATGTTTGATTATTCATTGGATTATTGAAGGATTATTCAAGAACACTTTGAATATTGAGTTGGATTTGGGGGTTTTCGATTAATCGTTGTTGTAGTCACGATTTTGGTTATCATATTAGATTATTGATCGTATTGAAGATGTTTTGTTGGTTTGAAACACTTCTTGGGTATTTGATGTTGGTATTATTGAAGTTTGGTTGTAAACAACCGAAGTTTGGCCACAAAGTGTTCGATATAATGCCCCAATGAACTTGGTTTAGTCGTATCGACGTTTTGAGTTCGTTATATTCGTGTTTGATTCGTATGTTGAACGGATTGTCGGTAATTGTGTTATTCAAGGTTGTTCAAGCGACCGATATCTCAATTAGGACATTGTTCGTGGAAGGATAATTGTCACCGGTGTTGTGTAAGTTAATTCTTACTCGGTTAAAAGGATATTCATTCCTTTTGTTGTTGTTCATTCATAATCATAACTCATTCATCATTGTATTAACCATATTGAGACTTGTAATTGTCGAATAATCACTTCATTCACGAGGAACGACGGTTCCAATCATTTCATTGAACTATCAATCACTTCACTATTATTTTCATCTCGGTGAGTCATTCTTGACCTTGTCGAATTATTATCCATTTATATTCATTGTGGTCATTCTCGTTCATATGACCTTCTGGGTTCATATTACGTGGCCGGGTGCGGATGTGTGGAATTTTTAGTCGAGCACGCGATGGTCATGTATTGGGAGTGATACATTGGACTGTGCACACAGTAACGATTACCTCCATGAGACTAATTAGGTACAAGGACGGGTGTGTCCGGTCATCCGTCTTGTACACTTGCACAGAACACTACGGGCGTACTATGATACTCCTCTTCAGCGTAATTCATAACTAAGGATATTGCATAACTAAAGATATATCATGATTGTGTATTTTCAACCCTTGAGGATTGTTGTTCTGTGTAACTGACCCCGTTGGGGGATTTTGTTTTCAGGTCACGGCAAGGCAAAGGCACGGGAAGAGCATGTTGACGGCGATGAGTCCCAGTGATACTAGTAGGGGGCCCAATTCATTCTGGTTATTTCAGTCATTTCAGTCATTCTTATTTCTCTTCATTTGTATTTCCGCTGCAAATTCCGTTTGCGATGTTTATTTATTCAGGGTGGTGTATTTTATCTTCATATAAAATATACTAGTATTCTGTATTGTCTTGGTGTATTGTACTTAAACTCCTCATCGGAGTATTTGGTAATATAATGTGGTTCGGTACTACAATTATATTACTTAATTCATCAGTTTTTCATTCGCCTGGTGGGTCCCAGTCGGGGGTCCACGGCACTGTAATATCCGCCTAGTTTGGGGTGTTACAGAGTTGGTATCGGAGCGTGGTTTTGAATGCTACCTTCCGAGTCATGTCTCATTTGAAATCATCATCATCGGACTAGTATCATTGGACTTTCGCGTCACGTTTGACCTGTGCAGATGCCGAGCCAATCAGACCGAAAGAACTGTAAGACTTCTAACACCATGGTATAATTTCTGGCAATAATCATTCATTCATAATTCATTAGTTAACAATCCTCAATCATCATTTTCATTTTGACCAGGACGGTCATGTTAACTCATTAATCACTCAATTCATTTCATTACTCAGTTGTTGATCTGGAAGATCATATCATTAATCTTGTTAACTTGTTCAAGATAATCATTTCAAGAATATCATCAGATAATCATGTCACCTCAGTTAATCATTCATGTAATGAGCATGTATGCTCATTTTCATCATTTCATGATGTAAATCATAATGCGGTACTCATACGAGATCTATGATTATCATGCGATTTTCCTACTTCAGTATGGAGAGAGCTGCCAGGGGATGCACGGGGAGAGGCCGCGGTACGGGCCGAAATCCGGGATATAATCACTCACTGCCAGGAAGTCGTACCCAGGACTCAGCTCGATCGGAAGATGTTCGGGTTGATCCACTCACTTTTATGCAGGTCATGATGACCCACATGCAATTGGTCAATCATCATTGCGCCACTCTGGCCGAATTAATCGAGAGAACCCTCACGTATGAGCCTGCTGCTAAGGAAATTGCTGAGCAACAATCTTCATCTGCTAGCAAGAAATCAATGAAGCGTAATCAGTCCGAAGGCGGCCAGGCAGCCTTCAAGAAGCCTCGAGCGGGTCCTAACTTTTCGGAGCAACCTCCTAAGGCGCCTAAACCTGCGGGATCTCATTCCCGAGCGACCAGTGCAGCCATCACCTGTTTCAACTGTGGAGGGCAGGGCCATTTCAGCACTAGGTGTACGACGCCGTCTATCACATGCCATAACTGTGGAATTGTTGGGCATAAGGCCCGTTTTTGCCGAAGGGACTCCAAGCCGACTCCGGTGGCATCTCAGGTCCCGAAGGGATCAGCGATTCAGAATCAGACTGCTCTGTCAGCGTCGTTTAAGACGACGGAAGTAAATAAAGGCGGAGATCATATTGATCATACGGGAACGTCCGGTTTGGGGGCCGACAAGTCCCGGATTTACGAGATGAAGAGGACTGACGATCTGGAGGCCCGAACGATCTCAGGTATACTCGCAATTTTATCTAAATCTGTGTGTACCCTTTTTCAGATCGGTGCACCACATTCATTCATTTGCGAATCATGTTTGAATAGACTTCACTTGGATAGTCCTATTAATTGTGGACCTTATATCATGGGTCTACCTGACGGTAGAAGAATTTCCGGAAATCATGAGGTTAAGAACTGACTGAATTAAGTTTAAATGACCGCGACTGGTTGGCGGACCTCATCGTGGTAGATTTACCTAAGGACAATGTAATATTGGGTATTAGTTGGATGGATCGTCATGATACCATCCTCAGTGTTCGTAAGCGTATGGTCACTATCATTTCAGTTGTTGGAGCCGAGTGTGTATTTCAGGGAGGTAATCCCCGTTGTTCCAGATGAATTATTAATATGATGGAGACTGTGAAATTACTCAATCAAGGTGTTCAATCATTTATCGTATCATTTTCATCGATTGGCCGTTCTAAGGCAATCGAGGTGCTCAATCATTCATTATATCATTGTCATCGATTAGCCGTTCTAAGGCAATCGAGGTGTTCAATCATTCATCGTATCATTTTCATCGGTTGGCCGTTCTAAGGCAATCGAGGTGCTCAATCATTCATTGTATCATTGTCATCGATTGGCCATTCTAAGGCAATCGAGGTGTTCAGTCATTCACTGTATCATTGTCATCGATTGGTCGTTCTAAGGCAATCGAGGTGTTCAACCATTCGTGGTATCATTGTTATCGATTGATGATGTACTCCCAGACGAGCTACCTGGTTTACCTCCACCGAGGGATGTGGAATTCACAATAGAGTTGAAGCCTGGTACGCCCCCATTATCGTAGGCACCATTTCGGATGGTCCCGACCGAAATGCAGGAGTGAAGATTCAACTGGAGGAATTGTTCGAGAAAGGTTATCTCCGACCGAGTGCGTCCCCGTGGGGAGAACCAGTGTTATCTGTCAAGGAGAAGGATGGTTCGTTTCGTGTGTGTATTAATTATTGGGAGTTGAACAGGGTGATGATCAATATTAGTATCCTTTACCCCGTATTGATGATCTCTTAGATCAACTTCAGGGAACTTCAGTATTTTTCCAAGATCGACTTAAGATCTGGATATCATCAGTTGCGAATTCGAGAGTCGGATATCGCGAGGAAGGCGTTTCAAACATGCTATGGTCATTTTGAGTTCGTGGTAATGCCGTTTGGGTTATTTAATGCATCTGCTGTATTCATGGAATCAATGAATCGGGTTTTCATCAATTTTTGGATCAGTTTGTGGTTGTCTTAATTGATGACATTTTAATTTATTCTCGTGACCGGGAGGAGCATGAGTTCCACCTTCATCAGGTTCTCGACGTGTTGAGACGAGAGCAACTATGTGGAAAGTTTTCTAAATGTGAGTTCTGGATGTCCGAAGTTTCGTTTCTCGGGCATGTAATTTCATCAGACGGTGTGCGTGTCGATCCTCAGAAGACGGAGGCTATCCGAGGTTGGTTACCTCCGAAGAACTTTAAGGAAATCCGAAGCTTTCTCGGATTAGCCGGTTATTATCGGCGAATTGTGGAAGGATTTTCTAAGATCGCTCAATCAATGACGAACCTTTTGCGAAAGGATAAGAAATACACGTGGTCCGATGCGTGTCAGCGGAGTTTTGAGCAACTCCAGAATCGGTTAATTTCAGCACATGTCCTTTCCTTGCCTCAAGGAACGGAAGGATTCGTGGTTTTAGTGACGCGTCCGGGCACGGTCTCGGATGTGTATTAATGCAGAAGGGGAAGGTTATTGCCTGTGCTTCACGGCAATTGAAACCTTACGAGGTTAATTATCCAACCCATGACCTGGAGCTATCAGCCGTGGTTTTCACGTTGAAGATTTGGCGTCATTACCTTTATGGTTTCACCGGTCAGATATTCACCGATCATAAGAGTTTGAAGTATATATTTACTTAGAAGGAGTTAAATATGAGACAGAGACGGTGGTTGGAACTAATCAAAGATTATGATATCGAGATCCTGTAAATGTGGTTGCCGATGCCTTGAGTCATAAGTCCGTTCAAGAGTAAATGCTTGCTCGTTTAGTAGTTCAGAAGGAGCTTCAGCAGGAATTCCTTAGACCCGAGATCGAGGTCTGGTTTGAGCGAGTGCAAGGGCAACTTTGCATGTTAGAGATTTCATCGCCACTTGAGGGGGCAATCAGAGAGAATCAGGGTTCAGACCCATCATTGTTGCGCATCCGTGAGGATGTGGCTCAGGGGAAAGCCCCTGGATTTGTGGTCCACAAGGATGGACTTTTGCGATTTAAGAATCGGTTGTGCGTACCGGTGAATGACGAGTTGAAAAACTCGATTTTGAGAGAAGCTCATGCTACCCCTTATTCTGTTCATCCGGGGTCTATCAAGATGTGCAAGGACTTGAAACAAAATTACTGGTGGAGTAATATGAAGCGAGAAGTCGCAGAATTTGTTTCGAGATGCTTAACCTGTCAACAAGTCAAGATTGAACATCAGCGACCGGCGGGTATGCTGAAACCTCTCCCTATTCCAGAGTGGAAGTGGGAAGACATTTCTATAGATTTCATCACGAGTTTGCCGACTAGTCGTCGTGGCATGAATACGATCTGGGTGATTGTGGACCGCTTAACTAAATCAGCTCATTTCCTTGAGATTAAGGATATGTGGGGTCCCGAGAGACTTGCCCAGCTGTTCATCAAAGAGATAGTGAGACTGCACGGTACTCCTAAAAGTATCGTTTCCGATCGTGATGGATGGCTTGTGACTCATTTTTGGAAATCAGTTCTTCGTGCTATGGGAACTCAGCTTAATCTCAGTGCCGCCTTTCATCCTCAGTCCGACAGGCAATCAGAGAGGACTATTCAGACATTAGAGGACATGTTGAGGGCATGCGTCCTCGATTGGAAAGACGATTGGGAAGCTCAACTACCATTGATCGAGTTCACGTATAATAATAGTTGGCATACTTCGATTAAGATGGCACCTTACGAATCCTTGTACTGTCGTCGTTGTCGATCTCCTTTGTGTTGGTAGCTTTGATCAGGAGTCGTTTGTTGACCGCTCAGAGTCGACAGAAATCATATGCAGATAATCGTCGTCGACCACTAGAGTTCGAGACAGGTGACCACGTGTTGGTCAAGGTATCCCCAAGTCGAGGTATTTTTCCGTTTCAGAAAACGGGGAAAGTTGAGTCCGAGATTTATTGGACCGTTTAGAATTTTGGAACGAGTAGGCGAGCTAGCTTATCGTTTGGCCTTACCTCCTGCGTTGAGCCGAATTCATAATGTGTTTCACGTCTCTCAGTTGCGGAAGTATGTTGCCGACCCGAATCACATACTTCAGTTCGACGAAATCGAGATCGCAGATGATCATTCATATGAGGAGCGTCCCATACGAGTCTTAGAGCGGCGAATCAAACAGTTGAGGAATAAGGCGATTCCTTTGGTTAAAATTCAATGGTCTAGACATGGAGTCGGAGAGGCTACTTGGGAAACCGAGGATAGTATGCGGGAGAGTTATCCCGAGTTGTTTGACCCTTAGTTTCGGGGACGAAACTCTTTTAAGGGGGGGTGTATGTAATACCCGGTTGTAATTCAGTCATTATCATTCAGTAATTTCATTAGGTAATTGTCACTATGTAATTTTTCACTTGTTAATAATCATTCATCCGTGTTCACCGTTCGGAATAACTTTGAGTTGTGTATCAATATTGTTCATTGTTTCAACCTTACTCGGGAATCGAGACAAGAGTATTATCTTGATTGTTGTAATTGATTCATTAGCCGATGTTGACGTTGGAGTTCATGTCATTTCTAACCTCCTCATTGTTCAAATTGTGTTTTGTTGGGCGAACCCTTGTAATCATTGCTTGGAACCACCGTTTTGGGGTTTCCGTACTTCCATTTCATGTTATTGTTTCCCAAATATTGATTCCTATTGCTTTTATTCTCTTCTCGGGTCACTTTTCATCATTTTAGGACCCAAGAGGGGTGTGGGCCGCGGCACAAGGAGTGTGCGCCGCGGCACACACATGCTGCAATTTTAGCTGACCCGACTGTACCGGGGGCCGCGGCACACTGCCGAGTCACTGCCGCGGCACACTCGTCCAGGCCGCGGCACACTCATGTTGTTTTTTTGGCCAACCCGTCTGTACCGGGGGCCGCGGCTCATGCCGACAGGGCCGCAGCACACTTCCGAGTCACTGCCGCGGCACATTCGTCCGGGCCGCGGCACGCTGCCGATCACTGGAGGCAGTTTTGGCCCTGTGCCGCGGCACACTTCGGCCGGGCCGCGGCACACAGTGCAGTCAGCACTATAATTGCGGTTTTTGTGTGGAACAACTCCTTTTTTCCCTTTTCTTCAACCTATACAAGAGAGAGGGCTTGAGGGGGGAGACTTTCCATCATCTATCACTTGAGTGTTTGATTTTCTTCATCTCCTTTCGATCGTGAAGCCCGGGTAGTCGATCTAACGCGTGTTCTTCGGATCAAAGTGCTTGGATTTTCAAGAGGTAATTTCTTCAACATTTTGGATTTCGATTTTGTATTGAGATATGATGTTTTGGATGTTAAAATCATGTGGTATGAAGTGATATACGCATTATTATGGATATGTTTGATTATTCATTGGATTATTGAAGAATTATTCAAGAACACTTTGAATATTGAGTTGGATTTGGGGGTTTTCGATTAATCGTTGATGTAATCACGATTTTGGTTATTCATATTGAATTATTGATTGTATTGAAGATGTTTTGTTGGTTTGAAACACTTCTTGGGGATTTGATGTTCGTATTATTGAAGTTTGGTTGTAAAAAACCGAAGTTTGGCCACAAAGTGTTCGATATAATGCCCCAATGAACTTGGTTTAGTCGTATCGACGTTTTGAGTTTGTTATATTCGTGTTTGATTCGTATGTTGAACGGATTGTTGGTAATTGTGTTATTCAAGGTTGTTCGAGCGACCGATATCTCAATTAGGACGTTGTTCGTGGAAGGATAATTGTCACCGGTGTTGTGTAAGTTAATTCTTACTCGGTTAAAAGGATATTCATTCCTTTTGTTGTTGTTCATTCATAATCATAACTCATTCATCATTGTATTAACCGTATTGAGACTTGTAATTGTCGAATAATCACTTCATTCACGAGGAACGATGGTTCCAATCATTTCATTAAACTATCAATCACTTCACTATTATTTTCATCTCGGTGAGTCATTCTTGACCTTGTCGAATTATTATCCATTGATATTCATTGTGGTCATTCTCATTCATATGACCTTCTGGGTTCATATTGCGTGGCCGGGTGCGGATGTGTGGAATTTTTAGTCGAGCACGCGATGGTCATGTATTGGGAGTGATACATTGGACTGTGCACACGGTAACGATTACCTCCGTGAGACTAATTAGGTACAAGGACGGGTGTGTCCGGTCATCCATCTTGTACACTTGCACAGAACACTACGGGCGTACTATGATACTCCTCTTCAGCGTAATTCATAACTAAGGATATTTCATAACTAAAGATATATCATGATTGTGTATTTTCAACCCTTGAGGATTGTTGTTACGTATCGACCCGTTGGGGGATTTTGTTTTCAGGTCACGGCAAGGCAAAGGCACGGGAAGAGCATGTTGACGGCGATGAGTCCCAGTGATACTAGTAGGGGGCCCCAGTCATTCCGATTATTTCAGTCATTTCAGTCATTCTTATTTCTCTTCATTTGTATTTCCGCTGTAAATTCCGTTTGAGTTGTTTATTTATTCAGGGGGTGTATTTTATCTTCATATAAAATATATTAGTATTCTGTATTGTCCTGGTGTATTGTACTTAAACTCCTCATCGGAGTATTTGGTAATATAATGTGGTTCGGTACTATAATTATATTACTTAATTCATCAATTTTTCATTCACCTGGTGGGTCCCAGTCGGGGGTCCACGGCACTGTAATATCCACCTAGTTTGGGGTGTTACACCCGAGACATTCAGCGGTGCAGAATTAGGCCACTCAGTCCGCGTCATTTAAGACGACAGGAGCAAATAAAGGCAGAGCCAAGAGCTATCAGACGGGAGCGTCCGGTTCGGGGGCCGGCAAGCCCCGAATTTATGAGATGAAGAAGACCGACGATCCAGAGGCCCGTATGATCTCAGGTACACTCGATATTCTATCTCAACCTGTGTGTACCCTTTTTGATACTGGTGCATCACATTCATTCATTTCTGAGTCATGTTTGAGTAGACTACGTCTGGGTAGTGCTACTAGTTGTGAGCCTTATGTCATTAGTCTACCTGATGGTAGGAGAATTATCAGGAATCGTGAGATTAAGGATTGTCCGATTCAGCTTCATGGCCGTGATTGGTGAGTAGACCTAATCATGGTAGATCTACCGAGAGACGATGTCATCCTGGGTATTGATTGGATGGATCGTCACGATGCCGTCATTAGTGTCCGTAAGCGTATGGTCACTGTCATTTCAGACTATGGGGTCGAATGTGTATTTCAGGGAGGTAATCCCAGCTGCTCCGGGAGAGTCATCAACTTGATGAAAGCAGTTAAATTACTCAGTCAGGGGTGTGTCGGTTATTGGTGCTATATGACCAAGGCCGAGAAACCATCAGTAATGTTGACGGATATTCCTGTAGTGAGAGAATATGCCGATGTATTTCCAAACGAGTTACATGGTTTGCCTCCACAAAGAGATGTGGAATTCACGATTGAGTTGGAGCCCGATACGTCCCCGATATCGAAGGCACCGTACCGGATGGCCCCGACCGAAATGCAGGAGTTGAAGAATCAATTAGAGGATTTGACTGAGAAGGGTTATATTCGACCGAGTGCGTCCCCGTGGGGAGCACCAGTGTTATTTGTCAAGAAGAAGGATGGTTCGTTTCGCTTGTGTATTGATTATCGGGAATTGAACCGGGTGACGATCAAGAATAAGTATCCTCTACCCCGTATCGATGATCTTTTGGATCAACTTCAGGGAGCTTCAGTATTTTCCAAGATCGATTTAAGATCTGGATATCATCAGTTGCGAATTCGAGAGTCGGATACCGCAAGGACGGCGTTCCGAACACGCTATGGTCATTATGAGTTTGTGGTAATGCCGTTTGGGTTAACTAATGCACCTGCGGTATTCATGGAGTTAATGAATCGGATTTTCATCGACTACTTGGATCAGTTCGTGGTTGTCTTCATTGATGACATTTTAATTTATTCTCGTGACTGGGAGGAACACGAGTTTCACCTTCATCAGGTGCTCGATGTGTTGAGACGAGAGCAACTTTACGGAAAGTTTTCCAAATGTGAGTTCTGGATATCCGAAGTGACATTTCTCGGACATGTAATTTCATCAGACGGAGTTCGTGTCGACCCTCAGAAGACGGAGGCTATCCGAGATTGGCAACCTCCGAAGAATGTTAAGGAAATCCGAAGTTTTCTCGGATTAGCTGGTTATTATCGGTGATTTGTGGAAGGATTTTCTAAAATCGCTCAACCCATGACGAACCTTTTAAGGAAAGATAAGAAATACATGTGGTCCGACACGTGTCAACAGAGTTTTGAGGAACTCAAGAGCCGGTTAATTTCAACACCTGTCCTATCTTTACCGCAAGGGATGGAAGGATTTGTGGTTTATAGTGATGCGTTCGGACAGGGTCTCGGGTGTAATGCAGAATGGGAAAGTTATTACTTATGCTTCACGGCAATTGAGACCTTACGAGGTTAATTATCCGACCCACGACCTGGAGCTAGCAGCCGTGGTATTCGCATTGAAGATTTGGTATCATTATCTTTATGGCGTTACCTGTCAGATATTCACCGATCATAAGAGTTTAAAGTATATATTTACTCATAAGGAGTTAAATATGCGACAGAGACGGTGGTTGGAACTAATCAAAGATTATGATATTGAGATACTTTACCACCCGGGCAAGGCGAACGTTGTCGCCGATGCCTTGAGTCGTAAGTCCGTTCAGGAGCAGATGCTTGCTCGACAATAGCCTCGAAGGAACTTCAGCAGGAATTTCTGAGACCCGAGATCGAGGTCTGGTTACAGCGAGTACAAGGGCAACTTTGTACGTTAGAGATTTCATCGCCACTTGAGGAGGCGATCTGGGAGAATCAGGGTTCGGACCCATTTTTGTTACGCATTCGAGATAATGTGACTCAGGGGAAAGCCCCTGGATTTGTGGTCCACAAGGATGGACTTTTGCGATTTAAGAATCGGTTGTGCATACAGGCGAATGACGAGTTGAAAAACTCGATTTTGAGAGAAGCTCATGCTACCCCTTATTCCGTTCATCCGGGGTCTAGCAAGATGTACAAAGACTTAAAACAAAATTACTGGTGGAGTAATATGAAGCGAGAAGTCGCAGAATTTGTTTCGAGATGTTTGACCTGTCAGCAAGTCAAGATAGAACATCAGCGACCGGCGGGTATGCTGAAACCTCTCCCTATTCCAGAGTGGAAGTGGGAGGATATTTCAATGGACTTCATCACGAGTTTTCCGACGAGTCGTTGTGGCATGAATACAATCTGGGTAATTGTGGACCGCTTAACTAATTCAGCTCACTTCCTTGAGATTAAGGATACGTGGGGTCCCGAGAGACTTACCCAGTTGTTCATCAAAGAGATATTGAGACTGCACGGAACTCCTAAAAGTATCGTTGCCGATCGTGACGGACGGTTCGTGTCTCATTTTTGGAAATCAGTTCATTGTGATATGGGAACTCATCTTAATCTCAGTACAACTTTTCATCCTCAGTCCGACGGACAACCAGAGAGGACTATTCAGACTTTGGAGGACATGTTGAGGGCATGTGTTCTCGATTGGAAAGATGATTGGGAAGCCCAACTACCGTTGATCGAGTTCACGTACAATAATAGTTGGCATGTTTCGATTAAGATGGCACCTTACGAGTCCTTGTACGGTAGTCGTTGTCGATCTCCTTTGTGTTGGGATGACTTATCAGAATCAATCGGCACCGAGCCCGATATGCTTATAGCTGCCCGTGAGAAGGTAGCTTTGATCAAGAGTCGTTTGTTGACCGCTCAAAGTCGACAAAAATCATATGCAGATAATCGTCGTTGACCATTAGAGTTCGATACAGGTGACCATGTTTTGGTCAAGGTATCCCCGAGTCGAGGTATCTTCCGTTTTGGGAAGAGGGGAAAGTTGAGTCCGAGATTCATTGGACCGTTTGAGATTTTGGATCGAGTAGGCGAGTTAGCTTATCGATTGGCCTTACCTCCGGCGTTGAGCCGAATTCATAATGTGTTTCACGTCTCTCAGTTACGGAAGTATGTTGCCGACTCGAGTTACATACTTCAGTTCGAGGAAATCGAGATCACCGATGATCATTCATATGAGGAGCGTCCCATACGAGTCGTAGAGCGGAGAATCAAACAGTTGAGAAACAAGACGATTCCTTTGGTAAAAATCCAGTGGTCTATACACGGAGTCTAAGAGGCTACTTGGGAAACCGAGGATAGTATGCGGGAGAGTCATCCCGAGTTGTTTGACCCTTAGTTTCGGGGACGAAACTCTTTTAAGGGGGGGGTGTATGTAATATCCGGTGGTAATTCAGTCATTATCATTCAGTATTTATCATTCTGTAATTGTCACTCAGTAATTTTCACTCATTAATGATCATTTGTCACTCATATTCAATCATTGTATTCACCGTTCAGAGTAATTGTATCGTGTATCAATCGTCATTCATCATCAATCTAGTTGGAGAATTATGTCGTGTTTATCATTGTTGTCATCTTCATAGTGGGCTGTGTGTGAGGAGTAGCGCACGCAATGAACTCTCTTTAGCACGCGCTAATTGAGTTCAAGTAGCGCACGCTACCTCTCAACACTAACGCACGGTAATGTAGTTCAAGTGGGCAGTCCAGAAGGCACTAGACTGCAGTTGGGTTGTAAGTAGCGCACGCTACGAATGGTAAGTAGCGTGCGCTAATAGGTCGGAGTAGCGCACGCTATTCTGTCGGTGTAGCGCGCGCTAAGGCCGGATAAGGCAGAGTCCAGTGGCTACTGGACTGAGTAGGAATGATTCCTAGCGCATGCGATGAGTAGATATTAGCGTACGCTAATCGGTGCCAGTAGCGCACACTGAATCTTGTGTGTAGCGCGCGCTACCGCGATCAGAGCAGAGAACGGGAGGTTCTGGACTTCAGTACTGGGCACCAGATAAATTGTTAGCGCACGCTAACATTTTGAGTTAACGCACGCTAAGTATATGGTTGTAGCGCACGCTACAAAAAGTACGTAGTGCACGCTACCATTGCGAACAGAGGGTACTGGACTACCCAGTACACCCGTTAGCGCATGCTACACACAAGAGCTAGCGAACGCTAACTAGTGTTGCTATAAATCGGACATTTCAGTCCTTTCTTCGTCATTTGTCATTTGTTTTCATTCCTTCATCGGTTTTGGGCGATTTGGAGCTTCTTGAGGAGTGTTCTTCGAGGTGAAATCAGCTATCAACATTTCCGAGCATATAATTTGGAGTAATCATCATTTCATCATCTTCAAACATCATAATCAAGGTGTTGTGTCAAGATTTAACACTCTCCGACCGGCGATCGCCTCGGAGATTGGGCGACCTAGCCACTGCCGAGCGGCCGAGGCAGATCTGCCGAACAGCGACCAGGCGACCGAGCCTTAGCCCAGCGGACAAGCTAAATCGGCCAACCGAATGTCCCAGGACAAGTCCCGGTGCAGAGCGATCGACACCATATACGATCGTCTCTCGGCACCAGCCGACCGACTCCTGGCGACCGACTAGCGATCGACACCGTATACGATCGTCTCTCGGCACCAGCCGACCGACTCCTGGCGACCGACTTATGGACGATCATCTCTCGGCGCTTTGCCGACCGACCCTTTGCCGACCGACCCTCGGTGACCAGCTAGAGATGACCGCTTCATGCCGATCAAGGGCCGATGGCCATCCAGTCGGCAAGGGCCGAGCCACAGGACAGCACCCACGTGCAGATCCACAAAAGGCACTGACAGGCCTGTCACATACCTCACCTACCAACAGGCCTGCACTGCAAAAGGAGCTGGCAGACAAGACATGTGACCACAGCCTGGCACCTGCCTCACCTACTGACAAGTCCGCCGAAAGTAACGATGTGGGACCACCTGTGACAGTACTTCCGGACGCGTGCTGGCTCCTCATTGGACCACACAGCTGACTTCCGGCTGGATCTCTGGACTTTTGGCAGGCAGCTCATGTGATCTTTAGGACGATCGCCCCATTATATTAATGGCCGAAAGACGACCGCCCACTAGGAGACAAGGCACCTCAGCCCCTATATATACAAGGCCCCCTGCACTTGTATTTCCTCTCTGGCATTCTCGCATTTCAGCATACTTCACAAGCAAACACAAAGCTCTTGGCTATTTCCAACTCTTGGCAACAGCTATCTTTCGGTTTTTTCTTCTCCCGACCTCTCTCATCAGGCAGACGATCGGCAGAGACGAAGAACACCGAGCTTCGCTCAAGAGCCGGATTAACAGAGTCTTTTTACACTCATTGTATTTAGATTTCTCTCATTAATACTTGTATCCACGAATATTTGTATTAATAACATCTCGCGAGAGCATTCAAGCCCGGGCCTAACAAACCCGGCAAATCTTGTTTTATTTATCTTCTCTCGGAAGTGCTCCCGCAATTGTTGTTTGTTGTCCGTCTCCAGCAGTATTTAATCTTCGGATAGATATTTTGGGCAACAACAATTGGCGCTAGAAGAAGGGGCCCAACCCTCAAATTTTTACACCTACCGTCCCGAAGAACACTCACTGTTCTCGGGGCAGATACTTGAAGTGACACTCACTGCACTTCAAAGAAATCTTTCAGAAAACATGTCTTCCGCCTCCGCGTCGAAGAAAGCCGCCGGCCAGCCGGCCGGACGCCGCGTTCCATCCCAGTACGAGCCACAGCCGATGGTGGAAGGTAGCCGCCGCGGTCAGAGACGCTCGATCCCGCCCCTGGACGGCGGCCCAAGCCTCTCGCTCGATCGGTTCCGAACCAAGGAACAGATCGAAGGGGCCCTGGCCGTCCTATAGGAGCGACGAAGTGCTTTCGACGCGCCTCCCGCTATCGCCCCCTCGGTCGTCCGCCGGAAGTCCAAGCGGAAGCTCAAGGCGCATCGCCGAGCGACGCTGTGAGGCTCCCCGCAAGAAGAGGCGCTCGCCCGGGGCACCTCGTCTTCGATCGCTCGGGCGGTGACTGACCAAGCACGGGCACCGGCCCGGCCTACGAGACGACAGAGTTTGAGTCCGTCACCAGGAGCTCGGCCTATCCGACTCCCGGAAGGCACCAGCCGTCGGCTCCCCTCGCCAAATTGCCGAGGCCGACAAGATGCGAGTCCGAGATCGGTACACGATCACCTCTACGCCGCTCCCAAAGCCGATCCGCAAGCGACCAAGCCACGACAATGGCTGCGATGCAACGTCAACTCGACGACATGAAGGCGCTCCTGGAATCGTGGCAGGCGCCAAGAAGACGATCGCCGGGCCAAGCGAGCCGCTCACGATCGACATCGAGCTCGCCCCCGTGCAGCACAAGATCGCTCCCCCGCAAACACCCGTGTACGAGGGGCGATCGGACCCCCAGATGCACTTGAGAAAGTTCAACATCTACATGACCGGGTGTGGGGCATCAGACGCGACCAGGTGCCGAATGTTCCCTCTGACGCTGGACGACCTCGCCCACAGGTGGTATGCCTCGTTGCCGCCTCGGTCCATTGGTTCTTTTAACCAGCTGGCGCACATCTTCACGGAGTACTTCGCCACCAGGGTCGTCCGACCCGAAGGTCCCCTTCGCATGATGCAAATCAAGCAGGGAGAAGAAGAGTCCGACTCGGACTACATCGACCGGGTAGACGTAATCATCCTCAACGGCGAGCCCATAGGCGATGAGACCGCCCTCTACGCGGTCCTAGGAGGATTTCAGGGTTTTTCGCCTATGTTCAGGCATCTCACGAAGACCCAACCTACAACCTACGCAGCCTTCCGGGCTAGAGCCGCAGATTTTCTGGCCAGGCAAAGGTTCCTACTTAGCCTGTGAGCAGCGCGATCGGCGCCCGAACGAAGATCTCCCGCCCGATCGCCGACATCGACCTACGAATAAAGCGATCGGCAGTCGCGCGACGATCGCCAGTCTTCCAGCCCGATCGCCGATCATCACGCTACATCATCAGCAACTCGGAGGACACGATCGCCCTCTACAGTCCAGCATCTAACATGACGGACTAAGGCATAAGATTGCCTCCACCGCACATCATAAAGCCATGGCCCTGACAGTCGATGGAACCGGCTGCTTCGTCCGTGCAAGATCCCTCTCGGCCGAGATCGCCCGCCCTTCATTTAAATACGAGGTCGGCGTAGTCTGAGGGCTCTCCAACATTAATCAGTGGACACATGCCACAACCCCGTCTCAACGTACACCGTCGAGGTCGGCCATCTCCATGGCTGGCCGAGGTGGAAGCAGAGCTAACAAGCCGCGGGCGTGGAGTTGATTCATCCGACGCTGCCCCGCGCAAGGACTCCTCTAGACCGAGACCGCACGCCCTTCGTTTAAATACGAGGCGAGGCGCAGCCTAACAGAGGACCCTCATAATAAAGTGAGTCACGAGACACTCAATGTCTTCGCGCACCAAGACACGGTCATGGAGTCGGTCCATCGATCTCCGCGACTGTGCACGATTCCTCAAACAAGCGAAACCACCAAGTTTCCGAGGGGGATCGGCCAATGTTGTTTTTTGCAGGTACAAGACTGAAAGATAGCTAGCCAATCGACCATGATAGCCCGAGTCCGAATCATAAGTCAGCTCAGCAAGATCGCCCATCCTCATCTTACACGATCGCCAGCAAGAACCACCTCGCCTCATGTCTTCAACATAGGAGCAAGCTGGGGGGCAATTGTTGTGTCAAGATTTAACACTCTCCGACCGGCGATCGCCTCGGAGATCGGGCGACCTAGCCACTGTCGAGCGGCCGAGGCAGATCTGCCGAACAGCGACCAGGCGACCGAGCCTTAGCCCAGCGGACAAGCTAAATCGGCCAACCGAATGTCCCAGGACAAGTCCCGGTGCCGAGCGATCGACACCATATACGATCGTCTCTCGGCAACAGCCGACCGACTCCTGGCGACCGACTAGCGATCGACACCGTATACGATCGTCTCTCGGCACCAGCCGACCGACTCCTGGCGACCGACTTATGGACGATCATCTCTCGGCGCTTTGCCGACCGACCCTTTGCCGACCGACCCTCGGTGACCAGCTAGAGATGACCGCTTCATGCCGATCAAGGGCCGATGGCCATCCAGTCGGCAAGGGCCGAGCCACAGGACAGCACCCACGTGCAGATCCACAAAAGGCGCTGACAGGCCTGTCACATACCTCACCTACCAACAGGGCCACAGACCTGCAAAAGGAGCTGGCAGACAAGACATGTGACCACAGCCTGGCACCTGCCTCACCTACTGACAAGTCCGCCGAAAGTAACGATGTGGGACCACCTGTGACAAGATTAGGACGTCTTTGGCTCCTCATTGGACCACACAGCTGACTTCCGGCTGGATCTCTGGACTTTTGGCAGGCAGCCCATGTGATCTTTAGGACGATCGCCCCATTATATTAATGGCCGAAAGACGATCGCCCACTAGGAGACAAGGCACCTCAGCCCCTATATATACAAGGCCCCCTGCACTTGTATTTCCTCTCTGGCATTCTCGCATTTCAGCATACTTCACAAGCAAACACAAAGCTCTTGGCTATTTCCAACTCTTGGCAACAGCTATCTTTCGGTTTTTTCTTCTCCCGGCCTCTCTCATCAGGCAGACGATCGGCGGAGACGAAGAACACCGAGCTTCGCTCAAGAGCCGGATTAACAGAGTCTTTTTACACTCATTGTGTTTATATTTCTCTCATTAATACTTGTATCCACGAATATTTGTATTAATAACATCTCGCGAGAGCATTCAAGCCCGGGCCTAACAAACCCGGCAAATCTTGTTTTATTTATCTTCTCTCGGAAGTGCTCCCGCAATTGTTGTTTGTTGTCCGTCTCCAGCAGTATTTAATCTTCGGATAGATATTTTGGGCAACAACACAAGGTAATCACCTCTTGAATCTAGAAATTCGGAGTTCAAGTGTTTTATTTCCGATCTATTCATGTGGGCTCGATATTATGTTGGAATACTTTAGATATGGATTATCTACCTTGAATACACGTATTCCTATGGATTATTCGGTGTATATTTCGGATTTAATGGCTATATGGAGAATTATTTCAAGAACCTTTGGGGTTGACTTCGGTTAATTTGGGGATTTTCCAATTGATGTTGTTGTAATCTTGAATTGTGGTTTCCTTTTGAATTATTGATGACATTAATGGAGTGATATTGGGTTGAATCATTCCTTAAAGGTTTGGTGTCGATATTTGGGGTTGGTTGTAACCTTAGGGATAACATGTTCACTACGTAGTCGTTAGAATTCCCCAATGAGTTGGATATTGTTGTATCGACATCCTGAGTTGGTTATGATCTCTATTGATTCGTATATTAAGCGAGTTGTTGATAATTGTGTTATTCAAGGTTGTTCAAGCGACCGGTAGTTCCTTAGAAAGTTGTTCAAGAGAGGACGTATCATCACCGGTGTTAAGGTAAGTTAATTCTTTCATAATGTATTAACCGTATTGAGACTTGTAATTGTCAATTAATCATTTCATTCACGAGGAACGACGGTTCCAATCATTTCATTGAGCTATCATTCATTTCACTATCATTTCATCTTGGTGAGTCATTCTTGACTTTGTCGGATTGTTATTCATTATTATTCTTCATGGTCATTTCGTGCCCATATGACCTTCTGGGTTCATATTGCATGGCCGGGTGGGGATGTGTGGAATTTTTAGTCGGGCACGTGATGGTCATGTGTTGGGTTCACCGACACATTGGACTGTACACACGGTAACGTACCTCCGTGAGACTAATTAGGTACAAGAATGGGTGTGTCCGGACACTCGTCTTGTGCACTTGCACATACCATTACGGGAGTACTATGGTGCCTCTCTTCAGCGTCATTTCATAATTGAGATATCTCATGATTGTGTTTATTCAACTCTTGAGGATTGTTGTTCTGTGTAACTGACCCCGTTGGGGGATGTTGTTTTCAGGTCAAGGGAAGGCTAAGGCACGAGAAGAGAACATTGACGGCGAGGAGTCTCAGTGATACTAGTAGGGGGCCCAGTCTTTTTCATTCATTCGTGTTTTCTTCATTTTATTTCCGCTGCAGACTTCCGTTTGGATATTCATTTCATTTAGTGTTGTATATTTTATCTTCATATAAAATATACATGTATTCTGTATTATCTTGGGTGTGTTGTAATGAAACTCCTCATCGGAGTGATTGATGATATAATGTGGTTCGGTACTACAATTATATTGTTTAATTCATTAGTTTTCATTCGCCTGGTGGGTCCCAGTTGGGGGTCCACGTCACTGTAATATCCGTCTAGTTTGGGGTGTTACACCGCATGTACGCTATGATTTGCTCTAGACTGGGTATAGCATATGTTGTAAGTGTAGTAAGTCTGTTTCAGTCAAATCCAGGACAGGAGCATTGGACTTTTAAATAACATTCTTAAGTACCTGAAGGGGACTTAAGATTTGGTTCTTACATACGGCGGTGGAGAAATTAAAGTGGAGGGTTATACAAACTCGGATATTTTGGGAGACATGGATGTGAAGATGTCCACATCAGGGAATGGTAGTATCTTGGAGAAGTGCCAAACAAAGCGCAACTGAAATTTCCACATGTCAAACCAGATATAACGCAGCCATAGAGGCTGCTAAAGAAGCATTTTGGATTAAGAAGTTTACTGAGGAACTTCAAGTGGTTCCTAACTCAGATCAGCACGTGGAGCTGCTTTGCGACAACGACGGAGCTGTTGCACAGGCTAGGGAGCCTAGGGCTCATCTCAACACCAAACATATTAATAGAAAATATCATTTTGTTAGAGAAATGGTTCAAAAGGGGAATTACATTGTAGTGAGTAGACATAGTAAATAACGTTGTTGATCCACTTATCAAGCCACTATCTCATATGGTCTTAGAGAGACATCTGGAGAGTATGGGTATTAGATAACATAGTTCGTGGCATTGAGTGCAAGTGGGAGATTATGCCACTCAGAGAATGAGGAGAGTGAGAGCACTATATTGTAATTACGAACATCAATTGAATAAGGCATTCATTATTGCTATATTATTGTATATCATTGACATCATGATTTGGTATACAGAATAATAGTCTTTGTATTTGAGATCAAACACTCCACTCTATATTAAGATAAGGAGAGAGGCATTAGAAGTATCTAAGGCTCGAATGCTTAACCGGTTTGCAAGTCAGTAAAACCTAACTGGACATTAAGTTTAGGCAAGACCTATATAACATATATTTTGACAAGTAGAGTCTCTATCTACACTAAGGGTTAATGGGAGCACATGTTATAGGTATCCTAATGGATTAGTATACTCGGACTCGACTTATTTCCATTCGGTCACATGGATTTCACTCTGCGATAGTCAAAGACTGAATATAAAGATTGTCATAGGTATACATGAACCTTTGACTTGAGGATTCTGTAGGAGATGTGCTTGTGATATTAAGTTGGTCATAAGAGTAGTTCGATCCATTCACCGATTGATGGGGTCAACCTCGAAGTGCAACTTAGTGGACAAGTAGGAGTCTCTACTGAATACCAAGATATGATTCTTTCTCCTGTAACTGAGCAGGTAAATATCCTATGCGGTTAGTGGAAAATTAGATCATAAGTCTTTGGCCAAAAGCATTTAGAGTGAGTTGTATTCGAAGCTTAGCATTACACTAATAGATGCATAGAGGCAAGTTACAATGAGTTTGACATTACCGCGACCCTACTATTTGACTGGGACATATGATTGAAGCGTTTATACGGATATGATATTCACGACATAATGGTTTTAGAATGATCCAATCATTTGTTCTCAGCTAGGTACGGTGCGGGTCACTAGGCTGGCTAAGTATTACCTACACTCTTTGGTTCCTCCCATTGCCGACTAAGACGGAATTATGAAATCGCGTACAAGGATATTTGACGGATAAATATGAATTTATTATTTCTTCATTAATATTGGATATTAGATATCTAATTTTATTTATTAGATAGACTGAAACGGTCTTGTGAATTGAAATTAAGTACTAGGTGATTAATTAATTCATAAATAACTATTTCTTGGAAATAAATTATAATTTTGTATTTGATAAAGTTAATTAATTGGATTAATTAAGTATAAATACATTTGAGATATAACGAAGTATACTTAACGGACTAAACACGCGAATATCCGGTACACGAACCGAGTGGCTCGTCTCGTCTCTTTTCACCAACTCCTAGTGGGGTGACCCATCTCTCCCCACCTCACCTTCCATGTGCCTTCTCTTTTGTTTTCATGTGGTGTGGGGTGTGGATGACTTGTTTTGTACATGTGGATAAAAGAGATCAAGATTGGCATGATCTTGTAATCTAATCTTATCATGTTATAAAAAAATAACAACACACACCACGTAGGTGGTTCAGCCATAGCATTCAGGGAGGGAGGGAGAGAATTTTTCGAAGTCTTGTTCATCTTAGAGAAAAAATAAGAAGAATGAAGAGAGAGATTCTTATAGCAATTCCTAGCCGTGTTCTTGAAGAATGAATTGTTATTGAATTTTCCGTTCGATATCTGACGCGTGGGGACATAGAGACACTCATCATTTTTGGGGTTAGATTATTCTACAAGATTGTGCGAATTGGATTTATGCTCGGGATTGTGATCAAGAAGAAATTATCAAAGGACTATGAGGGTATGCTTTCAATAATTATATCGTCGTCAATTTATATTCATTTATATGATGCTTGATCGATCCTCTTAGGGGTTCAGATATATTAGATTTGGTCCATTTATATTTCCTATATGCACTTTGTTTTTAGCATTGAATCCCAACATGAGGATCGTCTTCGTCATTCTGGGGACGACCAACTACTCTCGAAGACATTCATTTTTAACTATGTGTGGTAAATCTGCATGCGACTTTGGGTATTTCTTTTTAAATTTTGGCTATATGAATTTTCGATTGTTAATATGGTTATTCATTTCTTGAAGTGTATATATGGTTAATTAGTTAAATTCGATTCTTAAATTAACTGAAAAAACGAACTAGTTCCATTCGGTCTGGACTCTTGAATCAACTCCTCGATTAATTTCTTTGGCTCATGCCAAAAAAAAAAAAAACCTGAATTGATTCTTATGCACCAATCTCGATTCCGGTTTCAGCCATTTTGATGGTGTTTCTAATATTACTTTAGTCGTGTAATGTCACATTTTCTTGTGGTATTTGGACGGAGTTTTAGATTCTTGATGGGAAAATTCCTCTTGGATTTTGATAAATAGTGCAGCAAAACTACAAAAACATCCTACAACCCTCCTCATACAGCTAAATCCGACAGCTTTGAATAATACAGCGCTTTGAGTGGAATTCAGTCTATGGCAAAATACCTGGTTGGCTACAATATTAATGTCGTATACACTTTATTTAGAAAAAGTAAAGTGTGAAATCCAATAGGACAAGTACTTAGACTTCAAACCGTCGTGAGTAAAATAATTTTATATCCACAAATATTCACAGTTTTGAAGAGCATTTAATGCAGATAGAGATACATTTAATGCGGCCGACAGTCGCATGCAGAGCATTTAATGAAAGCCAAAATAATTTATGAAATAGTTAATACTGACACGATGGATTACTTTAATTCAAACATTCATCAGCCGCCAATCTGGAGCATCCACATCTCACCAACAGGCCAACAACTACAATTATAACAGATTAATTTCCAAGATTATAAAAAGCCAACTAGAGGAGTCGCTCAAAATACTTGTGATTTTACAATTTCTACAATCAAAAGTGCAAACTATCTCTCTTCAGCCTACAGCGACATTGTACCGTTAAGAGATTGATAAAATGCTCAACGAAGTGAACAACACCCTACAACCAAACGCTCTAACGCCTACAACTGATGTTCGATATTTATTCTACCTTTAGATATGTTGAGAGTTAGACCTATGTGGACTAATTAAGATCATTCCAACCTGTGTCAGATGGAGAAAGCTTATACGAAATCGAGCTTTTAATCCATGTGAGAAGAAGGCAAAGTTCAGACAGTATACAGCCAATCTGTGTGAACGGACCAAGCTGAAGTCAAGTGTATCAATCTAAATGTGAGCTATATAGATTGAAGTGTTTATTTAAAATCAATGCAGTTGTATACGCATTTGATTTTAATAAGCGACCCTCCTATGTGGAGACCTTGTGGACATAGAAGATATTGCCTCGAACCACGTTAAATACTTGCTATTTACTTGCTTATTTATTTTTGGACACTGCTTCTGATTTAATATTATATATTCCAAAAACCCTATAAGCTCTAAGCATGCAGAAGCATATCTAGTTGTTGTGACTACAACAACGTACTTGAAAAAGACTTTTGCAGTGTAATTATTTTCGAAATGGAGTACATCTTATTCACCCCCCCAAGGTATTAATTAAGTATATTGTGACCCACAAGTGGTATCATAGAGGTTGGTTTTACCAAGTACCCATCAATTTGATTTTTAACCTGAACCAGATTAAAAATCATTAGCTTTCCACATTTTCTAAGGTAAAAAGTTGTAAGACAGCCAAGAAAGTCTTGGATAACTCAATATGATTTGTGACGGCACTTAGCTTTGCAAATAAAATAAAGTTGCACAATTGAATAAAGAATTTGAGTCCTTAAGAATGAGATCATCAGAAAACCTTGAGGATCTTGACCTCAGATTCACTCGCATTATCTTTAAACTTGAAGCGTTAGGCAAAATGTACTCCGAGAAGATCACTCATTTCCCGATGGGACATTAAGGCAACAACTATGCCTATGTCCTATAATCTAAATAAAATATCCACATTTGACCTCTTTTCTGCTCTCAAATCTTTTGAGTGTGACATAGACATGAGAGGAAAGGCAGAAGAATCACCCGCTATGACTACAACACTGGTTGTTGTATCTGACAGGAAGCACAACTCTGTTCCCAGAACCTCCAGAGCTACAGGAGATGATGATGATGATGATGATGATGAAGAGTTGTCACAATATGAGATGATTATACTCATGCAGAAATTGTTAGGAGTATGCCCTCGAATGCCACTCAGGGGATGAGAAGAATGGTCATTGTACTTGTAATTATGAAATTATCAATACAAGGCAATATGATTCATTCACTATTTATTGTATTTCAAATGCATTCTTGATTTGGTAAACATTGAAGTGAGGTCCATGTAAATAAGAGTGAACATTACATTCTCATTATGAGATAAGAGAAAATGTACTGGAAGTGTTTAAAGTTTATTTACGTAAACTGTTTGCAAGTCGATAAACTTAATTGAGCATTAAGTTTTGAGTAAGACTTGTACAACTGGTGCTAGGACGTGTGTATGTCTTGATAGCATAGTTATATGTATATTGGTGGGACCAGTATACTCGAACATGACTCATACTTGATTCAGTCACAAGGTATTCATTCTTGGAGAGTCGATGACGAATCGAAAGGTTGTGATAGTATATGTGGACCTTTGACTTGAGGGTTCAGTAAGAGATGTGCTTGTGACATTTAGTTTGTCATTAGAGTAGTTAGACTCATTTGCTTAATCGCTCAGTCAACCTCGAAGGGCGGACTATACAGGCAGGTAGCAGTCTTTACTGTACGCCAAGAAAGGATTCTATCTCCTGTTAGTGAGCAGGAGAATGTCGTATAGGGTTAATGGCAAATAAAATCATAAGTCTTTGACCAAAGCATTCTGACCTAGTCGTATTAGATACACTAGTAATCAGTCGGTCTTGATTTACACTAACAAATGTATAGTGTCTAGTCAACAGTAGGGTTTGACTTTTCCGTGACCCGAAAGACTTGAATGGGACATCTAATGAAGGGTCTATACGTATATGGTATTCACGATATAATGGTTCTGGAATGATCCCATCATTCGTTCTCAGTCGGGGTTTACAGTGGGCCTGCTAGGCTGGCTAAGTGCTGCCCGCAGTCATTGGTTCCTCCCAATGCCGGCTGAGACGGACCTACAGAGTGGCGCATCAGGAGCGTTGACGGATAAATGTGAATTTATTATCTCTATAAAATATTAGATATTGGATATCTAATTATGATTTATTGGATAAATCAAATAGGGGTCTTATGAATTGAAATTAAGTTACTCGGTAATTAATTGAATTCATCAATAAAATTTCTTAGAGAAATATATATTTGTATTTGATATAATTAATTAATTGAATTAATTAATTAGTATAAATACATTGTAAATAAAATGAAGTGTATTTAACGAAGTCGTTTGACGAACGTCCGGTACACAAGCTGAGTGACTCGGCCCGTTTTTTGGAAACTTCCTCATGGCCGCCCCACCTCCCCTCTTCTTGGTGGTTTTTGGTTTTGTTATTTTATTATGAGAGATCCCACCTTGATTTGGTCTTCTAATAATGCCAAGATGGTATTATTTGGTGGGATCTTACCATGCACATGATATATTATAAAACAAGAACAACACCTCCATCCATCTTGTAGCTTGGGCCGAACTATTAGTGAGGGGAGAGAGAAAATTTTCTTTGTTCAATTCTTCATCTTAGAGTGAGAAAAAATAATAAATAAAGAGAGAAAAATTCCTATGAGTATTCCTAGCCGTGTTCTTGGAGAACGGAGTCTCGTTGATTTTTCCGGTCAAGTTCCATCGCGTGGTGACGTAGAGACATCGCACTTCCGGTGTTTGGAACAAAAGGAATTCGTGATCATCATCAACTTACGAAGATAATATCAAAGGCTTCAAAGGTATGGGACTTTGATCCTTTTATCTTCGTTGATTTTTTCGTATATACGTTACTTGATCGAGCCTGTTTGTGATTCTTTATTGTGTATTATTATTCCGTTGCGTATTCATTGTTGTTTCTGGAATCCCAACAGTGGTATCGGAGCGAGGTCAATGATACCGTGTATACTATTATTTGTGCATTTTGAATGTTATTGGATGATGTTTATGATTTAGAATCATTATTGGTGTAATCGGAGATATTCAATTGTTCGTTGTAAATTGTTTCTATGATTTTATGTGAATTATAAATATGTAAATTTTATTTTATTGATTATAAGTCCTACATAAAAGTTAGAAACATCACGTTTTGGAAAGGAGCCGAACGGAGGTCGGACTCGGCAGCCCGGGGCTGCCAGAGTCACTGCCAGGCCGTGCCTGGCAAGTTGGCCGGACATGCTTCCTGCTACCCGGATAGTAGCAGGCACGTGACTCGCTCCAGCGGTTCACCCTCGGCCAGCCCTCTTTTTCGGGCTCGGTTTGCGGGCTGGGCCCGTTCCGACTTGTCGGGGACTTCATTTAGTCTCTGTATTACGTTGTAATATTTTCCCACATTTTAAATTAGATTTAATTTGATTAAAATGTATATTTGGAATATTATTTTAAATGGGAAAGATATTATACGAAAATACTATTTTTGGCTGGAATACTTCGAACGAATTGAAATGACGAATATTATTAATAATTGGATTAATACCATTAAAATTGAATAGATTATTTTTTATATTGATTGGATTAATATATTAATTGATTATTTAAATTTAATGCCATATATATTAATTGGATTAATATTGTAGAAATTGAATAGATTAATTTTATAGATTAATTAGATTAATATATATATCAAAATTAATTATTTAATTTCATTGCCGTTACATATTGTGTGGAATCCTTATGTGATGGTGATATAGCTCGTGGACTTAGTTTGATTTGTTCGATCTGATTGGGTTGTAAAGGCCGTTTTGAGCCTATTTATTTTTACTAGAAACTTTGTATAATAGGATGTATTTTCAATGATGTAATTATTTTTTTAGCTATGACGAAGACCGAAGACAACCGAACGAGAAGACGAAGAATCGAAGACTCTTTTATTTTTCTTTATTGGGTCATTCGCTTGGCCCAATACTTAGGAAATAATCCATGAGCTATATATTGGTAGTAACTAGGTTGCTATTTACTGTTTTTCATTTTGAATGATTGACAAACACAAACGCGCTTATAAATGCATTAATGTGCAAAATGTAACATAAATCGCGAAATTCTCCCAACAATAAACAGACTAAGTTTGAAAAATGTGACGAGGTTTCCTACCCTCCATCAAATTCGTAGAAAATTGATACCCGAGCTTGTGTGTTATGCTTCCGAGTTATCGGGGTAGTACATTTGGTAGAGGTTGAAAAATTCTTGAGTGCATTAGATGCCTTCGGTCGGTGATAAATTTCGCCCTTAGAAACCTGATATGGTGCCGGGTGAGATTCAGTAGTCAGACTGATAGACGTTGATGGTCAACAACTTAGATAGTCTGGATTGCCAAGAAACCTGATAGGTTTAGGGCATGAAGACTAGGGGTAAAAGAAAATCGAATCATCCGTTGGACGGGCTGGTGTTGTACACAACTTTACAGAAATTAATAGACAAGAAACTTGACAGGTTGCGTCTGTTAAAATTTGTATAGAACTTGATCACTACTAAGAAGTCGATCTTACCATGACTTTCAGGTTATAACATGGGAGTGTGTAATTCCTATAAAATTAGTGGGAGTCGAGATAAGAATTATACAAGCTCTTAAATTCTATACTCGGTCATAATAAAACAAGTCATTAATTCAATCTTGTCTAAACCAATGCAGAGAAACGAAACAATATCTCTCTAAAAATGGCAAAGAACTCACTTGTAATACTACTTGAAAAGAATCTCCTAATTGGCTCCAACATCGTTGACTGGTTGCGGAATCTGATGATTATACTCAGCATGGAGTCTCTGGGATACGTCTTGGAGGCAGACATTCCACCGACTCCAGTCCGAACTAGGGGTAATTAGGAAGAGATTGACGCCCATGAAAAATGGGTCAAGGATGACGTGCTAGTCCGTGGCTTTATGATGGGCTCAATGACTAATGAGCTGCAGAGAGCACACGAGAAAATGACTTCTGCTAGGCAGATTCTCGCACACTTGAATGATCTTTATCGAGAGCACAATATGACTGCTAGATATGAGAAATCGAAGCAGTTGTTTAGTGCTATGATGAAGGAAGGGGAGAAAGTGGGAAACCACGTCCTCAAAATGATCTCTCTGATTGAGATGCTCGAGCTGCTCAACTTTCATATGGATTTATCCCTTCAGATTGATCTCATCCTTCAATCTTTGCCTGACTCTTTCATGCAGTTTGTAATGAATTTCAACAGTAATGAGATTTCTTACACATTAGCTGGGATAAAGAATAAACTGCTGACGCCACAGATGAATATTAAACTGAGGGAGGCTGCTCTTGTGATTTCTTCTGGGCCTCGGAGGTCCAAGAACAAGAAGAAAAAGACTTATGGGCAGTATAAACCCAAGAAAGGAGTGCAGAAAGGAAAGGGCAAGGCCCTAAAGGTTTAGAAGGTAGGCGGTCCAATAAATGTCTTGAATGCGGTGAGCCGGGCCACTGGCGTAGGACTTTTCCTAAGATCAATGGTGCATCAGGTACGGAACTTTTTGTTTTTGAAAACAAGTGTTCCGCTACTGTATATTCTGCTTCATGGATTTTGGATTCAGGTGCTACTTCTCATATTTGTACGAGGCAACCGATATTGGATCACTCCTACTGGGTTTAGAATCTGGTTTTATTTTGACATTAAATGAAGTACTGGTTTTGCCCAAGGGGCATAAAAACATTGTATCCATTCCAGTCTTGGACCGAAAAGGGTTTTCTTTCTTCATTGTCAATGGTAGTTGTGAAATTTATTTTCGAAATAAATTGGTTGGAACAACTACGTTGTTGAATGGTTTATGTCATCTGAACTTACAAAATAAATCAGCAGTGAACACTATAACTAATCAATCTCTTAAGTGTCACCTTAGACTTGGTCACATTGGTCAGACCAAGGTTCACAAAATGGAGAAAGATGGACTTTTAACTCCATTGGGTGTAGAACCCTATCCAACTTGTGAATCCTACCTTAGAGGCAAGATGACTAAGTCCCCCTTCACAGGGACATTTGAAAAGGCTGTTGAAAAACTTGGGTTGGTACATACCGACGTTTTTGGTGCTTTAGAAGCAGCCCGAGACAGATATCAATATTTCATAACATTCACAGATGATCATACTAAGTACGGAATTGTGTACGATGAAACATAAATCCGAAGCCTTTACTAAATTCATGGAATTTAAGGCCCTAGTTGAAAAATAGACTGGATGTCATATCAAAGCACTTTGGTCGGACCGAGGTGGCGAATATATGAGCACAGAGTTTGATGAGTTCCTTAAGGAACATGGAATAGTTTCACAATTCACGCCGCCAGGAACCCCACAGTTAAATGGTGTTTCAGAAAGGAGAAATCGGACTTTGTTGGACATGGTCCACTCCATGTTAAATTACACTGATTTACCAATTTACCTATGGGGGTATGCTTACTTACCGCTGCCTATATCCTAAATAGATGTCCTTCTAAATCTTTTCCTATCACTCCGCATGAGATGTGGAAGGGTAAGAAACCAAGTCTTAATCACATAAGGATTTGGGGATGTCCAGTCTATGTCAAGAAGGCTAAGGTGGACAAACTGGAAGCGAGGTCCGTCAACGGACATTTCATTGGATACCCAGAGGACTCGATGGGTTATCTATTATACATGCCAGAAGACCATAGGGTCGTTGTAGCTTTACAAGCGCACTTCCTTGAGGATGAGTTCATTCAGTAAGGTGGCTCGGGTAGAAATATCTCTTTCGAAGAGCATAAGGAATGTCCTGAGGAGACATCTTATCAGGGATCACGAACCAAACCTATTGTAACATAACCTCCACTTCGAAGGTCTGATAGGGTGTCTCACTTACTTGAGAGGTGCGTCTATACACATGTCGAGGAATTGGGTCTCCACGACGCACCTGATAGCTGTGCGGATGACCCTATCACCTATGACCAAGCGATAGTGAATGTGGACTCCGATAAATGGCAAGAAGAAATGAAAGCTGAGATAGACTTTATGCATGCCAATCGGGTCTGGACTCTAGTATATCTACCAATTGGCATGAAGCCTATTGGAAGTAAATTGATCTATAAGAGAAAGACTGATGGGGATGGCAAGGTTGACGCCTATAAGGCTAGGGTTGTGGCAAAGGGTTATATCCAAAGGGAAGGGATCGATTATCATGATACCTTCTCGCCCGTAGCTATGATCAAGTCGATTCGCATGGTGCTTGCCATTGCTACCCATTACGATTATGAAATATGGCAAATGGACGTCAAAATGGCTTTTCTAAATGGATACCTCGAGGAGGAAATCTATATGGAACAGCCTAAGGGTTTTGTGAGCAACATTGCATTCTTAGTACTATATGTAGATAATATCCTACTTATAGGAAATAACGTAGCAATGCTCAGCATTGTGAAAGCTTGGCTTTCTAAAACGTTCTCCATGAAAGACTTGGGAGAAGCTTCCTATATTCTAGGTATTCGTCTTTACAGAGATAGACCGCGAAGAATGATATGACTTTTCCAGGCCCTCTATATAGATAAAATCCTGAGAAGATTCAAGATAGATGAATATAAAAGAGGGTTCCTTCCCATGCGACATGGAATTCATATCACCACGAAAATGTGTCCTCAAAGTGAGGAATACAAAAGAGATATTAATAAGGTACCCTATGCCTCGGCAGTGGGTAGCCTCATGTATGCTATGTTGTACACGAGACTGGACTTAGCCTATGCTGTTAGTATGGTAAGTCGTTTTCAAGCAAACCCGGGAAGGGAACACTGTATTGCCGTCAAGAACATTCTTAAGTACTTGAGAAGAACTAGAGATATGGTTCTTACTTACGGTGGTGGAGAACTGAAGGTGGTTGGATTCACCGATTCTGCATTTTTAAGGAGACACGGACGACTCTAAGTCAACATCAGGGTATTTGTTACTCTCAATGGAGGAGCAGTATCTTGGAGAAAGTCCAAGCAAAGCGCTACTGCAGATTCCACCTGCCAAGCAGAGTACCAAGCCGCCTCAGAGGCTAGCAAGGAAGCATTTTGGATGCAGAAGTTTGTGCAAGAACTACAAGTGGTGCCTAATGCGGAGCTGCCTATATCACTATTCTGTGATAATGATGGAGCTGTCGTCCAAGCCAAGGAGCCAAGGGCTCACCACAACACCAAGCATATAGATAGAAAGTATCACATCGTTCGAGAGATGGTTGAAAAAGGATATCTTTCGTTGCAAAGAGTAGACTCAGAAGACAATGTCTCTGACCCGCTGACTAAGCCGTTATCTCAGGCTGTCTTGGAAAGACATCTGAAGAACATGGGTATTAGATACCATGACGTATGGCATTGAGTGCAAGTGGGATATTGTTAGAAGTATGCCCTTGAATGCCACTCAGGGGATGAGAGAAAAGGGGCATTGCACTTGTAATTATGGAATTATCAATAAAAGGCAATATGATTCATTCACTGTATATTGTATTTCAAATGCATTCTGATTTGGTAAACATTGAAGTGAAGTCCATGTAAATAAAAGCGTACATTCCATTCTCGTTATTGGATAAGAGAAAATCACTGGAAGTGTTTAAAGTTTATTTACGTAAACCGTTTGCAAGTTGATAAACTTAATTGGGCATTAAGTTTTGAGTAATACTTGTGCAACTGATGCTAGGACGTGTGCATGTCTTGTTAGCATAGTTATAAGTATATTCGTGGGACCAATATACTCGAACATGACTCATACTTGATTCAGTCACATGGTATTCACTCTTGGAGAGTCGATGTCGAATCGAGAGGTTTTGATAGTATCGTGGACCTTTGACTTGAGAGTTCAGTAGGAGATGTGCATGTGACGTTTAGTTTGTCATTAGGGTAGTTAGATTCATTTGCTTAATCGCTGAGTCAACCTCGAAGTGCGGACTATACGGGCAGGTAGCAGTCTTTACTATACGCCAAGAAAGGATTCTATCTCCTGTTAGTGAGCAGGCGAATGTCCTATACGGTTAATGCCAAATAAGATCACAAATCTTTGGCCAAAGCATTCTGACCTAGTCGTATTAGATACACTATTAGTCAGTCGGTCTTGATTTGCACTAACAAATGTATAGTGTCTAGTCAATAGTTGGGTTTGACTTTTCCGTGACCTGAAGACTTGACCGGGACATCTGATGAAGGGTCTATACGTATATGGTATTCCCGACATAATGGTTCTGGAATGATCCCTTCGTTCGTTCTTAGTCGGGGTTTACAGTGCGGCCCGCTGGGCTGGCTAAGTGCTCCCCACACTCATTGGTTCCTCCCAATGCCGACTGATACGGACCTACAGAGTCGCGCATCAGGAGCGTTGACGGATAAATTTGAATTTATTATCTCTCTAAAATATTAGATATTGGATATCTAATTCTTATTTATTGGATAAATCAAATAGCGGTCTTATGAATTGAAATTAACTTATTGGGTAATTAATTTAATTCATAAATAAAATTTGTTAGAGAAATATATTTGTATTTGATATAATTAATTAATTGGATTAATTAATTAGTATAAATACATTGGAAATAAACGGAGTATATTTAACGGAGTCGTTCCACGAACGTCCGGTACATGAGCCGAGTGACTTGGCCCGTTTTTTGGAAACTTCCTCATGGCCGCCCCACCTACCCTCTTCTTGGTGGTTTCTTGTTTTGTTATTTTATTATGAGAGATCTCTCCTTGATTTGGTCTTATAATAATGCCAAGATGGTATTATTTGGTGGGATCTTATCATGCACATAATATATTACAAAAACAAGAACCACACCTCCATCCATCTTGTAGCTTCGGCCGAACCATTAGTGAGGGGAGAGAGAAAATTTTATTTGTTCAATTCTTCATCTTAGATTTGAGGAAAATAATAAATAAAGAGAGAAAAATTCCTGCGAGTTTCCCTAGCCGTGTTCTTGGAGAACGGAGTCTCATTGATTTTTCCGGTCAAGTTTCGTCGCGTAGTGACATAGAGACATTGCACTTTCGGTGTTTGGAACAAAGGGAATTCGTGTTCGTGTTCGTGTTCGGGTTTGTGATCATCATCAACTTACGAAGATATTATCAAATGCTTCAAAGGTATGGGACTTTGATCTTTTTATCTTCGTTGATTTTTTCTTATATACGTTACTTGATCGATCCTATTTGGGATTCTTTATTGTGTAATATTATTCCGCTACGAATTCGTTTTTGTTTCCGGAATCCCAACAGAAATACCAGAAATTCATCAAGAAATCCAGAAAAGCTCCCTACAACCAAAATCCTCAAGCAAGGTGAGCACTGAGTCACCATCCACAGGAGATTCTAACCTGTGTTGTAACTGTAGGAAGCCAGGATATTACGCAAACAGGTGTTCACATCTTAAGGTCCACAAGCTACCTGAAGCTGAAAGATAAGAGAGGGATGAGGTGCGAAAAATATGGCGTAGCAAGCTGAAGTCGCCGATAGGGGAATCAGAAGCAACGCCAACATCAAGCAAGAGAGAGGAATGTCCACAGGATATAACAAACAGCGATTTCTCTGGATGATGATATGGAAGACAAGGCCTACATGTCTATTATGGCCTATGCGGAAGAAGATAACAACATTGATGATAAGGTAAGCTCCATCCCTTCTAATGTTAATCATCCTGCAAGTACATCTGATACCTTTGAGAAAATGATGAATGAGTTTAAAACATTGAAAAATCCTATGATGACCTCAAACAAGAAAACCTACAACTCTCACTTTCTAACTTAGAGCTGAATGATGAAAACAACTTGCTAAAAATCAATTTCAAAAACATGTCTTTAGATTGTGAAAATAGCAAAATCTAACATGAAAACTCATGGAGATCAATCATCAACTTACTGCCGAATTAAACGATTATGCTCTATTGGAAACAAAAATACAGCTCCTCGAGATGCCAGAAGGAGAACTGAAGACTATTCCAAAATAATTTGATAAATCCTCCAGGAGGATGGAAGACATCCTAAGTACAAGCCAACACGTTTGTGATAAACATAGCGTAGAATCAAATCATTATCCAACTCGAATAAATCCAAAATGGTATTTGCCAAAGGAGTTGAACCTACAACAAGCCTCAAGACCAAAGAGATACTGAGATTTATTCCTTTAGAAAAAGAAAAAGCTATAGTTGTTGGTTATTGTACTGCAGCCAAGTTTCTATTATAAGCAGCGGAAAACACAGCCTCATAAATCGGCAAATAATAGGCGTGGTACTTAACATCAACAGTATGCTTCACCCGCGTACCAACAACATCACAAACAACAATAAAGGTATGCTGCACCTTGAAAATAATAGCAAAATCAGTCGAGGCATACAACCTCTCAATACTTTGTATAGGAACTCATGTATCCCTCCCACAATTCAAAAAAGTCAATTGGAGACCGGGGAGGCAATCTTGAAAGCAAAGAGAAATGGTTTATCCCCTAGACAACAACCATATAGAAACTGTAAATTTCAATTTTCCATGCATAACAATCATACATACAGCGGATACATACCTGCCATACGTAGACCTTACAAGAAAGGACCCATGAAGTCCTACAGTAAATCAATTACTGTGAGGCAAATCTGGGTAGCGAAAGCATCACTAACCGAGGACCCACCAAATAATGGGTACCAGATCTACTTGATTTATCTATAGGGTATCAGAGATGATGACATCTGGTATTTCAACAGTGGGTGTTCTCGACACATGACAGGAGATATCGACAAATTGACATATTATGTAGAATGTCATGGTCCATTATTTATCAAATGGATTTTAAGAGTGCATTTTTTAATAGATATCTAGCCAAGTTTATGTCGAGAAACTTCCAGAGTTTGTCAATGCAGATAATGGTAATCAAGTCTATAGGCAGAAACCCATGTAAGACTTAAGTATGCACCAAGAGCATGATATAAAACCTTGTCACTTTATCTCATTAACAATAGATTCCGAAAAGGTGTTGTTGAAAAGACTCTCTTCAAAATACATGAAGGTGATGATCTCTTAATGGTATAAATATATGTCAATGATATTATTTTTGGATCAACTGACCAAGATTTTTGCAATAAGTTCTCTCATCTCATGCAAATTAAATTCCAAATGAGTATGATGGGGTAACTTAGTTATTTCTTAGGTTTGTAGGTAAATCAGTTACCTACACGTATCTTCATCAACCAAGAAAAGTAAATCAAGGATCTCCTCATTAAGTTCGAAATAAATTCCTCGAAGATTTCATCAACTCCATTGATTACTTCCACACAAATAAGCACCGAAGAAGCTGGAAAGCCAGCAAACCAATACTCTACAGGAAGCTTATAGGCTCACTCATGTACTTAAGAATAAGCAGGCCCGATTTCAGTTTGATGTACAAGCGTGTGCACGATATCAGGTAACACTTAAAGAGTCACATTTTAATATGGCCAAGTGAATCTTTAAGTACGTCAAAGCAACAACCAATGTAGAATTGTGGTATCCTAAGGAAGGAGGATTGGATTTGGTAGGCTATATCAATTCAGATCTCAGAAGATGTGAGCTGTATAGGAACAATACAAGTGGAACTTGTTAGGAGTATGCCCTCGAATGCCACTCAGGTGATGTAAGAGTGAGGGCATTGTACTTGTTATTATGTAAATTATTATCAGAAGGCAGTTGTATGTTTCTTTATTTACTGGTAGTCACTGGCATTGCTTACTCGTAAATATATATTGAAACTAGTCCCTATATTTGACAGCAAACATTCCACTCCTTATTAGATAAGGGGATCGACACAAGAATGGTTTATGGTTCAAATACTTAAGCGTTCGCAAGTCGATGAAACTTGACTGGGCGTTGAATTTATGTAAAGACTTGTATGGCATGTTATTTGACTTGGAGAGTGCCTGTCGTCACTAATGATTAGTGGGAGCACACGTTATAGGTACGTTAGTGAGATTAGTATACTCGAACCGACTCACCATCGATTCGTCACATGGATTTCACTCTGGGACAGTCAGTGATGGAATCAGAATGTTGTGATAAGTATTAGTGAAACTTCGACTTGAGGATTTAGTGGGGATGTGCTTCTGACATCAATATTTCCATTAGAGTAGTTCGACCCAAAAAATCGGAATGTGGGGGTCAACCTCGACATGCATCTTGACGGGCAAGTAGCAGGTTCTACTGAATACCAAGATAGGATTCTTTCTCCTGTAAGTCATATGTGGTTATTGGTAAATTAGATCATAAGTCTTTGGATAAAGCATTGGAGCTAGTTGTATTAGATACACGAGAGCTCAATGATCTCGATTTGCATTAACTTATGCATAGCGTCAAGCACAGATAGTGTTTGACTGACCGTGACTCTATAACTTGATCGGGATATTTGAGAGAAGGGTTTATACGTATACTGATATTCATGAGAGAAAGGTTTTGGAATGATCCGCAATCATTCTGTAATGCCCCGATTTCGCATATACATTTATTGTGAATTATAGAAAACATGTTCAATTTTATTAAATTAATGCTCGGATAATTTCTCATTTAATTCATTTTATTTCATAGTCATGCAAATTCATTTATGTCATTATAATTCATGTCCAGTCATGTGATTCATGTCGTGTCATTCTCGTTTTATTTCATCGTGTTTCATGTCGTCATTTCTAGGCCCGAATCAAATTTTAAGCGATATTAATCGTTACTCATAATATTTCACTAGTCCATTTTAAATAAAATTTTAATCCATTTATTTTGGGCCCAATTCATTATCAAGCCCAAATCCTATAATTAATTAAGAGCCCAATTATCATTATAACATACGGCCCATATTTCTCTCTCTTATACTCACGCACGATCAGAACAAGGGAAGGCAGTGGGAGAGTGGACATCATGGGAGGGAGTTGAGATAAGTGGGGATGATGGAATAATAATCAGCAGTTCATAAAATAATTATAATAAGAAAACACCATCTGCAGTTCACTTCACGAGATACAGCAAAAAAATCTCATAGACAGCAAAAATCTCATACTTAGCAGAAATCACACACACAGACATACACCATAAATTTTCGTTTACAACTCCAGTTCACAAATATTCTTCTCATTCTTTTCTGCAATCTTTCATTCGAACCCGCCCCTGAACCCATACGACAACCAACTCCTCACCAGAAAAGGTAAACTCATAACTCTGCAAAAAAATTTACATTTTGATGTTAAAGTTTTTGGTTCCTTCCTACTGCGAAAGTCTAAAACGATGAAACCCAGTTTCAACCTCAAATCAGAAACTCGATCATTAGCCCTGGAACTCATAATTTGATCTTGAAGCCCGCCCTTCAGTATCTCGGGCCGCAAGCCCAAAACTCTCAAAATCTTTTTTTGAACCTTAAAACAGAAACCCACATTTGATTCCGATTGAAACGTCTTCAACCCTTCAGCGGATTTGAGCCAGAAATATTAATCCTGTCCGATTTTTTTTACAAATGTTCGGCCCGACCCGGTGCAATTGAGCCCAAGTCTGAAAGCAGAATTCAATTCAAAACCCAAACCATTTTGTTGAATTAAATTCAGAGCTGAAGAAACAAACCTTTTGATTTCGGCCGAAACTGGAAATCCCCAGCCACTGTCACCTTTTCCGTTGATTCTGGCCGCTGCAACCTTCCCGCCGCCGTCATCTTGAACCGCGGCCAAGGGCGACGCCTGCACCGCCGCCCTCCATTCTATCCCAAGCCAGTCGCCGCCACTGCCATATTTTTCTCCCGCCGCCGTGGAACTCCGCCGCACCTTCCGCTTCTTCCAGTCAGATATAACCACGTCGCCCAGTCCCTCACTTATAGAAGGATGTAGTTGGTCGGAGTCTTTTTCTTTTCTCCGATATTGGTTGCTCGTGAAGCGTAGGGAGAGAAATTTTAGGTCGACCGTGAGGGATTTCTTGAGAAAGAGGATGAGGCAATTTGGGATGGGAGAGGATGTAGAGAGAGCAGGAGATGAGTTTAGATGAGAGCAGCCGACTTTAATCAGAATAAGGATTTTTTTTATTCCTCACTTTTGATTAAATTGTAATTATTCCCTTCAGTTTTCAGTCCTTCCTAATTGACCCCAATAAACTTTTCAAAATCTCGATTTAGCCTCAATCAGTCTTATAACTCTTTCAATTTCAGTCCACTCAGTCTTCAATTCTCTCAAATTAACCCCATCATGTTTCTAGTGATTTAGATTCAGATCCTTGACTATTGTTGATCTTTTTCAATTACTATTATTATTCACTTCTAATTTAATTTTTAGCCATATTATAATAATAAACTATTATTACTATTTGCAGATAATAACAAGAATTTACGGGCCTAGAATTGTCGAGTCAAGCATCTCATCACATTCAAGTTCAAGAACTGTATTTTATCCAGGTGTGGGGATTTATTACGCTTTTGTTTATTTTAATTGATTTATATATTGTCTTATATGTGCACGTGAAATCAGTCAGAAGCACTTAAATGTGCAAATCAGTCAGAAGCACTTAAATGTGCAAATCAGTCAGAAGCACTTAATTGTGCATAAAGCCTTCGGGCTAGCCGACGGGCTTTAGAATTTATCATTCATATTGTTTATACTTTCTAATATATTTAGTAATTAACGTAGACATATTGCGTACTCTCCACACTGAGCGAGCTGAAAGCTCACCCCACTATTTAACCCTTTTCAGGTTGAGGAGATCGACGTGGCATGCGCTTGAGTGTGGGATGATCAAACTTCATGAACAGATGTTTATTTATTTAATGTTATTTTTCTCAAACCATGTTTTATGAACAAGTGTTCGAATTATTTTAATTTCACGTCAAAGTATATTTTTATTTAATGGTGACATGAGAATACTACTTGCGATTATTAAGTTGTCTTTTTGAAATGTATTTCCGCTGCAAAAGTTTTTATTTATTCTTCTTAAATTAATTTGAAGAATTATTTTCTTAGAAAAGTAGTTGCTACATAAGTGGTATCAGAGTGGGTCTACGGTTCTGTAGACTCGTTAAAATTGTTTCTTTTTCTAAATTGAACTTTTATTTTCGCAAGTAGTCAAATATTTTTAACAATTTTGATCATCCACCTCTGCCGCTCCACGTCGACTCCAAGGTACATTAAGTTATTATTATTCATTATGTGATAAATGCAGTTTATCAGATCAACCATGATTCATGCATTAAAGATTCATCTTCAGTCTATTTTATATATAAGAATTTTATGATAAAGTATTTGGACATGAAAATTGTTTCCTTATAAATTCACAAGTATATGCGTGACATGCGTAAATCATCATTGCTAGATAAGTAACTCTCCATTTTGTTTCGATCCGTACTTGTTTCCTTATGTAACTCTCCATTTTATTTCTCCCTGTTGTTGGGTAAGTATTGAGGGATCGTTGCGTGTGGTATGCCTTAGGATAATGGCAACTCGTGGACGTGGACGCCGGCTATCCGAGGTGCAGATAATATCGGTGGTCAGAATACCAACCTTGGTGCTGCTGCTGGTGGTGACGGAGGTCAGGATAACCACAACAATAACGTGTCAGCTCCTACTCAGGCACAAGTTATGCAACATTTCCGACGTTTTACCCAACCAACATTCAACGGTCGAGAAGGACCAGCTTTTATTGATGAATGGTTCATGTCGCTTGAGCGCACCTTTGAGCTCATTGGGTGCACTGATGCGCAAAGAATTCTTTGCGGCCAATATCAAATGGTTAAGGATGCTGGACGCTGGTGGATAAGCGATTGGCGTTTGAGGCCAGCGGCCGAACATGCTGCATTAACTTGGGATCGATTCAAGGAAATAGTGATGGAACAGTACTACCCACAGCATTACCGAGAGGAGATGGAGAGAGAGTTTTGGAATCTCGAGCAAGGAGGAATGACGGTTGAAGAATATGAGAGAAAATTCAACCAAATCAGCTTCTTTTTGGAGCACATGGTGGATACAGATCGAAAGAGGGCCCTTAAGTTCCGGAGTGGTTTACGCCCGACTATTCATCACATCGTGGCTGGTCATGGGGTACTATCCTATACCGAGACAGTGTTTCAAGCCCAAGAGGTTGAGGCTAGCCATAATCTGGATCAACAGCAGTCTACGAAGCCTAGTATCGGTAAGAGGCATTGGAATGGAAACCAAAATAAGGTCGTGGTTTCTAATAAGCAAGAAAAGGTTGATCAAAAGTCGGGACCTAAGCCTCAAACTAGTAAGCCAGAGTGCTCGAAGTGTGGTAAGAATCATGAAGGGGAGTGCCTATATGTTAAAGGTGTCTGCTACAGATGCAATGAGCCAGGGCATTCATCTTTGAATTGTCATCTCCAAAGGGGCAAAGGTCAAGGTTCTGGAGGAAAAGCTCGCATTTATTCCTTGACCCAAAGGGACGCAGATGAGAATACCGGCACGGTGTCAGGTATGCTTATGATCTCTAATATGCCTGCTTTTGCTTTATTTGACACTGGTGCCACACATACTTTTATGTCTTCAAAGTTTTATCATTCCATTGGTCATAGAAGCGTTAGAACTGTTGAGTCTCTTGAGGTTAGCTTACCGTCAGGAAATACGATCCTCACTAATAGAATGATTGACGAGAATATTGAGATAAGAGGAAGAGAATTTGACGCTAGCCTGTATTTAATTAACTCGATGGATTTTGATGTAATCCTTGGTATGGACTGACTCAATAGACACGATGTCGATATAAGCTGCCGTGAGATGAAGGTAACATTGAGGTGTTCCGAAGGCGAGTCAATCACCTTTTATGGTACTAAGAGCAGGACAGTACCAAGAGTAATCACAGCCATGAAAGCACTAAGAAGTCTAAGAAAGGAGAAATGTCAGGGTTACTTGATGACTTTGGTCGACACTCGTACTAATGAGGTGTCCCCTACAGACGTACCTATAGTGCGAGAATTTCTGGATGTGTTTCCAGAAGATCTGCCGGGAGTCCCACCCGACCGACAAGTGGAGTTTAGTATTGATTTGGTCCCTGGGGCGGCCCCTACATCCAAAGCCCCATATAGAATGGCTCCGAAGGAACTTCAAGAATTGAAAGTCCATATTCAAGAGCTATTGGAGCTCAGATTTTTTCATCCTAGTGTGTCACCATGGGGTGCACCAGTGTTGTTTGTAAGAAAGAAGGATGGGTCTCTTCGGATGTGTATAGATTACAGAGAGCTGAATCGACTCACGGTGAAGAATAAGTACCCACTACCGAGAATCGAGGATCTATTCGATCAGTTGAGGGGAGCCGGAACCTTTTCGAAGATTGATTTGCGGTCGGGGTTGTAACACCCCCAACCTATTTGGGAATATTACAGCGCCGCAGACCCTCTCCGTGAGAATCTACCAGGCTAAATACAAAAAAAAGTGAACGATACATTCCAACATGGCTAAATACGAACCATTAGACCGATTTGGTCTTTTACCACAACACAGCATATAGGACATACATAACTTGAACTCATAACTCATACCCACGTAGGGGTTGGATTACATCAATGTTCCCATAAAACGGGAGAATAACACAACGGAGAGACAAACAACAAAACTCTACCGAAATACTCAACGACTGGCCTTCATGTGATTAGTATCGTCGTCCTCCATCATCCTTCGTATGGATCCTGTAATTTGCTCCCGATTCACATAATTATAAACACCTCACAAGCAAACATAAAAAGGCAATTGTCATTCCAAACCGAAATATCACCTCTCGGTCCCGAGAACTATCTCAACGAGTGCATACCGAACGACTCAGCATTCACACGACCACTTAAATCTCAACTCTGAGCATTATAGCCAAAATAACAATAACATCATTACCACATACCTTTTAACTGGAATTTATTAAACTGAAAAGTTGGAAACGAAAGTCACGTCTCAAGTAAATTTTTGATAGACCTCATGTGAGTTTTAAAAATCAAATTTTGAAAATTTGCAACGCAAAATGAAAATAAAATATAAGTAGTTTGAGTTCTCCAAAAATTTTCGGTCTCGAGGTCATCATACGGAAATCAAACTCTTTACCTTTTTGAAGGATGTTTTAAAAATGAAAATTTACGTGACTTCCCAAAATATTAAAGTTTTAAAATATCATATCGATAAACTTTCATTGAGTAACCAAACCAAAACATTACTCCTGTAAAAACGATTTATACAATGATATATATCTATACATATATACATATACGCCGGCACCATTCTACATTCCTGCATAATACGAGAATCAACAAGTACGGATCACGTATTCACAATCCACAATTAACTCCACACCATAACACAAAAATCACACAAGCTCGTATAACACGAGACACAACAAAGTAGGGAGACTTACATCCACAGGTCACACGAAGATGATGGTTTCACCTCGGTACTAATCACGACCGACTCCTCAGACGTCGCGTCGCGACACGACTCGGTCAGACAAAATCTGACAAGACAAGACAAGACAAGACCCGACAACATACGACTAAACCCGACAGCCTAGGTTTCCGCAACCTAAGTTCCGATTCCATATTCTGTAACACCCCCAACCCATTTGGGAATATTACAGCGCCGCAGACCCTCTCCGTGAGAATCTACCAGGCTAAATACAAAAAAAAAATGAACGATACATGCCAACATGGCTAAATACGAACCATTAGACCGATTTGGTCTTTTACAACAACACAGCATATAGGACATACATAACTCGAACTCATAACTCATACCCACGTAGGGGTTGGATTACATCAATGTTCCCATAAAATGGGAGAATAACACAACGGAGATACAGACAACAAAACTCTACCGAAATACTCAACGACTGGCCTTCATGTGATTAGTATCGTCGTCCTCCATCATCCTTCGTATCGATCCTGTGATTTGCTCCCCCGCAACCTGCAAGTACCTGGACGCAATACAGACATCCACCCCCGAATACTTGGGGGTTAGCAAAACTCCCTTGTTTTGCTAGTGTAAGTATAAAATACAAATGCAAGCCATACGCAACATGCTCCAGGAAATATAAAAATTTAATTACTTCCACAATTCAGCCCAATGAAAATCTTCCCGAGACATTCCAATAAATAACATAGTTCAAACCGTAAAAAGTTGGAATGAGACATGTAGACGCTTTGAAACGCACTTTAGAATTCTCGGGAGTTTTGGAAAGACGTTTTGAACTAATGAGTCCTCAATTTATTAAAACCCACATAGGGACACGGCCTCAAGTATTGCTTTTCAAAGGATGGAAATCCGGTCACAAAACACGGGGTCTACGATCCAAACATCCATATCACATACTCGAGTGAATAACCCAAAGGTCAAACTCGATACACAATCAAACCACAATGCACGAAAACAATCACAGGGCCCGCGTCCTTATGCCAAAAACCTCACAATCAAGAAATGAGTCACATACGACACTTATGTTGAAGCCATTCTAGCCAAGTACCAGGACCTTACGTATGACGTATCTCACACCGAGAATGAAAGTGTTATGATATTCCGGACATATCACAACTATCGAAACAACAACGTGCCATAATCATCACAATACAACCTCCCGAGCTATATTGGCCCTGTACCTCTCGAGCAAGATACACACCCCAGGGACACCTCGTCAGGCCCTCCCTGGTGTATAGCCCAACCGAGTGATCTGCCGAACTCGAAGTCTAAACAAATCCCAGGGGACCCTCGCTGGTTTTACTCGGCTCACACACAATCTCAAAAACCACATGGCACAAATCACAATCATCAAAAACACATTCTCCCGAAGTACATCAAACGTAAATCGAGGTACTTGTTAGAAATGGCCACTTTATCCGACACATACTCACAACCAATATTACACAACAACATATACTCATCAATAGACACGCACATCCTCACATACACACACAACTCTTGCCAAAAGTCTTGATCCTTAAGTCCACATGTATTCTCACACAACGGTACCTTACGCAAACAAGACATTCCAATGCACGATACTAGTACACATTCTTGGAACAACACATTCGTTCACAAACACACAAGTAGATCTTTGTGAAAGTTGTTATCTGGAGTATGCCGATTCTTTTAAAGTTCATTAAAGCATTCAAATTCCACATATAATCCATTGCCAACTATCACGTCTATGAAACACAAAGTGTATGGGCAAGATACTTGCCTCGAAACCGCGAGCGAATAAATTCGACGAACCACAAGGCCTCGATACCACAAACCACCTGACAACGAATGGATGAGGTTGAGCACCCCTCGAACTTCCAAAAACCACCAAGAATCCAGAAATCCCACGAATACTACGGAAATAACACCAACAAGAATCAATAACACTAAACGGAATCCGAAACAACCCAAAAAAACAACAAGAATCCGAGGGTTTCTTTGAGGAAATCGGAAATCAAGTCCCGGGTGATAAAAATTGATAAACGAGTTACAAAATCTGAAGATCATGACGAATACAACGGGATTACCATGAACAATTCATCAATATCGGACAAAATCAACTAATCAAGACGAAAACCCCCCAAAATACCCGAAAATAGGGTTCTAAGCATTTTACCTTGATTAAAATGGGGAAAGATGTTGGGATGTTGTTAAATCCATACTAGGAACTCAAAGATGTTGATGGGTGATGATATCAGGCCAAAATCCATGCTTATACGCCCTCAAAATCGTCTAGATCGCCGGAAGAAGAAAGGGGAGGAAGAAATGACGAAAGTTGACCTCTACAGTCCTATATATACTGTTAACAGTTAGCGCATGCTAAGGTATGTGTAGCGTGCGCTATTGGCTGCAAAATGCAGTCCAAAACCCTCTGCCAGACTCCATTAGCGCGCGCTAATAGATGCGTTTAGCGTGCGCTAATTATACAATGTGTACTCTTTGCTATTTCGACCATAACTCCTTCGTCCGGACTCTGATTGACTCACTGTTTCAACCATGGGAAAGTTAACTTGATTATCTATCATACTTCAAAGATTCAGAACTTTTGGGGTTACCAAGAATCGATAGTGATTTTACAAAATCGAACTAATACGTCGATTAACCCGAAACAATAACTAAACTTGCTCGAATGACGAAATGTGCTGAACAAAACATGTCTGAAATGTGTCAATGAACACAAACAAGTCACTAGAATCGAAAAATATAGAAATAGAAAGTATGGGTATTACATTCTACCCCACTAAAAAGAAGTTTCGGCCCCGAAACTTAAAACATAAAACGATCAGCGCAAAACAATCTCCGACAACAAAAATCAGAACGATAACAAAACGCAAAACACATGATATCTGTTGTCGATGACCTGCAACAAATCACATGCAGCATGTGGCTGCTAACATCCGTTTCTCTACGTCAGAACGATTACAAAAGACTACGAATAAAATTTAATATGGTTGACCAACCCGAACAGTACGTCAGTCAGAACGCAAGATAAACGCTAAGCAAAAACAAAATTCCACCGCCCGAGGGTCAGAAGATCGACAATGGAGCTAATTTCCCGAACTTAAGGAAATTACGAAGTGATCTGAATGCTCAAAAATCACGATACGGGAGCAACAAAAACCAGATAACAAACGATCGAACCACAACGATCGAGACGATAATGGTCGAACAATCAAAATCAAATAGCAACTCAGAAGTTCACACCACGACTCGATACAATAGGTAGTCTGGTAAAGACGACAAGATATGCATTTATATAAGATTCATAAGGATCGAGCCAAATTCGAAAAAAGTCACAACGACAAACGGATTAACTCGATACAATACCACAACTTGTTCGAACAACAAAAAGTGAAGAATAGAGCAAGTTCGAAAATATTAACGAACACAAACGAGTCGATAGAGTCGGACAAAACGGGAGTGAGAGAAAAAAAATATGGGTATTACACCATATCACCTTTAAAAGAGGTTTCGCCCCCAAAACCTAAACAACGAGAACGAAGTGCTAGAATAGCAACCTTCCCGACAATATTCTCTTGGTCTCGCATCTGATCTCCATGACTGTTTGTACTACAGTCATGACTGCGTCTTCTACTCCTCGGCACACTAAGCGGATACTCACTCAATACGATGGGACAACATCGCAAAATAATATACCAAAGTGCCAACTCAGCACGACATATCCCATGAGACAACTAATAGCAACTCGATAAGAAGATCCACGAGGTATCTTTTTACATGATATCCTTTGAAAATACTTGGATTTGTATGTTTATTCAAATAAAACTTTGAAATTATTTTTGGTACCTCGGATTTTTATCAAAACTTGTAAAAAAAGACTTTAACCGTCTCCTTTTGGAATTATCTGCAAAACAATATTTCCTTACAACTGCCACTATTAAAATCACCATGCCACTACACATCATCATCACCGTTAATAACAAACAAGGTGACCACGCAAGATCATCAAACCATTCGTACAAGCACTAAATATTCCCGCCAATCATCAATCATTTTGGGGTGATTCAAGATCACGCACGATAACTGGCTCAGTCTAGAAACTTTTCCAAATCCGAGTTTGAAGTTTAAATCGAGTAAGATTCTTTTTTTCATCTTTCATAATATATTTTGAAAATAAAAAAAAAAATCGTATTGGGTTTTGAAATACATAAAAAAATTATGGTGTGAAAGATTTTTGAAAATCATGTACTCGAATTATTTGAAAGCCGCCAATTAATCGAACCGTCAAAACTTTATGAAATTTTAGGAAAGCATTTCGAACATACACAACAGACATAATTTATCACTTAATCAATTAATACATAGCACTACGAAAAGTCATAACACACATTCATACACAACAGTTGTCATCACTAGACAACACACATAAAGTACAGTTACAGGTGATTGACCGCAAAAGTTCGGTTCCATAGTCTCTGCCCAGGCTTTCGTGCATTACAACAAAGATAAGCGTGCGCTACTCATGCCACATTAGCGCGCGCTAGCCTCATACTTAGCGTGCGCTAATTGCTCTAATTCAACAATATAATCGCGAGCATATATATACGATATTACTAGAACCGAAGGTTACAAATAAACAACAGTAACATACGGACCTAAATGCCATCGATTCACATAATTATAACACCTCACAAGCAAACATAAAAAGGCAATTGTCATTCCAAACCGAAATATCACCTCTCGGTCACGAGAACTATCTCAACGAGTGCATACCGAACGACTCAGCATTCACACGACCACTTAAATCTCAACTCTGAGCATTATAGCCAAAATAACAATAACATCATTACCACATACCTTTTCACTGGAATCTATTAAACTGAAAAGTTGGAAACGAAAGTCACGTCTCAAGTAAATTTTTGATAGACCTCATTTGAGTTTTAAATATCAAATTTTGAAAATTTGCAACGCAAAATGAAAATAAAATATAAGTAGTTTTAGTTCTCCAAAAATTTTCAGTCTCGAGGTCATCATACGGAAATCAAACTCTTTACCTTTTTGAAGGATGTTTTAAAAATGAAAATTTACGTGACTTCCCAAAACATTAAAGTTTTAAAATATCATATCGATAAGCTTTCATTGAGTAACCAAACCAAAACATTACTCCTGTAAAAATGATTTATACAATGATATATATCTATACATATATACATATACACCAGCACCATTCTACATTCCTGCATAATATGAGTATCAACAAGTACGGATCATGTATTCACAATCCACATTTAACTCCACATCATAACACAAAAATCACACAAGCTCGTATAAGATGAGACACAACAAAGTAGGGAGACTTACATCCAAAGTAGGGAGACTTACATCCACAGTCGTGTAGTTGTTTAAATTTGCCTTCAAGCATACTATTTCAAGATTTAATAAAATTCTTGTTTTCTGCGCGTCATGAAGGCCCTCATAACTCACTGTGCTCAACAACTGTCCATTTTTTACATGGGGGTCCAAGTATAATTTTGTGAAATAATTTTGTAAAACTGTTTAAACGTGAGAGCAGACAGTACGGATTTTGAAATTCATATTCCAATAAATTTTGTGAAAATGGACATCTGGGTTGCCTGGTACGATTTTTAAAGCTTGTTACTATTTTGCCTAAAATTGAATGTTTTTATAATTTAGAGTTGAAAATGTAATTTTCTGAAGTAATCTTAAAATCTATATAACTTCGGATATTTTGAGCTCATTTTAAGATAGATTACATAAAAAGTGGACCTGCGGCAAACCTGATAAGATTTTCCAAAGTTTGTTAGTAGTATTTTGCCAAAAATCACACAAGCTCGTATAAGTTTGTGATAAGTATTTTGAAGATGATGGTTGCACCTCGGTACTAATCACGACCGACTCCTCAGACAACGCATCGCGACACGACTCGGTCAGACAAAATCTGACAAGACAAGACAAGACAAGACCCGACAATACACGACTGGACCCGACAGCCTAGGTTTCCGCAACCTAAGTTCCGATACCATATTCTATAACACCCCCAACCCATTTGGGAATATTACAGCGCCGCAGACCCTCTCCGTGAGAATCTACCAGGCTAAATACAAAAAAAATGAACGATATATGCCGAAATGGCTAAATACGAACCATTAGACCGATTTGGTCTTTTACCACAACGCAGCATATAGGACATACATAACTCGAACTCATAACTCATACCCACGTAGGGGTTGGATTACATCAATGTTCCCATAAAACCAGAGAATAACACAAGGGAGAGACAAACAACAAAACTCTACCGAAATACTCAACGACTGGCCTTCATGTGATTAGTATCATCGTCCTACATCATCCTTCGTACCGATCTTGTGATTTGCTCCCCCGCAACCTGCAAGTACCTGGACGCAATACAGACATCCACCCCCCGAATACTTGGGGGTTAGCAAAACTCCCTTGTTTTGCTAGTTTAAGTATAAAATACAAATGCAAGCCATACACAACATGCTCCAGGAAATATAAAAATTTAATTACTTCCACAATTCAACCCAACGAAAGACTTCCCAAGACATTCCAATAGATAACATAGTTCAAACCGTAAAAAGTTGGAATGAGACATGTAGACGCTTTGAAAAGCACTTTAAAATTCTCGGGAGTTTTGGAAAGACATTTTGAACTAATGAATCCTCAATTTATTAAAACCCACATAGGGGGATGGCCTCAAGTATTGCTTTTCAAAAGATGCAAATCCGGTCACAAAACACGGGGTCTACGACCCAAACATCCATATCACATACTCGAGTGAATAACCCAAAGGTCAAACTCGATACACAATCAAACCACAGTGCATGAAAACAATCACAGGGCCCGCGTCCTTATGCCAAAAACCTCACAATCAAGAAACGAGTCACATACGACACTTATGTTGATGCTATTCTAGCCAAGTACCAAGACCTTACGTATGACGTATCTCACACCGAGAAGGAAAGTGTTATGATATTCCGGACATATCACAACTATCGAAACAACAACGTGCCATAATCATCACAATACAACCTCCCGAGCTATACTGGCCCTGTACCTCTCGAGCAAGATACACACCCCAGGGACACCTCGTTAGGCCCTCCCTGGTGTATAGCCCAACCGAGTGATCTACCGAACTCGAAGTCTAAACAAATCCCAGGGGACCCTTGCAGGTTTTACCCGGCTCACACACAATCTCAAAAACCACATGGCACAAATCACAATCATCAAAAACACATTCTCCCGAAGTAAATCAAACGTAAATCGAGGTACTTGTTAGAAATGGCCACTTTATCCGACACATACTAACAACCAATATTACACAACAACATATACTCATCAATAGACACACACATCCACACATACACACCTCTTGACAAAAGTCGTGATCTTTAAGTCCACTAAAGATGTAGTCTCACACAACGGTACCTTACGCAAACAAGACATTCCAATGCACGACACTAATACACATTCTTGGAACAACATATTCGTTCACAAACACACAAGTAGATCTTTGTGAAAGTTTTTATCTGGAGTATGCCGATTCTTTTAAAGTTCATTAAAGCATTCAAATTCCACATATAATCCATTGCCAACTATCACGTCTATGAAACACGAAGTGTATGGGCAAGATACTTGCCTCGAAACCACGAGCGAATAAATACGACCAACCACAAGGCCTCGATACCACAAACCACCGGACAACAAACGGATGAGGTTGATCACCCCTCGAACTTCCAAAAACGACTAAGAATCCGGAAACCCCACGAATACTACGGAAATAACATCAACATGAATCAATAACACTAAACGGAATCTGAAATAACCCAAAAAAACAACAAGAATCTGAGGGTTTCTTTGAGGAAATCGGAAATCAAGTCCCGGATGATAAAAATCGATAAACGAGTTACAAAATCTGAAGATCATGACTAATACAACGGGATTACCATGAACAATTCATCAATATCGGACAAAATCAACTAATCAAGAAGAAAACCCCTAAAATACCCGAAAATAGGGTTCTAAGAATTTTACCTTGATTAAAGTGGGGAAAGATGTGGGATGTTGTTAAATCCATACTAGGAACTCAAAGATGTTGATGGGTGATGATATCAGGCCAAAATCCATGCTTATACGCCCTCAAGATCGTCTAGATCGCCGAAAGGAAGAAAGGGGAGGAAGAAATGACGAAAGTTGACCTCTACAGTCCTATATATACTGTCAACAGTTAGCGCACGCTAAGGTATGTGTAGTGTGCGCTATCGGCTGCAAAATGCAGTCCAGAACCCTCTGCCAGACTCCGTTAGTGTGCGCTAATAGATGCGTTTAGCGTGCGCTAATTATATAATGTGTAGTCTTTGCTATTTCGACCATAACTCCTTCGTCCGGAATCCGATTGACTCACCATTTGAACCATTGGAAAGTTAACTTGATGTTATATCATACTGAAAAGATTCAGAACTTTTGGAGTTTCCAAGAATCGATGGTGATTTTACAAAGTCGAACTAATACGTCGATTAACCCGAAACAATAACAAAACTTGCTCGAATGACGAAATGTGCTGCACAAAACATGTCTGAAATGTGTCAATGAACACAAACAAGTCACTAGATTCGAAAAATATAGAAATAGAAAGTATGGGTATTACAGTGGTACCACCAACCAAAGATTAGGGAGTGCGACATTCCCAAAACATCTTTCAGGACCCGTTATGGGCATTTTGAATTTGTAGTGATGCCATTTGGTCTGAGTAATGCACCGGTAGTCTTTATGGATTTAATGAACAGGGTGTTCCAACCTTCATTGGATAAGTTCTGAATCGTCTTTATAGATGACATCTTGGTGTATTCTAAGGACAAGGAACAACACCAAGAGCATTTGAGGATTACACTGGAGATACTTCGCAAGGAGAAGTTGTATGCCAAGTTCAAGAAATGTGAGTTTTGGTTAAACAGAGTTGGATTCCTTGGACATGTCGTGACTTCAAAAGGAATTGAGGTAGATCCCAATAAAGTTGTAGCAGTGAGTAGTTGGGAAGTACCCAATAATGCGAGCGAAGTTCGCAGCTTTCTGGGCCTAGCTGGCTATTATAGAATATTTATCAAAGGATTTTCAAAAATCGCCACTCCTATGACCCAGTTAACAAGGAAAGGCGTGAGGTTTGAATGGAGTGACAGGTGCGAGGAAGGTTTTCAAGAGTTGAAAAGGAGACTAACCTCGGCACCAGTATTAACAATTCCTGATCCGACAGAAGACTTTGTTATTTATAGTGATGCCTCAAAGCAGGGGTTGGGTTGTGTTCTGATGCAACATGGTAAAGTAGTAGCCTATGCATCGAGACAGCTTAAACCACATGAGTTGAACTATCCAACGCATGATCTGGAGTTGGCTTCTGTAGTACATGCACAGAAGATTTCGCGTCACTATCTCTACGGAGGGAATTGTGAGATATACACAAACCATAAAGGTTTGAAATATCTTTTCACACAGAAGGATCTTAACATGAGACAGAGACGATGGTTAGAATTGGTTAAGGACTACGATTGTACTATCCATTACCATCCTGGTAAGGCTAATATGGTAGCTGATGCCTTGAGTCGGAAGACTAGAGGCGAATTAGCTTGCTTGACCGATCAGGAGAGTTTGATAAAGGAGTTCTCCAATTTGAGGATTGAGGTAGTTGAGTCTTCAAAGAGTTCGAAAGCAATCCTATCATCTTTGGTCTTGCAACCAACCCTGAGGGATAAGATTAAGGAAGCTCAACCACGTGACAAGTTCTTGTGCAAGATGAAAGATCGAGCACAAATTAGGGGTATTGAGAAATTTGCCATTGCCGCAGACGACGTTTTGACTTATGAAGTGAGATTATGTGTTCCTAAGGATCCATCCCTTAGGAAGAAAATCCTTGAAGAAGCCACAATGAACCATACACTGCCCACCCGGGAGGTACAAAGATGTCCATGACCTGAAGAAGTCCTTTTGATGGAGAGGAATGAAACGGGACATTGGTGTATTTATAGAGAGGTGTATGATATGTCAGCAGGCGAAGGCAGAACACCAACGGCGAGGAAGTTTACTCCAACTATTGGAAATCTCAGAATGGAAATGGGAGTATATCACGATGGATTTCTTGGTTAGTCTGCCACGAACCGTGAGGAAGAACGATGCTATCTGGGTGATAGTAGATCGCTTGACGAAGTCATCTCATTTTCTACCTGTGAGGATGACTTACAGTATGGAACAATATGCGAAGATTTATATTCGGGAGATCGTGAGGTTATATGGCGTTCCAGTGTCGATCATCTCGGATAGAGATCCACGATTTACATCGAAATTTCGGAAAAGTCTGCAAAGTGCATTGGGCACTAAACTGAATTTCAGTACTGCATATCATCCGCAAACCGATGGTCAATCTGAACGGACTATCAAGACACTTGAAGATTTGTTGAGGGCGTGTGTTCTTGATACTGGTGAGAACTGGGAGAATATTTTGCCCTTAGTAGAGTTTGCTTATAACAATAGTTACCAAACGACTATACAAATGGCCCCGTATGAAGCTCTGTACGGAAGGAGATGTCGATCGCCCATTTATTGGAGTGAGGTTGGAGAAGGAAAAATTTTGGATCCAGAATTGATCGGACAGACTCTAGAGAAGATACCCGAAATGAGAAGTAAAATTAAGACTGCCCAAAGTCGGCAGAAGTCTTATGCTGATAAACGAAGGAAAGATATCCAATTTGAGATTGGAGAGAATGTGTTCTTGAAGGTAGCGCCGATGAAAGGAGTGATATGATTCGGTAAAAAGGGAAAACTACAGCCTCGTTATATCGGACCTTTTGAGATTTTGGGTCGTATTGGTGATCTTGCTTATAGTTTGGCATTGCCAATGGAGTTATCGGGAGTTCACAATGTCTTTCACATCTCCATGCTAAGAAAGTACATACATGATCCTGGTCACGTATGCAACTTCAAGGAGTTACATGTAGCCAAGAACCTGACTTATGAGGAGGTACCTACAGCTGTTTTGGAACGTAAGGTACATCAGTTACGAAATAAAGAGGTTAAATTGGTGAAAGTTCAATGGAGTCGTCATGGACCAAATGAGGCAACTTGGGAACGTGAAGAGGAGATCCGTTCTAAGTATCCAACATTCATTTTTCAAGGTACGTAACTTAATTTTCTAGGACGAAAATTTGTTAAAGTGGGGTCGGTTGTAATGCCCCTATTTCGCATATACATTTATTGTGAATTATAGAAAACATGTTCAATTTTATTAAATTAATGCCCGGATAATTTATCATTTAATTCATTTTATTTCATGGTCATGAAAATTCATTTATGTCATTATAATTCATGTCCAGTCATGTGATTCATGTCGTGTCATTTCTCGTTTTATTTCATCGTGTTTCATGTCGTCATTTGTAGGCCCGAGTCAAATTTTTAAACAATATTAATCATTACCCATAAGATTTCACTAGTTCATTTTAAATAAATTTTAATCCATTTATTTTGGGCCCAATTCGTTATCAAGCCCAAATCCTATAATTAATTGAGAGCCCATTTATCATTATAACATCCTGCCCATATTTCTCTCTCATATACTCACGCACGATCAGAACAAGAGAAGGCAGTGGGAGAGTGGACATCATGGGAGGGAGTTGAGAGAAGTGGAGATGATGGGATAATAATCAGCGGTTAATAAAATAAGTATAAAAATAAAACACCATCTGCAATTCACTTCACGAGATACAGCAAAAAAATCTCAGAGACAGCAAAAATCTCATACTTAGCAGAAATCACACACATAGACATACACCATAAATTTTCGTTTACAACTCTAGTTCACAAATATTCTTCTCATTCTTTTCTGCTATCATTCGTTCGAACCCGCCCCTCAACCCCTACGACAACCAACTCTTCACCAGAAAATGTAAACTCATAACTCTGCAAATTTTTTTACATTTTGATGTTAAAGTTTTTGGTTCCTTCCTACTGCGAAAGTCTAAAACGATGAAACTCAGTTTCAACCTCAAATCAGAAACTCAATCATTAGCCCTGGAACTCAGAATTTGATCTTGAAGCCCGCCCTTCAGTATCTCGGGCCGCAAGCCCAAAACTCTCAAAATCTTTTTTAGAACCTTAAAACAGAAACCCACATTTGATTCTCATTGAAACATCTTCAACCCTTCAGCGGATTTGAGCCAGAAATATTAATCCTGTCCGATTTTTTTTACAAATGTTCGGCCCGACTCGGTGCAATTGAGCCCAAATCTGAAACCAGAATTCAATTCAAAACCCAAACCATTTTGTTGAATTAAATTCAGAGCTGAAGAAACAAACCTTTTGATTTCTGCCGAAACCGGAAATCCCCACCCACTGTCACCTTTTCCGTTGATTCTGGCCGCTGCAACCTTCCCGCCGCCGACATCCCGAACCGCGGCCAAGGGCGACGCCTGCACCGCCGCCCTCCATTCCATCCCAAGCCAGTCGCTGCCACTGCCATATTTTTCTCCCGCCGCCGTGGAACTCCGCCGCACCTTCCGCTTCTTCCGGTCAGATATAACCACGTCGCCCAGTCCCTCACTTATAGAAGGATGTAGTTGGTTGGAGTCTTTTTCTTTTCTACGATATTGGTTGCTCGCGAAGCGTAGGGAGAGAAATTTTGGGTCGACCGTGAGGGATTTCTGGAGAAAGAGGATGAGGCGATTTGGGATGGGAGAGGATGTAGAGAGAGTAGGAGATGAGTTTAGATGAGAGCGGCCGACTTTAATCAGAATAAGGATTATTTTTATTCCTCACTTTTGATTAAATTGTAATTATTCCCTTCAGTTTTCATTCCTTCCTAATCGACCCCAACAGACTTTTCAAAATCTCGATTTAGCCTCAATAAGTTTTATAACTCTTTCAATTTCAGTCCACTCAGTCTTCAATTCTCTCAAATTAACCCCATCATGTTTCTAGTGATTTAGATTCAGATCCTTGACTATTGTTGATCTTTTTCAATTACTATTATTATTCACTTCTAATTTAATTTTTAGCCATATTATAATAATAAACTATTATTACTATTTGTAGATAATAACAAGAATTTACGGGCCTAGAATTGTCGAGTCAAGCATCTCATCACATTCAAGTTCAAGAACTGCATTTTATCCAGGTGTGGGGATTTATTACGCTTTTGTTTATTTTAATTGCTTTATATATTGTCATGTATGTGCACGTGAAATCATTCAGAAGCACTTAAATGTGCAAATCAGTCAGAAGCACTTAATTGTGCAAAAAGACTTCGGGCTAGCCGACGGGCTTTAGAATTTATCAGTCATGTTGTTTATACTTGCTAATATATTTAGTAATTAACGTAGACATATTGCGTACTCTCCACACTGAGCGAGTTGATAGCTTACCCCACTATTTAACCCTTTCAGGTTGAGGAGCTCAATGTGGCATGCACTTGAGTGTGGGATGATCAAACTTCATGATTAGATGTTTATTTATTTAATGTTATTTTTCTCAAACCATATTTTATGAACAAGTATTCAAATTATTTTAATTTCACGTCAAAGTATATTTTTATTTAATGGTGACATGAGAATACTACTTGCGATTATTAAGTTGTCTTTTTGAAAAAGTATTTCCGCTACAAAAGTTTTTATTTATTCTTCTTAAATTAATTTGAAGAGTTATTTTCCTAGAAAAGTGGTTGCTACACATTCGCTCTCAGTTAGGTTACAATGTAGGTCGCAGGACTGGCTAGGTGGTGCTATCACTCTTTGGTTCCTCCCATTGCTAATTGAGACGTACTAAGTCGCGAATTAGGGTAGACGACGGAATAAATCGAGCTTATTCCATATTTACAAATATTAGATATTGGATATCTAATTTGTTGGACATTGGATATCTAATTTATTGCACATTGAATATCTAATTAATTTTGGGACATTGGATGTCTAAATTAATTTAATGGATAAATTAATTTATTGCCTAGTAAATTATATAAATTATTGAGTAATTAATTTATTTATATATATACTTATTTCTTGAAAAAATAATTATAATATTTTATATTTGATATAATTAATTAATTGGACTAATTAATTAATATAAATATATTTCAACAGAACGGAGTGTATCTATCGGATTGGACACACGAGAAACCGAATGAACCAGACTCTCCTAATTCCTTCTAGAGACTGTCCCCCATCTCTCATGGATTCCCATTGGTCTTGATTCCTCTCTTTAATTAGAGGAAGACCAAGGCGTGTGATGTATTATTGTACACGAGGGAGACTTTGACTCTGATGAAAAGAAGAAAACAAAATAAATAAAACAACTTACCTCCTCATTTGTAGACACACAGCAGAACTATTCAAGAAGGCGACGAGTAAAGTTTTGTTTTTATTTTTGTTTTTCCCATTTTTCATCTCAGTTTTCTTAGAAGAAAAAATTGAAAGAAAATATTAATTAGTATACTTGGAGTGTATAAATTAATTTTAAAGCTTAACACCTTGTTCTAGTCGTATTTTTAGAGGATAATAAGGTGTTTGTTATTTCTGTCGATTTCCAGCACGTGACAATTAAAGACACGGTATTTTCGGTGCTTAAAATTTCTAAAGCTTTTACGAATTGGATTCGTAGTGGGCATCATCTTCACCAATTTAATCAAAAGACTTCAAGGGTATGATTTCGAATATTGCACTTGTTTAGTTGTAATATTCATATATACGTTGCTTGATCGACTCTCTTAAGGGATTTGGATCGAATTTATTTTAAATTGCTTCCGCTGCGCCATTTCGATTTTGACATCGAATCCAAACAGTGGTACCAGAGCAAGGTTAATGTGATCGTATATACGATATTTACATTTAGAATGCTTGATTAAATGTTAAGTGATTTGAAATCACGGATCGTATAATTATTGATGTTTAATTATTCGTGGAAAATTTATTTTTCATGATTTTATGTTGCACTATAAATCTGAAACGAAAATGTAACTTTGAATGCCTGTGAATGGTGATGTAGTTCATGGACCTAGTTTTGAATGGTTTGTTTTATTTGATTGGATTGTAAAGGCCGTTTTGATCGTATTTATTTTTCCTAGAAAATTTGTATAATAGGTTGTAATTTTTCTATGTAAAAATTTATTTGCTATGACGAAGACCGGTGGAAGATCCACCGAGAAGACAAAGAGTCAAGACACAAGATATGTAATTAGATTATGATGTTCTTGTTCTTAGGAATGGTCCATGAAATGCATATTGGTAACAACTAGGTTGTGAATGTTGTATTTATATGGTATGAATGCAACAAACAAACTTAAATGAATTAATGTGTAAAATGTAATATTAATTGCGGAAATTCCCCCATGACAAAATATTAAGTTTAAAAAGTTTCAAGGTTTTCCTTCCACCCATCGAACTCTTGGGAAATTAAAATCCAAACCCGATGTGCTATGCTTCCAAGTTATCGGGATAGTCATCCGGGGATTGTCGATAAATTCTGAGAGTGCATTGGATGCCTTAAGTTGGAGCAAATTTTATCCCTAAAAACCTGTTCGGTTGCCGAATAAGATTCAATTGTGAAACTGGTCAGCGTCGATAGTGTAAACTTAATTTCTTCGCAAACTATAGAAACCATATAGGTTGAGGGGAGTGAACAGGGGGAAAAAGAAGATCGAATCATCCATTAGATGGGTTGGTATTAGACACCACTTTACAAAGATTAATAGACGAGAAACCTATTCGGTTGCCCTCTATTAAAACTTATAAAGAACTCGATCACTACTATGAAGTAAAGCAACAAATACTTCCAGATTGCACAAGGGAGTGTGTTATTCCGATAAAAATAGTGGGAGATGGGTTAAAGAATAGAAAAGTCCTTAATTCTAAACTCAAACATAACTGAATGAGTCCCTAATCAATCTGGTCTACTTTATGGAGACAAAATTCTTATAAAATGACAATGAACCTACTCACTATATTACTCGAAAAGAACAACTTAAATGGGTCTAACTTTGTGGACTGACTCCACAACCTAATGATAGTTCTCAGTATGGAGGCGCTGGATATGTCTTGGAGGCGGACATTCCAGCGGCTCCAGTGCGGACCAGAGCCAGTCAGGAGGATGTTGATATCCACGAAAAGTAGGTTAAGGATGACATCAGAGTCCGTGTATATATGTTGAGCTTTATGTCTAATGAACTTCAGATGGCTCATGAGAAAATGACTTCTACTAGGCAAATATTATCTCACTTAACCGGGCTTCATGGTGAGCACAGTCAAACTGCTAGATATTAGATATCGATGTAGCTCTTCGGTGCCAGAATGAAGGAGGGTGATAAAGTCGGTGACCACATCCTCAAAATAATCTCTATGATCGAGAGATTGGTGGCTCTTCATTTAGATTGTATGTTTCTGTAATACCACCAGTATTACATGCTGTTTCATGTTGAGCGATCATTTCTATTTCTACTATTTAATAAATAAATGTACTCCGTCGCGATAAACGTATTTTTGAACGATATGTTCGTACTGTATTATCATGAATAAAGCTTGTCTGCACCTGTTATTCTTGTAATGTGATTGTGTGATGGTTGATGATTTTTCGGTGACATACCTTGATGATGTTGGGCAATTATCGGTGCGAATATGATGGTGGCCAACGTCTTATTCCCCGAGAGATTACTCGACGAGATTGAGGGGGAGTCGCGTTATAAGGGATCAATGTGATAATAACTTAGTGAACAAATTGAACCTTACGTACGTTATAAGCTAAGTATTACGTACACTAAGCGTGTGACATTACATACGTTAAAGATTATACCTTACGTACGTAACGCGGTCTTCGGTCTTCGGATAGGGAATCCTTGTCGGATGGTACGCATTGTCAGACCAACTTTCGGCGCGATAGACAGGCAAGTCAACGGGTGTTACGACGTTAGCCGACTTTCGTTACGTGCGTAACGATGTGTGTGATTTAGTCCAGTTAGTTTTGAGTTTTCCTTACATACGTTAAGCTTTCTACAATGGCGTACGTACGTAAAGCTTCAGGCCTAACGTACGTAAAGCCATTCTGAATTTATAAAAGGACACCCTCCCTTTCATTTCTTCGGACCCAAAACTCACCCCTTGCTCTTGTATACTGTCCTCCACCTTCCCTAAATCGATTTTAGATTCCCTAATCAAGTGTTATCCTATTGGAGTGAGTTGATCAAGCTCCGGAGAAGGTTTTTAAGGTGCCACCCTCTCATTCTTCGTCGTCCTTCGTCGTTCTTCATCATCTTTTGTCAATTAAGGTAAGTTTATCGAATCTTGAACTCATTTTAGTGTTGTTATACGAGTCATACTAAATTTCGGATTCCTTGGGTAGTTTAGAACATTCAATGATGATCGGACCGGTGAAAAAATATCACAATTTTTAATCGATGCCTATCTAGCTAGTAATTAGAATGGATGATGGTAGTACTCGTAGTTGGATGAGAACTCATAATCGAATTTGTTAATCACCAACACCTTAGAATCATCTTGTTGAAGATTTCAATTATAATCCTATCACCATATCGTGAAAACGTTAATAATTCCTTGATGAACTAACTAACGATTATCCATTCGGATAGGTATTCAAACATGTTAGGATTTCGGAGAATTAGTGCTTAATCGTTCCATTCTAGAAATTCAAACTAAAGTTAGTGATGTAATTACGGTGGCCTTGAGCCATAATCACGACGTAGGAATGTTGTATAAGAACATTGATCAACGAGATGATAAATTGTAAAAAGGCAAATCGAGGAATTTAGTAATATGCATTATGGTCAAAAACAGAGAATTTCGATTTTGGCGACATGAACAACCAGGTTTAGAATCCTAACGGGATGGGGGGAATTGTCGTTAATCATCATTTTTAACATAAGGTGTTAATCGACGAACATGTAATAGGTTGAGCTTTCGGGTGTGGTCATTCGAGCCGTTGTGTTATCAAGGGAGTAACTCTAGTAGGATTTGAGGCAAGTGAATCTTTCTCGGACCTTACATCTTAAAATTTCAGAATATTGCATGTGTTACTATCTATGGAATGGTGCTCGCCTTATCTATCTCCTCCAGAGTATTCCTGTGTAGATACTTCCGTGACCCTTGGCTGCGGCATTGGGAGTTTAGATGTTGATATATCTTGTGGAACTATGTTGCGGGATAAAACCTGAATGGTACTCACGTCCGGAGTATTCCTGTGTAGATACTTCCGTGACCCTTGGTTGCGACCTTGGGAGTTTATGTGCCAATAAAATAAACAACATTGAATATTCGGTGATAACCTTGTTCTCTGAATTTATCTGATTCTATCAATGAAATTGGTTCGATTTGTCTGACCTGGATTGACTGATGCGATACGTCGTGTCAGGCAAATTTGTTGAATATGTTCAGGACATTCCTGAAGGTTCCGGTCAGGCTTGAGAAGTGTTGGGGAGAAGGCCATTTAATTTCTTAAACTAAATTTGAATAATCCACGTTGTGTAATAACTGTATGAACGGACATTTTACCTTTTGTATTTCGGTTGTACGAACGCTTTCATTAGAACATTTCCGCAAACTACTTGTCGAATAAATTGTTTTAAAACCTCTTTTAAAACTCGCCTTGTGGGTCCCACACGGGATTCACGGCACTGTGGCGTCCGGTTTTATTTGGGGCGTTACAGAAAATGGTATCGGAGCCGAAAACTCACGTGGAAAGTTGTATCAAAATATTTTGAAAATGTTTTACCTTCAAAAGTCAACACTCCTGGCGACCGTAACTCGTCGAGGAATGTCGAGGTAAAATACATGTAAAATCTTTAGAATCAGGTATAATATTTGAATTCAGTAAGAACTCAGAGAATGTTTGTACTAAACTAACCTTCTAGATCGAACAATCATCACTAATGGCACGTCGTGGAGCTAGAAGGAACGTAAACGTTGCACAGGGTTTCACCATGAATCAACATGAAGACAGGAACACCGGTGAAACTAATCCAGCCGGAAATCAGCCACCGCCCGTTAATCAAAACGAGCAGGAGGCGGAAAACCAGAACAACGGGGAATTAGATCCAGCCTTCGTCCAGACCCTCGCCCAGGCCATTGCTATGGGGATCGCTCAGGTCAACCGGGCACAACGGGTACCGGTCATTGACATAGAAGAGAACACTTGGAAGGACCGTTGGCTGGGAGAGATGCTGAAGGCCAGACCGCCATTATTCGATGGATCAGGGGATAAACACGTGGACGATTGGATCTCCGAGTTGGATACTGCCTTTGAGGTGATCGTTTGCCCAGGGAACCGAAAGGTACCGATCGGAATCAACCAGCTCCACGACACCGCAGCCCGATGGTGGAGGACCTATAAGCCGGAGGACAGAGTAGTCGGATGGACTGAGTTTTCCAAACTATTGAGAGACAAGTACTACCAGTCAGCTCGGACTGCTCGAGCGCGGAGTTTCTTCAGTGTAGGACCTCAGAACTTACCAGTACCAGAAATCATTCGAGCGTATAGGACCGAACTAAGCTATGTTGCACATATGATTCCATCGGAAGATCAGCGAATTTGCCACCTTGCTCAACGGTTGCCGGAAGATGTTCAACATTACGCGACCGGGTTTCACTGCACCACTCTGAGGGCATATGAGGACGTAGTCACAGCATATGCCGGTACAGTTGTCAGTTTGGATACCGGGTGTAACCAAAAGAAGCAGAATACATCTAATCAGTCCGGGAGCACCAGCAGAATGAACTCGGGAATTGGGTTCACCTCTAAATCAGCAGCTTCGTCCCAACAGAAATGAGCATCTGATGGGCCCTCTCGGCGGAGCTGTTTCAATTGTCGCATAGCAGGGCATACCATGAGTCAGTGTCGTAAGGCGTCTACAAAGTGTTTTTCATGCGGAAAGGGTGGGCACATGTCTCGCTATTGTTCACGGATCAAACCTACACCAATTTGAGCTCCTCAGAGTCCGCAAGGCTCAGTTCAGACATCCAGAGCATCCTCCATGTCCGACTATCGATCCCCATCTTACCAAACTCCTCCATACGGTGCTGTAAGAGGACGTGGGCGTGGGGGAGGCACTGCACCCTCCTCGGGAACACTGCCACCCTGCGTGTTCGAACTAAGAGCTACTGACAACCAGACTGCACCTGCTGTCTCAGGTACACTTCTTATTAATTCTCAGCCTGTTCATGTACTGTTTGATACTGGAGTGACCCATTCGTTCATATTCGTGGAATGTGTTAACCGTTTGAATCTTCTTTGTGTACCTTGTGAATCTTTTACTGTTAAACTACCCGAGGGTAGCAGGGTGGGGTATAATTTGGAAGTTCGAAACTGCCCGATCCTCATCGATAATCAGGGATGGACAACAAATCTCATGGTTTTTCCACTCCAGAACGAAGACGTTATTTTGGGTATGGACTGGATGACAATACACAGGACGGTATTAGACACATATCACCTGACAATTTCCATTACAACTCCTGACGGTGCCACTCACATAATCAGAGGCCAAGAACACTTTAGTACTAAGGGGTCCCTCAGTCTCCTTACAGCAGGAGTATCTTGTGACGATCAGGGAACGTATTATTTGTGTTATATTCTTCAGGAGGACACATCACAACTTTCGGTTGCTAATATTCCCACGGTGAGCGAATTTCCAGACGTTTTTCCCGAAGAATTACCAGGATTACCGCCACGACGGGAGGTTGATCTCTCGATTGAACTTGAGCCAGGACCGACGCCTATCTCCAAGACACCATACAAGATGGCACCAGCCGAGATGAAGCAATTCAAGTTACAACTCGAAGAATTGCTAAGAAAGGGGCTCGTTCATCCGAGCACTTCGCCAAGGGGGGCGTCGTTCCTTTTTGTAAAGAAAAAGGACAACTCCCTGCGCCTGTGTATCGATTACAGAGAATTAAATAAAGTCACTATTAAGAACCGTTACCCACTTCCGAGGATTGATGATTTACTGGATCAGCTACAGGGAGCGACTGTGTTTTCAAAGATCGATTTACGTTCTGGATATCACCAATTGCGAATTCGAGTGGAGGATATTACAAAGACCGCATTTCGATCAAGATACGGACACTACGAGTACATGGTGGTGTCATTTGGCTTGACTAATGCCCCAGCCATTTTTATGGAATTGATGAACAAGGTTCTGATAGAATTTCTCGATAAGTGTGTGGTAGTTTTTATTGACGACATTTTGATCTATTCCCGGAGCCGACAGGAGCATGAGGAACACTTGAGGCAGGTGTTGAGTGTTTTGAGGCAACACCAACTTTATGCCAAACTTTCTAAATGCGAGTTCTGGATGTCGGAGGTGGCCTTTTTGGGACATGTAATTTCAGGAGAAGGCGTTAAGGTAGACCCCCAGAAGATCGAGACAGTTATGAGTTGGGAAGCACCAAGAAACATCAAGGAAGTGAGAATTTTTCTGGGATTGGCAGGATATTATCGACGGTTTGTCGAAGCTTTTTCTAGTATTGCTCGGCCGTTGACGAATCTACTAAGGAAAAGTACCAAGTTTGTCTGGACAGCAGATTATCAGGAGAGCTTCGCGAACTGAAGAGGAAGCTGACTACTGCGCCAGTACTGGTACTACCGCAGGGCACGGAAGGATTATACAACGATGCGTCTAAGCATGGACTTGGATGTGTATTCATGCAAAACGACAGAGTTATTGCATACGCCTCTTGACAACTTAAACCATATGAGGTGAACTATCCGACGCACGACTTGGAACTAGCTGCAGTGGTCCACGCCCTTAAGATTTGGAAACACTACCTTTATGGGGTTACCTATAAGATTTTTACGGACCACAAGAGTTTAAAATATATTTTCACCCAGAGAGAGTTAAACATGAGGCAGGGGCGTTGGATGGATCTAATCAAGGATTACGATGTGGAGATTTCATATCACCCTGGAATGGCCAACGTCGTAGCAGATGCATTGAGTGGGAAAACTGCACAGGAGATGACACTATCCGATTTAACGGTACAGTCGGAATTGCAGCAAGATCTAAGGAGAAATGGTATAGAAGTATGGATACCGCACCACCAGGGACAGTTGTGCTCAATTAACATTCATTCATCCTTGATGGACGAGATACGCCTAACACAAATGGAAGACCCGGAACTTTGTGCGATCGGCGCAAGGGCCGAAGGGGGGATTATTGTTAGGAATATGCCCTCGAATGCCACTCAGGGGATGAGAGAGTAGGGGCATTGTACTTGTAATTATGGAATAAATAATAAAAAGGCAATTCGATTCATTCACTGTTTATTGTATTTCAATTGCATTCTTGACTTGGTAAACATTGAAGTGAAGTCCATGTAAATAAACTGAACATTCCATTCTTGTTATGGGATAAGAGAAAATGCACTGGAAGTGTTTAAAGTTTATTTACGAAAATCGTTCTCAAGTCAATAAACTTAAATGGGCATTAAGTTTTAATAAGACTTGTATAACTGATGCTAGGACGTGTGCACGTCTTGATAGCATAGTTATAAAGTATATTGGTGGGACCAGTATACTCGAACACGACTCATACTCGATTCAGTCACACGGTATTCACTCTCGAAGAGTCGATGACGAATCAAAAGGTTGTGATAGTGTATGTGGACATTTGACTTGAGGATTCAGTAGAAGATGTGCCTGTGACGTTTAGTTTGTCATTAGAGTAGTTAGACTCATTTGCTTAATTGCTGAGTCGACCTCGAAGTGCGGACTATACGGGCAGTAGCGATCTTTACCGTATGCCAAGAAAGGATTTTATCTCTGTTAGTGAGCAAAGCGTATGTCCTATAGTGTTAATGGCAAATAAGATCATGAGTCTTTGGCCAAAGAATTCTGATATAGTCGTATTAGATACACTATTAATCAGTCGGTCTTGATTTGCATTAACACATGTATAGAGTCTAGTCAATAGTAGGGTTTGACTTTACCGTGACCGAAGACTTGACCGGGACATCCGATAAAGGGTCTATACGTATATAGTATTCACGACATAATGGTTCGGAATGATCCCTTCATTCGTTCTCGCGGGGTTTACAAAGGCGCCCGCTAGGTGGCTAAGTCCGCCGCACTCATTGGTTCCTCCCAATGCCGGCTGAGACGGACCTACGGAGTCGCGCATCAGGAGCGTTGACGGATAAATGTGAATTTATTATCTCTCTATAAATATTAGATATTGGATATCTAATTATGATTTATTAGATAAATCAAAATAGCGGTCTTATGAATTAAAATTAAGTTACCGGGTGATTAATTTAATTCATAAATTATATTTCTTAGAGAAATATATTTGTATTTGATATTAATAATTAATTAGATTAATTAATTAATATAAATACATTGGTGATTAAATGGAGTGTATTTAACGGAGTCGTTTGACGAACGTCCGGTACACAAGCCGAGTGACTCGGCTCGTTTCTAGGAAACTTCCACCATGGGCCGCCCTCCCTCTTCCCACATCACATGGAATCATTTCCATGCATGTGTATGTGTTAGTTGTATTTTTGTTATTATGTGTTGACATTTTATCTCAATTATATGATTTGTATTATATGTTTGAGATAATATATAAAGAACATATTATAACAACTACAACACACACACACACACTTGCAAAGTGAGAACTTCTTGGCAAATTGGTGAGCTGCCTGCCGAGAGATTAAGTGAGGAAGGGAGAGAATTTTTTTATTAATTTTCATCTTAGAGGTGAAAGGAATTCAAGAAAAAATAGAGAGAAAATTCCTACGGTAACTTCCTAGCCGTATTCTTGGAGAACGAAGTTACGTCGAATTTTCCGGGCAACTTCCGACGCGTGTGAAGTAGAGGCTTCGAATTTTCGGTGCTTGGAACGAAGGGATTTCGTGTTCGGGACGGGATCGTGATCATCGTCTACAATTTACGAAGATTTATTTCAAAGGCTTCAAGGGTATGAATCTTTATCTTTGTATTTTTTTTCGTATATACGTTATTTGATCGATCCTGTTTGGAATTCGTATTTATTTCCGCTGCGTATTTCGTTTTATTTTCGGAATCCCAACAGTGGTATCGGAGCGAGGTCAATGTTTCCGTATATACGATTATTTGTGCATTTTGAATGCTTTTGGATGATGATTATGATTTAGAATCATGTTTGGAATAATCGTAGATTTTAAATTGTTCGTTGTAGCATCACGTTTTTGGAAACGGGCGAAAACGAAGAAACTGGTCGGCATGTGGCCGGGCAAAGATCGCCTGGCCGTCGCCAGTGTTGCCGAGCATGCTCGCCCATGTCTCGCCGCGTGGCCGAGAGGCCGATGCTCGCCGATCGACTCGCCAGCCGCTAAGCTTGGCTCGGCAGTACCCTCGGGTTTTGGCCCGATTTTGAATCGGATGGCCGGGCCTAAACCGAATTATTCGAACTCCGTTTTAAGTTTATATTTCGTTGTAATTATTTCCCAAAATTTATATTGGATTTTAATTTGACTAAATTAATATTTGGAATATTTTTCGTGTTAAGGGAAATAAATTAAACGAGAATATTATTTTGGCCGGATTACTTCGAACGAATTAAAATGACGAATATTAGTATTAATTGGATTAATACCATTAAAATTGAATAGATTAATTTTATATTGATTGGATTAATATATTAATTGATTATTTAATTTTAATGCCACTTTATATTAATTGGATTAATTTAGTAGAAATTGAATAGATTAATTTATATTAAGATTAATTGTTTAATTTCGCTGCCATTACATGTTGTATGGAATCCTTATGTGATGGTGATATAGCTCGTGGACTTAGTTTTTTGATTTGTTCGATTCGATTGGGTTGTAAAGGCCGTTTTGAGCCTATTTATATTTACTAGAAAAACTTGTATAGGATGCAATTTTTCAATGATGTAATTATTATTTTGGGTATGAAGAAGACCGAAGACAACCGACCGAGAAGACGAAGAATCGAAGACTGTTTTTTTTTATTGGTTCATTCGCTTGGCCCAGTACTTAGGAATTAGGTCCATGAGCTATATGTTGGTAGTAACTAGGTTACTGTTTTCTGTTTTTCATTTTGAATGATTGACAAACCAACAAACGCGCGTATAATTGAATTAATGTGCAAAGTGTAACATTAATCGCGAAATTCTACCGACTACAAACAGACTAAGTTTGAAAAAGGTTACGAGGTTTCCTACCCTCCATCAAACTCGTAGAAAATTGATACCCGAGCTGGTGTGCTATGCTTCCGAGTTATCGGGGTAGTACATTTGGTAGAGGTTGAAAAATTCTTGAGTGCATTAGATGCCTTCGGTTGGTGATAAATTTCGCCCCTAGAAACCTGATAGGTTGCCGGGTGAGATTCAATAGTCAAACTGATAGACGTTGATGGTCAACAACTTAGATAGTCTGGATTGCCAAGAAACCTGATAGGTTGAGGGCATGAAGACTAGGGGTAAAAAAGATCAAATCATCCGTTAGACGGGTTGGTGTTAGACACCACTTTACAGAAATTAATTGGCAAGAAACCTGATAGGTTGCGTCTGTTAAAATTTGTAAAGAACTTGATCACCACTAAGAAGTCGATCTAACCATGATTTCCGGATTATAACATGGGAGTGTATAATTCCGATAAAATTAGTGGGAGCCGAGACAAGAATTATACAAGCCCTTAAGTTCTATACTCGGACATAATTAAACAAGTCACTAATTTAATCTTGTCTAAATCTTTGCAGAAAACGAAATTGAATCTCTCTAAAATGGCTAAAAACCCACTTGCAATACTACTTGAAAAGAATCTCCTAACTGGCCCTAACTTTGTTGACTGGTTGCGGAATCTGATGATTGTACTCGATGGAGTCTCTCGATACGTCTTGGAGGCGGACATTCCACCGACTCCAATCCGGACTAGGGGTAATCAGGAAGACATTGACGTCCATGAAAAATGGGTCAAGGATGATGTGCTAGTCCGTGGTTTTATGATGGGCTCAATGACTAATGAGCTGCAGAGAGCGCACGAGAAAATGACTTCTGCTAGGCAGATTCTCGCACACTTGACCGAACTTTATGGAGAGCACAGTAGGACTGCTAGATATGAGATATCAAAGCAGTTGTTCAGTGCTAGGATGAAAGAAGGGGAGAAAGTGGGAGACCACGTCCTCAAGATGATCTCTATGATTGAGAGGCTCGAGGTGCTCAACTTTAATATGGATTTATCCCTTCAAATTGATCTCATCCTTCAATCTCTACCTGACTCTTTCACGCAGTTTGTAATGAATTTCAACTGTAATGAAATTACATGCACATTAGCCGGGCTAATGAATAAACCGTGACGGCGCAGCCTAACATGAAGACTAAACCGAGAGAGGTTGCTCTTGTGATTTCTTCCGGGCCTAAGAGGTCCAAGAACAAGAAGAAAAAGACCTACGAGCAAGACAAACCCAAGAAAGGGGTGCAAAAGGAAAGGGCAAGGCCCGAAAGGTTCAAAAGGTAGGTGGTCCAAAACCTACGGACAAATGCCTTGAATGCGGTGAGTCAGCTTTGGCGAAGGACTTGTCCCAAGATTAATGGCGCATCGTACGGAACTTTTTGTTTTTGAAACTAATTGTTCCGCCATCGTATATTACGCTTCATGGATTCTCGATTCAGTGCCACTTCTCACATTTGTACTATGAATCGGATCCGGAACGAAGTAGAAAACTTGAAGTCGGGAAATAATGATCACCGTTGGAAGCGGACAAAGTGTCGAGGCAACCGATATTGGATCAATCCTTCTGGGTTTAGAATCTGGTTTTATTTTGACATTAGATGAAGTACTTGTTTTGCCCAAGGGGCATAAAAACATTGTATCCATTCCAGTCTTGGACCGGAAAGGATTTTGTTTCTTCATTGGCAATGGCAGTTGTAAAATTTATTTTCGAAATAAATTGGTTGGAACAGCTACATTGTTGAATGGTTTATATCATGTGAACATGCAAAATAAAACAGCAGTGAACACTATAACTAGGAAACGTGGTAGGCAATATACTAATCAAGCTCTTAAATGGCACCTTAGACTTGGTCATGTTGGTCAGACCAAGGTTCAGAAAATGGAAAAAGATGGACTTTTAAGTCCATTGGGTGTAGAACCCTATCCAACTTGTGAATCTTGCCTTAGAGGCAAAATGACTAAGTTCCCCTTCACATGGACTTTTAAAAGGGTTGCCGATAAACTTGGATTGGTGCATACCGATGTTTGTGGTGCTTTAGAAGTAGCCCGAGACGGATATCAATATTTCATAACGTTCACAGATGATCATACTAGGTATGGGATTGTGTACTTAATGAAACATAAATCTGAAGCCTTTGCTAAATTCAAAGAATTTAAGGCCCTAGTTGAAAAACAAACTGGATGTCATATCAAAGCACTTCGGTCGGACCGAGGTGGCGAATATATGAGCACTGAGTTTGATGAGTTCCTTAAGAAACATGGAATAGTTTCACAATTCACACCTCCAGGAACCCCACAGTTAAATGGTGTTTCAGAAAGGAGAAATCGGACTTTGTTGGACATGGTTCGCTCCATGTTAAATTACACTAATTTACCTATTTACCTGTGGGGGTATGCCTTACTAACCGCTGCCTATATCCTAAATAGATGTCCTTCCAAATCTGTTCTTATCACTCCGCATGAGATGTGGAAGGGTAAGAAACCAAGCCTTAATCACATAAGGATTTGGGGATGTCCAGCCTATGTCAAAAAGGCTAAGGTGGACAAACTGGAAGCGAGGTCCATAAAAGGACGTTTCATAGGATACCCAGAGGACTCGATGGGTTATCTATTCTACATGCCAGAACACCATAGGGTCGTTGTGGCATTACAAGCGCACTTCCTTGAGGATGAATTCATTCAGGAAGGTGGCTCGGGTAGAAATATCTCTTTGGAAGAGCATAATGAAACTCCTAAGGACATATCTGATCAGGGATCAAGAACCGAACCTATTGTAACACAACCTCCACTTCGAAGGTCTGATAGGGTGTAACACCCCAAACTAGGTGGATATTACAGTGCCGTAGATCCCCAACTGGGACCCACCAGGCAAATGAAAATGAATGAATTACACAAGATAAATGTAGTACCGAACTACATTACAACAATAATTACTCCGATGAGGAGTTTAGTTACAACACACCAGACAATATCAATACTAGTGTATTTTATATGAAGATAAAATACACAACACCGAATGAAACGGAGTATTCAAATGAAAGTCTCATAGCTGAAAATAAAGGACGATAACATGAATAATCAAAGATCGGGGCCCCTACTAGTATCACTGGACTCCTCGACATCAACATGCTATTCCCGTGCGTTTGCCTTGCCATGACACGAAAAACAAAATCCCCAGACGGGTCGATTACAAAGAACAACAATCCTCAAGGGTTGAAAATACACAATCATGATATATCCAAGTTATGAAAAATTCTTAATTATGAATTACGCCGAAGAGGAGTACCATAGTACGCCCGTAGTGTTCTCGTGCGAGTGTACAAGACGAATGACCGACACACCCGTCCCTTGTACCTAATTAGTCTCACGGTGTAACGCTTTCCGTGTGCACGGTCCAATGTATCGGTGAACCCAATACATAACCATCGTGTGCCCGACTAAAAATTCCACACACCACACCCGCCACGCAATATGAACCTTAAGGTCATATGAACGAGAATGACCATAATGAATATCAATGAATAATAATTAGACAAGGCCAAGATGACTCACCGATATGAAAGTAAATAGTGACGTGATTGATAACCCAATGAAATGATTTGGAACCGCTGCTCGTGAATGAAATGATTATTCGACAATTACAGTCTCAAAATGATTAATATTATGATGAATGAATTATGATTATGAGTAATCAACAACAAAAAGGAATGAATATCCTTTTAACCGAGTAAGAATTAACTTACACAATACGGTGACAATTATCCTTCCACGAACAACGTCCTAATTGAGATATCGGTCGCTCGAACAACCTTGAATTATACAATATCCAACAATCCGTTCAATATACGAATCAAACACGAATATAACGAACTCAAAACGTCGATACGATTAAACTAAGTCCATTGAGGCATTAAAACAAACACGCTATGCCCAAACTCCGATTGTTTACAATCAAACTTCAATATACCAATATCAAATCCCCCAAGAAGTGTTTCAAACCAACAAAACATCTCCAATACGATCAATAATCCGTTATGAATATCCAAAAACGTGATTATAACAACAATTAGTCGAAAATCCCTAATTCCAACTCGATTTTCAAGGTGTTCTTGAATAATTCCTCAATAATCCAATGAATCCTTATACAAACTCATAATCATATACATATCCCTTCATATATCATGATTATAACGTCCAAAATATCGTATCTCAACACAAAAATCGAAATCCAAGGTGTTGGAGAATATTACCTTTGAAGATCCAAGTACTTTAATCCGAAGAACACGCGTTAGATTGATTATCCGGGCTTCACGATCAAAAGGAGATGAAGAAAATCAAACACTCAAATGATTTGTGAATGAAAACCCTCCCTCAAGCTCTCTATCTCGGTTGTAGGTGAAGAAAAGGGAGAGAAATGGGCTGAAATGCTGAAAAAACGAATTTAAAGGAGTTGACTGCCCTGCCGGACACGGCCCGTGCCGATCGGCACGGTCGTGTCGCACAGCTGGCCGACAGGGACTTGACCGTGTCCTGCTTGACACGGTCGCGGCGCGGAGGGCCTTCCGATAGTGACCCGTCCGACAGCGACTCGGCATGACTCGATCGTGTCCTGGAACACGGTTGGGCGTGTCGGCACGGCTCGCTTATCCTAAGAGTTCGACTGCCGCGCTGCAACGACACGGCCGGGTCCCGAGACGTAAACTTCGCATTTCCGGACGAGTACGGCACGGGCCGTGTCGGACGACACGGCCGAGTTCGGTCGGCAGTGATCGGCCATTAACTGAAAAAAATGAGCGGGTGAGCTAAAACGACCTTAACTCTCTCGTCCGGACTCCGATTGACTCACCGTTTGAACCATTGGAAAGCTAACTCGATGCTCTATAATATTGCAAAGATTCAGAATTTTTGGAGTTACCAAAAATTAATGGTGATCTAACAAAGTCGAACTCATATGTGGAAAGTTGAAACAATGAACAATAACGATACACAACTCGAAGTTTCTACGAACGGTGAACACGGGTGAATGAACGTGATTGATGAATGATTATAAATGAGTGAAAATCCACTGAGTGACTATCACCGAATGAAATTACTGAATGATAATGACTGAATTAGAACCGGGTATTACATACACCCCCCGTTAAAAGAGTTTCGTCCCCGAAACTAAGGGTCAAACAACTCGGGATAACTCTCCCGCATACTATCCTCGGTTTCCCAAGTAGCCTCTTCGACTCCATGTCTGGACCACTGAATCTTGACTAAAGGAATCGACTTATTTCTCAATTGTTTGATTCGCCGCTCTAAGACTCGTATAGGACGCTCCTCATATGAATGGTCGTCGGCGATCTCGATTTCGTCGAACTCCAGTATGTGACTCGGGTCGGCAACATACTTTCGCAACTGAGAGACATGAAACATATTATGAATTCGGCTCAAAGCCGGAGGTAAAGCCAATCGATAAGCTAACTCGCCTACTCGATCCAAAATTTCAAACGGTCCAATGAATCTCGGACTCAACTTCCCCCGTTTTCCGAAACGGAAAATACCTCGACTTGGGGATACCTTGACCAAAACGTGGTCACCCGTCTCGAACTCTAGTGGTCGATTTACGATTATCTCGCATATGATTGGCCGACTGAAATGTCAACATACGACTCTTGATCAAAGTTACCTTCTCACGGGCGGCTATAAGTATATCGGGCTCGGTGCCGATTGATTCTGACAAGTCATCCCAACACAAAGGAGATCGACAACGACGACCGTACAAGGCTTCGTAAGGTGCCATCTTCATCGCAGCATGCCAACTAAACTGTACGTGGACTCAAACAACAGTAATTGGGCTTCCCAATCGTCCTTCCAATCGAGGACGCAAGCTCTCAACATGTCCTCTAATGTCTGAATAGTTCTCTCTGATTGTCCGTTGGACTGGGGATGAAAGGCAGTACTGAGATTAAGCTGAGTTCCCATAGCACGATGAACTGATTTCCAAAAATGAGATACAAATCGTCCGTCACGATCGGAAACGATACTCTTAGGAGTACCGTGCAGTCTTACTATCTCCTTGATGAATAACTGGGCCAGTCTCTCGGGACCCCACGTATCCTTGATCTCAAGGAAATGAGCTGATTTAGTTAAGCGGTCCACAATCACCCAGATCGTATTCATGCCACAACGACTCGTCGGCAAACTCGTAATGAAATCCATAGAAATGTCTTCCCACTTCCATTCTGTAATAGGGAGCGGTATCAGCATACTCGCCGGTCGCTGATATTCCATCTTGACTTGTTGACAGGTTAAGCATCTTGAAACAAATTCTGCGACTTCTCGCTTCATATTACTCCACCAGTAATTTTGTTTCAAGTCCTTATACATCTTGCTAGACCCCGGATGAACAGAATAAGGGGTAGCATGAGCTTCTCTCAAAATCGAGTTTTTCAACTCATCATTTGCCGGTATGCACAATCGGTTCTTAAACCTCAAAAGTCCATCCTCGTGGACCACGAATCCAGGGGCTTTCCCCTGAGCCACATATTCACGGATGCGCAACAATGAAGGGTCCGAACTCTGATTCTCCCTGATTGCATCCTCAAGAGATGATGAAATCTCTAACATACAAAGCTGTCCCTGAACTCGCCGGCTGCACTCGATCTCGGGTCTAAGGAATTCTTGTTGGAGTTCCTTCGAATTGTTAAACGAGCAAGCATCCGCTCCCGAACGGACTTACGACTCAAGGCGTCGGCGACAACGTCGCCTTCCCGGTGGTAAAGGATCTCGATATCATAATCTTTGATTAGTTCTAACCACCGCCTGCCGCATATTTAACTCCTTCTGAGTAAATATATACTTTAAACTCTTATGATCGGTGAATATCTGGCAGGTAACGCCATAAAGATAATGACGCCAAATTTCCAACGCGAAAACCACGGTTGCTAGCTCCGGCCGTGGGTTGGATAATTAACCAGCTAATCCGAGGAAACATCGGATTTCCTTAACATCTTTCGGAGGTTGCCAATATCGGATAGCCTCCGTCTTCTGAGGGTCGACACGAACTCTGGCAGATGAAATTACGTGCCCGAGAAAGTCACTTCGGACCTCGAGAACTCACATTAAGAAAACTTTCCATAAAGTTGTTCTCGTCTCAACACGTCGAGAACCTGATGAAGACGTACCTCGTGTTCCTCTCGATCACGAGAATAAATCAAAATGTCATCGATGGAGACAACAACAAACTGATCCAAAAAGTCGATGAAAACCCGATTCATTAACTCCATGAATACCGCAGGTGCAATAGTTAGTCCGAACGGCATAACTACGAACTCATAATGACCATAGCGTGTATGAAACGCTGTCCTCGCGATATCCGACTCTCGAATCCGCAACTGGTGATATCCAGATCTTAAGTCGATCTTGGAAAATACTGAAGCTCCCTGAAGTTGATCTAAAAGATCATCAATACGAGGTAAAGGATACTACTCTTGATCATCACCCTGTTCAACTCCTGGTAATTAATACACACACGAGACGAGCTATCCTTCTCCTTGACAGGTCACACTGGTGCTCCTCATGGGGACGCAATCGGTCGAAGATAACCTTCCTCGAACTATTCCTCAAGTTGAATCTTCAACTCCTGCATTCTGGTCGGGGCCATCCGATACGGTGCCTTCGATAAAGGGGACGTACCGGCTCTAACTCACTCCTGAATTCCCCTACTCTAGGTGAAAGCAACCAAATAACTCGTCTGGAAATACATCGTCAATCGATGACAATGATACCACGAATGATTGAACATTTCGATTGCCCTAGAATGGTCAATCGATAAAAAGAGATACCAATAATGATTGAACAACTCGATTGCCTTAGAAAGGCCCATCGATGAAGATGATACAAGGAATGTTTGAATAACTCGATTGCCTTTGAAAGGCCAATCGATGAAAATGATGCAATGAATGATTGAATAACTCCATTGCCCTAGAAAGGCCAATCGATGAAAATGATACAAAGAATGATTGAATAACTCGATTTCCTTAGAAAGGCCAATCGATGAGAATGATACAATGAATGATTGAATAACTCGATTGCCCTAGAAAGGCCAATCGATGAAAATGATACAAAGAATGATTGAATAACTCGATTGCCTTAGAAAGGCCAATCGATGAGAATGATACAATGAATGATTGAATAACTCGATTGCCCTAGAAAGGCCAATCGATGAAAATGATACAAAGAATGATTGAATAACTCGATTGCCTTAGAAAGGCCAATCGATGAGAATGATACAATGAATGATTGAATAGTTCGATTGCGGAATTTCTCTGCTTCCGCCATAAAAAAATTTCTACTGGAACAACGGGGATTACTTCCTTGAAGCACACATTAGACAACTAACGACGGAAAGATAGCGACCAAACGCTAACAAACACTGAGGATAGTATCAAGACGGTTAAACCAACTAATACCGAAAATTACATCGTCCTAAGATAAGTTCACCACGATTAGATCCATCAACCAATCGCGGTCATTAAGCTTAATTCGGTATGATTCCGAAAATTCTTCCATCGTCAGGTAGACCGATGGTATGAGGTCCACAAGCAATAGGACTATCCCGAAATAAGTCTATTCAAGCATGATTCGAAAATGAATGAATGCGGTGTACCAGAATCAAAAGGTACACACAAGTTGAAATAAAATTACGAGTATACCTGAAATCATTCGGGCCACCGGATCGTCGATCCTCCTCATCATATGAATCTGGGACTTGCCGGCCCCCGAACCGGACGCTCCCGTCTGATAAATACGAGCTCCAACTCTATTTGCTTCCAGTGTCTTAAACGACGATGACAAAGCAGTCTGATTCTGAAACGCTGGTTGCTTCGGGGCCTGAGATGCCGCCGGAGCCGACTTGGAGTCCTTTCGGCAAAAACGGGCCTTATGCCCAAAATTCCCACAATTATAGCACGTGATAGACGGTTTACACTCGCCGAAATGACCCTGCCCACAATTGAAACAGTGATGGCCGAACCGCCGCCGGATCGAGATACCGCACGATTATGCGCCGTAGGAGGTCGCTCAGAAATGATAGGACTCACACTAGGCTTCTCGAAGGTTGACTGACCGCCTTCGGATTGATTACGCTTCGTTGATTTCTTGCTGACAAATGAAGGTTGTTGTTCCGCACTTTCCTTAGCAGCTGGCTCATACGGGAGAGTTCTCTCGATTAATCCGGTCAGAGTGGCGCAATGATGATTGAGCAACTGCACATGGGTCATCATGGCCTGCATAAAAGTGAGTGGATCAACCCGAACATCTCCTGATCGAGCCGAGTCCTGGGCACGATTTCCCGGCAAATGAGTGATTATTTCTCGGGTTTCGGTCCCGCACCGCGCCTCTCCCCATGCATCTCGACAGCCTCTCTCCATACCGAAGTAGGAAGGTCGCATAATGATTATATTTCCGCATGATTAACACGTTATGAAAATGTCATGAGAAGATGAAAATGAGTATACATGCTCTAACTTAGTGATTATATGAATGATTTATCAAGTTACATGATTATCTGATGAAATTCTTGAAATGATTATCTTGAATAACTTAACAAGATTGATAATATGATCATCCAGATTGACAACTGAATAATGAAATGAATTGAGTAATTAATGAGTTAACATGATCGTCCTGATTATTATCTGAGTAATGAAATGAATTAAGTGATTGTTGAGTTAACATGATCGTCCTAATCACAATGAATGATGATGTTTGAGGATTGTAAATTGATGAATGATGAATGAATGACTATTGCCAGAAATTATACCATGGCGTTAGAAATCTTACAGTTCTTTCTTCGATTGGCTCGGCATTTGCACAGGTCACACGTGACGCGAAAGTCCAATGATACTAGTCTGATGACGATGATTTCAAATGAGACATGACTCGGAAGGTAGTATTCAAAACCACGCTCCGATACCAACTCTGTAACACCCCAAACTAGGCGGATATTACAAAGGCCGTAGATCCCCAACTAGACCCACCGTGCAAATGAAAATGAATGAATTACACAAGATAAATGTAGTACCGAACTACATTACAACAATAATTACTCCGATGAGGAGTTTAGTTACAACACACCAGGACAATACCGAATACTAGTGTATTTTATATGAAGATAAAATACACAACACTGAATGAAACGGAGTATTCAAATGAAAGTCTGCAGCGGAAAATAAAGGACGATAACATGAATAACTGAAAGATCGGGGCCCCCTACTAGTATCACTGGGACTCCTCGACATCAACATGCTATTCCCGTGCGTTTGCCTTGCCATGACCTGAAAAACAAAATCCCCAGACGGGGTCAGTTACAAAGAACAACAATCCTCAAGGGTTGAAAATACACAATCATGATATATCTGAAGTTATGAAAAATTCTTAATTATGAATTACGCTGAAGAGGAGTACCATAGTACGCCCGTAGTGTTCTGTGCGAGTGTACAAGACGAATGACCGGACACACCCGTCCTTGTACCTAATTAGTCTCACGGTGTAACACTTTCCCGTGTGCACGGTCCAATGTATCGGTGAACCCAATACATAACCATCGTGTGCCCGACTAAAAATTCCACACAGCCACACCCGACCACGCAATATGAACCCACAAGGTCATATGAACGAGAATGACCATAATGAATATCAATGGATAATAATTAGACAAGGCCAAGATGACTCACCGATATGAAAGTAAATAGTGACGTGATTGATAACCCAATGAAATGATTTGGAACCGTCGTTCCTCGTGAATGAAATGATTATTCGACAATTACAGGTCTCAAAATGATTAATATTATGATGAATGAATTATGATTATGAGTAATCAACAACAAAAAGGAATGAATATCCTTTTAACCGAGTAAGAATTAACTTACACAATACCGGTGACAATTATCCTTCCACGAACAACGTCCTAATTGAGATATCGGTCGCTCGAACAACCTTGAATTATACAATATCCAACAATCCGTTCAATATACGAATCAAACACGAATATAACGAACTCAAAACGTCGATACGATTAAACTAAGTTCATTGAGGCATTAAAACAAACACGTTGCGTCCAAACTCCGATTGTTTACAATCAAACTTCAATATACCAATATCAAATCCCCCAAGAAGTGTTTCAAACCAACAAAACATCTCCAATACGATCAATAATCCGTTATGAATATCCAAAAACATGATTATAACAACAATTAGTCGAAAATCCCTAATTCCAACTCGATTTTCAAGGTGTTCTTGAATAATTCCTCAATAATCCAATGAATCCTTATACAAACTCATAATCATATACATATCCCTTCATATATCATGATTATAACGTCCAAAACATCGTATCTCAACACAAAAATCGAAATCCAAGGTGTTGGAGAATATTACCTTTGAAGATCCAAGTACTTTAATCCGAAGAACACGCGTTAGATTGATTATCCGGGCTTCATGATCAAAAGGAGATGAAGAAAATCAAACACTCAAATGATTTGTGCATGAAAAACCCTCCCTCAAGCTCTCTCTCTCGGTTGTAGGTGAAGAAAAGGGAGAGAAATGGGCTGAAATGCTGAAAAAACGAATTTAAAGGAGTTGACTGCCCTGCCGGACACGGCCCGTGCCGATCGGCACGGTCGTGTCGCACAGCTGGCCGACAGGGACTCGACCGTGTCCTGCTTGACATGGTCGCGGCGCGGAGGGCCTTCCGATAGTGACCCGTCCGGCGGCTCGGCATGACTCGACCGTGTCTGGAACACAATCGGGCGTGTCGGCGATCGGTTCGCTTATCCGGAAGAGTTCGACTCGGCCGTGCCCGACACGGTCGGGTCCCGAGACAGAAACTTCGGCATTTCGGGCGAGTACGGCACGGGCCGTGTCGGACGACACGGCCGAAGCCGGTCGGCAGTGATCGGCCATTAACTGAAAAAAATGAGCGGGTGAGCTAAAACGACCATAACTCTCTCGTCCGGACTCCGATTGACTCACCGTTTGAACCATTGGAAAGCTAACTCGATGCTCTATAATATTGCAAAGATTCAGAATTTTTGGAGTTACCAAAAATTAATGGTGATCTAACAAAGTCGAACTCATATGTGGAAAGTTGAAACAATGAACAATAACGATACACAACTCGAAGTTTCTACGAACGGTGAACACGGGTGAATGAACGTGATTGATGAATGATTATAAATGAGTGAAAATCCACTGAGTGACAATCACCGAATGAAATTACTGAATGATAATGACTGAATTAGAACCGGGTATTACATAGGGTATCTCACTTACCTGAGAGGTATGGCTATACACATGTCGAGGAACTGGGTCTCCACGACACACCTGATAGCAGTGAAAACGACCCTGTCACCTATGACCAAGCGATAGTGGATGTAGACTCTGATAAATGGCAAGAAGCAATGGAAGCTGAGATAGACTCGATTCATACCAATCAGGTCTGGACTCTAGTAGATCTTCCAACTGGCATGAGGACTATTGGAAATAAATGGATCTATAAGAAAAAGACGGATGGGGATGGCAAGGTTGATGCCTATAAGGCCAGGCTTGTGGCAAAGGGTTATACCCAAAGGGAAGGAATCGATTATCATGATACCTTCTCGCCCGTAGCTATGATAAAGTCGATTCGCATGATGCTTGCCATTGCTGCCTATTATGATTATGAAATATGGCAAATGGATGTCAAAACGGCTTTTCTAAATGGATACCTCGAGGAGGAAATCTATATGGAACAGCCTAAAGGTTTTGTGTCCAAAGCTAATATTCATAAAGTGTGTAAGCTGCAACGAGCGATTTATGGTCTGAAGCAAGCTTCTTGGAGTTGGAACCTTCGATTTGTGAAGCGATTAAGGACTTTGACTTGAGCGAAATGAGGAGGAACCGTGTGTTTACAAAAAGATCAGTGGGAGCAACATTGCGTTCTTAGTACTATATGTAGATGATATTCTACTTATAGGAAATAACATAGCAATGCTCAGCACTGTGAAAGCTTGGCTTTCTAAAACGTTCTCCATGAAAGACTTGGGAGAAGCTTCCTATATTCTAGGGATCCGTCTTTACAGAGATAGACCGCGAAGAATGATAGGACTTTCCCAAGCCCTTTATATCGATAAAATCCTGAGAAGATTCAAGATGGATGAATCTAAAAGAGGGTTCCTTCCCATGCGACATGGAATTCATCTCACCACGAAAATGTGTCCTCAAAGTGAGGAAGACAAGAGAGAGATGAGTAAGGTATCCTATGCCTCGGCAGTGGGTAGCCTCATGTACGCTATGTTGTGTACGAGACCAGACTTAGCCTACGCTGTGAGTATGGTAAGTCGATTTCAAGCAAACCCGGGAAGGGAACATTGACCGTAAAGAACATTCTTAAGTACATAAGAAGAACTAGAGATTTAGTTCTTACTTTTGGTGGTGGAGAACGAAGGTGATTGGATTCACCGATTCGATTTTCAAGGAGACAATGACGACTCTAAGTCGACATCCGGTATTTATTTACTCTCAATGGAGGAGCGGTATCTTGGAGAAGCTCCAAGCAAACCGCTATCGCAGATTCCACTCGCCAAGCGTAGTATCAAGCCGCCTCAGGCTAGTAAAGAAGCATTTTGGATGCGAGTTTATACAAGAACTTCAAGTGGTGCCTAACGCGGAGTTGCCTATATCACTATTCTGTGATAATGATGGAGCTGTCGCCCAAGCCAAGGAGCCGAGGGCTCACCACAACACCAAGCATATAGAGAGAAAGTACCACATCGTTCGAGAGATGGTGGAAAAAGGATATGTTTCATTGGAAAGAGTAGACTCAGAAGACAATGTCTCTGACCCACTGACTAAGCCATTATCTCAGGCCGTCTTGGAAAGACATCTGAAGAACATGGGTATTGGATATCATGATGTGTGGCATTGAGTGCAAGTGGGAGATTGTTAGGAATATGCCCTCGAATGCCACTCAGGGGATGAGAGAGTAGGGGCATTGTACTTGTAATTATGGAATAAATAATAAAAAGGCAATTCGATTCATTCACTGTTTATTGTATTTCAATTGCATTCTTGACTTGGTAAACATTGAAGTGAAGTCCATGTAAATAAACTGAACATTCCATTCTCGTTATGGGATAAGAGAAAATGCACTGGAAGTGTTTAAAGTTTATTTACGAAAATCGTTCACAAGTCAATAAACTTAAATGGGTATTAAGTTTTAATAAGACTTGTATAACTGATGCTAGGACGTGTGCACGTCTTGATAGCATAGTTATAAAGTATATTGGTGGGACCAGTATACTCGAACATGACTCATACTCGATTCAGTCACACGGTATTCACTCTCGAAGAGTCGATGACGAATCAAAAGGTTGTGATAGTGTATGTGGACCTTTGACTTGAGGATTCAGTAGAAGATGTGCCTGTGACGTTTAGTTTGTCAATAGAGTAGTTAGACTCATTTGCTTAATTGATGAGTCGACCTCGAAGTGCGGACTATACGGGCAGGTAGCAGTCTTTACTGTATGCCAAGAAAGGATTTTATCTCCTGTTAGTGAGCAGGCGTATGTCCTATACAGTTAATAGCAAATAAGATCATGAGTCTTTGGCCAAAGCATTCTGCTATAGTCGTATTAGATACACTATTAATCAGTCGGTCTTGATTTGCATTAACACATGTATAGAGTCTAGTCAATAGTAGGGTTTGACTTTACCGTGACCCGAAGACTTGACCGGGACATCTGATAAAGGGTCTATACGTATATAGTATTCACGACATAATGGTTCTGGAATGATCCCTTCATTCGTTCTCAGCCGGGGTTTACAGTGCGGCCCGCTAGGCTGGCTAAGTGCTGCCCGCACTCATTGGTTCCTCCCAATGCCGACTGAGACGGACCTACGGAGTCGCGCATCAGGAGCGTTGACGGATAAATGTGAATTTATTATCTCTCTATAAATATTAGATATTGGATATCTAATTATGATTTATTAGATAAATCAAAATAGCGGTCTTATGAATTAAAATTAAGTTACCGGGTGATTAATTTAATTCATAAATTATATTTCTTAGAGAAATATATTTGTATTTGATATTATTAATTAATTAGATTAATTAATTAATATAAATACATTGGTGATTAAACGGAGTGTATTTAACGGAGTCGTTTGACGAACGTCCGGTACACGAGCCGAGTGACTCCGCTCGTTTTCTAGGAAACTTCCACCATGGGCCGCCCTCCCTCTCCCCACATCACATGGAATCATTTCCATGCATGTGTATGTGTTAGTTGTATTTTTGTTATTATGTGTTGACATTTTATCTCAATTATATGAGTTGTATTATATGTTTGAGATAATATATAAACAACATATTATAACAACTACAACACACACACACACTTGCAAAGTGAGAACTTCTTGGCAAATTGGTGAGCTGCCTGCCGAGAGATTAAGTGAGGAAGGGAGAGAATTTTTTTTTTAATTTTCATCTTAGAGGTGAAAGGAATTCAAGAAAAAATAGAGAGAAAATTCCTACGGTACCTTCCTAGCCGTATTCTTGGAGAACGAAGTTACGTCGAATTTTCCGGGCAACTTCCGACGCGTGTGAAGTAGAGGCTTCGAATTTTCGGTGCTTGGAACGAAGGGATTTCGTGTTCGGGACGGGATCGTGATCATCGTCTACAATTTACGAAGATTTATTTCAAAGGCTTCAAGGGTATGAATCTTTATCTTTGTATTTTTTTTTCGTATATACGTTACTTGATCGATCCTGTTTGGGATTCGTATTTATTTTCGCTGCGTATTTCATTTTATTTTCGGAATCCCAACAATTATTTCAGACTACAGGATCCAAGGGAACTTGGTGAGGTTTAAGAACATCATTTGTATTCCACCGAATGACAAGCTTAAACAAACTATACTCAAGGAAGCTCATTCTACTCCCTATTCGGTACATCCCGGGGTGAGCAAAATGTATAAGGATCTGCGGAAGAGCTTCTGGTGGAAGAACATGAAACAGGAGGTAGCGAGGTTCGTTGCTCGATCTATGACATGTCAATAGGTGAAGATTGAACATCGCACGCCGGCCGGAATCATGCAGCCCTTACCCATTCTAGAATGGAAATGGGAGAGCATATCAATGGATTTTGTCACCAAGTTACCAGTGACGGCGGGAGAAAAAGACACGATATGGGTCATTGTAGACCGACTGACGAAGTCGGCACATTTCATTCCAATTCAGGAGACCATCGGAACAGAGCAGTTGGCCACCATCTTTATCCGGGAAATCGTGAGACTATATGGCGTTCCCTCGGGAATCATATCAGATAGAGACACTAGATACGTGTCACACTTCTGGAAGGCTGTCCACAAGGCTATGGGTACTCAGCTACATTTCAGCACGGCCTATCACCCTCAAATAGGTGGATAGACAGAACGTACTATACAGACCCTGGAGGATATATTAAGAGCGTGTGTACTCGATTGGGGTAAGGATTGGGCCAGACACCTCGGCTTGGCGGAATTTTCATACAACAACAGCTGGCATGCAAGCATAGGCATGGCACCCTTCGAGGCCTTGTATGGTAGGAGGTGCAAGTCTCCCTGTGTTGGGATGATGCGTCCGATGTCGTCGCTACCGAGTTGGATCTGATCCGAGAATCTATTAAGAAGATTTCCATCGTTTGAAAACACATGTTGGCAGCTCAGAGCCGCCAAAAGTCATATGCTATAGACTGCCAACGACCGTTGGAATTTATGGTCGGGGACCATGTTTGGGTCAAAGTATCGCCGATGCGGGGTGTTCTACGCTTCATCCAGAAAGGCACATTGATCCCGAGATTTATTAGCCCGTTCGAAATACTGGACCGAGTTGGTAAACTCGCTTATCGACTAGCATTGCCACCTTCATTAGACGGAGTGCATAACGTCTTCCATGTTTCCCAGCTGAGGAAGTACGTGTACGGCCCAAGCTACAAGATTAAATTCGATGAGGTAGAGATTTCTAATGATTACCTTTAGAGAAGTCCCAACCGCATTACCTTTAGAGAAGTCCCAACCGCGATTTTGGATCGACGCGTAAAGATACTAAGGAATAAGGACATACCTCTTGTAAAAGTTCAATGGTCGCACCATGGAATAGAAGAAGCGACTTGGGAGACCGAGTCGAGCATGAGGGAAAATAATCCCAAGTTATTTTATTAGTTTCGGGATGAAACTATTTTTAAGGGGGTGGCATGTAATACCACCAGTATTACATGCTGTTTCGCGTTGAGCGATCATTTCTATTTCTACTCTTTAATAAATAAATGTACTCTGTCGCGATAAAAGAATTTTTGAACGATATGTTCGTACTGTATTATCATGAATAAAGCTTGTCTGCACCTATTATTCTTGTAATGTGATTGTGTGATGGTTGATGATTTTACAGTGACATACCTTGATGTAGTTGGGCAATTATTGGTGCGAATATGACAGTGGCCAATGTCTTGTTCCCCGAGAGATTACTCGACGAGATTGAGAGGGAGTCGCGTTATAAGTGATCAATGTGATAGTAACTTAGTGAACAAACTGAATCTTACGTACGTTATAAGCTAAGTATTACGTACGCTAAGCGTGTAACATTACGTACGTTAAAGATTATACCTTACGTACGTAACGCGGTCTTCGGTCTTCGGATAGGGAATCTTCGTCGGATGGTACGCATTGTCAGACCAACTTTCGGTGCGATAGCGACAGGCAAGTCAACGGGTGTTACGTACGTTAGCCGACTTTCGTTACGTACGTAACGATGTGTGTGATTTAGTCTAGTTAGTTATGAGATTTCCTTACGTACGTTAAACTTTGTACAATAACGTACGTAACACGGCTTACGTATGTAAAGCTTCAGGCCTAACGTACGTAAAGCCATTCTGAATTTATAAAAGGACACCCTCCCTTTCATTTCTTCCGACCCAAAACTCACCCCTTGCTCTTGTATACTATCCTCCACCTTCCATAAATCGATTTTAGATTCCCTAATCAAGTGTTATCCGAAGAAGGTTTTAAAGGTGCCACCCTCTCATTCTTCGTGGTCCTTCGTCGTTCTTCATCATCTTTTGTCAATTAAGGTAAGTTTATCGAATCTTGAACTCATTGCAGTGTTGTTATATGAGTCATACTAAATTTCGGATGCCTTGGGTAGTTTAGAACTTTCAATAATGAACGGACTAGTGAAAAACTATCACAATTGTTAATTGATGCCTATCTAGCTAGTAATTGGAATGGATGATGGTAGTACTCGTAGTTGGATGGGAACTCATAATCGAATTTGTTAATCACCAACACCTTAGAATCATCTTGTTGAAGATTTCAATTATAATCTTATTACCATATCGTAAGAACGTTAATAATTCCTTGATGAACTAACTAACGATTATCAATTCGTATAGGTATTCAAACATGTTAGGATTTCGGAGAATTAGTGCTTAATTGTTCCATTCTAGAAACTCAAACTAAAGTTAGTGATGTAATTACGGTGGCCTTGAGCCATAATCACGATGTAGGAATGTTGTATTAGAACATTGATCAACGAGATGATAAATTGTAAAATGGCAAACCGAGGAATTTAGTAATATGCATTATGGTCAAAAATAGAGAATTTCGATTTCGGCGACATGAACAACTAGGTTTAGAATCCTAACGGGACGGGGGAAATTGTCGTTAATCATCATTGTTACCATAAGGTGTTAATCGACGAACATGTAATAGGTTGAGCTTTCGGGTGTGGTTGTTCGAGCCGTTGTGTTATCAAGGGAGTAACTCTCGTAGGATTTGAGGAAAGTGAATCTTGCTCGGACCTTACGTCTTAAAATTTCAGAATATTGCATGTGTTACTATCTATGGAATGGTGCTCGTCTTATCTATCTCGTCCGGAGTATTCCTGTGTAGATACTTCTATGACTCTTGGCTGCGGCCTTGGGAGTTTAGATGTTGATATATCTTGTGGAACTGTGTTGCGGGATAAAACCTGAATGGTACCCACGTCCGGAGTATTCCTGTGTAGATACTTCCGTGACCCTTGGTTGCAACCTTGGGAGTTTATTTGCCGATAAAATAAACAACATTGAATATTCGGTGATAACCTTGTTCCCTGAATTTATCTGATTCTATCAATGAAATTGGTTCGATTTGTCTGACCTGGCTTGACTGATGCGATACGTCGTGTCAGGCAAATTTGTTGAATATGTGCAGGACATTCCTGAAGGTTCCGGTCAGGCTTGAGCAGTCTTGGGGATAAGGCCATTTAATTTCTTAAACTAAATTTGAATAATCCACGTTGTGTAATAACCGTATGAACGGACATTTTTACCTTTTGTATTTCAGTTGTACGAACGCTCTCATTAGAACATTTCCGCAAACTACTTGTTGAATAAATTGTTTTAAAACCTCTTTTAAAACTCGCCTTGTGGGTCCCACACGGGATTCACGGCACTGTGGCGTGCGGTTTTATTTGGGGCGTTACAGTTTCTCTCCAAACCGACCATGTCTTGTAATCTCTTCCTGATTCCTTCTCTCAATTTGTTATGAATTTCAACTGCAATGAGATTGCTTGCAATTTAGCAGGGTTGATGAACAAACTGATAAACGCTCAGTCTCATATGAAGACCGTGGATGAAGGAGTCTGCCCTTGTGATTTCTTCTGGATCTCGGAGGTCCAAGAATAAGAAGAAAAGACCAAGAAGCATATGGGCCCACAAATCAAGGACTTTGAGGTAAGGGCATGGCCTCTGTAACACCCACCATATATTCAGAAATATTACAGCGCCGTAAATCCTTTACTTAAGGATTTACAAGGCTGAAGAACTGAAAAGACATTAACAGATACCAACGTATAAAAATAACGGAAATAAGATACAACAATTCTGACCAATACTGAAAGTACGAATATTCAACGGAAAAGTATTAATACATCACCAAATCCAAATCATCATAAACGACTACGTACTCGAGTACTTATTAAAACGATACAAACAACAGACAAATAAACTCGGCCGGAACATCACTCTGCACCCTCGTCGTCATGCAACTCCAGTGGTTGTTTCCCTGCTCTCCTGGATCCTGAACATAAACAAATGTTCACCCCCGAAGGGGTTAGCACAACGATGCTAGTACAAGTACCACAACATATTATTCAACATCTCATGAGGAATAATAATAACATAAATGACAAAAGAACCAACGAGTCTTCTCCTGCGAGAAACTCAATAATAACATACACACATGATATCACAACATACACATGGTAATTCCATTGATCCAGCGTTCACTGCCTAGACCCCCCGATGATTCCGTCAAACCAACCCGAGGTGGAAAAACCCGTCCGATGATCCAGCGCACGCTAGCATAGATCCCCCGATGATCCCGTCGGACCAACACGAGGTGGACATACAACAACGACATACACGTACAACAATATGTATAACATCAATTGTTAGGCGTATTTTTATGCTCTTGTTTATCATTATTTTATATCCATTTGAAGTTTAAATCTGCATAAATGAGCTTTTAATGCACTATTCTTATATGTTTTGCAGGAAATTGGAGTCCGGAAGCCTAAACGATGAAAAACGGGCGAAAACGACAATTTTTGGTCCGGGGCCACGGCACAAGGAAAGCGAGCCGCGGCCCCAACGTTCAGCGCCCCATGTCTGGGCGCCTATTTTTCCTCATGGGCCGCGGCTCAGCTTCAACGTGCCGTGGCCCCCAGTACAGTGTGCTCGGTGCCTTTGTGTTTCTGGGCCGTTTTTGGAGCGATTTTCGACCCAATCCCCGGACGCGTTTTGGAGGCTAATGATAGTTATAAATAGGGATTCAAGGTCTGAAAAGTAGGGGGTCGATCATCAAGGGAATCGAGGAATCAAGGAATCGATAAGAAGTAGAAAACACCAAAGAGCAGAGAGCGGAAGCTAGAGAACGGAGGAATCCAAGTTCTTCGTCTGCGTTTGATTTCTATGCTTTCTTTAATTCTTTTTGTATTTTTATTTTCTAGCATGTCAGGCTAGAACCCTAGTCTGGGATTTTGATGAAACCGAGGTTTTGATGAATTAACTTTTGATTATCAATTCAATTCCCTTTTCTATTGAGTTTTCCCCAATTGTTCTTAATGCTTTCAATTGTGTGGCCTATAATTGAATTGTTTTGTTTACGCAACTCGAATCGGGAGAGGAGAGTTGGTATGAAATAGTTGGTGAGAACCGTTTTATCTTGTGAGATAGGAATATACTCACAGGAATTACGTGGCCTTTCTGAAGTTTCGTGCTTTTTGCCTATTGTCGAATTAATCCACCTAAGAATAGAGTGTATTACTCGCCTTAGAAAATTCTAACGACCTCGGGAGAGGCAGTAGAGTACTTTAAAAACCTTCGCCTTCAATAAATTGGGAAATCATTAAATTCATATAATCAAGAGTAATTCGGATAAACCGAGGTGGATTCACAATCCTAGATTAATTCCTTATTTGATTTTCTTTCTTCGAACACTTGTTTTCATTATTTATTCTTTTATTAATTTTCTTTAATTATTCTTGCATCTCCAATTTCGATAGTTCAGATAAAATTAGAATACTCATAAATCGGTAATTAGTAAGTCAGTCCTCGTGGGAACGATATCTTACTCATATCTTTATTACTTGTTTACGATAACGTGCACTTGCGTCAACGAAATTCGCAACAAGTTTTTAGAGCCGCTGCCGGGGACTGATTATTTTACTAATATCGATTTCAGTATTTCTAGTCTTAGTTTGAACAATTTTTTTATTTTTGTGTAATTCTTATTATTTGTTTTCCTTTCAGGAATTTCTGGTTAGTGCATGAGAAAATTCGGTAACGAAGGCCTACTACCTTTGGATACCGAACTCGAGCGCACTCTTCAGAAAAACAAGAAGGAAAAGCGCGAGCTACCAGCTAAAGACACCATGGCCGAGAACACGGAAAATCATGGAGGAGAAAATCCTATGCAGCAAGTTCAACCGGCATTGGCACTCCGTGATTATGCCATGCCACAAATCAATGCAAACTTTTCGGGGATTCGACGTCCTACCATCCAAGCGAATAACTTCGAAATTAAGCCGGCTATTATTCAGATGGTATAAGCAAGCCAGTTTTGTGGACTGGCAAACGATGACCCCAACGCACACATCACTTCATTTCTCGAGATTTGTGACACCTTCAAGAATAACGGTGTCACCGATGATGCTATTCGTCTGCGGCTTTTCCCTTTCTCTCTAAGGGACAAAGCCAAATTTTGGTTGAATTCATTACCGCCGGGCTCTATCACGACTTGGGCGGAATTAGCGCAAGCCTTCCTGGATAAGTTCTTTCCACCATCAAAGACGGCGAGACTCAGGAACGAGATAACCACCTTCGGGCAATTTGATATGGAGTTACTTCACGAAGCTTGGGAGCGATACAAGGATTTATTACGGAGATGCCCACACCATGGCTTACCGAATTGGCTACAAATCCAAACCTTTTATAACGGATTGAGTGCTTCTACACGCACTCTTGTTGATGCAGCCGCTGGAGGAGCGTTAATGGGAAAGACGATGGCGGAAGCTCATTCTCTATTGGAGGCGATGGCTGCGAATGCTTATCAGTAGCCTTCCGAATGAGTGATCCCGAAGCGAGTTATGGGAGTTTCCGACAACGATCCAATCTCTACACTATCGGCCCAAGTTGCCGCCTTGACTCAGCAACTTCAAGCTTTTTCACATGCTCCTTCTACCGTCGCTACAGAATCATGTAATTGGTGTAATGGGTCTCATCCTAGCGCAAAATGCCAAGTTGGAAATCCTTTCGAGCAACACCCGATGGAACAAGCTCAGTTTGTGGGGAATGGGAATCGGCAGAACAATCCATACTCCAACACATATAATCCGGGGTGGCGTAATCACCCTAACTTTTCATGGAAAAACGGACAAAACACAAACCAACCTCAGTTTGCTCAACACCAACAGCAACCTCCTCCCGCTCCAAAAGTCTCTCTAGAGGAAGCAATGGCGAAATTAGCAGCAAATACGAGTCAGTTCATGACCCGTACGGAAGCAACCTTGCAAAACCATTCCACTTCTATTCGCAACTTGGAAGTCCAATTGGTCCAGATAGCAAATGTGTTAACAGCCCGCCCAGAGGGTACCTTGCCAAGTACGACAGAGACGAACCCCAGAGAGAATATTAATGCCATTGGTTTGAGAAGCGGGAAGGAATTGTGTGAGCTGCCCGGGCAGAACAAAAAGAGAGGTGATGATGAGGAGAAGAAAAATTCGGCGACCGAGGAATCACAAATTTCTAGATCCTCGAAATTGTTTCCAGATAATCCGACAACCTATGTACCACCCGTCCCGTTTCTGCAGCGATTGCAAAAGCAAAAATTGGACAAACAATTTTCCAAGTTTCTCGACATCTTCAAGAAACTACACATCAACATCCCATTTGCTGATGCCTTGGAACAAATACCGAGCTATGTGAAGTTCATGAAGGAAATCTTATCTAACAAAAGGAAGCTCGAGGAATATGAAACGGTGGCACTGACTGAAGAGTGCAGCGCAATCTTGCAGAGAAAGCTCCCGCCTAAATTGAAGGATCCAGGAAGCTTCACTATACCGTGCACTATCGGGAACTTGTCTTTTGATAAAGCATTATGTGATCTCGGCGCTTGTTGCAGGAAAATCCCTCACAATATGCCGCAAGTGCACGGTGTCAACAAGTAATAAAGTGATAAGTAAAATATCGTTCCCTCGAGGACTGATTTCACTAAGTACCCAAATATAGTCGACTCACAATTTTATTTGAAGAACAATTATGTGGATTTTATACCTAAACTAATAAATAATAATACTACTAATAATAATAATACTAATAAGGACGTAGGATTATGATTTTCACCTCAAACAATCAGGAATGATATTTATTCAATTCAATTCATTTTTATTCAATTGATTGTAAGCCAGGAATTCCTAAATTATTCTAAAGCCTTTCCCACGGTCGATAGAAAATACTACGAATTATTAACTCGATATATCCCTATTCGAATTAGATAATTAATAGCCAAAACAGTTCAAGAATTCCCACAATAACAGGCTTCACAATTCGCATGAGTATATCCCTATCTCACGAAAATTATGATTCGTCTCATAAGAACTATGCCTAAATTTCATCTCCCAAATCCATAAAGACATTCAAAACAAGTTAACTGTTGGCCAGACAATTAAAAAGCATTAAGAACAGTAAGAAGAATCCAATTCAATAGAATAACGAGTAAATCGAAATAATAATAAATAATCAAACCCTCATGAAATCGGCTACAATCAAAATCCTAGTCAAATAAATCTAGAAACTAAAATTCAGAAAAACCGTAGGGATCCGTGGTCTTGTCATCGCCCACAAATCTCCTCCTTGTGTTCTTCGCCCTAGCTATCGATCCACCTCTAGTTCTGATCGATCTCCCTTCTTATTCAGCCCTAAGATGATTATTTATAGTCGTCCTTAGCCTCCAAAACGCGTCCGTGTGATTAGGTCGAGAGCCGGCTCCAAAACGGCCCAAAACCGCGGAGAACACTCCAAAACCACCCCGTGGGCCGCGGCTCACTTAATCTGTGCCGCGGCTCACGGCACTCAACGGGATGCCTGGGCGCTGATTATTTCTTCTGTGCCGCGGCTCACTAAATCTGTGCCGCGGCACAGAGTACAGTTTACTCGGCACTCTGCTAGTCTCCTGCGTGTGCCGCGGCTCAGCTCATGGGTGCCGCGGCTCATGACCAAAAACTACTGTTTTCGCCCGTTTTTCATTGTTTCGGCTTCCGGACTCCGATTTCCTGCAAAACATATAAAAATAATGCATTAAAAGCTCATTTATGCTGATTTAGGCTCAAGATGGATATAAATTAATGATATAAAAGCGCATAAAAATACGCCTAACAACGCTAGCATTAATCTCATGCCCCTTTCCATTTTCAAGAAGCTAGGAATTGGGGAAGCGAAACCTACTACGGTCTCTTTACAACTAGCCGATAGATCCATCAAGTACCCGAGAGGGGTAATCGAAGATGTCTTGGTCAAGGTCGATAAATTCATTTTCCCTGCTGATTTCATTGTACTTGATATGGAAGAAGACCATGAGATTCCGATTATATTGGGTAGATCGTTCCTAGCCACCGGAAGGACCCTTATTGATGTTCAGGAGGGTAAATTAATACTTCGGGTTGAAGATGAGCAAGTCACATTCAAAGTGTTTCGATCTCTCCCGTGTCCAAGCAAGGGCCAGAAGTGTTCACAAATTGATAGCTTTGAGAAAGACACACATCGGGAGAGTTGTCGGTCGAAGTGTTCAGAATCCGTTTCAGCTGCTTCGACGTCTAATAAAAATGAAGAGCAAGTCGCATATCTTATGCATTTGAATATGTCGTCTTCAACATCCGTTCATCCACCATCGAAAAATTCACATGCTGTCATAAGTTCACCCGTGGAGTTTAAAATTAAGCCGGATGTCAAACGAGTACCAAGTCAATTGCAAAATGGGTGCTTTGGACGGCTGCTATTGTTAAAGCTGTTTCGCAAAGAACGTTGGATGTCCAAACCAAAAGTAGAATGGTTGAAATTTAATGGTCAACAATTTAAATCACGTAATAACGGTTCGATGGACTGTGCGGAGTCCAAATGATTTTTGCGAAATGCGAACTGATTTTCAATAAGTTCGGCTGAAGACTATAAACTTAGCGCTTCTCGGGAGGCAACCCGAGTATTAGTTGTAGATTTTCATTCTTCAGTGTTTTCTTTCATTTTAGAGTCTATGTTTTTCGTCATTTTTGCTTTGATATGCTTATCTCTCGCGTTCTTAGTGTTTTCCTTTGAAAATTCTGTGCAGAAATCACCCCAGGGGAAGAAATCAGCAATGGGCCGCGGCACAAGGAGAGTAAGCCGTGGCGCACACAAGTTGACACAAAAGGGCCAACCGAATTGTACTCTGTGCCGCGGCACGACCTTACTGAGCCGCGGCACACCCTGTCCCTGAGCCGCGACACATATGCACTGAGCCGCGGCACACCAAATACACCAGATATGCCCAGGAAGCTGTACTCCGTGCCGCGGCACGGACCAAATGAGCCGCGGCACACTAACATGCTGAGCCGCAGCACCCGTACGCTGAGCCGCGGCACAAGGCGAAAGAACAAACACGCCCAGGCAAGCTGTACTCTGGGCCGCAGCTCACTTAAGCTGTGTCGTGACCCCTGTTCGGAAGTTCAAAAGCCCAGGTCTCCTTTATAACCCGATCGGCCGACACACCAGGTAAATTTTCTTCATTTCTTCGCACAGCGCTCGGCCGAACCCCTTCTCAACTCTTCTTCTTCTTGCATGCTTCAATCCAAGCAAGGTAATTCTCAATCTCTTAATCCTAATTGCTACATGACTTGAAAAGTGAAGTATTGTTATTCATTCGATGATGAATATGTTGTTAGTTTTTCAAAGTTCTATCAAGGTTGAGTTGGGATATGAAATTTTTGATTGGTTATTGATGGAAATTTTTTATTATGAATGAATTGGTGATGTTATTTGTCATTTGTCATGGCTATATATTTATGTTGTTATTTTTGGGGATTGGATTTAACCATTAAAATTCTTGTTCTTCATTTAAACTTATGCACACTAAGTGTTCGATGAAATGCGTCAATGAAAAATTTTGAACCAAACGTTTTTATAACTGTATGCAACGAATTATTACAGTGTACCCCAACCCTTACGTCATGTTTAAATTTGAAAGCTTAGCCTTAATTTCCTCTTACGATGGTGCATGACGTTAAATTCACGTTTCGCGTATCTTAATTCGAAAGTGGTGTTGTTTTTCTTATAGGTTACGTAATTTCCAGTGTTTATCTTTTCAGGAAACTCGCCATGGCTAGAAAAAGGAAGGTTAGCACGAGGGCTAGGACACAATCGTCCCCCACAGAGCCGAGCCGACACTAGGGGAGTACTTGACCTTTTCTTTTATCGCATATTATTATCTATGTCCATTGAGGTCAATGTACGTCCTAAGTTTGGGGGGGTTTTACTTTCAGTTAATTTTTTTATTTATTCGTTGCTATTTTCGTTGTTTTTGACGCTAGTCTTGCTTGTCGTGATTTTATTTGCATTCGTGGATTTTTCGTGCTTCTTTGTGTAAAACTGATGTTACGATACTGATTTCTTTTTGAAGAAACGGTTGACTTTTGGTCGAGTTGCAGTCAGCGATATCTATTTCCGTTGAGTATTCATTTAGGCCCGAAATTTTTTTTCGTTTTTGTAGAAATTTTAGCGTATAAGAAAGGAGACATACGTGTTTTTAAATCGCTGTCTATACGTTTGGTTATACTTTTCGCATAGCTAGTCGTACAGTAACATGAGTCTTGTGGGCACTTAAAGTGAGTTTAGAGTCGGACAGTTTTTCCCAAAAAGTCGAGATATTATACATATTCTATGATGGGAAGTTTAGTAACTGGGGGTATTCATGTGACCCGTTGTTTACTCTCGCGTAAAACGACAACCCTGAATAGACTAATGGTTTAGAAATAGCGCATTACCGATGATGGGAAGCCTAGTAACCGGGGGTATTCACGTGACCCGTTGTTTACTCTCGCGTAGAACAGCAACCTTGACGTGCGGGAATTGATATTCGAGTTTTTTCTCCGCTGTAGAGGCGGACATAGTAACTAGAAGCATCCATGTGCCCCATCAGTGTCTTTTACGTCAAATGGTTCCCCAATACATGAGAATGGAATTCCACCCTAGGATTATCCCGATGAAACATCCCGAGATCCGAACCTAGTGGTAAACTCGAATCTTTATTATGATCATACATAAGGAAATGCTGTCTGAATATTATTTTCAACGATGAAACTCTTGAATTTTTGCCACTTGACTGTGGGACTGGGCGAGTTGGCTTGTTTACTCTAACCCTTCGTATGGGCGGTCGGTTAAATTCACGCTTGTTAATCTTTCAGATTGATTTTCTTCATAAACGATTGATTAGCACTAAAAATGGTTACTTTGTGGAATCATTGTCCTTGATGTGACTCACTATTACGATACTCGTATTATTCTTTGAGATTTTCAGGGTAGTATTGATTAAGTTGAGCACTATGGATTTGCACGATCATTCACGATACTTTTTATTTGAAAATTGATTTTTTGCTTGAGGACAAGCAACGACTCAAGTTTGGGGGTATTTGTTAGGCGTATTTTTATTCGCTTGTTTATCATTATTTTATATCCATTTGAAGTTTAAATCTGCATAAATGAGCTTTTAATGCACTATTCTTATATGTTTTGCATGAAATTGGAGTCCGGAAGCCTAAACAACGAAAAACGGGCGAAAATGAAAATTTTTGGACTGGGGCCGCGGCACAAGGAAAGCGAGCCGCGGCACACGCACGGCACACAAAGGCACCGAGCGCGCTGTATCGGGGGCCGCGGCACGTTGAAGCTGAGCCGCGGACCATGAGGAAAAATAGGCGCCCAGGCATGAGGCGCTGAACGTTGGGGCCGCGGCACAGATTAAGTGAGCCGCGGCCCACGGGGCGGTCCTACTATATTTGCCGCGTTTCTGGGCCGTTTTTGGAGCGGTTTTCGACCCAATCCCCGGACGCGTTTTGGAGGCTAATGATAGTTATAAATAGGGATTCAAGGTCTGAAAAGTAGGGGGTCGATCATCAAGGGAATCGAGGAATAAAGGAATCGAGAAGAAGCAGAAAACACCAAAGAGCATAGAGCGGAAGCTAGAGAACGGAGGAATCCAAGTTCTTCGTCTGCGTTTGATTTCTATGCTTTCTTTAATTCTTTTTGTATTTTTATTTTCTAGCATGTCAGGCTAGAACCCTAGTCTGGGATTTTGATGAAACCGAGGTTTTGGTGAATTAACTTTTGAATATCAATTCAATTCCCTTTTCTATTGAGTTTTCCCCAATTGTTCTTAATGCTTTCAATTGTGTGGCCTATAATTGAATTGTTTTGTTTACGCAACTCGAATCGGGATAGGAGAGTTGGTAGGAAATAATTGGTGAGAATCGTTTTATCTTGTGAGATAGGAATATACTCACAGGAATTACGTGGCCTTTCTGAAGTTTCGTGCTTTTTGCTTATTGTCGAATTAATCCACCTAGGAATAGAGTGTATTACTCGCCTTAGAAAATTCTATCGACCTCGGGAGAGGCGGTAGAGTACTTTAGCAACCTTCGCCTTCAACAAATTGGGAAATCATTAAATTCATATAATCAAGAGTAATTCGGATAAACCGAGGTGGATTCACAATCCTAGATTAATTCCTTATTTGATTTTCTTTCTTCGAACAATCGTTTTAATTATTTATTCTTTTATTAATTTTATTTAATTATTCTTGCATCTCCAATTTCGATAGTTCAGATAAAATTAGAATACTCATAAATCGGTAATTAGTAAGTCAGTCCTCGTGGGAACGATATCTTACTCATCTCTTTATTACTTGTTTACGATAACGTGCACTTGCGTTCAACAAAATTCGCAACATCAATACGTAAAACAATTAAGGTACTTGCCTCGATTCGAAGACAAGAATACTACTTCCACGAAAAACGAAACACTCGAAGGTCGCCCCTTCGATCAATCACGCAGCAAGCTTGAACCTTAACAAAAGAAATAATATAGAATTCATCTCATGTCGTACGAATGTCTAACAATCCAATTTACGGCCGAAAGTTCATAAAACGTAATCTGCCTGAACTGCTTAGCGTACGCTACGTATTCTACATATCGTGCGTTAAGCCTGCTCGTTAGCGCACATAAACAACGAAGCCTAGTGTACGCTAACTATGTATCGACAGTCCTCTCTGGTCAGCCGACTGACTCGCCTGATGACCTCACGTGCGTTACTTACCAAACGTAGCGTACGCTAAACATGTCCGATAGTGTACGTTAATATGCATAGCTTAGTGTACGCTAAGTGTGCATGGCAGTTTCACTACTGGGCAGCAGACCGTTCTAACGGTGATGAAATTACGAACTCCTTAGTGATTAACGTACGTTATCCGTCTACATGTCATGTTCATAAACTTATGAATGATCTTACGGATTCAAACATCTTTGAATTCAAGGAAATGAATATCATCACAACTCTTATATCCAACTTGATTATCATTCTCATGATGTTCGTGATTTCAGGTTGATGCACTAGATTCCATTGTCATTTACACATTCAGACCTCATCTTAAAGGTGAACTAACAATTCCAACTACGGAGTTTCAATGACGATATTATAAGCATAAATATTCCCACTTATAAACATGATGCTTGTTTGAATAACTCATCAATGGAATTCAATATCTTGATAGCATGATCACCCTATTCTTCAGAACACGAATCTAAGGCTGGAGATAGAATTAACATACCTTAAGATGAAGAAATCACTGAGCCAAAAAGGTAGAATCCGACTCCGGTTGGTTGTATGCCAATCCAAGGTGCTACTCCACTTCAATGATCAATCACAAGTGATATACAATCTTTAATGAATCAAGTAGAGGTGGTCTAAGTGTTTAGGGAAGATATAATGCTCTCTGGTCTCTCAAGAATGAAGGATAATGGAAGGAAATGTAAACCAAGTAAAATGGGTTGCTGTCCCATTTATAACATTTCTGCACCTACGTTAATTAGCGCACGCTATCTCCTTATCCTTAGCGCACGCTAACTAGCGTTGACTCCAAATCTGTCCAGGTTCGCCCGCGGGAATCTTATCCGGACCCACGTACAGCTGGCGCATGTGCTAGCCGCTAAGCTCAATAATTGACTGCCTAGCGCACCCAATTCTTCATTCGTAGCGTGCGCTAGTTGTAGCCGATAACGCACGTTAAGCTACATTCTTAGCGTGCGCTATCACGAGTTTGCATGAGAAATTTTGCATGTTGTTATACTTATGTACAAGGATTCAAATGTGAGAAATATCATACTCCAATTATCGAGATCACAATTCCGAATAATACAGGGTTCAAATACAGATGAAATACACAGTAATAAATCCGGATATTACATACTCTCCTACTAAAAAGGAGTTTCGTCCCGAAACTCAAGACGAAAATAACTCTGGATATCTGGACTTCATGCTATCGTCCGTTTCCCAAGTGGCTTCTTCCACCCCGTGGCGTGACCACTGAACTTTGACCAAAACGATTGGTTTGTTCCTCAATTGCTTAACTCGACTCTCGAGTATCTTAACCGGTCTTTCTCCAAATGTTCCATCCTGAGCGACTTCGATTTCGCCGAAATCAATGACATGACTAGGATCCGGTATATATCTCCATAACTGGGATACGTGAAACACGTTATGAACATGGCTCAATGACGGCGGTAATGCCAGTCTGTATGCCAACTCTCCAACTCTCTCAAGGATCTCGAATGGTCCGATATATCTCGGGATCAGCTTTCCATTCCTTCCAAAACGGAAGATTCCCCGAGTAGGAGAAACCTTTAAAAGTACGTGGCCTCCAATACTGAATTCCAATGGGCGACGGCATACGTCTGCATAAGATTTATGTCGACTATGGGCAGTCAACAGCCTCTCACGAATCAAGGCTATCTTCTCTCGTGTCTGTACAATCAACTCTGGTTCTGTCCCGATCAAGTCTGATGAATCGTCCCAACATAGGGGCAATCTGCATCTCCTCACGTATAATGCCTCAAACGGTGCCATCTTAATGGAAGCATGCCAACTATTGTTGTAGGTAAATTCAATCAACGGTAGATGAACTTCCCTATCGTTTGACCAATCTAAGGCACAGGCCCTCAGCATGTCTTCCACCGTTTGAATGGTCCTCTCGGATTGTCCGTCAGTCTGCGGGTGATAAGCTGTACTGAAGTTCAATTCGGTCCCCAAGGCCTTATGAACTGCTTTCCAAAAATGAGACACAAAACGGCCGTCTCGATCAGAAATAATGGTCTTCGGCGTACCATGCAGTCGGACTATCTTTGAAATAAATACCCGTGCCAGCCTCTCTGGTCCCCACGGGTCCTTAATGCCTAGAAAATGAGCTGATTTGGTTAAACGTTCAACTATCACCCAAATCATGTTCATTCCTGTCTTGGTTCTCGGCATACTAGTGATAAAGTCCATTGATATGTCCTCCCACTTCCATTCAGGAATCGGGAGCGGCTTCAGCATTCCGGCAGGTCGTTGATGCTCGATTTTAACCTGCTGACAAGTCAAGCATTTCGAAACATAGTCCGCTACATCTTTCTTCATGTTGCCCCACAATAAGTTCTGCTTCAAGTCCTTATACATCTTACTGGTGCCCGGGTGGATAGAATAGGGCGAGCTGTGAGCTTCCTTCATAATTGTCTGTTTCAGAACATCAACATCGGGAATGCAGAGTCGGTTCTGAAATCTCAAAACTCCATCATCATGAATTACGAATTCGGGGGCCTTCCCTTTGATCACTTCATCACGTAACCGAATCATCAGAGGATCATCTGCCTGCTTAGATTTGATTTCCTCGGTTAACGATGAAGTTATTTCCATCACGCATAGTTGTCCTTGGACTCTTTGTAACCATACTTCAATTCCTTCTCGAATCATCTCTCGTTGAATGCTGAGTTGGGAGGTCAGAGTCTCCAGCATCTGGATAGAAACAGGCTTGAGGCTAATTGCATTGGCCACTACATTTGCCTTGCCTGGATGATAAAGAATCTCCAAGTCATAATGCTTAATTAGTTCCAGCCATCTCCTTTGCCGCATATTCAACTCTTTCTGACTGAAGATGTATTTGAGACTCTTGTGATCCATAAAGATCTGACAGTGAGTCCGGAACAGGTAATGCCTCCAGATTTTCAAAGCCAAAACTACTGCTGCTAGCTCCAAATCATGCGTTGGGTAATTCACTTCATAAGGTTTCAGCTGTCGTGATGCATAAGCGATCACCTTATCATTCTGCATCAATACACATCCGAGTCCTTGGTTCGAAGCATCACTGTAAACTATGAATCCTCCAGTTCCCTGTGGAAGTGTTAAAATCGGTGCTGTCGTCAATCTCTTCTTCAATTTGTCAAAGCTATTCTGGCACAACTCGTTCCACTCAAACTTTTGTGTTTTCTGCATTAGTCGAGTAAGTGGCCGGGAAATTTTGGAAAACCCTTCCACGAACCGACGATAATACCCAGCAATTCCTCAGACACTCCGGATTTCTTTAACGTTCTTTGGAGGCTTCCAATCCATAACCGCTTCGATCTTCTGAGGATCTACTCGGACTCCTTCAGCTGATACCACATGGCCGAGGAACATTACTTCCTTTAGCCAGAACTCACACTTAGAAAGGTTGGCGTACAATTGCTCGCTTCTCAAAAGTTTTAATACAATCCGCAAATGCTGCGCATGTTCTTCCGTGCTCTTGGAATAAACTAGAATGTCATCAATGAACACAACCACAAATTTAGCCAAATATTCGATGAACACTCGGTTCATCAATTGCATGAATATAGCAGGTGCGTTAGTGAGGCCAAACGGCATCACTACAAACTCATAATGTCCGTAACGAGTTCTGAATGCTGACTTCGGAACATCAGATTCCTTAATCCTCAGCTGATGATATCCTGATCTCATATCGATTTTAGAAAATATTGTTGCTCCTTGCAACTGGTCAAAAAAATCATCAATCCGTGGCAACGGATACTTGTTCTTAATCGTCATTTTGTTCAGCTCTCGATTGTCAATACACAGTCGGAGCGATCCATCCTTCTTTCGGACAAAAAGAACTGGCGCTCCCCAGGGCAAAACGCTTGGCTGGATATAGCCTTTGTCCAATAACTCCTCCAGCTGCTTTTTCAGTTTGTACATCTCAGTAGGTGCCATACGATACGGCGCCTTAGAAATTGGTGTAGCTCCGGGTTCCAGCTCGATAGTGAATTCTACATCCCGTCGTGGAGGTAGTCCAGGTAACTCATCACGAAATACATCCGGAAATTCGTTCACAACAGGAATGGATGAAAGTTCCACAATTTCGTCTTCTTTGTTCATTGCATAGCACCAGTATCCAATATAGCCCTGTTTCAACAATTTGACAGCTTTCATCGCTTTGATCAACCTTCTTGAGCTTCCTGGTTTCCATCCTTCGAATAGTATTTCAGAACCATCATCAGCGATCAGTGAGATATTCCTCCTTCGGTAGTTTACAATAGCTCCATATCGATTAAGCCAATCGTCTCCGAGTATCAGGTCATCTCCTTGCATTTCTATCACAATCAGATTTGAGAGCCACTCTCTGCCTCCAAATGATACAGGGAAATCTCTAGTTTCTAAGTTTCCAACAATCCTCTCTCCACTCGGTAAACCAACAACATAAGGTTTACAATTATGAAAACCAGAAATATTCAAACGATTTACACAAGATAAGGATATAAATGAATGCGTAGCTCCTGTATCGAATAAAACACTAACTAGCTGGGAAAGGATCTGAACAGTACCTGATGCGACAACAGCATCCTGATCGTCTATTCTCCTCATCTCGTACAGATGTGAGGGAACAGATCCGGCACTCGATGTACCCTTTCGGTCCCACTGTCCTCTGCCTCGTCCGCGGCCAAAATTCTGAGGCATCTGTACACTTTGCTGCGTCTGTTGGATACTAGCTTCTTTCTGAACGGTCTGCGGTGTACGGGCTCTAAAAGACTTTGCAGCCTCTTCATAAAACACCGCACGATGTCCCTCCCGTCCACAATCAAAACAAGTCACAACAGGTAGGGGCAATTCCGTCGATAGTGCCCTGTCTGGGCATAATTAAAGCATTTCCTGGTGACATCTGTCATGGTTGATGCTGCTCCGAAGTTCTTTCCTCTCCTAGATGGGTGCGGAGGTTTCTTGAAAGAATGAAAAGATGACTGGGCCTTGCGGGGCCCGCTTCTCTTGTGCTCTGTAAAAGTACCAGAGACTTTGTGCTTCTTGGATTCCGTAAACTTCTCCATTGCTGCTTCCTTGATTTCGTACGCCAATGCTTTATCCTGGTATTGACAAAGAGTGGTACATTCAAAACCGGACATGTACCTCTGGATTTCTGGTTTCATTCTCATATCAAAACGGATCATCATTTCTGCATCTGTTCTGACCAGATGTCGAACAAATGCGTGGGATACAGGTTCGTCTGATGGTTGAGCGGAGAAAAACTCCCGAACTTTGGCTTCCCTCACAGGACGAGGGCAGTACTGAGCTTCCATCATCAATTTAAATTTTGTCCAATCAGCATCATGATCTGCAGGCCGGGTGGCTTCCCACCACTCGGATGCTTCCCCTATCAGAAAGTACTGAGCAATAGAGGCTCTCCGGTCGTCTGGGCAATTAATTCCAGCAAAGATTTTCTCCAATTCCTTCAACCAATGGTCCCATGTGGGTGTCTCAGAAAAGCCGTCGAATTTGGGTGGTTGCATCTTCGCCACCTCTTGCAGCCATAGGCCACCTCAATTTCCCATGTCTGGAATCCCTTGCTGTCTATCTCCCTGCTGTAATCCCACTGCCACCTGCATTCGGTCCACTATCTGGGCGAACTGAGTCATCTGGTTCACCACCTTATGAAGGATTTCGGGCACAGCAGGTTCCGGTTCATTATTAATAGATCTTTGCGGCTCGCCTGAGCTGTGGCTGGCCTGATTAGAAGGCGAAGCTTCTCTTTCGGAATTCCTTCGTCCGCGTCCGCGTCCGCGACCGCGACCACGTCCACATCCACCTCTCAACATACTGTAAGTATAAATACTCAATATACAGGAAACAATATCGTTCTAATGTTCAAGTATAAAGAGATACAACATGTAAAGGATGAGATAGAGTTTAGGAACTTACAACCACCGTTCGCATGAAGACGTAGGCAGTACAGTGATGTAATTCACGGCCGGTTACCTCAAAAGACGTATATGACCCCTATTTTAACCTAATGGACAAGATATCCATAATCTTAGCTCCGATACCATATTCTATAATACCCCCGATATATTCAGGAAATATTACATCGCTGTAAGTCCTTTACTTAAGGATTTACAAGGCTGAAGAACTAAAAAGACATTAACAGATACCAACGTATAAAAATAACGGAAATAAGATACAACAATTCTGGCCAATACTGAAAGTACGAATGTCCAACGGAAAAGTATTAATACATCACCAAATCCAAATCATCATAAACAACTACGTACTCGAGTACTTATTAAAACGATACAAACAACAGACAAATAAACTCGGCCGGAACATCACTCTGCACCCTCGTCGTCATGCAACTCCAGTGGTTGTTTCCATGCTCTCCTGGATCCTGAACATAAACAAATGTTCACCCCCGAAGGGGTTAGCACAACGATGCTACTACAAGTACCACAACATATTATTCAACATCTCATGAGGAATAATAATAACATAAATGACAAAAGAACCAACAAGTCTTCTCCTGTGAGAAACTCAATAATAACGCACACACACACACACATTATAATCACAACATGATATCACAACATACACATGGTAATTCCATTGATCCAGCGTTCACTGCCTAGACCCCCCGATGATTCCGTCAAACCAACCCGAGGTGGAAAAACCCGTCCGATGATCCACCGCACGCTAGCATAGATCCCCCGATGATCCCGTCGGACCAACACGAGGTGTACAAACAACAACGACATACACGTACAACAATATGTATAACATCAATACGTAAAACAATTATGGTACTTGCCTCGATTCGAAGACAAGAATACTAATTCCACGAAAAACGAAACACTCGAATGTCGCCCCTTCGATCAATCACGTAGCAAGCTTGAACCTTAACAAAAGAAATAATATAGAATTCATCTCACGTCGTACGAATGTCTAACAATCCAATGTACGGCCGAAAGTTCATAAAACGTAATCTGCCTGAACTGCTTAGCGTACGCTACGTATTCTATGTAGAATGCGTTAAGTCTGCTCGTTAGCGCACGTAAACAACGAAGCCTAGCGTACGCTAACTATGTATCGACAGTCCTCTCTGGTCAGCCGACTGACTCGCTTGATGACCTAACGTACGTTACGTACCAAACGTAGCATACGCTAAACATGTCCGATAGCGTACGTTAATATGCATAGCTTAGTGTACGCTAAGTGTGCATGGCAGTTTCATTACTGGGCAGCAGACCGTTCTAACGGTGATGAAATTACGAACTCCTTAGTGATTAACGTACGTTATCCGTCTACATGTCATGTTCATAAGCTTATGAATGATCTTACGGATTCAAACATCTTTGAATTCAAGGAAATGAATATCATCACAACTCTTATATCCAACTTGATTATCATTCTCATGAAGTTCGTGATTTCAAGTTGATGCAATAGATTCCATTGTCATTTACACATTCAGACCTCATCTTAAAGGTGAACTAACAATTCCAACTACGAAGTTTAAATGACGATATTATAAGCATAAATATTCCCACTTCTAAACATGATGCTTGTTTGAATAACTCATCAACGGAATTCAATATCTTGATAGCATGATCATCCTATTCTTCAGAACACGAATCTAAGGCTAGAGATAGAATTAACATACCTTAAGATGAAGAAATCACTGAGCCAAAAAGGTAGAATCCGACTCTGGTTGGTTGTATTCCAATCCAAGGTGATACTCCACTTCAATGATCAATCACAAGTGATATCCAATCTTTAATGAATCAAGTAGAGGTGGTCTAAGTGTTTAGGGAAGATATAATGCTCTCTGGCCTCTCAAGAATTAAGGATAATCGAAGGAAATTTAAACCAAGTAAATGGGTTGATGTCCCATTTATAACATTTCTGCAACTACGTTAATTAGCGCACGCTATCTCCATATCTTTAGCGCATGCTAACTAGCGTTGAATCCAAATCTATCCAGGTTTGCCCGCGGGAATCTTATCCGGACCCACATCCGGCTGGCGCATGTGCTAGCCGCTAAGCTCAATAATTGACTACCTAGCGCATGCAATTCTTCATTCGTAGCGTGCGCTAGTTGTAGCCAATAACGCATGTTAAGCTACATTCTTAGCGTGCGCTATCACGAGTTTGCATGAGAAATTTTGCATGTTTTTATACTTATGTACAAGGATACAAATGTGAGAAATATCATACTCCAATTATCGAGATCACAATTCCAAAAAATACAGGGTTCAAATACAGATGAAATCTATAATAATAAATCCGGATATTACAGCCTCGAGGGTTCCCAAAAGCAAAAAGGAGAAGTCGGACCAATATCTCAAATGCGGTTAGCTCGGCCACTGGGCGAGAGACTGTCCGACGCTTCATGGCCCTTCAAGTACAAAACTTTTAGTTTGGAGATGAATTGTTATACTACCGTATATTTTACTTCTTGGATACTCAATTCAGGTGTTAGTTCTCACATCTGTAACATGAATCAGGATCTGGAACAAAGTAGGAGTCTTGGAGCTGCGGAAGTGATGATTACTATCGGAAGCGAGCATAGTGTCCCAGGAACTAATATAGGATCACCTCTTTTCGATTTGGTATCTGGCTTTGTTTTAGCATTAGATGATTTGCTAGTGTTGCCCAAGGGGCATAAGAACATTGTCTCCATTCCCATCATGGATCGGAAAGGCTTTTCGTTTTTCATTGGTAATAGTTCTTGTAAAATTTATTTTGGAAATAAACTAGTAGGCACTGCTACATTATTAAATAAATTGTATCATCTAAACCTAAGTAACAAAATCATTGTGAACACTATGACTAGAAATTATGGTAGGGATGAAACTAATCAAGATTTGAAATGACATCTTAGACTTAGTCATGTTTATCAGACCAAGGTTTACAAAACAGAAAAATACAGAATTATGGGCCCATTGGGATCGGATATCTTTTCAACTTGTGAATCTTACCTTAAAGGCAAAATGACTAAGTCCCCCTTCATAGGGAATTTTGAAATAGTCGCTGATAAACTTGGATTAGTCCATACCAACGTGTGTAGTGCTTTAGATGCAGCACGTGATGGATATCTGTATTTCATTACCTTCACGGATGATCATACTAGGTATGGTTGTGTACTTAATGAAACATATGTATGAGGCTTTTGAGAAATTACAAGAATTTAAAGCCCTAGTCGAAAAGTAAACTGGTAATCATATCAAAGCACTTTGGTCGGACCGAGGTGGCGAGTATATGAGTACCGAGTTTGGCGAGTTCCTAAAGGAGCACGGAATATTGTCACCATTTACACCTTTAGGGACTTCTCAGTTAAATAGTGTGTCAGAAAGAAGGAACCGAACCTTGTTGGACATGGTTCATTCCATGCTTAGCTACACCGACTTACCAATTTACCTGTGGAGTTATGCACTCCTTACTGCTGCTTATATCTTGAATATATGTCCTTCCAAGTCTGTTCCTAAGACTCCACATGAGATGTGAGAGGGTAGAAAACCAAGTCTTAATCATATTAGGATTTGGGGATATCCCACCTATGTCAAGAAGACTAAGATGGAGAAGATGGAAGCAAGGTACGTGAAGGGATGTTTTATTGGATCCTGTCTGGGATGATGGGTTTATCAACTCTACATGCCCGAAGATTGAAAGATCATCATTGCTTTGAAAGCACACTTCCTAGAAGATGAATTCATTCGGGAAGACGGAGCAGGTAGAAGTATTTCTTTGGAAGAATACAATGAAACTCCTCATGAGACATCTATGCAAGAAGTTAGAGTCGAACCTTCTGAAACACAAGTACAACCACCTCGCAGCTCTAGTAGGGTGTATCAATTACCTGAGAGGTTTGGCTTTATGCAGCTGGAGGAACTACGTCTCCATGAAGTTCTAGGTGATAGCCAAGAGACTGACCCCACGACCTATGACCAAGCGATGGTGGACGTAGACTCCACAAAATGGCGGTAATCTATAGAAGCTGAGATAGACACGATGCATGCAAATCAGGTGTGAACTCTACTAGACCTCCCCAAGGGCATAGTGCCTATTGGGAACAAGTGTATCTACAAGAGGAAGACTGTTGGGGATGGCAAGGTTGACACCTATAAGGCCAGGCTTATGGCAAAGAGTTATACCCAAAGGGAAGGGATGATTACCACGATACCTTCTTGCCCATAGCTATGATCAAGTCTATTCGAATGATGCTTGCTATAGCTGCCTACTACGATTATGAGATATGGAAGATGGACATAAATACGGCTTTCCTTAATAGAATTCTCGAGGAGGAGATCTATATGGAGCAGCTTAAAGGCTTTGTGTCCGAGATCGATATTCATAAGGTGTTCAAACTTCAACATTCTATTTATGGATTGAAGCAGGCTTCGTGGAGTTGGAAACTTCATTTTGACGAGGCAGTCAAAGAGTTTGACTTCATGCAGAATGAAGAGGAACCTTGTGTATACAAGAGGGTTAGTGGGAGCAAGATCGCATTCTTAATACAATATGTAGATTGCATTTTACTAATAAGAAACAATGTGGGAATGCTCAGTTCTGTAAAAGCTTGGCTTTCGAGTACGTTCTCCATAAAATTCTTAGGAGAAGCTACTTATATTCTTGGGATTCGGCTCTACCGGGATAGAGTGAAGAGAATGATAGGTCTTTTATAAGCCCTCTATATAGATAAGATCTTAATGCGATTTAACATACGAAGGAAAATGAGTAATATACAATATGCTTCGTCGGTGGATAGTCTTATGTATCTTATGCTGTGTACGAGACCTGACATTGCACATGCTCCGAGCGTGGTAAGTAGGTTTCAAGGCGAACCTAGGTAGGAAACATTAAACTTCCATAAAGAACGTTCTTAAGTACTTAAGAAGGACAAGAAATCTCGTTCTAATGTATGGTGATGGAGAACTAAACGTAACGGGCTTCACTGATGCTGACTTCCAAGGATAGCAGGACGACTCGACGTCTATTTATGGCTACATTTTAGGCTTAATGGAGGAGCAGTATCTTGGCGTAGTGCCAAGAAAATGTCAGGCTAAGTATCAAGCGGCCTCGGAGGCCTCTAAGGAAGGGTTTTAGATTAAGAAGTTTCTTGGCGAACTTCAAGTGATACCATGTGCTGAGCTACATGTTCTGCTTTTATGCGACAACAACGGAGATACAGCGCTGGCTAAGGAGCCAAGGTTTCACAACAGTACAAAACACATTGAGAGAAAGTATCATCTCGTGAGAGAATTTGTTTGCAAAAGATACATTATACTGCATAGAGTAGCCCCAGAGGACAACATCGCTGATCCACTGACCAAGCCACTTTCTCAAATAAGCTTGGAGAGTCTTATGGAGAACATGGATATTGGATACTATAGTGTGTGGCATTGAGTGCAAATGGGAGATTGTTAGGAGTATGCCCTTGAATGCAACTCAGATGACGTAAGAGTGGGGACATTGTACTTGTTATTATGTAAATTATTATCAGAAGGCAATTGTATGTTTCTTTACTTACTGGTAGTCACTGGCATTCCTGACTCGTAAATATATATACAGAAACTAGTCCGTGTATTTGAGAACAAATATTCCACTCTTTATTGGATAAGGGGATCGGTACTGAAAAGGTTTATGGATCAAATACTTAATCGTTTGCAAGTTGATGACACTTAACTAGGTGTTGAGTTTATGTGAAGACTCGTATGACATGTTCTTTGACCTGGAGAGCACCTGTAGTCACTAATGGTTAGTGGGAGAACACGTTATAGGTATGCTAAAGAGATTAGTATACTTGAACCTACTCACCCTCGACATCACACGGATTTCATTCTTGGACAGTCAATAATGGAATCAAAAGGTTGTGATAGGTATTCATGAACCTTCGACTTTAGGATTCAGTGGGGATGTGCTTGTGACGTTAAGATTTTCATTAGAGTACACTACGCCATAAGTGCACATAGGCAATGCTTTTAGCTAGTGTTGCCACCAAAGCGTTTCAATAGATTGCTGATTTTTGATCTTTTGAAACACTACTGAAATAGTATTGCACTAGATATACATTTGGTGTTGCAAGATAAAAGTTGTGTTGCGTACATGCAACACATGTGATGGTGTTGCATTATATCTAATTTTTTAATAATTTTTTCAAGTTATTGTCAAAAACAAGCACAATGAAATGAAATTTAAATTTTGATAATTTTTTACTCTTAAAGATTAATATATAACATCTAATAAATTTGATTTAGATTATTATATTTAATATAAATACTTATTATATTTTTAAAATTGTAATTATAAATTATAAATATTTTTTATAATTTTAAAGTTTAATATAATATCAATATATAATGAAATTTAAATTACGATATATTTTTATTTTCAAAGTTTGATATCTAATATAATATAAATTATAACTTAAATATATTTAAATTATTTAATATAAATACATATTATAAATTTTAATAATAAAATTTCAAAATTTTAAATTATAAAAAATAATACAATCCTTTTTAAAAATACTTATATAGCGTTTAATTAGGAAGCGCTATGTAACAGTACACTTACATAGCGTTTTTAGAAAACGCTGTGGTAGGTTCCGTATTTTAAGTAATATTTCTTTAATTCTTGATCCGTCAATTAAAAAGTATTTTGAACTTTTTATTTTGGATTTGATTTGAAGTATTAAATTCTTTTTTTGTTTAGATCTGAATGATTGCTCAAGGGTTTTGCTGGTGTGGTTATATTATGTTATCCGTTTTGTTATAATATCTTGGCCCAACTCGGCCCGTTAAAAAAGTTAATGTCCATATTGGGCAAAAAGTAGCCCAAGATTCAATGGTAATGAATAATATAGGCCCAACTAAAAAAATAAATATAGAGTTTTAAAACCTAAAATAAAATAAAAAAGAAGTCAAAACCTAATAGGCAGCAGCGCCGTCTCTCATTCCCCCCATCTGCAATTCTCAAATCGGCCTCATCAACAAATCGACCTCATCAACCTCATCAACCTCCCAAATCGACCTCATCAACAAACAGGCAACAGACTGCTCCTCAGGTCCTTTCGTCTAATTTACTCCATCGAAGTCTGTTGGGGTACCAAATCGGATATTTGCGCCGTTTTATGCGGAAGCGAAAATAAATTGCGGAAAATAAAGGACACGAGGATTTATAGAGGTTCGGCTATTAACGAAGCCTACGTCCTCTCTCGATGTATCTTTTTCCTTAGGCTTAAGATCAAAACCTCTACGCCTCTCTTCTATCGGTCGAGGGATTACCGTTACAAGCTCGTCTTCTATCGGTCCGAGTAAAACCGTTTTTCCTTTTCTATTGGATAAGGAATCAACCACTCTAGCTTTCTATGGGTACTAGATAAACCTCACTAAGATAGCGATTGTGATTCTAACAATGCCGGATCCTTGATCCTAATAACACCGAATCAAATCGTATCTTTTCTTTTTCTCGCTCGTGTATGATCTTGTGTATAACACTCAATCACTCTTAATTAAGCTCAAGAACAACAACTATAATGTTTACAATGATATAACACGTATGTATGCTTTGCTCAATGTTGTTGTATGGAATAATACCAACTCCTTGGTATTTATAGCCTTCTTCCTCCTTACTAGCCGTTGTCGCCGGTTGACTAGCTAGCGTGCGCTAGCCTTCCTTCTTAGCCCGCGCTCTCGCACAGTTTTGCTCTAGCGTACGTATAGGCTTTCCAGTCGCGTGCGTTAATCACTTTATATTTCAGTCCGAGCTACCGCTTCAGCTAGCGTGCGCTACCACTTCCTTTGTAGCGTGCGCTAATCCAATATATCCGTTGCATGGATTGTCAAAGTGACCGCTTTGATATGCCGACTTTGACCGCTTTTCCCAACGCTCGGATTGACCAGATTCAAACATCTTAGCGTGCGCAAATCATCCTTTGTAGCGTGCGCTAATGATAGAGGGTAGCGTGCGCTAATAATAGAGTGTAGCGTGCGCTATCCATCCGCCGACTTCCTGCAGCTTACTTCGATACTAGGTGGAATGCGGTGACTCCTCGTTAGCGTGCGCTAACATATGTCCCTTAGCGTGCGCTAATGCGATCCAGTTGCAATTTGCGTCTTCGTCGCTTCGCTTTTGTTACGCCTCGATGTTGTTTTGTAGTTTAGCAACTTTAATCATCAAAACACAAATTAAATAATGTGTGGAATAAATATTCCAACAATCTCCCCTTTTGATGATTACAAAACAACCCTTGAATTGGATAATCAGAAAAATAATATCTCAGATATTTATACGAATCAAAGTTTTCGGCTTTGATCGTTTCGTTAGTTTCTCCATTTCTTTTCTTTTTCTTCTTTTCGACTTCTTCATTTTTCAACTCCGTCGCTTTTCAATTTTTTCCAACTCCCCTATTTGTATGCTTTTCTTTTCTTTTCGACTTCTTCGATTTTTCTCATTTTTATCTCCTCTTCATCTCCTTCTCATTTTTATCATTTTTATCTCAATTCATATCTTTCTCCCCTTTTTGTTTTCATCAAAAATAACAAAAATATAAAGGATACCAAATGAAATATAAATATGCATGATACCAATTTATGCATTAATAAGGGTATAAACTCCCCGAAAATATTATTTCCTTCTCCCCTTTGTAAAATATCATTTGTCAAAATTTATTTTTGGGGATCCAACCAATAGTTGGTTTTTCTTTTGAAACATAGACGATGTTTGAAACGTTTGTTCCTTTAGGAACCCAAATCTTTTAATTTTTATCGTCTGCTTTTGGGCTTTTGCAATTTGAAATGTGATGCCCGATTTTTAAACACTTTTCGCAATGGGGTATATTGAAATTAACGGATTCGCTTTTTCGAACGTGATTTGAATCCTAACCCCTCTTTATTTAGAGTATATTTTTGAACACATAACATTTGTTCAAATTTATCGTTGCCGCACGAGAATTTCTTTGTCAAAATTTTTAGTTCATCTTGAACTTTTAAAAGATCATTTTTCAAAATATTTTCATTTTCAAGGCATTTCGAATGATCAATTTCGACAAATTTCCTTTTTCAAGTATTTTGGAATTTTCAATTTCCAAAGTTTTATATTGAGACTTGAGGGATTTAATTTCATTTAAAGCATTTTGATAGTCCGTATGTAATAATTCGAATGCTTCAAAAAGTTCGTCGTAAGAATTACTTACTTGGCTTTCGACGTCGCTATCGCCGAATGAACTCCGCCATGAGCGCGAGATTATTTTGTTCAAGAAAATCTTCATCGGGATCTTCGTCGCTCCATGTTGCGATTAGAACCTCCTTTTGCTTTACTCGACGCTTCTTAGCAAAGTGGCACGGTTTACCACATAATCGACAAGTGTTGTCGAATTTCTTAGGTTCGCCCGCTTGAATGTCCTTCTTTCTCCGGTTTAATAAGTGTTGGAACTTATTAATATTTTTGGCATAATATGCCATTTCTTCGTCACTTTCGTCCACCGGGGTTTCTTCTTTCTTCTTCGACATTTTAGCCTTGAATGCTATCGACCTCTCCTTCGGTTTCGGTTTGGCATTTCGAGATTTTAGAATAATCTCGTAGTTGATAAGAGAACCAACGAGAGCACTAAAATCGAGAGTATTTAAATCTTTAGATTCCATTATTGCCGTAACTGCACTGGCCCCATTCTCGAGGTAGTGATCGGAGGATTTTCTTTACTTTCTCACTACTCGAAAGTGGTTTTCCAAAACATGCTAATCCATTAGTGATGACCGAAAATCGGTCGAGCATAATCGAGATGGATTCATCGTCCTTCATTTGGAATAATTCATAATCGTGAAGGAGCATGTTTATCTTCGTCTCTTTAACTTGAGACGTACCTTCGTGTGTTACCTCAAGCATTTTCCAGATTTCTTTGGCACTATCACACGATGATATCCGGTTGTGTTCTTCCGGATTTAAGGCACAATAGAGAAGTTGAGTTGCCTTACAATTATAGTGATCATTTTTCCAATCGGAATCGTCATATTCTTCGAAGGTTTTGAGCGTACCGTTGGAATTTGTCGGAATTTTCGGACCAAGACAAATCACCTTCCAAAGCTCGATGTCATATGCTCGGATGAATATAGACATCTTCTTCTTCCACGTCATGAAGTTTGAGCCATCAAAAAATGGTGGTCGGTTGAGAGCAAGGCCTTCGACGGGACCCATTTGAAACGCCATTGGATCTTTTCTCCTCGGATGTTAAGTCACAGATTGAGTACCGCTCCGATACCAATTGTTGGGGTACCAAATCGGATATTTGCGCCGCTTTTATGCGGAAGCGAAAATAATATGCGGAAAATAAAGGACACGAGGATTTATAGAGGTTCGGCTATTAACGGCTTCACGTCCTCTCTCGATGTATCTTTTCCTTAGGCTTAAGATCAAAACCTCTACGCCTCTCTTCTATCGGTCGAGGGATTACTGCTACAAGCTCGTCTTCTATCGGTCCGAGTAAAACCGTTTTCCTTTTCTATTGGATAAGGAATCAACCACTCTAGCTTTCTATGGGTACTAGATAAACCTCACTAAGATAGCGATTGTGATTCTAACAATGCCGGATCCTTGATCCTAATAACACCGAATCAAATCGTATCTTTTCTTTTTCTCGCTCGTGTATGATCTTGTGTATAACACTCAATCACTCTTAATTAAGCTCAAGAACAACAACTATAATGTTTACAATGATATAACACGTATGTATGCTTTGCTCAATGTTGTTGTATGGAATAATACCAACTCCTTGGTATTTATAGCCTTCTTCCTCCTTACTAGCCGTTCTTTGCCAGTTGACTAGCTAGCGTGCGCTAGCCTTCCTTCTTAGCGTGCGCTATCGCACATTTTTGCTCTAGCGTACGTAAAGGCTTTCATGTAGCGTGCGTTAATCACTTTATATTTCAGTCCAGTAGCTACTGCCCTTAACAGTTAGCGTGCGCTACCACTTCCTTTGTAGCGTGCGCTAATCCAATATATCCGTTGCATGGATTGTCAAAGTGACCGTTTGATATGCTGACTTTGACACCGCTTCCCAACGTTCGGATTGACCAGATTCAAACATCTTAGCGTGCGCAAATCATCCTTTGTAGCGTGCGCTAATGATAGAGGGTAGCGTGCGCTAATAATAGAGTGTAGCGTGCGCTATCCATCTGCTGACTTCCCTGCAGCTTACTTCGATACTAGGCTGGAATGCAGCTGACTCCTCGTTAGCGTGCGCTAACATATGTCCCTTAGCGTGCGCTAATGCAGTCCAGATTGCAATTTGCGTCTTCGTCTGCTTCGCCGTTTTGCTTCGCCTCGATGTTGTTTTGTAGTTTAGCAACTTTAATCATCAAAACACAAATTAAATAATGTGTGGAATAAATATTCCAACAAAGTCAACCACCATCACGAGAGTTCACCAAGTTAGCGTATTCTACATCTAACGGCTCAAAATCAAAAGGTATATCTTTTCTCTTTTTGCCCTATTGGCCCTAATTTATTTTTTGTAGATTTTGTCCTAATTTAGATTTGTTCACTGTGCGTGTGTTTATGCTATGTGTGTGCATTTAAATTTTTTATATTTTGTCTTAATTTAAATTTGTTCAGTGTGCGTGTGTTTATGTGATGTGTGTGTATGTACTGTGTGTATCCTCAGTGTGTGTATTACATATGTCAGTGTGTGTGTGTGTATTATGTGTGTACGAGTTGGGCCAAGCCTTCATGATTTTGACAAAGAAAAATACATATATAACAGTACAAGTGCATTACTAAAAAGTGTATCAAGACTTTACTAAGTTTGGTTACGAAAACATTTTGTATCCGTCCATTATAATGTGAAAATGAAAACAATAACTCCCAACCTAAGCAGGCCTTGGAGATGTCTTTTTGACTGTTCGGTGGTGCGTGTGTTTTAGTTTGCGGTCTGTGTTTTATATAGCAGACGGTTTTATTGTTTTTCACATTAAACTAGTTTGAAATATTCTTGCTTTTGATAGTGAGTTGAAATCAGTATATCAATTTATTCCAATATATTGTGTTATGTTTTTTTCCTCCTATATCAGGTTTTTTTTCCTATATAAGTGTATCAGATTTAGGAATTCCTAATAATAACTAGAGTTAAATACATAAATCGTCCTTGTGGTTTGTCGGGTTTCACAGGTTTAGTCCCTATACTTTTTTTTTCAGCGGGTCATGTTCTTGTGGTTTTTGATCCGTTACGGGTTTAGTTCTTGTGGTTTGTCGGGTTTCACAGGTTTAGTCCCTATACTTTTTTTTCATCGGGTCATGTCCTTGTGGTTTTTGATCCGTTACGGGTTTAGTCCTTGACCAATAATTTTGTTAGTTGATCGTTAATTTGAAGGGTATTTTTGTCTTTTCATATATATTTTTTATTATTATTATTTGAGTACGTTGCAAATTGTCCCTATGGTTCTTTATCATTTTTGTAAACTTTTTTATCTTTGTCCCTATTTTAATTTTAATAAATACAAAAAAGTAGTAAAATATAGAAATTATCTTTTCCAACAATATTTTTCCAATGCGATTAATAGTACCATAATATCTAACAATTCAAAATAACCAAAAAATAATTCAAAACCAAACGAATTTAATGAAAAAGAACTGAAACTAAAAAAACAAAAATTAAAAAAAAAAAGATAAAAATAATTAAAAAATGATAAAAAAGTAAGAAAAATACAAAAAAACAAAAATAAATAAAATAAAGAGATAATTTCAAAATACTCTAATAATAATAAAATAAAGAGTTGGAATAACAATAATAATAATAAAATAAAGAGTTACAAAATACGCAAACTGGTATGGTTGATTTTGTGCTTGGTCGGTGCAGTGATTGAGGCCGCACAACGTAAACGCGTCAAGTATGAGACTAAGTGCGCGGATATTGGATATGAGTTTCTCCCCTTCTCATTCTCTCTTTAGGGAATTTGAGAAGATATAGTGACCTTACTGAAGCGATCGACTCTGAAAGTTCTCTGTGATTCAAGACATTGGGGTGCGTGCTGCTACTCATATCTTTAGTAGGATTAACTGTGCTATAACTAGAGGAGTGGGGGCCCAGATAGTATCTCGGCTTCCGACTAATTTCTTGTAAATCCTATAAATTTCTAATAAAGTGATGTTATAATAATAATAATAATAATAATAATAATAATGATAATAAAAAGTATATGGACTAAACCTGTGAAACCCGACAAACCACAATGACTAAATCCGTAACGGATCAAAAACCACAAGGACATGACCGCTGAAAAAGAAGTATAGGGACTAAACCTGTGAAACCCAACAAACCACAAGGACTAAACCCGTAACGGATCAAAAACCACAAGGACATGACCCGCTGAAAAAAAAGTATAGGGACTAAACCTGTGAAACCCGGCAAACCACAAGGACGATTTATGTAATTAACTCTAATAACTATATATGTATTTGTACTTCTATAGATGTCTAGTGGACCACAAGGATCTTCTACACAATGGTTTGGTATATTTGTGTCACTTATTTGTGATATACTCCCTAGATGCTGTGATTCTTCTAGGAATAGCATTCTGATACTTGTTTTTTTGGAATTAATGAAGAAAGTCGATGTTTATGGTATCTAAATGCTTTGAGATATTTAATCATGTTAACTGTCGAATATATGTGCTTAAGCGTTTTTCCAATCGTCGTTCCAATAAATCTGATGCTGCGACTGATTGCATTTGGTGTTACTTTTTGTTTTTCAGTTATGGCTGGATATCAATATAGATGGAGTGCAAGATGTGTTGCTGCATCAAAAGCTTCTTGCTAGAGCGAAGGATCCAAATAATCAACCTGTTTTCCATATCCGTCTCCTAGAGGTACATTTGACATCATTTGGTTCTCAGTGCCAAACCTTATTCATGAGGTGGTCCTTGTTTTTTGATTGGACTAAATGATCCACTATTGTGTGGAGATTAGCATCATTTGCTGTATTTGTAGCCTTCAGAGTATGTTTTGTATGGTTTCAATATGATTAGAATGGAAAGATGCAAGAGTACAGATCACTTGTTTCTACGAACAAATGATTTCTTCAACTTTCTTTGAGTGGAAGGACAGGAAGAAAGAACTAATCAGTGAATGGTATGATAGTTCAACTATGAGTTAGTGAGTGTACGGTTGTACATAATATCTTCCAGTGTTTTGAGAAAATTACATCATTATCATCAACTGCACCTTAATCCTAACTATGTTGGGATCGGTGGCATAAAAATTATAGTGTCAATTAATTGTCTAAAATTAGTTAATAATAGAAATTCGTGCAAAAAATAAAGTGACAAAGTTTTACACCAAATGTCCTTCCTGTCTTCATACGAAGGAAAATGAGATGAAATTCCAAAACCGTTAACATCATAGGTGTTCCAGTTACATGGAAAATATCATGAGATGGTGATGAGTTGAGATAATTGCTATAGTTATGTCACATTAGGTGGTTGATATTGTAAAATCAACACGAGCATTATGGAACGACTCGTTTTGAGAAAAAGCACAAAGTAGTAAAATTACTTGCATGAAGTGGGTCTTTTCAAGCTTAACATCCAAACCAAGGATGAGGAGGATGGAAAAATTTGCGCGGTATATTTTTATTAATAATAGTATAGGGAGAATAGATCAACTGAATATTAGTACTATAAATTATTTTCGATAATGGTATTATTCACCCCAGTTCCTGCGGGATGATATATTGTTCGTTCGTAAAAATTAAGCCTATATACTGATTGTGGATGTCTTATGTCTTAACTACAGGCAAACCTACTGCAAACTAATTTACCTTTTTTTTCTTTTCTGAAATCATAATATGATAATTCGCTGCTCTTATATTTCTCTGATGTTTGTCCATCAAGAGACTATGGGACCATATACCCTTGAATTTGACACATTTTATTTGCTTATTTTAGTTATTCGTTTTTGTCTCTTTCATCTATATATACCTCATGCCTGGCCTGTTTGATATTTTGTTGTGTATCTTTCTTCAGAATGTTGGCATTGGAGATGATGATTCTGATGGCAAACAAGTTTCAAGTGGTCCTCATGTCTCCTTTGCACATGACACTATCAATATTGTTGTCCAATCTTTAAATGACAGGTAGTTGATTTTAAATTGATATTTTGATTCAAGGATTGTGACCTCCTTAGGTTAGACTTGTGTTTGTTGGGGCAGAATATCCTCGTACGTGTGTGGGTGCATATGTGCATGTGCATGTGGCTCTTAGTCATTTCACTAATTGTTTATGACTGGGAAATAGGAACTGTAGGGGTGACTTCGAGACTTGTTCTAAGCTTGGGGATTTATGCTGATAGTGTCTGTTGTCCACAAATGAACAAATTATTTATTTTGTTAAAATGTTTAATTATGTGAAGCATATGACATGAAGTTTGATATCTTGCTCTCTTTTGAATGTCACTTGGTTGTAACTTTTGCCATATCATTTGTTACGAGATACCCAAGTGCTTCTCTTTCAGTTTTATTCCTATTAAGATTATTAAAAGAATGGTCTTATCTAGATTGGCTTATTTACAATAATTTGGTAGGGAAAAGTGAAACAGGAAAGTGGGAGAAGCTAATTCCGGCCTCAACTGGGATATTGGAGAATTTTGTGCAATGATATCAAGTGATCAAGATGATAATCCTACTCCTATGACTCAAGGCGGCACCATTTATCAGTTATTTCAATATGTAACTTTTGGTAGACTTAGTAATTTTGTACTTTTTATGTTAGATTGGTGTTGTTGCTTGGCTTTTGTACTTTTGAAGTTAAATTGATGGTTTGTTGCTTTGTATGAATTTAAGACTTTGTATTTTGTATTGGCATCCTTGTTGGTTTTTGGATGCCTTAGTTTATTTTGGATGTTTGATGTAAAAATAAAATGCTTATTTCAAAATATTTGTATGAAGTGTTGCCTTTTAGTTTAGCTCCTGTTGTATTTTATAAAAGTAGTATTATAAAAAACTGCCCATGTGGCATAGATGTTGGGTCCATTGCTGACCTGGCACAAATGTAGAGCCCATTGCTGACGTGGCATCAAGATGGGACCTACTGATGGCATGGCATAAAGGTGGGACCCACTGATGATGTGGCACATGTGGACCCTATGTTCTGTTTTTTTTTTTTTTTTTGAAATCTTAGGCAACATCGTTTGTTGTTGCCTTACTTGGTTATGTTGTTGCATTAGAGGCTTAATGCAATACTTTTTCGTTGTTGCAGTAGAGACTAAAAGTGTTGCCTTAGGTGTCAAAGGCAACGGCCGCATTGGCAACAAGAGTTTGGTGTTGCCTTTGGCCTAAGTCTCTTCTGCAACAATAAACAGGCATTGCCTATGAGCACTTATGGCGTAGTGGTAGTTCAATAAAAACCTTCCAACTCAAAACTACCTCAATACTACCCTAACAATACCCTAACTAGTGGGAGTGGTACCCTAGTACCCGAATTCCATTTTTTTTTAAATACATAAAATCACATACAATATTTAAAATAAAAACATATCATTTCATTAAAAATAAAAAACATTACATAATACTTAAAAAAAAATAACATAACATAATACTTAAAAATAACTAGATTAAAATAAAAAAACCCCACTAATCATCGAGATGCGGCAAGTATTCACGTGCTACGTGCTCCGTGAGATCATATCGAAGACGGTCATGGAGAAATTCGTCTAATAACTCCGCTACCACACTGTCGTCGAACACTGGCTGGACCGGCACATCCATTATATGAACCGGTGAGATTGCCCTCCCCTCGCGTTTTATAACCATATTGTGCAAAATAACACACGCATGAACCTGATTGGCAATCTTCACTTTGGTCATAGCTCTGAGTTCGAGAATTTTCCATTTTCCTTTGAGAGCACCAAAAGCTCACTCGACATCCTTTCTCGCTCCCTCTTGTAACTTCGTAAATCTCTTTTCCTTTGGGTCGTTTGGATACGGGTATGCTTTAACAAGTGTGTACCACTTAGGATAGATTCCATCTGCCAAATAGTAGCCGCGTTTGTAAAAGCGTCCATTCACGTGGAATGAACTACTCATCGTCGTTCCATTTCGAGCTGTAAGATACAAGTCAGACTGATTCAATACGTTGATATCGTTGTTTGACCCCGGTGGACCAAAAAAAGCATGCCAAATCCACATATCTTGTGACGCGGTGACTTCAAGCATAATAGTGGGAACACCATAGTCACCTCTCGTATATTGCCCTCTCAAATGTCTAGGACAATTTTTCCATCTGACGTGTGTACAGTCGAGGCTACCAAGCATCCCAGGGAGGTGATGCTTCACTTCATGGGCCTGGAAAATGTGAGCAAGGTCGTGTGCTGTCGGCCTACGTAGGTACTCCCGACCGTACAACTCAATGATGGCCTCACAAAAATAATCAAGACTTTCACGTGACGTTCTTTGAGACATGCATAAATATTCATCATACTCATCGGGCGGATTGCCGGTTGCGAGTTGCCTAACGGCCGATGTGATTTTTTGTTTCGGCGTGAAACTTCGTTTAGCTCGCGCGTCATAGCCTTCTTGAAAATATGGGTATCTCGCTTCAATGTCATACACTATTTGCAAAAACATGCTTTTCTCCATTCGAAATTTTTTTTAAAGTAATTGTCGTTCTACTTTGGTGTTTCAACGAACCAATCATTCTCTAAAGTTTCAAGACCTATTTCCCGATGACAATTTACGCTAGTTCGGCTAGAGCTTGCCATGTCTTCATAATACTGATCCGCTAGTTGAAGCATATTTTGCAACGAGCTACCCGTGGATAGCTCGTCGGACGAAGAAGGAACAATGTAATCGGAAGAATCGGTAGACATTTTTTTTTGGAGAGATTAGTGTGTGTTTTTTTGAAATGTAAGGGTAATTATTTTTTTTGAGAGATGAGTGTAGGTGTTAAATAGGAAGAATTTTTTTTTATTATTTGGGCTAAAGTAGCCATTTTTTAATGTCCAAAAGCTCCCCCAACGTATACTTTTCAAACGTTCACCTGCGGGTTCCGAGCTCGCTTTGCCTACTCGATTTGCATACCCGAAGTACACGGGACGGTGTACCCGAGCGGGTTCATGAGCTCGATGGAGTACCCGAGCTCCACTCCGTCCTCCCTAATGATGCAAGGAAGAAAACAAAACAAATAAAAACAACTTACCTCCTCATTCGTAGACACACGGCAGCAACAGTCAAGAGGGGAGGAGTGAAGTTTTGTTTTTATTTTTATTTTTCCCATTTTTCATCTCATTTTTCTTACAAGAAAAAATTAAGAGAGAAAATATTAATTAGTATACTTGGAGTGTCTCAATTAATTTTAAAGCTTCAACATATCGTTCTAGCCATATTCTTAGAGAATAATAAGGTGGTTTTTATTCCGGTCGACTTTCGGCGCGTGACAATTAGAGGCACGGTATTTTCGGTGCTCGAGATTTCTAAAGCTTTTATGAATTGGATTCAAAGTGGACATCATCTTCACCAACATTTAATCAAAGGACTTCAAGGCTATGATTTCGAATCTAACACTTGTTTTATTTTTAATATTCATATATACGTTGCTTGATCGATCCTCTTAAGGAATTCGGATCGAGTATATTTTAAATTGCTTCCGATGCGCCATTTAGATTTTGGCATCGAATCCCAATAGAACTTTCACTTCCTTGGACCAAGACCTGTGTCCTGTTTCAGTAAAAAGCAATTCGGAAACTCGCTTTCTACAATTGAGTCAGTTATTATGCCGCTGGAAAATGCAGTATGCAGATCCTAGGGACGCAACAACAAACACAAGACTATATCATCGAAGAGACTCCAATCATGTGTGATAGTACTATTGAAATTGCAATCACGCACAATCCTGTATTGCACTAAACACATCGATATGAACCATCATTTCATCAGGAATTATGTGTAAAATATGAATGTCTAGATCGATAAGTTCCATACAGACATCCAGATTGCGGACATCTTCACTAAGCCTCTCAACACAACAAGTATGTATGTTCCAAGAGGAATTACGTATGCTACAACTTGATTAAACCCCTGTAAGTCTTTACATTTGTACTCATCAGTTGAGGGGGACATTGTATGACCCATGAATACAGTATCCATCTTTACTGTTATACATAAAGACTATCAAGTCATATCTTCGTTGTAAGAAGAAGGGAGGATGCAGTATCCTTCGTACAACTGTAATGTACATTAATTAAGGGGAAATACTATAGGACTTTTAAATATATTGCTAATCACCAATTGATGTAAGAATTGGATCTTGTGTCTACCAATTAAGTGGAATATTATTCATTCGCGGATACATCAAACATACTATAGGAGTTCAATTAATTATTTAATCGCTTCAAATTCCATATTCTTATCTTTTCAAAGATGCTTCTCACCGCATGATCGTCTGAATTTAGAACGCTTGGGTGTTACTCTCGAAACGACATATGGACTTTAAAGGCTTAAAACCTGTGATTTTGAAAATTTTAAAGTGCAAATTATGCATGATGGAGGCTGAAACGTGTCGGTGGTGGGACTGATAATTAATTTTTAAAATTGATGGATAAGACGTACCAATTATGTCCTGATCCATTCTATACGTTCATTCAAAAATAGTTCCCATCCCTTAAATTTTAGCGTTCACTATAACCTAACCCTCCAACACCTATAAAAGGGCCTTTCGTAGACCTAATGTCTCTTTACTGCATTCAAGCAATAGTAAAGAGACTATCATATAGTGCAAAACTTAAATTTCTGCAAAATTTCTATTTTCTTCAACTTCACATCAATGGCGTCTTCACAGACTACTTAAGCTCAGACCCTGAAGAAGAAAGACTCTCTGGTCATCGATGGAAGAATCTTGGGCAAGTTCATCCTCCAAGAGCGAACTAAGTCTGCATTCGAGCACACGAAGTCCACAATTGCTGTCATCATTAGGGTGAACCAGCAAGGACTTACAAGCCGGGGAGCCACATTATGAAAACTACGATGAGGGCGTCGTGGAAGAGTTCTACCTGGATGTCGATTTTCACTATGTTACTCCCAAGAAGGGTCGTTTCTCGCTGCAATTGTGTGCAATATGCAGGAGAAGGATACCAAGATCACTACAACTTTATTGGAATAGCCGCACACGCTGCCAAATGGCAGTCTCACTCTGGACAATCTGGAGACTTTTGCGGATGAATTCATTGATCAATACTGGACATTGTTCACTACCAACCCTCTTGTCGAAAACCTCCAGGTATCTTATCATAAGAAAAATTTGTCTTACCTTATTTTTATCTGCATGAATTTTGCTACAAAGTGCTTGAGAATAGAACTGGTGCTTTGAAATGTGCAGCGGTTTGAGGTTTATATTGACGATGGCAATAATGAGTTGCGTGAAAGTGAACTGATGTCAAATCTTGTTCTTGCGACCCCGTGAGGAAGCTGTGAAACCTGAGACAACAAGAAAGTTGTTTGGACTCATTCTTAACTATATTCTTACTCAAAGCGGCATTCAACAATCTCCCTATGCAAAGAAGAAACCAGAAAGTTCTTGGGAGGAACTAGGCCTTACACTGTCTCGTCTCCCTCTGTGTAGAAGAAACTGGCAAGTTCTTGGGAGGAACTAGGCGTATACTGTACAATAAGGAGACCCTAGTTGAAAGCTGATCGAACCCAAACTTCATGCCCAGTAGAGTGATCCTTGCAATATGAGTGATCTATCTACAAAGGTTGAGACAAGAGAAGAGCAAAACAAGGTGTGGACGCTGTAGAAACTATTATTTGTGGGTGTTGGAAATAATGGAAATATATAAATACTGTTAGGAGTATGCCCTCGAATCCCACTCAGAGGATGTTGAGTGAGGGCATTGTACTTGTAATTATGTAAATCATTAATATAAGCCAATGGATGTTTCTTTATTTACTGGAAGTTACTGGCATTCCTAATTCGTAAATATACATATAGAAACTAGTCCGTGTATTTGAGAGCACAACGTTCCACTCCTTATTGGATAAGGGGGTTGGCACTGTAAAGGTTTATAGCTCAAATACTTAATCGTTCGCAAGTCGATGAAACTTGACTGGGAGTTAAGTTTATGTGAAGACTTGTATGACGTGTTCTTTGACATGGAGAGTGCTTGTCGAACACTAATGGTTAGTGGGAGCACACGTTATTGGTATGCTAATTGGATTAGTATACTTGAACTGACTCACCCTTGATTCGTCGCATGGATTTCACTCCGGGACAGTCAATGACGAAATCGAAAGGTTGTGATAGGTATTCGTGAACCTTCGACTTGAGGATTTAGTAGGGATGTGCTTGTGACGTCAAGATTTTCATTAGAGCAGTTCTACCCTGTAACCGGGAGGCGGGGGTCAACCTCGACGTGCATCTTGACGGGCAAGTAGCAGGTCCTACTGAATACCAAGATATAATTCTTTCTCCTGTTAGTGAGCGGGTTATATGTCCTATGCGGTTATTGGCAAATGAGATCAAAAGTCTTTGGCCAAAGCACTGGAGCTAGTTGTATTGGATACACGAGAGCTCGATGATCTCGATTTGCATTAGCGCATGTATAACGTCAAGTACAGATAGGGTTTGACTGACCGTGACCCTATAACCTGATCGGGACATTTGAAAGAAGGGTTTATACGTATACTGGTATTCACGACAAAATGGTTCTTGAATGATCCCAATCATTCGTTCTCAGTTGGGGTACAGTGTAGGCCGCCAGGCTGGTTAGGTAGTGGTACTACTCTTTGGTTCCTCCCATTGTTGACTGAGACGAACCTACCGAGTCACGCAATAGGATTGACGACGGAACGAATCGAGCTTATTCTCTCATTATGAATATTAGATATTGCATATCTAATTAATTGGGACATTGGATATCTAAATTGATTTATTGGATAAATTAATTTACGGCCTAATGAATTAAATAAATTACTAGGTGATTAATTTAATTCATGAACATAATTATTTCTTGGGGAAATTAATTATGTTATTATGTATTTGATATGATTAATTAATTGGATTAATTAATTGATATAAATACATCAGAACGGAATCGGAGTTTATCTGTTTGGACTCGCGGAAGTCCGAAACGGACCGAACTCCGCCTACCCTTCTAGATGCCCCCCCCCCTTGTCTTCCACCTAATGTGGTGGAAGACTTCATGATTTAATATCATGAGGTGTTTTGTCTTAGGGGACATGGAATCTCCCTTTTATATTATAAAGGTGATTTCATGTGATTGATTGAAGAATAAAAGGAAGACTCGTCTCACTCTTTTGAATATAATTCCACTCGTAAGGTTGAGAAGGAATGAGAGCACGAAGAGTTTTCTTTGTCTTCAAAGTATTCTTCATCTTCATTATATTTTCTTTGAAAAATATTGTGAGGAATAATTGATAGAAAAAAATTATACACTTAGAGTGTTATAATCAAAAGCTTCATCATCAAGCTCTAACCGTATCCTTAGAGGATAGTAAGGTGATAGTCATCCCGTTCATTTCTCCGGCGCGTGGCAAGTAGAGACGCAGTATTTTCGGCGTTGGATCATCCAATGGCTTGGAGCACTTTGGATCGTAGCTTGGGAAATAGCTCAAGAGAAGAACACCATATAATCAACGGACTACGAGGGTATGATTTCGAATCTTCCTTTGTTTATTTTATATTCGTATATGTGTAGCTCGATTGATCCTCATAGGTATTCGGATCGAATTAATTTTCGTTTTACCGCTTCCGCTGGGCCTTCGTTTTAGGCACCGAATTCCAACAAATACGAGGAGAACAAATAATAGAAATGAAAATTTATGACGTAAATGCTGAGGCGAGAATTAGATTCTCTCTCCATAATATAAAATTGCTCCGCACTTGTGCACACGGTCTATAGCAAATGTCCCCAAGATACAATGACAAACTTTGAGTACGAAACGCTACACCACGGGTCGTAGTTCCGGTCGAACAATATAGATACTCGGGACTGAATATAACTCCTAGACTTGGAATAGGATGATGTATGGACCTGAATATACTAGTATGAGTGTAATGCTCGAAAACGAGTCAGAAAATTAGTGAGTGAATTCATGAATTTTTAATCATAAAATGTAGGGACCTATTTATAGTCATAGATAACTTTTTGCGGAGTGGTGTGACCTTTCATCCCACCTTTAATCATGAACCAATGTGCCTGTTCATGAAGATGTGTGATCCTTCATCCACCATTAATCATGAACCATTGTAACTATTCATGAAAATGTGTAATCCTTTATCTATAAATAACCACCACTTATGAGCCATTGCGACTATTCGCGAATGGGTGCAACCTAGTAACCATAAAATATTATCTCTATTTCAAGTAGAGATCTTTGTAATTAATTGATCATTCATCTAAATTTGGATATGAACAAATAAATATATAAAATTCGTCTACTCAAAATGTAGATTTAAAATCTACAATCTAATCTCATTATTACCAAATGGAACACCATATCGAATTATGGTTTTACTAGGATTTTTCATATCAAAATTTCCAACAATCCCCCATATGAATGATGATTAATGCAAATGCAACATGTACTTAGTCCCGAACGACCCTTTATTTCATCAGGATAGGTGGTAGTTAGCCTTGAACCTTTGTTAGTGTAGTGCTATCAGATTTACTCGCTGTTCGGTGAATGCGATGTCTTGAACCGGTCAGCTTTTTGTATAAACCTAGACAATAACACACACACAATAACAGATCTAATATCTCTTGTTCTTATGTTGTATCTATTTTGGCCTTGGACCATTCTTGCATTCATAAGTGTTTTGCGTATTGTAATGTTTAGAAGTGGCCACACTTGTTACTTGTATAGGTGATCTCCTATAAAGAGTATTCTGCCATATTCCATCTTAAAGGCTATAGGAATCATTTAAAGCTTTTTAGGCTTATCATTTACCACACGTTGTAGGTTTGCACTTGAGAACCTACGAGAATGGATTTCAAATTTCAAGTGCTCAACTTGAACATTCATAACTCAGTTGTCTCTTTGAACCAAGTTCTTGGAATCTCCAGTCATCATGGTTGACAAATTTTCTTTATTGTCCTTGTAACACACTTTCCAACATGTGATTTTAACTAAACGAGATAAACGTTTGTCGTATTAGTAATTTTGAATTTCCTTTTTCTTTTGGGTATATTAATTGTATTTGACATGCTAGTTAAGATACTTCCATATTTCATTCGTATCTATCTATATGCTCATAGTTTTTTTTTGGATGACGATGAATATTAAATGTCATTCCAAATCGATTTCTTCATTTGATGTTCCAGTACACTTGTAGTTTTCCAGCAATTTTTCCACTACCAAATAGCATGATTATTTCTTTGATATAAATCACCTATCATTTAATTTGTTCCATAAATTAAATGTTTGGATTTATAGTGAAATCCTTGATCTAAACTTACAAAGTACTTAACTACATTCCCCCACATTGATTATCTATTTAAAATAGACTAATCAATTACTTCATTTAATCTTGCAATTAAATGAGTATTTGAATATCTACTTCAATGTAGACTAATTAACTTTGTTCATTTAATTTTTAAATGAAACTCATACTTCCCCACCTTTGATTATCTACTTTAATGTAGACTAATCAATTTCTTGGATCCTATTTAATTAGAATAATTAATGTCTTCATTTAATTCTCATAATTAAATGAATATTAATTTACTCATCTTTTGATTATCTACTTTATTGTAAACTAATTAAGATAACCGCTTTCATTTAATTCCAACGAATTAAATATATCAATTGTTTCTCTACTTGAATGTAGACGAAGCAATTCCTTCATTTAATTATATAAAAAGAACATGCATCAAATACTAAATGTTTGATTTTATATATATATATATATATATTTACAAGGAAGGCTTTATTTATTTACAAGCCTTTAGTACAAGTCTTCTACGACTTTTTCTACACTACTCTGTACAAGGTTTTTGGATAAGTCATACGAGACTTTCCTTGGGCTTGAAATGATATCCTTGCAGAGTTGCTTTGTACTTGAAGACCGTTTCATCTTCAATCCTTTTCTTGCTTAGGCGCCATCTGTAGCCTAGCGGGATTGTGCCCGAAACGTTCTCAAGTAGGTACCATTGAAACATCCAAATGATCCCCTCCATTTCTTCCATGAGTAGATTCATCTCTTTCCGGATTGCTTCCCTCCAGAAGGGAGCAGCCTTGCCTGTCAAGGCTTCCTCGATCGTACGAGGATCATATTCTATGTCTTCAAAGTCTGGGCCATCAAGCTTCGCCTTCTTGACTTGGTGGGAGTGGTCAATATCTCCAACGTCGAACGTTACCTCCAAGGCATCCCAGAGTTCCTTCGAGGTGTAGAAATCTATAAACATGACGTAGATAGGAAAAGTAAGGTGATAAAGAATTTAATTACGACATTCAAAATCACCGTTATTCCAGACGATCATTCTAGCGAGGTTGAGGTCGTCAGAAACCTCCGGTTGGGCATCAGGTGGGTATTCCGTTAGGAATCGAGCCATGTCGAGCGTTGTAAGAAAAAGCAGCATTTCGTCCCTCCAACGACGGAAATCGGTTCCGCAGTATTTCGGCAGTCTCGTTGTATAGACAGTAGCCTACATCTTCCAACACAATTTTGTCTTGCGACTGTTATTTTTGGGTGTTGGAAATAATGGAAATATATAAATCAAGGAGAACAAATTGTAACACCCCCAAACCACTCGGGAATATTACAGCGCCGCAGACCCTCTCCAGGATCTACCAGGCTAAATACAAAAACAATACATCACTTTTCATGCTGACATGGCAACATAATGAACTATTAGACTGATTTGGTCTTATATCACCACACACACATCATTACATACAAGACTCTTTCCCGAAACTCATACCCACGCAAGGGCTGGAATACATTAACGCTCCCACATGTCCGGAAAATAACACAGCAGAGAGATAACCAACAAGACTCTATCAAAATATTGTAGGTCCCTGAAAATGATGAAGATTGTATTCATTGTACCAACACGAGTCTTTTCTAGCGCGCTTTGTCCTCACTCACGCGCACCTAGGAAACTTCCCAGGGGGTCACCCTGATCATAACTACTCCAGGCCAAGCACGCTTAACTTTGGAGTTTCTATGAGATGGCTACCAGAAAAGAAGATGCATCTTGTTGGTATGAGTAGTCCAAATCAATTCATTTAACCACTTTCTAGTGACAGAGAAGATCCCCGTACTAAGCGACAGGCGGATATGAGGGGCTGCACCACTAGGGTGCCACGGGTCGGTGTGTTAAGCCCGGCCAGTGACGTTCTCCCGAGTCGAAGGTGAGGACGCCGGATGCAAAGTTCCCAACAAATACTCTACGATTGGTCTTCATGTGATTAGTATCGTCGTCTTTCATCACCCTTCGTATCGATACTGTTATCGCTCCCCAACAACCTGCAAGTACCTGGACGCAATACAGACATCCACCCCCCGAATACTCGGGGTTAGAAAAACTCCACTGTTTTGCTAGTGCAAGTATAAAATACGAATACAAGCCATACACAATATACTCCAAGAATATAATAATCGTGAACATACTTCCCGAGATAAATCATTGATCAAACCTGTTCAAATCATGAAACGTGGATATAAACCCAATATACATCTTACAAAACATTTAAAGATCTCGGGAGTTTTGAAAACATTTGGAATTTAATAATTCTCAAATCTTTTGAAAACACTTGGGGATACGGCCCAAAATCATTTTTCTAAAATACAATTCCGATAACAAAACACGGCTCCACAACTCAAATCACAAAATACGGGGTCCAAGACTCAAATCACGAAACACGGGGTCCAAGACCCAAATCACGAAACACGGGGTCCAAGACCCAAATAACAAAACACGGGGTCCAAAACCCAATCATCCATAACAACATATTCCCAGGAATTATTCGCGTCTCGTGCTAACAAGCCACGAACCTCAGATGCTCCCGCAGAACATACCCGAGTGAATAACCCAATGGGAAACCATACTAAATCACATGTCACCATGATAACAATCATGTAACTATAGGCATGTCCACGGGTCGGACCCGTCGGGTCACCGGGTCCGACCTGCCGGGTCGTCGGGTCCAATAAGGGGGACCCGAACCCTAACTCGGAAATAAAGACAATCCGTCGGGTCAGTGGGTCTCGGTCATATTTTTTTTTATTTTTTATTCGTAATATAAAAATTATTTTTTGAAATACAATTGTTAATTTGTTATATAGTTTTTAATGAGCATAATAGGGTTGTTTTTTTTTTAAAAAAAAAAAGGGAGTAAAGTAGGAATGGACTTGAATCGGTTTCCCAACTGCCTACGTATCCTCTTGGGGAAGAGGAATCAAAGCTCCACGTAGTTCTCTTACCTTTCTTTGTATTCCCGCCGCCCTTACCTTGGTGGTTACGTGCTTCGCGCGTATCCCTCCGATGGAGTGAGTGGTTTTTCATCTTCATCATCGTCGGTTGATTCGTTGTTTTTTTGTGTCTTCATTTCCGCTCTCCACCAATCACTTAGTAGCACTTGAGCTTCCAACGTCTCGGACAACAAGTTTGACCTCGTGAGATCAAGAACCTTTCCACTTCGGCTAAAGGTTTGCTCTACGGCTGCCGTTGAGGCGGGAACAGCGAGAATATGTGCTGTAATCTTGCTTAGAGTAGGAAACCTCGATCTCTCCGGTCGGCTCCACCATTCCAAGATATCAAAGTCTTCTAACTCTTCTTCATGTCCAAACTCAAAGGTAATGGTTAGATAATCGTCGAGCTCTGAATTGGAATCGACGTAGTTTTTGCCCTCTTTGGGGCAAATAAATCTCTAGCAATTGATGTCAAACGTCTACTAGTAGATGATGAATAAGAAATGGGAGGTGGTTGTTGAGATGAGTAAGCTTGATCGGAAATATGATAATGAGCATACAATTGTTCAAGTAAATTCCTAAAGTTAGTAAGTATAGTAGAAACAATACATGCGGGATCATTTTGTATTTGTAGAAACGAATAATAATTTTCCAAAAATTGTTTCAAACCTTCCATTTTACGTCGAGGGTCCAAAAAAAATGCAATAAGGTAAACATCCGGAATAATTTTGAAATAACTTAACCATTTAATTCTCATATCACTTATGACAACTTTAATGGAAGGTATGTTAAGACCAGCTTTAAGTGCAAATGTAACATTAATTGTTACGTAACAAAATAAGTTCGAAGTTGGTTTGTAAACACAACTAAAAATTTTAGTAGCCTCGTAGAAATGTTTAAAAACATCTATTACATCTCTTGCTAAAACCCAAGCTTCCCCGAAAACAAAATTACCATTAATGTGTTGTGCGGCAAAACCACTTAAAAGTTCTTTATAATCATATGATTCGAAAATCATTTTCTATGTAGAGTTCCATCTATATTCTTGTAAAATATTTGCAATTAAACGAGCTATGTTTTGCGCGGTATGTGGGTCGTTAAAAATTCGTAATGCCAAAACTCTTTTGTTTAACACCCAAAACTTATCAATATAATGACATGTAATGCCCATGTAAGAATTTGTTTTGAAAAGAATCGGTCCAAATATCACTACAAGTCGAAAATTGTAAATCACTATTTTCCATAAAATATTTAATCAATTTTTCTTTACGTGATTTATATCTATGCATCATTTTTCTTTTTGCGGTTTGTCGAGAAATTTGTTTATATGTGGGTTGAACATGATTTGTCACCCAATCATTAAAACCAACATTTTGTGCAAAGTTAAAAGACAATGAATCAACGGCTATGATTTCTGAGAATGCATCCATAGATGAAGAATGATCATATGAAAATAAAGAAGGAGGTTGGTTAGAGGTTGATGCGTACCCGGATAGTTGCGTTTGTCCTCGTGCCAATCCGTATTTTTCGGGATGCTTCGTCCTAATATGTCGGTAGTAATTCCCGTATCCTTCTCCTTTTTTGTGCTTGTACTTTGAGCTACAAAATCTACATTTAACCATAGACACTTGATTAATATCGGGATCACTTTTAGTAAACCAAAATAGAAATACCGTCGCTCTAAGTTGAGCTTTTTCAATGATGTCCGTCTCCTCGGAGCCGGGCACTTGAGTCTCGGATTCTTGGGTGTTCAAGAAAGGAGGTGATTCCATATCGAACTCCTCCTCGTCCCTTAGTCCGGACCCGCTTGAAGAACCGCTCACGGAGTTACGTCTTCGGTTTGACATTATGAGAATAATTTGAATTTGTAAACTTGAGAATTAAAAATTATAAACTTGAAATTATGATAGAGTATAAGACTATAAGAAGATGATTGTATGAATTGGTGTGAGATGAATGAATTGGATTTTGGGTATTTATAGGAAAAAATGTGTATTTTTTATAAATTAAAAAAAAAATCTGCACTGCAGAGTGCAGTTCAGACAGTACCGTCGCTAAGCAACGGCTCTATTCCAAAAAAAAAGTCTGCGGCATATGCATGATGTGGTGGGTGGGGCCAGCAGAAAGGATATTTTTTTCAAAATGGATGACCCGGCGGGTCAGTGGCGGGTCGTGACCCGCCGGGTCAGCGGGTAGGAATTAGGTCGACCCTAACCCTAACCCGCAACCCGTACGACCCTTGACCCGTATGACCCGTGACCCGGCGGGTCTGGGTCGGGACAGGTTCCCGTCGGGTCGTAACCCGCCAGGTCCGGGTCGACCCTTGACCATTGGACATCCTTACGTAACTATAACCATACATACGTTCATAGTTATCCCGGCTTCACACTAACAAGCTACGAACCTCGGAGCCTCCACGAGACTTACCCGATTGGACAACCCATGACACGTCCATCACACGATCAATCCACAACCATAAGTTATGCCAGCATCGCGCTAACAAGCCACGAACCTCGGAGTCTCGGCAAGACATACCCGGATTGGATAACCCCACAAGTTATCCCGGCATCGGGCTAGCAAGCCACGAACCTCGGAGTCCCCGCAAGACATACCCGATTAGATAACCCTACGGTCATCCCCGACCCATACTAGCAAGTATGGATCCCGGAGATTCAACAATCTTACCCGGAGGCACATCACTTACAACAATCATGTACAACGACAATCCAATACCAATACCAACCAAAACTAAGCACCATAACCTCCTCACAAATGAGTGATAACTAATATCACACAATGTCACATATTCAACGAACAAGTATACATATCAATACACAATCCTCGGCAAATGATTACGGTCTAATATATTCCCTAAGTATGATTATAACATCTTTCAACATACTAAACTAACACATATTCCGAAAACACATTTATTCACGAAGCATATGAGTTATCTTTTGAAAAAGACAACATTTATCGAGAACATACCGATCCTTTTTAATGTTCATTAAACATTCGGATGGCACATAAAATCATTCACCAACAATTACGCCTACGAAACATGAAACGTATGGGCAAGATACTTGCCTCGATACCACGAGCAACGGAACAACGAACGGACACGGTCGGATAGCCCTCGAACTTCCGAGAACGACCAAGAACTCGACAACCTCACGAACACTACGAAAATAACATCACCACGAATAAAAAACACTAATCGGAATCCAAATCAACCCGAAAAACAATAAGAATCCGAGGTTTCTTCGAGGAAATCGAGAATCAAGTCCTAGGTGATAAAAATCGATAAATGAGTTACAAAATCCGGAGATCATGACCAATACAACGAGAACACCATGAACAATTCATCATTCGCGGACAAAACAACGAATCAAGAAGAAACCCCCCCAAAAAATACACAACTAGGGTTTTATGGAAGAAATACCTCGATCCGGCGAAGAATAAGGATTAGATGTTGATCTAATCGACAAAGGCTTTCCAAAAAGCCTTGGAAATGAGTAGAATAGGCCAAGAACGTCACTCCCCATCTCACCCGTCCGAGAGCCGCCACCAGAAGAAGAAAAATGCAAGAAATGAGGTCTGGCCCGTCGTTAGGCCTATATATGCCGACAGTGTACGGCCGTAACCGGCAGCTCATTACGGCCGTAACCTAGTCAACCCATGTAGCATACGTAATGGCCGAAGCCTTTCGTACGTAACGATCGCACCTTATGGCCGTAACTGAGCTCCTAGGGCCACTGTTCGAAATCTGCCGAATCATTACGGCCGTAACCGGCCAGTGCTTAGCGGCCGTATTGAAATCTTACGGTCGTAACCTGATGAACCTTACGGCCGTAATCGAGCTTCCCCAGGCCAAGGTGTGCGGGAGTCTTACGACCGTAATCGACCGGGCCTTACGGCCATAACTCGACCCAGCCAACACCCGACCATCCGGCTCGATACTCAACGACGTCTCGATCACGCGAACGCACCGACTATGATCCAAAACAATAATGAATAGGCTACGAAACTCAACGTACCACAATAAAAGCATGCAATTCCAAAGATGCGGACGACAATAGTCCATCCGACCGAAGAAAATTCAACGAAACCGGAATGAAGATCTCGGGTATTACATTCTACCCCTCTTAAAAGAAGTTTCATCCTCGAAACTTAAAACATAGAATGAACAACTCAAAACAAAGTTAGATAACACACGATATACGTTTCCGACATCACGTGCAGCACGTAGCTGCTACCATTCATAACGCTACATCAGAACGATAACAAAACACAACGAACAAAATCAATATGGTTGACTAACCCGAACAGTACATCAATCAAAACACGAGCTAATCACTGAACAAATACGAAATTCCACAGCCCAAGGGTTGGAAGATCAAAACGAAACCAATTTCCCGGACTTAAGAGAAATCACGAAGTGACCCGAATGCTCAAAAATCAAGGTACGAGATCAACAAAACCGGACAACAAATGATCGAACCACAATGATCGAGACAACAACGGTCGAACAATCATGTTCGAACCACGACGAACAACAAAAATAGAGTAGCAACTCCAAAGTTCACACCTCGAACAACAATACCACAACTCATTCGAACAACAAAAAGTGAAGAATAGAACAAGTTCAGAAAATATCAACGAACATAAACAAGTCGATAGAGATGAAAATACAGAAATTTAAAATCCGATCCACTTCTAATAAAAGAAGTTTATCTCCGAAATTCAAAACAACAAAGCAAGGAAATAACATAACATACAATTGATAGACTACGCCCCTCAGGGACTCCTCGAACTCGATCCTGATATTAGTTCTCAAGTCCGTGCCTTGGAAGGCTCGGTGCTCAACTCGCAAAACTGAACTCGGTGTCCCTCAAGTCCGCACTTTTAACACGTTACTGGCGGAGAAGGACAATGTGCACGAACATGTCCCGACACATTGCAGTTAAAACACCTCCCAGCTCTACCAGGAGTCAAAGCAGACGACTTGGAACTCTCAGTCCCACGCATCGAGCGATGGAGCTTCACAGCAGAAAGACTACGACGTTGCAAACTAGAAACACCAACTCCTGTACTGTTCACAAGATCATCAGAGTTTCTCTGCTTCTTCGACTCGGGCACACATTCCGACGATAATGAAGCTAGTTCACGGGCTAAGGCTCGATCTTGATAGTCCCTCAACGAAGTGCAAGTGAATCCCGACATATACAAGCGAATCTCCGGCTTCATCCGTCTGTCAAAGTGAAGGATCCTCTCTTCCTTGGTTCTCACTCGATCTCGCACATAACTGAGTTGTTTGCTATAGTCGATGATAGCCTGCGACACCGACATATCTTGCAATTCTGCCAAATAAAATTCGTGAATCCTCTACACTCTAATCGGTTTCGGACAGACTCAGCTTCCATAAATGCCTAGAAATCCACCCACGTGACATCATGATCACGAGGTTTAATAGCTTCCCACCAATTAGCGGCATCTTTGTCAAGAAGGTATTGAGCGATAGGTACCTTCCGCTCTTTAGGACAATCGACAGCCTCGAATATCTTTCCCAACTGAAAAAACCAACCATCCAATCCCAACGCATCCGTAGCACCGACGAATCGAGGGGGATTCATACGAACTACCTCTCGAAGCCATTGATTTACACCAACATTCTGAGTCGCGTCAGTGTTGCGTTGAACCTCTGTGCTGCTACTTGTTGCAGTATAGTAGCAACACCAGTACCATTATCATTCCCGGCAATATTCTCTCGATTCCGCATCTGATACCCGCGGTCATCGGTACCACGGTTATGACCACGGCCTCTGCCCCTCGGCATACTAATAAACATCAACCTAACGCAATAAAAATCACATAATCACACATAGAATCCATTCATAGATGATCGACTGCAAAGATTAGGCCAGACGGCCAAAATACAGTCCCATAACTTATGCCTATCCAGAAAGCGCGCTCCACAACAAAAGATGGTGTGCGCTAACTGTGCAATTCGGCAACACATACATACTCACCTATCAACGGTACTGGACCATAGGTTACAAATAAACAACAACGTACAAATCTAAATGCTGACGGTTCGCATAATTATAACCTTGCACAAATAATCATGAGGAATTAATTAGCATTCAAATCAAAATCCCATCTCTCGGTCAAGAATACTATTTCAACAAGTGCATACCGAACGACTCAGCGTTCACACTGCCACTTTAATCGCAACTCTGAGCATTATAGCCAAAATAACAATATCCTCACCACATACCTTTTAACCAAATTCATGAAACCGAAAAGTTAAAAGCGAAAGTCACGTCTCAAGTAAATTTTTGATAGACCTCGTTTGAGTATTAAAAATCAAATTTTGAAAATTTGTAGTGCAAAATGAAAATAAAGTATAGGTAGTTTGAATTCTCAGAATTTTCGGTCTCGAGGTCATTATACGAAAATCAAACCTTTTTCCCTTCTTGAAGGATGTTTTTCAAAATAAGATTTACGTGACTTCCCCAAAACATTTGAAGTTTAAATTATCACATTGATAAACTCTCTGCATAACCACGCCAAATCATTACTCCTATAAAAACGATTTATACAAAGATATATATATATATACACACACATATACATCGGCACATTTACAAAAATCGAACAAACATGGAGTACGTATTCACGATTCACATTTAAACCCCACATATAACACAAAAATCATACAAGCTCGCATAACATGAGGCACAACATAGTGGGGAAACTTATATCCACAGATTGCACGAAGATGACGGCTGACCTTGATACTAATCACGACCGACAACTCAGACGACGCGTCGCGACACTACTCGGTCAGACAAAATCTGACAAGACAAGACAAGACAAGACCCGACAACACACAACTCAACCCGACAGCCTAGGTTTCCTCAACCTAAGCTCCAATACCATATTCTGTAACACCCCCAAACCACTCGGGTGTAACACCCCCGATATATTCGGGAATATTACAGCGCCGTAAATCCTTTACATAAGGATTTACAAGGCTGAAGAATTAAACAAGCATAAAAAGGTACTAACGAATGGAAATAACGAAATTTCAGTACATCTGACCGAATACAGAAATAGTACAATTGTTCGACAGAACTCAATAATACATCACCAAATTCAAATCCATCACAAATGACTTCGTACTCGAGTACTTATTGAAATAACGAATAAACAATGAGATAAATAAACCGGTCGGGACATCATTACGCACCCTCGTCGTCATACGGTTCGGTGGTTGTTTCCCGCTCTCACGGATCCGAACACAACAAAATGTTCACCCCGAAGGGGTTAGCACAACGATGCTAGTACAAGTACCACAACATATTATTCATATCTCACGAAGAATAATAATAACGTAAGCGACAAAATACCAACGAGTCTTCTCCTACGAAACTCAAACATAACATACACAATGATAATCACAACATGATATCAATACATACACATGGTAATTCCATCGATCCAGCGTTCACCGCCTAGAACCCACGATGATCTGTCGGACCAACCCGTGGTGGAAAACCCGTCCGATGATCCGGTATGACGCTAGCATAGATCCCCCGATGATCCCGTCGGACCAACACGAGGTGGACATACAATAACGACATACATGCACGACAATATGTATAACAACAATACATAAAACAATTAAGGTACTTGCCTCGATTTGAAGATAATAATAACACTTCCACGAAAATGACCACTCGAAGATCGTCCTCCTCAATCAATCACGTAACGAGACCAAACCTTAACAAAAGAAATGATATAGGATTTATATCACGTCGTATGAATGTTTAACAATTCGATTCATGGTCAAAAGTTCATAAAATGCAATCTGCCCGAACTGCTTAGCGCACGCTAAATACTCTGTGTAGCGTGCGTTAAGTCTGCCCAATAGCACACGCAAACAACAAAGCCTAGCGCACGCTAATGATGCATGGTCAGTACTTCACTGGCCAGCCAACTGACTCATCTGATGGTCTAGCGTACGTTACGTACCAAACGTAGCGCACGCTAACTAGTGCTCGATAGCGCACGGTAAACTGCATAGCATAGCGTGCGCTATCTCTGCATGGCAGTTTACTGCTGAGCAGTAAACTGTTCTTGCCATGATCGAAACAATGAAACCTTACGTGATAATTCATGTTACTTCCATGAATACCAAGTTCATACTCTTATGAATGATTTTACGGATAGACAACTTCGGATTCAAGGATAAGCATACCAATATAAAACCATATTCCATTCCGACTTCAAATCTTCATACGACAATTCGAAAAGCTTAACGGTTGATATCAACACCTCTATATCAGTCCATATTATCATACTGAAGTTGATAAACGTCCTATATATACTAGATAAATCCTTCCATGATCAAACCTTTAGATTTATCTAACAATAAGGATGTTAACGTCTAGTCCAAGATTACTATGAAATCATCTATTAGATTCGGTTTACCAATGATAGAAGCTCTTCTTCACATATTCAGTGTACTAAGATTCGAATCATGACGATTATAATCAAGGTATTCAAGGCTTATTCATCTCATTATCCAAACATGATATACTTGGATAATTCATCTATAAAAATCCATATCTTGTTAACATGATCATCCAAATCGTTAGAATCCAACTCTAAGTCTGGAGATAGATTGAACATACCTTAAAATGACGAAAATCACTGAACCGTAAGGTAGAATCCCACTCCGGTCGGTTGTATGCCACTCCAAGGTGCTATTCCACTTCCATGAACATTCCCAAGTGATAACCAATGTATAACACCAACAATATGTGTTCTAAGTGTATAGAAGTATCACTACAGCTCTTTGAACTCTCAAGGATAAAGAAAGGGCGAAAGAAATGAAAGCCAAAACGGTTGATGTCCCATTTATAATATTCTGCATTATTGACAAATTAGCGCACGCTACTAAGCATCCCTTAGCGTGCGCTAATAATGGTTGACTTCAGAATTTGTCCTGGTGCGTCAGCGGGAATCTTATCCGGACCCATGTCCTGGCTGGCGCATGTGTTAGCCGTCCCGCTCAATAATTGAGTTCTTAGCGCACGCAACTCCTATCTTCATAGCGTGCGCTAATAATGGCCCGATAGCGCGCGTTAAGATACATTCTTAGCGTGCGCTATCACGAGGTTGCTTGTACAATTTTGCAAGTTTCTATACTTATGCATAATGATATCAATGCACGAAATATCATACTCCAATAATCAAAATCACCAATCCGAAATAATACATGGTTTGAATACAGATGAAATACACTGTAATAAATCCGGATATTACATACTCTCCTACTAAAAAGGAGTTTCGTCCCGAAACTCAAGACGAAAATAACTTGGGATATCTAGACTTCATATCGGCTTCCGTTTCCCAGGTGGCTTCTTCCGTTCCATGACGTGACCACTGAACTTTGACCAAAACGATTGACTTGTTCTTCAGTTGCTTAACTCGACTGTCGAGTATCTTGACTGGTCTTTCTTCAAACGTCCCATCCTGCTCGACTTCGATCTCGCCGAAATCAATGATATGACTGGGATCTGGTATATATCTCCGTAACTGGGATACGTGGAACACGTTATGAACATGGCACAATGACGGCGGCAATGCTAATCTGTATGCCAACTCCCCAACTCTCTCGAGGATCTCAAATGGTCCGATATATCTCGGACTCAGCTTTCCTTTCCTTCCGAAACGAAAGATTCCCCAAGTAGGAGAAACCTTCAAAAGTACATGGTCTCTAGTATTGAACTCCAATGGGCGACGACGTACATCCGCATATGATTTACGCGACTGCAGGCGGTGTGACCTTTCACGAATCAAGGCTATCTTCTCTCGAGTCTGTACTATCAGTGCAGTTCTGCTCGATCAAGTCTGACGAATCGTCCCAGCATAGGGGCGACCTGCACCTCCTCCCGTATAATGCCTCAAACGGTGCCATCTTAATGGAAGCATGCCAACTATTGTTGTAGGTAAATTCAATCAACGGTAGATGAACTTCCCAATCGTTTGACCAATCTAAGGCACAGGCCCTTAGCATGTCTTCCACCGTTTGTATAGTTCTCTCAGATTGCCCGTCAGTCTGCGGGTGATAAGTCAGATCAAGTTCAATTCGGTCCCCAAGGCCTTATGAACTGCTTTCCAAAAGTGAGACACAAAACGGCCGTCTCGATCAGATACAATGGTCTTCGGCGTACCATGCAATCGAACTATCTCCGAAATAAATACTCGTGCCAACCTCTCTGGTCCCCACGTATCCTTAATGCCTAGAAAATGAGCCGATTTGGTTAAATGATCAACTATCACCCAAATCATGTTCATTCCTGTCCTGGTTTTCGGCATATTAGTGATAAAGTCCATCGATATGTCCTCCCACTTCCATTCAGGAATCGGGAGCGGCTTCAACATTCCAAAGAGCCGTTGATGCTCGATCTTAACTCGCCGACAAGTCAAGCATTTCGAAACATAGTCCGCTACGTCTTTCTTCATGTTGCCCCACCAGAAATTCTGCTTCAAGTCCTTATACATTTTACTGGTACCCGGGTGGATAGAATAGGGCGAACTATGAGCTTCCTTCATAATTGTCTATTTCAGAACATCAACATCGGGAACGCAGAGTCGGTTCTGAAATCTCAATACTCCATCGTCATGAATTATGAATCCGGGGGCCTTTCCTTTGATCACTTCATCATGTAACCAAATCATCAGAGGATCATCTACCTGTCTAGATTTGATTTCTTCGGTCAAAGATGAAGTTATCTCCATTACGCACAGTTGTCCTTGGACTCTTTGTAACCATACCTAAATTCCTTCACGAATCATCTCTCGCTGAAGGCTAAGTTGGGAGGTCAGCGTCTCCAGCATCTGAATAGAGACAGGCTTGCGGCTAAGTGCATCGTCCACTACATTCGCTTTGCTTGGATGATATAAAATCTCCAAGTCATAGTCCTTAATCAGTTCCAACCATCTTCTTTGCCGCATATTCAACTCTTTCTGACTAAATATGTACTTGAGACTCTTATGATCCGTAAAGATCTGACAGTGAGTCCCGTACAGATAATGCCTCCAGATCTTCAAGGCAAAAACCACTGCTGCTAGCTCCAAATCATGTGTCGGGTAATTCACTTCATAAGGTTTCAGTTGTCGCGACGCATAAGCGATCACCTTATCATTCTGCATCAATACGCACCCAAGTCCTTGGTTCGAAGCATCACTGTAAACTATGAATCCTTGGTTCCTCGTAAGTGATAGAATCGGTGCCGTCGTCAATCTCTTCTTCAATTCATCAAAGCTAATCTGACATAATTCATTCCACTCAAACTTTTGAGTTTTCTGCAGGAGTCAAGTAAGTGGGCGGGAGATTTTAGAAAACCCTTCCACGAATCGACGATAGTATCCAGCAAGCCCCAAGAAGCTTCGGACCTCTTTCACGTTCTTTGGAGGCTTCCAATCCAATATTGCTTCGATCTTCTGAGGATCTACTCGGACTCCTTTAGCTGACACCACATGGCCGAGGAACATAACTTCCTTTAGCCAGAATTCACACTTAGAAAGTTTGGCGTACAATTGCTCGTTTCTCAAAAGTTCCAATACAATCCGCAAATGTTGCGCATGTTCTTCCGGACTCTTAGAATACACCAGAATGTCATCAATAAACACGACCACAAATTTATCCAAAAATTCAATGAACACACGGTTCATCAATTGCATAAATACAGCAGGTGTGTTAGTGAGACCAAACGGCATCACTACAAACTCATAATGCCCGTAGCGAGTTCTGAACGCTGATTTCGGAACGTCAGATTCCTTAATCCTTAGCTGATGATATCCTGATCTTAGATCGATTTTAGAAAATACCGTTGCCCCTTGTAACTGGTCAAACAAATCATCAATCCGTGGCAACGGATACTTGTTCTTAATCGTCATCTTGTTCAGCTCTCGATAGTCAATACACAGTCGGAGCGATCCATCCTTCTTTCGGACAAAAGAATCGGCGCTCCTGTGGTGAAACGCTTGGCTGAATATAGCCCTTATCCAGTAACTCCTCTAGCTGCTTCTTCAGTTCGTACATCTCAGTAGGTTCCATACGATACGGCGCCTTGGAAATCGGTGTAGCTCCGGGTTCCAGCTCAATAGTAAATTCCACATCCCTTCGTGGAGGTAGTCCAGGTAATTCGTCAGGAAATACATCTGGAAATTCGTTCACAACAGGAATGGATGAAAGTTCCACAATTTCGTCTTCTTTCTTCATTGCGTAACACCAGCATCGATGACACTGTTTCAACAATTTGACACTTTCATCGCCTTGATCAATTTTCCCGAGCTTCCGGTTTCCATCCTCAAATAGAATTTGGAACCATCGTCGCCGATCAGCGAGATATTCCTCCTTCGGTAGTTTACAATTGCTCCATACCGATTAAGCCAATCGTCTCCGAGTATCAGTCATCTCCTTGCATTTCTATCACGATCGATTTGAGAGCCACTCGCCTCCAAATGATACAGGGAAATTTCTAGTTTCTAAATTTCCGACAATCCTCTCTCCACTCGGTAAACCAACAACATAAGGTTCACAAGTATGAAAACCGGAAATATTCAAACGATTTACACAAGACAAAGATATGAAAGAATGTGTAGCTCTGTATCGAATAAAACGCTAATCGGCCGGGAAAGGATCTCGACAAGACTGATGCGACAAAGAAGATCTTGATCGTCTGTCCTCCTCATCTCATGCACGTGGGAGCAGATCCGGCACTCGATGTCCCCTTCGGTCCCATTGTCCTCTCGCCTCGCCCGCGGCCAAAATTCTCGAGGCATCGAACACTTTGCTGCGTCGTGGAATACTGGCCTCCTTCTCGGATCGGGCCGTGGTGTACGGGCTCAAAGACTTTGCGCCTCTTCACAAAACACCGCCCGATGTCCTCTCATCCACAATCAAAACAAATCACGGCAGAAGGGGGCAATTCCGTTGATAGTGCCGTGCCGGGCGCAGCTTAAAGCATTACCTGTAACATCGGTAATAGTTGATGTCGCCCAAGTTCTTTCCGCTCCTAGCCGGGTGCGGAGGTTTCTTGAAAGAGTGAAAGGATGACTGGGCCTTACGGGCCCACTGTTCTTGTGCTCGTAAAAGTACCAGAGACTTTCTGTTTCTTAGTTTCCGCAAATTTCTCCATGGCCGCTTCCTTGATCTCATATGCCAACGCCTTATCCCGTATTGGCGGAGTGTGGTACATTCGAATCCGGACATGTACCTCGAACTTCGGTTTCATCCTCATATCGAAATGGATAATCATTTCGCATCTGCTCACCGGATGTCGAACAAATGCCACTTCTTGGTTAAACGTCTTGATCGCACAGGATACCGCACATCGGAAGGCCGAGCGAGAAAACTCCCGAACTTTGGCTTCCCTCACGGGACGAGGCAATCGAGCTTCCATCATCAATCTAAACTCTGTCCAATCGGCATCATGGTCTACCGGCCGGATGGCTTCCCACCATTCGGACGCTTCCCTATCAGAAAATATTGAGCGATAGAGGCTCTCCGGTCGTCTGGGCAGTTAATTCCGGCAAAGATTTTCTCCAGCTCCTTTAACCAATGATCCCAGGTGGGAGTCTCAGAAATACCGTCGAATTTGGGTGGTTGCATCTTCGCCACCTCTTGCAGCCACCGGTCACCTCGATTTCCCATATCTGGGATCCCTTGCTGTCTCTCTCCCTGCTGTAGTCCCACCGCCACTTGCATTCGGTCCACGACCTGGGCGAACTGAGTCATCTGGTTCACCACTTGACGAAGGATCTCTGGTACAGCAGGATCTGGTTCATTATTAATGGATTGTTGCGGCTCGCCTGAGCTATGACTGGCCTGGTTAGAAGGCGACGCTTCCCTTTCGGCATTTCTCTGTCCGCGTCCACGACCGCGACCACGTCCACGTCCGCCTCTCAACATACTGTAAGCATAAATACTCAATATACAGGAAACAACATCGTTCTAATATTCGAGTATAAAGAGATACAATATGCAAAGAACGAGATAGAGTTTAGGAACTTACAACCACTGTTCGCATGAAGACGTAGGCAGTGCAGTGATGTCATTCACGGCCGGTTACCCCAAAAGACATAAATGACCCCTATTTTAACCCAACGGCCAAGATATCCATAATCTTAGCTCTGATACCATATTCTGTAACACTCCCGATATATTCGGGAATATTACAGCGCCGTAAATCCTTTACATAAGGATTTACAAGGCTGAAGTATTAAACAAGCATAAAAAGGTACTAACGAATGGAAATAACGAAATTTCAGTACATCTGACCGAATACAGAAATAGTACAATTGTTCGAGTAACTCAATAATACATCACCAAATTCAAATCCATCACAAATGACTTCGTACTCGAGTACTTATTGAAATAACGAATAAACAATGATAAATAAACCCGGTCGGGACATCACTCGCACCCTCGTCGTCATACGGTTCAGGTGGTTGTTTCCCGCTCTCCCGGATCCCGAACACAACAAAATGTTCACCCCGAAGGGGTTAGCACAACGATGCTAGTACAAGTACCACAACATATTATTCATATCTCACGAAGAATAATAATAATGTAAACGACAAAATACCAACGAGTCTTCTCCTACGAAACTCAAACATAACATACACAATCGATAATCACAACATGATATCAATACATACACATGGTAATTCCATCGATCCAGCGTTCATCGCTAGAACCCACGATGATCCCGCTGACCAACCCGTGGTGGAAAACCCGTCCGATGATCCGGTACGCTAGCATAGATCCCCGATGATCCGTCGGACCAACACGAGGTGGACATACAATAACGACATACATGCACGACAATATGTATAACAACAATACCTAAAACAATTAAGGTACTTGCCTCGATTTGAAGATTATAATATCACTTCCACGAAAATGTCCACTCGAAGATAGTCCTCCTCAATCCATCACGGAACGAGACCAAACCTTAACAAAAGAAATGATATAGGATTTATCTCACGTCGTATGAATGTTTAACAATTCGATTCACGGTCAAAAGTTCATAAAATGCACCGCCTGACCGCTTAGCGCACGCTAAATACTCGTAGCGTGCATTAAGTTCGCCCAATAGCGCACGCAAACAACAAAGCCTAGCGACGCTAACGATGCATGGTCGATGCCGGCCGCCCAACCGACTCGTCGATGGTCTAGCGACGTTACGTACCAAACGTAGCGCCACGCTAACTAGTGCTCGATAGCGACGCGTTAAACCGCATAGCATAGCGTGCGCTATTCGCATGGCGATTCACCGAAAGCAAGATGTTCTTGCCATGATCGAAACAATAAAACCTTACGTGATAATTCATGTTACTTCCATGAATACCAAGTTCATACTCTTATGAATGATTTTACGGATAAAGACAACTTCGGATTCAAGGATAGGCATACCAATATAAAACCATATTCCATTCCGACTTCAAATTTTCATACGACAATTCGAAAAGCTTAACGGTTGATATCAACACCTCTATATCACCCATATTATCATCGAAGTTGATAAACGTCCTATATATACTAGATAAATCCTTCCATGATCAAACCTTTAGATTTATCTAACAATAAGGATGTTAACGTCTAGTCCAAGATTACTATGAAATCATCTATTAGATTCGGTTTACCAATGATAGAAGCTCTTCTTCACATATTCAGTGTACTAAGATTCGAATCATGACGATTATAATCAAGGTATTCAAGGCTTATTCATCTCATTATCCAAACATGATATACTTGGATAATTCATCTATAAAAATCCATATCTTGTTAACATGATCATCCAAATCGTTAGAATCCAACTCTAAGTCTGGAGATAGATTGAACATACCTTAAAATGACGAAAATCACTGAACCGTAAGGTAGAATCCCACTCCGGTCGGTTGTATGCCACTCCAAGGTGCTATTCCACTTCCATGAACATTCCCAAGTGATAACCAATGTATAACACCAACAATATGTGTTCTAAGTGTATAGAAGTATCACTACAGCTCTCTGAACTCTCAAGGATGAAGAAAGGGCGAAAGAAATGAAAGCCAAAACGGTTGATGTCCCATTTATAATATTCTGCATTATTGACAAATTAGCGCACGCTACTAAGCATCCCTTAGCGTGCGCTAATAATGGTTGACTTCAGAATTTGTCCTGGTGCGTCAGCGGGAATCTTATCCGGACCCATGTCCCGGCTGGCGCATGTGTTAGCCGTCCCGCTCAATAATTGAGTTCTTAGCGCACGCAACTCCTATCTTCATAGCGTGCGCTAATAATGGCCCGATAGCGCGCGTTAAGATACATTCTTAGCGTGCGCTATCACGAGGTTGCTTGTACAATTTTGCAAGTTTCTATACTTATGCATAATGATATCAATGCACGAAATATCATACTCCAATAATCAAAATCACCAATCCGAAATAATACATGGTTTTAATACAGATGAAATACACTGTAATAAATCCGGATATTACATCGGGAATATTACAGCGCCGCAGACCCTCTCCGTGAGGATCTACCAGGCTAAATACAAAAACAATACATCACATTACATGCCAACATAGCTACATAATGAACCATTAGACCGATTTGGTCTTATACCACCACACACACATCATTACATACAAGACTTTCCCTAAACTCATACCCACGCAGGGGCTGGAATACATTAACGCTCCCGTATGTCGGGAAAATAACATAGCAGAGAGATCACCAACAAGACTCTATCAAAATACTCTACGATTGGTTTTCATGTGATTAGTATTGTCGTCTTTTATCACCCTTCGTACCGATCCTGTGATTCGCTCCCCAGCAACCTGGAAGTACCTAGACGCAATACAGACATCCACCCCCCGAATACTCGGGGGTTAGCAAAACTCCACAGTTTTGCTAGTGCAAGTATAAAATACAAATACAAGCCATACACAACATACTCCAACAACATAATAATCGTGAACATACTTCCCGAGATAAATCATTGATCAAAACTGTTCAAATCATGAAAAGTGGAAATAAACCCAATATACATCTTACAAAACATTTAAAGATCTCGGGAGTTTTGAAAACATTTGGGATTTAAGAATTCTCAAATCTTTTGAAAACACTTGGGGATACGGTCCAAAATCATTTTTCCAAAATACAATTTCGATAACAAAACACGGGTCCACAACTCAAATCACAAAACACGGGGACAAAACACGGGGTCTAAGACCCAAATCACGAAACACGGGATCCAAGACCCAAATCAAGAAACATGGGGTTCAAGACCCAATCATCCATAACAACATATTCCCAAGGATTATTTGCGTCCCGTTCTAACAAGCCACGAACCTCAGATGCTCTCGCAGAACATACGCGAGTGAATAACCCAATGGGAAACCATACTAAATCACATGTCACCGTGATAACAAACACGTAAATATAACCATACATACGTTCATAGTTATCCAGGCTTCGCACTAACAAGCTACGAACCTCGGAGCCTCCACGAGACTTACCCGATTGGACAACCCATGACACGTCCATCACATGATCAATCCACAACCATAAGTTATCCCGGCATCGCGCTAATAAGCCACGAACCTCGGAGTCCCCGCAAGACATACCCGGATTGGATAACCTCACAAGTTATCCCGGCATCGGGCTAGCAAGCCACGAACATCGGAGTCCCTGCAAGACATACCGGATTAGATAACCCCACTGTCACGCCCGACCCATACTAGCAAGTATGGATCCCGGATATTCAACAATCTTACCCGGAGGCACATCACTTACAACAATCACGTACAACGACAATCCAATACCAATACCAAACAAAACTAAGCACCACAACCTCCTTACAAAGGAGTTAACTAATATCACATAATGTCACATATTCACCAAAAAAGTACACATATCAATACGCAATCCTTGGCAAATGATTACAGTCTACTATATTTACTAAGTGTGATTATAACATCTTTCAACATACGAAACTAACACATATTCCGAAAACACATTTATTCACGAAGCATATGAGTTATCTTTTGAAAGACAATATTTATCGAGAACATACCGATCCTTTTTAATGTTCATTAAACATTCGGATGGCACATAAAATCATTCACCAACAATTACACCTACGAAACATGAAACGTATGGACAAGATACTTGCCTCGATACCACGAGCAACGGAACAATGAACGGACACGGTCGGATAGCCCTCGAACTTCCAAGAACGACCAAGAACTCGACAACCTCACGAACACTACGAAAATAACATCACCACGAATAAATAACACTAATCGGAATCCATATCAACTCGAAAAACAATAAGACTCCGAGGTTTCTTCGAGGAAATCGGGAATCAAGTCCCGGGTGATAAAAATCGATAAATGAGTTACAAAATCCGGAGATCATGACCAATACAATGAGAACACCATGAACAATTCATCATTCTCGGACAAAATCAACGAATCATGAAGAAACCTCCCCCCCCCCCTCCCTCCCCAAAAAAAAATACACAACTAGGGTTCTACGGAAGAAATACCTCGATCCGGCGAAGAACAAGGATTAGATGTTGATCTAATCGACAAAGGCCTTCCAAAAAGCCTTGGAAATGAGTAGAATCGGCCAAGAACGTCACTCCCGTCGCACCCATCCGTGAGCCGCCACCAGAAGAAGAAAATTGCAAGAAATGAGGTCTGGCCCGTCGCCGGGCCTATATATGCCGATAGAGTTACGGTCGTAACCGGCAGCTCATTACGGCCATAACCTGGTCAATGCATGTAGCGTACGTACTGGCCAAAGCCTTGCGTACGTAACGATCGCACCTTACGGCCGTAATCGGCATAGCCTTACGGCCGTAACCGAGCTCCCCGGGCCACTGTCCGAAATCTGCAGAATCATTACGGTCGTAACCGGCCAGTGCTTAGCGGCCGTAATGAAACCTTACAGCCGTAACCTGGTGAACCTTACGGCCGTAATCGAGTGTCCCCAGGCCAAAGTGTGTGGGAGTCTTACGGCCGTAATCGACCAGGCCTTACGGTCGTAACTCGACCCAGCCAACACCCGACCATCCAGCTCGATACTCGATGATGTCTCGATCACGCGAACGCACCGACTATGATCCAAAACAATAACGATACGAAACTCAACGTACCACAGTACAAGCATGCGATTCCAAAGACGCGGACGACAACAGTCCGTCTGACCGAAGAAATTCAATGAAACCGGGATGAAGATCTCGGGTATTACACAAATAATATAAATGAAAATCTATGACATAAATGCGGAGGCAAGAATTAGATTCTCTCTTCGTAAGATAAAATTTCTCCACACTTGTGCACACGGTCTATAGCAAATGTCCCCAAGATACAGCAACAAACTTTGAATACGAAATGCTGCATCGCAGGTCGTAGTTCCAGTCGAACAATATAGATACTCGGAACTGAGTATAACTCCTAGACTTGGACTAGGATGATGTATGAACCTGAATATACTAGTATGAGTGTAATGCTCGAAAACGAGTCGGAAAATTAGTGAGTGAATTCATGAATTTTTAATCATAAACCATTGGGACCTATTTATAGTCATAGGTAACTTTTCGCGGAGTGGTGTGACCTTCAATCCCAAGTTTAATCATGAACCAATGTGCCTGTTCATGAACAAGTGTGATCCTTCATCCACCATTAATCATGAACCATTATAACTGTTCATGAAAATGTATAATCCTTTATGCATAAATAACCACCACTTATGAACCATTGCGACTATTCGCGAATGGGTGCAACCTAGTAACCATAAAATATTATATATATTTCAAGTAGAAATCTTTGTAATTAATTGATCATTCATCCAAATTTGGATATGAATAAATAAATACATAAAATTCATCTACTCAAAATATAGATTTAAAATCTACAATCTAATCTCATTATCACCAAATGGAACACCATATTGAATTATGGTTTTACTAAGATTTTTCATATCAAAATTTCCAACAGAAACCACAGCATGAAGTAGACATGCGGAGTAGGGATGTATTTCCAACCGAACGAACCGAACGGTGATTTTAACGAATGTTCGTTCGTTAAGGATTCGGTTCGTGTTCGATAAAATTGCAAACCACTTATTCGTGTTCGGTTCGTTAAAATTTCACATATTTCGTGTTCGTTCATTAGCGTTCGATTGTTCGGTTCGTTTTGATCGTCCGTTTGTTCGTTTGGGTTTCAAAATATAAAAAAAAACTAAAATAAAGGCAATAATAATTCAAAAAATAAAAATAAAAAATAGATTTAGAAATTAAGGTTTTGGAATGGTAGGTTATTAGTTATTATAAAATTATTAATTATATTTATTAATTATTGAAAATTATTAATTGTTTGAGGAGAAAAGTAAAGACAGCAAATCAATTGTATTGATAACAATGAATAGAGGGGCCTTTATATAGGCATTACAAAGAGAGTCTTTCCATACATAGGATTCCTAGTTAAGGTAAGACATCTAACAGGATCCTACTACTTATGGAAGAGTCTAGAACCTTCCATAACTCTTATCCCCCTACAACTAGTATTAGGTAAGACACCAATACGGGAAGGATTTCCCGGAACACTCCCCCTGTGTCGAACGCTAATACTAACATGGTGCATAAGGTGTTGCCTCGGTAAAAAACCTTTCCAAGTCAAATAAAACCCCGTGGGAAAAACAAAGACTTTGGTGAGGAAAAAGAGCGCAACGCACCAACTACAAATGTCAGAATCATGTGAAGTATACTCCCCCTGAGGTATACATGACAGCTCATTTCGTCGAGCTATCATTAGTTGAGCTTGGATAATCGACACATGCCGATGCTTCTCACATGTTTCTCAAATGTAGATTTCGGCAGAGACTTAGTGAACAAGTCTGCGATATTCTCATCGGAACTCACTTGTTTCACTTCGATATTCAGCAATTTCTGCTGCTGCTGATTATAAAAGAACTTCGGCGCAATATGCTTGGTATTATCACCCTTTATGAAACCTAACTTCATCTGCTCAATGCATGCCGCATTGTCCTCAAAGATGCAAGTAGGGGTAGCTGTAGTGGGATCTAATCCACACGTTCCTCGTATATGGTCTATGACTGACCGAAGCCAAATGCACTCCCTTATGGATTCGTGCAATGCAATTATCTCTGCATGGTTCGAGGAAGTAGCAACCAGGGTCTGCTTGGTAGATCGCCAAGATATTGCCGTATTCCCAATGGTGAACACATAACCAGTTTGGGAACGTCCTTTATGCGGGTCAGAGAGATAACCGGCATCAGCAAATCCAACTAACATGTCATTAGGATTCTCTGCATAAGGGGTAAGCTTGCTCGCATTAGCACTTCTGGTAGTCAATCTACCATGCTTAGCTGCAATATCAGAGGAAGATCGACGGTCGGTATGCATCGTCTTAACCTCAACAATTCCTTTCGGAATATCACTCTCTCTTGCGTAGGGAAAGAACAATCCAAGGTCACTGGAGCCTTTCAAGTATCGAAAGATGTGTTTTACTCCATTCCAATGCCTTATCGTGGGAGCGGAGCTAAATCTCGCTAACAGATTCACAGAGAATGCGATGTCTGGACGAGTACATTGAGCCAGATACAACAACGAACCGATTGCACTAAGGTACGGTGTTTCTGCTCCAAGGACCTCTTCATCCTCCTCTTTGGGATGAAACGGATCCTTGTTCATTTCCAGACTTCGACCAATCATGGGGGTAGCAAGAGGATGTGCCTTGTCCATGCTAAATCGCCTGAGCATTTTGTGGACATAGGCAGACTGATGAATGAGTATGCCATCATCTCGATGTTCTAGCTCTAAGCCCAAGCAGAATCGAGTCCTCCCCAGATCTTTCATCTCGAATTCGGATTTAAGGTAGCAGGCCGTTTCATTGACCTCATCTATGGTACCGATAACACTCATGTCATCTACATAGACGGCTACAATCACGAATCCTGCATCCGTTCTTTTTATGAAAATGCATGGACAGATGTCACTGTTCTCATATCCCTTCCCAATCAAGTATTCACTTAGGCGGTTGTACCACATCCTTCCGGATTGTTTCAACCTATACAGTGAACGACGCAATTTCACAGCGTAAGCGCTCCATGGTTTAGAGCTACTTGACTTGGGCCATGAAATCCCTTCGGGGACTTTCATATAGATATCCATATCTAGATCCCCATAAAGATACGCTATAACCACATCCATAAGCTGCATGTTCAGTTTTTCGGACACAACCAAACTGACTAAGTAGCGGAAAGTGATGATGTCCATAACGGGAGAATACGTCTCCTCGTAGTCAATGCCAGGGCGCTTCGAGAAGCCTTGGGCAACTAGTCTCGCTTTGTAACGCATGACCTCATCCTTATCATTGCGTTTACGAACAAAGACCCACTTATGTCCAACTGGTTTAACGCCCACGGGTATTGGCTCGATATGGCCAAATACCTCACGTTTAGCCATTGAGTCTAGTTCAGCCTGCATTGCATCTTTCCATTTCGGCCAATCGGCTCGTTGTTGACACTCAGCAACCGAGCGCGGCTCAGCGTCGTCGTCTTCAATAATTTCTTGAGCGACGGAGTAGGCAAAAGAGTCATCGACTAGCGTGGACGACCTGTCCAATAGTACGTATTCACTCGTACATTGCATCGAGATTTCTTTATTTTCTGACATCGACAAAGTTTCCGACACGTCCATCGACTGTTCCATTGTTGATTCGAGGACATATCCATAGTCAGAGATAATCTCGTGTGACGGAGTCACTGTGTCGATGACGAGAGGATTTTGTGCCTCCGTTCCTCTTCTCTTTCTAGGTTCGGTATCCTTTCTATCTACTGGCCTCCCCCTCTTTCGAGCAGGGATAAGAGCAGCCGAAGCAGCCGTCCCACCACTAAGGTTGACGCCGGGGGCATCATTCCTTTGGGCGGCTGAACCTTGCCCTATAACTGGGACTTCTAACCTTAGAGGAACATTCGCAGCGGGAATGGTAGATCTTGTCACTTTCGCAGTATCAGTAAAGTTGTCGGGCATCGAATCCGCAACTTTCTGAAGACTGAGAATACGTTGCACTTCTAGCTCGGATTGAGTTGTGCGGGGATCTTGATGAGGCAAGGAAGGAGCACACCAGACAATTTCCTGGCGTTCAACTGGAATCGGTCGATTCCTCTCTCCCCCTAACGATGGGAAGTTTGTCTCATCAAAGTGACAATCTGCAAATCTTGCAGTAAACAGATCTCATGTCAAAGGTTCCAAATAGCGGATAATTTTAGGCGATTCATAGCCAACATATATACCTAATCGTCTTTGCGGACCCATTTTAGTACGCTGTGGAGGCGTAATTGGCACATAGACTGCACAACCAAAAATGCGTAAGTGTGAAATATCAGGCTTATATCCAGTTACCAACTGGTACGCACTAAACGGTTGATTGGCAGTGGGTCGAAAGCGTAAGTATAGCCGCATGCAAAATTGCATAACCCCAGGCAGAAATCGGCAAGTTGGTGCACAATACCAATGCTCGGGCGATAAGCTGTAACCGCTTAATCATAGCCTCGGCAAGGCCATTCTGCGAATGAACATGGGGGACGGGATGTTCAACTTCAATCCCTATCGACATGCAATAGTCGTCAAAAGACTTTGACGTAAACTCTCCAGCATTGTCCAATCTTAATGACGAGATTGGGAAGTCGGGGTGGTTAGCCCGTAACTTGATGATTTGTGTTAGGAGTTTAGCAAATGCAGCATTTCTTGTGGATAGCAGAGCGACATGTGACCATCGCGTCGATGCATCAACCAGAACCATAAAATATCTGAATGGTCCGCACTCTGGCTGAATAGGTCCACATATGTCCCCTTGAATTCTTTGTAATGTGTTGAGTCTTTAGCAAAGGACGGAGAGGGTATCAACTTTGCTAGTGAACAGGCTTTGCAAAACGATTTATGGGCATTAGAAATTGCCACGGAAGCCTCGGGATTTACGAGAGATGCACCGTCAACCTTAACAGGGCGTGCGGTCTTTAATCCCGGTGATACGGTATCAAGCTCACTCACATCAATGCCGATATCGAGTGGTGCTTACAATCGTTTTCTGGACTTGAAAAATGGATGACCATGTGAGTTTTTCAAAATGCGAATCATCATGTCGCGTCCAGGGTGACCGAGTCGGTCGCCATAGTTGGTATGCTTCGGAATCACACAGTTCGTGACTCACATCATAGGATTCAATAACCCTTATTGTAGTCTGGTATAAACCACTACTTAGACTCATTAGTTTCTCGAGAACGCGGCATCTTCCGCATTCTGCCAGAGTAACACACAAAAATTCTGTCCCATTCTCACAATGTGTATCAAGGTGATAACTGTTGGCACGGATGTCCTTAAAACTTAGCAAGGTTCGGTTTGCTCTTGGGGCATAGAGAGCATTTGTGACATTAATATGCGTACCATTAGGTAGCAAGAAATGAGCAGGTCCCCTCCCTTGAATTACTTGGGAGGAACCAATCATTGTTGTCACTGAGGATATATATGGCACAATATCCTTGAATAATTGCCTATTCCGAAGAATAGTGTGGGTTGTTCCACTATCAGCAAGGCACTCAATTTCGCCACGAGACATCTACAATAAGACATGAAACGCGATTAGTCTTGTGATAAAAGACATAGCAAAAACTCATTAACTTCGAGTTTGGGGAAATTCGACCAAGTTGGTTAGGAGCAAAGTTAGCACAATCGCTGGAAATAATTTCCGTGTAGCTTGACCTTTGTTCACTAAAACAGCAATAACTTCTTCGTTAAGAAGGCTATGGACGAACAGTCAGTTGTTCTGGAAACTAGACTTCCGTATATTTCTGTCCATAGGTCGTGCACTTTCTGGATCATTAAACTCAGATCTCAGTGCTCGTTTCAAGTTGCTATTTTGGTATTTCCCTATTGTTGAGTGATAGAGCAAGGTTGAAGCCTTTTTCAAAGGCATTATTGTTGATACAATACTATGGAGATATGGCCATAGGAGCATTTAAATACTTCAAAACGCATCATGGTGTTCGATTTATATCTCGACTAATGATCCTTTCGGTAACTCCAACTTGGTAGACTTGCAGAGAAAGTAGGAATGTCGGTACAGCTAAGGCTGTTTAAAAACCACTGATTCCGTTTAAACTCTCAAAGCATAAACAAATACCAAGGAGGATGCGCCTAGTCTTGATCAAAAGTTTTGATGAAATCCACCAATGTATCAAATTTAACCAAGCAATTCATTTACTGAGTAATTGTTTTGTGATAAACCAAATATGCTTTCGAAGGGAAAAATAAAATTCATCTTTGCACAATCACAGTAATTAAAAGAATTTTATTCATCATGGCCAACTTTATTACATTCATGAAAATCCAAAGTAGTTCTCGAAAACTAGAAACAAGACAAAACATAACCAAAGCGTAAAACTAGTCAAAGTCGGCAACATCCATATGTTGGTCTTTGTCCGCAATGGTGAGAGGAGGGATCTCAGTCTGGATCTCAGTATGTTTCACCTCCATATTCTCATTATCTTCTTCCATGTAATTCAACTCTTGAGTCAAATATTGTTTATAGTGCTTGTAGTAAGCTTGGATGTTCTTTGGCGCTTTGCAATTGCGGTAAGTATGCTTCTTCGATCCGCAAGTATAGCAATTCCGGCCTTCCTTTGGAGTGGTTTCATTCCCGGTGGCAGGAGGCGGTCCACGTGGTTGGGTTCCACTGGGTCCCGTGGCCGAGCCACCTTGGCTCTTCCACATATTGGAACGACGACCTCGTCTTTTCCCTCGCTTGCTCGAGTCATGCACCCGTGGTGCTTGCAAAAACTGAGTAGCGTTGCCTTTTCTATTTTGTCGTGGTGCTTTCCTGTGGGTAGCCTGATTCACTTCCGGAATCGGCTTCGTACCAGCTGGGCGCGCATTGCTATTGAGAATAATCTCATGGAGCCTTTCTTTTTTCGTGAGGTGGGAGATAAGGTCACTAAAGTTCTTAATTCTCCCTTCCTCAGAGGCAACGCGTAGCTGATGAGCAATCACACTTGCTCCCACGGGAAACGTGTTAAGAGTCTTCTCGATCAAATCTTGATCAGACTTCTTGACACCACAAAAACCAAGATCAGCGCGAAGATCGAGGATAGCTTGATTATAGGCTTCCACATTCGCATAATCCAAAAATCGGATTTGCTCCCACTGAAGTTGCAATTCGGGGAAGCGCTGATCATGCACATTATTAAATTGTTGTTCGAGTGTATCCCATAGTTCTTTGGGGGTTTGCAAATTCATATAACACTTTTTCAACAACGGATGTATATGTCTACGCAAGTACATCAGTGCATTAGCCTTGGTTTCCTCGCTCGGTTCTTGAGCGGTAGGCTCGTTAGAGGGAAAGATGGTGGTGGTAAATCTCTTACCGACGAACGCCAAGCGAACGTCTGAGACCCACCTATGGTACTCCTTACCAAAGATGGTCAAGGATGTCGAACTCCGGATGAACATTGGAGCTTTGTGCCATCTACAAGATATAAACAAGAGGAAGTTAGTCTTGTTGGATTTTCAGTGACAATGTAAACGGTCACAATCGATGCTTTTAAAAGCGTGTAACATAACCGTTACTCGATTTACTTCCCTTAATTGTTGTATAGTAAAGTCGACAAAAAACGGCGATATCAGATCGCACCCAGATACGTGGTGTATGCAACAACCACAAGTATCGACTTTTCAACAATTCCGTGACTCCCCCAGGACCGTCACACAGTTTTCTTCGACACGCAGAGATACCGACTTCTCTCGCGGTCTCATCTACCGCAAAGTAGCGTGGGAGATAAAGAACCCAAAACCCGTGTCCCCAAAAGAAAAAATTCCCAAAAGGAGAGAATTGAAATAGGGACAAGTCAGATAATTACCTCGATTATAAAATTAGGCACATGCTGAATTTGTGGTGTGCTTCGATCTACCGGTTGGTACACGATGCGACGACGTGAAACCGGAGGCGCAATTTTGGCGGCTTCCGAAGATAAGTTGATGTTCGGGTTTTGGTCCGAGAGTCAGAACCGGGTCGGACTTGGCCGGATCGAGCCGGCGGCGAGGCGGCGTTCCGGGCGTCACAGCGCTCTGGCGCGGCCAGGGCTGGCGGCATGGCGGCGGCGGCGGCAAGGCGGAGCGTCGGGTGGCTGGTGGCGTGGCGGCGATGGCCAAGTGGCGGTGGCACTGGCGGCGAGGCTGGCCAAGGCGTCAAGGGTGGCGGCGGTAGAGGCCAGCGGCGACGGCATTGGGCGGTGGAGGCAAGGCGTCGGAGGCTAGCGGCGTCTGGCGGTCCGGTGGTGGCTGGCGGCGTGGTGGCGGTTACGGCGCGGTGTCGGCGACGGAGGCTGACGGCGGCGGTGCTCGGCGGCAGGGCTTGGCCGATTTTTTTTTTCTTTCGTTCGAGCTACGTGCTGATAACGTGTTTGAGGAGAAAAATAAAGACAGCAAATCAATTGTATTGATAACAATGAATAGAGAGGCCTTTATATAGGTATTACAAAGAGAGTCTTTCCATACATAGGATTCCTAATTAAGGTAAGACATCTAACAGGATCCTACTACTTATGGAAGAGTCTAGAACATTCCATAACTCTTATCCCCCTACAACTAGTATTAGGTAAGACACCAATATGGGAATGATTTCCCGGAACATTAATAAATATATAAAAAATCATTTGTTCGCGAACTAACGAATATATATGATTTTATTCATGTTCAGTTCGTGTATGTACCGAATATGTTCGCAAACTGTTCGAATTTGACCAAATCAAATACGAACAGAACATCAACCGAACATTTTCTCGAAATTTTCACGAATGTTCGGTTCGAAATACAGCCCTAGTGCGGAGGAAGCAAGGACGTAGATGTAGAGAAGTACGGGGTGCACAATCAAGGGAGAGATGGAGAATAGGAAACGCCGAAAGCGTGCAATGACAAACCAAAGGGGGGCAAGGCTCTAGCTCTTTTATAGTGGGAAGTAATTCTTTTCCAAATTTGCCTTCTCTTTGAAAAGACTGTAAACTCCATTTCGGTCTTCCAGCAGAGAGAGAGAGAGAGAGAGAGGGAGAGAGAGAGAGAGAGAGAGAGAGAGAGATGGTGAGATCGACGACAACGACGACGAAGGATGCCCAAGCCCTGTTTTATTCTCTTCGTGCCGCCTACGTGGCCACCCCAACGAATCTCAAGGTCACAGAGTTGCTATATGTACAGAATTTGTGTATGCTGCCTGTATTTTGGGAACTGGATTTATGATTTTTTTTTCTTTAATTGCAGATCATCGATCTCTACATTGTCTTTGCAGTATTCACTGCTATGATTCAGGTTTTGTATATATAGTGCTGCGATCTTCGTTGATTATTTGATTTAGTTTATGATCGTTGATTAATCTTGATTTGCTTTCAAAAGTTGTTGCTTGATTGATTTGTATTGGAGTGATACCGCCTTGATTTTCTTGTGCCGTAAGGTGTAATGACGAAATTTGAGAGTCGTTCTTTTTGAAGAATTTAGGGTTTCCCTGAGTCGGATGATGATAGGTTGTATTACTATGATAACGGACTGGAGTTTATTTTTTCGAATTTCTGTTTGGATTTGCATTCTCTTGCATAAGATCTATTTGGTTTTCCGTGTCGAGTGGGGATCTGGGATTTGAGTTGGGTAGTTTAGATGTGGGGGACTGGTAGTCTGGGAGTCCTTCAGTCCCTGGAAAGATACACGGTTTAGAATTGTTTGGAAAACTTGGTGGGACCTGCATAATTGGATGAGTTCTAGCGAACACCACCACTTTTTCCAGGCATCATTGGATCCATTTCATACTTGATTGAATATATATAGAGCACTGGCTCTTCGCATAATAGTTGTATTTTCAATGCTTCTCAATGTTGCATTCTGTGTTTGTGGGTTAGATCCTGATATTTGCAGTCATCAGCGGTTTGCTCCCACCGTTAAAAGCATACCACAACAACAACATTTAAGCCTTAGTCCCAAAATATTTTGGGTCGGCTAACATGAATCAAACTTTGAAACCGTCAATGATCGTTACATAAATAACATAAAAGGAGAAAAAGAGGGAAAAAAGTAGAGAAAAAAGCAAATAAAAAAAGAGAATGAATGTTAAAAAAAAATGAAAAATCCTGAAAAAATAAATTAAAAGATAACATGGAATAAAAGAAAATAGGAATAATAATACAGATAAAAAAAAAAAAAGAATCAGATTCCATCCACCATCTGTATTGTTTCCCGCCACATTTGCCCCTCTGTCGCCATACTTTCTCCAATTCCAAGAAACCGCATATCATTTTCAATCATCTTTATCCAAGTTTTCTTGGGTCTTCCTCTACCTTTCACGACATTACTTGTTCCCCAACTTTCTAGCCTCCTCACTGTTAAAAGCATGAGATATGGAAAATTCGGAACATAGTAGTTTCTTCTTAATGAAATCAATCAACAAAGATAAAGTTTAAAAAGATAAAGAATCTATGCAAGTTCTTGTTGCAAACAAAATATAAAATCGAATTGAAGAGCACAGATTGCTTAGAGAGAGGGAGGGAGGGGAGGGGGGAGGGAGGGAGAGAGAGAGAGAGAGAGAGAGAGAGAGAGGCTTTCTATTGCTTTTTTTGGAATATGTTGGTAAAAATGAATTACATGAAGAATATAGAATGCTATATCATTTCTTATGCAATTTTTAGGATTAGCGATATCAACTGGATATAAGTGGTTTTGTTTCATAGCATAACTTTTGTTTTATTAGTTGATTCATTTGATGTCATGATTTAATATGATTTTGATATTATCATTTATGTATGATGAATAATGAAATAGAGAACGATTGGAAAGGGGAAAAAAATGAAGGACTTATCCAGTTGGGTTCTGTCCTCTATACTAGAGATGTTCACTTCTCACCTAATGTTTGCGGCATTTTAATCATGGGAGAGGCATAAGATGATGGACAGCACCCTCTTTACTCAAAATAATATCTTGTCACAATCCTGTGTAGAAATAGACTGTTTTGTGATTTTATTATCACATAGAAGAAGTAGTTGTTTGCATGGTTGTTACGGCGCTCGATTAGTCGCAACTAGTCGACCAGGCGGTGCAGGACAGTGGCTGTGTGACCCCGACTCGAATGGTGTAAGTATTTCACCCAACTGGAACGACATGGGTCGCCTAGTCGACGATTTGGGTCCGACTGGGCCGCAACTTGCGTCGACTGGGCGACTTTGGTCCGACTCTTTCTTCTATTTTTTCTTTCTTATTTCTTGCTGAAACTGTTTTCTTTCAATCATTATTTCTTGCTGAATATCCGCTGTATGTACCTAATTATTTCTTTCTTTGTTATCTGATTGCTGAAGCCATTTTGATGTATAGATATATATTATAGATTATATATAATAGTTATAAGTATAGGTATAGTATAGTATAGTATAGTTATAAGCTAAGAAGCACGGATGCGGGGATAGAGTGCGGGTGCGTAGTACGGCGATTCGGGAATTCGATAAATTTGAAAATATGGGGATTCGGGTGCGGGGGGATATGGCATATATATATATATATATATATATATATATATATATATATATTTTATCGAAAATATGGGGATTCAAAAGGGGGATATGGCATATATATATATATATATATATATATATATATATATATATGCAAATAATTTTAGATGCAACAAAATTCATTAAAATGCAAGAGTTTCATCCTTTCGTTGAAATAAAACCAAAAACATATAAATAAACATCCTAAAACATCAATCATCTTGAATAATCATGGCTTCCAACTCAGGCTCATCAAGTGAAACACTAGCTATCTCAAGCTCCTCCACACCATCAAGTGGACCAAATTGATCGCCACCAATATCCCACAACTTTGTATCTCCTTCCGAGTAGTGTTTACTCTTTCTAGATAAGAGTCTAAGACCGGTGTGCACAAACACCAAGTCCTCCGCACGAGTTGGAAGTATCTTATTCCTTCGAACCGAGTGAATGAAGGAATATGTACTCCAATTCCTCTCGCAACAAGAAGAAGAACAAGGTTGTCCCAATAGCTTCAAAGCTATTTTTTGAATATTTGGTGCTGAAGCTCCATGACAAAACCACCACATCTTGGATCCAAGCGCCTCTATCTTCTATAGAATCAGCAGTACCAAATGGAAGACGACGATGGAATACGGAAGACGACGATGGAAGTCGCAGCAGCCGGATGGAAGTCGCAGCAACAGTCGTCGCAGACGTTATACAAAATGAATTTGAGATACAAAATGTATTACAGAATTAGGGGTTCTAATTTGGTACTAAGTATATTTTTTTAAAAGTTTGACCGAAAATTACGGTCAATGCCCTTCCCGCACCCCCCCGCACCCCCCTTCCCCAAAATTCATGGACACGCCAGATGGCGCATCCCGTATGCACCCCCGGCGAATCCCGTCGCACCCCCACACCCGGGCGAATCCCGCATGCAGTTCTTCAGTATATAGCCGAATCCATGCTACCTAGGTTATAAGTATAGGTATAGTATGCAATCAGTCAAATTATATGCTGTTTAATAAACCTAATAAATTATATATATATATATATATATTATATTTAATATTATATATATATATACAGTCTGTTTGCACACACATATATATATATATATTATATTTAATATAATGTTTATTATTTATTATTTATAATTAGTCAACTAGTCTACGACTAGTCTATGCCATGCCGGACCCCCGTTGACTCGACTCGACTCGACTCACCGCCGTAACAACCATGGTTTGATATTTCCTCAAAAAGATTTAACTTTCTCATTATGTTTATCTTGTTTGTTATTAGTTTCTAAATAGGTAAGGGGAAACTGACGTGTGCTGTTTCGTTTTTTCTGAAAATTAGGTAGTTTACATGGCTATTGTTGGATCATTCCCCTTCAATTCCTTTCTCTCGGGGCTACTTTCTTGTGTGGGGACTGCTGTTCTTGCTGGTAAGTTGATTGCATGGTTATCTAATTTCCTTGCAATTTATTTATTTATTTACTTAATCTGGAGAAAGTTGGATGCTGATTTGATTGGTGGTGCTCTTTGGTGACAGTTTGTCTCCGAATTCAAGTGAACAAAGAGAACAAGGAATTCAAGGTAACTTTTCTCAAGACTTATCCTGTTGATTCACTCCATGGTCCTATGGTTATTAGTTTTCGACCTCTAGTTAGCATGAAATAGTTGGATTAGTGCAACACTTGGCATCAAGATTCAAGCTCCTGCTCATTAACAGTTCCTTTTATTTTATTTCCGGCACTGATCATCATGTTCTCAATTTTGCAGGATTTACCTCCAGAACGTGCTTTTGCAGATTTTGTACTCTGCAATTTGGTACTTCACTTGGTTATCATGAACTTCCTTGGATAAGTTGGAAACGAAATAAGATTTGTCAGATTTTGATAGTAACCGGATTAAATCTGAGAGTGTGAGACTTACTGCCAGCTTGCTTTGTCATAAAGTATACACAGAATGGATAATGGCTTGCTGTGTCATCCAGCAAAGCTATGTATCACTTCAAATACATAATCCTGAACTTTTTCTTTAACCTTGTTATGCAGACTGCAGAGTTCATTTTGAGATTTACTTTTTAACAGATGCTTAAAACCATTGAATGCAGTCTTAAAACGGCGGTTTTTCAGTTTGAGTTACTTTGCCATTTTTCAGGAGTAGAAATGTGCGAAGTTATTATGTCTTTAATTTTGATTTATTTAGGAGGGGATAAAATTGCCTTAAAGTATCTAATTATACATGCGTTTTTTTTCTGCCTCAAGTTGACGGATTGAACTACCTGAGACTTTTACTTTTGCCATATATGAACTTTGATTGTTCTGAACTTTGCCACCTCGGCTTAAAAAAGAAATAAATGTTCTTATGTGTGTACTTTTGGTTCACATTTGTTACATTGCATCAGAGTCCACCATGCAAGGTGGATCTGGTCCGAGTCGCAACTCGATGCGGATATAAAAGATGATGATAATTTGACTCGAGACTGGTTCAGGGAAATGAATCGTTCTTATGTGACCTATTCCCTCATCAAGAGCAACCTATGGAGTAAATTCACATCGATAAACGGTATCAAAGGAGAACTATCCGATGTCACTGAAGAGAGTTAATGTCAGTTTGTTGCCTCTTGTACTCGAGTAAACTGAAACTTGGGCACTAAAGCTATTCATTAGGAGTCAACAAAGGATATTAAGTCAAACCATCTATCAAACACACGTGGAAATTTATATTAAAAGGAAACAGATTTTGCGCAAAAGAATCGCAAATGATTTTGCCTGACTAGTGCGATATGAGGAATGGCGTAATATGTTCATACTTTTTAGTGTGATGCTATCAGTACATATATCTATACTATATAATACTTATCTTCCTTAATTTAATGTGATAATAATACTTATCTCCCTTAATTTAATGTGATAATACTTATCTCCCTTAATTTAATGTGGAAGTGGGATTTAATTGTACCTTTTAATTGTAAATATATGAAGATACTATTTTAATTAACTTTTAATATAAATGAATTAATTTAAATACAAAAGTTATGATAAACATCACAATGCAAATGCACCTTCTAATACACAAGGTGATTAAAATGAATTTTTAAATGATAGTATAAATTACAAGATGGTTAAATTTTAGCTATGAAATCTTAGATACAATCGGTGCATCGCACGGGTTCAATAAACCAAAAACAATTCCGGAGCAACATACGGATTAGTAAAGCCTCATTTCATATAACTAATTATATAGATTAAAATAAAAGGACAATAACAATAAAAAAACATCTATACTATATAATACTTATCCCCCTTAATTTAATGTGGAAGGGGGATTTAATTGTAACTTTTAATTGTAAATATATGAATAGACTATTTTAATTGTAACTTTTAATGTAAATAAACTAATTTAAATACAAAAGTTATGATAAACATCACAATGCAAATGCACCTTCTAATACACAAGGTGATTTAAATGAACTTTTAAATGATAGTATAAATTACAAGATGGTTAAATTTTAGCTATGAAATCTTAGATACAATCGGTGCACCGCACGAGTTGAATAAACCAAAAACAACCCCAAAGCAACATACGGGTTAGTAAAGCCCCATTTCATATAACTAATTACATAGACTAAAATAAAAGGACAATAAGAATAAAAAAACATATAAACTTCTCTAAAAGGCATTTAAATTTTGCAATCTGCTCATTCAACCGTCTGCCCAACATTACGTACAAAACACGTGCACCTTCTAATACACAAGGTGATTAAAATGACTTTTAAATGATAGTATAAATTACAAGATGGTTAAATTTTAGCTATGATATATTTATACACATGCATCTCATTCATTTATTTACTGTGGTTCCGCATTAAATAAATGGATTCCACAATAAATGAATGGATAGAGATGTATGTGTATAAATATGTATATACGAGGCATTATCCAACCCATGAGATGCACGGTCTTTGGTTGAATATCTACGTGTTTTGTACGTAATGTTGGGGCAGACGGTTGAATGAGCAGATGGCAGAATTTAAATGCATTTTAGAGAAGTTTATATGTTTTTTTATTGTTATTGTCCTTTTATTTTAGTCTATGTAATTAGTTATATGAAATGAGGCTTTACTAACTCGTATGTTGCTCCGGGGTTGTTTTTGATTTATTCAACCTGTGAGATGCACCGATTGTATCTAAGATTTCATAGCTAAAATTTAACCATCTTGTAATTTATATTATCATTTAAAAGTTCATTTTAATCACGTTGTGTATTAGAAGGTGCATTTGCATTGTAATGTTTATCATAACTTTTGTATTCAAATTAGTTTATTTACATTAAAAGTTACAATTAAAATAGTCTCTTCATATGTAATCCTTTAACATGAATAAGTGACATAAATCCCCCTTCCACATTAAATTAAGGAGGATAAGTTTTATATAGTACGAGGCATTATCCAACCCGTGTGATGCACGGTCTTTGGTTGAATATCTACGTGTTTTGTATGTAATGTTGGGGCAGACGGTTGAATGAGCAGATGGCAGAATTGAAATACCTTTTAGAGAAGTTTATATGTTTTTTTATTGTTATTGTCCTTTTATTTTAGTCTATGTAATTAGTTATATGAAATGAGGCTTTACTAACCTGTATGTTGCCCCGGGGTTGTTTTTGATTTATTCAACCCGTGCGATGCACCAATTGTATCTAAGATTTCATAGCTAAAATTTAACTATCTTGAAATTTATACTATCAATTAAAAGTTCATTTTAATCACCTTGTGTATTAGAAGGTGCACGTGTTTTGTACGTAATGTTGGGACAGACGGTTGAATGAGCAGATGGCAGAATTTAAATGCCTTTTGCAGTGTTTTTATATGCTTTTTTATTGTTATTGTCCTTTTATTTTAACATGTAATTAGTTATATGAAATGAGACTTTACTAACCCGTATGTTCCTAGGGGTTGTTTTGGTTTATTCAATCCGATGCACCGATCAGATATCTAAGATTTCATAGCTAAAATTTAACCATCTTGTAATTTATACTATCATTTAAAAGTTCATTTTAATCACCTTGTGTATTAGAAGGTGCATTTGCATTGTGATGTTTATCATAATTTTTGTATTTAAATTAGTTTATTTATATTAAAAGTTATAATTAAAATAGTCTCTTTATATATTTACAATGAAAAATTAGTATTGTTCTTTGTATCGACTGAACGACCAACCTGGGGATACTTTTTAAGATATTAATGGTAGTCTCTTGAAGACCTTGAATATGGAAATTGGGTCGATGTTAGAGCTGAGTGGCTTTCATTTGAGATGCAACCGTAAATTTTGGACGAGGAGAAAAGTTACATTAGTTTGACTCTAACTCACCTGATATATGCTGTGTACATTAGTGCAACTCTAAATATACATCGATTCCCTACACTGTACATCACTACGACTAATTGATTTATGCATCAGTTTGATTTTAAACATACATCATTTACTCAAATTATGTACATTTTGATTCTATATACATCAATGACAAACATCACTACCGATACACACTATGTAAATATATAACACTTTTGACTGTTAGTATATATATATATATATATACATCACATGTATAGGCTATATACATCAACTATGACTATAAATAAACATCACTTTAAGTGTAAATATATATCCTTGTTGTATCGTGGGGATTTGTCGTTCCCGAGACTCATCCGTAGAGGTCAGAGTTTTTCCGACCAAATAGGTCCAACACCGCGCACCATACGATCGGGACACATTCAGGTTCTGCATCGTGTCATACAACCGAAGACGCCCGTGTTGTATCGGAGCGATGCACCGTGTCTCGGAAGTGCTTGATGAAGAGATAAATTCACCACTAGAAGGGGGGGTTGAATAGTGGTAATGCGGAATATCGAACTTTCTCGCGAATAAAGGAAAAATGTGCGGAAAGTAAAAGACTCAAAGATATATAGAGGTTCGGCAACTTGCCTACGTCCTCTCTCCGACTTCTTTTTCTATTGGCTAAAGAACAACCACACACTTGTCTCGTCTTCTATCGGTCCGAGCACAACAACCGTTACAACCGCTTGTCTTCTATTGGTCCAAGCACAACCACTCTCAAAATAAACTTTTTGTATCTAGTGTTCTATCGGAACTAGACAATCCTCACTTACGAATGTTGGAGTGTAATCCTAACAATGCCGGATCAAAGATCCTAATAACATCGGATTAGTGACTCTTAATTCGTTTCTCTTACGCTCGTGTATGAGTGATGCAACACTCACAACAATGAAAAGAATACAAAGTATAAGAAATATTACAATATGTATCACTCTTGTATCTTTTCTTCTCACAACTTAGAATGCAATAATAAATAGAAATTTGAGTTCAAGAATGCTTTGAATGCTTGAATGCTTGAAGTTATGTATTGAGACACCCAAAGGATATGGGTATTTATAGTGTCAAGTCCTTCTCCAAATACTGACATTTGTATTATTAGCGTGCGCTAATAATCCTTCATAGCGTGTGTTATCGGCGCTTTGACTTGACTGATCTGAACGGTCCGTAAACTGTTCCAACGGTAACAATACAAGTCTAGCATGCGCTAGACGGTCTCCTGTAGCGTGTGTTAACATTGGTCAACAAGTCTTCACTTTTGACTTTGAATCATGTCGGTTGTCTCCCCAACGTCTTTTTTCCGACGGATAAAATTGTACTTAGCGTGCGCTAGTACTTATACTTAGCGTGCGCTAGTATTATTTAATATTAGCTTTCCAGATTTTACGGATTTCCTTTTTGACCTCTGCGTTCCAACGGATAAATTGACTAACGGTAGGAATTCGAACGCTTAGCGTGCGCTAACAAGTGTTTTGTAGCGTGCGCTACATATTTTTCACATAACGTATGTTAGCTTGTATAACGTACGTAAATGCTTCCTTATTTGAGTCCAGAGGCTACTAGACCTTCAATATGTTTCCGGTAGCATGCGCAAATATTGTCATGTAACGTGCGCTAGTAATTATGAATAGCGTGCGTAAATATTTGACTGTAGCGTGCGCAAATGATTTCCTTCCTTTTTCTGTCCAGACCTTACTGTCCTCTGTGCCTTGTTTAAGTGGGACGCGATAGCGTGCGCTAGAGAGATGTTAGCGTGCGCTAATTTTGGCAATTTAGTGTGCGCTGATAATATAGACTTTGCGTGCGCTATCCATCAGGTAGGACTCCAACTTGACTGCAGGTGACTTGCCTGTCTGCTTAGGATCCTCGATAGCGTGCGCTACTCTGCATCTTGTAGCGTGCGCTAGAAACAAGTTTCTCCTTCAATGAAACAGCTCGTTGAGACAGATTTTGTTAAATATTTTGAATCTAATCATCATCAAAATACTTTTGAGTCAACAATTTCTCCTTTTTGATGATGTCAAAACATTTAATATATACCAGCAAAACCATTTAAAAAATGTCGAATCAAAGTAATTTATTCGATATGTTAGTATGTTCGGTTTTGGAGTGTTTCTCCCCCTTTTTGACATTAACAAAAAGGACTCCCCCTGAAATATTGCGTATATAACATAATACAACAATTAAATACATAGGTCAGAACAGAACACATAATTAAGACATTAACGAACCAAAGTAATAAGTATGAAAAACATCGAAGGGAATGCGTATTTCATTAACGAAAATAATCCAAACATTACAAGCAAATAACCAAAGCATATGACATCAAAAAAACACATGAAATGAAGTTTGCTACATCGAGAATCAAGATCCTAAAAAAAACTAAGGTGCTTGGTCGGATGAGGAGGATGGAAACGGGAAAGACGGATGAGTGAATTGGATAAAGTCTTCAATCAGCCCACGAACTCCTTGAACTTCCGTATGGAGAGAACGAACATCTTCACGAATTTCCAGTTGCGAAGTCTCGAGACTACGCATCCGTGTAATGAGATCGCTCTCCTCTTCATCGTCGATGGAAACCTTCCTCTTACCCTTCACCCTTGGATGATGAACGAAAGACCCAGTTTGAGTTTCTTGAAGAGTTTCTGGCCCTCTTCGAGTAACATGCTCAGCCGGAGTCGGGACTCTCGTTTCGAAACTCGGTCGCCTTCTCGGAGATAAGAGAACAGCACCCATCCTCGATTATATGTCTCGACGTAGTGCATCGCCTTGAGGGATAGGTCACTAATATCATGTCCCCGAGACACCGGAACCGATGCCTCGCATGAGAGATCAACGTTGAAACGGTGGAAAATTACTGTGGGAACGGATCCAAATTGCAGCCCTGCTTTCCGTGACCTTGACAAGTAGTTTTTGGAGCGAAAAGCATCTCCTTTCGATTTCATCCAACTCGGGAGGAGAGAGGCAAAGTTGACCTTATCATCATTCAAGACATGATATACCACATTCTTGTCAACTCCCACGAGTTTATGCTGCGAGTGAAATTTTGGCATGAGACACTTTGTTAAAGCAACTGGGAGCAGCCGGAGATTGATGCCGAAATCATTGTTTTCGAAAACTCTATCGATGACATCGATGACAGCTTTCGCACTTAGAAACTCGTTCAATTCTACCTCGGTCATATCGGATCCCTCAACACTTTCCTTTCCCGAACAAGAAAAACCGGTCATACACAATCCAAAAAGTTCAAACAACATTTCTGAGGAGACGGACACTGCAGTCCCGTTCAATCGGCTCTAAAGAACTAAAGACGAAGAATTTTCACTATTTCCTAAGTGCAAATAAGCATAAAATTATCTGACTAAACCAGGATAGATAATTTCTTTGCACTCGGTGAATCGGTCGATACCCAAAGATAAAAAGAATTCGCGGATAGGTACCTTGGCCCTTTCCAGGGTTCCGAAATTAAAGTAGTAGCAGTCGGTGAGGGATTCTTGAGGGAGAACCTCAGAATATACTCGGAATGCTTTGGACGAGATAAATCGGGAGTTGTCAAATGCCAGTTCGCGAGCTCTTTTGTATTGCTTTTCCATAGCAACTCTTCCTTTGCTTGACATGATTTTGAGTAGGAATTGAAAGATTTGATGAAGATTATCGGAATTTGAGAGAGCCAGAGTTTGCTAGGGTTCTTGCTCAGAAAGGGGATCTGAGGTTTCCTGCGTTATGAAAGGATGGTTGACTTTCTGGACTGTTCAGAGTTTATATAGGAAAATGAAAATTTTTTAATTAGCATACGCAAGGAATATGGGTTTAGCGTGTGCTATGAATTTATAGGTTGCTTAATGGACTGTCCAGTAGCATATATCTGGATATGAGGGGTTTTAGTTAGCGTACGCATGGTTAATGGGTTAGCGTACGCTATCGAAGAAAAATTCGTTCAGGAATATGAGATTAGCGCGCGTTAAAGAGATAAGGCTAGCACGCACTAGCGAATGAAACATTTCTAAGAAATTGATTTCTCGAGTAGATAACTAGATTTCAAAACTTGTCAAGATGTCCCATACCAAGTTGCAAACGAATATTATTAAAGGATTCCTCTGGAATAGGTTTTGTAAATATATCAGCAAGTTGATCTAACGTCCCGACAAAAATTAAGCAAATGTCTTTCTTTTGCACATGATCACGGATAAAGTGATGTCTAATATCTATATGCTTAGTCGTACTATGCAACACGGGATTTTTGCTCAAATTAATTGCACTAGTGTTATCACATAAAATAGAGGTATTTTCAAAATAAATGTCGTAGTCGCGGAGTTGATTTTTAATCCATAATACCTGAGCACAAGCACTCCCTGCAGCAACATATTTGGCCTCAACTGTAGATAACGCTACACTGGTTTGCTTTTTACTTCCTCAAGATATTAAACATGAGCCAATGAAGTGACACGTATCACTAGTACTCTTTTTATCAATTTTACATCCGCCGAAATCGGCGTCACTGTATGCAATCAAATTAAAATCCAAGAAAGAAGGATACCATAGACCTAAACCGATGGTCCCATTCAAGTAACGAAAGATACGTTTACAAGCAATTAAATGGGATTCCTTAGTATTAGACTGGAATCGAGCACATAAGCACGTAGCAAATATTATGTCTGGCCTAGAAGCAGTTAAATATAGCAAAGATCCGATCATACCTCGATATAATTTTTGATCCACGGGTTTGCCATTTTCATCTATTTCTAATTTCAATGATGAAGACATTGGCGTTGAAATCACTTTGCTACTCTCCATTTTGAATTTCTTGAGGAGATCGTGTGAGTACTTCGTTTGATGGATAAAATTCCATCTTTGCATTGCTTAATTTGGAGCCTGAGGAAGAATGTTAGTTCTTCCATCATACTCATCTCGAACTCTCCCTTCATAAGATTAGAAAAATCTTGACACAATGATTCGTTAGTAGCCCCAAAAACAATGTCATCAATGTAAATTTGGCAAACAAGTATATCATTATCCAATATTTTTACAAACAAGGTATTATCGACTTTACCTCTTTTATAATCATTAGAAATTAAGAATTGACTTAAATGATCATACCATGCTTGGAGTGCTTGTTTCAAACCGTAGAGCACCTTGTTGAGCTTGTAGACGTGATCCGGGAATTGGTGATCTTCAAAACCAGGAGGTTGCTTGATCTTCTTATGAGCCGCAAATGCACATAACAATCGTATGGCTTCGAGTCGAGCCATGGGATCAAAACTTTCTTCGTTATCAAGACCTTCTTCTTGATTATGCCCTTGCACGACCAAACGAGATTTATTTCGAATTGGGTAACCGTCTTCGTTACGCTTAATTTTGTGCACCCATTTAGTCCCGATAATTGTTTTATCTTTAGGAGCGGGCACTAAATTCCATATGTTTTTGTGCATGAATTGAACAATCTCCTCTTGCATTGCCATCATCCAACTTTCATCATCAAAAGCCTCAGATATATTTTTGGGTTCTATCTCGAATACGAAGGCACAATGAGCAAAATACTCGGTGGTTCTCCTTCGAGTTTGAAAACCATCTTCAATATTTCCAATCATGAGATCTTTTGGATGGTCTTTAATGTGCTTCCAATCTTTAGGTAACTCCTCGATTGACTTCTTTTGAATTTCTGAAATTTTCTCCATTTCGTCCGGAAAGATACCTGCATCATCAAAATATTCTACCTTTCTCGGGGGTGAGATCATATCGTTGAATTTAACATGAATGGATTCTCAACTTTATTTATTCTAATGTTATAAACACGATATGCTTTGCTATTCGTAGCATAACCAAGAAATATTCTAGAGTCGGATTTAGCATCAAATTTACCCAAGTTATCCTTACCATTATTTAGAATAAACACATTGCAACCAAAAGGATGGAAGTAGGATATATTTGGCTTTTTACCTTTCCATAGTTCATACGGAGTTTTAAGATGAGTTTTACGAACATGAACTCGGTTAATCACATATCATGCCGTAAAAATTGCTTCGGCCCAAAAATATTGTGGAAGAGAATATTCGTTAAGCATAGTCCTTGACATTTCTTCCAAAGATCGATTTTTCCTTTCAACAACCCCATTTTGTTGAGGCGTTCTAGGAGCCGAAAAATTGTGATTAATGCCATATTTGTCACACAAGAGTTCAAATGGAGTGCAATCAAATTCACCTCCTTGATCGGTACGAATAGAAATTATAGAAAGACTTTTCTCATTTTGCACCAAACGACACCATTTGGAAACCTCAGAAAATGCATCATCTTTATGAGCAAGAAATCTAACCCAAGTAAAACGTGAATAATCGTCAACAATAACCAAAGTGTACAGTTTACCATTTAGACTAACATATCTAGTTGGTCCAATAAAATCCATATGCACAAGTTCAAGAATGCGACTAGTGGAAACTTCGAATTTTGGTTTGAAAGATTCTCGAGTATGTTTCCCTTTTATGCAAGATTCACACAAATGCTTCCGATCAAATTTGAGTTTGGGTAAACCACGGACAAGATCGTGTCTCGATAAAATAGAAATGATGGGTTGAGATGTATGCCCCAATTTACGATGGCATAAATATGCATTATCATTTAATGTAATAAGGCACTTTTCATTGAATGAGATTTTATCATTAAGATCAACAATATAAATGTTTCCACATCTCAAACCGATGAATGCAATTTTATTAATTCTAAATGCCGTGCAATGCATTTGTTCAAAGAGAATTTTAAAACCTTCATTGCATAGTTGAGAAACGCTAAATAAATTATGATGCAAACCTTCAACAAATAATACTTTGTTGATAGAGGGAGAAGGTTCCTTACCGACTTTACTGATGCCCGTAATTTTTCCTTTTTGATTGTCGCCAAAGGTCACATGTCCTTGTTCTTGATATTCGAGGTCTTCAAACAAATCCCCGGAGCCGCACATGTGCCTTGAGCATCCGCTATCAATGTACCACTTGCTTCTCTTTGGTGCCGATACCTACAAAAATAGCGTTTCTCGGTTGTTTCGGTACCCAAGCCCTTTTGGGTCCTCCAAAGTTAACGATACTTATAGCATTTGGAACAATTGTCCCTTTTGGAACCCATATTTGTTTAACTTTGATGGTTCTCAACTTTGAACAAATGTTAACATCATGAACTCTTTGTTTAAAAGGAGTTTTTGAATTCTCGGTTTCGGTTTTCTTTATTTTGTCAAGATTGATAAGAGATTGTTCCCTTTTAAATGGGTCGAAACCAAGACCGTTTTTTAGCAATGGGGATTTTTGTATGGATAAAAGCTTTTCGAATTTCTCATTTCCGAGAGTAAATTTATTCAAAATATATTTTAGCTCCTTTTGAGTTTTCGTCAACTCAATTTTCAAAACGTTTTCTTTTTCAAGGCATAAGGTATGGTCGAGTTCAATATTTTTGCCTTTGTTTGAAGAGAGGAATTTTTGAGTTCTAAAGATTTATTTTCCTCTTTAAAGACATATTTAATTTAACCATCTTGTCATATTCCATGTTCAAAGATTCAAACACACTTAATAACTCATCATCATGATGAACTTCTTGTAAATCGCAAAAATTAAATGAATCATGTTCATCATCATTGAGTTTGGAACTTACCTCGATATTGGTTTCCAAGTCAAGCGCCATGAATGCGAGATTTGCGTCTAGAGATCTTTCAATATCCTCCTCGTCATCACTCCAAGAAGCGATTAAGACCTCCTTCTTTTTGAATCTTTCGACTTGAGGTTTTGAAGAGGATCCTCAGCATTCCTTGGCATAGTGACCGGCTTGACCGCATTTCCGACAATTATTGTCGAACTTCTTTATAGGAACATAGCCATTCTTCTTTTGTTCCGCCATTCCGACCAAGGAAACTTCGCCTTCTTTGAATTAGATTTTTATACCTTCTAAAATTCTTGGCGTAGAGAGCAAGTTCCTCGTCATCTTCATCTTCGGGAACATCTTCCTCAACATCGCTATCAACATTGAATGCGACTACTTTTTCACGAGGCTTTGGTCTAGTACCTCTAGACTTGAGAACGATCTCATAGTTGATGAGTGACCCGATGAGGGCACTAAACTTGAGTTTGTTGAGATCTTTGGACTCCATGATCGCGGTAACTGTGGCATCCCATTCACGTGGAAACGAGCGAAGAATTTTCTTAGCTTTGTTGCTGCTAGATATAGGTTTTTCAAAAGATGCAAGTCCATTGGTTATAGCCGAGAGCCGATCCAACATATTTGTGATTGTTTCCTCGTCCTTCATGGAGAAGAGTTCGTAGTCATGAAGAAGCATGTTGATTTTAGTCTCCTTGACTTGGGTGGTTCCTTCATGAGTTACTTCGAGGATTTCCCAAATTTCCTTTGCGCTCTCATAGGAGGATATCTTATTGAGTTCTTCGGGATTAAGGGCACAATATAGAAGTTGAGTAGCACGAGAATTGATGTGTGTGTTCCTCCAGTCCTCGTCGTTGAACTCGTCGAACTTTTTCAATGATCCATATTATTTCTTTGCGAGTTTCGGACCAAGGGCAATGACTTTCCGAATTTCAATATCATAGGCTTGAACGAATATAGCCATTTTTTTTTCATGTCCTGAAATTGGAACCGTCAAAGAAAGGAGGATGGTTGAGAGCATTTCCTTCGATTTGGCCAAGAAGAGCCATTTGCGGATCTTTTTCCCTTAGGTGGTTAAACCCTTAAAAAGTGACCCGCTCCGATACCAACTGAAGAGATAAATTCACCACTAGAAGGGGGGGTTGAATAGTGGTAATGCGGAATATCGAACTTTCTCGTGAATAAATGAAAAATGTGTGGAAAGTAAAAGACTCAAAGATATATAGAGGTTCGGCAACTTGCCTACGTCCTCTCTCCGACTTCTTTTTCTATTGGCTAAAGAACAACCACACACACTTGTCTCGTCTTCTATCTGTCCGAGCACAACAATCGTTACAACCGCTTGTCTTCTATTGGTCCAAGCATAACCACTCTCAAAATAAACTTTTTGTATCTAGTGTTCTATCGGAACTAGACAATCCTCACTTACGAATGTTGGAGTGCCTAACAATGCCGGATCAAAGATCCTAATAACACCGGATTAGTGACTCTAAATTCGTTTCTCTTACGCTCGTGTATGAGTGATGCAACACTCACAACCAATGAAAAGAATACAAAGTATAAGAAATATTACAATATGTATCACTCTTGTATCTTTTCTTCTCACAACTTAAAATGCAATAATAAATAGAAATCTGAGCTCAAGAATGCTTTGAATGCTTGAATGCATGAAGTTGTGTATTGAGATACCCAAAGGATATGGGTATTTATTGTGTCAAGTCCTTCTTCAAATTTTGACATTTGTATTATTAGCGTGCACTAATAATCCTTCATAGCGTGCGTTATCGGCGCTTTGACTTGACTGCTCTGAACGGTCTGTAAATTGTTCCAACGGTAACAATACAAGTCTAGCGTGCGCTAGACGGTCTTCTGTAGCATGTGTTAACGTTGGTCAACAAGTCTTCACTTTTAACTTTGAATATGCCGGTTTGTCTCCCCAATGTCTCTTTTCCAACGGATAAAATTGTACTTAGCGTGCGCTAGTATTATTTAATATTAGCTTTCCAGATTTTCCGGATTTCCTTTTTGACCTCTGCGTTCCAACGGAGAAATTGACTAACGGTAGGAATTCGAACGCTTAGCTTGCGCTAACAAGTGTTTTGTAGCGTGCGCTACATATTTTCCAGATAACGTATGTTAGCTTGTATAACGTACGTAAATACTTCCTTATTTGAGTCTAGAGGCTACTGGACCTTCAATATGTTTCTGGTAGTGTGCACAATTATTGTCATGTAACGTGCGCTAGTAATTATGAATAACGTGCGTAAATATTTGACCGTAGCGTGCGCAAATGATTTTCTTTTTTTTTTTGTGTCCAGACCTTACTGTCCTCTCTGCCTTGTTTAAGTGGGACGCGATAGCGTGCCCTAGAGATATGTTAGCGTGTGCTAATTTTGGCAATTTAACGTGCGCTGATAATATAGACTTTGCATGCGCTATCCATCAGGTAGGACTCCAACTTGACTGCAGGTGACTTGCCTGTCTGCTTAGGACCCTCGATAGCGTGCGCTACTCTGCATCTTGTAGCGTGCGCTTGAAACAAGTTTCTCCTTCAATGAAACAACTCGTTGAGATAGATTTTGTTAAATATTTTGAATCTAATCATCATCAAAATACTTTTGAGTCAACACTCGAGACACGATGGACAACACGATGCGTTATGCGCCATGTGATGTGCCGATTTGAACAGTTCAGGGTTAATTAGACTTTTTACATTTTTTTAGCTCATTTCCACTTCATACCTCCGAAACCCTCGACCCTCTTCCTAAAAACACTGATTTTACTGTGTTTCCGATGTGCTAAATATCCATATGTCATACCCGTGTATTTACATATGTATTTGTTCAATAATTTGAGAATTTACAGGTTTTGTATTTGTACTATTTGAATACTCTGTTATGTATTAATATTCGGATATTGGTATGTGCTGATTTCTTATCAAATATTGTGTTATAATCGTGGAGATCGGATTCCTATTGAGGGATGCCAATGTTAAGTAATTTTTGCTATGTGTTGTTAAACACTTAGGTATGTTAAGGTGGAGGTTGACAACGAAGCGAAGCTCAGTTGGTAAGACGCTTTTCCTCTAACCAATAAGTTGGGGGTTCAAGTCATCTCGGATGCGTGTGTGTGCTAAAAAAAACAAAAAAAAAAACTGGAGGTTAACGTGCGCTATTTGTCAATAATTCACGTATGTAACATAGCGAAGGGTACATATGTTAGTAACATGCAGCCAGTAGTGTTTTGGCTGCAGAATCTCGCTAGCTGGGTGGTCTCAGTGGCTCGTCTACGCATGCATAAAGCAAGTTAATGTATGTTATGTATGTAATGATATAAGGTAAACGCACGTAACGTTGAGACCTTAATGTACGCTGGGCTTTCATCTACGTTTGTGAGAAGGCCTGACAGAAGGGTGCTGAAGCTTCAAAGTTGATGATGTACACTATTCTGTAGAGGTAGCGTACATTGAAGTCCTTTATGTATGCTACTCTTGTTGGTTACGTATGTAAGCATTGTGCAGCTTACAAATAAGATGTTCTCTTATTTCATTTCTCCCCATTTCAAACAACCTGTGCACTTCCAAATGTCCCTTAGACCTCATATACTCATATTCATGTAATATCCGTGTATTTTATTAATTATGTAAGTTATTTTGGACGTATTCTGTTGAGAATTTGATTTGTAATTTTCATGTTGTATCGTTTGGCATTTGGAATCATGTGTATATTAGTTATGGTGTTGGAATGTTGATGGTTAGCAATTGTCGAATTATGTTATGTTCGGGTTGTGATTGTTCTGACCGACATCGTGGTTTTAGTGCTGGGAAGTAGCAGTTAGTGTAACACCCCCAAGATATTCGAGGTATATTATAGCGCCGCAAATCCCTACATGGGACCCACCAGGCTAAACGACCAAACATACTCAATAACTCATGAAATAAACATAGTAACTCCTCGTCATAAAGACGCCAAACGATAATAAACCACCCGGTTCAACCGGCTAGACAACAACACAATAATCCAACACAACTATAATAGACAAGTCTTTCAATCCGAACAACAAAACTCCTAAGTACTCGAGTACTTCTATTAGTTTACAAATTGATAAACGCAGCAGGAGACAGAAAACCATAAAAACACACTCATGCACAATCATCACATATGCCCGTCATCCGCGTACTGGTCCAGCGCCCGTTCATCGCGAAGAACCTGACCTGAAATTCATAAAATGAATTTCCCCAAAACGGGTCCCCAGAGGGGTTAGCAATTACGCTAGTACAAGTAACTAAATGAACAACTTACATCTTACACATATAGTCAAGCATGCAATCATGAAAACATAGTTCAAAAACACTCATTTCCGGAAATGCCATAATCAAATCACATTGTAAAATGCACCACAATTAACCGCGGATCCACCCCTCCGTGGACCCCTACCGAGACCCCGTCGGATCTAACCCATAGTGGTTAAAATCAAGCTCGCGGATCCACCCCTCCGCGGACCCCTACTGAGACCCCGTCGGATCTAACCCGTAGTGAGCATACACATACACACCATTTCTCATGCAATCCTACTATGTCAAGATTGTAAGTACATAAGGGTACTTGCCTCGATCAATAGATGGTAACACGAATGGAAAGGAAGAATCAAACACGACCGCGAGGAACCGGAGGAAACGAACCTAACGATTCGAAGAATACAATCACAACCACAACTAAATGAATACGGAAATGGAATACACCCGAAACCCCGCCTACGATTTATGTATATTCGTACAAGAACAACAACGAGGGCGGACCACAACCAACCCCTCTCGATTACGAAAATACTACGAAATACACCATGAATCTGTAGGAAAACCAAGGATACTAACAAGATTATTCATATACAACATGAATTAATCAACAACACGGAATGAATCGGGCAATAGAATCGAAAACCCCCAATTTACCCAAAAGTAGGGTTCTTAGAAGATTTACCTTGATTCAGACGGAGGAAGATGATTATGATGATGATAAACTACACTACGAACACAATACTCGATCTCCCAAGAATTTCCACGGGTAAAACTAGAAGAATCGCTCAAATCTCTCTAAGAACACTCGCTGTGGACGGAAGGAAGAAATGAAGAATGTCGCGACTGCAAGGTTAACTCAGGTTTATAAAACCTGACCTCACATTACGTATGTTAACGTACCTTACGCTCATTACGTACGTAACACACATGTGTTAGCGTACGTAATGGCTCGGCAGAACAATATGCCCAAATCGCTGATGCCGTTAGCGTACGCTACATCAGACGGTTAGCGTACGCTACAAGGAGGTCTTACATACGTAACACCAGCATGTTTACGTACGTAAGGACTCGGCCAATACCGGGCAGACTAACTGTCCAAAACACACAAGGCCATAACATACATTAACACCAAGGTATTACGTACGTTATGTGCGTGTCGGTAGCGCACGCTAGGAAGCATGCATAACGCACGTTATGCATGCAGTAGTTCAGCACTGCTGAACAAAGTTAGCCGCACCGGGCGGTCCGAACACGAGACGCAACACAACGACAAATTACAGAAGTGTAAACACGAAATAATCACGACGACGAAGCTAAGCGCTGAAGAAAAATACAATTCCGACTACCGAGGAATCCCGAGAAACGACAAGGAAAGTAAAATTCCCTAAACTTATAGGAAATTATAAAACGGCCCAAACATCCGAAAATCACAATACGACGTCAGATCGATAAACCGAAACTCACAACACGAAAAACTCAACCGTACGAACTCGTGCAACCAAAGAAATTACTAAATCTAACGGGTTCTAGGAAAATAGAACGTCCATGCAACAATACATGACATAAAACGGAATAATATCAAAACATCTCCGAAACACGTCTTCATGGAGAAACTCCATGAATAAAATAGATTCAAAATGTCGAAATGGTTACAAGCGAGTTGCTAAAAAGGAAAAAAATAAACCAAAAATGAGAATAACGGGAAAAGAAAAATGCAGATATTACATTCTACCCCTCTAAAAATAAGTTTCGTCCCGAAACTTAAGAAACAAACAACTCGGGATACCTAGCATGCATGCTATCCTCGGTTTCCCAAGTTGCCTCCTCGACACCATGCCTCGACCACTGCACTTTGACCAAAGGAATGGTCTTATGCCTCAGTCGCTTCTCACGGTGCTCCAAAATCTTCAAGGGACGCTCCTCGAAAGTAATATCCTCAGCAATATCGATCTCACCATAGTCGATGACATGACTTGGATCCAGAACATATCTCCTTAACTGGGAAACATGGAAAACGCTATGAACGTGACTAAGGGCTGGAGGTAGTGCCAAACGGTATGCCAACTCACCGGCCCGCTCGAGAATCTCAAAGGGTCTAATAAATCTCGGACTCAACTTTCCCTTCTTCCCAAAGCAGAAAACTCCTCTCGTTGGCGACACCTTTAGCAACACATGGTCTCCCACCTCGAACTCCAAGGGTCGATGACGGACGTCAGCATATGACTTCTGTTGGCTCTGAGCAGTCAAAATCCACTCCCAAATCACTTCCACCTTCGGTCTTGTCTCTAAAATGATATCCGGTTCGGTCCCGACCAAATCGGACGCCTCGTTCCAACAAACCGGCGATCGACATCGCCGCCCATAAAGCGCCTCATATGGTGCCATATGAATCGATGAGTGCCAACTATTGTTGTACGTGAATTCAATCAACGGTAAATGCTCATCCCAGTCATTGCTCCAATCGAGAGCACAAGCGTGCAACATGTTCTCAAATGTCTGGATGGTGCGTTCCGACTGTTCGTCCGACTGAGGATGAAAAGAAGTGCTCAGACGCAAACGAGTATCCAACGCCTTATGCACTGCCTGCCAAAAGTGCGATACGAAACGGCCGTACTGATCCGAAATAATAGACTTCGGAGTACCATGAAGTCTCACAATCTGCGCAATAAACACCCGAGCCAGCTTTTCCGGACCCCAAGTATCCTTGATGCCCAGAAAATGTGCCGACTTGGTCAGAAGATCCACGATCACCCAAACCATATTCATGCCCGATCTCGATCTCGGCAGGCTTATGATGAAGTCTATCGAAATATCTTCCCATTTCCATTTCGAAATGGGAAGCGACTCCAATAAACCAGCCGGTCGCTGATGCTCGATTTTGACCTGCTGACAAGTCAAACATCTCGCTACAAATTGTGCGACCTCCTCCTTCATATCATTCCACCAGAAATTCCTTCTCAGGTCTTTGTATATCTTACTCGAACCATGATGAACGGAGTAAGACGTAGCATGGGCTTCACGCAAAATACTCTGCCTCAATTCCGAGTCGTTCGGCACACACAGACGACTCTGGAATCCCATATTCGTGAATCACAAATCCAGGAGACTTTCCTTTAAGAACATTCTCTCGGATTTGAGAAATCATCGAATCCTCCAACTGCTTCAGTTTAATTTCACCGATCAGAGACGACGAAATCTCTAAAGCACAAAGTTGCATGACAGCTCCCAGCAACACAATCTCAGCACTCAACTCAATCAGATCCCGCTGAAGCCCAGACTGGGACATAAAGATCTCAAGTGTCTTCAACGTAACCGGTTTCCGAGTCAAGGCGTCGGCCACGACGTTCGCTTTGCCTGGATGATAAAGGATTTCAAGGTCATAATCCTTAATCAACTCTAACCACCTCCTATGCCTCATATTGAACTCCCGCTGAGTAAATATGTACTTCAGACTTTTGTGATCGGTAAAATCTGACACGCAGAGCCAAAAAGATAGTGACGCCAAATCTTGAGCGCAAAAACAACTGCCGCTAACTCCAAATCGTGAGTAGGATAGTTAAGATCATACGGGCTCAACTATCGCGACGCATACGCAATGGTCTTACCGTGCTGCATCAATACGCACCCAAGACCCTGATCCGAAACATCACTATAAACAACAAAACCCTCGTTGCCACACGGCAACGCTAACACCGGGGCTGAAGTTAAATGCCTCTTCAACTCCTCAAAACTCGCCTGCCTCTCGTCATTCCAGATGAACGTCTCTGACTTCTGGAGCAACTGTGTAAGTGGCCGAGCTAGTTTCGAGAAACCCTCGATGAACCTACGGTAGTAGCCAGCCAAACCAAAGAAACTGCGGACCTCCTTCACGTTCTTAGGCGGTGCCCAATCCAACACTGCCTCGATCTTCTGCGGATCCACACGGACTCCCTTGGCTGAAATCACGTGACCTAGAAACATCACTTCCTTCAGCCAGAATTCACATTTTGAGAACTTTGCATAGAGTCGCTCGGCCCTCAAAATGTCTAACACCACGCGCAAATGATGCGCATGCTCCTCCTCGTTCCTCGAATAAATAAGAATATCTTCGATGAAAACGATGACACACTTATCCAAATACTCAAAAAAGAACTTGTTCATCAACTGCATGAACACCGCCGGTGCATTAGTCAACCCGAAGGGCATGATCAAAAACTCATAATATCCGTATCTCGTCCGAAAAGCTGTTTTCGGAACGCCGGACTCCTTCACCCGAAGCTGATAGTACCCCGATCTCAAGTCGGTCTTCGAGAATACCGCAGCTCCCTAAAGATAATCGAACAAGTCATCAATCCTCGGGAATGGATACTTATTCTTGATGGTCACCTTGTTTAGCTCGCGATAATCAATACACAAACGCAGTGAACCATCCTTCTTCCGCACAAACAGAACCGGTGCGCCCCAAGGCGAAGCGCTCGGTCGAATATATCCCAACTCTAGAAGCTCACTCAACTGCTTCTTCAACTCGGCCATCTCGGAAGGAGCCATGCGATACGGCGCCTTTGAAATAGGATCCGCACCCGGCTCTAACTCAATAGCAAACTCTACCTCACGGTCCGGTGGCAAACCCGGTAACTCGTCAGGAAAAATGTCAGTAAATTCACTAACAACTGTAATCGAAGAAAGCTCGACTCCACCACTCTCTGCCTTGAAGGCATAGCACCAATAACCAGTACACCCCTTATGCAGGAGTCTCATCGCCTTCAAGGCATTAATAACGAACTTCTGGTTTCCCCTCTTTAGCCCTGCAAAAAAGTGCTCGGTACCATCCTCGGGTAACATAGTGATGATTCTCGTTCAAGGATCTCGAATGGTCCGATATATCTCGGACACAGCTTTCCCTTCTTCACCATGCCGCTCGAGCCAATCATCCCCAAGAATTAAATCTTCACCCTCAATACCCACAACAATAAGATCAGAGGGCCAAGCCCTCTCGCAAATAGTCACAGCACAATCTCGGATTTCCCGATCACCGACGATCCTATCACCGCTAGGAAGTTTAACGATGAAAGGCTCGCAGGGCGACAAACAATCAAAACCCAAACGGCGTACACATTCCAAAGAGACAAATGAATGCGTAGCACTAGAATCGAAAAGCACACTGACAGGATGAGAATGAATGTGAACGGTACCTGTGGCAACGGTAGCGGCTGGGTCATCGGCCCTCCTCATCTCATAAACACACAGATGGGCGGAGCCGACACTGGAAGCTCCCCCTCTAGCGGGCTGACCCCGACTAGCACTCGGCTGAGACTGAGAAGAAAACGATCCTTGATTCACACTTGTTCCCTAGGCGCTGGAACGGAAGCCTGGGCACCAAGAATTCTCTCTCTCTCGGCACAGAAAGCAGCTTTGTGGCCCGGCCGGCCACACCTAATACATGTCAGCATAGGGCTCAGACAATTACGACTGAGGTGGCCCGGCTGGACACAGTTAAAACACTTCACATCCCGAGAAGGAGTACTAGTAGCTCTACGGAAACCCCTAGTAGATGGAGCGGGACCACCACCGGCGGAAAAATTAGCAGATTGGGATTTCTGCTGACCCCCACCCTTGTGGCCCAAAAAATTCCCGCGGACTTCTGTTTCTTGATCTCGCGAGCCGCCTCACTAGCCGTCACCGACATATCGTAAGCAAGGCTCTACTCTGGTAATCCTTCAAAGTAGTGCATACGAGCCCAAACATGTAGTCTCGAATCGACAATTTCATGCGCTTGGAAAAATGGAAGATTTTGTCGCTCTCCTCAATAACTTGGGTCTTCACGAAGCCCAACTCCTTGTTGAATTCGGCAATAGCTTGAGAGACAGGAATATCCTGTGGTTGCGCATCATAGAAGGTATGGACTCGAGCCGGCCTAACTGGCCACGGGCAATATTCGGTCTCCATCAGGTCCTTGAATTCTGCCCACGAAGCAACATGATCCTTAGGCCCAACGGCCTCCCAACAATCCGAAGCATCCCTAGTGAGAAAGTACTGGGCAATAGGGACCTTGCGGTCCTCGGGACAGTTGGTGGCGACAAAAACTTTGGATATCTCCTTGATCCACCCCTCCCAGCTGATCGGGTCTGAGGCTCCCGAAAACTGAGGTGGATGCATCTTCATGATATCCTGAAGCCAACGGTCAACTCCGTCCCGAGCAGCATGGGTCGGATTCGGGTTCTGAACCGCCTGAGCTATCACCGCCATCTAGTTCACCATTTGTTGCATCACTGCTGCAACACCAAGATCAGTGCCATCCTGAGAAGTGGCATGGCTATGACGGTCATCGGTACTGCCGGCTCCTAAAGAATGCGACGTGGCCGCCCCACCGGCTGCCCCACGTCCACGGCCGCGTCCATGACCACGACCTCTTCCAGCATCCATACTGGAGTTAAATAAGTAGCAAAAGCCATACAATGGTAAGTACAAGAATAAAACAATCACAAATCGAGAATACAAGGAAACAAGGAACAGAGTAAGGAAAACTTACGGACTCTGGAAGTACCGGAATCATGGGAGCGTGACGACGATGTGCAAAACGAAACACAACAAGACCCAATAAACTGACAATCCTAGGTATCCTTAAACCTAGTGCGCTCCGATACCATTTTCTGTAACACCCCTAAGATATTCGAGGTATATTACAGCGCCGCGAATCCCTACATGGGACCCACCAGGCTAAACGACCAAACATACTCAACAACTCATGAAATCAACATAGTAAATCCTCGTCATAAAGAGGCCAAACGATAATAAACCACCCGGTTCAACCGGTCAGACAACAACACAATAATCCAACACAACTATAATAGACAAGTCTTTCAATCGGAACAACGAAACTCCTAAGTACTCGAGTACTTCTATTACTTCACAAATTGATAAACGCAGCAGGAGACAGAAAACCATAAAGTCACACTCATGTACAATCATCACACATGCCCCTCATCCGTGTACTGGTCCAGCGCCCGTTCGTCTCGAAGAACCTAACCTGAAATTCAAAAAATGAATTTCCCCAAAATGGGTCCCCAGAGGGGTTAGCAATTACGCTAGTACAAGTAACCAAATGAACAACTTATATCTTACACATATAGTCAAGCATGCAACCATGAAAACATAGTTCAAAAACACTCATTTCCGGAAATGCCATAATCAAATCAGGTTGCAAAATGCACCACAATTAACCGCGGATACACCCCTCCGTGGATCCCTACCGAGACCCCGTCGGATCTAACCCATAGTGGTTAAAAGCAAGCTCGCAGATACACCCCTCCGTGGACCCCTACTGAGACCCTGTCGGATCTAACCCGTAGTGAGCATACACACACACACCATTTCTCATGCAATCCTACTATGTCAAGATTGTAAGTTCATAAGGGTACTTGCCTCGATCAATAGACGGTGACACGAACGGAAAGGAAGAATCAAACACGACTGCGAGGAACCGGCGGAAATGAACCTAACGATTCGAAGAATACAATCACAACCACAACTAAATGAATACGGAAATGGAATACACCCGAAGCCCCACCTACGATTTATGTATATTCGTACAAGAACAACAACGAGGGCGGACCACAACCAAACCCTCTTGATTACAAAAATACTACGAAATACACCATGAATCTGTAGGAAAACCAAGGATACTAACAAGATTATTCATATACAACATGAATTAATCAACAACACAGAACGAATCGGGCAATAAAATCGAAAACCCCCAATTTACCCAAAAGTAGGGTTCTTAGAAGATTTACCTTGATTCGGACGGATGAAGACGATTATGATGATGATAAACTACACTACGAACACAATACTCGATCCCCCAAGAATTTTCACGGGTAAAACTAGAAGAATCGCTCAAATCTCTCTAAGAACACTCGCTGCGGACGGAAGGAAGAAAATGAAGAATGTCGTGACTGCAAGGTCAACTCAGGTTTATAAAACATGACCTCACATTACATACGTTAACGTATAACGGTTAATGTACGTTACGCTCATTACGTACGTAACACACATGTGTTAGCGTACATAATGGCTCAGCAGAACAATCTGCCCAAATCGCAGATGCCATTAGCGTACGCTACATCATACGGCTAGCGTACGCTATAAGGAGGTCTTACGTACGTAACACCAGCATGTTTACGTACGTAAGGACTCGGCCAAAACCGGGCAGACTAACTGTCCAAAACACACAAGGCCATAACGTACGTTAACACCAGGGTATTACGTACGTTATGTGCGTGTCGGTAGCGCACCCTAGGAAGCATGCATAACGCACATTATGCATGCAGCAGTTCAGCACTGCTGAACAAAGTTAGCCGCACCGGGCGGTCCGAACACGAGACGCAACACAAGGACAGATTCCAGGAGTGTAAACACGAAATAATCACGACGACGAAGCTAAGCACTGAAGGAAAATACAATTCCGACTACCGAGGAATCCCGAGAAACAATAAGGAAAGTAAAATTCCCTAAACTTATAGGAAATTACAAAACAGCCCAAACGCTCGAAAATCACGATACGACGTCGGATCGATAAACCAAAACTCACAACACGAACAACTCAACCATAAGAACTCGTGAAACCAAAGAAATTACAAAATCGAATGGGTTCTATGAAAATCGAACGTCCATGCAACAATACATGACATAAAACGGAATAATATCAAAACATCTCCGAAACTCGTCTTCATGGAGAAACTCCATGAATAAAATAGATTCAAAATGTCGAAATGGTTACAAGCGAGTTGCTAAAAACAAAAAAAAAATACACCAAAAATGAGAATACCGGGAAAAGAAAAATGCGGATATTACAGTTAGCGCACGCTAGACTGTATTGCTAGCGCACGCTAACCATAGCGCACATTAGGATGACTGGGCAGTAGGCTTTTTGGATTCTGGAATGGGTCATTAGCGCACGCTAATAGTAGGCTAGCATATGTTATTGAGGTGGATTAGCGCACGTTAGAGGTGTTGGTAATGCACGCTATTTCGGCCTGGCAGTAAGGACAGAATGTTTCTGGAGTCTGGACACAAGTAATTAGCGCACGCTATTGTTGGATCTAGAGCGCGCTAGTGCCGGTATATAGTGCATGCTAATTTATGTGTAGCGCAGGCTAGCAAAGTCAGACAGAAGGTTCAAGACTGCCGACATAGCATTAGCACACGCTATACTTGGGGCGTAGCGCATGCTAATAATTACCTGTTTAACTAGGCCTGCATGTTATAGAATTCGTCATTTTCTCCATTTCTCTTTTCTTCTCCGACGGTTGGGCGATCTTGAGCATAGGATAGTGCGGATTTTGGCCGAATTTCATCATCCAACTACGTTTTGAGTTCATAGTGTCAAGTTAACAACATCTCATCAACTTTCATCGTTCATATCAAGGTGAAATTCGTTCAAACCCTAGTTCTTCATATTTTGGGGGTTTTGTTGAGATCTTCAATTCTAATTCGTTTTAGCTTTGAGTTCTAATGGATTATGATGTTGCAATCCTTAAACCTTGCGTTTCTTGAAGTCTATGGATTTTGTTTCGAGTTTTCATCCGTTAAAAGGAGTATGAATGACTCTGCCTTCGCAGTGTTCGATAGTATGTCCCTAAGAGTAGAAATTTGAGGAAAATACTTCCATTTCTGTGGTGTTGTGCTTGATTTGGTATTTTGTTATGCTAGGATCGAATCGTTAAAGAAGTTTGGATCATAGGTCCTTCCGTTCACCGTTTCATGTGTTGTCCTAATCGAGGCAAGTACTCTGATTTCGTTTAATGTACTTCGTGTGAATATGTGAAAAATGTTATTTTTGCGAAAAGTGGTAATTTCAGAAAATGGGATTTGTGCCATGTGGTTACTGAGTGTGTGCGAGCCGAGTAAAACCAGCGAAGGTCCCCTGGGATCTGTTAGACTGCGAGTATCTGCGGATCATTCGGTTGGGTTGTACAACCACAGAGGGCCTAGCGAGTGTAACACCCCCAGATTTAACCGGAAATATTACAGCGCCGTGGGCCCCGAGATGGAACCCACAAGGCTAAAAGAAATTTTCGCAAACATTTACAAATGCCCAAGAGGCCAACGACGGTACTATCTTTAAAAATTCACAAAGACATATAAAATCCATTTATCAAAAACCGTCGTAAAAACTCTTTTGAAATCGCAAGGTCAAACAGCCGACACTCAAAAGTTTAGAAAACGATTTCCAAAGTAACCTCAGTTACTAGATACCAAAAGAGCATTTCAAAATACTCACGCAACGGAAAAAGACCAACCATAAAGATACTCTAGCAGCGGAATACAAGAACCAATCAAGAAACTCAATGCACACAACATGTCCTAGCCAATATCCTCCGGGAAGCTCATCTCTTCACGACCGCTACAAGCTCGATACTCCGAGAACCTAAAAAGAAATCCCACGACGGTCACCATAATATCCAACAATGATAATCACATCACATTAATAATAACATACCAATGAGAATACAACATAAGAATACGACCAACGTAATCTTACCGCCATGACTTTGCTTACTCAAGAAATTCTCATCAGAATAACCATTATCACATTTCACATCCTGTACTCGATTAACCAATAAACTCGAACATAATATCTGTATTGTACCTCAAACAATACTCAAGATTCTCAAACTGTCATCACCAACTCACGATACGGAAATATACCATTATCGACCAATACGATCCATCGAATAACATCATCAAATCCCAAGACGATAACCGATTTTCCATCAAAGACAAATACCAAGGAAATACGGAACATACCTCGAGATATGAAGTGCCACGACAATCATATCAGTCTAATCCGAGATCAGATCAATGCAATACGGACACGGTCCTAACACATGACCTACAAATGCATACTCATATGACCACGTCAATATGATCACAAAGAATATCAATCATGTATACTCAATGGAAATCCGACGATCCAGCGCCTCAAAGATAGATCCCTTTGTTGATCCTATCAGATCAACATAAGGTGGATAACTAACAATACACATATGAACAACAACATATGATACAATCAATGATGCGAATTCACAAGATTCCATCAACACAATACTGGTAATCCAACGATCCAGCGCCCTCAGCATAGATCCCCATGATGATCCCGTCGAACCAACGCATGGTGGAAAATCGTCCCAACGATCCGGCGCCAAAGATAGATCCTCATGATGATCCCGTCGAACCAACACATGATGGACATTCGATCCAGCGCCCTCAGCATAGATCCTCATAATCCCATCGGATTATTTACACAACATAAACAACACAATATGCATACACATATGCAAATCAACACGTTCATCAACATGAACAACATAACATGCACGACAACATGAAAATTTACTAGACGACTTCATGTTCAACAACATGAAAGAAAGTGTACGAGACCAAAATAAATAACATTAAACCATAATCAATATGGAATACTTGCCCCGAGTCCTTGGGAGCAACCTCGATGTCCAATCATCACCGACGATTATCCTCAATGCTCGGCTCCAAACGCATACAATGAACTATAGATACTCATATCCTCGTCTTTACCATAATGTAACCTCGATACTCGAACATACCAATAATCGAGATAAAGCATATACATTACGATTTACCTCCTTAATCGAAAGAACGATATGCGATCCGAATACCTGAGTTCACAATAATAATCATCGCTATATGCATTATAAACGAAATGAAATCAAAACCATTCATTAAATATTATAATCTGCGCAAGTAATAACTTGCCTCGATACCGATACCGCTAAGTCCGCCGAACACACTGCCTTTGTCTACGAGCTCCTCATCCCCGATCAAAAGCAATACAATGGACATACTCGAACACAACCGCAATATCTGGTTATAATCACCGATCAATAATTTCAACCTATCGAAGAAATCAAATAACACATATCCGATAACAATCAACAACCGACAAAACTAACCAATCGAACTCAACAGTTCAACACAACCTCGAATAAACGCAGTCAGAACAAACCAAATCAAACCATCACGAATTCATAATCAAAACACAAAAATACTGCACTGTCTGCCTACTTAGCGCACGTTAAACTCATAAAGTAGCGTGCTCTAAGTTGTCCCGTTAGCGTGCGCTAGCGGTAAGCTTAGCGTGCGCTAATGCCGCATGTGGCATGCATTCCAAACATCGACTCACATCTTGCGACTACGAATCCGAATGAAGGGAGACATAAATCCCCATATCTCTTGAAGATAAACGACCCCATAATTATCACAATGATCATGTCAATGTACATATATCAATAACAACCTCAATAATCAAACCGACTCGATAACAAGGATCATATCATGCTAACTGAATTCAACCTAGTATCATGATTCATCTCATCTAAATCGACCAATATAATTACCAAGATTCAAATCCTTCTTAGATCGGGTTAAATGAATCAACATCCTTATGGTATGAAGAATCTTAACTAACATCCGAAACTCTTATCAAAATTCCATTGAATCTCATATAACATCATCATATGATTATCCAACATGCTCCTTGCATGAAATCATCCAAGAAAAATGAACCACTAACGAAGGAATACGAAGATTACCTGGTTAAGATGAACCAAAAAGAAGAACATTAGAACTCCATCCAAAGAATCATGAACAACTTGAAGGACAAGGCTTGAATCCATGCTCTCCATCTTAATCTTGTTAAAGATCACCATCTCTCGTTGTTTGAGACCTCAAACCTCTTTCTAAAACTCTCTCTCTCGGTTGCAAGGAAGGAATGGACGAAATGCTTCATAACACTCTTCCGTCCCTTTTTATAATATTCATTATTAGCGTGCGCTAACATCTCATGTTTAGCGTGCGCTACCGCTTTAGCGTGCGCTAATCGACTTTGTTAGCGTGCGCTATCGGGCCTGCAGGCTACCGCCTTGCTTCAGTAAACTAGCTTACGACGTAATGCCCATGCATTAACATACGTAAAACATCCCGCCTAGCGACGCAAGTCATTTACCTTAGCGTGCGCTAATACCATTGACTTGCTACGATCTACACCTACCACGAAGATGCTCGTGACCCCACCACCAAATCAACCAATAAAGCCAAGATTCCTGTTGACCGATATATAGTTAGCGTGCGCTAATCAACATGCATTAGCGTGCGCTAACACTACATTACAACATCCGTTGACTTATCAGAACGTGCGCCGAAAGTGGCCTGGTCCACGCGTAGATTCCTTCCGATCGGACTGTATTAGCGTGCGTTATCTTATATCCGTAGCGTGCGCTAATCTCGCATTTATAGCGTGCGCTACTCATGATTATTAGCGTGCGCTAATAATGTTACACTTAGCCATTTCCAACTGTTACCGCCTGTCTCGACATTCCGAAAACACATATACACTTACTGAATACATATACTGAATCCAATAATATTCTTATACGATATACTCTATATCAGAAGTACGATAACCTGATACACGATATCCTCAAATGTAAATGTCGACCAGATACGACAATTATACCGATACTGACATCTCAGTCCTTTATTTATTTTATTCCTACTGTACAGATTCCACGCTGTACAATATAACTCGAATAAAATAATATCAAATAACAGTAGTAGAAATTCCGGATATTACATTCTACACCACTTAAAATAAGTTTCGTCCTCGAAACTTGCAATCCGTCATAAAACAAACAAACATACCTTCCAACCCAAAATATCCCCAAAACCATCACGACAACGATCAATTATCGTCATCACTGAATAACCAAAAGAGCATACTTACAAATACGCAGGTCGACGATCTCCTGAAATACTAGCAAGCGGTCTCACTGTACAGTCTCAATACGCTTACGATCACAATTCCATGAGTCTCAACAAAATATATCATCTTCGGATGAAACAATCTGCCCGAATCAAATCCTGTCTGCCTGATTACATAATCAAGTCCCACCCGATAAGACGAATAATATACAATACATCTACGAAACAACCGCCCAAAACAACGACACGAATCCCAAACATCAACAAAAATCCGAACGCCGATGATCACCAATAATGATCAACAATCAACCGAATTTATCATCGACATGATAAATTCCAATATGACCAACCAGAGGTCAAAACACAATCGAGAATATCATCAACGTGATAAACTCCAATATTACCAACGAATGATCAACGAAAATCGAGAATACCTTCACACGATAAACTCCAACACGATCAACACGTAACCACGTAAATGGATATACGAAATAATAACATTCTCAAAACGACAAATCAATCACGTACGGTAGATCTCAATAAACATACCCAATGGCGAACATATTCCTCGGCACACGAACAACCAATCACAAATCGATGAACATACCTAATTATACATGGAGTGGGAACGACCACTCAATATCCAAAACCACCAGTATGGGGTCACCATCCCCAAATTTACACTTACAAAGAAATCATTCAAAGATCACTATGGTAAGATTGCGCAACTACCGCACCAATGGACTCACATAGCACATATGTCCCGGTTTTACAAAGTCCAAAGTTCCAAAATTACATCCAGCACAAGAAACTACAACGCGCAAAGATATTTCTCTTATCTGATCAATCAACCGATCATCCTTGCATAACCAATCTACCATACTAAACTTCGAATCTCTTTTCCTTGTACCATCGATATGATATGCCCGATGCACTAAATGCGTATGTACATCAATCACATTTTCAATACCAGTTTGAAATCATATATTCTTGTCACGAAGACAATTTTTGAAAGTTCTTTCAAGAGTTTGAAAACTCAAAACATAAATTTTCGTAAGACCACGAAATCAATTTTAAAAATTAAATCGGCTCGCTGGTGCCAAGTTCTCGATAAAAATTCTTTTCAAATAGACACGATTAAATAAAATGAAATTTATGCAAATGCTTGTCCATATCCATACTCCCGTATATCACCACTTGTCACCAATATCCACCGATATTCCATCGGGAAGACCACACGATCGAGTTCCAAAACCTCAATATATAGACTCCGATAAAAACTCCTTTTCCACACATGACTCGTATAGTCAACCATTTACCCATCTTGGATCACCTCAAATATGATATGACAAAACGTTGAAACAAATCAAGCAAATCAAACACGGCGAAAGACTTCCCGAGAGGTTCCATTTGAACGAGTAAACCAGAGCCTCGAAAGGCGGAAATAACATAGGTAAACGATTGGTAAAGTATTTTACAAATCTCGGGAGTTTTAGAAAACAGGAAGGTCTTTTGAAACGTTAGGGTCTCAGCCCGTATCTCATTCCACATTATAAGAAGTTTAAAAAGTAGAAAACTCTTTTTGGACCCCAAGTCCTGAGTTATAAAACCATTTCAAAATCGATTGGGTCTCGGCCCAAAATCATTTTCCGTAAAACGTCCGTAAGACATTCATTTTGAAGAGTATCATTTTCAAATGTTCAAAAGCGGTTCATATATCATAAAATGAATTAACATGACTACATGTTCTCCTGAACAATCCACAATATTTCTCCCAATGCACAATTCCGTTCCAAAATTTAATCGACATACTGATTTTCAAAATCATAGTTTCTCCATTCATCAATCATGTCCCAATTTTGTTACCTTATACTGTAACGCATGATATCTGCTGAATCTCAAAACGTATCAACTTAGAACGGCAATAAATCTCAATGAAATTCAAAATCCAAATACTTACAGATCGTGAAGCCGACGATTCCCCGTGATATCGGCACATGTCTCGACTCTAGAAAATACTCAACACGGATATTTTCAAATCACACGTTTTTCCAAGTCGATCGACTCAAGAACACAATACATCTCATTCCGTAGAACCTCGTTTAACACCGTTTGGAAAAGTTTATAACAACCCCAATACTACATCGGCAAATCGCATAACCCATAAGCCCGAGTGAACAACAAAACTCACGGCTCCAATATTTGTCAATTGACAACTCGAATGAGGCAACGAAACACGACCCAACTCGACCCAAATGCCTAGGTTTTCTCAACCTAAGGCTCGATACCATATTCGTAACACCCTGCATTTAACCGAATATTACAGCCGTGGCCCCGAGATGGAACCCACAAGGCTAAAAGAAATTTTCGCAAACATTTACAAATGCCCAAGAGGCCAACGACGTACTATCTTTAAAAATTCACAAAGACATATAAAATCCATTTATCAAAAACCGTCAGAAAAACTCTTTTGAAATCGCAAGGTCAAACAACCGACACTCAAAAGTTTAGAAAACGATTTCCAAAGTAACCTCGCATTAGATACCAAAAGAGCATTTCAAAATACTCACGCAATGGAAAAAGACCAACCATAAAGATACTCTAGCAAGGAATACAAGAACCAATCAAGAAACTCAATGCACACAACATGTCCTAGCCAAGATCCTCCGGGAAGCTCTTCTCTTCACGACGGCTACCAGCTCTATACTCCGAGAACCTAAAAAGAAATCCCACGACGGGGTCGGCCATAATATCCAACAATGATAATCCACATCACATTAATAATAACATACCAATGAGAATACAACATAAGAATACAACCAACGTAATCTTACCGCCATGACTTTGCTTACTCAAGAAATTCTCATCAGAATAACCATTATCACATTTCACATCCTGTACTCGATTAACCAATAAACTCGAACATAATATCTGTATTGTACCTCAAACAATACTCAAGATTCTCAAACTGTCATCACCAACTCACGATACGGAAATATACCATTACCGACCAATACGATCCATCGAATAACATCATCAAATCCCAAGACGATAACCGATTTTCCATCAAAGACAAATACCAAGGAAATACGGAACATACCTCGAGATATGAAGTGCCACGACAATCATATCAGTCTAATCCGAGATCAGATCAATGCAATACGGACACGGTCCTAACACAAGACCTACAAATGCATACTCATATGACCACGTCAATATGATCACAGCAATATCAATCATGTATACTCAATGGAAATCCGACGATCCAGCGCCCTCAGCATAGATCCCTTTGTTGATCCTATCTGATCAACAAAAGGTGGATAAATAACAATACACATATGACCAACAACATCTGATACAATCAATGATACGAAGTCACAAGATTCCATGAACACAATACTGGTAATCCAACGATCCAGCGCCCTCGGATAGATCCCCATGATGATCCCGTCGAACCAACGCATGGTGGAAAGCGTCCAACGATCCAGGCGCCTCAAAGATAGATCCTCATGATGATCCCGTCGAACCAACGCATGATGGACATTCGATCCAGCCTCAAGATAGATCCTCATAATCCCATCGGATTATTTACACAACATAAACAACACAATATGCATACACATATGCAAATCAACACGTTCATCAACATGAACAACATAACATGCACGACAACATGAAAATTTACTAGGACGACTTCATGTTCAACAACATGAAAGAAAGTGTACGAGACCAAAATAAATAACATTAAACCATAATCAATATGGAATACTTGCCCCGAGTCCTTCGGGAGCAACCTCGATGTCCAATCATCACCGACAATTATCCTCAATGCTCGGCGTTCCAAACGTACAATGAACTATAGATACTCATATCCTCGTCTTTACCATAATGTAACCTCGATACTCGAACATACCAATAACTGAGATAAAGCATATACATTATGATTTACCTCCCAGAATCGAAAGAACGATATGCGATCCGAATACCCAGAGTTCACAATAATAATCATCGCTATATGCATTATAAACAAAATGAAACTGAAACCATTCATTAAATATTATAACTGCGCAAGTAATAACTTGCCTCGATACCGATACCGCGAAGCTGCTGCCGAACACACTGCCTTTGTCTACGAGCTCCTCATCCCCGATCAAAAGCAATACAATGGACATACTCGAACACAACCGCAATATCTCGGTTATAATCACCGATCAATAATCTCAACCTATCAAGAAATCAAATAACACATATCCGATAACAATCAACAACCGACAAAACTAACCAATCGAACTCAACGATTCAACACAACCTCGAATAAACGCAATGAACAAACCAAATCAAACCATCACGAATTCATAATCAAAACACAAAAATATCGCCTGTATGCCTACTTAGCGCACGTTAAACGCATAACGTAGCGTGCGCTAAGTTGTCCGTTAGCGTGCGCTAGCCGTAAGCTTAGCGTGCGCTAATGCCGTCTGATGGCATGCATTCCAAACATCGACTCACATCTTGCGACTACGAATCCGAATGAAGGGAGACATAAATCCCCATATCTCTTGAAGATAAACGACCCCATAATTATCACAATGATCATGTCAATGTCCATATATCAATAACAACCTCAATAATCAAACCGACTCGATCACAAGGATCATATCATGCTAACTGAATTCAACCTAGTATCATGATTCATCTCATCTAAATCGACCAATATAATTACCAAGATTCAGAAATCCTTCTTAGATCGGGTTAAATGAATCAACATCCTTATGGTATGAAGAATCTTGACTAACATCCGAAACTCTTATCAAAATTCCATTGAATCTCATATAACATCATCATATGATTATCCAACATGCTCCTTGCATGAAATCATCCAAGAAAAATGAACCACTAACGAAGGAATACGAAGATTACCTGGTTTAGATGAACCAAAAAGAAGAACATTAGAACTCCATCCAAAGAATCATGAACAACTTGAAGGACAAGGCTTGAATCCATGCTCTCCATCTTAATCTTGTTAAAGATCACCATCTCTCAGTGTTTGAGACCTCAAACCTCTTTCTAAAACTCTCTCTCTCGGTTGCAAGGAAGGAATGGACGAAATGCTTCATAACACTCTTCTGTCCCTTTTTATAATATTCATTATTAGCGTGCGCTAACATCTCATGTTTAGCGTGCGCTACCGCCTTAGCGTGCGCTAACTGACTTTGTTAGCGTGCGCTATCAAGCCAGAGGCTACCGCCTTGCTTCAGAACTAGCTTACGACGTAATGCCCATGCATTAACGCACGTAAAACATCTGCCTAGCGACGCAAGTCATTTACCTTAGCGTGCGCTAATACGATTGACTTGCTACGCCTACACCTACCACGAAGATGCTCGTGACCCCACACACCGAAATCAACCAATAAAGCCAAGATTCCCTGTTGACCGATATATAGTTAGCGTGCGCTAATCAACATGCATTAGCGTGCGCTAACACTACATTACAACATCCGTTGACTTATCAGAACGTGCGCCGAAAGTGGCCTGGTCCACGCGTAGATTCCTTCCGATCGGACTGTATTAGCGTGCGTTATCTTATATCCGTAGCGTGCGCTAATCCTGCACGATAGCGTGCGCTACTCATGATTATTAGCGTGCGCTAATAATGTTACACTTAGCCATTTCCAACTGTTACCGCCTGTCTCGACATTCCGAAAACACATATACACTTACTGAATACATATACTGAATCCAATAATATTCTTATACGATATACTCTATATCAGAAGTACGATAACCTGATACACGATATCCTCAAATGTAAATGTCGACCAGATACGACAATTATACCGATACTGACATCTCAGTCCTTTATTTATTTTATTCCTACTGTACAGATTCCACGCTGTACAATATAACTCGAATAAAATAATATCAAACAACAGTAGTAGAAATTCCGGATATTACAGCGAGGACTCCTGTGGTGTGTATCTCTCGTGAGGTACAGGGTCAGTATAGCTCGAGAGGTTGTTTTGTGATGTTGATTGTGGTATTGTATTCCGGAATATATGTGATGGCACTGTGAGTTATGTTGTTTATTCATTTGTAGTACATAGTCTGGAATCGTTGTACTTGCACCGACTTTTTTATGACCCCTTTGGGGTGAATATACTTTTTGTGTATTCAGGTACATGTTCAGTAGATGAGCCAGTACAGAGCGGACACGAGTTTGGTGGACATCATTGATATCGTGAATTATGTTGCGTCTGTGGTCGTCTTGTCATGGTCAAAGTGGTATTTTGGTTTTGTACTCGCACGGGTACTGTCATGTATTGTATAATACGTTGTCGTTGGTTGTCGTTGATGTTGTGGATCGGTTGTGATGGTTGTATCAGTTACGATCCTACGGGATAATGTATTGACTTGTCTTGTGACGTATGTTGTATTGCAGTTGACTTTGGTTTTAAGTGTGTGAATGTCTCGGTTTTGTTGTTTGTTATTGTATTTTATGTCGGTCGAAGCCTAGTAGGTTCTCCAAAAATAATCTACGGCGCTTTAATATCTCCGTAAATCACGGGAGTGTTACAGAATATGGTATCGGAGCTTAGGTTTATGGATACCTAGGCTGTTGGTGTTTTGGGGCTGTTAAAGTCGAGTCGGTCACCTGTCTATGATATCATTGGGTTGCTGCCACCTCGTGATGTCTGTGTTGGGAGTCTCTTTGGAGGTTAGTAATTTCTTCTTTGTTTAGAGTAATTGTTTGTACAACAGGATAAATTGTTGTCGTAATTATTTCTCTCCTGAAATGTTTCTTATCCTCTAGTATGCCAAGAGGTAGAGCTACTCGTCAACACGGTCGAGGCCGTGGCAGGGGAACAGTACCTGAGTCGGAGATATCCATTTCAGATTCGGCATCTCATTCTGTGGCTCGATTAGATTCGGTTCCGTCAGGAGGTGCAGGTGGGAGTGAAGAGGCCGACGTACCCAATGTACTCCAACAAGTTGTGACTCAAGTGCACCGATTGGCTCAAGTGGTGCAGAACATTAATACCGGCAAGACTGTTGAGGATCGATGGCTTCAAGAACTCATGAAAATGAATCCTCCTAGATTTGACGGTTCCGAATGCAAACAATTGGGATCATGGGTTGGTTGAGCTAGAAAAGATATTCGACGGTATTAGCTGCCCTGAGGCCAAGAAGGTTCCAATTGCTCAGTACCTGACTGTTGATGACACTTCTGATTGGTGGCGAGCAGTTAAGCCCAAGTATCGTGACGTCACTTGGAAAGAATTTAAAGAGTTAATGGAGGCCCAGTATTGTCCAGCGCCGGTACGACTAGCTACAGTCAGTGAGTTCTTCAGAGCCCAACCCGAAGATGTTCCTATTTCTGAGGCAATCAAGACGTTCAACAGACAGCTAGTGTATGTTCAAGATCAGGTCAGGGATGAGACGGCTAAAATACTTCATTTTGATGCTAGAATGAAACCAGAAGTTCAGAAGTATATGGCTGGCCTTGGATGTGCTACGTTGAGAGAGTATCAGGATAGAGTTCTTGCGTACGAGATGGTGACAGTACCAGTTCAGACGGCTCCTAGTTCGAAGAACCCGAAGTTTTCTGGCGGCTTTCGAGGAAGCGGATCACGTAGGCCTCAATCTTTTGTGCAGTCCTCTGTTGGTTCACCTCAGCCTAGTGGAGGAGCACCGAGAGCTTGTTTTAATTGTGGAGTTCCAGAACATGTCAGTTCTCATTGTTCATTATGTCCCGTTACTTGTTTTAAGTGTGGGAAGTAGGAACATCGGACGTCATATTGCGAGATAGCGGGTAGAGTCCTTCTTAAGCAATCTCCTACTCCAGTGGGCACAGTCACGGGTCAGACAACTCCGAGTGTCGGACGCGGTAGCGCAGAGGCAAAACCGAACATAAGGATACTCCAAGTACTGGATTGGCTCCACCTCGATTGTATGAGATGAGATGGACTGATGGTGTGGGGGATACCACTACGTCAGGTATTGTTCATATTCTAGGTAGATGTGTTGTTTGATTCTGGAGCATCTCATTCTTTTATATCTTTGTCTTATGTTCGTCGTTTGGGCCTTGAGGGCCTATCTGTGTGTGAACCGTTTATTGTTGGACTGGCGAGTGGGGAAAGGATAGTTGGGGATCAAGAGATTATAAGTTATCCTATAACCATCGGCGGTGGGGATTGGCCATCCGATTTAATTGTGATTGATATGAAGGGAGAAGACTTGATTCTAGGTGATGGTTAGTTAGATTGTCATGGGGCAGTAGTATATTATCGTCGGAAGATAATTTTGATAGTTGCGCCGGATGGTACCGAGCACATCTTTGAAGGACAAAAACCAGGTACTTCAGGAAAGATTGTTCAAGCCATGAATGCGATGAAGTTGTTGCGACAAGGCTGTACAAGTTATTGGTGTTACGCAATGAAGACAGAAATTGGCGAGGTGTAGTTGTCCTCTATTCCCGTTGTGAATGAGTTTCCAGACGTATTTCCAGACGATTTGCCTGGATTGCCACCACACCGAGATGTGGAGTTTACTCTCAAACTGGAGCCTAATGCGGCACCAGTATCCAAGGCACCTTACAGGATGGCCCCATCAGAAATGCAAGAGTTGAAAAAGCAACTAAGTGAATTGTTGGACAAGGGTTATATTCGACCAAGTGAATCTCCATGGGGTGCACCGGTATTGTTTGTATGGAAGAAAGATGGATCTTTACGGTTATGTATTGACTATCATGAGTTGAATAAACTCACTATCAAAAACATGTATCCGTTGCCAGGAATTGATGATCTATTTGATCAATTGCAAGGAGCTACGGTCTTCTCAAAGATTGACTTGAGATCGGGATATTATCAATTTCTAATCCGGGAATCGGATATTCCGAAGACGGCATTTCGAACGAGATATGGGCATTATGAATTCGTGGTTATCCTTTCGGTTTGACTAATGCTCCAGCGGTTTTTATGCAGCTTATGAACAAGACCTTTATCGAATATCTCGATAAATTTATGGTGGTTTTTATTGATGATAACTAAATCTATTCCTAGAGCGAATCGGAGCATGCTGAACACTTGAGAATAGTGCTGAATATTCTGAGGACTGACAAGCTTTATGCTAAATTTTCTAAGTGCGAGTTCTGGATGAAAGAAGTTGCTATTATTGGTCGTATTATATCGGCCGAGGGTGTACGGGTAGATCCTCATAAAATTGAAGCGGTTTTAACTTGGGAACCCCTGCGGAATGTCAAGGAAATTCGGAGTTTTCTGGGATTAGATATTACCATCGATTTGTCGAAGGTTTCTCGAAAATTGCTTGATCACTCACTCAGCTATTACAGAAAACTCAGAAGTTTGAGTGGAGTGACGAATGTCAGAAGAGTTTTGATGAGTTGAAGAAGCGGGTGACTACGTCACCAATTTTAGCCTTACCGTAGGGAACAAAGGGTTTTGTTATTTATAGTGATGTTGCTAAACAAGGTTTGGGTTGGGTAATTGCGTATGCATCTCGACAGTTGAAGCCGTATGAGATGAATTATCCTACTCATGATCTTGAATTAGTCGTTGTGGTGTTTGCATTGAAGATCTGGAGACATTATTTATATGGTTTATCTTGTCGGGTGTATACGGATCATAAGAGTCTGAAATATATATTCACTCAAAAAGAGCTTAATATGCGCCAGCGGCGATGGATGGAATTGATTAAAGATTATAACATTGACATTCTTTACCATCCAGGTAAAGCGAATGTCATTGCTGATGCTTTGAGTTGTAAGTCAATAGTGTTGCAGAGATTGGAATTACTTACCATTCAACTGAAGCTCAGACGAGAGTTAATTGATTTGGAGATTGAAGTTTGGCCTCAAGTAACTCAAGGACAATTACATGTCCTTGAAATCACATCCTCCGCGATTGAAGATATTAAGTCCAAACAGTTCGATGATCCTTTATTTGTACAGCTTCGGGAAGATGTCATTAAAGATAAGGCTCGTGGGTGTTGGAAAGTAAAACGCAGCGGAAGCGAAGTTTGGGAAAATATGATTATAGCGTTTTACGCATCTACGAGCATTAGATCTATTTAGGCATGCTAATTAATTAATTACTAAGACTAAAAAGCAATTTAAATATTATTTATTATTTATTAATTAAATATGTTGATTAATTAAAATATCCTAATCTAGATCCAAGATCATAGGATATTACCTTTTGAAGCGGTTGGTTATTTCCTTCTTGATCGCCTTGTATCTCTACATTCAGATCTTCTAGAGTATGATCCGCCTTGAATCGGACGTTGTGTGGGCAACGAGCTACCGGAACTTTCTTGGACACCTTATGGATCGGCCGAATCTACCTTGCCTCACAACTCTCGATTTTATTTTCTTCAAGTAATTCCGATATGTAGCAAGAATTAAAGTGTTATCTCAATTGTGGAATCAAAGACACAAGTCAAGATCCACAATTAAACACATAGAAGAAAAATCGAAATTTCTTGTGCAAGTTAAAGCATAAAATCGGCCAAGCCCCATAAAGTCCTATTTATAGGCTCTTGGACTACTACTAGGGATCTAAAGGAGGATTATGGAAGGACTCCCAATTAATTCATCTTACCTTATTAGGACTCTTCCTAATATATGATGAATCAATTAATATCAACTTAGTCCACTAAAAAGTTGATATTACACTTCCTACCAAAATCCCAAATTACGAAATTGGGCTCCTTATTAAATATATTATTTCCCGTGTTTAAGATATCGAATGTCCATTAATTAATTATAAGCTACTGACAGCTTTAATTAATTAATATCTTATCCAAGAGTAGTACCACTCGAACCTTATTATTATATCGGAATTAAATCCACCTGCAGGGTTTAATATAATAATCATTATCGAGCTCCTCAAGGGGACATCATCAACCCGCACGAGTCGGGACACGATTTCTAGTAATAATAATAATTGTCGTATAAACAATATTATTGCCCAAGATACGAGGCTTATTGAGTCGATCATTATGACTCTCACCTATGGTAAATCAAAGCAATAATTATTATAAATACACAATTAAATATTATATACTTAGAATTAAGAAATAATAATTATCCGAGATTTACGTTCTTCTTACAGTCAGTACAGAAGACACTATCTCACCTCGATCCTGTTCAACGTATGCAAATACGCTAATGTATGCTAATAGTCAAGACCAACTATTCTCAAGCATACACTACAACCCTTTATATAATTTGTCTAATAATTATATAGGTTGTGAACTATTATATTATTTTATAAGGCACCGATAATGTGATCTTCCGTGTGACACCAACACACCACATTATCTACAATATAAAATAATTAGACATTTCATTTGCATAACCATAACGTGAATTAATATGCAAAACATGTGATTAAATATAATTAATATCCTCATAGGTAGTAATAGGAAAATTAGGTAATACAAGCATAAAGTATGCTTTGCAGTATACAATCCTAACAATCTCCCACTTATACTCAAAGCATGCTTTTAAGTATACTACTCTATTACATAGTCTCTCATTTCTCCCACTTATACTCAAAGCAATGCTGCCATACACCGTAATCCCATTCCTTCCACATGCCTTTCAAAAACTTTTGAAGGTAGGCCTTTCGTGAAAGGGTCAGCAAGATTATCTTCCGATGCAACCCCGGCTACAACTACGTCTCCTTCCTTTACGAAGTGTCGTATGATGTGGTACTTGTGGTTGATATGTTTACTTGCTCGATGGGCTCGTGGTTCCCTCGAATTTGCGATCGCACCAAGATTATCACAATAGAGTGTAATACCCTCGGCAAATCGGGAATCACATCTAAGTCTGCAGAAGTACTTGAGCCACACCGCCTCCTTGGGCGCCTCGAGAGGCCGCCACGTACTCGGCTTCCATGGTAGAGTCCGAGATGCATTTACTTCACACTCCTCCAACTAATGGCTCCACCTCCCGTGCTAAACACATAACCCGAAGTAGACTTGGACTTTTCTTTGTCCGATGAAAAATCAGTCGAGTGTAACCCACCGGAACAGTCGTCTGATTGATATACAAGCATGTACTCCTAGTCCTTCTCAGTACTTGAGTATGTGCTTGACGGCAATCCAGTGTCCAGTCCCGGGTTCGGCCCGATATCTAGCGACCATGCCCACGGCATGACAGATATCTGGTCTAGTGCAAAGCATAGCATACATGAGACTTCCCACAGCGGATGCATAAGGGACCATCTTCATGTCATCTATCTCCTTTTGTGTCTTAGGACACATGTTCTTAGATAGTTGAATTCCATGTCTGTAAGGTAGAAAACCTTTCTTGGAATTCTCCATGCTAAACCGCTTCAAAGATCAGACGATAGGATGCTTGGGATAAGCACAACATACTCTTCTTCCGATCACGAAAGATCCTGATTCCAAGGATGTGTCCCGCTTCTCCTAGCTCCTTCATATCGAACTGCTCAGATAGACATACCCGTACGTCCGACAATTCCTTCACGTTGTTTCCAATCGAAGGATATCGTCTACATACTGTACAAGAAACACCAAAGACGTTTCCATCACATTTCTTATACACACAACTCTCACTCGGACATTGGACGAATCCATATGACTGGACTACTTCGTCAAAACGAGTGTTCCAAGATCTAGATGCTTGCTTAAGTCCATAAATGGATTTCTTAAGTTTGCACACCAAGTGCTCTTCTCCTTTAGCAATGAATCCCTCTGCTTGGCGCATATAGATTTCCTTGTCTAGACTCCCATTCAAGAATGCAGTCTTGACATCCATCTGCCAAATCTCCAGATCCAAATGCGCAGCTATAGCTAAAAGAATCCCGATTGACTTAAGCATGGCTACCGGCGAAAAGGTTTCATCATAATCGATACCCTCTTTCTGAGTGTAACCTTTTGCAACAAGCCTTGCTTTGAAAGTTTCAACCTTCCCGTCACGTCCTTTCTTTCGCTTGTAGACCCATTTACTCCCAATGGCTTGCACACCATCAGGTAGCTCTACTAGCTCCCACACTTGATTGGAATCCATAGATCCCATTTCTGATTCCATTGCTTCTTGCCAGGAGTCAACATCTTTATCTTGGATTGCCTCCTTATAGGTCCAGGGAACCGATTCATCTTCGTCTGGGATTGAGTCCGAAGACTTTCCCACGCCTATGAATCGTTCGGGCTGACGAACAACCCTCCCACTACGACGAGGCAAATCCTGAGTTGGTGTAAAAGTTTCAGAATCGATACGTGGTGCAGTGTTAGTTGGCGCTTGTACGATTGGTATAGTCGGAATCTCGTCCCTCAGCTCTTCCAGAATTATTTCTCTCATGGGCTTGTGACTAATCATATAATCCTCTTCCAGAAATCGGGCATTGGTGCTAACAATGACCTTCTGATCCTGGGGACTATAGAACAAGCCACCCTTCGTTCCCTTAGGGTATCCCACAAACACTCGTACTTCTATGCGATATGCCAACTTATCAGCTTCCTTATTTAGCACATGTGCTGGAGTACCCCAAATCCGAACATGTCCTAGACTGGGCTTACGCCCACTCCACAGTTCTGTGGGTGTTTTTGGAACTGATTTCGAAGGCACCAGGTTTAGAATGTACGCCGCTGTTTCTAAGGCGTATCCCCAAAACGAAATAGGTAAATCTGAATAACTCATCATTAATCTAACCATTTCCAAAAGAGTCCTATTCCTTCTTTCAGCCACTCCATTTTGTTGTGGAGTTCCCGGCGCGGTGAGCTGGGACGAAATCCCCTCATTCGCCAAGAAATCTAAAAACTCTCCACTAAGGTATTCGCCACCACGATCAGATCGTAGTGACTTGATACTCTTCCCATGACGCTTCTCCGTTTCAGCCTTGAAGTCTCTGAACTTGTCAAAAGCTTCAGACTTACGTCGCATCAAAAAGATGTATCCATATCTCGAATAATCATCTATGAACGTGATGAAATATTCGAAACCTCCCCTAGCCTGGATATTCATTGGACCACATACATCCGTATGAACCAATTCTAACACATCCTGAGCACGATTTCCCTTGGTTTTAAAAACCCTTTTGGTCATCTTACCTTCCAGACAGGATTCACAAATTGGAAATGACTCAACTTGGAGATCATCCAATGGGCCATCATCTACCAATCTTTGAGTCCTTCTAAGGTTTACATGTCCTAACCGTAAATGCCACAGATATGTTTGGTTTATGCTTGAAGGTTCTTTTCTCTTTTTAGGTTTAGACAAAGAGTTAAGTGATTTATGCATAGGAGTTTGTGCAGTATTAACAATATATAGTCCATCATTAAAAGTACCTCTGCAAATATATTCACCGCTTCTTTTCTTAATAATGGCATCATCATCAAAAGAAACTGAATAACCATCGCATTTTAATTTAGAAACCGAAATTAAATTCATTCTAAAATCTGGTACTAATAATACATTATTCAGAACTAATAATTTATCATTAATCTTCAACTGCACGACTCCCACCGCAATGTACCATAAGCCCGGAATAATCGCCCGATTGATGGTAATCTCTCCCGCACTAAGCCGCTTGGTTACTCGAAAACCATGCGAGTCAAAGCAAACATGATCGGTGGAGCTCGAATCAACTATCCACGAAGTGGAAGAACAAGCTGCCAAACATGTTTTGACTACTAGTGCACGAGACATACCTTTCTTAAGAGCAGGGCAGTCCGCTTTAAAATGTCCTTTCTGACCGCACTTGTAGCACTTTCCCTTTGGCTTTTTGTTCGCCTCGGGGTGAGGAGCCTTGCTTTTCACCTTGAGGGCTGCCACTTGCTTCTTTCCCCATTTGGGTTTGGAAGAAGTCGCACCGGTTGCCGCAAGAATTTGATGATAACCTTGTTTGAAGAGACCTTCAGCAGACTGAAGCTCTGTCAGAAGTTCCGCCAAACTATATGTCCTACGGTTCATATTGTAGTTGAGGCGGAACTGCTCAAAGCTTCTAGGTAAGCTGCCTAAGATAATATCGACCTGCGTTTCCGCATCGATAGTAGCCCCCAATATGCTCAGTTCGTTCAAATGAGACATCATTTTTAGAACATGATCCCTTACTGGAGTCCCTTCAGACATTTGGGTTGTCATCAATACCCTCATAGCATTTTGTCTAGCCGCCCGGTTCTGATGACCAAACATCTCGGTGAGACTTTTCATCATTTCTGCGGCCGAAACCATCGTCTGATGCTGATGCTGCAATACATTTGTCAGTGAAGCCAAAATGTAACAGTGAGCCATCTCATCAGACTTTTTCCATTTCCGGAATTCCGCCAACTATTCGGGAGTGGCATCCGGTTCTGGTTCTAGAGGGCTCTCCTCGATTAAGACAAACTTATGCCCCTCAGCAGTCAGGACAATGTCAAGATTTCTTTTCCAATCGGCAAAGTTAGTGCCATCTAGTTTATTTTCTTTGAGAATAACAGCTAGTGGATTGAAAGACATTTGAGAATAAAATTAAAAACATCCATCACATAATGCATAGCAAAATATATCGAAAAACCTCAAAAACACAATATATATGCTAGCAACCAACACCTCAAAAAATCCGCACATGCAAGCCACGATCGTGTGGACGTTTACACATACATTTTTCAAGTAGAGTTTTACGTCTTTAATTTTACTATCTAGTCAAATTACGTTATGACAAGTAAAATTAATAGTTGGTTCCTCTTGGCCATGTATTAATTAACATAGACTCCGATGGGGAGCTTATTAATTAATACACCTAAGTGAACACCATAATTTAACATCTTTAAAATATTATCTTTTAAATAATAGTCCTACAGATGGAGAGGTCCTATCATAAAAAGTAATATTTACCTTATGTTATCATTTTTGAAATTTAAAACTAGTGAACCCATAATTAGCACATCCGATATGGAGGAAGACTCTAATGTCAACGCGCATGCTAATTACTTCACAATTTAAATTAATTATGGAGGCCAATTTGATTTTAATTAAAATAAAAATCAATTTAATCACTTAGTTATTTTAGCCTTAAGGTTTTTAATTTTCTCGTCCTAACATGCAAGGAAACATATCACGCATACATCCATACATGCCATACATCAAAACAATAAAAATCAAAAATAAAGCATGGATAATTAAATTTATCCAATTATCATGGTCTTCTTCCTTGAGTTGAATCCGAGAAAATCTTCGGCTCGATCTCTCCCACTGAATCAAGCATCTCGTCGCTTCTCCCCGGCCGGGCCGTGGATTTTCAAAATTAAAATTTTACTTTTATGCAAAATTAATTACATAAAAAAAAATTAATTTTAAATCCCGACTTCCCAGCGGACGCAACGAACGGCGGCGAAAACGGATCGGACCAAAATCGATTTACCCGGCCCGAACCAAATAACGGCCGGACCAGCCGCTGCAGATCGGCCGCTCGGCGCTTCTCGCGGGCCTCTCGGCTCTCCGCAGCTTGCTGTCGGCCGCGGCTTGCCTTGCCAGCGATCCGGCGATCCGGTTCGCTCTATTTCTTCGTGATCCCGTCTTTTCCGAATTCGATTACAATTTTATACGAAATAAAATACATCGAAATTACATCAAGATTACACGAAAAATAAAACCACCTAGAACTACCCGCGGATTTTCTCACGGGAAAAACCATTATATGCCTCAAAAACGGGCCAAACCAACAATTGCATAATTAATAAAAATAAATAAATAAATGCACCATTCATATAAACCATGATAATTGGATCCTATCACCTGCATGAACACATCTAGCAAAATATTCCAACATCAAAATATATGAATATTTAAATTGCTATCAATTAATCACTAAAACTAATTAAAGTAGCAAAAGCCTAAAAATCCGTCTCTGATACCAATTGTTGGAAAGTAAAACGCAGCGGAAGCGAAGTTTGGGAAAATATGATTATAGCGTTTTACGCATCTACGAGCATTAGATCTATTTAGGCATGCTAATTAATTAATTACTAAGACTAACAAGCAATTTAAATATTATTTATTATTTATTAATTAAATATATTGATTAATTAAAATATCCTAATCTAGATCCAAGATCATAGGATATTACCTTTTGAAGCGGTTGGTTATTTCCTTCTTGATCGCCTTGTATCTCTACCTTCAGATCTTCTAGAGTATGATCCGCCTTGAACCGGACGTTGTGTGGGCAACGAGCTACCGGAACTTGCTTGGACACCTTATGGATCGGCCGAATCTACCTTGCCTCACAACTCTCGATTTTATTTTCTTCAAGTAATTCCGATATGTAGCAAGAATTAAAGTGTTATCTCAATTGTGGAATCAAAGACACAAGTCAAGATCCACAATTAAACACATAGAAGAAAAATCGAAATTTATTGTGCAAGTTAAAGCATAAAATCGGCCAAGCCCCATAAAGTCCTATTTATAGGCTCTTGGACTACTACTAGGGATCTAAAGGAGGATTATGGAAGGACTCCCAATTAATTCATCTTACCTTATTAGGACTCTTCCTAATATATGATGAATCAATTAATATCAACTTAGTCCACTAAAAAGTTGATATTGCACTTCCTACCAAAATCCCAAATTATGAAATTGGGCTCCTTATTAAATATATTATTTCCCGTGTTTAAGATATCGAATGTCCATTAATTAATTATAAGCTCTTGTGACTTTAATTAATTAATATCTTATCCAAGAGTAGTACCACTCGAACCTTATTATTATATCGAATTAAATCCACCGGGGTTTAATATAATAATCATTATCGAGCTCCTCAAGGGGACATCATCAACCCGCACGAGTCGGGACACGATTTCTAGTAATAATAATAATTATCGTATAAACAATATTATTGCCCAAGATACGAGGCTTATTGAGTCGATCATTTTGACTCTCACCTATGGTAAATCAAAGCAATAATTATTATAAATACACAATTAAATATTATATACTTAGAATTAAGAAATAATAATTATCAGAGATTTACGTTCTTCTTACGGTCGATCTGAAGACACTATCTCACCTCGATCCTGTTCAACGTATGCAAATACGCTAATGTATGCTAATAGTCAAGACCAACTATTCTCAAGCATACACTACAACCCTTTATATAATTTGTCTAATAATTATATAGGTTGTGAACTATTATATTATTTTATAAGGCACCGATAATGTGATCTTCCGTGTGACACCAACACACCACATTATCTACAATATAAAATAATTAGACATTTCATTTGCATAACCATAACGTGAATTAATATGCAAAACATGTGATTAAATATAATTAATATCCTCATAGGTAGTAATAGGGAAATTAGGTAATACAAGCATAAAGTATGCTTTGCAGTATACAATCCTAACAGTGGGTTCCTGACCGATGAAGACGGAGTACTTCAATTTCGAGGTAGAACTTGTGTACCTAATCGGGATGATCTTAAGCAAATGATTTTGAATGAGGCACATTCTACTTCGTACTCGATTCATAAGCGAAAATACGCATTTTTTTCAGCTCGCCTGTTAGTGTCCAAAATCGCACGTTTCTTCGGATCGAACGAAGTCACCATTTTCAAAACACGACTCTCACATTCAAACACGGACGACCTAATATACCCTCTGGACTTAGCTTACAACGTACGCTTACTTAGAATTAAATAATTAATAATTATTTAATCTCCAAATAATAAATTATGTAATATATAATTTATTCCAACATCAGTTATTTAAATACATCACATATATTTAAATAATATAATTCAAATTCGTCCACTACTTGAGGGGCCCACCACAATGGATGGTTTTAATTATTTAAAATAAATAATTAAAATAACAAGTGGCTATAGTGAAAGACGCGTAATCATTGCGCACTAACCCTCCATTCACACTCCTATTTTGTCGTCTAGCGGAACTAAATAATAAAAAGAATCTGGCCACAGTAACTGGCACCAGACCTTTTGTGCAGGCTACCTAAAGTTGACCGGATATAGGCGGTCACTTTCCATCCTAGTCGTCAGATCAAATAATCCCAATTCATCTGGACCGTCCATTCCCAAAAATAAAGGACGACAGGAGGTGGCTCTGTAATATTAGAGCCACCCCGGTCACCCCTATATAAGTGGCACCACTGACACCAGATAATAACCATACTTTGAAATCGAAAACATCCGGTGCCACTTGTACGGAGAGCCTCTCTCTCTAGAATTTTCTCTCTCTAAAAATATTTTTTCGAAAATAATTTTTTTTTGTAAAAAAAAAATGCCGAGAGCTCCTCAATTCAGAATTAATGCAGGAAATATCTTCATAACCTATCCTCAGTGTCCAATCCAAAAAGAAGAAGCCCTCCAACAAATTCTCAATTTTCCATTCCCAATCTCTCCTCTGTATATTCGAGTTGCAAGAGAACACCAAGATGGTAATTTCCATCATCACTGACTGGTCCAATTCGAAGGACGATTTCAAACTCACAATCCCCGTTTTTTCGATTTGAAATCGCCCACTGATGCAACTAGGTATTTCCACCCAAATGTCCAAGGTGCAAGATCATCGTCTGCTGTACACGAATACATATCCAAGGACGATGATTTCATCGACCATGGACATTTTAAAGGTGATCCCAAAAATAGGACATCGATTTCTAAATTAAACGAGGTGTACACCGCTGCGCTTGACTCCAACAGTAAAGGTAGGGCTCTTGATATTATTAGGTAGGCCGATCCAAAAACATTTTTATTAAGTTTCGATAAGCTAGATTCTAACTTAAAATGCATTTTTGTTAAACCTCCCCCTGAATATACTTGTACTTTCAATTCCTTTGTTAACATCCCCCCCGAATTATCCAACTGGGTTTCATCGAATATAACTGAACCAGAAAACCATTCCCATAGACCCATGTCCGTTATAATAGAAGGTCCGTCCAGAATAGGAAAAACGTGTTGGGCACACTCTCTGGGCCCACACAATTACTATTCTGGTCACATTGACATGGCCAAACACAGGGATGATGTCTATTTTAATATCATCAATGATGTTCCTCCAGCATATTTAAAACACTAGAAGGAATTAATAAGCGCCCAACACGATTGGACATCAAACTGTAAATATGCCCAACCCCGTCTTATAAAAGGAGGGGTTCCTTAAATAATTCTATGTAATCCTGGTCTGGCTTCCAGTTACGAGGAATACCTAGACCGTCCTGATCACGAAGCTCTTAGAAACTGGACATCAAAAAATGCGATCTACATTAAATTATACGAATCACCATACTCGAGCGAACCGAATTCCTCAGAAATCATACTCCAGAATTCTGAGGAAACATCAAATGCTAAGAGTCCGGTTTAATCTGACATGTGGATGTGCATTATTTCATAGAAACGTATGTCTAGAACCCCATCAAATTCGACCGACATATGCATACATGAGTTTACTACGAGTCAATGAACAATCTCATCTGGATAAGGGCGGTCCTATACAACAGCACGTTCTGGATGAATTTAATGGCGGATGTTCAAATACGTCTCAACTACAACCTACGCAAATCCCTAAGAATAGCATGAGGATGGCTGAATGTCAGAATATGCCTACAGAAGAATTTGCTGCCATTAATGACACCCAACTCTTTCGAGAGACGTATGCTTCATTTCATGAATGTCTATTTACAGAATCTGGGAGTGTTGTCCCCTTTTAATATTCAACAGTCTGTAATTTATTTTTTAGAGTAAAAAAAAAAATCATATGTAAAGCACTTCAATTATCCACAATGGGAATGTATCAAATTCATGGATGAATAAAAACAAACTATTTTTTATTCATTGTATTTACAATTTTTCAATATATCATAGCAACATGGTGAATGGGGAGTGGGGCTAGGGCACTTGGGTGGGTCCTCCACTATCCTAATACAACTTAAATTTCCCGCCTCCGACACTCCTTCAAAATCTGCAGTCATCCGATAAGCAACATCCATAAGCGAAATTACGTCATCCGCCGACGACTTCGAAGTGCATCTCAACATCATATCGAATATACGCTTATATCCGTATGATCGTACAGTACGCCAAAATGCGCACAAATCCTTATTCCGAAAATACGCATTTTTTTCAGCTCGCCTGTTACTATCCAAAATCGCACGTTTCTTCGGATCGAACGAAGTCGCCATTTTCAAAACACGACTCTCACATTCAAACACGGACGACTTAATATACCCTCTGGACTTAGCTTACAACGTACGCTTACTTAGAATTAAACAATTAATAATTATTTAATTTCCAAATAATAAATTATATAACATATAATTTATTCCAACATCGGTTATTTAGATATATAACATATATTTAAATAATATAATTCAAATTCGTCCACTACCTGAGGGCCCCACCACAATGGAAGGTTTTAATTATTTAAAATAAATAATTAAAATAACAAGTGGCTACAGTGAAAGACGCGTAATCATTATGCACTGACCCTCCGTTCACACTTCTATTTTGTCGTCGCGGAATTAAATAATAAAAAGAATCTGGCTACAGTATCTGGCACCAGATCTTTTGTGCAGGCTACCTAAAGTTGATCGGCTATAGGCGGTCACTTTCCATCCTAGCCGTCAGATCAAATAACCCCAATTCATCTGGACCGTCTATTCCCAAAAATAAAGGGCGACAGGGGGTGGCTCTGTAATATTAGAGCCACCCCGGTCACCCCTATATAAGTGGCACCACTGGCACCAGATAATAACCATACTTTGAAATCGAAAACATCTGGTGCCACTTGTACAGAGAGCCTCTCTCTCTAGAATTTTCTCTCTCTAAAAATATTTCTTCGAAAAATAACTTTTTTTTTAAAAAAAATGCCGACTGCTCCTCAATTCAGAATTAGTGCCCGAAATATGTTCATAACCTATCCTCAATGTCCAATCCAAAAAGAAGAAGCCCTCCGACAAATTCTCAATTTTCCATTCCCAATCTCTCCTCTGTATATTCGAGTTGCAAGAGAACAACACCAAGATTGTAATTTCCATCTTCACTGTCTGGTCCAATTCGAAGGACGATTTCAAACTCACAATCCCCATTTTTTCGATTTGAAATTGCCCACTGATGCAACTAGGTATTTCCACCCAAATGTCCAAGGTGCAAGATCATCGTCTGCTGTACACGAATACATATCCAAGGACGATGATTTCATCGACCATGGACATTTTAAAGGTGATCCCAGAAATAGGACCTCGATTTCTAAATTAAATTAGGTGTACACCGCTGCGCTTGCCTCCAACAATAAAAGTAGGGCTCTTGATATTATTAGGGAGGCCGATCCCAAAACATTTTTATTAAGTTTCGATAAGTTAGATTCCAACTTAAACTGCATTTTTGTTAAACCTCCCCCTCAATATACTTGTACTTTTAATTCCTTTGTTAATATCCCCCCCGAATTATCCAACTGGGTTTCATCGAATATAACTGAACCAGAAAACCATCCCCATAGACCCATGTCCGTTATAATAGAAGGTCCGTCCAAAATAGAAAAAACGTGTTGGGCACGCTATCTGGGCCCACACAATTACTATTCTGGTCACATTAACATGGCCAAACACCGGGATGATGTCCATTTTAATATCATCGATGATGTTTCTCCAGCATATTTAAAACACTGGAAGGAATTAATAGGCGCCCAACACGATTGGACATCAAACTGTAAATATGCCCAACCCCGTCTTATAAAAGGAGGGACTCCTTCAAGAATTCTATGAAATCCGGGTCCGGCTTCCAGTTACGAGGAATACCTAGACCGTCATGATCAAGAAGCTCTTAGAAATTGGACATCAAAAAATGCGATCTACATCAAATTAAACGAATCACTATACTCGAGCGAACTGAATTCCTCAGAAATCATACTCCAGAATTCTGAGGAAACATCAAACGCAATGAGTCCGGTTTAATCTGATATGTGGATGTGCCTTATTTCACAGAAACGGATGTCTGGAACCCCATGAAATTCGACCGGCAGATGCGTACATGGGTTTACTACGAGTCAATGAACAGTCCCATCTGGATAAGGGCGGTCCGATACAACAGCACATTCCGGATGAATTTAATGGCGGATGTTCAAATACGTCTCAACTACAACCTACGCAAATCCCTAAGACTAGCACGGGGATGGCTGAATGTCAGAATATGCCTACAGAAGAATTTGCTGCCATATATGACACCCAACTCTTTCAAGAGACGTATGCTGCATTTCATGAATGTCTATTTACAAAATATGGGAGTGTTGTCCCCTTTTAATATTCAACAGTCTGTAATTTATTTTTTAGAGTAAAAAAAAATTCATATGTAAAGCACTTCAATTATCTACAATGGGAATGTATCAAATTCATGGATGAATAAAAACAAACTTTTTTTTATTCATTGTATTTACAATTTTTCAATATATCATAGCAACATGGTGAATGGAGAGTGGGGGTAGGGCACTTGGGTGGGTCCTTCACTATCCTAATACAACTTAAATTTCCCGGCTTCGACACTCCTTCTTCAAAATCTGCAGTCCTCCGATAAGAAGCATCCATAAGCGAAATTACGTCATCCGACGATGGCTCTGAAGCGCATCTCAACATCATATCGAATATACACTTATATCACGCGTACAGTATGCCAAAATGCGTACAAATCCCTATTCCGAAAATACGCATTTTTTTCAGCTCGCCTGTTACTATCCAAAATCGCACGTTTCTTCGGATCGAACGAAGTCGCCATTTTCAAAACACGACTCTCACATTAGCTTACAACGTACGGTTACTTAGAATTAAATAATTAATAATTATTTAATTTCCAAATAATAAATTATATAATATATAATTTATTCCAACATCAGTTATTTAAATATATCACATATATTTAAATAATATAATTCAAATTCGTCCACTACCTGAGGGCCCCACCACATTGGACGGTTTTAATTAATAAATAATTAAAATAATAAGTGGCTACAATGAAAGACGCGTAATCATTACGCACTAACCCTCCGTTCACACTCCTATTTTGTCGTCTAGCGGAATTAAATAATAAAAAGAATCTGGCTACAGTAACTGGCACCAGATCTTTTGTGCAGGCTACCTAAAGTTGACCGGCTATAGGCAGTCACTTTCCATCCTAGCCGTCAGATCAAATAATCCCAATTCATCTTGACTGTCCATTCTCAAAAATAAAGGGCGACAGGGGGTGGCTCTGTAATATTAGAGCCACCCCGGTCACCCCTATATAAGTGGCACCACTGGCACCAGATAATAACCATACTTTGAAATCGAAAACATTTGGTGCCACTTGTACGGAGAGCCTCTCTCTCTAGAATTTTCTCTCTCTAAAAATATTTCTTCGAAAAATATTTTTTTTTTAAAAAAATGCCGAGAGCTCCTCAATTCAGAATTAATGCCCGAAATATCTTCATAACCTATCCTCAATGTCCAATCCAAAAAGATGAAGCCCTCCGACGAATTCTCAATTTTCCATTCCCAATATCTCCTCTGTATATTCGAGTTGCAAGAGAACAACACCCAGATGGTAATTTCCATCTTCATTGTCTGGTCCAATTCGAAGGACGATTTCAAACTCACAATCCCCGTTTTTTTGATTTGAAATCGCCCACTCATGCAACTAGGTATTTCCACCCAAATGTCCAAGGTGCAAGATCATCGTCCGCTGTACACGAATACATATCCAAGGACGATGAGCCTCGACCATGGACATTTTAAAGGTGATCCCATAAATAGGACCTCGATTTCTAAATTAAACGAGGTGTACACCGCTGCGCTTGCCTCCAACATAAAAGTAGGGCTCTTGATATTATTAGGTAGGCCGATCCCAAAACATTTTTATTAAGTTTCGATAAGTTAGATTCCAACTTATACCGCATTTTTGTTAAACCTCCCCCTCAATATACTTGTACATTTAATTCCTTTGTTAACATCCCCCCGAATTATCCAACTGGGTTTCATCGAATATAACTGAACCAGAAATCCGTCCCCATAGACCCATGTCCGTTATAATAGAAGGTCCGTCCAGAATAGGAAAAATGTGTTGGGCATGCTCTCTGGGCCCACTCAATTACTATTCTGGTCACATTGACATGGCCAAACACAGGGATGATGTCCATTTTAATATCATCAATTATGTTCCTCCAGCATATTTAAAACACTGGAAGGAATTAATAGGCGCCCAACACAATTGGACATCAAACTGTAAATATGCCAAACCCCGTCTTATAAAAGGAGGGGTTCCTTCAATAATTCTATGTAATCCGGGTCTGGCTTCTAGTTACGAGGAATACCTGGACCGTCCTGATCACGAAGCTCTTAGAAACTGGACATAAAAAAATGCGATCTACATCAAATTATACGAATCACTATACCCGAGCGAAATGAATTCCTCGGAAATCACACTCCAGAACTCTGAGGAAACATCAAACGCAACGAGTCCGGTTTAATCTGACATGTGGATGTGCATTATTTCACAGAAACGGATGTCTGGAACCCCATCAAATTCGACCGGCAGATGCGTACAGGGGTTTACTACGAGTCAATGAACAATCCCATCTGGATAAGGGTGGTCCTATACAACAGCACGTTCCAGATGAATTTAATGGCGGATGTTCAAATATGTCTCAACTACAACCTACGCAAATACCTAAGAATAGCACGGGGATGGCTGAATGTCAGAATATGCCTACATAAGAATTTGCTGCCATTTATGACACCCAACTCTTTCGAGAGACGTATGCTGCATTTTATTGAATGTTTATTTATAGAATCTGGGAGTGTTGTCCCCTTTTAATATTCAACAATCTGTAATTTATTTTTTAGAGTAAAAAAAAATTCATATGTAAAGCACTTCAATTATCCACAATGGGAATGTATCAAATTCATAGATGAATAAAAACAAACTTTTTTTTATTCATTGTATTTACCAATATATCATAGCAACATGGTGAATGGGGAGTGGGGGTAGGGCACTTGAGTGGGTCCTCCACTATCCTAATACAACTTGAATTTCCCGCCTTCGACACTCCTTCTTCAAAATCTGCAGTCATCCGATAAGCAGCATCCATAAGCGAAATTATGTCATCCGCCGACGCCTCCGAAGCGCATCTCAACATCATATCGAATATGCGCGTACAGTACGCCAAAATGCGTACAAATCCTTATTCCGAAAATACGCATTTTTTCAGCTCGCCTGTTACTGTCCAAAATCGCACGTTTCTTCAGATCGAACGAAGTCTCTATTTTCAAAACACGACTCTCACATTCAAACATGGACGACTTAATATACCCTCTGGACTTAGCTTACAACGTACGCTTACTTAGAATTAAATAATTAATAATTATTTAATTTCCAAATAATAAATTATATAATATATAATTTATTCCAACATCGGTTATTTAAATATATCACATATATTTAAATAATATAATTCAAATTCATCCACTACCTGAGGGGTCCACCACAATGGACGGTTTTAATTATTTAAAATAAATAATTAAAATAACAAGTGGCTACAGTGAAAGACGCGAAATCATTACGCACTAACCCTCCGTTCACACTCCTATTTTGTCGTCTAGCGGAATTAAATAATAAAAAGAATCTGGCTACAGTAACTCGCACAAGACCTTTTGTGCAGGCTACCTAAAGTTGACCGGCTATAGGCGGTCACTTCCCATCCTAGCCGTTAGATCAAATAATCCCAATTCATCTGGACCGTCCATTCCCAAAAATAAAGGGCGACAGGGGGTGGCTCTGTAATATTAAAGCCACCCCGGTCACCCCTATATAAGTGGCACCACTGGCACCAGATAATAATCGTAAATTGAAATCGAAAACATCTGGTGCCACTTGTATGGAAAGCCTCTCTCTCTAAAAATATACTCGAGCGAACCGAATTCCTCAGAAATCATACTCCAGAATTCTGAGGAAACATCAAACGCAACGAGTTCGGTTTAATCTGATATGTGGATGTGCATTATTTCACAGAAACGGATGTCTGGAACCCCACCAAATTCGACTGGCAGATGCGTATACAACAGCACGTTACGGATGAATTTAATGGCGGATGTTCAAATACGTCTCAACTACAACCTATGCAAATCCCTAAGAATAGCTTGGGGATGGCTGAATGTTAGAATATGCCTACAGAAGAATTTGGTGCCATTTATGACACCCAACTCTTTCGAGAGACGTATGCTGCATTTCATGAATGTCTATTTATAGAATCTAGGAGTGTTGTCCCCTTTTAATATTCAACAGTCTGTAATTTTCTTTTTAGAGTAAAAAAAAAATTCATATGTAAAGCACTTCAATTATCCACAATGGGAATGTATCAAATTCATGGATGAATAAAAACAAACTTTTTTTTATTCATTGTATTTACAATTTTTCAATATATCATAGCAACATGGTGAATGGGGAGTGGGGGTAGGGCACTTGGGTGGGTCCTCCACTATCCTAATACAACTTGAATTTCCCGCCTTCGACACTCCTTCTTCAAAATCTGCAGTCATCCGATAAGCAGCATCCATAAGCGAAATTACGTCAACCGCCGATGACTCCAAAACGCATCTCAACATCATATCGAATATACGCTTATATCCGTATGCGCGTACAGCACACCAAAATGCGTACAAATCCCTATTCCGAAAATACGCATTTTTTTCAGCTCGCCTGTTACTGTCCAAAATCGCCCTTTCTTCGGATCGAACGAAGTCGCCATTTTCAAAACACGACTCTCACATTCAAACACGGACGACTTAATATACCCTCTCGACTTAGCTTACAACGTACACTTACTTAGAATTAAATAATTAATAATTATTTTATTTCCAATTAATAAATTATATAATATATAATTTATTCCAACATTGGTTATTAAATATATCACATATATTTAAATAATATAATTCAAAATCGTCCACTACCTGAGGGACCCACCACAATGGACGGTTTTAATTATTTAAATAAATAATTAAAATAACAAGTGGCTATAGTGAAAGACGCGTAATCATTACGCACTAACCCTCCGTTCACACTCCTATTTTGTCGTCTAGTGGAATTAAATAATAAGAAATCTGGCTAAAGTAACTGGCACCACACCTTTTGTGCAGGCTACCTAAAATTGACCGGCTGTAGGCGGTCACTTTCCATCCTAGCCGTCAGATCAAATAATCCCCATTCATTTGGACCTTCCATTCTAAAAAATAAAGGGCGACAGAGGGTGGTCCTGTAATATTAGAGCCACCCCGGTCACCCCTATATAAGTGGCACCACTGGCACCAGATAATAACCATACTTTGAAATCGAAAACATCTGGTGCCACTTGTACGGAGAGCCTCTCTCTCTAGAATTTTCTCTCTCTAAAAATATTTCTTCGAAAAATAACTTTTTTTAAAAAATAAAATGCCGAGAGCTCCTCAATTCAGAATTAATGCCCGAAATATCTTCATAACCTATCCTCAATGTCCAATCCAAAAAGAAGAAGCCCTCTGACAAATTCTCAATTTTTCATTCCCAATCTCTCCTCTGTATATTCGAGTTGCAAGAGAACAACACCAAGATGGTACACAACATCCATGTTGTTGGGCCGGACACATTTGATATTTGAGGAATCTGATAAAACTGAAGTGAAAATAGAAGTGTGCCCGGTGTTCGTATATCCAGGATGGAGGTGTATCTTTCATCACAATCAAGTTCTGTATTCGGGAGAATTGAAGTGGATCAAGTTATAATCAATGGGAAAAATAAATCTGACGATATAATTGTTGTTATTGTCAATGGCAAGCGCAGCGGTGTGATTAATTAGTCCGTACTAGATAATTAATCTGATGTCGGCCCATCTAGTATTCTTTGGTCCGTACTGTAATATCCGCGTTTTCTATTTTTAGTAATTTCTATTTTTGGTGCATATTCGTTTCGGACAACTCGCTTGGCACTGTTTTGTAATTCCGAACCTATTTTGTTCTTGGAGTTTTTCCGTTTAGACGGGTCTCGATAATGTTTTTACGTAATTTCATCTTGTGATATATTTTGTCTCATGTGTATTCGATTCTCGTTAAACTCATTCGATTTCATCATTTTCTTACTTCCATGAACTCGTATGTTTGAATAGAGCATGTTGTGAGTTTCGGATTGTTAATACGACATTGTATCGTGATTTTCGGATGTTTGGGCCGTTTTTGTAATTTCCTAGAAGTTTAGGAAATTTGTTCCTTGTTCGACTTTGGTTGTGTACCTCAGATCGTTTTGGGGTTCCGTACTTCCATTTCGTGTTATTGTTGCCCAAATATCGATCCCTATTGCTTTTATTCTCTTTCCGGATCATTTTTTCGTCATTTTGGGACCCGAGGGGGGGTGTGGGCCGCGGCACAAGGATTGTGCGCCGCGGCACACACATCACCAGTTGTTGTCCGAGCAAACTGTACCGTGTGCCGCGGCACAAGGATTGTGCGCCGCGGCACACAGCCGAGTCAGTGCCGCGGCACACTTGTCCGGGCCGCGGCACACCCGTGTAGCACTTGCCGGCCAAAACCGACTGTACCGCGTGCCGCGGCACAGTCCGGAAGGGCCGCGCCACACGCCGAATCTGCGCCGCAGCACACTTCGAATGATCCGCGGCCCAACGAGCGGTCAGCCGATCACTGGGCGCAATTTTTGGCCCTGTGCCGCGGCACAGTTCAGCTGAGCCGCGGCACACAACGCGGTCAGCGCTATATCTGCGTTTTTATTCAGCGAAAATGACTCATTTCTTCCTTCCTTCCACCGTACGCGAGAGAGAGAGGGTTGAGAGGGGGATTTTCCTCCATCTACCATTTGATTGTGTGTTTTTCTTCATCTTCCTTCGATCGTGTAGCTCGGATTGTGGATCTAGCACGTGTTCTTCGGATTATAGGGCTTGAATCTTCAAGAGGTAAGAACTCCTTTAACCCTAGTATGATTTTGGGGAGGGTTTGGTGGTGATCTTGTGTTTTAATTCGAATTAACCGATGTTGTTATTAGATTTTGATAGTATTCATGCGACCCATGGTTTTCTTGTTTTTGATTGGGATGAAATCCCGTTGTTATACCTTTGACCGATTTCATTTCCTTATGCACTCTTGGTGTCCGATGAATTGTCCCAACGGGTAGAATTAGGATTAATTCTTACCTTTCCGCATTATTGAGACTTGTTGTATACCGTTATTGTGTTAGGAACGGATTTGGGAGAATTGTTCGGACCAAAATCTATTCCTTCGTTATTTCCCTTGTTTCATCGTGTTCAAGGCAAGTACATGTATTACATTTCGTTATGTATGTTGTGATTTTCGAAATGAATGATGAATGGTGATTTTTGGGTGCGTGAGTTGCGTTCCTTCCACCCGGAGTGTCCGACGGGATGTCTGGGGGTCGATACTAAGGGGTACGGCCGCGGAAGTGGACTTGGGTGCGTGTGTGATTGAACTTCCACCAGGAGTGTCCGACGGGATGTCTGGGGGTCGATACTAAGGGGTACGGCCGCGGAAGTGGTATCCCACCCGGAGTGTTCGAAGGGATGTCTGGGGGTCGATACTAAGGGGTACGGCCACGGGATACCAGTTGTGATTTTATGATATCGAGATGATTGAAAACTGATTTGATTGCCAATGTAGTATTCCGGAATATTTGTGGCAAATGTTTTCTGGTTGAGATGATTGTGTAAAACCGTATTTTTGTATATAATGTTGTGTAATTGTGTACTTGCACTAGCTATTCAAATGCTAACCCCTTAAATGAGGGGAAATGCGTCTTATGCATTTCAGGTACCGGGAGAGCTGAGGAGCAGGCACGGGGCACGCACGTAAAGGATGGGATGGCTTGATGATGTGGCTCGAGTCAGTACTTTTATGTTGTGTCATTGCATTTGTCGAGTACCGGAGTTAGACTGTTTACTTTGAAACTTGGTTTAAGTCCCCTGCGTGGGCAATGAATTGGTATTTATCTTATATTCATGTACTCCGTTAAAATGTTTTGGCCGAGGCCACGGCCTTACTTACTTTTGAATGCATCATTTGGGATTATATTGTGGTTTATGTGTCAAGTGTCAGCCTGGTAGACCTCATGAGGGTTCTACGGCGTGTAACGTCCCATTTGTGTATTGGGGTGTTACATTTATGGTATCAGAGCTTAGGTTTTGAATACCTAGGCTGTCGGTGAATTTTGGGTCTGTCAGTTGCGTCATTAGAGTCAGTCGTTGAGCCTAATATCATCATGCTACCGTCTTTTCGTGCGACCCGTGGCTGTAAGTCTCCTCGAACTCTTATATCTCTGTAATTCGTTTTCTTGCGCTGTTCGGAATCGTGACTTGTGTTACCAACTTTGTGAATTGTGAATCTTTCTGATCTTGTCCTTTTCTTATTTTCCTTCAGTATGTTGAGAGGTCGTGGTAGACCGGCTAGGGACGCGGCCGAGGCCGTGGTCGGGGTGCCGATAATGAGGAGGGCTCACTTTCTCGCCCTCTCGCGGACTCGCCTCTCACTCGGGCCGTCGGGTAATAATGCCGACGCCTGGCTACCGTACTTCAGCAGCTTGGTAGCCCAACTTACTCGGATAGCCTGTGGTGGACGCTTAATCCGCCCCCGACACCGGAAGAGGAGGCTAGTAAGCGGCTTCAGACGGTGACTAAGATGCACCCTCCTCGTTTCTCCGGATCCTCTGACTCCCTCGGTTGGGAGAATTGGCTCTTTCAGTTGTCCAGGACCTTCGATGCCGTAGCTTGTCCTGAAGACAGGAGGGTACATATTGCTCAGTACCTCCTGGATAAGGAAGCTGCGGAATGGTGGGAGGCCGTTGTGCCCAAAGACCGTCGAGCTACGTGGGAGGAATTCAAGGCTGCTATGGAAGCAGAGTATTGTCCGCCGCCAGTCAAGGAGCGCAGAATTGTGGAATTCTTCACCGCTATACCTCAGGATGTGCCTATTTCTCAGGCCATCATTTCTTACAATCAGCAGTTGGGGTTCGTAAGAGATCAAGTAAGAACGGAGGCTGATAAAATCCGTTACTTCAATATGCGAATGAAGCCGCATATTAGGCAGAGTATGGCACCGCTCATGTGTGCCACTTTGAAAGAATACCAGGATCGCGCCCTAGCGATCGAGATGGCGGTTCCGGAGTCAGAGTTGGTTTCGGAAGCTAAGAAGCAGAAGACTACCGGTGGATTCTCGACCGGGAAGGGTGGTCAGTTTTCGAGGTCTCGTTCTGCTCCCATACCGGGGAAGAGGCCGTTCCATCAGGCCGGTGGATCTCAGGGTAACTGCTCGGGCCCCAGTCGCTTCTGGTGGCAGGGTTTGTTTTAACTGCAACCAATATGAGCATCTGATGAAGGATTGTCCTTTTCCCCCCGTTACTTGCTACACTTGCGGGCAGACCGGGCATCGGGCGACTCATTGTGAGAGAGCCACCAGGGCCGCTAGAGTTTCGACTACCACTACCGATCAGAGGGATTATAATATTCCAGCTACTCAGGTTCCGCAGGGTTCGGGTCGCGGTAGAGGTCGGGGACAGCCGGATCGCCGCGCAGCCTCGAGCTCAGGTTCAGTCCACCCCCGATTGTACCAGATGAGGCGCACAGAGGAGGCGGACATTCCGGTGGCGTCAGGTACCACTCAGATCCTTACTCATCCAGTTTCCGTGCTTTTTGATTCGGGTGCTACCCATTCCTTTATTGCATCGGATTGTGTGAATCGTATTGGCTTTAACTGCTCGTTTGAGTATGAACCATTTGTGGTGGGTACGCCTAGCGGGGATCGTATGGTTGGGGACCGGGAAATTAGGGATTGCCCCGTGAGGATCGGGAGCCGAGATTGGCCCTCGAACCTCATTGTTATCGACCTCAAGGGTGAGGATTTAATCCTCGGGGACGATTGGTTAGAGCGTCACGGTGCTCTCATGAACTATCGGACTCGTACTATCTCGATCGTGGCCGAGGATGGCACCGAGCATACTCGCCTACCGTAAGCCGGGTAGATCGGGAGCGTGATTAGCGCCTTGAAGGCGATGAAACTTCCGAACCGTGGTTGTGTCGCCATCGGTGTTATGCTCAAGGCGGAAGATGGTGGAGTTGACATGTCGTCAATTCCAGCTTGTTAGTGAGTATCCCGATGTTTTCCTGCACGACTTGCCGGGGTTACCACCGCAGAGAGAGGTGGAGTTTCCTATCGATCTTGAGCCGAATGCAGCCCCTATTTCTCGAGCACCGTACCGTATGGCACCGTCGGAGATGTTAGAGTTGAAGAACCAGTTGGGAGAATTGTTAGATAAAGGGTATATTCGACCGAGCGCATCGCCTTGGGGTGCGCCCGTACTTTTCGTTAAGAAGAAAGATGGGTCGCTTCGTTTATGCATCGATTATCGAGAATTAAACAAGCTGACCATCAAAAATAAATACCCTTTGCCCAGGATTGACGATTTGTTTGATCAGCTTCAGGGGGCGACAGTCTTTTCGAAGATTGATTTGCGATCGGGCTACTACCAGTTGAGAATTCGGGACGCTGCCTTTCGGACGAGATATGGCCATTACGAGTTTGTGGTTATGCCTTTCGGGCTAACCAATGCCCCAACAGTGTTCATGCAGTTGATGAACAAAGTTTTTATTGAGTATCTGGACAAATTCGTAGTCGTTTTTATCGACGATATTCTTATCTATTCACGGAGTCGGGAGGAGCACGCCTTACATCTCCGGATTGTATTAGACACTTTGAGGGCTGAATAGTTGTACGCGAAGTTCTCTAAGTGTGAGTTTTGGCTCGAGGAAGTGACGTTCCTCGGGCATGTGATTTCAGCAGAGGGAGTTCGGGTAGATCCGCAGAAGATAGAGGCAGTGATGGCTTGGGAGCCGCCTAAGAATGTGAAGGAGGTGAGGAGTTTTCTGGGTCTTGCCGGCTATTACCGCAGATTCGTTGGGGGATTTTCTAAGATCGCTAGACCACTCACTCAGTTGCTCCAGAAAACTCAGAAGTTCGAGTGGACTGCAGACAGGCAGGACAACTTTGACGAGTTAAAGAGACGTCTGACTACCGCACCCGTTTTAGCATTGCCTCAGGGGAACGAGGACTTCGTAGTGTATAGTGATGCTTCGGGCCTTGGTCTAGGATGTGTTTTGATGCAGAGAGACAGAGTGATTGCTTATGCGTCCCGCCAATTGAAACCTTATGAAGTAAATTATCCCACGCACGATTTGGAGTTAGTCATGGTCGTTTCGCCTTAAAAATCTGGAGGCATTACCTCTATGGGTCATCATGTAAGATTTTTACGGATCACAAGAGTCTGAAGTACATCTTCAGCCAGAAAGAGTTGAATATGAGACAGCGTAGGTGGTTAGAGCAAATTAAAGATTACGACCTCGAGATACTTTACCATCCGGGTAAGGCCAACGTAGTGGCTGATGCGTTGAGCCGAAAACCGATGGCTTTACAGATGTTAGAGGTACTCACACCGCAGAGCAGGATCCAGCGAGATTTCATCTGTCAGAATATTGAGGTTTGGGTTCAGAGAGTTCAGGGCCAGTTATGTGCATTAGAGATCACTTCGTCCTTGACTGATGATATCAAGGCGAAGCAGTATGACGATCCGTTTTTGGTCCAGCTGAGGGAGGATGTGAGGAAAGGGAAAGCCCCTGGATTTGTGGTTCACGATGATGGAGTTTTGAGGTTTCGCGGCAGACTTTGTGTACCGTGTGATATTGAGCTGAGACAGAAGATCTTGAGTGAAGCTCATGCTACACCTTACTACATACATCCTGGTACGAGTAAAATGTACAAGGATGTGAGGAGGAACTACTGGTGGAGTAATTTGAAGGCAGACGTTAGCGAGTTTGTGTCGAGGTGTCTGACCTGTCAGCAGGTTAAGATCGAGCATCAGCGACTCACGGGGCTGTTACGACCACTTCCTATCCCGGAGTGGAAATGGGAGGATATTACTATGGATTTCATTACCGGTATGCCTAAGACTCGGACGGGAATGAACATGATTTGGGTCGTTGTTAATCGACTAACCAAATCAGCTCATTTTCTAAGTATTAAGGACACTTAGGGGCCGGAGAGGCTTGCACGAGTGTTTGTTGCGGAAATAGTGAGATTGCATGGGCCCCCTAAGAGCATTGTTTCGGATTGTGATGGCCGGTTCATATCACATTTTTGGCAGGCCGTTCATAGAGCTTTGGGAACCGAGTTGAGACTTAGTACATCCTACCACCCTCAGACAGACGGACAGTCTGAGCGGACGATACAGACGCTAGAGGATATGTTACGAGCCTGTGCTTTAGATTGGAAGGATGATTGGGAGTCGCACTTACCGTTAATCGAGTTCACGTACAACAATAGTTGGCACGCCTCGATTAAAATGGCACCATTTGAGGCATTATATGGGAGAAGGTGTAGATCGCCGTTGTGTTGGAACGATGCGTCCGAGCTGATTGGTACCGAGCCTGACATGATAGTTGAGACGAGAGAGAAGATTGCCCTGGTTCGTGATAGATTGTTGACGGCCCAGAGTCGGCAGAAGTCTTATGCCGATACACGTCGCCGGCCATTGGAGTTTGAGGTAGGAGACCATGTATTGCTTAAGGTGTCGCCGATACGGGGAGTTTACCGCTTCGGTCGGAAAGGTAAACTTAGTCCGAGATTTATTGGACCGTTCGAAATTTTAGATAGAATTGGAGAGCTTGCGTATCGGTTAGGCTTGCCGCCGTCCCTGAGCCACGTGCATAACGTATTTCATGTTTCCCAGCTTAGGAAGTACGTATCGGACCCTAGCCATATTATTGATTTTGGAGAGATCGAGTTGGGGCCCGACATTACCTTCGAGGAGAGGCCGATTCAGATCTTAGAGCGCCGAGTGAAGCAACTCAGGCACAAAACCATTCCTTTGGTCAAAGTGCAGTGGTCGAGGCACGGATCCGAAGAAGCCACGTGGGAAACGGAGGAGAGTATGAGGTCGAGATACCCCGAGTTATTCGTGTTGTAAGTTTCGGGACGAAACTTATTTTTAGGGGGAGATAATGTAATATCCGCGTTTTCTATTTTTAGTAATTTCTATTTTTGGTGCATATTCGTTTCGGACAACTCGCTTGGCACTGTTTTGTAATTCCGAACCTATTTTGTTCTTGGAGTTTTTCCGTTTAGACGGGTCTCGATAATGTTTTTACGTAATTTCATCTTGTGATATATTTTGTCTCATGTGTATTCGATTCTCGTTAAACTCGTTCGATTTCATCATTTTCTTACTTCCATGAGCTCGTATGTTTGAGTAGAGCATGTTGTGAGTTTCGGATTGTTAATACGACGTTGTATCGTGATTTTCGGATGTTTGGGCCGTTTTTGTAATTTCCTAGAAGTTTAGGGAATTTGTTCCTTGTTCGACTTTGGTTGTGTACCTCAGATCGTTTTGGGGTCCCGTACTTCCATTTCATGTTATTGTTGCCCAAATATCGATCCCTATTGCTTTTATTCTCTTTCCGGATCATTTTTTCGTCATTTTGGGACCCGAGGGGGGGGTGTGGGACGCGGCACAAGGATTGTGCGCCGCGGCACACACATCACCAGTTGTTGTCCGAGCAAACTGTACCGTGTGCCGCGGCATAAGGATTGTGCGCCGCGGCACACAGCCGAGTCAGTGCCGCGGCACACTTTTCCGGGCCGCGGCACACCCGTGTGGCACTTGCCGGCCAAAACCGACTGTATCGCGTGCCGCGGCACAGTCCGGCAGGGCCGCGGCACACGCCGAATCTGCGCCGCAGCACACTTCGAATGAGCCGCGGCACAACGAGCGGTCAGCCGATCATCGGGCGCATTTTGGCCGTGCCGCATGCTCAGTGAGCCGCGGCACACAACGCGGTCAGCGCTATATCTGCGTTTTTATTCAGCGAAAATGACTCATTTCTTCCTTCCTTCCACCGTATGCGAGAGAGATAGGGTTGAGAGGGGGATTTTCCTCCATCTACCATTTGATTGTGTGTTTTTCTTCATCTTCCTTCGATCGTGTAGCTCGGATTGTGGATCTAGCACGTGTTCTTCGGATTATAGGGCTTGAATCTTCAAGAGGTAAGAACTCCTTTAACCCTAGTATGATTTTGGGGAGGGTTTGGTGGTGATCTTGTGTTTTAATTCGAATTAACCGATGTTGTTATTAGATTTTGATAGTATTCACGCGACCCATGGTTTTCTTGTTTTTGATTGGGATGAAATCCCGTTGTTATACCTTTGACCGATTTCATTTCCTTATGCACTCTTGGTGTCCGATGAATTGTCCCAACGGGTAGAATTAGGATTAATTCTTACCTTTCCGCATTATTGAGACTTGTTGTATACCGTTATTGTGTTAGGAACGGATTTGGGAGAATTGTTCGGACCAAAATCTATTCCTTCGTTGTTTCTCTTGTTTCATCGTGTTCAAGGCAAGTACATGTATTACATTTCGTTATGTATGTTGTGATTTTCGAAATGAATGATGAATGGTGATTTTTGGGTGCGTGAGTTGTGTTCCTTCCACCCGGAGTGTCCGACGGGATGTCTGGGGGTCGATACTAAGGGGTACGGCCGCGGAAGTGGACTTGGGTGCGTGTGTGATTGAACTTCCACCCGGAGTGTCCGACGGGATGTCTGGGGGTCGATACTAAGGGGTACGGCCGCGGAAGTGGTATCCCACCCGGAGTGTTCGACGGGATGTCTGGGGGTCGATACTAAGGGGTACGGCCACGGGATACCAGTTGTGATTTTATGATATCGAGATGATTGAAAACTGATTTGATTGCCAATGTAGTATTCCGGAATATTTGTGGCAAATGTTTTCTGGTTGAGATGATTGTGTAAAACCGTATTTTTGTATATAATGTTGTGTAATTGTGTACTTGCACTAGCTATTCGAATGCTAACCCCTTAAATGGGGGAAATGCGTCTTATGCATTTCAGGTACCGGGAGAGCTGAGGAGCAGACACGGGGCACGCACGTAAAGGATGGGATGGCTTGATGATGTGGCTCGAGTCAGTACTTTTATGTTGTGTCATTGCATTTGTCAGGTACCGGAGTTAGACTGTTTACTTTGAAACTTGGTTTAAGTCCCCTGCGTGGGCAATGAATTGGTATTTATCTTATATTCATGTACTCCGTTAAAATGTTTTGGTCGAGGCCACGACCTTACTTACTTTTGAATGCATCATTTGGGATTATATTGTGGTTTATGTGTCAAGTGTCAGCCTGGTAGACCTCATGAGGGTTCTACGGCGTGTAACGCCCCATTTGTGTATTGGGGTGTTACACGTACTGTTCATGAAGCCCATTACTGTTGGAAGCCCTGTATTTATTTAGCCCAATTAAAAATATAATTAAATATTTTTAATATGGTTGAGGATGGTGATGTCAGCATACGTCATATATTAATATTTATTATATTAGAATAAAAAATATCTGGTGATCATCTGGGACATATGAGGGTTTGTATTTATTTAAAAATAATTTAAATAAATAATTATTAATTTTGGAAATTAATCAGAATTAATCTGGGTTTTGGGGAATTAAGTCTGAATTAATATGGGTTTATGGTAATTAAGTCTGAATTAATTAAATCCGAATTAATCTAGAAATTTCTGGTAAGATGTGGGATGAATTTGGTAAGAATATCATGGATTTCTGAAAAAATAGGTATGTTTTGGATGTATCTGCCTTTAATCTTGTGTTATGGGCCCACAAATTAATTCGGATTAATTCATAAAGTTAAATCGGGCGAAACTAGACAATGATTGCTACAATATTCCTAGAGATAGAAAGTTCTGGAGAGAGAGGCTCTCCGTACAGGTAGCACCAGATGGGGGGCTCACAAAGTATCGTCATTATCTGGTGCCAGTGGTGCCACTTATATACCCCCCCAATTATAGCGGGTCGGTATAATATTACTACTGACCCACTTTGGATAACTTTTATATTGCCACGTGGTGCTCTCTGATTGGTCGAAATCGTGGTGCTACAGTGTCTTGTCGGCTACTTTTTCATTAAAATATTATTATTTAATGAAACCGTACGCTTTTGGTCAAAATTGTTGACTTTCCTCGCAATTTCGTTGACTTTCCTGCACAAAAGGGTCTGGTGCCAGTTACTGTAGCTGTGGAGCATATTTATAATTATTTATCTTTTGGAGGGCAAAAAATAAATATGAAATATTTTTAAATTGGTTATAAAAATATATTTGTGGTGGATCTAGCCGTACATGCTGGACACATGGGATCGATCGTGTGGCTGTGATTTGTTCGAAATATATTTTTATATTAGTTATAAAAATATATTAATAATTTATATATAATATATTAAATTAAATATAATTTAATATATATTATTTGCTGAGTGCTCTGGGAGACTTGTTGGATAAGTCGTTGATGTTGGTTGGTTCCTGGAATATTCGGATGAATCAAAAAATAAATAATATTTGAATAAAATATTATTATTTTTATGTGGATTGTTGGAATAAAATTTGGACCCAATCATATTATTTGGGTCTTGATATTTAAATATTTTATTAAATATTTGTACAGTAAAATCTGGACCCAATCATATTATTGGGTCTTGATATTTAATCATTTTTTTAAATATTTAAAATTTGGACCGTTTAATTGGTCCGTTTGTATTAATTGGGCCTGGATAGTGTTTTGGGTCTGAAAAATGTTTTGGGGCCTGAATAATGTGTTGGGCCTGATTTATTTATTGGGCCTCTATTAAGATGTGGCCCAATAAGGTCCGTTTAAATGATAAGCCCATTATTGCTGGGGTATTTATCGATGGGCTGGTTTATATGAAGATCCTTTTTTTTTGAAAAATAAAAAAAATTTATCCAATTAAATATTTATAATATTTAATTATTTGAGAGGTCATCTTGAGTCGATGTGGCAGTTTGGTCATTTTAGGAGAAGAAGAAATTGGGCATTTCAAATACCATGCTGCCGTAATGCGACGTCGTTTTGGGATGGATCGGGTTATATGGATGACCCGTTTTGATAAACCCGGAAAGAATAGGCCGTGATTATATGTGCAGAGGATGGCCCATTTCGTCGAGTATGGCCCACATGGCTTGCTGTATACTTGGGTTAAATCAGTATAGGGCCGAGTAAATTTGGCTTGTATTTATGTATTGGGCCTATTGGGCTGGATAATATCTATTGGGCTGAAGTAAATGGGTATATGTAAATGGGCTATTCATTATTGGGCCTGTACAAGTATTGGGCTTGCTCTATTTGATGGGCTGAATGCATTAATTCTGGAGGGAGTTTTTTTGGTATTCGGGAAGGCCCATTTAATTTGGGCTATACTGTTCATGCCCAGTACTGTTCATGAAGCCCAGTACTGTAGGAAGCCCAGTGTGTATTTAGCCCAATTAAAAATATCATTAAATATTTTTATTATGGTTGAGGATGGTGACGTCATTGGAAGTCATTATTAATTTATGAAATTAATACGAATTAGTCTGGGTATATAATTAATTCTACATTAATCTCGGTTTTGGGGAATTAATTATGAATTAATCTGGGTTTATGGTAATTGAGTCTGAATTAATCTGGGTTTATCGGAATTAAATTGGAATTAATCTGGGTTTTTTCGGAAATAAAATTGAATTAATCTGGAATTTTCTGGTCAGATCTGGGATGAATTTGATAAGAACATCGATTTCTCGAAAAGTATATATGTTTTGGATGAATCTGCCTTTAATCTTGTGTTATGGGCCCACAAATTAATTCGGATTAATTCATAAAGTTATATTGCTACCGTGTTTCTAGAGAGAGAAAGTTCTAGAGAGAAAGGCACTCCGTACAGGTAGCACCAGTTGGGGGGCTCTCAAAGTATCATCATTATCTGGTGTCAGTGGTGCCACTTATATACCCCCCCAATTATAGCGGGTCGGTATAATATTACTACCGACCCGCTTAGGATAACTTTTATACTGCCATGTGGCGCTCTCTGATTGGTCGAAATTGCGGTGCTATAGTGTCTTGTCGGCTACTTTTTCATTAAAATATTATTATTTTAATGAAATCGTAAGCTTTTGGTCAAAATTGTTGACTTTCCTGGCAATTTCGTTGACTTTCCTGCACAAAAGGTTTGGTGCCAGTTACTGTAGTTGTGGGGCATATTTGTAATTATTTTTTTTTGGAGGGCAAAAAATTAAATATGAAATTAATTAAAAGCGAACTGCGGCTTTTTAATTAATTTAAGAAATTCTGTATATAATTCCCGATTTAAATATTTTTAAATTGGTTTTAAAAATATATTTGTGGTGGATCTAGCCGTACATGCTGGACACGTGGGATCGATCGTGTGGCTGTGATTTGTTCGAGACATATTTTTATATTGGTTATAAAAATATATTAAATATTTATATATAATATATAAAATTAAATATAATTTAATAAATATATTTGCTGAGTGCTCTAAGAGGCTTGTTGGGTAAGCCGTTGATGTTGGTTGGTTCCTCCGGAATATTCTGATGAATAAAAAATAAATAATATTTGAATAAAAATATTATTATTTTTTATGTTGGATTGTTGGAATAAAACCTGGACTCAATCATATTATTGGGTCTTGATATTTAATCTTTTTATTAAATATTTGCACAGTAAAATCTGGACCCAATCATATTATTGGGTCTTGATATTTAATAATTTTATTAAATATTTGCACAGTAAAATCTGGACCGTTTAATTGGTTCGTTTGTATTAATTGGGCCTGGATAGTGTGTTGGGCCTGAAAAATGTTTTTGGGCCTAAATAATGTATTGGGCCTCTATTAAGATGTGGCCCAATAAGGTCCGTTTAAATGATAAGCCCATTATTGCTGGGGTATTTTTCGATGGGCTGGTTTATATGAAGACCCTTTTAATTTTTTTTTTAAAAATAAAAAAATATTATCCAATTAAATTTTATAATATTTAATTATCTGAGAGGTCAGATTGAGTCGATGTGCCAGTTTGGTCATTTTAGGAGAAGAAAAAATTGGGCATTTCAAATACCATGTTGTCGTAATGCGACGTCGTTTTGGGATAGATCGGGTTATATGGATGACCCGTTTTGATATACCCGGAAAGAATGGGCCGTGATTATATGTGCAGAAGATGGCCCATTCCGTCGAGTATGGCCCACATGGGTTGCTGTATACTTGGGTTAAATTAGTATAGGGCCGAGTAAATTTGACTTGTATTTATGTATTGGGCCTATTGGGCTAGATAATATCTATTGGGCTGAAGTAAATTGGTATATGTAAATGGACTATTCATTATTGGGCCTGTACAAGTATTGGGCCTGCTCTATTTGACGGGCTGAATAATGGAGTTTTTTTGGTATTCGGGAAGGTCCATTTAGTTTGGTTATCTCGCCTCAATCCAGATCTCGGTCGGTTGGGTTTTCCCTAAATCCTAAACCCTAAGCTCTGGTACACAACATCCATGTTGTTGGGCCGGACACATTTTATAATTGAGGAATCTGATAAAACTGAAGTGAAAATAGAAGTGTGTCCGATGTTCGTATATCCAGGATGGAGGTGTATCTTTCATCACAATCAAGTTCCGTATTCGGGAGAATCGAAGTAGATCAAGTTATAATCAATGGGAAAAATATATATGACGATATAATTGTTATTATTGTCAATGGCTCGCGCAGCGGTGTGATTAATTAGTCCGTATTAGATAATTAATCTGATGTCGGCCCATTTAGTATATATTGGGCCGTACTGTTCATACCCAGTACTGTTCATGAAGCCCATTACTGTAGGAAGCCCTGTATTTATTTAGCCCAATTAAAAATATAATTAAAAATTTTTAATACGAGGCATTATCGAACCCGTGCGATGCACGGTCTTTGGTTGAATATCTACGTGTTTTGTACGTAATGTTGGGCAGACGGTTGAATTATCAGATGGCGGAATTTAAATGCCTTTTAGAGAAGTTTATATGTTTTTTTATTGTTATTATCCTTTTATTTTAGTCTATGTAATTAGTTATATGAAATGAAGCTTTACTAACCCGTGTGTTGCTCCGGGGTTGTTTTTGGTTTATTCAACCCGTGCAATGCACCGATTGTATCTAAGTTTTCATAGCTAAAATTTAACCATCTTGTAATTTATACTATCATTTAAAAGTTTAATTTAATCACCTTGTGTATTAGAAGGTGCATTTGCATTGTGATGTTTATCATAACTTTTGTATTTAAATTAGTTTATTTACATTAAAAGTTACAATTAAAATAGTCTTTTCATATGTAATCCTTTAATATGAATAAGTTATATATTTTTTTTTGCCTATTTATTTGGCACTTTTGCCATAGCGAATTATAAAACCATTTGTAGTTTGATATATATATATATATATATATATATATTTTCAAATGGCAGATTTTGAGTTGTTAGAGAACTTGATGAATGTTTCTGGATCTTCTAAACTGCATGATTGTATGCGTTTGTGGTTTGTGCAACAGGCAGGTGAAGATTATGCATTTTCGAGGTTGCTTTTTGGTTGTTGTCAGCATTTGAGGCGGGTAATGGCAAAGAACCATACCAAGATGCTGAACTTGAAAGCTTTAGGTGCTCGTGGTGTATCTTTGAATTCTCTAGAATATGAGGACTTAAATATGAGGTACCGTTGAATACTAATGTTTACTGTTTTATTGTTCTATATTAATAATCATATATGGTAAGAGTGATTCGTATTCTTTGAGGGTGAAAAATCACAGCCCTTTGGTGTTCCATACCTGCATATTTATTGGGAGCATTCAAAATGAGTTTATTGTGAGCATTCAAGATGAGTTTATCATAAACGAAAATTTGTACTATTTCAACATTAACGCATTAGAAACATTAGATGATGATTTTCTGACATATATAATTATTAACATATACCAACTGTATATTGGTAAGGTTAATTGGACAAAGTCTTCGACAGTTGATAAACAGAGTAAACACATAAGCTAAGAGAAGGAAATATATATAGTTTCAGAAATTTTTGCAGTTAGTTTGGCATTATTTACTTTGATCAATATAATTTCTTGCGGTGAAAATAATGTGAGAGAAAATATTTTCGGAATAACTTGATAAATATTTAGGGGGATAACCTTTACTTTGTGCACAAACCCCCTTCCATATTAAATTAAGGGGGATAAATTTAAAGTAGTATAGATAATTGTGGATGATGACGTCAGCATACATCATATATTAATATTTATTATATTATAATAATAAATATCTGGTGATCATATGAGACATATGAGGGTTTGTATTTATTTAAAAATAATTTAAATTTTTTAGAAATTAATCTGAATTAATCTGGGTTTTGGGGAATTAAGCATGAATTAATATGGGTTTATGGTAATTAATTCGGAATTAATCTGGATTTATCGGAATTAATCTGGATTTATTGGAATTAAATCCGAATTAATCTGGAAATTCTGGTCAGATCTGGGATGAATTTAGTAAGAACAGCATCGATTTCTGAAAAAGTAGGTATGTTTTGGATGAATCTGCCTTTAATCTTGTGTTATGGGCCCACAAATTAATTCGGATTAATTCATACAGTTAAATCAGGCGAAATTAGACAAGGATTGCTACAGTGTTTTAGAGAGAGAAAGTTCTAGAGAGAGATACTCTCCGTACAGGAAGCACCAGATGGGGGGGAGGGGCTCTCAGAGTATCGTCATTATCTGGTGCCAGTGGTGCCACTTATATACCCCCCCAATTATAGCGAGTCAGTATAATATTACTACCGACCCGCTTAGGATAACTTTTATACTGCCACGTGGCGCTCTCTGATTGGTCGAAATTGCGGTGTTGCAGTGTCTTGTCGTCTACTTTTTCATTAAAATAATATTATTTTAATGAAACCGTATGCTTTTGGTCAAAATTGTTGACTTTCCTGGCAATTTCTTTGACTTTCCTGCACAAAAGGGTCTGGTGCCAGTTACTGTAGCTGTGGGGCATATTTGTAATTATTTATTTTTTGGAGGGCAAAAAAATAAATATGAAATTAATTAAAAGCGAACTGCGGCTTTTTAATTAATTTAGATAATTCCGTATATAATTCCCGATTTAAATATTTTTAAATTGGTTTTAAAAATATATTTGTGGTGGATATAGCCGTACATGCTGGACACTTGGGATCGATCATGTGGCTGTGATTTGTTCGAAATATATTTTTATATTGGTTATAAAAATATATTAAATATTTATACATAATATATTAAATTAAATATAATTTAATATATATATTATTTGCTAAGTGCTCTGGGAGGCTTGTTGGGTAAGCCGTTGATGTTGGTTGGTTCCTCCGGAATATTCTGATGAATAAAAAAAATAAATAATATTTGAATAAAAATATTACTATTATTTTTTATGTTGGATTGTTGGAATAAAACTTGGACCCAATCATATTATTGGGTCTTGATATTTAATCTTTTTATTAAATATTTGCACAGTAAAATCTGGACCCAATGATATTATTGGGTCTTGATATTTAATCATATTATTAAATATTTGCACAGTAAAATCTGGACCGTTTAATTGGTTCGTTTGTATTAATTGGGCCTAGATAGTGTGTTGGGCCTGAAAAATATTTTTGGGCCTGAATAATGTATTGGGCCTGAATTATTTATTGGGCCTCTATTAAGATGTGGCCCAATAAGGCCCGTTTAAATGATAAGCCCATTATTGTTGGGGTATTTTTCGATGGGCTGGTTTATATGATGAAGACTCTTTTAATTTTTTTTTAAAAATAAAAAATATTATCCAATTAAATATTTATAATATTTAATTATTTGAGAGGTCAGATTGAGTCGATGTGGCAGTTTGGTCATCTTAGGAGAAGAAGAAATTGGGCATTCAAATACCGTGCTGCCGTAATGCGACGTCGTTTTAGGATGGATCGGGTTATATGGATGACCCGTTTTGATATACCCGGAAAGAAAGGGCCGTGATTATATGTGCAGAAGATGGCCCATTTCGTCGAGTATGGCCCACATGGGTTGCTGTATACTTGGGTTAAATCAGTATAGGGCCGAGTAAATTTGGCTTGTATTTATGTATTGGCCTATTGGGCTGGATAATATCTATTGGGCTGAAGTAAATGGGTATATGTAAATAAGCTATTCATTATTGGGCCTGTACAAGTATTGGGCCTCCTCTATTTGATGGGCTGAATGTATTAATTCTGGAGGGAGTTTTTTTGGTATTCGGGAGGTAGGCCCATTTAATTTGGTTATCTCTCCTCAATCCAGTATCTCGGTTGGTTGGGTTTTCCCTAAACCCTAAGCTCTGGTACACAACATTCATGTGACACATTTTATATTTGAGGAATCTGATAAAACTGAAGTGAAAATAGAAGTGTGTCCGATGTTCGTATATCCAGGATAGAGGTGTATCTTTCATCACAATCAAGTTTTGTATTTGGGAGAATCGAAGTGGATCAAGTTATAATCAATGGGAAAAATAAATATGACTATATAATTGTTATTATTGTCATGGCAAGCACAGCGGTGTGATTAATTAGTCTGTATTAAAAAATTAATCTGATGTCGGCCCATTTAGTATTCATTGGGCCGTACTGTTCCTACCCAGTACTGTTCATGAAGCCCATTACTGTAGGAAGCCATGTATTTATTTAGCCTAATTAAAAATATAATTAATTATTTTTAATATAATTGTGGATGATGACGTTAGCATACGTCATATATTAATATTTATTCTATTAGAATAATAAATATCAGGTGATCATATGGACATATGAAGGTTTGTATTTATTTAAAAATAATTTAAATAAATAATTATTAATTTCGGAAATTAATCCGAATTAATCTGGGTTTTGGGGAATTAATTCTGAATTAATATGGGTTTATGGTAATTAATTCTGAATTAATCTGGTTTATCGGAATTAATATGGATTTATTGGAATTAAATCCGAATTTTTGGAAATTTCTGGTCAGATCTGGGATGAATTTGGTAATAACATCATCGATTTCTGAAAAAGTAGGTATGTTTTGGATGAATCTGCCTTTAATCTTGTGTTATGGGCCCACAAATTAATTCGGATTAATTCATAAAGTTAAATCGGGCGAAATTAGACAAGGATTGCTACAATATTTCTAGAGAGAGAAAGTTCTAGAGAGAGGCTCTCCGTACAGGTAGCACCAGACGGGGGGGGGGGGGGGCTCAAAGTATCGTCATTATCTGGTGCTAGTGGTGCCACTTATATACCCCCCATTATAGCGGGTCGGTATAATATTACTACCGACCCACTTAGGATAACTTTTACACTGCCACGTGGCGCTCTCTGATTGGTCGAAATTGCGGTGCTACAGTGTCTTGTCAGCTACTTTTTCATTAAAATATTATTATTTTAATGAAACCGTACGCTTTTGGTCAAAATTGTTGACTTTCCTGGCAATTTCGTTGACTTTCCTGCACAAAAGGGTTTGGTGCCACTTACTGTAGCTGTGGGGCATATTTGTAATTATTTATTTTTTGGAGGGTAAAAAAATAAATATGAAATTAATTAAAAGCGAACTGCGGCTTTTTAATTAATTTCAGAAATTCTGTATAATTCCCAATTTAAATATTTTTAAGTTGGTTTTAGAAATATATTTGTGGTGGATCTTGCCATACATGCTGGACACTTGGGATCGAACATGTGGCTGTGATTTGTTCGAAATATATTTTTATATTGGTTATAAAAATATATTAAATATTTATATATAATATAATAAATTAAATATAATTTATATATATATATATATTATTTGCTGAGTGCTCTGGGAGGCTTGTTGGGTAAGCCGTTGATGTTGGTTGGTTCCTCCGAAATATTCTGATGAATAAAAAATAAATAATATTTGAATAAAAATATTATTATTTTTTATGTTGGATTGTTGGAATAAAACCTGGACCCAATCATATTATTGGGTCTTGGTATTTAATCTTTTTTATTAAATATTTGCACAGTAAAATCTGGACCCAATCATATTATTGGGTCTTGATATTTAATCATTTTATTAAATATTTGCACAGTAAAATCTGGACCGTTTAATTGGTCCGTTTGTATTAATTGGGCCTGGATAGTGTGTTAGGCCTGAAAAAATGTTTTTGGGCCTGAATAATGTATTGGGCCTGAATTATTTATTGGGCCTCTATTAAGATGTGGCCCAATAAAGTCCGTTTAAATGATAAGCCCATTATTGCTGGGGTATTTTTCGATGGGCTGGTTGTATGAAGACCCTTTTAATTTTTTTTTTTAAAAATAAAAAAATATTATCCAATTAAATATTTATAATATTTAATTATCCGAGAGGTCAGATTGAGTCGATGTGGCAGTTTGGTCATTTTAGGAGAAGAAGAAATTGGGCATTTCAAATACCATGCTGCCGTAATGCGACATCGTTTTGGGATGGATCGGGTTATATGGATGACCCGTTTTGATATACCCGGAAAGAATGAGCAGTGATTATATGTGCAGAAGATGGCCCATTCCGTCGAGTATGGCCCACATGGGTTGCTATATACTTGGGTTAAATCAGTATAGGGCCGAGTAAATTTGACTTGTATTTATGTATTGGGCCTATTGGGCTGGATAATATCTATTGGGCTGAAGTAAATTGGTATATGTAAATAGGCTATTCATTATTTGGCCTGTACAAGTATTGGGCCTGCTCTATTTGACGGGCTGAATATATTAATTCTGGATGGAGTTTTTTTGGTATTCGGGAAGGTCCATTTAGTTTGGTTATCTCGCCTCAATCCAGATCTCGGTCGGTTGGGTTTTCCATAAACCCTAAACCCTAAGCTCTCGTACACAACATCCATGTTGTTGGGCCGGACAAATTTTATAATTGAGGAATCTGATAAAACTGAAGTGAAAATAGAAGTGTGTCCGATGTTCGTATATCCAGGATGAGGTGTATCTTTCATCACAATCAAGTTCCGGATTCAGGAGAATCGAAGTAGATCAAGTTATAATCAATGGAAAAATATATATGACGATATAATTGTTATTATTGTCAATGGTTCGCGCAGCGGTGTGATTAATTAGTCCGTATTAGATAATTAATCTGATGTCGGCCCATTTAGTATTCATTGGGCCGTACTGTTCATACCCAGTACTGTTCATGAAGCCCATTACTGTAGGAAGCCCTGTATTTATTTAGCCCAATTAAAACTATAATTAAAATTTTTTAATACGAGGCATTATCGAACCCGCGCGATGCACGGTCTTTGGTTGAATATCTACGTGTTTTGTATATAATGTTGGGCAGACGGTTGAATGAGCAGATGGCGGAATTTAAATGCCTTTTAGAGAAGTTTATATGTTTTTTTATTGTTATTATCCTTTTATTTTAGTCTATATAATTAGTTATATGAAATGAAGCTTTACTAACCCGTGTGTTGCTCCGGGGTTGTTTTTGGTTTATTCAACCCGTGCGATGCACCGATTGTATCTAAGTTTTCATAGCTAAAATTTAACCATCTTGTAATTTATACTATCATTTAAAAGTTCAATTTAATCACCTTGTGTATTAGAAGGTGCATTTGCATTGTGATGTTTATCATAACTTTTGTATTTAAATTAGTTTATTTACATTAAAAGTTACAATTAAAATAGTCTCTTCATATGTAATCCTTTAATATGAATAAGTTATATAATTTTTTTTTGCCTATTTATTTGGCACTTTGCCATAGCGAATTATAAAACCATTTGTAGTTTGATATATATATATATATATATATATATATATATTCCAATGGCAGATTTTGAGTTGTTAGAGAACTTGATGAATGTTTCTGGATCTTCTAAATTGCATGATTGTATGCGTTTGTGGTTTGTGCAACAGGCAGGTGAAGATTATGCATTTTCGAGGTTGCTTTTTGGTTGTTGTCAGCATTTGAGGCGGGTAATGGCAAAGAACTATACCAAGATGTTGAACTTGGAAGCTTTAGGTGCTCGTGGTGTATCTTTGGATTCTCTAGAATATGAGGACTTAAATATGAGGTACCGTTGAATACTAATGTTTACTGTTTTATTGTTCTATATTAATAATCATATATGGTAAGAGTGATTCCTATTCTTTGAGGGTGAAAAATCACAGCCCTTTGGTGTTCCATACCTGCATATTTTATTGGGAGCATTCAAAATGAGTTTATTGTGAGCATTCAAGATGAGTTTATCATAAACGAAAATTTGTACTATTTCAACATTAACGCATCAGAAACATTAGATGATGATTTTCTGACATATATAATTATTAACATATACCAACTGTATATTGGTAAGGTTACTTGGACAAAGTCTTCGATAGTTGATAAACAGAGTAAACACATAAGCTAAGAGAAGGAAATATATATAGTTTCAGAAATTTTTACAGTTAGTTTGCCATTATTTATTTTGATCAATATAATTTCTTGCGGTGAAAATAATGTGAGAGAAAATATTTTCGGAATAAATTGATAAATATTTAGGGGGATAACCTTTACTTTGTGCACAAACCCCCTTCCACATTAAATTAAGGGGGATAAATTTAAAGCAGTATAGATAATTGTGGATGATGACGTCAACATACATCATATATTAATATTTATTATATTATAATAACAAATATCTGGTGATCATATGGGACATATGAGGGTTTGTATTTATTTAAAAATAATTTAAATTTTTTGGAAATTAATCCGAATTAATCTGGGTTTTGGGGAATTAAGTCTGAATTAATATGGGTTTATGGTAATTAATTCTGAATTAATCTGGATTTATCGGAATTAATTTGGATTTATTGGAATTAAATCCGAATTAATCTGGAAATTCTGGTCAGATCTGGGATGAATTTGGTAAGAACAACATCGATTTCTGAAAAAGTAGGTATGTTTTGGATGAATCTGCCTTTAATCTTGTGTTATGGGCCCACAAAATAATTCATATTAATTCATAAAGTTAAATCGGGCGAAATTAGACAAGGATTGCTACAGTGTTTCTAGAGAGAGAAAGTTCTAGAGAGAGATACTCTCCGTACAGGTAGCACCAGATGGGGGGGAGGGGCTCTCAAAGTATCGTCATTATCTGGTGCCAGTGGTGCCACTTATATACCCCCCCCCCCCCCAATTATAGCGAGTCAGTATAATATTACTACCGACCCGCTTAGGATAACTTTTATACTGCCACGTGGCGCTCTCTGATTGGTCTAAATTGCGGTGCTGTAGTGTCTTGTCGGCTACTTTTTCATTAAAATAATATTATTTTAATGAAACCGTACGCTTTTGGTCAAAATTGTTGACTTTCCTTGCAATTTCTTTGACTTTCCTGCACAAAAGGGTCTGGTGCCAGTTACTGTAGCTGTGGGGCATATTTGTAATTATTTATTTTTTGGAGGGCAAAAAATAAATATGAAATTAATTAAAAGCGAACTGCGGCTTTTTAATTAATTTAAGAAATTCTGTATAATTCCCGATTTAAATATTTTTAAATTGGTATTAAAAATATATTTGTGGTGGATCTAGCCATACATGCTGGACACTTGAGATCGATCATATGGCTGTGATTTATTCGAAATATATTTTTATATTGGTTATAAAAATATATTAAATATTTATATATAATATATAAAATTAAATATAATTTAATATATATATATATATATTATTTGCTGAGTGCTCTGGGAGGCTTGTTGGGTAAGCCGTTGATGTTGGTTGGTTCCTCCGAAATATTCTGATGAATAAAAAAATAAATAATATTTGAATAAAAATATTAATATTATTTTTTATGTTGGATTGTTGGAATAAAACCTGGACCCAATCATATTATTGGGTTTTGATATTTAATCTTTTTATTAAATATTTCCACAGTAAAATCTGGACCCAATCATATTATTGGGTCTTGATATTTAATCATATTATTAAATATTTGCACAGTAAAATCTGGACCGTTTAATTGGTCCGTTTGTAATAATTGGGCCTAGATAGTGTGTTGGGCCAGAAAAATGTTTTTGGGCCTGAATAATGTATTGGGCCTGAATTATTTATTGGACCTCTATTAAGATGTGGCCCGATAAGGCCCGTTTAAGTGATAAGCCCATTATTGCTGGGGTATTTTTCGATGGGTTGGTTTATATGAAGACCCTTTTAATTTTTTTTTTAAAAATAAAAAAATATTATCCAATTAAATATTTATAATATTTAATTATTTGAGAGGTCAGATTGAGTCGATGTGGCAGTTTGGTCATCTTAGGAGAAGAAGAAATTGGGCATTCAAATACCATGCTGCCGTAATGCGACGTCGTTTTGGGATGGATCAGGTTATATGGATGACCCGTTTTGATATACTCGGAACGAATGGGCCGTGATTATATGTGCAGAAGATGGCCCATTTCGTCGAGTATGGCCCACATGGGTTGCTGTATACTTGGGTTAAATCAGTATAGGGCCGAGTAAATTTAGCTTGTATTTATGTATTGGGCCTATTGGGCCGGATAATATCTATTGGGCTGAAGTAAATGGGTATATGTTAATAGGCTATTCATTATTGGGCCCGTACAAGTATTGGGCCAGCTCTATTTGGAGGCAAGCGCAGCGGTATACACCTCGTTTAATTTAGAAATCGAGGTCCTATTTCTGGGATCACCTTTAAAATGTCCATGGTCGATGAAATCATCGTCCTTGGATATGTATTCGTGTACAGCAGACGATGATCTTGCACCTTGGACATTTGGGTGGAAATACCTAGTTGCATCAGTGGGAGATTTCAAATCGAAAAAAACGGGGATTTTGAGTTTGAAATCGTCCTTCGAATTGGACCAGACAATGAAGATGGAAATTACCATCTTGGTGTTGTTCTCTTGCAACTCGAATATACAGAGGAGAGATTGGGAATGGAAAATTGAGAATTTGTCGATGGGCTTCTTCTTTTTGGATTGGACATTGAGGATAGGTTATGAAGATATTTCGGGCATTAATTCTGAATTGAGGAGCTCTCGGCATTTTAAAAAAAAAAGATATTTTTCGAAGAAATATTTTTAGAAAGTGAAAATTCCAGAGAGAGAGGCTCTCCATACAAGTGGCACCAGATGTTTTCGATTTCAAAGTATGGTTATTATCTGGTGCCAGTGGTGCCACTTATATAGGGGTGACCGGGGTGGCTCTAATATTACAGAGCCACCCCCTGTCGCCCTTTATTTTTGGGAATGGACGATCCAGATGAATTGGGATTATTTGATGTGATGGCTAGGATGGAAAGTGACCGCCTATAGCCGATCAACTTTAGGTAGCCTGCACAAAAGGTCTGGTGCCAGTTACTGTAGCCAGATTCTTTTTATTATTTAATTCCGCTAGACGAAAAAATAGGAGTGTGAACGAAGGGTTGGTGCGTAATGATTACGCGTCTTTCACTGTAGCCACTTGTTATTTTAATTATTTATTTTAAATAATTATAACCGTCTATTGTGGTGGGCCCCTAAGGTAGTGGACGAATTTGAATTATATTATTTAAGTATATGTGATATAACCGATGTTGGAATAAATTATATGTTATATAATTTATTATTTGGAAATTAAATAATTATTAATTATTTAATCCTAAGTAAGCGTACGTTGTAAGCTAAGTCCAGAGGGTATATTAAGTCATCCGTGTTTGAATGTGAGAGTCGTGTTTTGAAAAAGGCGACTTCGTTCGATCCGAAGAAACGTGCGATTTTGGACAGTAACAGGCGAGCTGAAAAAAATGCGTATTTTCGGAATAGGGATTAGTACGCATTTTGGCGTACTGTACACGCATACGGATATAAGCGTATATTCTATATGATGATGAGATGCGCTTCGGAGTCGTCGACGGATGACGTAATTTCGCTTATGGATGCTGCTTATCCGATGACTATAGATTTTGAAGAAGGAGTGTCGAAGGCGGGAAATTCAAGTTGTATTAAGATAGTGGAGGACCCACCCAAGTGCCCTACCCCCACTCCCCATTCACCATGTTGCTATGATACACTGAAAAATTATAAATACAATGAATAAAAAAAGTTTGTTTTTATTCATCCATGAATTTTATACATTCCCATTGTGGATAATTAAAGTGCTTTACATATGAATTTTTTTGACTCTAAAAAAAAATTACAGACTCTTGAATATTAAAAGGAGACAACACTCCTAGATTCTGTAAATAGACATTCATGAAATGCAGCATACGTCTCTCGAAAGAGTTGGGTGTCATAAATGGCAGCAAATTCCTCTATAGGCATATTCTGACATTCAGTCATCCCCATGCTATTCTTAGGGATTTTCGTAGGTTGTAGTTGAGACGTATTTGAACATCCGCCATTTAATTTATCCGGAACGTGCTGTTGTATAGGACCGCCCTTATCCAGATGGGATTGTTCATTGACTCGTAGTAAACCCCTGTACGCATCTGCCGGTCGAATTTGATGGGGTTCCAGACATCCATTTTAGTGAAATAATGCACATCCACATGTCAGATTAAACCGGACTCGTTGCGTTTGATGTTTCCTCAGAATTCTGGAGTACGATTTCTGAGGGATTCGGTTCGCTCGAGTATAGTGATTCGTATAATTTGATGTAGATCGCATTTTTTGATGTCCAGTTTCTAAGAGCTTCATGATCAGGACGGTCTAGGTATTCCTCGTAACTGGAAGCCGGACCCGGATTACATAGAATTATTGAAGGAACCCCTCCTTTTATAAGACGGGGTTTGACATATTTACAGTGTGATGTCCAATCGTGTTGGGCGCCTATTAATTCCTTCCAGTGTTTTAAATATGCTGGAGGAACATCATCGATGATATTAAAATGGACATCATCCCTGCGTTTGGCCATGTCAATGTGACCAGAATAGTAATTGTGTGGGCCCAGAAAGCGTGCCCAACACGTTTTTCCTATTATGGACGGACCTTCTATTATAACGGACATGGGTCAATGGGGACGGTTCTCTGGTTCAGTTATATTCGATGAAACCCAATTGGATAATTCGGGAGAGATGTTAACAAAGGAATTAAAAGTACAAGTATATTGAGGGGGACCAAAGAGATTGGCCCGTTTGTTCATTGCGGAAATTGTGAGACTCCATGGTACCCCAAAGAGTATTGTTCCGGATCTAGATGGTCAATTTGTATCACATTTCTGGCAAGCTGTACATAGAGCACTCGGTACTGAATTGAATTTTAATACCACTTGTCACTCTCAGACGGATGGACAGTCGGAGAGAACCATCCTGACACTGGAAGACATGTTGAGAGCTTGTGCGTTGGATTGGAAAGATGATTGGGAGATTCATTTACCGTTAATTGAGTTCGCATATAATAACAGTTGGCACAGTTCAATTGGTATGGCTCCATTTAAAGCATTATATGGGAGACGATGTCGATCGCCACTCTGTTGGGATGAACCGTATGAATTACTTAGAGTATAGCCAGATTTGTTAATTTAAACGAGGGATAAGGTCACTGTTATCCGACAGAAGTTATTGACCGCCCAGAGTCGACAGAAGTCATATACCGACGTTCGATGTCGACCATTAGAGTTTCAGGCAGGAGACCATGTGCTGTTGAAAGTATCGCCGACTCGTGGAGTCCTTCGTTTGGTAAGAAAGGGAATCTTAGTCCTCGTTATATCGGTCCTTTCGAGATCCTGGACAGAGTAGGTGATGTGGCTTATCGACTAGCGTTACCTTCAGCACTTAGCTATGTTCATAATATGTTCCATGTTTCACAATTGCGTAAGTATTTTTCCGATCCTAACCACGTTATTGATTATGAAGAGATCGAGGTAAATGACGATGTTACGTATAAAGAGCAACCGGTAGCCATATTGGAGCGACGAGTGAAACAGTTGCGCCGGAAGACGATTCCGTTAGTAAAGGTTCAATGGTCTAAACATGGAGTTGAGGAAGCTACATGGGAAACTGAAGATAGTATGCTTGCCCGATACCCTGAACTGTTCGAATCTTAAGTTTCGGTACGAAACTTCGTTTCAGGGGGTAAGGATATAATATCCGTGTATTTTATTAATTACGTAAGTTATTTTGGACGTATTCTGTTGAGAATTTGATTTGTAATTTCCATGTTGTATCGTTTGGCATTTGGAATCGTGTGTATATTAGTGATGGTATTGGAATGTTGATGGCTAGTAATTGTCGAATTATGTTATATTCGGGTTGTGATTGTTCTGACCAGACTTCATGGTTTTAATGCTGGGAAGTAGCAGTTAGCACACGCTAGACTGTATTGCTAGCGCAAGCTAACCTTGTATCCGTAGTGCATGCTACTCTTGTTCGTAGCATACGTTAGGCCGACTGGGCAGTAGGCTTTATGGATTCTGGAATGGGTCATTAGCGCACGCTAATAGTTGTAACATCCCCATGATTTGTGAAGATATTACAGCGTCGTAGATTCTTTTTGGAGAACCTACCAGGCTTAGACCAACATAAAACACATTAACCATCAACAATACCGAGACACACATACTTAAAACCAATGTCAACGTCAATACGACATACATCACCAAAACAATCCAATGCATGGTCCTGTTGGATCATAAAAGGTACAACAACTCACAATAAATCCAACAACTAACACCAGCACATTATACAATTCATGACAGTACCCGCGCTAGTACAACACCAAAACACGACTTTGACCATGACAAACCGACCACCAACTCAAAATGGTACATGATATCAGTGTTGCTCGCCATCCTCGTGCCCTTCCTGCGCCGGCTCGCCACTAAGACATGTACATGAATACACAACAAGTATATCCACCCCAAAGGGGTCAGCAAATAGCCGGTGCAAGTACAATGATTCATGAATATGTACAACAAGTGAATAAACAACCAAATCACAATGCCATCACATATATTCCGGAATACAATACCACAATCATCATCACAAAACAACCTCCCGAGCTGTCCTGTACCTCACGCGAGATACACGCCCCATGGAGTCCTCGTCAGGCCCTCTCTGGTTGTACAACCCCACCGAGTGATCCGCAGATACTCACAGTCTAACGGATCCCAGGGGACCCTCACTGGTTTTAACTCGGTTCACACATACTCAGTAACCACATGGGACAAACCAAAAAGTCCCCATTGACATAATAAAGTTGATTATTTTTCTATCCCCGGGCCCAATGGGGATTATGATATCCCTGTGATCCACCCATCATGCTGAGCAACTCGCTACCCGAGGTGGAATAGACGAGATTGTCTATTTGAGGTAACGAATACTTATCCTTGGTCATGCCTTATTTGGATTGCAGAAATCCATGTATATTCTCCATTTTCCATGGATTTTTTCCTACCATGTCTGTATTGGATAACCACTCCAGGAGCTATTTCAATTATGTGTCCAACTTGAAGCAGCTTATCAACCTCCTGTCCAGACCCAAAATGCCTCTTTTTTCTGTTTTACCGGCCTCACCGATGGATCAATATTCAGTTTGTGCTCGGTGACCTTGGGGCTTATCCCACTAGGTCCTCAGTTGAAAATATGAATACGTCGATAAATTTCCTTAATAAGAGAATCAAATCTCCCTTCAATAAGCTGTTTAACTGTTTTCCAATGCTGATTTTTGTTTATGGATTTTTTCTGAATAATTCTATCTTCATAAGCTCTCAATAGGATTAACACCCTCGTCTTGGCTCATTCCAATGTTTTCAGTTTCTTATCCTTCACTCGCTCCGGGACCGAGCTCGTCAGATCCGATGCTCTTTTGTTAGTTTGTACCCCATGCTTCACTATTGTTTGATAGAAGGACCAAGAGATAAATTAATCTTCGACCACTTCATGACCTCATTTCCGACTGGGAATTTCACCTTCATGCAACAAGTAGATGCCACAGTCACAAATTTATTAAACCTAAGATGCCCAAGGATGGCATTATGTGCGAGTTTGGTGTCTACTACCAATAATTTGACTGCCTTGACTTTTTCGTGAGGTGCCAGGCCTAAGGCCAGCAGGATTTTCACCTTATTTACCAGTTGAACCTCGATAATGCAAAACCCCTAAAGCACTGTATCCACCTTCCTCAGCTCCTCTTTGAGATTCACCTGTTAGAAGCAGCCATAAAATAAGATGTCCACCGGACTCCCTATGTCAATAAGTACTCTATGTACATCATATTTGTCAATCTCTATTGTATAACTAGAGCATCATTGTGTGGTGCATGTACCGCCTATAATCTGAAGAACCAAACTGGATGACAGGACCCATACACATAGCGGAGACATGCTAACATTGCTGGTGCTTTTTATTTTGAGCATGAGGTTGTAGAGCTTGGTTATAAATATTGTCGGTTGGTCCTCCTGATATCATATGGATCACTAATTTCTTTGGGGGAGGGGGCTTCGCTCTCGAGGAGGCCTCCGAGGTGTAATAACTATATTATTACTATGTATTCCATCCATATTTTTACCAAGATGAGCATTGTGTTTTTATTTTTGTATGTTTGGGTAAGATTTTATCAGTCCGGACTTATGTATATGGTGTTAAAATCATTTGTATCATTGCTATCTTTATTGTTGTTAAGATAATAATTAACGTACGTGAAACCTTGAAGATTACGTACGCTAATGGGAATAACTAGCATACATAATATTGGATGTGGACAGATAAATCAGTGGCTGACAAGCGGGACCTAGCGTGGAGGCGCCTTTCGACCTGTAGCTAGAAAGCAAGTCAGCCTGTCTAACGTACGTAAGGTTCTCTATCCAGCATATGCAAGTTTCCCTGACTATATACATAACTTGAGGATGTTGCACATATAACACTTAGTTAGTTTGGACAAAGACTACCGAATAGCACAACATACGTTACAGAGAGAATATTACGCACATTAGGTACGTAACATGAAGGACGTAACATGCATTACGGATTGCCAACCTATTTATATCAGCTCATCCCTCTTCATTTGGTAGCCTTGTGTTTCATCTCCTTCAACCTTATAACATATTTACAGTCGGTCGTGAGATCGGGGACTTGATATATCCACTTAGATCGCCACCTTGTGGATTAGATCAAGCTTGGAAAGTTTTTATGGGATAAGTTGGTGATCCTTGTTCTACAAGAGGTAACAGTAACTACCGCCTTGTTTCTTTCTTGTTGGTAATTAATGGTTGAAAAGGATGATTATGAACATGATAATGAGTCTTGGACGAAAAATATGTTGATTTCATGTTCTTGTTATAGTTTTTGATGATATTATGAAGACTGGTGATTAGTTCTTGATAGATAATCACGTAGTGATGAATAGTATGATGATCAAGTCCAACTAATCAGATTATTCATAAGAAATTCATTATGGTGATGATTATGCCAAGCACAGTCTTAGAAGAATCAATTTATGTTGTTGTATGACTTGAAAGTGAGTAGTTACGGAAGAACTATTAATGATGTAATTCATAAGATTTCGAATTCAATGCTAGTAGTGGAAGAATTGAAATTTTGATAATGATAGTTAGTTCGATCATCTTAGCCTTATGATTTATTGAGACTCTAATTATTGTGCCTATGATTACAGGGGTGGTTTTGAAAATGAATTGGTTGATGATCAAAATCGTGCTATCGTTGTCATGGTAACGAGAATTATATTTTATTGTGATCGAATGATGTTAATCGTGTTAGGATCATACTCCGGTTATTTTGATGTTGGGTCGATTCGATTGTTATTTATAGATTTGTTATTTTGGTAATTATGGTTTGGTTACTCAAAGTTTTGATTGGGGAAGCCAATTCTAATTGAGTTATATCACAGTTTAGGTTTGAGGCAAGTACTTTAACTATATGTCTTGTATTTATTGTTATATAAGTGGTATTATGAATTGTGATAATAATTCGTCCAGGCGTGTCTGTGGATTCAATTGGTCGTCATTGTTTTACTACTTCATATAGCTTAGTAGACTCTAAGGTGGGGTTTATGGTGCTGTAATTATCCCTGGGGTTTTGCGGTGTTAACAAATATGGTATAAGAGTGTCGGGTTAGGAAAACTCAGCCTCTGGATTGTATTAGGTCTTGTTAGTCGTTCAAAAGCTGATAGCGTCGCGACTACCGAAGCTTGTGTATGACATGTGAATGTAAGTCTTTTAGTTTTGTATGATATGATGAATTGATTAATTATGGAATTCGAGTAGAATTGGCTTTGGATTGATAATTTGGAAATATGAGATAAAGTGTATTTTTATGGAATTCTCTAAGTATGATATATAACAAAATGTCGAGAGGATGTGGATACGAACGTGGATGTGGCTATGGTATAATTATTAATGATGCTACTGCAGATACTTTAGAATCGAACTCAGTTGCTTCACGATCAATCAAGTGGATTCAAGCACGAATGGCCAGTAGGGGAATACTGGTGAACATGAGCCTACCTTTGAAAATTATGCCAATGATGAGGTTCCTAATGTGATTCAACGCGTGGTGACCCAAGTTACTCAATTAGCACAAATGGTGCAACACATAGAGACAGTGATACCTTAGCCCCAAGGCCAGCTTGACCGAAAAAAAACTGATAGGTGGATGTATGAAGTTCCCAAAATGCATCCCCTAAAATTGGATGGGACCTCGGAGACGACAGACTAGGATCACTGGCTTGGTGAGTTGAAAGTTTTTCTAGGATGTAACTATCTGGAAGAAAGAAAAGTTCAAGTTGTGTAATAAGGTAACTTGTGATGAGTTAAAGCGACCGACGGGGGCCGAATACTACCCACAACCACTAAAGAAATCCTGAATCCAGGAGTTCTATATTACAAGACCTCAACATTTACCAATTATGCAGACGGAGCTTTCAACCAGCAGCTTCTTTATGTTAAGGATCATATCAGGCCCGAGAGTACCAAAATCCGACATTTAGAATGAAGACAGAGGTGTATAAGCACAGGACTGAAGTAGATTGTACCATGTTGTGAGAATATCATAACAAGACATTGGCTTATGAAATATCTTTCGCCCTGGTTGAAGCTACTATCGAGCCCGAGAGAAGCAATAGGCTACTGACGGATTTTCCAAGAGTAAAGGAAGTTGATTTCGTGAGACCCAGTCTCCACAACATTCAAAAAGCCACCTTTTTGAAGAGTTAGAATTTTTCACTCGGTGTTAAGTACTTGTACTTAGAGGAAGTGTTTAAATTGCAATCGTCAGGGCCATATATGCCCGAAGTGCCCCCATCATGCTGTTACCTATTTTAAGTGCAAAAAACAATGGTATCTATCCAATCATTGCTGGAATGGATCGAGGCCTATAAGGTCACAAGACTATTCACATGTCCAAAATAGAACTAAAAACTCACCCTCGTTTATCTTATTCTCAGCCTAACCAGAATCTGAGTGCCGATAGGGGAAAGGGACAGACAAGGAAGAGAGAAGCATCTAGCTCCAGTGTGGCACACCATCATATTTATGAAATGAGAAGAGCTGATGATCTTGATGCTATTGTTGCTATAGGTACTTTTAAGATGTACTCATGTCCCATTAATTTTTTATTTGATTCTGGGAACACTAATTCTCTTGTCTTCTTATCCTGTGTATAACAGTTGAAAATAGATTGTCTGTATGATTATGAACCTTATGTGGTGGGTTTACCAAGCAGAGAAAGATTGGGAGGAAATAAAGAGATCAGAGACCGTCCAATAAAATAGTGGCTCGGGATTGGCATATGAATTTGATTACCATTGATTTTAAAGGGGAGGACATAATCCTTGGGGAAGACTGGATTGATAATCATGGCGCCATATTAAACTATTGAAAAGTGTTAGGATAAATATTCTTGTTTTGATAATTGCCAACATACAGCAAAGAAGTCTTAAAGATGTCGGAATATCATTAGGTATGGAAGCGGTTAGGATTCTCCATACATCCCGTCTATACAGCAAAGAGATCTTCTACAGAGTACATCCTACAGAGCCTACTTCATACATCAAGAGAAATAGTACATTGGATACAACAAGCAGTCAGACTATAGGTGTTTTACTTAGGAAAAGTAAAACATCTAACAGGACTAAAGGGAAAAAGCTTTAAAACCATTGTGAGATAAACATTGTTAATTCATAAAGTATTCACAGTTAAAGCAGCATTTATTGCTGATAGGACAATATTTAATGTGGTTGGAGAGAGACAAGTTTGAATGCTCTGAAGAGCATTTAATGCATAGACAGAATGAATGCGTGAAGCATTAAATGCGATCTGCTTCAATTAAAACATTTAGTAGCCACCAATCAGAGACTTTAACATCTCACCAACCAGCAATGGCTACATTTATGACGGATACATTTCCAAGGTTATAAATAGCCCCAAGCAAGAGGACATTGCTCACCAAGTTTTATTCATTATTGCGCATACTCCGACAGATTACTCTGACAATTTAGTTATTAAAGAGCAATATATTTCGTGAGCATACAGTAGTATCCAAGCAAAGAAATATACCAAGTCCTCAACACAAACAACACAACATACATCGATCGTTCATCAAATATATAGCTGCTGTTTGGAATTGTTCTACCCTTACCATTGAGATTATCATTAGACCTATGTGGACTAGAGATCCTTGCGTATTCTGACCTATGTAGGAAGAATATCATTGAAGACGAAGCTTCAATCTGTGTGAGAAGAACCGAGTCGAAAGAGCTCAAGCCAATCTATGTGAACAGCTAAAAGCAACAGTCAATGTATCAATCTATGTGAACGATATAGGGACATGTTTAGTTAAAGTCACGTAGTTGTGTACATAGTGATTTTAATAAACTCTTTACTCCTGTGTGGAGGACCAGTGGACGTATAGGAGTTTACCTCGAACCACTTTAAACTATGTGTTACTTACCTTCCGTCTTTACTGTTTTCATTCTACTGTGATTTATTAGTATACATTGTAAAACCCTGTACGCATCAAGCAAACAAGAGAACACCTAGTTGTTGTATTTACAATAACTCAGTAAACAGACTTCCGCTACACAATTAACTTCGAAAATCATACAACTTATTGTCTCTTTACCATCTAAGCTGTTTACTTTATACTCCATCACCAACAAGTGGTACGGAGCGGTTGGTTCTAAAAAGAATCAGTCTATTTTTAACTGAATCAGATCCACAAATCGCCATGTTTTAATAACTGTGTTATATTTTCATCATCTTTTCAATTTCTTAAATGTTGGCCCTAAGTATACAGAATACAGCTTGGAAAAGTGTTAGTACAACAAGCTATATGATTTTCAAATAAGACTGCATAGCGGAAGTTCGTTTAAGTGAGTTGATATAAATACAGCAACTAGGTTTTATCCTGGTAGCTTGGTGCGTACAGGGTATGCAATGTATACTTATAAAGAATCACAGTAATGAAAACAATAGCGGCAGAAGGTAAATAACACAGTATTTGAAGTGGTTCGAGGTAAACCCCTCTACGTCCACTGGTCCTCCACATAGGAGTAAAATGTTTATTATAATCACTACATACACAACTACGTGACTGTAATCAAACCTATCCTTGTATCATTCACACAGATTCATACAAAGACTGTTGCTTTCAACAGTTCACATAGATTGGTTGATGGCGTATCTTGACTTGCTTCTTCTCATACAGATTGAAGCTTCGTCCTATTCGTACCACACAGGTCAGAATAACTTTTTTAGTCCACACAGGGCTAAGTTTTACTCAAAGGTAAAATGGTAAAGTAACAGGTTTAGAACAACAGCTTGAACACGATGATCTTTAGCTGATGATGTGATGTTCTTGGTGACTGAGTATATTTCTTCTCTTCGGATATAGATATATGCTTGAAGAAATATACTTGCTCTTGTAAGCCTTGATTTTATGATAATGAATATTCAGTTTAGTTGAGATTCTTTAGTATATGATCAGTCAGTTGTATATATGTCGTCGTTGTATTTGCAAGGTCCTCTTGCATGGACTATTTATAACCTTGGAATAGATCCGTTATAAATATGTCCGTTGGCTGGGTTGGTGAGCTGAGATCCATTCTAATTAGTTGATTGACTTTCAATAACTAGATCCGTATTTTGCTCCTTGTCTGAAGATCATTGTCGGTTGGTATTTAAATACTTTATCCAATTAGTATTTAAAAACTTCTTTCAAACGGCGTTCTGACTTTAGCATATAAAGCATATTCCTTCTCAACGGTCTTCAGTACTGTTGGATAAGTGTTTATTATCCTAACACTCAGCCTGTATGTTGTGTCCAGCATAATACGTCTTACTGCTGTTAGCTGTAGACTTCAATGCTGTAGGCTATCTCCCATGCTGTATGGCAACACGGCATATCGAGTCCTTTGCTGTATGATGGCAAATATTCTTGAGATAGCTTTCTGTATGTTGACTAGATAACTTGCTGTATGATGGCAGTGCAGAATTTTGCTGTATGTTGGCATTTATCAAAACAAGGTACAAGATTGTTTATCCCAACAATTTCCCCCTTTTTGATAATGCCAAAACCTCTTTATTGATGATGCCAAAACCTCTTTATGCCGAAACAATTTCCCTCTTTATCGATAACATGTTGATCCGGAGAGGCTGACTTCTTGATCTTCTGTCGAATGATCTGGTCCTCAGCACTTAAAAAAAATGAACTGCTCGCAGGCAAGTCCTAATTATTAGGTAAAATATCTACAAGGATTTGTATTACAACTTAAACTTATGATTGGCTCGCAGGCACAATCTTATAGTGTGATCTAAGTTGCATACAACTTAACCTATGAATTGTTCGCAGACTAGTTCTTACAGCTTGATATTTAACAAGTTTCATACTTGTTGTTTGTAGCAATATAAATTGAATTTAAATTCATAATCAAACAGTAAACGTAGATTACGAGTTGTAATATTTCAAGACAAAGATAAAGTTTTATTGATATCAGTCAAAGATTACAACGATAGAAGAAGTAAAGATACAAAGATTTTATGCTGCTAAGTTCAATGCTAAAAGGATCCTCCATGCTAGCTCCTGCAATGAGCGTGTCTCCAAGGCCTCTTATCAGGATAATTTTCGGTTCCTCTCCACCAGTGCTCTAATGAATCATTACCTCAATCTAGATAGATCGCTCTTCCTTCAGTCGACTGGTCGAAGGCAAGTATCCAATCTTCAGGGTGAGTTAGGCGATCTCCCTTCTGATGCCTTTATTTCATTGAAATTTGCAATGGGAGCAGTCCTCTTTCCAGCATCTTTGCAAATTCATCCGCAGCCTTCGCCAATGTCTTGCATTTGTTGAAGATGGTGGACTCCTTGATGAGTTTGACGAAGTACATCATCAGATCGTTCTTCCTCCATTGCTTCACTTCATCAGCTGTAGGCTGAGGGTTGCCAGGCAAACGAATCTTTGATGGCTTTTGCAGATTATTCTTCCAGGGAAAGTTGGGGTCGTGGAACCCTGGGCGAGAACCAGTTACCTTGTAACTTTGTGTAGGTGCGACCAAACGGTTGATTGCAGCAGTGATGTTGTCTTCTAAGGCAGCATCAAATTATCTCTCTCCATCCTCCATTGCCTAGCAGCCTCTGTGGACTCTTTCCCCTTTTTGGCTTCATCAATATAGGAGAGCTTTTCATCAATGAGTTCCAGGTCTGTAATTGCGTTGTCCTGTTTGGTCTCTATACTTGAGATTTTGGCCACCATGGAACTGATCAGTACAGACATGTCATCGATCTTTTGGTCATGTCCTGTGAGCCTGGAGCCAGTCTCCTGTAGGGCAGCGATAGTCTTGGCTTCGAAAATGCGGAGATTTGTCTGTTCTTCTTTGAGAATCTGTTCCTGACGTTTTTGAAGTTGTGAGAGAGCTTGCTTCAATGCACTTGGTAGAAGGCAAAAAGCTTCTTCAACCTTCATAATATCTCGCTTCAGGTTAGTAATCTCGTCTATGGCAGTCTCGCGCATCCAATCGAGCTCTTTGCCAACATTATATAGGGTGTCTACAACATTCTACATAAACACAGTTTGAAGGCCGATTGTGTAATACCCGGTTGTAATTCAGTCATTATCATTCAGTTATTGTCACTCAGTAATTATTCACTCATTAATGATCATCCATCGTTCATATTCATTCATTATATTCACCGATCAGAGTAATTGTATTGTACATTAGGTTTTATTCGTAGTCATACCTGGTTGGAGGATCGAACCGTGGTCATCATCATTGTCATCTTCATAGTGGGCTGTGTATGAGGAGTAGCGCACGCTACGTACTCTCTTTAGCGCGCGCTAATTGAGTATGGGTAGCGCACGCTACCTCTCCGTATTAGCGCACGCTAATGTGGTTCAGGCCTGCAGTCCAAAAGGCACTGGACTGCAGTCGAGTTGGAGTAGCGCACGCTACGAATGGTAAGTAGCGCACGCTAGTAAGTTCGGATAGCGCTCGCTATGCAGTCAGTGTAGCATGCGCTAAGGCCGATCAGGCAGAGTCCAATGGGTACTGGACTGATTTTGGAATAATTCCTAGCGCACGCTATGAGTGGATTTTAGCGTACGCTAATGGGGCAGTAGCGCACGCTGATTATTGGACGTAGTGCGCAATATCGCTAGCAGGTCAGAGGACAGGAGGTTCTGGACTTCAGTTTACTGAACATCAGATATTCAGTTAGCGCGCGCTAACACAAGGTTAACACATGCTAAGTATATGGCTGTAGAGCACGCTACAAAAGGTACGTAGCGCACGCTACCGTTTCAGACAGAGGGTACTGGACTACCCAGAACACCCATTAACACAGGCTCAATATCAGGGCTTAGCGTGCGCTAAACTGGAATTACTATAAATAGGACAGTCCGGCTCAGATTCATCATTTTCACTTCTCACTTCGATTCCGGGCGATTTTGGGCGATTCGGAGAGATCTTTTCGAGCTGCACTCGTCCATCATCATCTTCAAGCTTATCATTTGGATTTATTATCATTTCATCCTCTCCAACACATCAAATCAAGGTAATTATTTCTTGGATCTAGAATTTCGAATTTTGGGTATTTTCCTTCCGTTTTTCTTCATGTAAGCTTGGATTGTTGTTGGAATATGTTAGATATGGATTATCTACCTTGGATAAATGTATTCCTATGGATTTATTGATATGTTTTTCGGATTTGATGAACATTGGAAGAATTAATCAAGAACCCTTGATGTTGACTTTGGTTATTTTTGGGGGTTTCCTATTATAGTTGTCGTAACTTTGAGTTTTGGTCTCCTATTGGAATATTGATATCATTTAAGGTTTTTTGTTGGACTAAACTACTCATTTTGGAGTTGGTTTCGATATATTTGGGTTTTGGTTATAATCAAGGGTTGATGTTCGCTAAGTGGTTTTTTGAATGCCTCAATGAGTTTGGATATTGTTGTATCGACCTTTTAGTTAGTCGTAATTCATGCTTGATATGTATATTGAGTGGATTATTGGTGATTGTGTTATTCAAGGTTGTTCGAGCGACCGACATCTCTTTTTAGGACGTTGTTCGAGGAAGGACATTTCAACACCAGTATTGTGTAAGTAAATTCTTACTCGGTTAAAAGGATATTCATTCCTTACGTTGTTGTTCATTCATACATGTAATTCACTCATAATATATCGTTCATATCGAGACTTGTATTTATCAACTCATCATGTAACTCACAAGTAACGACGGTTCCAAATCACTTCATTGAAGCTATCACACGTTTATTTCATCTCGGTGAGTCGTTCTTGATCCTTATCGGATTCTATTTATTACTCCTCACCCTGGTCATTTTTGTTCTGGTGATCTTCCGGAATTATATTGCATGGCCGGTTGGCGCATGTGTGGAAATTTAGTCGGCACATTATGGTCATGTGTATATGCGGGACTCCGGACACATTGGACTGTGCACATGGTAATGTGTATACGCGGGACTCAGGACATATTGGGCCGTGAGACTAATTAGGCCAATAGCGGGTGTATATGCGGGACTCCAGACACTCAGCTACTTGTGCTCTTACGCATTTCATTCGGGCATACATTGATGTTCATCATTCAACTTAATTCATTAATTCATTTATGTGATTGTTGTATACTGTTCAACTCTTGAGGATTGTTGTTCTGTGTAACTGACCCCGTTGGGGGATGTTGTTTTCAGGTCATGGAAAGGCTAAGGCACGGGAAGAAAACGTTGACAGCGAGGAGTCCCAGTGATACTAGTAGGGGGCCCCAGTCATTTTCAGTCATTCGTTTCACTTCATTATATTTCCGCTGCAGACTTCCGTTTGAATACTCATTTTATTCAGTGTTGTATATTTTATCTTCATATAAAATATGCATGTGTTCTGTATGATCTTGGGTGTGTTGTAATGAAACTCCTCATCAGAGTAATTAATGATATAATATGGTTCGATACTACAATTATATTACTTAATTCATTAATTCTCATTCGCCTAGTAGGTCCCAGTCGGGGGTCTACGGCACTGTAATATTCGCCTAGTTTGGGGTGATACAGAGTTGGTATCAGAGTGTGGTTTTAAATACTACCTTCCGAGTCATGTCTCATTGAAATCATCGTTCATCAGACTATTATCATTGGACTTTCGCATCACGTGTGACCCGTGCAAGAGCCGAGCCCCTCAGACAAAAGAACGGTAAGATTTCGGACTCCATGGCATAATTTCTGGCAATAAGAATCACTCATTCATCATTAAACAGTCGACAATCCTCATTCATCATTTTCATTTTGATCATATCGATCATGTTAATTCATTAGTCACTCATTTCATTTCACTGTTCAGTTGTTGATCTTGAGGATCGTATCATTAATCTTGTTAACTTGTTCAAGATAATCATTTCAAGAATTTCATCAGATAATCACGTCACTTCAGTTGATCACTCACGTAATCATTGTGTTTGAGCGCGTATGCTCATTGTCATCATTTCTTAATGTAATCATAATGTGATATTCATGCGAGTTATATAATCATCTTGTGAATTTCCCACTTCAGTATGGGAAGAGCTAGCAGAGGATGCGGGGAAAGAGGCCGCGGTGCGGGCCGAACCCCGAGAACTCGTGTGAATACACATGCGAACGCGAGGAATAATGCTAATTCATCGAGCAGCGACGCCGCCACTCATGCTCATGGAAATGATCATTCACTGTCAGGGAGTCGTACCCGGGACACAGCTCATTCAGAGGGTGTTCGGGTTGACCCACTCGCTTTTATGCAGGGCATGATGGCCCAAATGACTCAAATGGCATGCCTCATGGAGACGATGCAGAACTCAGCTACTCAGAATCAACAGGCTCCTCCGCCGCCACCTCAAGGGTAGGAGAGGGGTATGAGTAGTATTATTAGGGACATCTCTGTTGGGATTTGGTGCCTAAAACGAAGGCCCAGCGGAAGCGGTAAAACGAAAATTAATTCGATCCGAATCCCTACGAGGATCGATCGAGCTACATATATACGAATATATAAACGAAAAGCAAGAGTCGTAAGAAACTAACCCTCGAAGTCCGTTGATTAAATGGAAACCTTCTCTTGAGCTATTCCCCAAGCTTTAGTTGATCTCTACGTATCCGATCCGCTCCAAGCCCTTGAACGATCCAACGCCGAAAGCACCGCGTCTCTACTTGCCACGCGCCGGAAAAACGACCGGAATAACAACACTTGATTAACCTCTAAGGTTACGGCTAGAATCAAATGATGAAGCTTTTATTATTACACTCTAAGTGTATAATATATCTCTCAATAATTTTCTCTCAATTTTTCTCCAAGAAAAATGAAGAGGAAGTGAATGAAGAAGATGAAGATGAGTGTTAAACTCAAAGTCTCTCTCTCTCTCTCTCTCTATATTCTCACGTTGGAAAGGCTTGCACAAGGAATCAAAAGGTGCATGTGAAATGAGATATCTTCTTCCCTTTATTCAACTCTCACTTCAATAATACAAATAATGCCACATTATTTTAAACCCCACAATGTCATGTTCTTTCATATAAAATGAAAGCAACAAGACAAGAGGAAAGTGAGTGGAAACAAAGGGGGGGCGGCTATTATGCAAAAACGGACGAGTTCGGTTCGTTTCGGACTCCCGTGAGTCCAAACAGATAAACTACGATTCCGTTCCGATGTATTTGTATCGATTAATTAATCCAATTAATTAAACATATCAAATACAAAATAACATAATTAATTTCTCCAAGAAATAATTATATTCATGAATTAAATTAATCACCCAGTGATATATTTAATCCATTAAGCCGTAAATCAATTTACCCGATAAATCGATTTAAACATCCAATGTCCCAAATTTAGATATCCAATATCTAATATTCATAATGAGAGAATTAGCTTAATTCATTCCGTCGTCAATCCTAATGCGCGACTCGGTAGGTCCGTCTCAGTCAGCAATGGGAGGAACCAAAGAGTAGTAGCACCACCTAGCCAGCCTGGTGGCCTACACTGTACCCCGACTGAGAACGAATGATTGGGATCATTCAAGAACCATTCTGTCGTGAATACCAGTATACGTATAAACCCTTCTTTCAAATCTCCCGATCAAGTTATAGGGTCACAGTCAGTCAAACCCTATCTGTACTTGACGCTATGCATGCGTTAATGCAAATCGAGATCATCGAGCTGTCGTGTATCTAATACAACTAGCTCCAATGCTTTGGCCAAAAACTTATGATCTCATCTGCCAATAACCGCATAGGACATATAACCCGCTCACTAACGGGAGAATGAATTCTATCTTGGTATTCAGTAGGACCTGCTACTTGCCCGTCAAGATGCACGTCTAGGTTGACCCCCGCCTTCCGGTTTACAGGGTCGAACTACTCTAATGAAAATCTTGGCGTCACAAGCACATCCCTACTAAATCCTCAAGTCGAAGGTTCACGAATACCTATCACAACCTTTCGATTCCGTCATTGACTGTCCCGGAGTGAAATCCATGTGACGAATCGAGGGTGAGTCGGTTCGAGTATACTAATCCAATTAGCATACCTATAACGTGTGCTCCCACTAACCATTAGTGTTCGACAGGCACTCTCCATGTCAAAGAACACGTCATACAAGTCTTCACATAAACTTAACGCCCAGTCAAGTTTCATCGACTTGCGAACGATTAAGTAATTGAGCTATAACCTTTCGGTGCGACTCCCTTATCCAATAAGGAGTGGAACGTTTTGCTCTCAAATACACGGACTAGTTTCTATATGTTTATTTACGAGTTAGGAATGCCAGTAACTACCAGTAAATAAAGAAACATTCATTTGCCTTATATAAATGGTTTACATAATTACAAGTACAATGCCCTCACTCAACAACCTCCGAGTGGCATTCGAGGGCATACTCCTAACAATCTCCCACTTGCACTCAATGCCACACACTATGGTATCTAATACCCATGTTCTCCAGATGACGCTCCAAGCTAGTCTGAGAAAGTGGCTTGGTCAGTGGATCGGCGACGTTGTCGGCCGAGTCTACTCTGTGCAGCACAATGTATCCCTTGCGAACAAATTCTCTTACGAGATGATACTTCCTCTCAATATGTTTGGTGTTGTGAAACCTCGGCTCCTTGGCTGCGCTTCTGACTCGTCGTTGTCGCGATGCAGTAGAACAGCGGCTCGGACATGGTATCATTTGAAGTTCTCCCGAAACTTCTTAATCCATAACCCTTCCTTGGAAGCCTCCGAGGCTGCTTGATACTCAGCCTGACAGGTGGAATCAGCAGTCGCGCTTTGCTTGGCACTACGCCAAGATACTGCTCCTCCATTAAGAGTAAATATGTAGCCAGAAGTGGACATCGAGTCGTCCTTCAGTCCTTGGAAGTCCGAATCAGTGAATCCCACCACATCCAAATCTCCACCGCCATACATAAGAACCATATCTCTCGTTCTTCTCAAGTACTTGAGAACGTTCTTTAAAGCAGTCCAATGTTCCCTACCTGGGTTTGCCTGAAACCTACTCACCACGCTTACAGCATGCACGATGTCAGGTCTTGTACACAACATAGCATACATAAGGCTACCCACGGCCGAAGCATATGGTATATTACTCATTTCCTTGCGTTGTTCCTCACTTTGAGGACACATCTTCAAGGTGAGTTTTATTCCATGTTGCATCGGTAGGAACCCTCTTTTAGAATCATCCATCTTAAATCGCTTTAAGATCTTATCTATATAGAGGGCTTGGGAAAGGCCTATTGTTCTCTTTGCTCTATCCCGGTAGAGCCGAATACCAAGAATATAGGTTTCTTCTCCCAAGTCTTTCATGGAGAAATTACTCGAAAGCCAAGCTTTCACAGAACTGAGCATTCCCACATCATTTCCTATTAGTAGAATGTCATCTACATATAGTACTAAGAATGCGATCTTGCTCCCACTAACCTTCTTGTATACACAAGGTTCCTCTTCATTTTGCACGAAGTCAAACTCTTTGACCGCCTCGTCAAAACGAAGGTTCCAACTACGCGACGCTTGCTTGATCCATAAATGGAACCTGAAGCTTGCACACTTCGAATATCGACTTCGGACACAAATCCTTTAAATTGCTCCATATAGATTTCTCCTCGAGGAATCCATTAAGGAAAGCTGTCTTTACGTCCATTTGCCATATCTCATAATCGTGGTAGGCAGCTATAGCAAGCATCATGCGAATAGACTTGATCATGGCTACGGGCGAGAAGGTATCGTGGTAATCGATCCCTTCCTTTTGGGTATAACCCTTTGCCACAAGTCTGGCCTTATAGGCGTCAACTTTGCCATCACCATCGCCTTTCTCTTGTAGATCCACTTATTCCCAATGGGCACTATGCCCTTGGGGCGGTCTACTAGAGTCCAGACTTGATTTACATGCATCGAGTCTATCTCAGCTTCCATAGCTTCACGCCATTTCGCGGAGTCTACATCCACCATCGCTTGGTCATAGGTCGTCGGGTCGGTCTCTTGGCTATCACTTGGAACCTCATGGAGACCCAGCTCCTCCAAGTGCACAAGCCCATACCTCTCAGGTAAATGAGACACCCTACTAGACCTACGAGGTGGTTGTACTTGTGTTTCAGAAAGTTCGGTTCCAGTTTCTTGCACAGGTGTCTCTCGAGGAGTTTCATTGTATTCTTCTAAAGAAATACTTCTACCTGCTCCGCCTTCCTGAATGAACTCATCTTCCAGGAAGTGTGCTTGTAAAGCAACAATGATCCTTCGATCTTCGGGCATGTAGAATAGATATCCCATCGTCCCAGATGAGAATCCAATGAAACTTCCCTTCGCAGACCTAGCTTCCAACTTTTCCACCTTAGTCTTCTTGACATAAGCGGGACATCCCCAAATCCTAATATGATTAAGACTTGGTTTCCTTCCTTCTCACATCTCATGTGGAGTTTTAGGAACGGATTTGGAAGGACATCTATTCAAGATATACGCGGCAGTCAGGAGTGCATACTCCCACAGGTAAATCGGCAAGTCAGTATAGCCTAGCATGGAACGGACCATGTTCAACAGGGTCCGGTTCCTTCTTTCTGACACACCATTTAACTGAGGAGTACCTGGAGGTGTTAGTTGTGAAACTATTCCATGTTCCTTAAGGAACTCGTCAAACTCCGTACTCATATACTCGCCACCTCGGTCGTAGAAGTGCTTTGATATGATTACCGGTTTGTTTCTCGACTAGGGCCTTGAATTCTGGAATTTCTCAAAGGCCTCGGATTTATGTTTCATTAGGTATACATAACCATACCTAGTATGATCATCGTAACGTAATGAAATATTGATATCCGTCACGTCCGCTTCCAAAGCACCACAAACGCGCATGGATTAATCCTAGTTTATCAGCGGCTCTTTCAAAAGTCCATGTGAAGGGGGACTTAGTCATTTTGCCTTTAAGGCAAGATTCACAAGTAGGAAAGGGATCCGATCCCAATGGACCCATAAGTCCATCTTTTTCCATCTTGTAAACCTTGGTCTGACCAACATGACCAAGTCTAAGATGCCATTTCAAAACTTGGTTGGTTTCATCCCTACCACGTTTTCTAGTCATAGTATTCACAACTACTTTGTTCTGAGATTTAGATGATACAATCCATTCAACAATGTAGCAGTACCCACTAGTTTATTTCTAAAATAAATTTTGCAGGAACCATCACCAATGAAAAATGAAAAGCCTTTTCGGTCCATGACCGGAATGGATACAATGTTTTTGTGCCCCTTGGGCAAAACAAGTACATCTTCTAAAGTCAAAACAAAGCCGGATTCTAAACCCAAAAGAAGTGATCCTATGTCGGTCGCCTCGACACTATGCCCGCTTCCGACTGTGATCATAACTTCTCCAGCTCCAAGCTTCCTACTTTGTTCCAGATCCTGATTCACGGTACAAATATGAGAACTAGCACGAGAATCCAGTATCCAGGAAGTAGAAAATACAAAGAGAACAATTTGTTTCCAAAACTAAAAGTTACGTACTGAAGTGCCATGAAGAATCGGACAGTCTCTAGCCCAGTGGCCCAGCTCACCGCACTTGAGACAAGCATCCTTCTTCTTCTTGTTCTTTGGAACCATCGGGGCCTTGCCCTTACCCTTAAGGTCCTTAGCTTGTGGTCCAGTCCGCTTCTTGGTCTTTTTCTTCTTATTCTTAGACTTCCTAAGTCCATAAGAAATCACAAGTGCAGACTCCTTCATCCGCGGAGTCTTCATCTGAGACTGAGCGGTCACTAGTTTGTTCATTAGCCCAGCTAAGTTACATGCAATTTCGTTGCAGTTGAAGTTCATAACAAACTGTGAGAAGGAATCAGGGAGAGACTGTAGGATAAGGTCAGTTTGGAGAGAAGCATCCATTTTAAAATCAAGAGCCTCCAATCTCTCGATCATGGATATCATTTTGAGGACGTGTTCCCCAACCTTCTCACCTTCCTTCATCCTAGCACCGAACAGTTGCTTGGATATCTCATATCTAGCAGTTCTGCTGTGCTCACCATAAAGCTCGGTTAAGTGAGATAGAATCTGCCTAGCAGAAGTCATTTTCTCATGAGCTCTCTGAAGCTCATTAGACATGGAAGCCATCATATAAGCACGGACTTTCACGTCATCCTTAACCCACTTTTCGTGGTTTTCAATCTCTTCCTGATTGGCTCGGGTCCGCACAGGAGGCGCCGGAATGTCTGTCTCCAAGACGTATCCCAGTGCCTCTATACTGAGTACAATCATCAGATTGCAGAGCCAATCCACAAAGTTAGGTCCCATTAAGGCGTTCTTTTCGAGTATAATTGCGAGTGGATTCATTGTCATATTGAGATTTGTCTGCATTAAGTATAACAGATTAATTAGTGACTCATTCAATTATGTTCTGAGTATAGAATTTAAGGTCTTTTCTATTCTTGTTACCCAGCTCCCACTATTTTTTTATCGGAATAACACACTCCCATGTGATATCCGGAAGTATCGTCGCTCTACTTCATAGTGGTGATCGAGTTCTTTATAAATCTTAATAGAGGGCAACCGAACAGGTTTCTAGTCTATTAATTTTCATAAAGTGGTGTCCAACACCAACCCATCTAATGGATGATTCGATCTTCTTTTTCCCCTTGTTCACTCCCCTCAACCAATACGGTTTCTATGGTTCCTGAACAAGTTAAGTTTATACCATCGACGCAAATCAGTTTCACAATTGAATCTTATCCGGCAACCTATCAGGTTTCTGGGGATAAAATTTGCTCCAACCGAAAGGCATCCAATGCGCTCCCGGTAATTTATCCGTCCTCCCCGAACGACTACCCCGATAACTCGGAAGCATAGCACATCCGGTTTGGATTTCAATTTCCCGAAAACTCGATGGAGGAAAGGAAAACCTTGAAACCTTATAAACTTAATTATTTATTGTGGGAGAATTTTCGCGATTAACGTTACACTTTGCACATTAATCATATTAGCGCGTTTGTGGTATTCATACAATATGAAAAAACCATTCACAACCTAGTTGCTACCAACATGTGGTTCATGGACCGTTCCTAGAAAACAAAAACTCTGTAATCTAATTACAAGTCTTCGTCTTGAATCTTCGTCTTCTCGAAATGGATCTTCCTCCGGTCTTCGTCATTACATATAAATTTTACATCGAAAATTGCATCTTAGATACAAACATTTCTAGTAAAATAAATAGGCTTAAAATAGCCTTTACAACCCAATCGAATAAAACGAATGATTCAAATCTAAGTCCACGAACCACATCCCCATTCAAAAACATTCATCCAATAAATACTAAATAAATGGAAAGCGTAGAGATACATTGATCCAATCAACAATACGAACCGATCCAATCGATTCACACAATCGGTAATATGATAACGTTCAAAATAATTCGGTCGACCATAAATATTCCAATTAATCAAATTTCCCTTATAAAATGAAATACCATAAATCATTTTAATCATATTAAATCCAATTTAACATGAGGGAGATTAATTTTCAAGAATACGAAAAATCGAGCCGGCGAAAATGGCTGCCATGGCGAAGTCATCTGTCGGCATCTTGCCGGCAGATCGCTGGCATGGCCGAGTCACGCTTCGGCGACTACCGGCAGTGCACGGCCCGTGTCTCGACACGGTCAGGTCTGGCAGCTGGCTCGGGATCGCGACACGGCCCGTGTCACGGACGGCCGAGTTACCTGGCGACTTCACGCGCTTTGTCCGAAAAGTCGTCCGACGACGATTCGGAGCTCGATTTTCGACCGGATATCCAATATCAATATTTTCAACATTCATATCTTCAATATAAATCATATTTCCAAGAAATTAAGATTTATATTTAGACATAAACTTACGAAAAATATAACTACAACGAACATAAAAATATATACCACGATTATGACTAAAATGATTCCAAATCATTCACCATCTAATCAAGCATTCCAAATGCCAATATCGTATATACGATCGCAAGACCTACGCTCCGATACCACTGTTGGGATTCGGTGCCTAAAACGAAGGCCCAGCGGAAGCGGTAAAACGAAAATTAATTCGATCCGAATCCCTACGAGGATCGATCGAGCTACGTATATACGAATATATAAACGAAAAGCAAGAGTCGTAAGAAACTAACCCTAGAAGTCCGTTGATTAAATGGAAACCTTCTCTTGAGCTATTCCCCAAGCTTTAGTTGATCTCTACATATCCGATCCGCTCCAAGCCCTTGAACGATCCAACGCCGAAAGCACCGCGTCTCTACTTGCCACGCGCCGGAAAAACGACCGGAATAACAACACTTGATTAACGTCTAAGGTTACGGCTAGAATCAAATGATGAAGCTTTTATTATTACACTCTAAGTGTGTAATATATCTCTCAATAATTTTCTCTCAATTTTTCTCCAAGAAAAATGAAGAGGAAGTGAATGAAGAAGATGAAGATGAGTGTTAAACTCAAAGTCTATCTCTCTCTCTCTCTATATTCTCACGTTGGAAAGGCTTGCACAAGGAATCAAAAGGTGCATGTGAAATGAGATAGCTTCTTCTCGTTATTCAACTCTCACTGCAATAATACAAATAATGCCACATTATTTTAAACCCCACAATGTCATGTTCTTTCATATAAAATGAAAGCAATAAGACAAGAGGAAAGTGAGTGGAAACAAAGGGGGGGCGGCTATTATGCAAAAACGGACGAGTTCGGTTCGTTTCGGACTCCCGTTAGTCCAAACAGATAAACTACGATTCCGTTCCGATGTATTTGTATCGATTAATTAATCCAATTAATTAAACATATCAAATACAAAATAACATAATTAATTTCTCCAAGAAATAATTATATTCATGAATTAAATTAATCACCCAGTGATATATTTAATCCATTAAGCCGTAAATCAATTTATCCGATAAATCGATTTAAACATCCAATGTCCCAAATTTAGATATCCAATATCTAATATTCATAATGAGAGAATTAGCTTAATTCATTCCGTCGTCAATCCTAATGCGCGACTCGGTAGGTCCATCTCAGTCAGCAATGGGAGGAACCAAAGAGTAGTAGCACCACCTAGCCAGCCTGGTGGCCTACACTGTACCCCGACTGAGAACGAATGATTGGGATCATTCAAGAACCATTCTGTCGTGAATACCAGTATACGTATAAACCCTTCTTTCAAATGTCCCGATCAAGTTATAGGTCACAGTACCAAACCCTATCTGTACTTGACGCTATGCATGCGTTAATGCAAATCGAGATCATCGAGTGCCGTGTATCTAATACAACTTGCTCCAATGCTTTGGCCAAAGACTTATGATCTCATCCGCCAATAATCGCATAGGACATATAACCCACTCACTAACGGGAGAAAGAATTCTATCTTGGTATTGAGGACTGCTACTTACCCGTCAAGATGCACGCCGAGGTTGACCCCGCCTTCCGTTTAAGGTGGTCGAACTACTCTAATGAAAATCTTGACGTCACAAGCACATCCCTACTAAATCCTCAAGTCGAAGGTTCACGAATACCTATCACAACCTTTCGATTCCGTCATTGACTGTCCCGAGTGAAATCCATGTGACGAATCGAGGTGAGTCGTTCGAGTATACTAATCCAATTAGCATACCTATAACGTGTGCTCCCACTAACCATTAGTGTTCGATGTGCACTCTCCATGTCAAAGAACACGTCATACAAGTCTTCACATAAACTTAACGCCTACCAAGTTTCATCGACTTGCGAACGATTAAGTAATTGAGCTATAACCTTTCCAGTGCCGACCCCCTTATCCAATAAGGAGTGGAACGTTTTGCTCTCAAATACACGGACTAGTTTCTATATGTTTATTTACGAGTTAGGAATGCCAGTAACTACCAGTAAATAAAGAAACATTCATTTGCCTTATATAAATGGTTTACATAATTACAAGTACAATGCCCTCACTCAACAACCTCTGAGTGGCATTCGAGGGCATACTCCTAACAATCTCTCGCCAAAGACCACCTACTTTTGAGGACTCACCTGAGCCGGCGGATATTATTCATTGGCTCGAGCATTTCGAGAAGTTGTTTGCTATGGTGGAGTGTCCCGAAGGGCACAAAGTTTCAGTCGCGGCTTACTATCTGGGTAAGAGCGCTCATTCATGGTGGTTATCGTTGAAGCCCACCGACGGATCTTGTACTTGGGATCAATTCAAAACTCTCATGATGGAGAGGTATTATCCGGCCCTACTCAGAGAGGCCAAGTTATCAGAATTACTCACTCCCGACCTCTCAGCGGACGATGATGTTCTCGCCATCGCCGAGAAATTTCAGGAGCTTCTTCCTTTCGCCTCATCTATTATTCACTCCGAGGCAGACAAGATCAAGTATTTCAGCAAGAGGTTAAAACCTCGTATGCGGATGCAGTTGCTTAATCACAATTGCACCACTCTGTCCGAATTCATCAAGAGAGCTCTTACTTATGAGCTTACTGCTAAGGAGATTGCTAAGCAACAACCTTCATCTGCTAGCAAGAAGTTAAAGAATCGTAATCAGCCTGAAGGCAGTCAGGCAACTTTCAAGAAGCCTCGAGCGGGCTCTACTTTCACTGAGCGACCTCCTATGGTGCCCAGACCCGCAGAATCTCAGTCACGAGCGGCCAGTTCAGCCATTACCTATTTCAACTGTGGAGAACGGGGTCATTACAGCACGAAGTTTTTGAGGCAAACCGTCACGTGCAATAACTGTGGAATGGCGGGGCATAGGGCCCGTTTTTGCCGAAAGGACTCCAAACCTACTCCGGCGTCATCTCAGGCCCCGAAACAGTCAGCGGTTCTGAATCAGGCTACTCAGTCCGCGTCGTTTAAGATGACGGGAGCTAACAAAGGTGGATCCCACAGCTATCAGACAGGAGCATCCGGTTGCGGGGCTGGCAAGCCCCGAATTTATGAGATGAAGAGAGCTGATGATCCGGAAGCCCGAATGATTTCAGGTACACTCGAAATTCTATCTCAACCTATGTGTACCCTTTTTGATACTGGTGCATCGCATTCATTCATTTCCGAGTCATGTTTGAGTAGACTACGTCTCGGTAGTGCTACTAGTTGTGAGCCTTATATCATTGGTCTACCTGATGGTAAAAGAATTATCGGGAATCGTGAGATTAAGGATTGTCCGATTCAGCTTCATGGCCGTGATTGGTTAGCAAACCTAATCGTGGTAGATTTACCGAGAGACGACATCATCTTGGGTATTGATTGGATGGATCATCATGATGCCATCATTAGTGTCCGTAAGCGTATGGTCACTATCATTTCTGACGATGGAATCGAATGTGTTTTTCAAGGAGGTAATCCCAGCTGTTCCGGTAGAGTCATCAACTTGATGAAAGCAGTGAAATTACTCAATCAAGGGTGTTTCGGTTATTGGTGCTATATGACCAAGACCGAGAAACCATCAGTAATGCTGACGGATATTCCTGTAGTGAGAGAATATGCCGATGTATTTCCAGACGAGTTACCTGGTTTGCCTCCACAGAGAGATGTGGAATTCACGATTGAGTTGGAGCCTGGTACGTCCCCTATATCGAAGGCACCGTACCGGATGTCCCCGACCGAAATGCAGGAGTTGAAGAATCAATTAGAGGATTTGACCGAGAAGGGTTATATTCGACCGAGTGCGTCCCCGTGGGGAGCACCAGTGTTATTTGTCAAGAAGAAGGATGGTTCTTTTCGCTTGTGTATTGATTACAAGGAATTGAACCGGGTGACGATCAAGAATAAATATCCTCTACCCCATATCGATGATCTTTTGGATCAACTTCAGGGAGCTTCAGTATTTTCCAAGATCGATTAAAGGTTTGGGTATCATCAGCTGTGAATTCGATAGTTGGATGTCGCTAGAATGGCGTTTCGTACACGCTATGGTCATTATGAGTTTGTGGTAATGCCGTTTGGGTTAACTAATGCACCTGCGGTATTCATGGAGTTAATGAATCGGATTTTCATCGATTATTTAGATCAGTTCGTGGTTGTCTTCATTGATGACATTTTAATTTATTCTCGTGACCGGGAGGAGCACGAGTTTCACCTTCATCAGGTGCTCGACGTGTTGAGAAGAGATCAACTTTATGGAAAGTTTTCCAAATGTGAGTTCTGGATGTCCGAAGTGACATTTCTCGGACATGTAATTTCATCATACGGAGTTCGTGTCGACCCTCAGAAGACGGAGGCGATCCGAGATTGGCAACCTCCGAAGAATGTTAAGGAAATCCGAAGTTTCCTCGGATTAGCTGGTTATTATCGGCGATTTGTGGAAGGATTTTCTAAAATTGCTCAACCCATGACGAACCTTTTACGAAAGGATAAGAAATACACGTGGTCCGACGCGTGTCAACAGAGTTTTGAGGAACTCAAGAACCGATTAATTTCAGCACATGTCCTTTCTTTACCGCAAGGGATGGAAGGATTTGTGGTTTATAGTGATGCGTCCGGACAGGGTCTCGGATGTGTACTAATACAGAACGGGAAAGTTATTGCTTATGCTTCACGGCAATTGAGACCTTACAAGGTTAATTATCCATGACCTGGAGCTAGCAGACGTGGTGTTCGCATTGAAGATTTGGTGTCATTATCTTTATGGCGTTACCTGTCAGATATTCACCGATCATAAGAGTTTGAAGTATATATTTACTCAGAATGAGTTAAATATGCGGCAGAGGCGGTGGTTGGAACTAATCAAAGACTATGATATTGAGGTACTATACCACCCGGGCAAGGCGAACGTTGTCGCCGACGCCTTGAGTCGTAAGTCCGTTCAGGAGCAAATGCTTGCTCGATTAACAGTTCAGAAGGAACTTCAGCAGGAATTTCTGAGACCCGAGATCGAGGTCTGGTTACAACGAGTACAAGGGCAACTTTGTACGTTAGAGATTTCATCGCCACTTGAGGAGGCGATCAGGGAGAATCAGGGTTCAGACCCATTTTTGTTATGCATTCGAGATGATGTGACTCAGGGGAAAGCCCCTGGATTTGTGGTCCACGAGGATGGACTTTTGCGATTTAAGAATCGGTTATGTGTACCGGAGAACGACGAGTTGAAAAACTCGATTTTGAGAGAAGCTCATACTACCCCTATTCCATTCATCCGGGGTCTAGCAAGATGTACAAAGACTTGAAACAAAATTACTAGTGGAGTAATATGAAGCGAGAAGTCGCGGAATTTGTTTTGAGATGTTTAACCTGTCAGCAAGTCAAGATTGAACATCAGTGATCGGCGGGTATGCTGAAACCTCTCCCTATTCCAGAGTGGAAGTGGGAAGATACTTTAATGGACTTCATCATGAGTTTACCGACGAGTCGTCGTGGCATGAATACAATTGGGGTAATTGTGGATCGTCTAACTAACTCAGCCCATTTCCTTGAGATTAAGGATACGTGGGGTCCCGAGAGACTTGCCCAGTTGTTCATCAAAGAGATAGTGAGATTGCATGGTACTTCCAAGAGTATCGTTTCTGATCGTGACGGGCGATTCGTGTCACATTTTTGGAAATCAGTTCATCGTGCTATGGGAACTAAGCTTAATCTCAGCATAGCTTTTCATCCTCAGTCCGACGGAGAATCAGAGAGGACTATTCAGACTTTGGAGGACATGCTGAGAGCATGTGTCCTCGATTGGAAAGATGATTGGGAAGCCCAAGTGCCGTTGATTGAGTTCACGTACAATAATAGTTGGCATGCTTCGATCAAGATGGCACCTTACGAGGCCTTGTACGGTCGTCGTTGTCGATCTCTTTTGTGTTGGGATGACTTATCAGAATCAATCGGCACCGAGCCTGATATTCTTATAGCCGCCCGTGCGAAGGTAGATTTGATCAGGAGTCGTTTGTTGTCCGCTCAGAGTCGACAAAAATCATACGCAAATAACCGTCGTCGGCCATTAGAGTTCGAGGCAGGTAACCATGTTTTGGTCAAGGTATCCCCGAGTCGAGGTATCTTCCGTTTTGGGAAGAAGGTAAAGTTGAGTCCGAGATTCATTGGACCGTTTGAGATTTTGGAACGAGTAGGCGAGCTAGCTTATCGATTGTCCTTACCTCCGGCGTTGAGCCAAATTCATTATGTGTTTCACGTCTCTCAGTTGCGGAAGTATGTTGCCGAGCCGAGTCACATACTTTAGTTCGACGAGATCGAGATCGCGAACGATCATTCATATGAGGAGCATCCCATACGAGTCTTAGAGTGGCGAATCAAATAGTTGTGGAACAAGACGATTCCTTTGGTTTAAATTCAATGGTCTAGACACGGAGTCGAAGAGGCTACTTGGGAAACTAAGGATAGTATGCGGGAGAGTCATCCTAAGTTGTTTGACCCTTAGATTCGGGGACAAACCTCTTTTAAGGGGAGGTGTATGTAATACCCGGTTGTAATTCAGTCATTATCATTCAGTAATTATCATTCAGTTATTGTCACTCAGTAATTATTCACTCATTAATGATCATCCATCGTTCATATTCATTCATTGTATTCACCGATCATAGTAATTGTATCGTACATCAGTTTTTATTCGTCGTTCTACCTGGTTGGAGGATCTAACCGTGGTCATCATCATTGTCATCTTCACAGTGGGCTGTGTGTGAGGAGTAGTGCACGCTACGTACTCTTTTTAGCGCACGCTAATTGAGTACGGGTAGCGCACGCTACCTCTCCGTATTAGCGCACGCTAATGTGGTTCACGCCTACAGTCCAGAAGGCACTGGACTACAGTCGAGTTGTAGTAGCGCACGCTACGAATGGTAAGTAGCGCACGCTAGTAAATTCGGATAGCGCTCGCTATGCAGTCAGTGTAGCGCGCGCTAAGGCCGATCAGGCAGAGTCCAGTGGGTACTGGACTGATTTTGGAATAATTCCTAGCGCACGCTATGAGTGAATTTTAGCGTACGCTAATGGGGCAATAGTGCACGCTGATTATTGGACGTAGCGCGTGCTAACACAAGGTTAACGCATGCTAAGTATATGGCTGTAGTGCACGCTACAAAAGGTACGTAGCGCACGCTACCGTTTCGGACAGAAGGTACTGGACTACCCAGAACACCCATTAGGGCTTAGCGTGCGCTAAACTGGAATTACTATAAATAGGACAGTCCGGCTCAGATTCATCAATTTCACTTCTCACTTCGATTCCGGGCGATTTTGGGCGATTCGGAGAGATCTTTTCGATTTGCACTCGTCCATCATCATATTCAAGCTTATGATTTGGATTTATCATCATTTCATCCTCTCCAACACATCAAATCAAGGTAATTATTTCTTGGATCTAGAATTTCGGATTTTGGGTATTTTCCTTCCGTTTTTCTTCGTGTAAGCTTGGATTGTTGTTGGAATATGTTAGATATAGATTATCTACCTTGGATAAATGTATTCCTACGGATTTATTGATATGTTTTTCGGATTTGATGAACATTTGGAGAATTAATCAAGAACCCTTGATGTTGACTTTGGTTATTTTTGGGGGTTTTTGATTATAGTTGTCGTAACTTCGAGTTGTGGTCTCCTATTGGAATATTGATATCATTGAAGGCATTTTGTTGGATTGAACTACTCATTTTGGAGTTGGTTTCGATATATTTGGGTTTTGGTTATAATCAAGGGTTTATGTTCGCTAAGTGGTTGTTTGAATGCCTCAATGAGTTTGGATATTGTTGTATCGACCTTTGAGTTAGTCGTAATTTATGCTTGATACGTATATTGAGCGGATTATTGGTGATTGTGTTATTCAAGGTTGTTTGAGCGACCGACATCTCTTTTTAAGACGTTGTTCGAGGAAGGACATTTCAACACCGGTATTGTGTAAGTAAATTCTTACTCGGTTAAAAGGATTTTCATTCCTTACGTTGTTGTTCATTCATACATGTAATTCACTCATAATATATTGTTCATGTCGAGACTTGTATTTATCAACTCATCATATAACTCACAAGTAACGACGGTTCCAAATCACTTCATTGAAGCTATCACACGTTGTGTCATTATTTCATCTCGGTGAGTCGTTCTTGATCCTTATCGGATTCTATTCATTACTCCTCACCCTGGTCATTTTTGTTCTGGTGATCTTCCGGAATTATATTGCATGTCCGGTTGGCGCATGTGTGGAATTTTAGTCGGCACACTATGGTCATGTGTATATGCGGGACTCCGGACACATTGGACTGTGCACATGGTAATGTGTATACGCGGTACTCCGGACACATTGGACCGTGAGACTAATTAGGCCAATAGCGGGTGTATATGCGGGACTCCGGACACTCGGCTACTTGTGCTCTTACGCATTTCATTCGGGCGTACATTGATGCTCATCATTCAACTTAATTCATTAATTCATTTATGTGATTGTTGTATACTGTTCAACTCTTGAGGATTGTTGTTCTGTGTAACTGACACTGTTGGGGGATGTTTTTTTCAGGTCATGGCAAGACTAAGGCACGAGAAGAGAACGTTGACGGCGAGGAGTCCCTGTGATACTAGTAGGGGGACTCAGTTCTTTTCAGTCATTCGTGTTCACTTCATTATATTTCCGCTGCAGATTTCTGTTTGAATACTCATTTTATTCAGTGTTGTATATTTTATCTTCATATAAAATATGCATGTGTTCTGTATGATCTTGGGTGTGTTGTAATGAAACTCCTCATCGGAGTAATTAATGATATAATGTGGTTCAGTAATACAATTATATTACTTAGTTCATTAATTCTCATTCGCCTAGTGGGTCCCAGTCGGGGGTCCACGGCATTGTAATATTCGCCTAGTTTGGGGTGTTACAGATTGCGTGCAATTGCTAGATATTTGCTTTTGTACGGGGAGAGTCAGGGCGTGCTAGTTTTTCTTCTTCATCTCTATTGAGCTGGCGCACGAATACATGGTTACGCGGCTGTTGTGGTCTATCCTCAGGTAGGAAACCATCATAGGATTCCATGGATGGAGGTGATGGAGGGGCATCAGGTGCGGGCATGGCTGTTTGTTGTTCAGCCTGTTCAGTCTCGGCGACAGGGGGGATTGATTCCATCTGTTCCGATTGTGTTGCTGTAGACATGGGTACAGGAGGGACTGATTCCTCGTGTTGTCTCTCAGCATCCGCCTACTCCAGCAGAGGGACTGATTCCTCGTGCAGGATGGCGTGGGCTTCTTCTTCAGCGACGTCAGGCTCGGGCGCTTGTTCAGAAACTGTCGGTTGATCAGTGACATGAGGGACTGATTCCTCCTGTTCGCCAGAAGCTTCCTGTTGATGGGTGGGGGACTGATGTCTGTCAGATGTTCCCTGACCCTGTTGGTCCTGTTTTCTGGAAATTTCCTGTTCTCGAGCCTCCTTGCGACTCATTCTCCAACCTTCTTGAAAAGCATCATCGTCGTCGTCTGAGTCGTGGTCGGATTTTGGGCTATCAGGAGCAGTGTCACTGGACTTGGATTTTCCCTTCAATCGGGCTTTCTCATTTGCCAGATAGAAATTTTAGATGAGCTCATGGAAAAAGCGATTTTCCCATTGAATGAGGAGTTGTATATCATCAGTGTCAGTGACTTCCAGAATGAATTTTCCTTCCTCTCTCCAATCCTCCCAATTGTACCAAATTTCGTAGGGTGCTACCCTGTAGGACTTCCATTGTACGAGGCGATCAAATGCCTGTTCAATTTGTACTGAAAGTAAGGCGTTATTAATGAGATTATCGGAGGAGGGACTCCTTACAGTATTGGGATCTACTATAGGGACCGGATCCACAACAGGTGTGGGAGCCTATTTTGGAGAAGGGTCCCGAACAGGGGTTGGTACCTTAATGGGAGAGGGATCCTTTAAGGGTGTGGAATCCCTTATTGGAGAAGTGGCTTTTGGTTCAGAAGGGGCAACTGACTCGCCAGAGCCTTCTATGTTGGCAAGTAGCTGTCTATCCATCGTTGCCGCCAAAGGCTTGGGATCTACTGTGTGAACAGTAGCAACTACTTCTTCCGCAGGGGTTGCGCCCTATGGGATATATACAACAGGTTGTTTTGGAGAACCTGTAGTGACCGCTGTAGTCACTACAGTCTTAGACTTAGAAGCCTTTTTCATCTTCTTATTATCCACGAGCGGTGACCTGCTGCCAGACACACTCCTTTTTCTTTTCTTGGTTTTCTCTTCACTCACCGACCTCTAAGTAACATCCCTTGAATCGGCATATACGGGCATGCAGCGCCCAAAATGTCTGTTTGCGATCACCCCATCTTTGTTGCAAGCAGTGGGCTTACTTCCACCTATGTACTTCCCGGGGCCAATCTTCTTCGCACTTCGCGATTGAGGAACATGGAACGTGGTTAGAATGTTGTTCAGGGTGAGGCCGAATGGCTTTTTTCTGAGTTCCAGGCTTTGAGGCCTCTTCCTGTAACCTTTCCAACACGACTTGGCACCAATTTACTTTCTCACCAGACATGATGGCGACCATCATTCTGAAGCGTAAATTTTTGCACATTTCAAAGGAGCCTGTCCTATTCTCAATGACACGACAACAGAAATCATACAAGTAGACGAATGGCAAACAAAATCTCTTTTTGTGGCAAAATGGATGGACAGCCTTGTTTGAACCATCACCAGTAAACATTCCCCAATAGGCAGTAATCCGTTCTTGTGACCTAAAGGTCTCAAGTTCTTCTATTTTCAGACCATCGTTAGGCAGTCTTAAAAGATTTTCCAGAAGTTCACGGTTGATACATATCTCAACACCATGAATGGTAGCAGAAATGTCAGCAACATATCCTTCTATTTCATAGAGAAGAATTTGATAAAAGCGTCGAGATAGAACTCTTCGACAATCCTTTCATCATAAAGCTCAGCGTGTTGACCCCCAAGGCGGTAGATGCCTTGTTGCTTGATCCTGGTGACAACAAGCTCCATGGCGCTGACGTCATCAGTTTATGTCTGAACTCGTTCCATGACAACCTTTCTGGCGAAGATTCGCCTGTGAATGATTGAGTCCTTCTTCTTTAGGGACAGAGAAGATGTTTGTGAAGATGCCATTGAATCTGTAAGGAAAAGAGAGTAACAAAGTATGCAGTAATTTGCAGAAAACGGTGTAGGCTGTATGCTCTTAGACTCATTTAATGTGCAAAATGCATAAAGAGTCGATGGGAGCAGGATACAGTCCTTTTATAGTGTGCAGGGAAGATTAGGGTTACAAACAGGAACGGTCAAATTTAAGGGATAGGAACCATCTTTTAAATGAACGAATAGGATGAATCGAGCGTAACTGGTACATCTTATCCATTCGATTTTGAAAATGAAAACCGGTCCCACTTCTGACGATTCAACTTCCCCTATTGCACGAAATAGCGGTTTGAAATAATTAACAATCGCGGTATTTGAGATAAAAAAGTCCAGATGTCATGTAAAGCATTAAATGCAAAGTCGTTTGAATTTTAAAACAGGGCACATGGACTTTAAATTGTTTTAATATGAATAGAATATTAATATAATATTGATTGATGTCCCATAGTATGTACTGTATCCACGAAAATACAGTGTTCCCTATTAAAAGGTACATACGGGTTCTAACAGCAATGTTTGGATTAATACTATATTCTTGGGTCATACTGTATTCCCCCTTAATTAATGCACACTTCAGCTGTAGGAAGATTTCATGTCTTCTTAGTCCTTCAGTGATGTCTGACTATCTGAGTGTACAGTTAATTAATGGTGGATACTGTATTCTTGGGTCTTACAGCATTCCCCCTCAATTTATGAGTAGAAGCATAAAAACTTACAAGGAGTCTGGCTGTAGCATTCCCAATTATTATCGAAGTATATAGAATCTGGCTGTGCTGAGAGGTTTGGTAAAGATGTCGGCTAACTAAATATCTGTATGAACTTTATCGAGCCGAACATCCTTATTCTCAACATGATTCCTAATGAAGTGATGTTTCATATGAATAAGCTTGGTACGCGAGTGCAATACAGGTGTCACGGCCCCTTATCCCTAAGGACGGCACAGTCGGAGCGTGACCCGGGGTAGGAGTTAAGAAGTGGGGAAGAAAGGGAGAAACATACGTTTCATAAGGAATAGGGGTGGATTTCCATGAATAACCTATCAAGGCATCATGAAGGGGAATCAATCCCGTGGGAATGACTTAGAATCCAAAGTAAGAATACATAGTATTAATATTAGCCTTGAAGTTTAGAAAAAGGCTTCATAGCATATTACAAATGACATGACTTAGAAAGCAAAATCATAAAGAGTGTTTGCAGCAGAAAAATATGGTTGGTTACATATGAAGATATGTAACCAGGGCTTAACATTGATCGTAAACAAAAGACATCCACTCAACACCCTCCGTCACATTTTAAAACATATACCGGGCTAAGTACAACGTACTCCGTGAACATATTGCCAAAACATAAAACATGCTTTCGTATTTGTCATCATGCACATAAGCAGTAAAACACGGGGGTTTTAAGAAAAAGCCCATGTTTATCAAATCATTTCATTTCATAGCATATATCATCAGATTCACCATATCCACAATTTACGTTGGGGAAGGTGTCCACCTCCCGCGAGCGTTACTCCCCAAGATCGGCCACTCCGAAGAGAGCTCACAATCCCGAGTACTGTGTACACTAACCCTGGCCAGCGATCTTTGTCTAGCTCAGGATCCGATCATTTCATAGGTTGGCAAGCCAATAGTGATTGTTCATAAGAATCCACATAAAAGTTTTTATGCATCATAATCATTTGAAATCATAATTTGCTTGTAAAACATTTCATCAAAATAGAGGAAAGCTCAAATCATTTTCGTATAGAAAGCCCACCTGGACAAGTAATAAACACAAGCAAAATGATTCTCGACTCTAACTTATGCTTCAGTCTGCTGCTCCACCTTTCATCAGAAACAACTAAGTTTAGCGGTCGATCGAGCTTAATGAAGTCTAATGGACAACGGACTCGATCTACATGCTTGGACTTTAGAGTTTTGCATTCGACTTAAGTTTAAAAATAAAAGCTATGATTCTCTTAGAGAACCTAACTGAACATATAACATATAAAGGTACTAACAATAGTAACCGATACTCGATTCCATTACACATTCCTTGGTTTGAAAACCATCATCAAACACTTAACATAATCATAACATAATGTGCATCAAGGTTGGAAATAATTAGTATTCGGTTAACGCAAATAAGAATTAGATAGTGTATCTTATACCAATGGAAAGCCACTGGAGTCTAGTTTCATGTCCATTTTACAGATATAAAAAATATTAAATGCGGAAAAAGTTGTGGCAGTTTCCGTGAAGTGTAACGGAACTGCCAATATCCGGCGAAAATGGGAAAAACATCATATTAACCTAGAGCTCGTTTCTAGCAACGAAAACCCTAAACATGTAAACTCTAATCATGCATATCATACTTATAACACATATAGGAGTCGACATACAAGCATGCGTCTCGACATTACGAACTCCATTCATAATCTTTTCTTTTGAAAACATGACTACTTATTTTTATTTCCCAACTTTAAACCTTCAAACATCATTAACAAGTATCATCAAGCATTAATTGTTACCAACATCAAACAACACACTTAACATACACTCATGTTGATAATCAAAGTTTTGATTCTAACATAAAAATAACCTAAACATGATTTTAAAATCTTCACTACATATCATGCTCTTTAACTACATCAAATATTATCTAACCTATTTCCAACATCATAAATCTAAGTGCATGCCTTTGTTTTCAAATAAATTTCCAGAACATTTTATAAAAATCTAACAAAAACATATCATGTATTCCTTTCATACATCATCACAATTATCAAATTACTTTTGAACATATATCAACATATTAAAAACTAAGTATGATTCTTCTTTACTTTCAAAACACCAAATATTTTATAAATAACACATGATTGGGTTATAAAACCCTAAGAATTTCGGCCAAGACATGAAATCAGAACCATGATTAAAACTTGTTCTAAACACTTTCAAGAACTTTAAAATCAACTTAAAAACAACATACAAGACATTTTAACATTAAACCTAAGCTCTTAATATATTTGTTCAAATTTTAAAGTTACCTAAAACCTATTTCTACTTGGATAGAAATGAAGACGAGAATGTAACTTACTTGAATATGAACTTTGTTTCAAGTTTGGAACACAAAATGAGCCTGTACTTGAGTTCTAATGAACAATGGTGTTTCAATGGTGAAGGGGGAGGTGGGGCGGCCAAAGTGAGAAGAAGAGAGGAAGAAGATGAAGTGAGGCGGAAAAATGAAAGGGAGGTGATGTCCCTTTATATACTAGGTTATCCCTGGACGTCATCATAAAACGGTCGAAGATTATTTTACGTTTTGCTCCTCCGCAGATAAAATTACTCAACTATTGTGTGTATGTCATATACTAAAATTATAGTGTCACACTTACAGCTTAAAGTCGGAGAAAAGTTTCGCGATTTACGGAATGCAAATTATCCGAGAAAATGACTCGACATAAAATATACCCGAAAATTTAAAAAGTAAACTTTTGAAATTATACTTGCAACGTAAAAGTGGTGTATATAGAAGGCATGGAATCACTATTATGTCTATCGAAACATAAAATCAAAATCAAAAGAGAATCCCTACCAGATAACCGAACATCCGATTTCTGAATTAAAAACATGTAAATAGTTCTAAACTTACTCCATTAGTCAGAATTTTATTATTTGTGAATGCAAAACCCTAATGTCGCACTTGAGGTTATAATAATTCATGCATATAAAAGACCGGGGCATTACATCCTACCCCTCTAACAAGAAATTTCGTCCCGAAATGTACATACCTTATCAAAAGTTCTGGGTATTTCTCCCTCATCTTGCTTTCGAGTTCCCACGTAGCTTTTTCCTGACCATGGTGATTCCATAATAATTTCACCAAATGAATCAATTTATTCCTCGGTTCTTGAACCTTATGGTCTAAAATAGCTTCAAGCCTCTCTACATAACTCGTATCGTGACTAAGAACTATGTCACTCTGATGAATCACATGCTTGGGAACAAATACATACTTCCCCAGCTGAGAAACATGGAAAACATTGTGAACATTCTCAAGACTAGGTGGCAGCGCCAACCTATAAGCAACTGGGCCGATCCTCTGAAGAATCTCATATGGCCCTATAAAACGTGGCCTAAGCTTACCTTTAACACCAAACCTGATCATTCCCTTAGAAGGGGAAACCTTGAGGAAAACCTTATCCCCACTCTCGAAATGCAATTTAGTTCGGCGTGTATCGGCGTATGACTTCTGTCGAGTCTGGGCCTCTTGTATTATCTGTCGTATCTTGCGAATAATCTCGATCATCTCGCTGACTGTGTATGGACCTAAAATATTTCTCTCATCCACTTCATCCCAATAAAGTGGTGATCTGCATTTTCTGCCGTATAAGGCTTCATAAGGCGCCATACCTATCGTTGCCTGATGATTGTTGTTGTAAGCAAATTCTAATAACGGAAAAACAGGCTCGTGATCTGCATTTTCTGCCGTATAAGGCTTCATAAGGCGCCATACCTATCGTTGCCTGATGACTGTTGTTGTAGGCAAATTCGATTAACGACAAAACATGCTCCCAATTCGCACATTGATCCAACACTACAGTTCTTAACATGTCTTCTAGTGTTTGAATCGTCCTTTCCGATTGTCCATCGGTCTGCGGGTGGAAAGCAATATTAAAGTTCAGATGTGTACCCAATTCCTTCTGTAGACTCGTCCAAAATCTAGAGGTAAATTTTGGATCTCGATCTGACGTGATTGATATCGGCACTTCGTGCAAACGTACAATTTCACGGACATATAACTGTGCTAACTTCTCAGATCTATAAGCGATCGGGATAGGCAAAAAGTGAGCTGATTTTGTGAGTCTGTCTATATAACCCATATAGCAGTGTTTCCTCGCCTGGTCCTCGGCAAGCTAGTCACAAAATCCATCGCTATTCCTTCCCACTTCCATTCTGGAATGGTCAATGGGTGTAACTTCCCATAAGGTCATTGTGTAGTGATTTCACTTGCTGACAAGCCAAACACCGCTCGACAAATGAAGCTATATCCCGTTTCATATCGTCCCACCAGAAATTTCTCATCAGGTCTTGGTACATCTTGGTATTCCCGGGGTGAGCGGTATAGGGAGTATCATGAGCCTCACTCATCATCTCATTCCTTAATTCCTCATCACGTGGAACACATATTCTCTCTTCGAACATAATTGCATTATCAGCCGCTTCACGGTAACTTTCTGCGTTATCAGATCTAATTCTCATGCGTAGTTTCTCGAATGCTTCATCTCTCCTCTGCGCATTCACTATATGTCCTCTCAGATCTGGTGTCGTCACTAAATTCGTGACACGACCCATCATCGTTTCCGGTGGATGAACCATCTCTAAACTCATTCCTTCAAAATTTGGATTAGGTCCCCTTTTATGGTAAGTAGGTATCCTAATTGTGATTGAGTCTTACGACTCAAGGCATCTTCTACCACATTATCCTTTCCAGGGTGATAGTTAATACCGCAATCATAACCCTTTACCAATTTGAGCCACCTTCTCTGTCTCATGTTCAAGTCCTTCTGCTCGAAAAAGTACTTTAAACTCTTGTGGTCAGTGAAAATTTCACATCTTACCCCATAAAGGTGATGCCTCCATATCTTTAATGAGTGCACAAATGAAACTAGTTCCAAATCATTCGTGGGATAATTCACCTTATACGGCCTAAGTTGTCTTGACGCGTAAGCTATCACTTTCCCATCTTGCATCAAAACACAACCTAGCCCATTCTTTGGAGCATCTGTGTACACCACATACTCCTTGTTCGCTTCTAGTACTGCTAAAAATGGCGCAATAGTCAATCTTTTCTTGAGTTCCTAAAAACTCTCGTCACATTCATCCACCCATAAATACTTATTCCTTTCCGCAATAGTTGTGTCATTGGTCTATCAATATTTGGAAATCCTTTGATGAACCTCCGGTAGTACCTAGCTAGACCCAAGAAACTTCTAATCTCATTAGGGTTGGTTGGTGACTTCCAATCACGTACTGCTTCCACTTTAGCTGGGTCCACCTTAATACCATCTGCTGACACAATGTGCGTAGGAAACAATACTTCTTTCAACCAAAATTCGCACTTACTGAATTTGGCAAAGAGTTTCTCCGTTCTTAGTGTTTCCAACACTATCATGAGATGTTCTTCATGCTCTTTCTCATTTCTAGAGTAGATGAGAATATCATCTATGAACACCAAGACAAACTTATCCAAGTACGGGTGGAAAACTCTGTTCGTAAGATCCATGAATACTGCGGGGGCATTAGTTAATACAAATGGCATGACTATAAACTCATAGTGTCCATATCTTGTTCGGAATGCTGTACTGGGTACATCCTATGGCTGAATCTTCAACTGATGATACCCAGACCTACGGTCTATCTTAGAAAACACAGTTGTTCCCTTGAGTTGGTCAAACAAGTCATCTATCCTTGGCAGAGGATACTTGTTCTTGAGTGAGCTTGTTCAGCTCACTGTAATATATAACATTCTAAGCGTACCATCCTTCTTCTTCACAAAAAGGACAGGTGCTCCCCATAGACAAACACTCGTTCTAATGAAACCTAAATCCAATAGCTCTTGCAGTTGGATCTTGAGTTCTTGCAGTTCCTTCGGTGCCATCCTATATGGTGCTTTCGACACTGGGGTCGACCCTGGCTCCAGGTCAATGTTGAAATCCACTTGTCGATCTGGTGGTAAACCCGGTAACACTTCTGGGAATACATCCTCAAATTCCCGCATAATTGACACATCACCTATCGTCTTCTCTTCTCCAGCTGCACCATTAAGGTAAACAAGGAAAGCCTGACAATACATCTCTCTCATCATCTTCTTGGCTTGAAGGGCAGAGATAACGGGTGATCTTCTACCCATTCTTATACGGTGAAAGTCCGTGGGCTCCTTACCCGGCGGTCTGAAGGAAATTTTCCTCTCATAACAAAGAATTGTGGCATAATTCTCGACCAACCAATACATTCCTAGGATTACATCAACATCCCACCTCGTCATAACATTCACATTATTAGTTACCAGATTTAAGGTTCCCGAGTTCTAATTCCAGATTAGAACAAACGTGCGTGGTAGTTGAAATTCCTCCTGGTGGTGAAGGAACTCTCATGACATGACTAGCACGTTCCGGTATAATACTAAGATTATCCACACATGCTCTAGCAATAAATGAATGTGATGCTCTAGTATCAAACAAAACAATTACAGGTAGGTTAAGAAGTTTGCCCATACCTGCCAAGTTACCCTTATCCTTCTCGGGTGGATTCTGATTGATGGCATATGATCTAGCACTCTGATTCTGCTGTTTAGGTGGTGGTGGCAGTTGCGGCTGTCCTTGTATTGCTCTCAGTGGCTGGGGTTGACCCTAGTGGTTTGGTCTCTCTCCCTGTTGCTGCTTAGGACAATTCCTCATAATATAGCCTTTCTGACCACATATGTAAGAACTTCCAGTGCCCAACAGACAGGCACCATGATGCTGCTTGTTACACTTGGGACATACGGGGTTTGCAACTCATCCCTGATTATTGCCTCCCTGAGCAGGAACCATCTGCCATCGCTGATTGTTGCCTCCTTGAGCCTGAGGCTGTCCATGAGGTATATTTCCCTGCCACAACTTCCTGCTAGCCTAGTTGTTCCCATTGTGGTTGTTATTGCCACCATTATGTTGTCCTTTCCACTTACACTTATATTCGTGGGAATTTCTCTGAGTGGGTGGTGGTGTAACTGTAGGCGCTCATTTCTCTTCTGGCATTGCTGCCTCAATATCCAGAGCTCTGTTCAACGATTCAGTGTAGCTCAGTTTTCCATGGCTAGCTAGGGACATGCCTATCTCATGCCTCAGTCCTGATCTAAATTTTCCTGCCATCTTCTCATCCGTATTAACTTGGTTTGGAGCATACCTAGATAACTCACAAAACATTCTATCGTAATCGATCACTGACATCCTTCCTTGCTTCAGATTATAGAACCCATCTTCCTTTTTTACCTTGAATGTTTTTGGAACATACTTGTCATATAGTGCCTTATTAAATTCCTCCCAAGAGTAGTTTTCCAGTTGCTGAGCCGTCAGGATCTTCCTGCGCGCTTCCCACAAGAAGTCTGCAGATCCAGTGAGTTGGAAGAGCACATAAGAAAGACGCTCTTGGTTGTACACCTTAGAAAGTTAAAAATTAGTTCCATAGCTCTAACCCAAAGCTCAGCATCGCTCGGGTTTCCTGACCCATTGAAAGTAGGGGGATTCTGCTTGAGGAAGAGCTCTTTAATAGCCCGTTGGGGTGGATGAGGAGGTGTAAGGGCGCATTCATGCCCCCCTCTCCTTCTTTCTCTTCTGGGTGGCCTTCTGTGGTGCACATCATCATCATTATTTCATTCTCATTGGTCCATAATTATCGTCATACTAGATCATAGAAAGGAGTTCGCGACTACATAATCATAATGCATCAACACATACTCATAGATAACTCTCGTGGCAAGGTCCAGAAAGAGATCAGAAATAACAACATCATCATACTCATGAGAAGAAAAGCCCATGAAGCATCAAAATATATATCAATATATCATATGCATCATAATAGTACAATTTCCTTCAACGAGGTCTTACTGACTATCAAGCTATACAAGCTGATATAGGCTACCTGCCTATACGTATACCAAAATATGGGATTTTCTAACAAATAGCATTGCCGTCTAGAACATAAAAAAGTGCTAGACATCAGAACGACACGTATAAGCAAAAGAAGTGACGTTCCGCATACAAAATATAAAATAAATGGCTAGCACAATCCTGAGCTATCTCAGGTCGCCCTCGACTCGGCGGTCGAGCTGTCCTCTTCGGAGGACTCCTCCAGATCCTCTTTCGGATCTTCTTCTGGATCTTCTTCTGACTCCTCGTCTAAAGCTGGAGAGACTGCAACAGGGTCTTCAGTGACTCTGCGCTTGTTCGGGAGAAGTAGATGATCATCGTATGCGATCGGTCGTGGGTGGACTGGATTGATGACTGGCATGGGTCGAAGTGGCGGAAATGTCCTCCTGAGAATAAAAGGCTCGGTCCTCATGTCCCTGCGGCGAGGTGCTGAGGTCCCTGCCTCCATGTCTAACCCACCCTGAGCATGAGGTGGTGCAACAAGAACCACCTGGCTCGGTAGAGGTGTAGCTAGCCTCTCAGGCAAAGCTCCCCTAGCATAAGGTCGATACCCGCAATCTCCAGGGGGAGGTTCATGGTGCTGGAGCTACTGAGTGGTGATGCGAATAGCAAAGGCCACGAAATATCAGGAAGGTACTAAAGTCGGCTCACGCAAAAAGATATAGTACCATGAGACTGGAGCACCCCACTCCCTCCACTCGATCGGAAGGAGGTCGATAAGGCGCTGAATGCCCTTGTAGTCTGAGACACCATGAGGAGCAGCTAAGCACCATGTCGCCTCGAGGTCTGCCATGCACTAGCCCATGGTGGCACATGTGCCTCGACACGTGCTGCGGAAAGTCTCCACAAGGTCGCACGGTGTACGCCTTTTCCTCATTGACTTACACGGCGTCATCTTCGTGGTTGCCATCCTATGAAGAAGGTATACGTATAATACATCAACGTCTCAACATAATCGAACAACTCTACTAAAGGGTTCTAAGAAGAAGGATATAAATCTCATCCTAAGTTCTCGACTCGAACTCTGGACTCTGAGAAACACCTAACATAAAAATAATAATATACTATCTAACAGGGTACATTAAGAAAGTTATTCGGGTTCCGCCATAAATGGACATCCCGATAAAAATAACCATACTAGTATTACTCGTACGTAAGTCATATTATTCATCATTGATCCTCGTTATTACATCGCCATCGTTCGCCCTTCACCTTCGTGCATGTGCTGAAATACTTAAGGCGCATAAGTTCTCGTTTGCGTAATAGAAGACACTAAGGAAGTTTCTAGGTTCTCGTCTTTCATGTTTCTTCATCAGCAACAATTCATGATCGCAAAATAAGAATTCATATAGTACATGCTTCGTCATACATATATCGTTCCATATATGTTCTGTAATACCCGCTAGCGCACGCTACATATCAGGTCATAGCGTGCGCTAAACTGGAACAGTATAAATTGGACAGTCCAGTCCAGTTTTTTCGTTTCTCATTTCGTTTTTAGGCAAGTCCGGGCGATTTTGGATGATTTAGAGAGTTCTCTTCGAGCTGCACTCACCTATCATCATTTTCAAGCTTCTGAGTTGGATTAATCATCATTTCATCCTCTCCAATACATCAAATCAAGGTAAACATTTCTTGGATCTAGAATTTCGGATTTTGAATGTTTTCCTTCCGATCTCTTCGTGTAAGCTTTCTATTATGTCGGAATATGTTAGATATGGATTATCTACCTTAGATACATGTATTCCTACGAATTTATTGGTGTATATTTCGGATTTGATGAATATTTGGAGAATTATTCAAGAACCCTTGATGTTTGACTTTGGTTATTTTGGGGGTTTCCGATTTTAGTTGTCGTAACCTCGAGTTGTGGTTTCCTATTGGATTATTGATATGATTGAAGGTGTTTTGTTGGTTCGAACTACTCATTTCGGAGTTTGGTTTCGATATATTTGGGTTTGGTTATGATCAAGGATGAATGTTTACAACATATTCGTTTGAATGCCTCAATGAGTTTGGATATTGTTGTATCGACTTTTGAGTTGGTCGCGATTCATGCTTGATATGTATATTGAGCGTTTGTTGGTAATTATGTTATTCAAGGTTGTTCGAGGGACCGACATCTCTTTTTAGGATGTTTGTTCGAGGAAGGACATTCTTCACCGGTGTTATGTAAGTTAATACTTACTCGGTTAAAAGGATAGTCATTCCTTTCATTGTTGTTCATTCATAATCATAATTCATTCATAATGTATTAACCATATTGAGACTTGTAATGGTTAAGTAATCATTCAATCCACGAGGAATGACGGTTCCAATCATTTCAGTGAGCTATCATTCATTTTATTATTATTTCATCTCGGTGATTCATTCTTGACCTTTGTCGTGTTGTTATTCACTAATACTCATTGGTCACTCTTGTTCTTGTGACCTTCTGGGTTCATATTGCGTGGCCGGGTGGGGATGTGTGGAATTTTTAGTTGGGCACATGATAGTCATGTGATCGGGTTCACCGACACAATGGACTGTGCACACGGTAACGTGCCTCCGTGAGACTAATTAGGTACAAGGGCGGGTGTGTCCGTACACTCGTCTTGTGCACTTGCACATACCATTACGGGCGTACTATGATGCCCCTCTTTAACTTAATTTCATAATTAAGATATATCATGATTGTGTTTATTTCAACTCTTGTGGATTGTTGTTATGTGTAACTGACCCCGTTGGGGAATGTTGTTTTTAGATCATGGCAAGGCTAAAGCAGGGAAAGAGAACGTTGACGGCGAGGAGTCCCAGTGATACTAGTAGGGGGCCCAGGTCCTTTTTCAGTCATTCATGTTTTCTTCGTTTTTAATTCCGCTGCAGATTTCCGTTTGTATATTCATTTTCATTTAGTGTTGTATATTTTATCTTCATATAAAATATACATGTATTCTGTATTTTCCTGGGTGTGTTATACTTGAAACTCCTCATCGGAGTAATTAATGATATAATGTGGTTCGGTACTACAATTATATTATTTAATTCATCAGTTTCATTCGCCTGGTGGGTCCCAGTCGGGGATCCACGACACTGTAATATCCGCCTAGTTTGGGGTGTTACAGAGTTGGTATCAGAGCATGGTTTTGAATACTACCTCCCGAGTTATGTCTCATTTGAAATCATCGTCATCAGACTAGTATCATTGGACTTTCACGTCACGTGTGACCTGTGCAAATGCTGAGCCAATCCGACCGAAAGAACTGTAAGATTTCTGACGCCATGGTATAATTTCTGGCAGTAAGAATCACTCATTCATCATTCAACAGTCAACAATCCTCAATCATCATTTTCATTTTTGATCATGTCAATCATGTTAACTCATTAATCACTCAGTTCATTTCACTGTTCAGTTGTTGATCTTGAGGATCGTATCATTAATCTTGTTAACTTGTTCAAGATAATCATTTCAAGAATTTCATGAGATAATCATGTCACCTCAGTTGATCATTCATGTAATCATTGTGTTAGAGCGCGTACGCTCATTATTATCATTTCATGACGTAATCATAATGCGGTATTCATGCGAGATCTATAACTATCATGTGACTTTCCTACTTCATTATGGAGAAAGATGGCAGAGGACGCGGGGGAAGAGGCCGTGGTGCGGGCCGAAACCCGAGAGCTCGTGTGAATACACGCGCAAACACGAGGAACAATGCTGATTCTTAGAGCAGCGACGCTGCCACTCATTCACCTGGAAATAATCATTCACTGTCAGGGAGTCGCACCCGGGACACAGCTCATTCAGAAGGTGTTCGGGTTGAACCACTCGCTTTTATGCAGGGCATGATGGCCCAGATGACACAGATGGCACGCCTCATGGAGACGATGCCAAATTCAACCGCTCAGAATCATCAGGCGCCTCCACGACCTCAAAGGCAAGAGAGGAGTGTGAGCAGTATTATTAGCGATATCTCTCGCCAGAGACCACCTACTTTTGAGGGCTCGTCTGAGACGGTGGATATTGCTCACTGGCTTGAGCACTTTGAGAAGCTTTTTGCTATGGTGGATTGCCCCGAAGGGCACAAGGTTTCAGTTGCGGCTTACTATATGGGTAAGAGCGCTCACTCATGGTGGTTATCGTAGAAGCCCACCGATGGATCTTGTACTTGGGATCAATTCAAAACTCTCATGATGGAAAGATATTATCCGGCCCCACTCAGGGAGGCCAAGTTATCAGAATTACTCATTCTCGAGCCCTCAGTGGACGATAATGTTCTCGCCATCGCCGAGAAATTTCAGGAACTTCTTCCTTTCGCCTCATCTATTATCCACTCCGAGGCGGATAAGATCAAGTACTTCAGCAAGAGGTTGAAACCTCGTATGCGGATGCAGTTGCTTAATCACAATTGCATCACTCTGGCCGAATTCATTGAGAAAGCTCTTACTTATGAGCTTACTGCTGAGGAGATTGCTAAGCAGCAACCTTCATCTGCTAGCAAGAAGTCTAAGAATCGTAATCAGTCTGAAGGCAGTCACGGAACTTTCAAGAAGCCTCGTGCGGGCTCTACTTTTTCTGAGCGACCTCCTATGGCACCTAGACCTGCGGAGTCTCAGTCCCGAGCGGCTAGTTCGGCCATCACCTGTTTCAACTGTGAAGAACAGGGTCATTTCAGCACCAAGTGTCTGAGGCAGACTATCACGTGCCATAACTGCCGAAGAGACTCTAAACCTACTCCGGCGATATCTCAGGCCCTGAGACAGTCAGCGGTTTAGAATCAGGACACTCAGTCTGCGTCGTTCAAGACGACGGGAGCAAACAAAGGCGAAGCCAAAAGCTATCATACGGGAGCGTCCAGTTCGGGGGCCGACAAGCCCCGAATTTATGAGATGAAGAAGACCGACGATCCGGAGGCCCGGATGGTCTCAGGTACACTCGAAATTCTATCTCAACCTGTGTGTACCCTTTTTGATACTGGTGCATCGCATTCATTCATTTTCGAGTCATGCTTGAGTAGACTTCACCTGGATAGTGCTTCTAGCTGTGAACCTTATATCATTAGTCTACCTGATGGTAGAAGAATTATCGGGGAGCGTGAGATTAAGAATTGTCCGATTCGACATAATTGCCGTGTATGGCTAGCACACCTAATCATGGTGGATTTACCTAGAGACGACGTTATTCTGGGTATCGATTGGATGGATAGTCATGATGCCATCCTCAGTGTCAGTAAACGTATGGTTACTATCATTTCAGACGATGGAGTCAAATGTGTATTTCAGGGAGGTAATCCCAGCTGTTCCGGTAGAGTCATTAATATGATGAAAGCAGTGAAATTACTCAATCAGAGGTGTGTCGGTTATTGGTGCTATATGACCAAGACCGAGAAATCATCAGTGATGTTGAGAGATATTCCTGTAGTGAGAGAATATGCCGATGTATTTCTAGACGAGTTACCTAGTTTGCCTCCACAGAGAGATATGGAATTCACAATTGAGTTGGAGCCTGGTACATCTCCAATATCGAAGGCACCGCATCAAATGGCCCCGACCGAAATGCAAGAGTTGAAGAATCAGTTGGAGGGTTTTACCGAAGCAGGTTATATCCGACCGAGTGCGTCCCCGTGGGGAGCACATGTGTTATTTGTCAACAAGAAGGACGGTTCATTTCGCTTGTGTATTGATTATCGAGAGTTGAACAGGGTGACGATTAAGAATAAATATCCCCTACCCCACATCGATGATCTTTTGGATCAACTTTAGGGAGCTTCAGTATTTTCCAAGATCGATTTAATATCTGGATATCATCAGTTGTGAATTCGAGAGTCAGATATCGCAAGGACGGCGTTTCGAACACGCTATGGTCATTATGAGTTTGTGGTAATGCCATTTGGGTTAACTAATGCACCTGCGGTATTCATGGAATTAATGAATCGAGTCTTCAACGACTATTTGGATCAGTTCGTGGTTGTCTTCATTGATGACATTTTAATTTATTCTCGTGACCGGGAGGAACACGAATTTCACCTTCATCAGGTTCTCGAAGTGTTGAGACGAGAGCAACTTTATGGGAAGTTTTCCAAATGTGAGTTCTGGATGTCCGAAGTGACGTTTCTCGGACATGTGATTTCATCAGACGGAGTACGTGTCGACCCTCAGAAGACGGAGGCTAGCCGTGATTGGCAACCTCCGAAGAATGTTAAGGAAATCCGAAGCTTTCTCGGATTAGCTGGTTATTATCGGCGATTTGTGGAAGGTTTTTCTAAAATCGCTCAACCCATGACGAACCTTTTGCAGAAGGATAAAAAATACGCGTGGTTTGACATGTGTCAACAGAGTTTTGAGGAACTCAAGAGCCGGTTAATTTCAGAACCTGTCCTTTCCCTGCCTCAAGGGACAGAAGGATTTGTGGTTTATTGTGACACATCCAGACACAGTCTCGGATGTGTACTAATGCAGAATGGGAAAGTTATTGCCTATGCTTCACGGCAATTAAGACCTTACAAGGTTAATTACCCGACCCATGACCTGGAGCTAGCAGCCGTGGTTTTGCATTGAAGATTTGGCATCATTATCTTTATGGCGTCACCTGTCAGATTTTCACCGACCATAAAAGTTTGAAGTATATATTTACTCAGAAGGAGTTAAATATGTGACAGAGGCGGTGGTTGGAACTAATCAAAGATTATGATATTGAGATTCAATACCACCCAAGTAGGGCGAATGTTGTCGCCAATGCCTTGAGCCGTAAGTCCGTCCAGGAGCAGATGCTTGTTCCTTTAACCGTTCAGACGGAACTTCAGCAGGAATTCCTAAGGAATTAGGTCGAGTTTTGGTTACAGCGTATACAAGGACAATTATGTATGCTGGGGATTTCATTGCCACTTGAAGAGGCTATCAGAGTGAACCAGGGTCCAGACCCATTTTTATTGCGCATTCAAGATGATGTGACTCAGGGGAAAGCCCCTATATTTGTGGTCCACGAGGATGGACTTTTACGATTTAAGAACCGGTTATGTGTTCCGGTGGATGACGAGTTGAAAAACTCAATTTTGAGAGAGGCTCATGCTACCCCTTATTCTATTCATCCTGGGTCTAGCAAGATGTACAAAGACTTGAAACAAAATTACTGGTGGAGTAATATGAGGCGAGAAGTCGCAGAGTTTGTTTCGAGATGTCTCACCTGTCAACAAGTCAAGATAGAGCATCAGCGACCGATGGGTATGCTAAAACCGCTCCCTATTCTGCATTGGAAATGGGAGGATATTTCAATGGACTTCATCACGAGTTTACCGACGAGTCGTCGTGGCATGAATACAATTTGGGTAATTGTGGACCATTTAACTAAGTCAGCTGATTTCCTTGAGATTAAGGATACGTGGGGTCCCGAGACTTGCCCAATTATTCATCAAGGAGATAGTGAGATTGCACGGCACTCCTAAGAGTATCGTTCTGATCGTGACGGGCAATTCGTGTCACATTTTTAGAAATCTATTCATCGTGCCATGGGAACTCAGCTTAATTTCAGTATAGATTTTCACCCTCAGTCCGACGGTCAATCAGAGAGGACTATTCAGATGTTGGAGGACATGTTGAGGGCATGTGTTCTCGATTGGAAGGACGATTGGGAAGCCCAACTACCATTGATCGAGTTCACAAACAATAATAGTTGGCATGCTTCAATTAAGATGGCACCCTATGAGGCCTTGTACGGTCGTCGTTGTTGATCTCCTTTGTGTTGGGATGACATATCAGAATAAATCGACACCGAGCCCGATATGCTTATAGCCGCCCACGAGAAGGTAGCTTTGATCAGGAATCGTTTGTTGAACGCTCAGAGTCGACAGAAATCATATACAGATAATCGTCGTCGGCCATTAGAGTTCGAGGCTGGCGACCACGTGTTGGTCAAGGTATCCCCGAGTCGAGGTATCTTCCGTTTCGGGAAACGGGGGAAGTTGAGTCTAGGTTCATTGGACCATTTGAGATTTTGGATCGAGTAGGCGAGCTGGCTTATCGATTGGCCTTACCTCAGGCGTTGAGCCAAATTCATAATGTGTTTCACGTCTCTCAGCTGAGGAAGTATGTTGCCGACCCGAGTCACATACTTCAGTTCGACGAGATCGAGATCGCGGATGATCATTCATATGAGGAGTGTCCCGTACGATTCTTAGAGCGGCGAATCAAATAGTTGAGGAGTAAGACGATTCCTTTGGTTAAGATCCAGTGGTCAAGACATAGAGTCGAAGAGGCTACTTGGGAAACCGAGGATAGTATGCGGGAGAGTTATCCCGAATTGTTTGACCCTTAGTTTCGGGGACGAAACTCTTTTTAAGGAGGGAGTATGTAATACCCGGCTGTAAATTCATTCATTATCATTCAGTGTATTGTCACTCAGTAATTTTTCACTCATTAATGATCTTTCATCATTCATATTCATTCATTATATTCACCGTTCAGAGTAAATTGTATCGTGTATTAGTTATTATTCGTCATTCAACCCGATTGGAGAGTCGGGCCGAGCGTATCATCTTTATCATCCTTGTAGTTGGCTGTGTGTGAGGAGTAGCGCAATCTACGTACTTTCCTTAGCGCACGCTAATTGAGTACGGGTAGCGCACGCTACCTCTCAGCATTAGCACATGCTACGGTGGTTCAGGATGACAGTCCAGAGGGCACTGGACTGCAGTTGAGTTGTAGTAGCGCACGCTACGAATGGTAAGTAGCGCATGCTAGTAGTTTGGGTAGCACACGCTATGCAATCAGTGTAGCGCGCGCTAAGGCCGATCCTGCAGAGTCCAGTGGCTACTGGACTGAATTGGAATAATTCATAGCACACGCTATAAGTAGATATTAACGTACGCTAATGGTGTAGTAGCGCACGCTGACTTTTGGGTGTAGCGCACGCTATCGCGAGCAGGTTAGAGGACAGGAGGTTTTGGACTTCAGTTACTGGGCATCAGATATCAGTTAGCGTAGCTAACATTTTGGGTTAACGCACGCTATCAGGAAGACGTTAGCGCACGCTACCAAGTTCGTAGCATACGCTAACGAGATAGTCAGAGCTCACTGGACTATCCGGTTAACCCGCTAGCACATGCTACATATCAGGTCATAGCGTGCGCTAAACTAGAACAGTATAAATTGGACAGTCCAGTCCAGTTTCGTCATTTTCATTTCTCATTTCAATTTTAGGCAAGTTCGGGCGACAATTTAGAGAGATCTCTTCGAGCTGCACTCACCTATCATCATTTTCAAGCTTCTGAGTTGGATTAATCATCATTTCATCCTCTCCAATACATCAAATCAAGGTAAACATTTCTTGGATCTAGAATTTCGGATTTTGAATGTTTTCCTTCCGATCTCTTCGTGTAAGCTTGTTATTATGTCGGAATATGTTAGATATGGATTATCTACCTTGGATACATGTATTCCTATAGATTTATTGGTGTATATTTCGGATTTGATGAATATTTGGAGAATTATTCAAGAACCCTTGATGTTTGACTTTGGTTATTTTGGGGGTTTCCGATTTTAGTTGTCGTAACCTCGATTTGTGGTTTCCTATTGGATTATTGATATCATTGAAGGTGTTTGGTTGGTTCGAACTACTCATTTTGGAGTTTGGTTTCGATATATTTGTGTTTGGTTATGATCAAGGATGAATGTTTACAACATATTCGTTTGAATGCCTCAATGATTTTGGATATTGTTGTATCGACTTTTGAGTTGGTAGTGATTCATGCTTGATATATATATTGAGTGTTTATTGGTAATTATGTTATTCAAGGTTGTTCGAGCGACCGACATCTCTTTTTAGGACGTTTGTTCGAGGAAGGACATTCTTCACCGGTATTGAGTACGTTAATTCTTACTCGGTTAAAAGGATACTCATTCCTTTCGTTGTTGTTCATTCATAATCATAATTCATTCATAACGTATTAACCGTATTGAGACTTGTAATTGTCAAATAATCATTCAATTCACGAGGAACCACAGTTCCAACCATTTCAGTGAGCTATCATTCATTTCATTATTATTTCATCTCGGTGAGTCATTCTTGACCTTTGTCGTGTTGTTATTCACTTCTACTCATTGGTCACTTTTGTTCTTGTGACCTTCTGGGTTCATATTGCGTGGCCGGGTGGGGATGTGTGGAATTTTTAGTCGGGCACATGATAGTCATGTGATCGGGTTCACCGACACAATGGACTGTGCACATGGTAACGTGCCTCCGTAAGACTAATTAGGTACAAGGGCGGGTGTATCCAGACACTCATCTTGTGCACTTGCACATACCATTACGGGCATACTATGATGCCCCTCTTCAGCTTAATTTCATAATTAAGATATATCATGATTGTGTTTATGTCAACTCTTGAGGATTCTTGTTCTGTGTAACTGACCCTGTTGGGGAATGTTGTTTTCAGGTCATGGCAAGGCTAAAGCATGGGAAGAGAATGTTGACGGCGAGGAGTCCCAGTGATACTAGTAGGTTCTCTGAGAATATCACCGGGCTGAGCGCAATAGCAAAAGGATTCTTGGTTTGAGCATAGCCCTTCAAGACCTCTAGCTCTTTCAAAAGGGGATTAGAGCGTGGACTGATTACTTCATGATACAAAGAGGGGTACTTACGAACCAAGGTCACTCTGTCACCTGACTCATTTGGTTTCCAATTTCATTTCAAATCCTTACTTTTCACTTCTGGCTTCTAATTCTATTCTGACTCTAGATCTTGCATGCTGACTGAGTTTAACTTAAAGGCAGTTTCAAGATAACTTGAGCAGTGAAATAGAAGTAGGGTTCTGGTTAATCAATCTAATAGAGATTATACGACTGGCTTCTCAAACAAAAAAAAGCAATTCACCAAGCAAGAAAGCAAATTCACGGAAGAAAGAAAGAAAGAAAAAATCAAATGTTTTCGAGCCTTCGTGACACAACAAAGCTAGGAACTTAAGACTCGCTAAAAGATAAAAAGTGTCCTTGCTTTACAAAGTTTCACAGACTTAAACAAAAGGAACTCGCTCTAGAGGATCGGGTTACGTGCTACAGATTACGGATTAGATGGAATAGGCTTGTATGCCATCTACTTCCTTTTATCTCTATCATCTCTCTTCTCTTATGATACTTTACCGGACTACAGGAATAGAATAAGATAAGACTGGTAGGCTCTTCAAGACTAGGGCTCAGAATGATTACTTGAGCCGGTAAAGCAGTTACAACCGCACTTCTATTCAGTCCGCGAGTCAATCCTATCAGCCTAATACTTAAGGACCGAGTTTCCACTTTGCACCTACATCAGGTCATGTGTAATATCCGTAGGGCAGAAGTCGCATCTGTCTGTCTGCAGTCCGTATGTAGGTATGTCCAGTGGCCTAAATCCTGATATGATTAAGATTTTGCTTCCTACCTATCCACATCTCATGTGGAGCCTTAGGAATTGATTTGGAAGGACATCTGTTCAAGATATGTGCAGCAGTAAGGAGCGCATAACCCCACAGGTAAATGTAACACCCCCAATCCGCTCAGGGATATTACACGTCGTAGAACCTTTCCTCAAGGATCTACCAGACTGGTAACAACATCGAACGTCTCAACAATGCCTTTAAGGCTAAAATGACTCAGTAGACCGATTTGGTCTTTCAATAAATACATACAACTCAATCTCAATACATGCCCACGCTGGGGTCAAATACAACATACTCCCCTACAACGGGGAAAATACTGCAGCGGAAATTAAGGTACAACTGAACCAATACAACAACATACGTGTCCTCATGTGATTAGTATCGCTAATCTTTCATCATCCTTCATGCCAACCCTGTACTATGCTCCCCAAAACCTGAATGCAATACAGACATCCACCCCCGATTACTCGGGGGTTAGCAAAATTCCACTATTTTGCTAGTGCAAGTACAAAGTGAAAAATACGATTCATATAATTCACATTCCAAGAATAACAATAATCAGGAATCATCAAAGATTCAAACATAACAAAGGGGCACTTCCCGAGGCAAGAGTTTGATTAAAACTTTCTAAATTCGAAAGATCACAAATCATGAGAACAATTTGTAAGACGGTTTAAAATGTCCTCAGGAGTTTTAATGAAAAACAATTTAGGATTATCGAATCCTTTTCTTTCCAAAATCAACAGGGGTAACAACCCAAAGATTTTATTTCTCGAATAAAAACCAATAACAATTCACAGGGTTCAAAACCCACGTCACGAGTTCTCGATGGACATAAAGTCAGAAACACATAACCACCCAAAATACGAAATCTCGGTCACACCCAAGGTACTCGACCAGGTCAACATATCCAAAATCATATACATGAGGTCAAGATCCTCAAGGTTTTCTGATGATCTCATTTTGAAGGACTCAAATTCTTCATTCAATTGTGCAACTTTATTTTATTTGCAAAGCTAAGTAGCTTCACAAATCATCTTGAGTTATCCCAAACTTTCTTGGCTGTCTTACAACTTTTTACCTTAGAAAATGTGGAAAGCTAATGATTTTTAATCTGGTTCAGGTTAAAAATCAAATTGATGCGTACTTGGTAAAACCCACCTCTATGATACTACTTGTTGGTCACAATATACTTAATTAACACCTTGGGGGTGAATAAGATGTACTCTTTTTCGAAAATAATTACACTGCGAAAGTCTTTTTCAAGTACGTTGTTGTAGTCACAACAACTAGATATGCTCCTGCATGCTCAGAGCTTATAGGGTTTTTGGAATAAGTATAATATGAAATCACAAGCAGTGTGCAAAAATAAATAAGCAAGTAAATGGCAAGTGTTTAACGTGGTTCGAGGCAATATCCTCTATGTCCACAGGGTCTCCACATAGGAGGGTTGTTTATTAAAGTCAAAGGCGTATACAACTGCATTGATTTTAATTAAACACTTCAAGCTGTATAACTCGCAGTTAGATTGATATAATTGACTTTAGCTTGGTCCGTTCACATAGATTGGCTGTAGACTGTCTGAACTTTGACTTCTTCTCACATGGATTAGAAGCTCGTTTCGTATAAGCTTTCTCCAGCTGACACAGGTTGAAATGAGCTTAATTAGTACACATATGTCTAACTGTCAACATATATAAAGGTATAACAAATATCGAACATTAGTTATAGGCTTTAAAGCTTTTGGTTGTAGAGTGTTGTTCACTTCGTTGAGCATTTTATCAATCTCTTTACGATAGAATGTCGATGTAGGCTGAGAAGAGACAGTTTACTCTTTCAATTGTAGAAATTGTAAAATCAAAAGTGTTTTGAGCAACTCCTCTAGTTGGCTTTTTATAATCTTGGAAATAAATCTGTTATAATTGTAGTTGTTGGCCTGTTGGTGAGATGTGGATGCTCCAGATTGGCGGCTGATGAATGTTTAAATTAAAGTAATCCATCGTGTCAGTATTAACTGTTTCATATATTAATTTGGCCTTCATTAAATACTCTGCATGCGACAGTCGGCCGCATTAAATGTATCTCGATCTGCATTAAATGCTCTTCAAAATTGTGGATATTTGTGGATATAAAATTATTTTACTCACAACGTTTTGAAGTCTAAGTACTTATCCTATTGAGTTTCACACTTTACTTTTTCTAAATAAAGTGTATACGACATTAATATTGTAGCCAACCAGGTATTTTGCCATAGACTGAATTCCACTCAAAGCGCTGTATGATCCAAAGCTGTCGGATTTAGCTGTATGAGGAGGGTTGTAGGATGTTGTTGTAGTTTTGATGCACTACTTATCAAAATCGAAGAGGTATTTTTCCATCATGAATCTAAAACTCCGTCCAAATATCACAAGAAAATTAGACATTACACGACTAAAGTAATATTAGAAACACTGACAAAATGGCTGAAACCGGAATCGAAATTGGTGCATAAGAATCAATTCAGGTTTTAACTTTTTTTTGCATGAACCGACGAAATCAATCGAGGAGTTGAATCAAGAGTCCAGACCGAATGGAACTAGTTCGATTTTTCAGTTAATTTAAGAATCGAATTTAACTAATTAACCATATATACACTTCAAGAAATGAATAACCATATTAAGAATCGAAAATTCATATAGACAAAATTTGAAAAGAAATCCCCAAAGTCGCATGCAGATTTACCACACATAGTTAAAAATGAATGTCTTCGAGAGTAGTTGTTGGTCCCCAGAATGACGAAAACGATCCTCATGTTGGGATTCAATGATAAAAACAAAGTGCATATAGGAAATATAAATGGATCAAATCGAATAAATCTGAATCCTAAGAGGATCGATCAAGCATCATATAAACGAGTATAAATTGACGAAGATAAAATTATAGAAAGCATACCCTCGTAGTCCTTGATAATTTCTTCTTGATCACAATCCCGAACAAGAATCCAATTCGTACAATCTTGTAGAATAATCTAATCCCAAAAATGTTGAGTGTCTCTACGTCACCACGCGTCATATATTGAACAAAAAATTCAATAACAAATCGTTCTTCAAGAACACGGCTAGGAATTGCTATAAGAATTTTTCTCTCTTCTTTTCTTCTTATTTTTTTTCCTAAGATGAACAAGACCTCGAAAAATTCTCTCCCTCCCTCTCTCAATGCTATGGATGAACCACCTATGTGGTGTGTATGTTATGTTTTATAACTTGATAAGATTAGATTACAAGATCATGCCAATCTTGATCTCTTTTATCCACATGTACAAAACAAGTCATCCACACCCCACACCACCAACACCACATGAAAACAAAAGAGAAGGCACATGGAAGGTGAGGTAGGGAGAGATGGGGCAGCCCACTAGGAGTTGGTGAAAAGAGACGAGACGAAGCACTCGGTTCGTATACCGGACATTCGCGTGTTTAGTCCATTAAGTACACTTCGTTATATCTCAAATGTATTTATACTCAATTAATTAATCCAATTAATTAACATTATCAAATACAAAATTATAATTCATTTCCAATAAATAGTTATTTATGAATTAAATAATCACCTAGTACTTAATTTCAATTCGCAAGACCGTATCAGTCTATCTAATAAATTAAATTAGATATCTAATATCCAATATTAATGAAGAAATAATAAATTCACATTTATCCATAAAATATCCTTATGCGTGACTTCATAAGTCAGTCTTAGTCGGCAATGGGAGGAACCAAAGAATGTAGGTAATATTTAGCCAGCCTAGTGACCCGTACAGTAACCCAGCTGAGAACAATTGATTAGATCATTCTAAAACCATTATGTCGTGAATATCGTATCCGTATAAACCCTTCAAGCATATGTTCCGATCAAATATCAGGGTCACGGTAATGTCAAACTCATTGTAACTTGACTCTATGCATCTGTTAGTGCAAACTGAGATCACTAAGCTTCGAATACAACTCGCTCTAAATGCTTTTGGCCAAAGACTTATGGTCTCATTTTTCACTAACCACATAGGATATTTACCTGCTCAATTACAGGAGAAAGAATTATATCTTGGTATTCAGTAGAGACTGCTACTTGTCCACTAAGTTGCACTTCGAGGTTGACCCCATCGACCGGTGAATGGATCGAACTACTCTTATGACTAACTTAATATCACAAGCACATCTCCTACTGAATCCTCAAGTCAAAGGTTCATGTATACCTATGACAACCTTTGTATTCAATATTTGACTATCGCAGAAAGAAATCCGTGTGACCGAATGAAGATAAGTTGAGTCCGAGTATACTAATCCCATTAGCATACCTATAACATGTGCTCCCATTAACCCTTAGTGAAGATAGATACTCTACTTGTCAAAATATACGTTATATAGGTCTTGCCTAAACTTAATGTCCAGTTAAGTTTTACTGACTTGCGAACCAGTTAAGCATTCGAGCCCTAGATACTTCTAGTGCCACTCTCCTTATCTGAATATAGAGTGGAGTGTTTGATCTCAAATGCAAAGACTTATTCTATATACCAAATCATGACGTCAATGATATACAATAATATAGCAATAATGAATGCCTTATTCAATTGATGTTCGTAATTACAATATAATGCTCTCACTCTCCTCATTCTACGAGTGGCATAATCTCCCACTTGCAATTAATGCCACGAACTATGGTATCTAATACCCACACTCTCCAGATGTCTCTCTAAGACCATCTGAGATAGTGGCTTGATAAGTGGATCAGCAACGTTATTTACTGTGTCTACTCTCTGCAGTGTAATTCCCCTTTTGAACCATTTCTCTAACAAAATGATATTTTCTATTAATATGTTTGGTGTTGAGGTGTGACCTAGGCTCCTTAGCCTGTGCAACAGCTTCATCGTTGTCGCAAAACAGCGCCACATACTGATCTGAGTTAGCAGCCACTTGGAGTTCCTTAGTAAAATTCTAAATCCAAAATGCTTCTTTAGTAGCCTCTGTGGCTGCCTGATATCTGGCTTGGCACAAGATACTGCTCCACCATTCTGAGTAAAGATATACCCTGATGTGGACATGTTCACATCCATGTCTCCCGAAAAATCCTAGTTTGTATGACTCTCCACTTTAATTTCTCCACCGCTGTATGTAAGAACCAAATCTTAAGTCCCCTTCAGGTACTTAAGAAAGTTATTTACAAGTCCAATGATCCTGTCCTGGATTTGACTGAAACCGACTTACTACACTTACAGCATATGCTATACCCGTTCTAGAGCAAATCATAACATACATGAGGCTACCTGTAATACCACCGGTATTTAATGCTTAATTACTTTATAATGTGTGAATTCTTGTAATGTGATGTCATTTCTGTTTATGTATTTCATTAAGTGCTATACAATTATGCGATGTGGATGAAACAGAGGTGACATGCCTTGACACCGTTGGACGATTGTCGGTGCTAATATGACGGTGGCCAACGTCTTGTTCCCTGGTAATTGTTGACGATTGGAAAGAACGGTCACCCCGAGATGGTTAAAATGTGTTATGTGGCTAAAGGATTGAATATCTAATGGACGCTATAGTATATGCCTAACGTACGCTAGAATTCGAGTATTACGTAAGTTAAGGTGCCTATCTTACGTACGTAACGGGTGAATTGGTCTCCTGACCAGAATCTTTCTTTTAACGCGGAGGAAGCTACTTTCGGCCGGCTAGAGGTAAAAACGAGTCAACTCTTCATAGCGTACGCTATCCTCCAATCTTAAGGTACGCTACGGGTTGTAGCCTTACGTATGTAAATGCGACTTACATACGTAACACATGGGCAGATTTCAGTCAGTGACCCCTGGACGGATCTTACGCATAAGAACATTACGTACGTAATGAGCTTTACGTACGTAATGCATATATCATTAACGTACGTTATCAAAAACGAGTGTTATAAAATAACACTTCCACCTTAATTTCTTCTGTCCCAAAACTTGAAGTGAAGAACTCTTGAAGCCTTTCCACAGCCCTATACTCAATTCTTGGCCTCTTATACACTTGAATCAACATAGAGGAGGTGAATTCGTAAGCTCCGGTGAAGATTATCCAAGTCATTCGACCCATTCCTTGTTTCTCCTCGTGGCTCTTGTTGATTTGTCATCTCTCCTCATTGTTCTTCATCTTCTAAGGTAAGTCTATCAATCCTTGGAGTAATCTCTTCAATGTTGTTGATTATAACTCGTTAGATTATGGGTACTTGAGTAGATTTTGCTAAAATCTCGTAGACGATCTAAACGGACGAACTTGTAGTAATCGAAGTTTTCATTGTTCGTATATTTCATTTTCATACAACTAGCTGTAACAATCACATGCAAGAACTTCCATCTTAATTTACATTTGGATCATATATAATCGACAAATCAATTGTAGAAGGATTCGTAGGAATTCATCACCGTTTGATAAACTAGTCGTAACTTACTCTTGCAATATGATGATCAACATTAAACGTTAATAGGGGAATTAATTTGATAATATTAATGTCATTGATAATCTTATGTCGGAACTATTATGTAAAATGATAGTTTACCGATTGAAGTACTCGTAATAGAGACTTGGATTAGGAGTATGGAATTTAGTTATGCTTTGGTCATTTGTTGCCAACCGAATAATGATAGGGATAATCTCGTTGAACAAATCGACGTATCTAACATTAATCGTAGAATTGAACGGTAAATGGTACGTAATGCTTATGAACTTAGAAAACGATACTAAGGTTGGTAATTAAGACTACGCTAGGAATCCAGTTAGGGAAGGGAGACTAGTTTTATTCATCATGATCCGTACGAGGCGATAATCGGATATTACGTGACTAGGTTAAGCTCGAACGGGCATGGGGATTCCGGTTATCATAAATCACCTACCGACGGATCACAGGCAAGTGAAATCTTGCTCGAGAAATGTTAATATTAATGTAATGTCCGTATTTATGTATGTGCCATTTTTGATGAATGCCGACGGTTGTCTTTCTCTAAAATGTGTTATAAATGGGCTGATGTGTTGGGGATAATACCTGTATGGTACCCGTGTGGAAATGTGTTAGGGGATAAGACCCGAATTGGGCACCTCGGGGTATTCCCATGTGGATACTTTCATGACCCTTGGTTGCGACCTTGGGGTTTATGTGATAAAAAGAGAGAGACAACGTCGGTTGTGTGATGAAATATTCTCTGTTGGTTATGTGGTACTGTGTTTGGTTAAGTTGTGTATATCGTTGCTAGTAGTTGTTATTGGTATGCATTCTATGACCCTAGTTATCTGGCATGATTTGTCGTGTCAGGTAAAATTGTTAATCATGTGCAGGACATTCCCGAGGGGTCCGGTCAGACTTGAACAGTGATGGAATAATCTCTTGCCGCTGTTTAAATTAAATTTGATTTTTAAAACCTCCGTTGTGTAATAATCGAACTTCGAATTATGTTTCTTTTTAAAACCTTTGGGCTCATGTTATGTAACCATGGACTTATCATTTTATGAGTAAACTACATTTTTGGTCCTTGTGGTTGTATCAAAATTTCACTTTTGGTCCAAAATTCAAAAAACGTTCAATATCAATCCAAAAGTCCACGTGGCTTTCACTTTTGGTCCAAATTTTAACCATTCCGTCAAAACGTGTGTCATGTGAGAAACACGTGATTTATTGATTAGTTTATTATAGAGTAAACTAGGGTATCTTGGTCCTTTTACCTTTCCCGTTAAATGAAAGGGTTATATTGCCTTAAACACCGATTTCACTTCTCATCTTCATACTTTACACGATCAAAATCTCCCCAAAAAAAATCCTAATTGAGAAGAGCCCTAAATGTTGCTTTGTCAATGGGTCTCGAGACCAGCTAGTCGTACATTTGATCCATACCAAGTGTACAGTAAGTAATTTTGTTATTGTAATTTAGGGTTTATGGTTGTTTTGGTGGTTTAATGAATTGTACCAATCTGTCAATGATGGGAGTTTTAAACCATCTTTTTTGTTGCAACAGGTAAATTTCCAACTATTTTCTCCCTAGAAATACACCATGGTGGTTACTTTACTAGGTCACCAAAGCGTGTGTACAATGATGGAAATGTAAGTTGGTTTGATCAAATTGATGCAGATGGGTTTTCAATTGTTGAAGTAAAAAGTATGTTAGCAGGCTTAGGTTATGTGAATCCCAATATGCAATATTGCTATAAAATACCAAATGGCAATTTAGATACTGGTCTTTATATGTTAAACAATGACAGTGATGTTTTGGGGTTGATAAAGCATGTTGATAAGTGTAAACTCATTGAGCTGTATGTCATGCACCCTATTGACGTTCCTAAAGTAACTGACCCAAATGAGGTTCCGAACTTAGAAGATGACTTTTATCCATTCTTTTGTGACCTAGACCCAGAAAATGGAGAGTCTAGTGCTATGCCTAAGCAAACTGACCCAAAACATAATCCTAGTGTTAGTGAATCAAACAATGCAGATGGTGTAGTTAGTGATCATAGTAAGCAGAGTGATGGCAGGGAGGAGAGTTCTGATAGTGATGATAGTGATGACAGTGAAGACAGTGATTTTGATATGGAGGGGGAAAATATTATTGATGATTTTGAGGTAGACATGGAAGATTTTAGGAAGCACATTGATGCTAATGTTGAGTGGGTAGGCTGTGATGAGGCCCAAGATGAACCAGTTGAACAAAATTAACCATGTTTAGGAGAAGAAGACTTGGAAGATTTTGGAAGTGGCACTGATTCAGATGATCCAGAGTGTAATAGGAAAAGAGCCTTAAAAAAATTAGCAAATCAACACAAAGCTGTTGATGGGAAGTTCTATAGTGACAACTTTTTTGTTGGCCAAAGTTTTGGTAACAAAGGTTTGATAAAGGAGATTGTTACAAGAATTTCAGTTGATTCAAGAAGGGATATATACTTGACAAGGAATGATAAAACCAGGGTAAAGGTTGAGTGTAGAGGGATTGTACCTGTTTTTAGTGAAAATGATAGTGAATCTCAGTTTGTGCCTAGTGGGCCAAGTGGATCACAGGTTAAGAAGTCCAAAAAGGTTAAGAAAAAAAAGTCACCATGTTATGGGCCAAGTGGATCACAGATTGAAAACCCTACTGTCAATGTTATAGATACTCAATCTTGTCCATGGCTGCTACATTGTTCAAAATCAAAGGAAGAAACTTGGTATGTGAAGATCTTTGAAGATAACCATACTTGTTTACAAACAAGAAATGTGAGAAAGTGTACAGCTAAGTTTCTTTCCAAAGAAGTACAAGAATCACTAAAACCAAATCCCAAGATACCTTTAGCTGCTCTGAAAGATCAAATACAAAAGAAATATGAGTTAGGTGTTTCAAGTGAAAAAGTTTTTAGGGAAAAACAAATGGCACAGGATAGGGTTGAAGGGGATTACATCCAGCAGTATGCTAGGTTAAGAGACTATGCCTTAGAATTGCAAGAACAAAATCAAGACACAACAATAAAGATTGATGTTGATAGAAACTGTGCACCAGATAGTCCAACAAGGCAATTCAGAAGAATATATGTATGCTTGGGAGGTTTAAAGGGTGGATTTAAAGCTGGAAAGAGAGATCTCTTGGGTCTTGATGGTTTTTTCATGTCTGGACCATATCCAGGACAGATAATGACTGCTGTGGGGGTTGATCCAAATAATGGGATATATCCCTTGGCTTCTGCAGTGGTTGTTTCTGAAACCAAACAATCTTGGAAGTGGTTTCTGGACTGCTTAGGAGATGACTTGGAGCTATTCAGGAATTCAAATTTCACTTTTGTGACAGATAGACAAAAGGTACTTACTAATTGTTTTTCAATACATTTATTTGATTGTTCATGCAATGCACCGATTATAATTTCATTATATCTGAACTTGTGTGCCAGGGTCTTGTACCTGCCCTGCAAGAAATGTTCCCAGCAGCTGAGCATAGATATTGTTTGAAACATATCTATGACAATATGAAATTAGAATGGAGGGGGCAACAATTTAAAGAACTGCTGTGGATGTGTGCAACATCACCTACTGTGCAGTTGTTTGAGAAAAACATGGATAAAGTTAGAAGAACTAATAAGGAACTTTATTATTGGCTGAAATTGATTTCACCTCAACATTGGAGCAGGTCTCATTTCTCTGGTAAGAATATGAACAAATTTGGATGAATAATGATAATGTTAGTTAATGTTAATTAATGTTAGATAAGTATTGTCAAATTTGGATGAATAATGTATTGTCAATGATTTTGTCAATATAGGAAGACCAAAGTGTGATGTGCTGTTGAATAATATGTGTGAACAACTATTAGATGGCAGGGATAAGCCCATCATCACTTGCCTAGAATTCATTAGACACTATCTTATGAAAAGGATAGTGAATATGCAACAAAAGATCAGCAAGAGTGATGGACCTCTTACACCTAATGCCACAAAGATGTTCAATTTGATTAAAAAGAATGCTGCTGATGTAAGGGCTACATGGAATGGACGAGATAGATATCAAGCAATAGGGCTTCATGGAGATCAATGTGTTGTGAACATGAATCTGAGGACTTGCTCATGTAAGAAGTGGGAACTCATAGGAATGCCATGCAAGCATGTAGTGGCATGCATCTGGGACATGGCTACTAATGGGATGGACCCTAGAATACCTGAGTCTTGGGTCAGTGACTGTTATTGGTTGTCTACTTGGCAAGAGATGTATAGGTTCAAGGTAAATCCAACTAGGGGACCAGATATGTGGGAAAAGTCACCAAGCCCAATCACAATAACACCACCAGACTATCACCCACCTGTTGGTAGACCACCAAAAAAGAGGAGGAAAAGTGCAGCTGAGATATATGATAACATGGTGAAAGGTGCGAGGTTAAGTAGGCAAGGTAAAAGTATAACTTGCAAAAACTGTGGTGAATCAGGTCATAACAAAAGATCATGCAAAGGTCAAAGAGGTCAAAGATTCAAGGCATCACAATCAACTACAAGTGCACCAACTCATAGGCCAACCCCAACTGAAAGTGTTAGGCCAAAACAACCTGTTGTTAGGCCACCTGTAAGTGTTAGATCAACTGTGAACCCAACTCCACCTGCTGTTAGGCCATCTGCACCAACTGTGAATGCATCTCCACCAATTGTTAGGCCATCTGCACCAACAAGGAGATCACCAAGAAAAAGGACTGCAAATGGTTTTTTTTTCAGATTTTGTTATGTAAAAATTGATAATGTTTGACTTTGTTAAGTTAAACAATCTTTTGTAAGACTGTTATGTTTGACTTTTAAGTTAGTCTTTCATGTGTTATGTTAAGCAGTGTCATGATATGTAAGACTTGGTAATGTCTATTTGTAAGACTTTGTTATGTTTGAATTTTATTGAGTCTTACTTACTTTTGTTAACTTTGTGTTCCTGTAGTTTATTTGGGTATGTTAGACTTTTATAACTGCCATAGCATTAACATCACAATTTAACAAACCAAAACATATAACATTTATAATTCATTAAATAAACTGCCATAGCATTAACATCACAATTATATTATACAGCTGAAAATTACAAGTAACATCACAAGACACCCCAAAAGTACATTTTTATTTTTGGTCATGCAAATCATCACAAGTACATTACAGCTGCAATTTAACCCATGGTCTTTTTTCCTATCCCTCTTGAAACATCTTTGGCAACTTTGGCAGCAAATGGCTTGACGCCAAAATCTTCAAAACTCTTCTTATTTGGCATACCAAGAACCTGCTCCCTCTGATCAAAAAGTGGCTTATAATAGTCTTTTGGGTTGACATCTATGCTGCTACCTTCAACCTTCTTTGGCTTGACAGAATTTGATTGTTCTGTTTTTGGGAAATAATCAACCCATGAGTCTTGATAACAAAGCTTCTTCACTTTCACAAAAAATAATAATGTTATTCTAAAATTAATAATAATAATACTAAATTATAACAATATAAAAGTTGTGAAGAATACCTTGTTTGATGTTCTTCATGGAACTCATTCTTTCAGTTGAAAACATATAAAATGAGGAAAAACACCCAACTAAAAACTAACATCAGTTTCAACCTTCTTATTGTTCCACGATTTTCAGCAACAATATCTTGTGACTGATTCATATTTTGTAATAACCCAGGAATGATTTGCACAGCTCGATTGCACATTGGTGGATCATACCAATCAATAATCCCATGATTGGGACCCCAAATAGAGTATATTTCAAAATTAGGTCTAAATCAAGAAAAATTTGGGATAAATATAAATTCATGGCTTACCCTTTTAGAACAACAGTAGAAACGTCTTCCTGGATTAAATTGCGTCCATAAAATCATTTATCAATGATTCCGTCTACGAACATGAAAAGTATGGGCAAGATACTTGCCTCGATATCACAAGCAATGAAACGACGAACGGACACGGTCGGGTAGCCCTCAAACTTCCAAGAACGAACAAGAACTCGACAACTCCAGAAAAGTACAAAAATAACATCACCACGAATCAATAACGCTAAACGGAATTCGAAACAACTCGAAAAACAACATGGATCCGAGGGTTTCTTCAAGACAAATCGAGAATCAAGTTCCGGGTGATAAAAATTGATAAATGAGTCACAAAATCCGAAGACCATGATCAATACAACAAGAATACCAAGAACAATTAATCAATCTCGGACAAAATCAATGAATCATGAAGAAAACACCCAAAATACCCGAAATTAGGGTTCTAAGAATTTTACCTTGATTAAAATGGGGAAAGATGTTGGGATGTTGTTAAATCCATACTAGAAACTCAAAGATGTTGATGGGTGATGATATCAGGCCAAAATCCATACTTATACGCCCTCAAGATCGTCTAGATCGCCGGAAGAAAGGGGAGGAAGAAATGACGAAAGTTGACCTCTACAGTCCTATATATACTGTTAACAGTTAGCGCACACTAAGGTATGTATAGAGTGCGCTATCAGCTGCAAAATGCAGTCCAGAACCCTCTGCCAGACTTCGTTAGCGCGCGCTAATACATGCGTTTAGCGTGCGCTAATTATACATTGTGTAGTCTTTGCTATTTCGACCACAACTTCTTCGTCCGGACTCCGATTGACTCATGGTTTGAACCATTGGAAAGCTAACTTGATGCTCTATCATAATGCAAAGACTCAGAACTTTTGGAGTTTCCAAGAATAGATGGTGATTTTACAAAGTCGAACTAATACGTCGATTAATCCGAAACAATATCAAAACTTGCTCGAATGACGAAATGTGCTGAACAAACCATGTGTGAAATGTGTCAATGAACAAAAACAAGTCACTAGAATCGAAAAATATAGAAATAGAAAGTATGGGTATTACATTCTACCCCACTAAAAAGAAGTTTCGTCCCGAAACTTAAAACATAGAACGATCAATGTAAAACAATCTCAGATAACACACTCATTCATACAACGGCTTGCAACGAATCACATGCAGCACGTGGCTGCTAACATCCAAATCGCCATTTCAGAATGATAATAAAATGCACGGACAAAAATCAGTATGGTTGAACAACCCAAATAGTACATCAATCAAAACGCGAGTTAATCGCTGAACAAATACGAAATTCCACAACACGAGGATTGGAAGATCGAAAATGAAGTTAATTTCCCGAACTTAAGGAAATTACGAAGTGGTCGGAACGCTCAAAAATCATGATACGAGATCAACGAATACCGGACAACAAACGATCGAACAACAACGATCGAGACATCAACAGTCGAACAATCATATCCGAATCATAACGAATAACAGAAATCGAATAGCATCCCCGAAGTCCACAGCACGAATCAAGACAATATATGATCCGATAAAAACGACATGATATACATTTTCATAAGATTCACAGGAGCGGAGCCGAATTTAGAAAAGTCACAACAACAAACGGATTAACCCGAAACAATACTGCAACTCATTCGAGCAACAAAAAGTGAAGAGTAGAACAAGTCCAGAAAATATCGACGAACACAAACGAGTCGATTGAGTCGAACAAAACGAAAGCGAAAAAATATGGGTATTACACCATATCACCTATAAAAGAGGTTTCGTCCCCGAAACCTAAACAACAAGAACGAAGTGCTAGAATAGCAACCTTACCGGAAACCTTCTCTTGGTCCCGCATCTGATCTCCATGACTGTCTGTACCGCGGTCATGACCGCGCCCTTTGCCCCTCGTCATATTAAGTGGATACTCACTCAATACAATGGTACAGCATCGCAAAATAATATACCAAATTGCCAACTCGGCTTGACATATCACATAAGACAACTAATAGCAACTCGATAAGAAGATCCACGAGATATCCTTTTACATGATATCCTTTGAAAATACTTGGATTTGCATGTTTATTCAAAATAAAACTTTGAATATATTTTTGGTACCTCGGGCTTTTTGTCAAAACTTGTAAACAAAAGACTTTAACCGTCTCCTTTTGGAATTATTTGCAAAACAATATATCCTTGCAAGTGCCACTATTAAAATAACCATGCCACTACACATCATCATCACCGTTAATAACAAACAAGGTAACCACGCAAGATCCTCAAACCATTCGTACAAGCACTAAATATTCCCACCAATCATCAATCATTTTGGGGTGATTCAAGATCACGCACGATAACTGGCTCAGTATAGAAAACTTTTCCAAATCCGAGTTTGAAGTTTAAATCGAGTAAGATCCTTCATCTTTCACAATATATTTTTGAAAATAAAAATTGTATTGGTTCTTGAAAATAAAAAATTTTGATAATGTGAAAGATTTCTGAAAATCATGTACTCGAATCATTTGAAAATACAACAGTATGTCAAAAATTATTTTTGAAAATCTTCTCAACACTACACAATATTCAACGATGGTAACATTTTACAAAATGTTAAAAGATACTTTAAAACGACTCTTTCAATACCGTCGGGGTTCCTTTAGAAATTCAAGGCCGGCTCGCCAATTTTAAACGATTTTCAAAGTCCACACGAAGCCGCCGATTAAGCGAACCGTCAAAACTTTATGAAATTTAATTTTCCACAACTTGCTCAAGTTTATATAATTTTCAAAAAGGCGTTTTCGAATACACACACAACAGCCATAATTTACCATTTTATCAAAATACGATCCATTACCATCAAATCCAATCACACGTCAACATCATATGTCCACATAATTACAGTATCGCACAAGCAACCGTCAAAAGATAATTAACATCTAAAACTAAAATCCTACCTCTTAGTAATGAGGACTCTCACAACAAGTGCATTTAGGACGACTTAATGTTCACACCACTAACTTAATCACAATTTTGAGCATTATTGACCAAATAATAATGCCAACATCACTACATACCCCCGAATCGACGATCATGAAATCAAAAAGTCGAAAGCAAGAGCCACGTTTCGAGAAAATTTTTGGTAGACCTCATTTGAGTCTTTAAAATTAAATTTTGAAAACTTGCAATGCAAGATGAAAATAAAATATAAGTAGTTAAGTTCTAAAAAAAAGTCCGGTCTCGAGGTCATCATGCGAAATCAAAATTTTTCCTTTCTTGAAGGATGTTTTAAAACAAAATTTACGTGACTCTTCAAAAATAACTAAACTTTGAAATATCACATTGAAAAACTTTCCTCGCGGGATCACAACAAGCCGTTACTCCAGTAAAACGATTCACACAATATATATACACATTTATACACCGATATCACTTTTCATTCCAGTACAACACAAGAATCAACAAACATGGATTGCATATTCACAATTCACATTTAAACTCCACATAATAACACATAATCACACAAGCTCGTATAACACGAGAGCAACAAAGTAGGGAGACTTACATCCACATATCGCACGAAGATGATGGCTGTACCTCAATACTAATAACGACCGACACCTCAGACGACGCGTCGCTACACGACTCGGTCAGACAAAATATGATAGGACAAGACAAGGCCCGACAACACACAACTCGACCCGACAGCCTAGGTTTCCGCAACCTAAGCTCCGATACCATATTTTGTAACACCCCCAAACCACTCGAGAATATTACAGCGCCGTAGACCCTCTCCATGAGGGATCTACCAGGCTAGATACATAAACACCACAATACCATACATACCGACATGGGTAATTAACGGACCATTAGACCGATTTGTACTTTTACCACAACATACACATCAACCATACACTACTCTTTCTCGTAACTCATACCCACGCAGGGGTTAACATAAATCAACATTCCCGTATAAGGGGAAAATAAACACAACGGAAGGACAAAACAAGACATTACCAGATACTCAACACCGATCTTCATGTGATTAGTATCGCCGTCTTCCATCATCCGTCGTAACGATCCTGTGAATTTCTCCCCATCAACCTGCAAGTACCTGGACGCAAAACAGACATCCACCCCCCGAATACTCGGGGGTTAGCAAAACTCCATTGTTTTGATAGTGCAAGTATAAATACAAAGACAAGCCATACATATCATACTCCAAGGACATAGAAACCGTGAATATACTTCCCGAGATAATTCACTTGATCAAAACCATTTGAATTATGAAAGATAGGAATAAAACCATTTTATATCTTACAAACCATTTTACAATCTCTAGAGTTTTAAAAACATTTGTGGTCTAAGAATTTTTAAGCCTTTCGAAACACTTAAGGACACAACCCAAAAATCATTTATTTCCAAATACGATTCCGATAACAAAATACGGGGTCCACGACCTAATCATAACATTTCATCCACAATCACTGGGGGTCCGTGAATCAACTTATCCACATCACATACTCACAAGAATAACCCGATAGAAACTACACCGTTCCAAACATTACCGTGACAACAGTCTCGCAGAACGACAACAGAGAGCACAACTTTGCAACTTAACCATACGGTTGAACTCGACACACCACAGAGCTACAATACACAGAGCAACCACAAGACTCATGTACCCATACCAAATTATCACAGCCAAGGTACACATCACACACAACACATTTACTGGTGCCATTCCATCCAAGTACGATACCATTTGGACTGCCATTCTAATCAGACGAAATATGCGCCAAAAATCACAGTTCTCCAACAAAACATTTCAAAGTTAACTGTTGGTACGAGACTCACGGCCGCCGTACCCCGCAGAGCCCCGTCGGACATCCCTGGGTGGTTAACCCTAGTTCGCGATACGCACACACACGGCAATACGTATCCCTAGAGGCCCCGTCAGACCGTCCCTAGGTGAACATACACATATCATCCACAACGCCACGGAAAGTCATAATTCGAATACTAGAATATGCATACAAATGCTAGGTACTTCGCTAGAATGGCCACTTTAGTCGACGTATATTCACGACTAATGTCACACAACCACAAGCAATTATCAGTACCAAACAACACCAAACGCCACAACCTCCTTACGAATGAATAACAACTAATATCACACAACGTCACATATTCACCGAACATTTACACATATCAATACACAATCCTCGGCAAATAATTTCGGTCTACTAACATCACTAAATATTATTGTAACATCACCAAACATATGCAACCAACACACACATACCGAAAACACATTTGTTTACGCAGTATACGAGTTATCTTTTTGAAAGACAACATTTATCGAGAACATACCGATCCTTTTTAAAGTTCATTTAAACATTCGGATTGCTCATAAAATCATTTATTAATGATTCCGTCTACGAACATCAAAAGTATGGGCAAGATACTTGCCTCGATACCACAAGCAATGAAACGACGAACGTACACGGTCGGGTAGCCCTCAAACTTCCAAGAACGAACAAGAACTCGACAACTCCAGAAAACTACGAAAATAACATCACCACGAATCAATAACGCTAAACGGAATTCGAATCAACTCGAAAAACAACATGGATCCGAGGGTTTCTTCAAGACAAATCGAGAATCAAGTTCCGGGTGATAACAATTGATAAAAGAGTCAGAAAATTCGAAGACCATGATCAATACAACAAGAATACCAAGAACAATTCACCAATCTCGTACAAAATCAATGAATCATGAAGAAAACCCCCAAAATACCCGAAATTAGGGTTCTAAGAATTTTACCTTGATTAAAATGGGGAAAGATGTTGGGATGTTGTTAAATCCATACTAGAAACTCAAAGATGTTGATGGGTGATGATATCAGGCCAAAATCCATGCTTATACACCCTCAAGATCGTCTAGATCGCCGGAAGGAAGAAAGGGGAGGAAGAAATGACGAAAGTTGACCTCTGCAGTCCTATATATACTGTTAACAGTTAGCGCATGCTAAGGTATGTGTAGCGTGCGCTATCGGCTGCAAAATGCCGTCCAGAACCCTCTGCCAGACTTCGTTAGGGCGCGCTAATACATGCGTTTAGCATGCGCTAATTATACACTGTGTAGTCTTTGCTATTTCGACCACAACTCCTTCGTCCGGACTCCGATTGACTCATCGTTTAAACTATTGGAAAGCTAACTTGATGCTCTATCATAATGCAAAGATTCAGAACTTTTGGAGTTTCCAAGAATCGATGGTGATTTTACAAAGTTGAACTAATACGTCAATTAATCCGAAACAATATCAAAACTTTCTCGAATGACGAAATGTGCTGAACAAACCATGTCTGAAATGTGTCAATGAACACAAGCAAGTCACTAGAATCGAAAAATATAGAAATAGAAAGTATGGGTATTACAGCTATCCTCTGGTGGCGCACGCTAACGGGCCATAACCATATGTTCTGGACTAGTTTTTACCTGGGTAGCGCACGCTAACTTTTATCATTAGCGCACGCTACGTCTCTATTATTATAAAAACCAGAGAGTTGACCGGATTCACCATTTCTTTCTCATTTCATCTTCTCTCCGCGTCCGACGACTCCAAGGGCGATTTGGGGCGATTTCTCCTTCCAATAACTTCAGAGATCATTTTCCTTGAGTTCTTGGTGTGGATTAACAACATCAATACTTATTCTTCCTCCTTAATCCAAGGTAATCTCCTAGAACACTATTTTTCGGAAATTTGGGGTTTTTGAGATTTCGTCAGATTCATTCCATATCATTGATTAATTCATGTTCTATATGATTAATCTTGATGGCATTCTTGTTTTCCTACGAGTTCATGGTAAGTTCGTTATGTTTTGGAAATCGAGAGGCTTCGGTTGCGATCCGTCCTCGTCGTTGTTTTTGTACGAACTTACATGAATCATAGGTGGGTTTTCGAGTGTATTCCATTTCCATAATCATTTATAAATGGTTGTGATTGCATTCTTCGAATTGTTAGGTTCGGGTTCATCGGTTCCCAGCGGTCGTGTTTGATTCTTCCTTTCCATTCGTGTCATCGTCTATTGACCGAGGCAAGTACCCTTAATGAACTTACATGCTTAACATGATAGTATTGCATGAGTGATGGGTGTGTGTGTATGCTCACTATGGGTTATATCCGACGGGGTCTCGTTAGGGGTCCACTTTTAACCACTACGGGTTAGATCCGATGGGGTCTCGATAAGGGTCCACAGAGGCGTGGGTCCGCGGTTAATCGTGGTGCATTTTACAAATGTGTTTTGGATTATGGCATTTCCGGAAATGTGTGTTTCAACTGATGTTTTGTGAACTGCATGCTTGACTATATGTGTAAGGTGTAAGTTGTTCATTTGGCCTACTTGTACTAGCGTAATTGCTAACCCCTTTGGGGACCCTTCTTGGGAAAATTCGTTTTATAAATTTCAGGTTATGTTCAGCCGGACGAGCGGGCATTGGGACAGTACGAGGATGCTGGTCAGGGTTGTTGACATGTGCAAGCGAATTTCTTTATTTTTCGTTGTCCATTTCAATATGGTTGTTTTTCAACTTGTGAACTAATAGACGTACTCGAGTACTTAGGGGCTTTTGATTTTTGCAAAGTGTATTGAATTGTCCGTTATGTTTTCGTTGGAATATTGTGTTGCTTGATTGACTGGTCGAGCCGGGTGGATTTTTATTGTTTTGCATCCTTGTGATATGGTGTCATTGCATCGACTCCGTGAGTCGACGAGTGAAGTTAATTACCTAGCCTGGTGGGTCCCATGTAGGGGTCCATGGCACTGTTACAGTCCCGGGATTTCTTGGGGGTGTTACAGAAAATGGTATCAGAGCATTAGGTTTATGGATACCTAGGCTTGTAGGTTAATTGGGTCTAGTTGTGTTTTGTTTTGCACATGTCACCCCACTGCCATCATCTCGGTACTTCCAGTGCTTGTAAGTTTTTCTTACTCGATTCCTTGTTTCCTTGTATTGTACTTCCGATTCTTGAACTGTGACTGTTTTACCTCTCGTACTTACCATCGTATTGCAATTTCTACCTCTTATCTTTAGTATAGATGCTGGGAGAGGCCGAGGTAGAGGTCGCGGCCGTGGTCGTGGATGCGGTCGGGGACGTGGGGCAGCCAGTGAGGTGGTCACGTCACACAATTGTGGAGCTGGTAGTACTGATGGTCATCAGAGCCATAGTGCTACTCAGGAGGGCAAAACCGGTGGTGGCACCGATCTTGGTGTTGCAGTTGTGATGCAACAAATGGTGAACCAAATGGCTGCGATAGCTCAGGCAGTTCAGAATACGACTCCGGCCCATGCTACTCGGGGTGGAGCAGATCGTTGGCTTCAGGATGTCATCAAGATGCATCCTCCTCAATTTTTTGGGGCTTCAGACCCGATTGGCTAGGAGGGTGGATCAAGGAGATATCCAAGGTCTTTGTTGCCACCAACTTTCACGAGGATCGCAAGGTCCCTATTGCCCAGTACATTCTCACTCGGGATGCTACTAACTGGTGGGAGGCTGTTGAGCCCAAGGACCATGTTGCTTCATGGGTCGAATTCAAGGACCTGATGGAGACCGAATATTGCCCGTGGCCAGTTAAGCAGGCTCGAGTCCATGCTTTTTATGATGCTCAGTCTTGGGATATTCCTGTTTCTCAGGCTATTGTTGATTACAATCGGGACTTGGGCTTCGTGAAGACCCAAGTTAGAGAGGAGAGCGGCAAGATTTTCCACTTTTCCAGACGGATGAAACTAAAGATTCATGACTAAATGTCTAGGATCGCCTGCACCACCTTAAATGATTATCAGAGTATAGATTGTGCATACGATATGTCTCTGACGGCCAGTGAGGCGGCTCGTGAGAGCAAGAAATAGAAGTCTGTCGGGAATTTTTCGGGCCACAAGGGGGAAGGTCAGCAGAAAACTCAGTCTGCTAACTTTTCCACTGGTGGTGGTCCAGCTCGTTCTACTGGGGGTTTCCACGGGGATACCAGTGCTCCTTCCCGGGATGTGAAGTGTATCAACTGTGGCCAACCAGGCCACATCAGTCGAACTTGTCCTAGTCCTTTGCTGACGTGTAATCGGTGTAGCCAGTCGGGACACAAGGCTGCTTTCTATGCTGATAGAGAGAAAATTCTTGGGAACCAAGTGCGAATCAAGGGTCATTTGATTCTCAGTCTCCGCCGAGTGACAGTCGAGGGAGAGGTCGGGGTTAGCCTGCTAGAAGGGGAGCTTCCGGTGTCGGCTCCGCTCATCCACGAGTTTACGAGATGAGGAGGGCCGATGATCCAACAGGCACCATGAACACAGGTACCGTTCATATCCAGTCTCATCTTGTCACTGTGCTTTTTAATTCGGGTGCTACGCATTTATTCATCTCTCTAGAGTGTGTGCGCCATTTGAGTCTCGACTGTTTGACGCCTTGTGAGCCTTTCATCGTTAAGCTTCCTAGTGGTGATAGGACCGTTGCTGATCAGGAGGTCGAGACTATCCTGTGTTTATTTGTGAGAGGGCTTGGCTCTCTAATCTTATTGTTGTGAGTACTGAGTGTGAGAATTTGATTCTCGGGGATGATTGGCTCGTGCGTCATGGTGCAATCATGAACTACCGCACGAGGATCATCACCATGTTAGCAGAGGATGACACCGAGCACTCTTTTGCGGGGAGAAAGAGGGGAAACTAGAAGTTTGTGATTAATGCCTTGAAAGTAATGAGACTCTTGCGGAAGGGGTGTACTGGTTATTAGTGATACGCCTTGAAGGCGGAGGAGAGGGGGATTGAGTTTTTATCGATTCCGGTTGTTAGTGAGTTCTCTGATGTCTTTGCTGACGAGTTATGGGTTTACCACCGAACCGTGAGGTTGAGTTCGCTATTGAGTTAGAGCCGGGTGCGGCTCTGATTTCGAAGGCGTCGTACCGCATGGCACCTTCAGAGATGGCCGAGTTGAAGAAGCAGTTTAGTGAGCTTTTGGAGTCAGGGTATATTCGACCGAGTGCATCACCTTAAGGTGCACTAGTTCTGTTTGTGCGGAAGAAGGATGGTTCACTGCGTTTATGTATCGACTACCACGAACTAAACAAGGTGACCATCAAGAACAAATATCACTTGCCAAGGATTGATGACTTGTTTGATTAGTTGCAGGGAGCTGCAGTATTCTCGAAGAGCTACTTGAGATCGGGGTACTATCAACTTCGGGTGAAGGAGTCCGATATTCCGAAAACAGCTTTTCGGACGAGATACGGACATTATGAGTTTGTTGTTATGCCCTTTGGGCTAACCAACGCGCCGGCAGTGTTCATGCAGTTGATGAACAAAGTTTTCATAGAGTATCTGGATAACTGTGTCATCGTCTTCATTGACGATATCCTTATCTTTTCAAGGAATGAGGAAGAGCATGCGCATCATCTGCGTGTGGTGTTAGACATTTTGAGGACCGAGCGACTCTATGCGAAGTTCTCGAAATGTGAATTCTAGCTGAAGGAGGTGATGTTTCTGGGTCACGTGATTTCAGCCGAGGGGGTCCGTGTGGATCCACAGAAGATTGAGGCAGTGTTGGATTGGGCACCGCCTAAAAATTTGAAGGAGGTCCGTAGTTTCTTGGGTTTGGCTGGCTACTATCGTAGGTTCGTCGAGGGGTTCTCGAAACTCGCTCGACCATTTACATAGTTGCTCTAGAAATTCGAAAAGTTCGTTTGGAATGATGAGAGACAGGCGAGTTTTGAGGAGCTGAAGAGACGTTTAACTTCAGCCCCGATTCTAACGTTGCCGTGTGGCAACAAGGGTTTTGTTGTTTATAGTGATGCTTCGGGTCAGGGTCTTGGGTGCGTATTGATGCAGCACGGCAAGACCATTGCGTATGCGTCGAGACAGTTGAGGCCGTACGAGCTCAACTACCCTACTCATAATTTGGAGTTAGCGGCAGTTTTCTTTGCGCTCAATATTTGGCGTCACTATCTTTTTGGCTCTGCATGTCAGATTTTTACCGATCATAAAAGTCTGAAGTACACATTCACTCAGCGGGAGTTGAATATGAGGTAGAGGAGGTGGTTGGAGATGATTAAGGATTATGACCTCGAGATCCTTTATCATCCGGGCAAGGCAAACGTCGTGACGGATGCCTTGAGTCAGAAACCGATTGCGTTTCGGACGCTCAAGATGCTTACGTCTCGATTTGAGCTTCAGCAGGATTTGATTGAGTTGAATGTTGAGATTTTATTCAGGAGCTGTCGGGCAACTTTGCGCTTTGGAGATTTCGTCGTCGTTAATCGATGAAATTAAGCTAAAGCAGATGGAAGATCCGATGATTACTCAAATCTAAGAGAATGTTCTTAAGGGAAAGTCTCCTGGGTTTGTGATTCAAGAGGATGGTGTGTTGAGATTCCACGATCGGCTTTGTGTACAAAACGACTTGGAATTGAGGCAGATTATTTTGCGAGAGGCCCATGCTACGCCTTAGTCATTTCATCCTAGTTCGAGTAAGATGTATAAGGACCTGAGGAGGAACTTTTGATGGAACGACATGAAGGAGGAGGTTGCACGGTTTGTAGAGAGATGCTTGACTTGTCAGCGGGTCAAAATCGAGCCTCAGCGGCCATTCGGGTTATTACAGTCACTTCCAGTTCCGGAATGGAAATGGGAGGATATTTCGATGGACTTCGTCACGAGTTTTCCGAGATCGAAGCCTGGTATGAATATGGTTTAGATGATTTTGGATCGTCTGACCACGTCGGCACACTTTCTGGGCGTCAAGGATACTTGGGGTCCGAAGAGGTTGGCTCGTTTGTTTATTGCGCATTGTGTGAGGCTTCACGGTACTCCGAAGTCTATTGTTTCGGATCATGATGGCCATTTTGTATCGCATTTTTGGCAGCCAGTACATAAGGCGTTGGGTACTCGGTTGCGTCTGAGTACTTTTTTCTATCCTCAGTCAGATGGGCAGTCAGAACGCACTATCCAGACATTTGAGGATATGATGCGTGCTTGTCTCTCGATTGGAGCAGTGATTGGGAGGAGCATTTGCCATTGATCGAATTCACGTACAACAATAGTTGGCACGCGTCGATACGAATGGCACCGTATGAGGTGCTTTATGGTCGGCGATGTCGATCACCGATTTGCTGGAACGAGGCATCTGATTTGGTTGGGACCGAACCGGAGATCTCTATGGAGACGAGGCGGAAGGTGGAATTGATTCGGGAGAGGATGTTGACTGCTCAGAGTCGATAGAAGTCATATGCTGATGTCCGTCGTCGACCTTTGGAATTCGAGGTGGGGGACCATGTTTTGCTAAAGGTGTCGCGGACGAGGGGGTTTTCCGCTTCGGGAAGAAGGGAAAGTTGAGTCCGAGATTTATTGGGCCCTTTCAGATCTCGAGAGAGTCGGTGAGTTGGCATACCGTTTGGCGTTGCCTCCGGCCTTGAGTCACGTTCATAGCGTTTTCCATGTTTCCCAGCTGAGGAAATATGTTCCAGATCCAGTCACATCATCGACTATGGTGAGATTGATGTCGCCGAGGATATTACCTTCGAGGAGCGCCCCTTGAAGATTTTGGAGCACCGAGAGAAGCGACTGAGGCATAAGACCATTCCTTTGGTCAAGGTGCAGTGGTCGAGGCATGGTGTCGAGGAGACAACTTGGGAAACTGAGGATAGCATGTGTGCTAGGTACCCCGAGTTGTTTGTTTCTTAAGTTTCGGGACGAAGCTTATTTTTAGAGGGGTAGAATGTAATATCCGCATTTTTCTTTTCCCGGTATTTTGATTTTTGGTATTTTTGTTTTTAGCAACTCGCTTGTAACCGTATTAATATTTCGAGAATATTTAATACTGGACTTTTTGTCATCCGAGCTTGTTTCGGACTTGTTTTACTCAATTCCATATTTAATGTCATTTCTATCACTATTTCGTTCGATTCTTGTAACCATTGTTCGGAACCGCCATTTCGGGGTTGCCGCAGGTCCGTCTCATGTTGTTATGCGTGTTGTGGGCTTTCGTTTGTCGTTTCGATCATGTATCGCGTGTTTCGGATGTTTTGGGCCATTTTGTAATTTCCAAAAGTTTTGGGGTGATTACTAACGTTGTAGTTTTTCCGTAACCTCGGGTAGTGGGAATCGTGTTTTCTTTTAGAGTTTTGGTTCTAACTCAATCTTGTTGTTCGTGTGTCTCCTTCGGTTTGTTGTTTGGTATCGGATGCGCGTTGTTCTCATCCGAGATGGAATTTGCTGTTTTCCATCCCTGAGTGCTGTCTGTGCTCGATAACGCACTCTACTGTTGTTGTGTAGCGCACACTATCGTTGTTTCATAGCGCACGCTATGTTTGTTTGGTAGCGCGCGCTAACGACGCGAGTACAGCAGAGGCAGTGAGTTGTTTCTGCTCTTTGCTCTCTGGACGAGCAGCTTAGCGCACGCTACATGTGTATATTAGCGCACGCTATGGTTGGATTTAGCGCACGCTGGGTGTCCGGTAGCACGCGCTAATCCGGTAGTCCAGGACTGGGCAGAATGTTTCTGGACACAGCCGGGTGTCCAGGTAGCGCACGCTATAGCCCGATAGCTCGCGCTATCGAGGGGCTATTAGCGCACGCTATCCTCTTGTAGCTCATAGGGTTTACAAGAAATTAGTGGGGAGCCGAGAAACAATCTGAGCCCCCACTCCTCTAGCTATAGCGAAGCTAACCCTACTAAAAGTATGAGCAGCAGCACGTGCTCCAATGTCTTGAGTCACCGAGAATCTTCGGATACGTTTTAGTAAGGCCACTGCATCCTTCTCAAGTTCTCCAAAAGAAGAGAATGAAAAGGGGAGAAACCCATATCCCATATCCGAGCATTTAGCCTCGTACTTGACGCGTTTACGTTGTGCGGCTTCAATCACCGCACAACCCGGCACAAAGTCAACCATGCCAGTTTGCGTCAAGGGCGATGAGTTGGTTACAGGATTCAACCCATATTATTATTATTATTATTATTCAGGTAGTTACAGGATTTTTACCATTGTGATAAAGAATGAGTTGGAATATTATGCTTACAGAGAGAGTAGAGATCCCCTTTTGCTGTTCTTCTTCTATGATTCCAGCTTCGGAATTTTTCTTTGAAGAGAGATAATTGTAAGATTCCCCTTTTGCTATTCTTTTTCTGATTCCAAATTCGGAATTCTTCTTTGAAGAGAGATTATTATAAGATTCATTTGCAGTAGATTGATTTTTGTTCCTTAAATTATGAGTGACATTTGATTAGTGTTAAGTGTTAACTAGCATCCCTACTGCTGTTTGTTCTCATTCTTGTTTTGGTGAAACAGTTACATGTAATATGCAATTCTCAGTCGAGCTAAATGATGTTGAAACAGTTACAATTAGCATTAGCAACGAATTTAGCTCTTTTGTGCGAATTCGACCTTATCAATATATCTTTTACTTGCTACTTACTATCAATTGCTTCCTTTTCATCGAATCTTGAAAAAAAAAGAAACAATCACCCATTTCTCTGTGCTCCACTTCATTTATTAGCAGCATATGGATACAATGCTCATTTGTGCTTATCTATGCAGTTATGAAGCTACTTCCTCTAGAAAAAACCGCAATCTTGCAAAGGAATTGACTACTGGTGCAGTTGTTTCAGTTTGTTGGTATGTTAACGCACTTCATCAAGGATTTTTCTCTTAGTTAATCCTCGTGGTTGGTGTTTGTAACAGTTTTTCTCTACTTTTTGGAGGATTTTGGATCTCTATTGTTGCTGCTCTCTTCTGGTGTCTGTTTGAGTCTCTATTCAAATGAACTAAATAATTATTGCTGCTTTTTGTATTCCCAAATTATATCTTACTGTAGTACCGCACAACAAGATTTTTTATCTTTATTTATTTGGTTAATGACTGATTTATATATTTTATTTTGTTGTTCCGGCAAAAGATGCTCCTTAAACCGTTGTTTTAGTAGGCGTTGCTCCACATGTGTGTTTCATGGATGAAGCTTATGATTCTATTAGTTTAACTTGTTAGTTGTTGATATTTTCAATATATAACTAATATCCCGTACTTACTTTATTCCCAATGGGTTGGTTTGGAGTTTTTTTTACATGTGTTAATTTTGAGCATTACATTGTGATTTTTATGTCTTGTAAAAATATATTCGAGTGTTGTGTGAATACTTTGAGAAATATGTTTGGATTGTATTATGAATTTATTGTAAAAAATAATTAGATTGGATTCAGAGAAAAATGGGATTTTACTATTTTTTTGTATTTTCTTCAACATTTGTGACTTCTAAAAACAGTCGCAAGACAGTCAACAAAAATATTTTTTGTGACTATCCATGGAAGTCACGAAAGTTGAAATTCGTGACTGTTATTGACTGTCACAAAATATAAAATTCGTGACTGCCAATAACAGTCATAAATGATATTTGTGACTGCCATGGAAAGTGGTATTGTAATGTCATATAAATGGGGTTTTGTCACTGTTTTGTGACTGTTTCTGACAGTCACAAAAAAACTTGTGACTGGTGATTTTATGACAGTCATTTGTGACTGTTTTTGCCATTTGTGACAGTTTTTGACAGTCACAAAATCGTGATTCTGGTGTAGTGTCTGGTGGGAAGCGTACGAAGGGTGCTGTCCTGAATCATAGACTGAACTGGAGTGTGCGATGCCATCAAAGTCTGTCCTGATCCATCTCTACAGAAACGAGCATGATGATCGGCACCTCCACAAGTATCGCATGGAACAGTCGGCCTTGGACATTTGGAGCTGATGTGATGCTCCTTCCCACAGTTAAATCACACAATGGCCGAACTGACCACGCGGGAGCGCGATCCCGCTGGTTTAGGCGCCACAGGTAGCCGCTCAGAAAAATTCGGTCCAGTTTGGGGTTTCTTGAATGTTACCCAATTACATCAGATTGGTTCTGGTTCCTTGATCTCTTATTAGTAGACAATAGCTGCTTCTTAGAAATCTCCTTAGCAGTAAGTTCATACACAATTGCTTTCTCAATGAACTCCGGTAGACTCGTGCAGTGATGATTAAGTATCTACATTCTCATCCGAGGTTTCAACCTATTAAGAAAGTATTTGATCTTATCAGCCTCTATTTGGACAATCGACGAGGCAAATGAAAGAAGCCCTTGAAACTTCTCGGCAATCGATAACACATCATCATCATCATCATCATCATTATACGGGTCCAGATTTAGCAACTCTGATAGCTTAGCCTCACAGAGTGAAGCTGGATAATAACGATCCAACATGAGATTTTTAAATTCGTCCTAGTTGCACAAGACATCAGCCGATTTCACAAAAGGCCACACCATGTATGGGCGCTCTTACTAAGGTAGTAAGCCGTAATAGAAACTTGATTATCCTCAGTACAATTGACCATTTCGAACAACTTCTCAAACTTCTCAATCCAGTGAACAATATCAGAAAGCTCAGAGGAACGCTCGAAAGTTGGAGTCGTTGATGAGAGACGTCACTAATAATCTGAATCACGATCAAACCGTGCACAAAAGGCGGTGGCTGAGGTCCTCACGGTTGGCCAGTTGTAGCAGCGTTATGCATAGTTTCCATCATTCAACCCATTTGGGTCATATGGGCCATCATGCCCTGCATAAGTACATAAGGGTCGTCATCCGCACCCTCATGCTGTTCGGTGTGGCGTGAACGGTTTCCAGTAGGCGATCACTGCCCCTGACACTCCACCATAGATGGCTTTCTACAACACTTGGGGGGTGTTACCTTCTTGGATGTTACCATAACTATGAAATTCTGGACCCACCATAACGTTCGGGTTATGGTGTTAGCAAATCCTCAAATATGTTACTCTAGCTATAAAAGGTGTGACTGTTAGTAACACCATGAGATGTGTTACCTTAGAGTATTAATTTTAATAAAACATTGAATCTATTTTTATAAAAAAGTATTTTATCAAATAATGAATTATATATATTTTTTATAAATAATAAAATATTTTTAGTAAATTTAAATTGAAAAGGTTTTAAAATAAAGTAGTATTTGAAAATTAAAAAATTTTGATTTAAATAATTAAAAAATTATTAAAAAATAAAAGCTTGTAATAACTATGAATAATTACAAAATAATTAAAATAACAAATTTAATGTCTACATATAATAACAAATTTCAATAAAAATAATGTCGAGTCGCTACGCTGACTAAAATAAATGCCTATTAATTAAGGCAACGACATGACATAGATAAGAGGTAATAATTGCGACGGAAATAAATTTATAAATTAATATTTCTAATCAAGATTTTTATAACACCCTAAAGATTTGGATAACATTTCATAAATTATTTTTGATTATATCATAATTATAAAATAAATAAAGAAGAAGTATAAGTATCTTATACTATATATTATGAAGATAAATACAACATTTGATTTATTTAAAACCCTTATACATGTTTTATAAACTAATCTCCTTTTATTGTTTATGTTACACGATTTAGAAGATGAAAACTTATCATTCGGTACACATCTTTTTTCTAACCTAAAATAAAATCGACACTTTCCTTTTTTGATGCAAGCCACACGTTTTTGGGAGATAAGACCAAATAATGTGATTGTCAATCTAAACGATACGTAATTTACTTTTTCCATAACCACCATACGCAACATTCCCTTTTCTTCTCACTCGTTTGACAGGAGATTGATCTTATCTCCATCATTTGTCTCTCAAGGACCGTAAACATCTCCATCTACTCATCAAAATCTCTTCCAAAACAAAAGAAGACTAGCTGCTAAAACATATATGCGTGGAGATCAATTCTGTTAGGGTTTTGTGTTCGTTCATTTGCAGTTAGGGCCACAGCTTTGGTGTTCAAACTTTCGTAGCTTCTTTGTCATGCATTATATACACGATTAATATATATAGGAAACCCTAATCTAAATCGTATTGGGCTGCTTGCTTCATCTCGTTAATAAACCAATTATCATTCGATTTCACATGTGAATGATAAATAAAGAAACATGGGTCGAATGATGTACAAATATATTAACTTGGAAATTACAAAGTTATGATCATTCCTATTCACTCACATCGAGTTATATATACGAGTTATAATCGGGTTAAAGATGTTATTCATTGTTGTGTTATAAATCGTATTAGGGCTGTTTTCATTGTTCGTAAACGTGTGTGTTTTGGTGTCAATTTATAAGTGTTTATACAATAATATGTATGATTAAACATGTTGGAAGTGGTAGAGATGCGTTTGGTTTCTGGACAGATTCATAACCCCATCTTGTACGGACAGTAGCATGAGTTTTACAATAGATTTTTGCATGATTCTTGACTCTAAATATAAGCTCAAACAGTGTACTAACTGGTCCAATTGGTTAGAAGTAGATTGGGGTTGATTTGTTCATCCAAACAATTTATAAGAAAACGGTTGTTGAATCTGAAAATCTTCAGTCTGATTTCAGTCGGTTTCTATGATTTTTAATTCACAAACTATAATGATTGAGAACCCCAAATTTTAGAAGGAGGATATTCAACATGTTTATTAGTTACTTTAATTTTTTTAGATTTTTATGGAAGGTTTAACTATGCTTATAAATGAAAACTTTTCGGGTATACCATCAGGTCATAATTCTGAGTAGTCTGGGATAAGGAGATTTTGTGTCATAGTATCACATTGAAATAAAATCCAGGAAAATTACAGTAAGTATTTAACATGTATAAGTATCTATGATAATTATTTGAGCACCTTAGTAAGTATATAATTATGGTTTTAACTTCATAAATAAAGGGACCTGAACGTGATAAAATCTAAATTATAAAATAAGCTAAGAGTTTGGTTTAATCTATCATGTTTTGCTCCTAATTCATTTGAAACACCAATCCAAGATACTTTCAAACCTATGTTATTAATACTTACTATTTCACATGTGAAGCCCTAAAACACATTAATGAATGAGCAAACATGTATTTAAAATCAGTTATGACTTTAATGAACGTATAAGTAAGTATATGATTATAATTCGTGTAGATTCAGAGAAGGAGGAGTGATCCACCTTTCCTTGTGTTCATTTCCCAATTACTTTCATTTCCTAAGGTACAAATATTCTGCCACTTTTCAGTAAGGGTTTCCCATGACTTGTTTTCCTGATGTTTGTTATTTGATGTCATTGATCCATATTTGCTTTGTTATTCGTTTTATTATTCCTTGATGTTATATTCATTTCCATAGTCATCATCTTAGTGGACAATTAGAAATTGTCCCTCACGATTGTTATATACATCAGTTGCCTATTTATGTTGCCCATATTTGTTTAACCAGTCATGGGGGTTCCATGATCTTGCCATTGATGCACCAATGGTATTGACACTATCTCTGGAGGTGTGACTTTGTCCACGGAGTTCCCATTTGTTTATATCGATATATATAGCGCACTTGGCCCATGTATATTGTATGTATGCTTAGTCTAGAACTTGGCATATGTATATCTGTTTTACAGGGAGCGTATAGATGCATCCTAGGTACTTAGTTATGGTTAGAATTTGGTGAATGGACTTGTGTGTGTGCAATACACCCCATTTCACATTAGTACACGTGGAGAGCTAGAATCCTCTGTACAATTTGCTATTTGTTTGTTACTTGGGTATTTTCTTTTGTTTATGCTTGATATCGAGTAATCCACGTGATGTCAGGGCTCATTCTTCTAAGGCCAAAGCTGGTGACAGCGACAAGAATAAAAAGGCTGTTAGCAAGAAAATGGCGATTTTCCCATAAGCAACTCACCTTCAGTTGTCGAGAAAAATAAGAAGCTTAAAACTAAAGGAGTCTGTCAATCCATAGGTTGTTCCTACAACACCTCAGACGACTACAGTGATATCTGAGGTTCTGCCTACTGTACCTGCCCATGCAGTAGTTACCTCATCGGAAGCTGCTCTAATGTAAGAAACACTGGTTGCTCCCACATCAGATACTGAACCAGTTGCGGCTATGATGGATAACCAGGTGCTTTTGCAAGATTGAAGAAGTTGGTGAATTGGTGGTCCCGTTGGAGCTGACAATCATGTCTCCTCATAGAGACCCTACCCCTGTAAGGACCCAAGACAGGACACCCACCCTGTCAGGGATCCATCTCCGCCACAGGCTCCCACACCTATCAAGTATCCCAACCAAGCATTTGAACCCTATAATGTATGGGGTCCATCCCCTTCAGCAGATATTAATCAGACCATCCTTGCAGTCCAGATTGAGGCTGCAATTAAGCGCTTCAAACTTTGGAAGAGCTACAAGGTTGCTTCTTATGACATCCTATATAACTGGGAAGACTGGAAAGATGAGGAATTGTTTATGTTGGAGGTAACGAACACCAACAACGCTGAGGTCCTTATCGGCTGGCATAATCCCTTTTGCCAAGAGCTTATAGCCAAATGTTACATGGAAAAAGAGAAGGCCAGATTTAAGGGAAAACAGACTTCACATGAGGGCACTCGGAGCTCAAGCCACCATTCTGAATCTGACTTTGATGGCGACAACGAGTCCATGCAAACAGGGATACGGATGATCCATGAAGAGTCCCGTGAGAAGGGGTTTCCAAACATTTAGGACACCCAAGGCCAGGGGACTTCGACAATCACCTGAAAATCCTAACTCCCCCACTCAGCAGGAAGAAGCTGCTACAGATGCTAACATACAGGAGGAATCAGTCCCTCCTATAACAGAATATGTCGCCCCATCGACCCATCAATAGGAGGAATCAGTCCCTCCTACCACCGATGATGTTGCCACATTGGGCCCCCAGAAGCTGGAGGAAATAGTCCCTCCGACCCAAGAGGAAGCATCCCGCGTCATCCAACAGTAGGAATCAGTCCCTCCTATGGAGCAGGCGACAATTGAGAGACAGAATGAGGATACAGTACCTTAGGTTCAATAGGATACAGAAGCCAAAACGAGGCAGGAGGAATCAGTACCTTCTGTTCAATATGGTACAAAAGCCTGAATGAGGCAGGAGGTATAAGTTATTTTTGTCTCCCAGATGATTCCCCGACTGAGCCAACACAATCTCATGCCCTTGAAGAGGTAATCCCTCTTATCCGTACAGGCTTTATCTCTAAACCAGGTGAGGACTTCCTCCCCGATGACAGGCCGCAGAAGCCAAAACACAATGCAGTCATGTACAGGAAGAAGAACCATTATCCACTCCAATAGCCCATCCTCATTCTCCACAGGCCGAAGCTAAGATCGATCAATTTCAAGACATCATTCATCAAACCATATTTCTACAGGATGCTGTCAAAGCCCTATATGACATCGAGAAAGAACGTGGCTGGATGAATGAGTTCATTGGAATGAGAAGGGTCGTGCAGGATGTCAAAGATGCCTTCAGACGTTTGCCCAATGCCATATACTGTTGGGATTCGGTGCCTAAAACGAAGGCCCAGCGGAAGCGGTAAAACAAAAATTAATTCGATCCGAATCCCTACGAGGATCGATCGAGCTACGCATATACGAATATTAAATAAACAAAGGAAGATTTGAAATCATAACCTTGTCGTCCGTTGATTATATGGAGTTCCTTCTATTGAGCTATTCCCCAAACGATCCAAAGTGCTCCAAGCCCTTGGATGATCCAATGCGGAAAAACCGCGTCTCTACTTGTCACGTGCTGGAGAAACGAACGGAATGACAACACTCGATTAACCTCTAAGGTTACGGCTAGAATCAAGTGATGAAGTTTTTGATTATAACACTCTAAGTGTATAATTTATATCTCTCAATAAATATCTTGATTTTCTCCAAGAACAATCAAGAAGTAAAATGAAGAAAGATGAAGACTATAAAAAGCAACTCTTTTTATCTCACTGTCAAGCTCAAATCACGTATGAAAGCCTTGTGAGGAAGTGGGAGCAAGTCTTCCTTTTATTCTTCCAACCATATCTCCTCAAATCCCCTTTACCGTAAAATAAGAGATTTGATATCTCACAAGTCATAAGTCTTGCACCAACCATATCAAGACTAAGACCAAGGTAAGGAGTCAAGGTGGGGGGGCGGCCTCTAGAAGGAATCGGACGAGTCTGGTTCGTTTCGGACTCCCGTGGGTCCAAACAGATAAACTCCGATTCCATTCCGATGTATTTATATCGATTAATTAATATAATTATTTAATCATATCAAATAAGTAATGACATAATTAATTTCTCCAAGAAATAATTATATTCATGAATTAAATTAATCACCCGGTAATTTATTTAATTCATTAGGCCGTAAATTAATTTATCCAATAAATTAATTTAGACATCCAATGTCCCAAATAAGTTATCCAATATCTAATATTCATTATGAGAGAATAAACTTGATTCATTCCGTCGTCAATCCTATTACGCGACTCGGTAGGTCCGTCTCAGTCAGCAATGGGAGGAACCAAGGAGTAGTAGCACCACCTAGCCAGCCTGGCGGCCTACACTGTACCCCAACTGAGAACGAATGATTGGGATCATTCAAGAACCATTCTGTCATGAATACCAGTATACGTATAAACCCTTCTTTCAAATGTCCCGATCAAGTTATAGGGTCACAGTCAGTCAAACCTATATGTTACTTGACGCTATGCATGTGTTAATGCAAATCGAGATCATCGAGCTCTCTTGTATCCAATACAACTATCTCCAATGCTTTGGCCAAAGACTTATGATCTCATCTGCCAATAACCGCATAGGATATTTAACCCGCTCACTAACGGGAGAAAGAATTCTATCTTGGTATTCAGTAGGACCTGCTACTTGCCCGTCAAGATGCACGTTGAGGTTGACCCCCACCTTCCGGTTTATAGGGTCGAACTACTCTAATGAAAATCATGACGTCACAAGCACATCCCTACTAAATCCTCAAGTCGAAGGTTCACGAATACCTATCACAACCTTTCGATTCCGTCATTGACTGTCTCAGAGTGAAATCCGTGTGACGAATCGAGGGTGAATCGGTTCGAGTATACTAATCCAATTAGCATACCTATAATGTGTCATCCCACTAACCATTAGCGTTCGACAGGCACTCTCCATGTGAAAGAACACGTCATACAAGTCTTCACATAAACTTCATGCCCTGTCAAGTTTCATCGACTTGCGAACGATTAAGTATTTGAGCTATAAACCTTTCCAGTGCCGACCTCCTTATCCAATAAGTAGTGGAATGTTTTGCTCTCAAATACATGGACTAGTTTCTATACGTATATTTACGAGTTAGGAACGCCAGTAACTACCAGTAAATAAAGAAACTTTCATTGCCTTATATAAATGATTTACATAATTACAAGTACAATGCCCTCACTCAACATCCTCTGAGTGGCATTCGAGGGCATATTCCTAACAATCTCCCACTTGCACTCAATGCCACACACTATGGTATCTAATACCCATATTCTCCAGATGATGCTCCAAGTTAGTCTAAGAAAGTGGCTTGGTCAGTGGATCATCGACATTGTCGGCTGAGTCTACTCTGTGCAGCACAATGTATCCCTTGCGAACAAATTCTCTTACGAGATGATACTTCCTCTCAATATGTTTGGTGCTGTTGTGAAACCTTGGCTCCTTGGCCTGCGCTACAGCTCCGTCGTTGTCGCAGTACTGCGGAATAGGCAGCTCAACACATGGTATCACTTGAAGTTCTCCCAAAAACTTCTTAATCCAGAACCCTTCCTTGGAAGCCTCCGAGGCTGCTTGATACTCAGCCTGACAGGTGGAATCAGCAGTCGCGCTTTGCTTGGCGCTACGCCAAGACACTGCTCCCCCACTAAGAGTAAATATGTAATTAGAAGTAGACATCGAGTCGTCCTTCAGTCCTCGGAAGTACGAATCAGTGAATCCCACAACATCCAATTCTCCACTGCCATACATCAGAACCATATCTCTAGTCCTTCTCAAGTACTTGAGAACGTTCTTTACGGCAGTCCAATGTTCCCTACCTGGGTTTGCCTGAAACCTACTCACCACGCTTACAACATGCGCAATGTCAAGTCTCGTACACAACATAGCATACATAAGGCTACATACGGCCGAAGCATATGGTATATTACTCATTTCCTTCCGTTGTTCCTCACTTTGAGGACACATATTCAAGGAGAGTTTTATTCTATGTCGCATCGGTAGGAACCCTCTTTTAGAATCATCCATCTTAAATCGCTTTAAGATTTTATCTATATAGAGGGCTTGGGAAAGACCTATTGTTCTCTTCGCTCTATCTCGGTAGAGTCGAATACCAATAATATAGGTAGTTTCTCCCAAGTCTTTCATGGAGAAATTACTCGAAAGCCAAGCTTTCACAGAACTGAGCATTCCCACATCATTTCCTATTAGTAGAATGTCATCTATATATAGTACTAAGAATGAGATCTTGCTCCCACTAACCCTCTTGTATACACAAGGTTCCTCTTCATTTTGCACGAAGTCAAACTCTTTGACCGCCTCGTCAAAACGAAGGTTCCAACTACACGACGCTTGCTTCAGTCCATAAATGGAACGTTGAAGCTTGCACACTTTCTGAATATCGACTTAGGAGACAAAGCCTTTAGGCTGCTCCATATATATTTCCTCCTAGAGGAATCCATTAAGGAAAGCCGTCTTTACGTCCATTTTCTATATCTCATAGTCGTGGTAGGCAGCTATAGCACGCATCATGCGAATAGACTTGATCATGGCTATGGTCGAGAAGGTATCGTGGTAATCGATCCGTTCTTTCTGGGTATAAACCTTTGCCACAAGCCTGGCCTTATAGGCGTCAACCTTGCCATCACCATCAGTCTTTCTCTTGTAGATCCACTGTTGGGATTCGGTGCCTAAAACGAAGGCCTAGCGGAAGCGGTAAAACGAAAATTAATTCGATCCGAATCCCTACGAGGATCGATCGAGCTACGCATATACTGTTGTTGCCCAAAATATTTATCTGAAGATTAAATACTGCTGGAATGAACGGACAACATGCAAAGTTGCGGGAGCACTTCCGAGAGAATATGAATAAACACAAGATTTGCCGGGTTTGTTAGGCCCGGGCTTGAATGCTCTCGCGAGATGTTATTAATACAAATATTCGTGGATACAAGTATTAATGTGAGAATCTAAGTACAATGAGTGTAAAAAGACTCTGTTAATACAGCTCTTGAGCGAAGCTTGGTCTTCTTTGTCCCTGCCGATCGTCTTCTGTATGAGAGAGGCCGAGAGAAGAAAGAACCAAAAGATAGCTGTTGCCAAGATTATGAGAAAGCCAAGTGCTGTGTATTGCTTCTGTATTGTGTGCTGAAATCGCGATAATGCCAGGGGGAAATCCAAGTGCAGGCTGCCTTTTATTTATAGGGGCTGAGGAGCCTTGTATCCTAGCGGGCGATTGTCCTCAAGGTCACATGGGCAGTCTGCCTAAAGTCTAAGGCTGCTGCTGGCAGCCAGCTGTGCGGTCCAATGAGGAGCCAGCACGCGTCCGGGGTCTCTGTCACATGCGGCCCTACTGACACCTTTCGGCGGGCCTGTCGGCTGGTGGACGGATGCTGACAGGCTGTGGTCAACGATCCGTGATATGCGGATCTTGTCTCGGTGCTGCACGTGGGTTCTGTCCTGAGGCTTCGGCCTTTGCCGACTGGATGACCATCGGCTTCGAGCGGCATGAGGCGGTCATCTCTAGCTGGTCACCAGAGGTCGGCATTGGCCAGTTGCGGAGGGTCGGCATCGGTCGGTCACCAAGGGTCGGTCGGCAAGTACCAAGAGATGATCGTCTGGGAGTCGGCCACCAGGAGTCGATCGCCAAGTACCGAGAGACGATCGTCTTTAGATGTCGATCGCTCGGCACCGGGACTTGTCCCGGGACCTTCGGTCGGCCGATACATCTTGTCTGCGGGGCTAAGACTAGGCCGCCCGATCTCTGGTCGGTAGTTCTGCCTTGGCTGCCAGGCAATGGCTAGGTCGCCCGATCTCCGAGGCGAGTCGGAGAGTATAATTCTCGACACAACATATATGAATATTAAATAAACAAAGGAAGATTCGAAATCATACCCTTGTCGTCCGTTGACTATATGGAGTTCCTTCTCTTGAGCTATACCCCAAACGATCCAATGTGCTCCAAGCCCTTGGATGATCCAACGCCGAAAAACCGCGTCTCTACTTGTCACGCACCGGAGAAACGAACGAAATGACAACACTCGATTAACCTCTAAGGTTACGGCTAGAATCAAGTGATGAAGTTTTTGATTATAACACTCTAAGTGTATAATTTATATCTCTCAATAAATATCTTGATTTTCTTCAAGAACAATCAAGAAGTAAAATGAAGAAAGATGAAGACTATAAAAAGCAACTCTTTTTCTCTCACTGTCTAGCTCAAATCACGTATGAAAGCCTTGTGAGGAAGTGGGAGCAAGTCTTCCTTTTATTCTTCCAACCATATCTCCTCAAATCCCCTTTACCATAAAATAAGAGATTTGATATCTCACAAGTCATAAGTCTTACACCAACCATATCAAGACTAAGACCAAGGTAAGGAGTCAAGGTGGGGGGCGGCCTCTAGAAGGAATCGGACGAGTCTGGTTCGTTTCGGAGTCCCGTGAGTCCAAACAAACAAACTCTGATTCCGTTCCGATGTATTTATATCGATTAATTAATCTAATTAATTTAATTATATCAAATACATAATGGCATAATTAATTTCTCCAAGAAATAATTATATTCATGAATTAAATTAATCACTAGGTAATTTATTTAGTTCATTAGGCCGTAAATTAATTTATCCAATAAATTAATTTAGACATCCAATGTCCCAAATTAGATATCCAATATCTAATATTCATTATGAGAGAATAAGCTTGATTCATTCCGTCGTCAATCCTATTGCGTGACTCGGTAGGTCCGTCTCAGTCAGTAATGGGAGGAACCAAAGAGTAGTAGCACCACCTAGCCAGCCTGGCGGCCTACACTGTACTCCAACTGAGAACGAATGATTGTGATCATTCAAGAACCATTCTGTCGTGAATACTAGTATACGTATAAACCCTTCTTTCAAATGTCCTGATCAAGTTATAGGGTCACGGTCAGTCAAGCCCTATCTGTTACTTGACGCTATGCATGCGTTAATGCAAATCGAGATCATCGAGCTCTCTTGTATCCTATACAACTAGCTCCAATGCTTTGGCCAAAGACTTATGATCTCATCTGCCAATAACCGCATAGGACATTTAACCCGCTCACTAACGGGAGAAAGAATTCTATCTTGGTATTCAGTAGGACCTACTACTTGCCCGTCAAGATGCACGTCGAGGTTGACCCCCACCTTCCGGTTTATAAGCGAAATACTCTAATGAAAATCTTGAAGTCACAAGCACATCCCTACTAAATCCTCAAGTCGAAGGTTCACGAATACCTATCACAACCTTTTGATTCCGTCATTGACTGTCCCAGAGTGAAATCTGTGTGACGAATCGAGGGTGAGTTGGTTCGATTATACTAATACAATTAGCATACCTATAACGTGTGCTCCCACTAACCATTAGCGTTCGATAGGCACTCTCCATATCACAGAACACGTCATACAAGTCTTCACATAAACTTAATGCCCAGTCAAGTTTCATCGACTTGCGAACGATTAAGTATTTGAGCTATAAACTTTTCCAGTGCTGACCTCCTTATCCAATAAGTAGTGGAACGTTTTGCTCTCAAATACATGGACTAGTTTCTAGACGTATATTTACGAGTTAGGAACGCTAGTAACTTCCAGTAAATAAAGAAACATTCATTGCCTTATATAAATGATTTACATAATTACAAGTACAATGCCCTCACTCAACATCCTCTGAGTGGCATTCGAGGGCATATTCCTAACATATACAAAGCCCTTCATCAGCTTTAACAGCATCAGACGATGTTTCTGAGACACGACAAGGAAAAGCTAAGGCTTGCCGAAGCTAAAACTGTCAATGCCCTTGAGTACGTCGGGTATAAGCTTTGCATCCACGATCAAAAGATAGACGATCTGACTACAGTAGCCCCATCTCTTATCGCCTCGATAAAGGACATCCAGGACAAGCAATCTGAGTCAATTGATCTTCTCTGGGATATCCATGACAAGATGATAGAGCTTGATAATACGAAAAAGGGGAAAGAGGCTCCGAAAGCTACTAGGAAGTGGCGGATGGAGAAGGAATGGGATATGGAAGCAATACTTGATGACAATATTGTTGCAGCCTTCGAGAGACTGGTCGGACCTGGGCCACGTCAAGGAGCAAAAGGGATACAAGGTAGTTGATTCTCGTCCTGAATTCCATAACCCTAAGTTCCAAGGGAAAAATTTAGTGCAGAAGCCGGCTGAGATTCTTTTACCTATAGACAGACAGCCGACAATAGAAGAACTCGTAGTTTGGAAGAATAATGAAGTGATGCAGTACTTTAGCTTACTTCCTTGCATTTACCACAATATATCCTCGATACCCAAGTATACAAATAACAAATATAAACCATATACATTATGATTAAATTCCCAAAATCCGAAAACAACGTACAATCCCAAATCTCCAGAGTTCACAATTATAATCATTGCTATACGAATTATAAACGAATGCAACTGAAACCATTCGTTAAATATTATAAATTGAGCAAGTAAGAGTGCATAACATGACAAGATTATATGCATAAGGGGCAAAATTATTACACATGCATGGTGTAAAACTACAATGCACACACTCGACCTTCTTATAAAGGTGCAATTTTGGGCTTCCCTAAGGAAATCATTTTCAACCTTTGAAAGATGACATTTTAAAAATCAGACCATCTATGGTAATTGGGCCAAAAAAGAGGTTGAAAAATGCGTGTCATAAGTTAGCAAATTCAAGTTGGAAACCAATTTGGTTGGGATAAAAGTTAGCACAATCGCTTGAACTAAAATTCTGTGTAGCTTGACCTCTGTTTACTAAAACAGTGATAACTCGTTAAGAAGGTTATAGATGAAAAGTCAAATTTATGAAAACTATACTTTCGTATCTTTATATCCATAGTCATGCACCGCACTGATCATTAAACTCAGATCAAATTGCTTGTTTTAAGTGTCTGCTTTAATATTTTATAAGTTTAGTGAGAAAACAAGGTTGAAAACATATCCAATGGCATAAGTTTTGATGGAAAAATCCGGTAATGACAGCCGCAAAGTGGTTTAGACATGTAAAGACATGATGTTTTGTTTGATTTATGTTAATACCAATAATCCATTCGGTAACTCTGACTTGGTAGACTTGCAGAGAAAGTAGGAATATCGGTAAGGATGTTCAAAAACCACTGACTTGGAGTATGCTGTGTATGGCTTGTATTTGTATTTTATACTTGCACTAGCAAAACAGTGGAGTTTTGCTAACCCCCGTGTAATCGGGGGTGGATGTCTGTATTGCGTCCAGGTACTTGGAGGTTGCTGGGGAGCGAATCACAGGATCGGTACGAAAGATGGTGGAAGACGACGATACTAATCACACGAAGACCATTGTTGAGTATTTTTAGTAAATTCTTCTTGTTTTTGTCTTTTCGTCGTGGTATTTTCCGTTTTATGGGGATGTTGATGTATTCCAACCCCTGCGTGGGTATGAGTTGTGAGAAAGAGTAATGTATGTTTGATGTGTGTTTTGTGGTAAAAGACCTAATCGGTCTAATGGTTCGTTATTAGCCATGTTGGCATGTATTATGTTGTTGTGTTTTCTGTATTTAGCCTAGTAGATCCTCTCGGAGAGGGTCTGCGGTGCTGTAATATTCCCGAGTAGTTTGGGAGTGTTAAAACGGCGGTTCCGAACAACGATGACGAGAATCCAACCAAATAGCGAGGAAAATAACATTAAACGTGGAATTGGGTAAAACAAGTCCGAAACAAGCTCGGATGATAAAAAGTCGAGTATTAAATATTCTTGGAATATCCATATGGTTACAAGCGAGTCACTAAAAACGAAAAATACACAAAAATTAAAATTACCTGAAAAATAAAAAATGTGGATATTACACCTCCACTGCAGCAACATCTCAGTTCTGGCCAAGTGGCAACTTTTGCTGCATGCCCGCCTCTCAGTTTTGATGCTCTGGCAGCCTTCACTGTAAGATACTCCAAGGGAATCCGCACCCGTGACCTGCTTCAATACCAATTATTGGTCCCCCAAAATGATGAAGACTATCATCATTGTACCAACACGAGTCTTTACTGGCTCGCTTTATCCTCACTCGCGCGCACCCTGAGAAGCATTTCAGGAGGTCACCCATCCGATAACTACTCCAGGCCAAGCATGCTTAACTCTGGAGTTTCTATGAGATGGCTGCTAGAAAAAAGATGCATCTTGATGGTATGAGTAGCCAAAATCAATTCATTTAACTATTTTCTAGTAAAGATCTCACAGGTCGAATCGCAAGTCCCATATAGGCAGAATGCTGGACTGATATCCAACAAGCGATAAGCATAGTATTTATAATTAAAGGAAAATATAAGAGATAGATATGATGTGACAATTTTTTTAGTAATTATTGGTTGAAAATTTGAAATTTAATTCTTGTTATTCTAATTAAGTACTAGTGTAGAACCCCAGAATAAATTCACGATATAAGATATAATCTTTTATAATAATTATATTTATATATTAAAATTTTATATTGTTTTTTGTATTGATGTTCTAATAAAATGGTAAGTTAAATAGTTGGTGTGCTGAGAAACAAATCACGTAGTAGTATAATGCTAAAAAAATTATTTTCGTAACATGATGTCCACATGTATTGTCATTTCTTGATGCAAACCAAATCACACACTTTGATTTTAATGAATACCGTCACGTTAAATGATCCTATAAATGCGAGAATGAGTTGCAAACCACATAAAATCAACTACAACATAGAGAAGTCAGATAAAATACAAAAGAGATATTGAATTATTGTATGGTGAGAAACTAATCACGTAGCAGTGTTTATAAACTGAGTAACATAAGTGAAACTATAATTAATTAACCAATAATGATTCATTAGTATGTCTTAATAATAACTAAAATAACTATTTCAAGTGAACCCAAATTAAATTATATTTACTATAGAGGAAATACACGCTTTTAGTTACTTTGCCATAGTCAATGACAATATTTAGAGGAGTGTATTCGATTCAGATTTTGATGGATTAATAATAATCCATGAATTTTTAAATATTTTGGCGGATTAGTAATAATGCATGGATTAATAATAATCATCGTAGAATCTTGTAAAGTTGTTGGAGAGTCTTTCGGATTTAGAAATGGATTTGTAGAAATCCTTCAAAATCTCATTGATTTTGGTGAGATTTTAAACCTTACAAAAAACACTAACAAATCCATCAAAATCCACCATTTTAATGAATCCAAAAAAATCCATGGACTTTTTTAATACCCTCAGATTTTAATCGATTGTTTTAATCCAGATTGAATACACCAAGATTTCAAATGAGATTTTAAAATCCTAATTGAATACACCAAGATTTTAAATGATATTCTGAAATCCAAATTGAATACCTCAAGATTTTAGTGGATTCAAAACAATCCAAATTGAATACCCTAAGATTTCTAAAATCCAAAAAAATCTCACAAAATCCCAATTGAATACACCCCTCTTAGTTTGTACAAATTCTAGCCAAAAAGGACATGGTTGGACCAATATATCCTTACTTTTTAATAAACTCATCCACTCTCCTTCCCTTTTCTCTTTCCAACTCCAATACTTTCTCTCTCTCCCTCTTTTCTCTTGCTTTTTTTTCCCTCGTATTTTCTCTATATTTTGGGCGTTTTTTCAGCGTGATTTTTTTTCTTTACGTTCGTTACCATTAAATTTAGTTTCTCTCTCATTAGTTATTGTTTACGAATTTACAGTCATTACGACGTATGTATTTTGTACTGTCTCATTACCTTGTGTTGTTTATCTTTTGTGTTCCTGTATCGTAACTGCGTTACCATGTGTTATTTTTACCATTTGTTCTTTCGAGGGTTACCAGCACACAATCGGGTAATGAAAGAAAGAAATAATCATTTCTTAACGAGTTACCAGCACAAAATAGAGTAACATAATAAAAAAATGATCATTTCGTAACGAGTTACTATCATGTAGGAATGTAACCCGTTAATAATTGATCAGTTATTACATAGTTACCATCACATAGAAGGGTAATCCACCTAATAAGTCATAATTTCGTACAGAGTTACCATCACATACAAGAGCATCCCAGCTAAGAATTAACAATTTCGTATTTATTTACCATGTTGGAATATTGTACACGAGGTACCAGTAAGCAGATACGATATTTGTTTTTCGTTACGTTCATTACCATTACATACAGAGCTTATCATTCGTTACTTATTTCATGCAAATGAGCTCATCTTGTTTAATTATTGCACATGGAGGAGAATGGAATGAAAATATATACGATGGAGGCAGAAAAGAGTACGTTCTTATTCCGTCTATGCGTATAACATTCGACCAGTACGACATTATGGTACCACAAAAGGGTAATCAGAATACAAAATGGTTATTTCTTTCAAGATTACCAGCATACAATAGGGTAACCCAATAAAGAAATGATAATTTCTTAACGAGTTACCATCACACAATAGGGTAACCCAATAAAGAAATAATCATTTCTTAACGAGTTACCAGCACACGATAGAGTAACACAATAAAAATGATTATTTCGTAACGAGTTACTAGCATGTAAGAATGTAAACTGGTTAATAATTGATCATTTATTACTGAGTTACCATCACATAGAAGGGTAACCCAACTAATACGTAATTTCCATGAGTTCAGACCAGAAATAGTTAAGGTTCCGGTGAGATGGTCATCCTCCGATCACCATATCCATCGTCTTTTATTACCGCCGGCACCTCCAATCCCGACACCGATGAATATACCTCACTATCACAACTACAACAGTCACAAAACGAACAGATCTGAAATTTAAAGATGAGATAAGAACACAAAATGAACAGATCTGGAATAACTTCGTCGAAGAAGGAGCAGAGAGATATCATCGGAGAAGGAGCGGTAGAGGTGGTTGAAATTGATCTCGTCGGAGTCAGATCCATGGATTGAAGATTGCCGGAGACGAATATGGTGGTGACCTGAGAACATGGAAGACGTTTGAGATTCCGGGCTGGGGCCGACGAGCATAAGAGCGGCGGCGTAAAGATAGCAGCAACGGCGGCAGAAGAGCGGCGACGGCGAGGGAAAAGGGAGGAGCAGTGCCGCCGGCGAGGGAGAAAGTAGTCTGGTGAGAATGGAAACTGGCCGAAGAAGGAGAGATGAGAGACTGGACGTGAAGAGGAGAGAGAAGAGAGAGAAGAGAGAGAAAATGTAAAAATTCAGAAAATTATAAATTGTGATAATGGAGTGGTTGTGATAAAAAACCATAATTTACTCCTCCCTTTAGTAAGGGTAAATTAGTCCATATTTGTTCTTTTCGGCTACAATTTATACAAACTAAGTTGCATGACAAATATTGATATATACTAAGCTATATGGGCAAACCATGGCTTCTCTCTTTACTATATATATATATATATATTATAAAAGTAATCTTTACAAGAAAAATAGGATAAAGAATCATCAACAAATAAGTATTACAAAAATCAAAATTTAGAAGATCTTTGAGTGCAATTAAAGAAGATTATCATTTTTATACATAAATTATTAATTTCATATTACAATTTCTATAAATTATGGAAATCATTATATGATTATTTTAAGAATTACATATTTTTCCATATTAAATGAGTTACTAAGACCTACGCATGTTAACAATTAATTCATTAATATTAGTGGCACAACTAATATTATATTTATCTCTTAACTCATCTTATTTTGTTAACATATGATCATTTTAGAGAGAAGACATAATCTAGACATATAGCTTAGTAGATTGTAATATTTGTCATGCAACTGAGTCTCTGTCCTTGTTGTTGATGTATTTTTTGGTTGCTTATACTTTCATATGGTTTTAAGTCTCCGATGGAACTCAAAGGTTTTGGCTTTTAGTGGAGAAGCCTATTTCTGTTTCTTTTTTGTACACCTGTTGAAACTTGAGAATTAGTCGAAGGCAGTGTTATGTTATGCCTCCAATGAATTGGTCGGTTCTACTATGTCCACTTTGTAGAAGTCACTTGATAGTAATTATGCAAAGATTCTTAGTACACGGGCAATTTTTTCTATGCTATGATGCGATTAAGACAAGCATTTTATATGCAGGCAAGGACACATTTCACAAGGCCAAAGTGGAAAGATGAGTTCATAAAAATATCTCTGAAGCATCGTTTTGCCACAGTAGGTAAGGCATTACATTATAATATTAAATAGACTTAACTGCCTCGAGTTACCACATTCCACTTTGAAGTGAAAACTGCATAAGAAGAAAGATGGAAAATGTGCTTTGGTATTTTACAGGCTTACTTTTCGTATCTAAATCTAGAGAAGGAAAAATCTTTGTACAACTCTTATATTTTTATTTTTTTGGCAATTGGGTGTCGTCCCACCGTGTTTTTTTGGGGTTGCTAGGTGTAGATCTTCATTATTATTGCAGTCTGAGTATTATTTTTGTACTGGGGTTTTTGTATTATCCGCAATATCGATTTTCGGTAATTTTCTTTTTTCAGCGAGAGTCCCTTTTGATGACTCTCTTGTGACTGTTTTGTCATTCTGAGAATGATTAATTCTGCACTCTTTGGCATCCGAGTTCGTTTCGATGTCGTTTTGTTGAGTTACATGCTTCTTAGCGACTTTTCCGCACTTGAGTTCGATTCTTGCGAATCTCGTTCGAAACTGCTGTTTCGAGTTTCCCGTAAGTACGTTTAACTTTGTTAGACGTGTTGTGAACTTCGGTTTGGTTATTCGATCACGTATCGTGATTTTCGGGCATTTTGGGCCATTTTGTAATTTACCCAAAGTTGTGGGTATCCGCATTTGTATTCGTTGTCTTGAACGATTTTTGGGTTTATATGGTCGCATGTGATTAATTATTGCATGGTATTTCATTTCGGATCGATGATGTTGTCCGCGAGCATTTCGTCGTGTTCGTTCCATGCGTTTTCGGAAATTGAATCGTCGGGTCATGGCGGCTGGGCATTGGCTGGACAGGTGCGGCAACCACTGTCGGAAGTGCTGGGCGATGGCCGGGCAGACGTGACAGGAACCGGCGTAGCGCACGCTACTGCCGGAAGGCTGCGCATGCTAGCTTGGCAGGAATAGAGCACGTTATTCGGCCGGCCGGCGCACGCTATCAGGATGGGCAGAGAGGTTTATGGAGTTCTGGACTCGGGGAGGATCGGCAGGTAGCGCACGCTACTGTCGGTCGTGGCGCGCGCTAATCGGCATGTGTAGCGCACGCTGTCGGCCGACTAGCACACGTTACCTGGCCGAGCAGTTTAGTCCAGAGGCTTCTCGACAGGTCGGCTAGCGCGCGCTAGTGTCCGCGCAGCGCATGCTATCGGGGTCGGGCAGGCAAGTCCCAGTCGGCAGGTTGGGTCAACAGTGCCGGTTCATGTGGGCCTCGGCCGAGGGTTCTGGGCGATACTGGCCGATAGCGCACGTAGTCCGTAAGGCTAGCGCACGCTAGGCTGCGCCAGTATATATATGGCTGAGCAGTCATATTTTCACCCATTTTTCATTTCTATCTTCTCCTTTCTGCGGCTCGAGGCTTGGTGATCAAGGAGACATGTTGTCAAGCAATTAATCCACGAAGTTCTAGAGCTTATATCATTAACTAATCATCCTATATCATCCTTTGATCCAGCGAATGAAGATTAGATTTCCTAGAACCCTATCTTTGGGAAATTTTGGGGTTTTTGGGTTTTTTTTTGTCTGATTCGTTCCGTATTGTTGATTAATACATGATGGGTATGATTAATCTTAGGATTGTTCATGTGTTTAACATTATTTAATCTATTGTTCTTCGCTGAATCAAGGTATATTTCTTGATTTTCCTTCGAGTTGACTTTTTGGGGGATTTGTTCTTGATTTCGTTTTCCATCCATTTTGATGAATCGATTGTTGTAAAATGATGTTTTTAAACATATCCTATGGATTGAACATCCATATTTCGGTTGGGAATTCCATTTTCATGTTTTTGTTGGGTTGATTCGTGTTCTTGGCCGTTTTGGGGGAAACCCTTGAACTTTCGTCGTTTGTTCCTTGAATTCAGCGGATTTGGGTCGTACTTTGGAATTTATTTTTGTTGTTATTGTTGTCGTTCGTAGTTTATTATCGTGGGTTGTTGTTCGGCAGAGTCGGCGGGTTCGTAGTCGGTTCGAGTCTCCTTACTTCGGTCGATTCTCCGCGTTGTGATTATTCGAGGCAAGTATCCTGCCCATACGTGTCATGTTCGTAGGCATAATTGTTGGTAAATGATTTTATGTAAAATCCAGATGTTTAATGAATGTTAAAAAGTATCGGTATGTTCTCGATAAATGTTGTCTTTCAATGATAACTCGGATGCTTCGTGAATAAGTGTGTTTTTGGCCTATGAGTGTTAACTTCGTTTGTTGCAAGACTTATGATCACATTTAGTGAATGTAATAAACCTTAATCATTTACCGAGGATTACTTTTTGTTATGTGTGCTTGTTCGGTGAATATGTGGCGGGTGATATTGGTTGTTACCCCTTTGAAAGGAGGTTGTGATGCTTAATGTTGCTTGGCTTGATAGTTGATTATTGTTGGGTGCTTGTTGTGTGTGATGTGCCTCCGGGTAGGATCGTTTAATCTCCGGGATCCATACTTGCTAGTATGGGTCAGGCTTGACCGTAGGATTATCCATCGGGTATGTCTTGTGGGGACTCCGAAGTTCGTGGCTTGTTAGCGCGATGCTGGGGATAACTTGTGTGGTTATCCATCGGGTATGTCTTGCAGGGACTCCGAGGTTTGTGGCTTGTTAGTGCGATGCCGGGATAACTTATGGTTGTGATTTGGTTATGAATGTATCTGTGCTTGTGGTCACGTGACAGTTGTTACGATGACATGTGATTCGGTATGGTTTCCCTGTGGGTTATTCACTCGGGTATGTTCTACGGGAGCATCTGAGGTCCGTGGCTTGCTAGCACGAGACGTGAATAATCTGTGGAAACATGTTGTTATGATATGAACGGGTCTTGAACCCCGTGCTTGTGATTGGGATGATATGATTGCGTTGTGGACCCCGTGTGTTATCGTAGTTGTGCTTTGGGAAAATGACTTTTGGGCTATGTCCCTAAATGTTTTCAAAACTCCCGAGATCGTAAAATGTTTTTACAAGATGTATATCGGGTTTACCCCTATCTTTCGATTTAACCGTTTTGGTCAAGTGATTTACCTCGGGAAGTATGTTTATGATTTCTAAGTCCTTGGAGTATGATATATATGGCTTGTTTTCTTATTTTATACTTACACTAGCATAGTCTCTAAACACAACTTTCATAATAAAATAATTTTTCACAAATCTGATTCCAAAAAATAATTTTCAAGAATATATCCATTTGTTGCAAGAATTAGAACAAATTTTTAAAATTTTCAAAACAGTTAATTCTCATAAAATGAGATCAAATCACGAATTTACAGAAGCATTAATAGGATTCGCACATTCGATAATCCTGACAGCGAATCTCTCCGGGCGGTGGTTTTGACGGTGGTGGTTCCAACGGTGGCGGTTTTGGCAATGGTGGCTCCAACAGCGATAGTGGCAGTTGTTCCGGTAGAGGAGTAGATCGGAATTCCATTGGTTGCCATTAGTTTAAATAACAAATAAGAATCCTAAAATTATTGGGGATGCCAAAAATTGATAGATACAACCTAAATAGAAGATCTATATATTATTAGATAGCAATAGCTTGAATGGAGAAATAGTCAAAGCGAGCGAACTCTTTTTTTGATATTCTTATTGCACAGTACAACAACTCATTGTCTATGGTAACAAACCTCCCATGATATAACGACTTGATATTAGAATAGGGATTTGAAACCAATCACCCTAGCGAATGAGTTCTGGTTGGACAGCTGAGAAACATACCTTAAACACCTACTATGATTATGAAGAAAATCAAGTATGAGAGAGAGAGATGCATGATTTTATATTATAAGTGCAATTTTTCTCTAAGTACGCGGTAGTATTTATAGGTGTAGATTATATCAAGAAAATAATAATCCCAATTAAATTGGGATTCCCCTGGTTTGCTTCTCAAGCATTTGAAAGGTTTTAGAATAGTTAAAATCCCAAAATTAATCAATTACATTAAATAATTATATTTGAAGCAAAATTGTGCCTCCTAGCCGCGATGGTCTAATGAGCTGAGATCGCACCAGCTCAGCCAGCCGGGACGGGCCAAGTGACGAGTATGGGATCGAACCGAATCGAGCCAATCCAAGTCAAGCAAAAATGGTCAGTCGTTCAATCAATCAGACGGATGGATGAACAGTCAATCAGTCGGACAGACGGTTGAAAGCACTGAAAGCTTCATCTTTACTTCCAAATAAATAGACATAAAAGAAATTTTTTGACAAATCTGATTTATGAGCAAATCTAAAGTTTCAAAAGTTAACTGTCAGAAAATGAGATCCAATTGCCAGTAGTAGTAGGATTCACACATCCGTTAGTCCGACGTTGGCAATTCTGGCGATGGCGATTAAGGGCAATGGGGTTCCAACAACAATGGTCAAAGTTCTGGTTGAGGATAGAATAAAACCCGTGGGGGATAGAATAAAATTATTGGATACACGGGGAAAATTTGAACGAAATAGCAGATCTATAAATAAATAAACAACAATAGCAATCAAAGGAGAAATAGCCGAGCGAGCGAAATCTTTATTTATAATTCTTAATGCCCCATATAGTAGGCACAGTCTGTGACAATCAATCTACTATGTTACAACAACTTGGTACTGATCGGAGCATCGAAACCAATCACCCTGATGGATGAGTCTTGGATGGATAATTGAGCATCTTACCCAAAAAATCTAGTATGATTATGCAGAAGCGGAGAGAGAGAGAGAGAGATAGAGAGAGAGAGAGAGAGAGATGCACGATTTTATTTTGTGCTTATGAGGTGCAATTTTCCTCTATATAGGAGGAGGTTTTTATAGGTGCAGATTAGGTCAAGGAGAGGAGGATCCCAATTAAATTAGGATTCTTGACTTGCTTTTCAACCAGTTTGGAATGTGCTAGAATAGGATGAATCCCAAACTTACTGGATTCTGAAAAAATAATTAAATTTGGAGCAAAATCTACCCCTACCGGGCGGGCTACAAGCCGAGCTAGATGGCTGATCAGATAGATGCGCGTGTATGTTGCCCCTTCCACCTGTAATACTCGAGATTTTTATTTTTTCTTATCGTGAATCGATTGTCATTTTATCCCGAAATTTTTCTATTGTCGAGTGGTTGGGATTATTTTCTTGTCAATCGATATATGTTGATATCATGCTACTCTGTTTGCCATTTAATGTGAGTTATATGATGTGTGTGTCGTGCTTTGTTGTGTATTTATTTCCATTCTGGATCGTTGGTATTGTACGATAATGCTTCGTCGCGTGTTGATTAGTCGTTGTTTTGCCAAAGAGTTCCGTTGTTGCTTTTGGTTGTTTGGAGCAAGTTACTGCCTATTCAGAGTGCTTTAGCGCACACTAAGAGATGCAATTGGTGCACACTAACTGGTTGTCAGACAAATCACACTGAGGCCGAGATAAAAGCTATTGGACTAGAATTTGCGCCCGTTGGCGCATGCTAAGGAACTTAATTAGCACATGTTAACTATTCCAGATAAAACGTGGCTGAAGTATTTGTTCGTTAGATGTTAATATATAGGTTCTTAGTCATTGTTTCATTTTCCTTATCTGCTTTTGCGACGGCTGATGCGTTTTGGATAGGGTTGGGATCCTTGGCTGATTTTGCTCCATACAAAGGGATCTTAGAGGGTCTTAGGTGATTATAACATCACTAATCATTGTATCCATTTTTGATTAACTGATTGGTGTTAAACATTGCTGTTAATCGTATCCCATGGGTTTCATATCCATATTTTTGATTCGTTCAACCTGGTTGACTATTTTTGTGTTCTTGGAGAAACCTCGAATATTTAATGTTCGATTAAATGTTTTAATGAGTTTCCTTCGATTGTTGGGTGTGTTTTCCATCATTATTAGTTTTTATTCTCGTAGTGATTGCGTTATTGTTGTATACTTGCGAAGGTTGTAGGTCTTCGAGGATTTTTGGTTGAGTTGTGTTCTCCATAGGATTCGCATTTCGATTATCGAGGCAAGTATCTTTCTTATACGATGTTGGGTTTGTGATGATTGGTTTACTTTCATAAACATGGTTCGTGTGAATTGGTTATGAATTGATTGTCATAAAAGTTTGGTGGTAATTGTGGCGTTCTTGAATGTTCAATGTAGTGGAATTGTGTTGGTTGTGATAAATGTGTTGATTGGATTGTTCACTTGGATGTGTATCGTGTGGTGTATTGATCGTCATATATGATAACTGTGTATAGTTCAAGATGATGGGCGTAATGACTAACTGTGTGCATTGTTTGTGAAACATGAATGTTGTGTGATGTGTTGCTAAGTTCACTCGCGTGGGTTCGACGAGACCTATGAGGATTTATGGCTAGAGATCATGGGATCGGAACTTAGTATGTGGTGTTGAGGTCCAATCGTGTGGGTCTGGCGAGGCCTACGATGACATATGACAGGAGATCATTGGGTCAGGGCACAATACGTCCAACCTGTAACACCTTCAAAATTCCATTGGGTTATTACAGTGCCGCGTACCCCACACCAGGAAATCCACCAGGCGAACACGACTAAAATACATCAAACTGACCAAAAAGGAAAATCACATGCCCTACTATCATAACCGACATAATATTCCGATAGGGAATTTCAATGACAAGTATGGGCCTACATGGCCAAGATAAAAATACAAAAACTTCCACGATCCTTGCTCGGATAACACAAAATAATAGCAACTGACAAGCTTGAGAATACTCCAACAACTGACTGACGAACATGGATCCCAAAATAACTCGGGACTAGAATTGCTCGAATGCCTCGTCGCTATCGTCATGCCCATGTGTTTTACTCCCTCCTCGCAAACACATATAACATGTAAACATGTTCCGCCCCTCTACGTCCACTGGTCCTCCACACAGGAGTAAAATGTTTATTAAAATCACTACGTACACAACTACGCGATTTTAATCAAACCTATCTCTGTATCGTTCACACAGATTGATACAGAGATCGAAGCTTTGGGCCGTTCACGCAGATTGGCATGAGCTCTTTCTTGACTTGCTTCTTCACAAGCAGTTTGAAGCTTCGTCCACAATGCTATTCTTCCCACAAATTTTGGAATACACAAGGATCTACAGTCCACACAGGGCTGATGTTTATCTCAATGGTAAAGGTAAAATCACAGGTTTTGAACAACAACTTGAATGCTTGATGAGCTTAGGATGATGATTTGTTGTTCATGTTGAGGATTACTACATTTCTTCTCTCAGGTATAACAGTATACAACAACAACAAAATCAGAGCCTTAGTCCAAAAATGTTTTGGGGTCGGCTAACATTAATCAATATCTGAAAACGTCAAGTCGTCCCTAATAGAACAATAATATGAAAAAGGCAAAAGTGAAGGTGAAAAGGTCAGTAGGTAAAAAAAATAAATAAAAAAATTAATAATAACAATTATGCAAAATAAATAAATAATAAAAAGTAAATAAAAAATAGTAATAGCCGTTATGCAAAAAAAACCTCAAATATAATCAACCACCCGAATTCTCTCCCTCCACATCGTCCTATCCAACGCCATAACTTCTCCAATCCCAGGAAACCTCATATCATTCTCAATCACTCTTATCCATGTTTGTTTAGATCTTCCTTTACCCCTCACTAGCCTATGCGCTCCCCATTCTTCAAGCCTTCGCACTGGTGCATCAACCGGCCTCCATCTCACATGCCCGAACCATCTTAAACGATTCTCCAACAGCTTATCCTCTATAGGGGCCACTAATATTTTTTTACTAATCACATCATTTCTAAGTCAATCCTTTCTCGTATGACCACACATCCATCTTAGCATATGCATTTCCGCCACATTCATCTTATGCAGATGACTATGCTTTATAGCCCAACATTCGGTGCCATATAAAAGAGCAGGCCTAATTGCTGCTCTGTGAAATTTTCCCTTTAATATGTAAGGTATGCCTTGATCCCATAGTAACCCCGTTGCGCTCTTCTATTTCAACCATCCCGCCATAATCCTATGGGCCAAGTCACCGTCTAATTCTCCATCCTTTTGAAGAATAGACACAAGATAAGGAAAAAACTCCGATCCTCAAAAGTGATTGTACCCGCCTCTCTACTTCCATTTACACTAAAGCTACACTCCAAATATTCAGTCTTACTTCTGCTCAGCCTAAAACCACGAGTTTCTAGCGTATTTCTCCGGAGTTCCAACTTTCTTTCAACTTCGTCCTTCGTTTCATCAACCAATACTATATCATCTACAAACATCATGCACCAAGGAATATCCTCTTGAATTGATCTTGTCAATTCGTCCATGACTATGGAAAATAGGAAAAGACTAAGAGTCGAGCCTTGATGCACCCCAATCATATTAGGGAGTTCCTCAGTCATTCCCACTGTAGTATGTACACTTATACTAGCTCCTTTCTACATGTCTCTAATGATGTCAATATACTTCTTAGACACTCCCTTCTTGGATAATTCCCACCAAAGTACCTCCCTTGGTACCTTTCATAAGCCTTCTCTAAATCAATAAAAGCCCTATGCAAGTCTTTCTTCTTATCACGATAGTATTCCATCATCTACCACATCAGAAATATTACTTCCACAGTCGATCTCTCGGGAATAAATCCAAATTGGTTGTCCGATATCTCAACACACTTTCTAAGACGTTGCTCAATTACTCGTCCCCATAATTTCATGGTATGACTTATCAACTTAATCCCTTGATAATTAGAGCAATCTTGGACATCGCCTTTGTTCTTATATATAGGGACTACGATGCTTTTCCTGCATGCCAGTGGGATCTTGTTGTATTTCCCAACCTTGTTGAAAAGTATAGTCAACCATTCAATTCCTCTCTCTCCCAAACACCTCCATCCTTGAATAGGTATACCATCCGGCCCTTCTACTTTTTTGGAACACATTTTCTTTAATGCCATCCGTGCTTCACCCTTTTGAATTTGTCGCATAAAATCCCGATTAATCAAATTTGAAGCAATACTTACATCCCCAATATCTTCCTCACATTGACCATTAAATAAGTTACCAAACTATGCCCTCCATCTTTGTCTTATCTCTTGATCTCCGACTAAAACCTTATGATCAACATCCTTCACACATTTAACTCTCCCAATATCTCGTGTCCTCATATATCTGATATGAGAAATTTTATAAATATCTTTTTCCCCTTCCTTAGTATATAATTTCGTATACAATTCTTGATTAATCTTAGCCCTAGCATCATGAACGGCTTTCTTGGCTTCTCTTTTAGCCTCCTTATATTTCTCGAAGTTCTCCTCAGTCGGGCATTTTCCAAATGCCTTGTAGCATTCACGTTTAGTTTTTATCGCCTGTTTTACCTCATCATTCCACCATGATGTGTCCTTACCTGATAGCTTGTTTCATTTAGATTCTCCTAAAAACTTCTTTTGCCGCTTCCTTAATGTTATGTTCCAACATAGCCCAAGTTGAATCTATATCCATCCCCGTGCACTCTAAATCATTACATCTAGTGACAACCTTATACACAAAAATTTGCCGGCTCTCCTCGAAGCTTCCACCATCTAACTCAAGGGTCTATTTGCGGGCTTCGCTTTTTATAATACCTCTTACCTTGAAAATCAAGCACGACAAGTCCATGTTGAGTCGCGGTACTCTCTATGGATATCACCTTGCAATCCATGTACCTATTTCTCCATACGTTTCTCACTAAAAAGAAGTCAATTTTACTTGAATTTCCACCACTTTTATACGTCACTATGTGAGATCCCCTTTTCTCGAACCATGTGTTCATGATACCCAAGTCATATGCTTGTGCAAAATCCAATATACCGCATCCCGCTTCATTTAGATACCCAAAACCAAAACCACCATGAACACTCTCAAACCCGTCTCGTCCATTCCCCACATGACCATTGAGATCCCCACCAATGATCAATTTCTCCCCAAAAGGGACCATTGCGGTGCATAAGCACTGATGAGAGTTAGGATTTCATCCCCCACCACAAGCTTAATACTCATAATCCTATCACTCTTTCTAGACACCTCTACCACGTCATCAATGAAGTTCTTTTCTATGACGATACCCACTCCATTTTTTCCTCTCTCTTTTCCCGAGTACCATAGTATAACCCCATGGAGTCAAGACCTTATCTTTTTCCCCAATTCACTTAGTCTCTTGTAGGCACATAATGTGAATCCTTCTACTTTTCATAACCTCCACCAATTTCGCCGATCTTCCCATCAAAGAGCCAATGTTTCAAGTTCCAAACCGCATCTTACTATCCTTACTAGGCTTGTGGACTATTTTGTCCGCGCTCCTCTGTCCACACTGCGATAATCCTTGCATATTTGACACCATACACATACTTCAAGGTGGCGCATCGCTTCTGGGCGATGACCTCGCAACCCTTGCAAATTTTTCACTACACCCAGGTCTAAGAAGTGTAGCGGATCCTTGCTTATTTGACACCATCCCTAGGCATAAAGATGGGCCGTGCTTTTGGGCAATGACCTAGCAACCCTCATAAATTTTTCACTACACCCGGGCCTGGAAAGTGTAGCGCGTCGCTTTTGCGGAAACGCCCCAATGATATTCAAATTATGATTCACGTCCATCAAATGTGACTTAATTTTACGTTGGTTGCCACAGACCTACCGCAACCCTCCTCCTTTATCTGGGCTTGGGACCGACAGTGAATGTCATAACAACAATCACAGGCGAAGTTTCTCAAGTATAGCAGTATGCTCGAATAAAAATGTTTGCTCTTGCAAGCTTAAGATAATGTTTTCTGTGCTTGTTAACATATGAATTTCAGTATTCAATCTCCTTTGCAATGTCCTCTTACATGGACTATTTATAAATTATAAATAGATCCGTTATAAATATGTCCGTTGGCTGGTTGGTGAGCAAAAGTCCTTTCTGATTGGCTCTTTTCAGAATGTTTGACTTTCAAGATGCTTGATCCGGATTTTGCTCCTTGTCTGAAGATCCTTGTCGGTTGATATTTTAATACTTTATCCAATTAGTATTTAAATGCTTCTTTCAAAATGGTGTTTTGACTTTTGTGAATAAAGTAGATTCTCTCACGACGGTCTTCAGTCCTGTTGGATCTTTTAGTTTTCCCAACACTTTCAGCATGTATGCTGTGTCCAACATGTTACGTCTGTAGTTGTAGGCTCTGTAGAATAGACTGTATGATCTTCAATGCTGTATGGAGGGGGCTGTTTCTAGACAGTTTCCCTACTTAGCGGTATCAAGACTCTTTCGACTCCTTTGCTGTATGATGAGCTCTAACAGCTTCCATGAGAAATTTTATCCCAACCATTTATGATCTTCTTTGGGACTACTTGGTGTATGTTGGAACTTTATCAAAACAGGATTATTTATCCCAAAAATTTCCCCCTTTTTGATAATGACAAAACCTTTTTAAGATAACTTCTTGATCCAGAGAGGCGGACTCTTGGTCTTCTGTCGAATGATCTGAACTTCAGTACTTAGTCTAAAAATGTGAACTGCTCACAAGCAAGTTCTAAGAAAATTGAAATCATCTACAGGGATGTGTATTACAACTTTAAACTTATGATTGGCATGCAGGCACAATCTTACAGTGTATGTATTATGTTGAATACAACTCAACCTATGAACTGTTCGCAGACAAGTTATTACAACTTTAAGACAAGTTCTATACTTATTTGTTTGTAGAAAATAAATTTGTAATCAAACAGTGAAATAGTAAGTGTAGATTACGAGCTATAATCTTTCAAGAGAAATTGATTTTTATTGATAATGATCATAAAATTACAATGCTTGAAAGAAAAAGGTACAGAGAGTGCATACTACAAGGATATAATGGATACAGTGAGAAGGGATATGCTAATTCTTATACTGAGAATGCCTCCACGGTCTCCTATCAGGATCATTCTTGGTTCCTCTCCACCAATTTTCCAGGGGTCTGTCAACGATTCGAAATTGTTCAAAATGGCGGACTCGCTGATGAGTTTAACAAAGTATCTCCGTTTTTCCTCCAGTTCTTCACTTCATCAACTGTAGGCTATCAGTGAGTTGGCAGAAGAATCTTGACTGGTTTCTGTACATTGTTCTTCCAAGGTACATTGGGATCATGGAACTCTGGACGAGAACCAGATACACTGTATCATCTTGCAAACGCTAACAGATGGCCAATTGTAGCAGCAACACTTTCTTCTAAACCAGCGTCTATCTCTTTCTCTCTCCATCCTCTATTGTCGGCCAGCCTCTCTAGCTTCTTCCCCCATTTTGCCATCATCAAGGTTTGTGACCTTTGCATCAATCCTTTCACGGATCTTCATAGCATCGTTCTGTTTGGTCTCCAAATTTGTAATTTTGTCAACAAGAGAACTCAAGATCAGAGACATGTTGTCTATTTTCTTGTCATGTCCCAACAGTCTGGATCCAATCTCTTGGAGGGCAGCGACAGTCCTGGCTTCGGATATACAGAGCTTCTCCTGTTTTTGCTTTAGGATCTGCTCTTGGCGCTGTTGTAGTTGAGTAAGCGCTTGCCACAATACACTAGGAAGAATGCGTAACGCTTCCTCAACCTTGGTAACTTCTCTTTGCAAACCATACAGCTCATCCTGGGCAGTCTCAGACATCCAATCTAGCTCTTTGCCAACATCATACAGTGCCCTCATAGCATCCTGCATGAAAACTGTTTGGTGGCCGATTGTGTGGAGTTTCTCGATCCGGGCCTCAGTGCGCGGGAAGCCAAGGTGCGCTGACTTTTCATCCTCAGGCTCGTTGACGAGGGCATTGTGGTCTATTGTCAGGCAAGAATACGTCATCGGAATCTAATTTTGAATGGGCAGAGGTGGGAGATGTAGGGGCATCTTGCGTAGGCTCGTCGGCGGCAGGTGCTTCAGAAGGTTGTGCGGCTTCTTCAGTTTCTGGGACAGAAGGGACTGATTCCTCCTGATCTATTTGGTTATCTGTAGTCAGGCCTACAGGAGAGACTGAATCCTCCTGTTGACTCTCAGCTTCCGCCTGCTTCGGCAAATGGACTGATTCCGCTTTTCGAATGGCGCGAGCTTATTCTTTTGAAACAGATACAGGCTTGGATGCCTGTTCAAGAACTTTCAGTTGTTCTTCAGTGACAGGAGGGACAGATTCCTCCCGAGCAGTTTCCTGTGGAGGGGTGGGGGACTGACTTCTTCTTGAGGTCCCCTGACCCTAATGGGCTTGCATTCTGGACATCTCTCCTTCCTGAGCCTCTTCACGACTCATTCTCAGACCAGCTTGCAGAGGGTTATCATCGTCGTCTAAGTCGGAATCGGACTTGTGGCTGTCCAAAGGGGCTATGTCATCGGATTTCGACTTCCCTTTCAATCGAGTCTTTTTTTTGCCAGATAATAATTAGAATCAGCTCATGGCAAAATTAATTATCCCATTTGATCAATATATCGATGTTCTGGGTGTCCGTGACTTCTAAAATGAATAATTATTCCTCCTTCCATTCCTCCCAGTTGTATAGGACATCATAAGGTGTGACCCTGTACGACTTCGATTGCACAAATCGCTCAAAAGCTTGTTCGATCTGCACTTGGATAAGAGTTTCATTAATAAGAGTAGTGGGGGAGGGGATCCTTACAGTAGTTGGGTCTACTATATGGATTGGATCCACAACAGGTGTGGAAGCCTGTATTGGAGAGGGAGTCCTAATGGGGGTTGATACCCTGATAGAAGACGGACCGCAACAGGGCATGGCACCCTAATGGGAGAGGGATCCTGTATGGGTGTGGGTTCCCTTACAGGAGAGGCGGATTTCTGCTCCGAATGGGAAGCCGAATCGCCTGTTCCTTCCAACTTGACAAATAATTGATCATCTGTCACAGCGCCACTAGCTCGGGATCTGCAGCTCGTGTAGCAATTATTTCTCCGGAAGGGGTTGCGCCCTTGGGGTCATGTACACCAGGTTGCGCTGTTGTTGGGACATCTACAATGACCGTTGTAGCCACTGTAGCCTTGGTTTTTGAAGTTTTCTTGATATTCTTCTTCGGCTTCTCTGCAGCCTCAGGTGATTTGCTGACAGAGACACTTGTTTTTCTTTTCTTATTTTCCTCACTAGCAGCCTTGATAGTGACATCCCTGGGATCATAAGAAATATACATAGGTTGGGGATGAGGCCTGCTAGAGAGCAGCTTGTCTCTATTAAAGACAGTTAGATTACTCCCACCTATGAATTTGCCAGAACCAATCTTCTTGGCACTTTTAGACTGTTGTACTCCACAGTGAGTGAGAATATAATTTAGGATGAGGCAAAATGATTTCCCCTGAGTTGCTGGTTTTGCGGCCTCTTCCTGTAACCTTTTCAAAACAATTTGGCACCAATTCACATTTTCGCCTGATATGATGGCGACCATCATCGGAAGCGAAGATTTGTGGGCAACAACTACCAGGTAGCGTACGATAACTCTCGGATAGCGCATGCTACCGGAAGGTATTAGCGTATGCTATCGTATACATAGCGCACGCTAATGATGCTGGCGGAAGCCACTGGACCACCGGGTGACCCGCTAGCGAACGCTAATATTGAGGTGTAGTGTGCGCTAGACTGAACGCAGTATATATAGGACAGTTGACCTTGCACTTGTCATTTCTTTCATCTTTTTCACTTGTCCGATTGGGAGAGCTCGGGAGAGGCGATTTGGGGCTTCTGGAGACGATCCTTCTTCAAATATCATCATCTTGGGTTGGATAACAAAGATTATACAACATCTAATCCAGTTCTATCCTCCAAATCAAGGTAAATTCCTTATAACCCTAGTGTTTTGGAATTTTCTTAGATTCATCCAATTTATCCATTTTGGAACATGAGAACCTTGAGATTATGATTTATCTACCCCATATCCATGTTTCCCCTACGATTATATGGGTTGTTTTGTACCTTGTTCGGATGTGAGAGGGTTTGGGTGGTTTTCCAACCTCTAAATGTTTACCCTTGTAGTTTCGTGAATCGTAGGCGGGTTTCGGGAGTTTCTTCATCTGATTTGAGTATGGATTATTGATTATCATATTCCTTGCGATTCGTTTAGGGGCCGGAAGTGCGTTCTTGGACCTACCGAACTTATACTCTTTTCCTTCCAATTCCTCGATGTCTCAAAGGCAAGTATATGTTTATGATTGTACGTTCTCGACTTTGAAAGTAAGATATTGGCATGATTGTTTATATCCACTCTGGGATGGGCCGACGGGTCCTCTGAGGGTTTCGTAGCCTCTGGTGCGATTCCTCGGGTAATTTGGGTTAACCACTCTGGGACGGACCGATGGGTCCTGTGAGGGTTCCGTAGCCTCTGGTGCGGTTCCACGGTTAATCATCTATGTATTTATGCGATAATATGAGATTTAGTTATTCCGGAATACTAATCTTGAAATGATGAATTGACGATTACTTTTACTTTATTGTCGAGGGGTATTGTGTTTCATATTCGATATACTTGCACTAGCTATTCGACGGCTAACCCCTTATGGGGGAAATACTTTTCATGTATTTCAGGTTCCAGGAAAGCAGACAGGCATGTATCGGGTCGGCATGAAGATGATGGGCAAGTGTGATAATATGTCTTGTCTCCAGTTATATTTTATGTTTCCTCCATTCAGTGTTGTTGTACTGGAATGGTTTTTGAATACTCGAGTATTGTTTTCAGTTTCCTTGATGTTCCGGCCTGTGTATCCGAGGTATTGATTTGTGATGTCCTTGTAACTGGGTATATTAGATATGCTTTGAATACCATTTGTATTGTCCTTCATTTCATTATTTGGACCTTCTCGGTCAAATTTTATAGGTCCGCGTATGAATAACCTTGTGAGTCCCCCGGCGGGGCTCACGGTGCTGTAACATACCCTGAATAACTTTGGGGTGTTACACGTACGGCATGCAAAAATGCTTCTTATGGTACGACGGGTTGACATTTTTGTCAGAACCGTCACTAGTAAACAACCCCCAGTAGGCCGTCAATAGTTTTTCCGACCCGAAGGTCTCAAGCTCCTCCATTTTCAGACACATGTAAATAGCCCCCATCGAACGACATCCTGTAAATGTTTTCCAAAAGCTCCCGGTCGACGCAGATCTCAACTCCACGGACGGTAGCAGAAATATCAGACATATCTCCGCAATTTTTCAAAGAGAAGAACTTAACAGAGGCGTCGAGATAGAATTCCTCGACAATATGCTCATCATAGAGCTCAGGATGAAGACTTCGAAGGTGGTATAAGCCTTGTTGCTTGATTCTGGAAATGACTAGTTCCATTCCGTCAGTGTCCTCAGTTTCAACGTTTAATCTTTCCATGACAACGGATCTGGCGAAGATTCGCCCGTCGATGATGTTGCCTCTTTTCCTCATGGACTGAGAAGAAGTCTATGAAGTTGCCATTGATTTGCAGAAAGGAGTTTGAAGAAATCCAGATAGAATGCAGTAAGTATGCAGAAAGTATATAGGCTGTATGCTCAAGACTCGTTTAATTTTGCAGAAAGCGTCAAGAGTCGAAGGGAGCACGATCAGTCCTTTTATAGTGTGCAGGGAAAATTAGGGTTACATACAGTGAACGGTCATATTTGAGGGATGGGAACCGTCTTTTAAAAGAACTAATAGGATGAACTGAGAGTAATTTGTACGTCTTATCCATCTATTTTTGAAATAATAAACCGTCCCACTTCTGACAGTTCGGATTCCCTCATTGCACAAAACGACGGTTCTGAAATTATTAATATCGAGTTGTTTGAGGTAATAAAGTCCAGATGTCGTTTAAATCATTAAAGATAAAATGTTTTAATTTTAAAAACAAAGCACGTGGACTTAAAGCATTTTCAGTACGAAATAGAATAATAATATTATATTATTTGACGTCCCATAGTATATATGCTGTAACCGCGAATAATACAGCATTCCCCCTTAAAAGGTACATACAGGATTCAATTCTTACATCAATGTTTGGATTAACACTGTATTCATGGGTCGTACAATATTCCCCCTTAATTAAAATGCATACGTCAGCTGTAGGAAGGTTTTATGCCTTCTTTGTCATACAGTGCTGTCTGACTGTCTTCTAGGATACTGTATTCTAGGATCTTACAGCATTCCCCCTCAATTGATGAGTAAAATCATAAAGACTTACAGGGATTCAGGCTGTAGCATTCTTAATTCTTGTCGAAGCATACAAAATCTGGTTGTGCTGAGAGGTTTTGCAAAGATGTCGGCTAACTGGATGTCTGTATGAACTTTCTCGATCTGAACATCCTTATTCTCAACATGATTCCTGATGAAGTGATGCTTCATATCAATATTCTTATTTCGCGATTGAAATATAGGATTATGCGTTATTGCAATTGCACTCGTGCTATCGCACATGATCGGTGTTTCTTTGGTAATGATTCCATAATCTGATAACTGCTGTTGCATCCAGAGAATCTGCATACAGCAACTTCCAGCGGCAAAGTATTCCGACTCAACTGTTGAAAGCGAGTTGGCCATTTATTTCTTACTGAACCATGACACGAGTCTAGGTCCAAGAAAGTGACAAGTACCGCTTACTCTTCCTATCTAGCATGTAGCCTCCGAGATACGAGTTGCTGTAGCCAACCAAATCGAATCCACCTTCCTTAGGATACCACAATCCTACATCGACTGTTCCTTTGATGCACTTAAGTATTCGTTTGGCTGTCATGAAGTGTGACTCCTTAGGTGCTACTTGGTACCGAGCACACACTCCTACAGCAAACTGAATATCAGGCCTACTAGCCGTTAGGTTCATGAGTGAGCCAATAAGTTTCCTGTAGAGTGATTGATCAACCGGTTTTCCAGCTTCATCAGCACTAATTTGCACGGAAGTGCTCATGGGGGTTGATGATGATTTGGATCTATTCATCACAAACTTGTTGAGTATCTCCTTACTGTACTTCTCTTGGTTGATAAAGATTCCCATAGGCAGTTGCTTCACATGCAACCCTAGGAAATAACTAAGTTCCCCCATCATACTCATTTCAAATTTACTTTACATGAGGTGAGAGAACCATTGACATAAAGCAAGGTTAGTGGAACCAAATATAATATCATCTACATGTATTTGAACCATTAACAGGTCGTCTCTGTCACGGCCCCTTATTCCTAAGGACGGCTCAGCCGGGGCATGACCCGGGGTAGAATTAAGAAGCGGGGAAGAAAGGGGGAAACATACGTTTCATAAGGCATATGGGTGAATTACCATGAATAACCTATCAAGGTATCATGAAGGGGAGTCAGTCCCGTGGGAATGACTTAGAATCTAAAGTAGAATATACAGTTATAACATTAGCCTTGAAGTTTAGGAAAAGGCTTCATAGCATATTACAATCAACAAGACATAGAAAGCATAATCATAAAGAGTGTTTGCAGCGGAAAAACATGGTTGGTTACATATATGAAGATATGTAACCAGCGCTTAACATTGATCGTAAACAAAAGACTTCCACTCAACACCCTCCGTCACATCCCTTGCTCAACCTGCATATTTAAAAAGATATACAGGGCTGAGTACAACGTACTCCGTGAACATATTGCCAAAACATAAAACATACTTTTGTATTTGTCATCATCCATATAACAGTAACACACGGGGGTTTTAAGAAAAAGCCCATGTTTACTAAATCGTTTCATTTCATAGCATATATCATCAGATTCACCATATCCGTAATTTACGCCGGGGAAGGTGGCCACCTCCCGCGAACGTTACTCCCCGAGATCGTCCACTCCGAAGAGAGCTCACAATCCCGAGTACTGTGTACACTAACCCTGGCCATCAACCTTTGTCTAGCTCAAGATCCAATTCATAGGTTGGCAAGCCAACAGTGATAGGTTCATAAGAATCCACATAAAAGTTTTTATGCATCATAATCATTTGAAATCATAATTTGCTTGTAAAACATTTCATCAAGATAGAGCAAAGCTCAAATCATTTTCGTATAGAAAGCCCACATAATCATTTTCGTATAGAAAGCCCACCTGGACAAGTAATAAATGCAAGCAAAATGATTCTCGGCTCTTCCTTATGCTTCAGCCTGCTACTCCACCTTTCATCGGGAACAACTAAGTTTAGCGGTCGATCGAGCTTAGCGAAGTCTAACGGACAACGGAAACGATCTACATGTTTGGACTTTAGAGTTATGCATTCGACTTAAGTTTAATAATAAAAGCTATGATTCTCTTAGAGAACCTAACTGACCACATAACATATAAAGATACTAAAAATGGTAACCGATACTCGATTCCGTTACACATCCCTTGGTTAAAAAAAACCATCATAAAACACTTAATCACAATCATAAAATAATGTGCATCAAGTTTGGAAAGAATAAGCATTCTGTTAATGCACAATAAGAACTAGATAGTGAATATTAAACCACTAGAAATCCACTGAAGTCTAGTTTCATGTCCATTTTACATATATCAAAAATATTAAACGTAGAGAATGTTATGGCCGTTTCCGTGAAGTGTGACGAAACTGCCAACTTCCGACGAAAATGGGAAAAACATCATATTAATATAGAGCTCGTTTCTAGCAACGAAAACCCTAAACATGTAAACTCTAATCATACATATCATACTTATAACACATATAGGAGTCGACATACAAGCATGCTCCTCGACATTACGAACTCCATTTCATAATCTCTTCTTTTGCAAAATGACTACTTACTCATTCTTATTTTTCCAACATTAACATTCAAACATCATTAACATCAAACAACACACTTAACATACACTCATGTTGATAATCAAAGTCTTGATCCTAACATACAAATGACCTAAACATTACTTTAAAATTCTCAATACATAACATGCTCCTTAACTACATCAAATATTACCAACACATCTTTCAACTTTATAAATCTAACTTCATGTTCTTGTTTTCAAATAAATTTTCAAAATCATTTTATAAAAATCTAACAAAAACATATCATGTACTCCTTTCATACCTCATCACAATTATCAAGTCACTTTTGAACATACAACAACATATCAAGAACTAAGCATGATTCTTCCTTACATTCAAAACACCAAACATTTTATAAAAATCCCATAAATTCATCATAGCATCATATCATCATATAACAACATATTGTGTAAGAAAATCATAAGAAAAACAACACATGATTAGGTTATGAAACCCTAAAATTTTCGGCCAACATGAAGAAAATCAAGACATGATTACAACTTGTTCTAAATACTTCAAGAACCTTAAAATCAACTTAAAAACAACATACAAAACATTATAACATTAAACCTAAACTCTTCATATATTTTACAAATTTTAAAGTGGTCTAAAACCTATTTTTACTTGGTTAGAAATGAAGAGAATGAGGTAACTTACTTGAATATGAACTTGGATTCAAGTTTGGAACACAAAGTGAGCTTCTAACTTGATTTTTTTAATGAAGATCAATGGTGTTCCATGGTGAAGGGGGGGGGGGGGGGGTGAAGTAGAGAAGAAGAGGGAAGAAGATGAAGTGGGGAGGAGAAAGAAAGGGAGGTGATGTCCCTTTATGTACTAGGTTAACCCTAGACGTCGTAATAAACCGATCGAAGAATATTTTACGTTTCGCTCTTCCACAGATAAAATTACTCGGGTATTAAATGTATGACATATACTTAAATTATCGTGTCGCACTTATAGCTTAAAGTTGGAGAAAAGTTTCGCAATTTACAGAACACGAATTATCCGAGAAAACGACTCGACATAAAATATACCCGAAAACTCAAAAAATAAACTTTTGAAAATCGTACTCGTAACGTAAAAGTAGTGTATATAGAAGTCGACGGAATCACGATTCTGTATATCGAAACATAAAAATCAAATTCGGAAGATAAACCCAACCAAATAACCGAACATCCGATTTCTGAATTTAAAACGTGTAAATAGTTCTAAACTTACTCCATCAATCAAAATTTTATTATATGTGAATGCAAAACCCTAATGTCGCACTTGATGTCATAATAATTCATTCATATAAAAGACCGGGGCATTACATCCTACCCCTCTAACAAGAAATTGCGTCCCGAAATTTACATACCTTATCAAAAAGTTCTGGGTATTTCTCCCTCATCTTGCTTTCGAGGTCCCACCTAGCTTCTTCGTGACCGTGGTGACTCCATACTACTTTCACTAAATAAATCGACTTATTCCTCAATTCTTGAACTTTATGGTCTAAAATAGCTTCAGGCCTCTCTACATAACTCATATCGTGACTAAGAACTATGTCATTCTGATGAATCACATGCTTGGGATCAAATACATACTTTCTCAGCTGAGAAACGTGGAAAACATTGTGAAGATTCCCAAGACTAGGTGGCAGAGCCAACCTATAAGCAACTGGGCCGATCCTTTCAAGAATCTCATATGGCCCTATAAAACGTGGCCTAAGCTTGCCTTTAATGCCAAACCTGATTATTCCCTTAGAAGGGGAAACCTTTAGGAAAACCTTATCCCCACTTTCGAAATGCAATTCAGTTCGGCGTGTATCGGCGTATGACTTCTGTCGAGTCTGGGCCTCTTGTATTCTCTGTCGTATCTTGCGGATAATCTCGATCATCTCGCTGACTGTATCTGGCCCTAAAATATTCCTCTCACCCACTTCGTCCCAATAAAGTGGTGATCTACATTTTCTGCCGTATAAGGCCTCATAAGGCGCCATACCTATCGTTGCCTGGTGACTCTTGTTGTAAGCAAATTCGATTAATGGCAAAACATGCTCCCAATTTGCACCTTGATCCAACACTACAGTTCTTAACATGTCTTCTAGTGTTTGAATCGTCCTTTCCGATTGTCCATCAGTCTGTGGGTGGAAAGAAGTACTAAAGTTCAGATGTGTACCCAATTCCTTCTGTAGACTCGTCGAAAATCTGGAGGTAAATTTTGGATCTCGATCCGACGTGATTAATACTGGCACTACATGTAAACGTACAATCTCACGGACATACAACTGTGCCAATTTCTCAGATCCGTAAATGATTGGAATAGATAAAAAGTGAGCTGATTTTGTGAGTCTGTCTACTATAACCCATATAGCAGTGTTTCCTCGTTTGGTCCTCGGCAAACTAGTCACAAAATCCATCATTATTCCTTCCCACTTCCATTCTGGAATGGTCAATGGCTGTAACTTCCCATAAGGTCGTTGGTGTAGTGCTTTCACTTGCTGACAAGCCAAACACCGCTCGACAAAAGAAGCTACATCCCATTTCATACCGTCCCACCAGAAATTTCTCTTCAGATCTTGGTACATCTTGGTACTTCCGGGGTGAGCGGTATAGGCAGTATCATGAGCCTCACTCATAATCTCATTCCTTAATTCCTCACCATGTGGGACACATATTCTCTCTTCGAATATAATTGCGTTATCATCCGCTTCGCGGTAACTTCCTGGGTTATCTGATCTGATTCTCATACGTAGTTTCTCGAATGCTTCATCTCTCCTCTGCGCACTATTCGTCCTCTCAGATCTGGTGTCGTCACTAACATCGCGAAACGACCCATTATCGTTTCTGGTGGATGAACCAGCTCTAAACCCATTCCTTCAAAATCTTGGATTAGATCCCCTTCTGTGGTAAGTAGGTATCTTAATTGCGATTGAGTCTTACGACTCAAGGCATCTGCTACCACATTAGCCTTGCCGGGGTGGTAGTTAATACCACAATCATAATCCTTTACCAATTCGAGCCATCTTCTCTGTCTCATATTCAAGTCCTTCTGCTCGAAAAAGTACTTTAAACTCTTGTGATCCGTGAAAATTTCACATCTTACCCGTAAAGGTGATGCCTCCATATCTTTAATGAGTGCATAACTGCAGCTAGTTCCAAATCATGCGTAGGATAATTCACCTCATGCGGCCTAAGTTGTATTGATGTGTAAGCTATCACTTTCCCATCTTGCATCAATACACAACCTAGCCCATTCTTAGAAGCATCCGTGTAAACCACATATTCCTTGTTCGCTTCTGGTACTGCTAAAACTGCCGCAGTAGTCAATCTCCTCTTGAGTTCCTGAAAACTCTCATCACATTCATCCATCCATAAATACTTAATTCCTTTCCGCAACAGTTGTGTCATTGGTCTAGCAATCTTGGAAAATCCTTCGATGAATCTTCGGTAGTACCCAGCTAGTCCCAAGAAAGTCCTAATCTCATTAGGATTGGTTGGTGACTTCCAATCACGTACTGCTTCCACTCTATCTGGGTCCACCTTAATACCATATGCTGACACAATGTGCCCAAGAAACATTATTTCTTTCAACCAAAACTCGCACTTACTGAATTTGGCGAAGAGTTTCTCTGTTCTCAGTGTTTCCAACACTATCCTGAGATGTTCTTCATGCTCTTTGTCATTTCTAGAGTAGATGAGAATATCATCTATGAAGACCAATACAAACATATCCAAGTACGGGTGGAAAACTCTGTTCATAAGATCCATGAATACTGTGGGGGCATTAGTTAATCCAAATGGCATGACTATAAACTCATAGTGTCCATATCTTGTTCGGAAAGCTGTCTTGGGTATATCCTCTGGTCAAATCTTCAACTGATGATACCCAGACCTAAGGTCTATCTTATAAAACACAGTTGTTCCCTTGACTTGGTCAAACAAGTCATCTATCCTTGGTAGAGGATACTTGTTCTTGAGTGTGAGCTTGTTCAGCTCCCTGTAATCTATACACATTCTCAGTGTACCATCCTTCTTTTTCACAAAAAGGACAGGTGCTCCCCATGGAGAAACACTCGGTATGATGAAACCTAAATCCAATAGCTCTTGCAGTTGGATCTTAAGTTCTTGCAGTTCCTTCGGTGCCGTCCTATAAGGTGCTTTCGACACTGGGGCTGGCCTTGGCTCCAGGTCGATGTTGAAATCCACTTGTCGATCTGGTGGTAAACCCGGTAACACTTCTGGGAATACATCCTCGAATTCCCGCACAATTGGCACATCACCTATAGTCTGCTCTTCTTCAGGTTTTCCATTAAGGTAAACAAGGGAAGCCTGGCAATCCTTCTTTCTCATCATCTTCTTGGCTTGGAGAGCAGAGATAATGGGTGATCCTCTACCCATTTTTATGCCGTGAAAGTCTGTGGGCTCCTTTCCCGGTGGTCAGAAGGAAATTTTCCTCTCATAACAAAGAATTGTGGCATAATTCTCAGCTAACCAATCCATTCCTAGGATTACATCAACATCCCACATCGTCATAACATTCAGATTATTAGTTACCACTTTAAGATTCCCGAGTTCTAATTCCAGATTAGAACAAACATGCGTGGTAGTTGAAATTCCTCCTGGTGGTGAATATACTCTCATGACATGACTAGCACGTTCCGGTATAATACTAAGATTATCCACACATGCTCTAGCAATAAATGAATGCGATGCTCCAGTATCAAACAAAACAATTACAGGTAGGTTAAGAAGTTTGCCCATACCTGCCAAGTTACCCTTATCCTTCTCGGGTTGCTTCTGATTGATGGCATACGACCTAGCATTCTGATTCTGCTGTTTAGGTGGTGGCGGCAGTTGCGGCTGTCCTTGTATTCCCCTCAGTGGCTGAGGTTGACCCTGGTCGTTTGGTCTCTCTCCCTGTTGCTGCTGCTACTGCTTAGGAAAATTTCCCATGATATGGCCTTTCTGACCACACGTGTAACAACTTCCAGTTCCCAACAGACAGGCACCATGATGCTGCTTGTTACACCTGGGACATACGGGGTTTGCAACATGTCCCTGATTATTGCCTCCCTGAGTAGGAACCATCTGCCGTGCCTGGTTGTTGCATCCTTGAGCCTGAGGCTATCCATGAGATATATTTCCCTGCTACGGCTTCCTGTTAGCCTGGCTGTTCCCATTGCCACCATTGTTTCGTCCTTCCCACTTACGCTTCCCCTTATAATCGTGGGAATTTGTCTGAGTGGGTGGTGGTGTAACTGTGGGTGCTCGCTTCTCTTCTGGCATTGCTGCCTCAATATCCAGAGCTCTGTTCAGTGATTTAGTGTAGCTCAGTCTTCCATGGCTAGCTTGGGACATGCCTATCTCATGTCTCAGTCCTGATCTAAATTTTCCTACCATCTTCTCATCCGAATCAACTTGGTCTGGAGCAAACCTTGATAACTCACAAAACATTCTATCATACTCGGTCACTGACATCCTTCCTTGCTTCAGATTATAGAACTCAGCTTCCTTCTTGACCTTGAAGGTTTTTGGAACATACTTGTCATACAGTGACTCATTGAATTCCTCCCAAGAGTAGTTTTCCATTTGCTCAACCGTGAGGATCTTCCTGCGCGCTTCCCATCAGAAGTCTGCAGATCCAGTGAGTTGGAAGAGCACACAAGAAAGACTCTTTTGGTTGGTATACCTTAGGAAGTTAAAAATTCGTTCCATAGCTCTAACCCAAAGCTCAGCATCGCTCGGGTTTCCTGACCCATCGAAAGTGGGCGGATTCTGCTTGAGGAAAAGCTCTTCAATAGCCCGTTGGGGTGGAGGAGGAGGTGGTGTAGGGGCGCGTTCATGACCTCCTCTCCTTATTTCCCTTCTGGGTGGCATTCTGAGGTGCACATAATCATCATTAGTTCATTCTTATTGGTCCGTAATTATCATCATACTAGATCATAGATAGGAGTTCGGAACTACATAATCATAACGCATCAACACATACTCATAGATAACTCTCGTGGCAAGGTCGAGAAAGAAATTAGAAATAACAACATCATACTCATGAGAAGAAAAGCCCATGAAGGGTCAAAATATATATCAATATATCATATGCATCGTAATAGTACAATTGCCTTCAACGAGGTCTTACTGACTATCAAAATAAGCTGGTCTAGGCTACCTGCCTTCACATATACGAAAATATGGGATGCTCTAACAAATAGCATTGCCGTCCATAACATAAGAAAGTGCTAGACATCAGAACGACACGTATAAACAAAAAAAGTGACGTTCTGCATACAAAACACAAAATAAATGGCTAGCACCATCCTGAGCTATCTCAAGTCGCCCTCGACTCAGCGGTCGAGCTGTCCTCTTTGCAGAACTCCTCCGGATCCTCGTCCGAATCTTCTTCTGACTCCTCGTCTAAAGCTGGAGAGACTGCAACAGGGTCTTCAGTGACTCTGCGCTTCTTCAGGAGAAATAGATGAGCATCATCTGCGATCGCTAGTGGATGGACTGGATCGATGACTGGCATAGGTCGAAGTGGCGGAGACGTCCTCCTGAGAATAAAAGGATCGGTCCTCATGTCCCTACGGCGAGGTGCTGATGTCCCTGCCTCCATGTCTAACCCATCCTGAGCATGATACGGCGCAACAAGAACCATCTAGATCGGTACAGGTGTATCTAGCCTCCCCGGCAAAGATCCCCTAGCATAAGGTCGGTACACGTAAGCTCCAGGGGGAGGTGCACGATGCTGGAGGTACTGAGTGGTGATGCGGATAGCAAAGGCCATGAAATCTCCAGATGGTACTAAAGTGGGCTCACGCAAAAAGATATAGTACCATGAGACTGCAGCAGCCCACTCCCTCCACTCGATCGAAAGGAGGTCGATAAGACGCTGAATGCCCTCGTAGTCCGAGACACCATGAGGAGCAGCTAAGCGCCATGTCGCCTCGAGGTCTGCCACGCACTGACCCACGGTGGCACCTATGCCTCGATACGTGCTGTGGAAAGCCTCCACAAGGTTGCACGGCATACGCCTTCTCCTCGTTGACTTACGCGTCGTCGTCTTCGTGGTCGCCATCCTATGAAGAAGGTATACGTATAATACATCAACGTCTCAACATAATAGAATAACTCCACTAAAGGGTTCTAAGAAGAAGGATATAAATCTCATCCTAAGTTCTCGACTAGAATTCTGGACTCTGAGAAACACCTAACATAAAAATAACAATATACTCTCTGACGGGGTATGTTATTAAAGTTATTCGGGTTCCGCCATAAATGGACATCCCGATAAAATAACCATACTCGTATTACTCGTACGTAAGTCATATTCGTTGGAGACGTCACTGCATCGTCGATCCTCGTTATTACATCGCCATTGTTCGTCCTTCATATTCGTGCATGTGCTGAAATACTTAAGGCGCATAAGTTCTCGTTCGTGTAATAGAATACACTAAGGAAGTTTCTAGGTTCTCGTCTTTCGTCTTTCTTCATCAGCAACAATTCATGCGTACTTGAAAAAAATAAGGATTCATATAGTCCATGCTTCGTCATACATATATCATTCCATATATGTTCATAATTAACATTTTATAAAAGCTCGTAAAGAGATACATTTTCATGGCAAAAGAAGTTTGAATCATAAAGACTAGTAAATCTTTTATCAGTTTAGAGAATCGAACTAAACTTCGCTTGAAAGAACATAGACTCAGAGCGAATGAACCGCTCCGATACCATTATGTCACGGCCCCTTATCCCTAAGGACACCTCAGCCGGGGCGTGACCCGGGGTAGGAATTAAGAAGCGGGGAAGAAAGGGGGAAACATACGTTTCATAAGGCATATGGGTGAATTACCATGAATAACCTATCAAGGTATCATGAAGGGGAGTCAGTCCCATGGGAACGACTTAGAATCCAAAGTAGAATATACAGTCATAACATTAGCCTTGAAGTTTAGGAAAAGGCTTCATAGCATATTACAATCAACACGACATAGAAAGCATAATCATAAAGAGTATTTGCAGCGGAAAAACATGGTTGGTTATATATATGAAGATATGTAACCAGGGCTTAACATTGATCGTAAACAAAAGACTTCCACTCAACACCCTCCGTCACATCCCTTGCTCAACATGCATATTTAAAAAGATATACAGGGCTGAGTACAACGTACTCTGTGAACATATTGCCAAAACATAAAACATACTTTTGTATTTGTCATCATGCATATAACAGTAACACACGGGGGTTTTAAGAAAAAGCCCATGTTTACTAAATAGTTTCATTTCATATCATATATCATCAGATTCACCATATCCATAATTTACGCCGAGGAAGGTGGCCACCTCCCGCGAACGTTACTCCCCGAGATCGGCCACTCCGAAGAGAGCTCACAATCCCGAGTACTGTGTACACTAACCCTGGCCAGCAACCTTTGTCTAGCTCAGGATCCGATCATTTCATAGGTTGGCAAGCCAACAGTGATAGGTTCATAAGAATCCAGATAAAAGTTTTTATGCATCATAATCATTTGAAATCATAATTTGCTTGTAAAACATTTCATCAAGATAGAGCAAAGCTCAAATCATTTTCGTATAGAAAGCCCACATAATCATTTTCGTATAGAAAGCCCACCTGGACAAGTAATAAATGCAAGCAAAATGATTCTCGGCTCTTCCTTATGCTTCAGTCTTCTGCTCCACCTTTCATCGGGAACAACTAAGTTTAGCGGTCGATCGAGCTTAACGAAGTCTAACGGACAACGGACTCGATCTACATGTTTGGACTTTAGAGTTATGCATTCGACTTAAGTTTAATAATAAAAGCTATGATTCTCTTAGAGAACCTAACTGACCACATAACATATAAAGATACTAACAACGGTAACCGATACTCGATTCCGTTACACATCCATTGGTTCAAAAAAACCAACATAAAACACTTAATCATAATCATAAAATAATGTGCATCAAGTATGGAAAGAATAAGCATTCTGTTAATTCACAATAAGAATTAGATAGTGAATCTTAAACCACTCGAAAGGCACTGAAGTCTAGTTTCATGTCCATTTTACAGATCTCCAAAATATTAAACATAGAGAAAGTTATGGCCGTTTCCGTAAAGTGTGACGAAACTGCCAACTTCCGACGAAAATGGGAAAAACATCATATTAACATAGAGCTCGTTTCTAGCAGCGAAAACCCTAAACATATAAACTGTAATCATACATATCATACTTATAACACATATAGGAGTCGACATACAAGCATGCTCCTCGACATTACGAACTCCATTTCATAAGCTTTTCTTTTACAAAATGACTACTTACTCATTCTTATTTTTCCAACATTAACATTCAAATATCATTAACATCAAACAACACACTTAACATACACTCATGTTGATAATCAAAGTCTTGATCCTAACATACAAATGACCTAAACATTACTTTAAAATCCTCAATACATAACATGCTCCTTAACTACATCAAATATTACCAACACATCTTCAACTTTATAAATCTAACTTCATATTCTTGTTTTAAAATAAATTTTCAAAAGCATTTTATAAAAATCTAACAAAAACATATCATGTACTCCTTTCATACCTCATCACAATTATCATGTCACTTTTGAACATAAAACAACATATCAAGAACTAAGCATTATTCTTCCTTACTTTCAAAACACCAAACATTTTATAAAAATCCCATAAATTCATCATAGCATCATATCATCATATAACATATTGTGTAAGAAAATCATAAGAAAAACAACACATGATTAGGTTATGAAACCCTAAAATTTTCGGCCAACATGAAGAAAATCAAGACATGATTACAACTTGTTCTAAACACTTCAAGAACCTTAAAATCAACTTAAAAACAACATACAAAACATTATAACATTAAACCTAAACTCTTCATATATCTTCCAAATTTTAAAGTCGTCCAAAACCTATTTTTACTTGGGTAGAAATGAAGAGAATGAGGTAACTTACTTGAATATGAACTTGGATTCAAGTTTGGAACACAAAGTGAGCTTCTAACTTGAGTTTTTAATGAAGAACAATGGTGTTCTTCAATGGTGAAGGGGGGGCGGGGGGTTGAAGTAGAGAAGAAGAGGGAAGAATATGAAGTGAGGAGGAGAAAGAAAGGGAGGTGATGTCCCTTTATATACTAGGTTAACCCTAGACGTCGTCATAAACCGGTCGAAGAATATTTTACGTTTCGCTCCTCCACAGATAAAATTACTCGGGTATTAAATATATGACATATACTTAAATTATCGTGTCGCACTTACAGCTTAAATTCGGATAAAAGTTTCGCGATTTACGGAACACGAATTATCCGAGAAAACGACTCGACATAAAATATACCAGAAAACTCAAAAAGTAAACTTTTGAAAATCGTACTCGTAACGTAAAAGTAGTGTATATAGAAGTCGACGGAATCACGATTCTGTCTATCGAAACATAAAAATCAAATTCGGAAGATAAATCCAACCAAATAACCGAACATCCGATTTCTGAATTTAGAACGTGTAAATAGTTCTAAACTTACTCCATCAGTCAAAATTTTATTATATGTGAATGCAAAACCCTAATGTCGCACTTGAGGTCATAATAATTCATGCATATAAAAGACCGGGGCATTACAGTCTCCTTCCTGTATCTTAAATAGAGTCTTGTCCATAACATCTTTCTCAAATCAATTATTTGTTAGGTACAGGGACAGGGTTTCGTACCATGCTCTAGGTGCTTGCTTAAGTCCATACATAGCTTTCCGTAGTCTGTATACAAGGTATCTGCCTTCTGTGTTGACAAACCCTGGTGGTTGTTCAACATTGACTTCTTCGGCGAGGTATCCATTCAGAAATGCGCTTTTAAAGCCCATTTGATATACTATAAAGCTCTTATGGGTGGCAAAAGCTAGAAATATCCTAATGACTTCTAATCTGGCTACAGGGGCAAATGTTTCATCGTAGTCCTTCTTCATGTCTGTAGCCTTGTGCGACTATACGGGATTTGTTCTTGATTACTAGTCCATTCTCATCCTTCTTGTTTCTAAATCCCCATTTTGTTCTAATTACAGCTTGATGCTCTGGTATGGGTACTAGATACCATACATTGTTTCTTTCGAAACCATTAAGCTCTTCTTCCATAGAAGTTATCCAGTGAGAGTTATTGAGAGCTTCATTGGTAGAAAGATGTTCAGATTGATCTAAGAATACAGCTAGGGTTCACATGGCTAGTCTCCTAAGTTCAGCTTGAGATTTCCATACAGGAAATGGAGATTTCTCAGATACGGGTTCTTCTTATGCACATAGTACAGTTCCTTGTGTACTCTGTATTCTTCTATGGGTAGATACTCCAGCATCATTGTCTCCTATGATTAACTCCTGTGGATGATCTTTAAACCATCTCTTGTCAGGTTCTAGTTCTGCGCCCCGTACTATATCTTGTGGTGCTGTAGTTTCAGCTTCAGCTTGTACAGCATCAACTTCAACTGCCTCTATTCTTACAGCTGCGGGGTTGATCTCTAAATTTACGACATGTTCTTTTGGAGTTTGAGGGTCATTAATGGAGAGTGTTTGGAAATTTTGAGTCAAGTCTTCTACTCCTGTAGGATCATGGCGAGGTTCATCGAACACTACATGGACAGATTCTTCGATTGTCAGCTTCCTTTTGTTAAAGATTCTGAAAGATTTGCTGATAGAGGAATATCCTACAAATATCCCTTCATCTGACTTATTGTCGAAAGTCTTGAGTTGGTCTTTCCCGTTATTCAGAACATAACATCTACATCCCAATATGTGAAAATATGAAATTAGTGGAGTTTTGTTGTTCCATACCTTATATGCTGTTTTGTTGTGAAGCTAGTTGATGATACAGAGGTTTTGTGTATAGCACGCTCTATCTGTTGCTTCGCCCCATAAACGCTACGGCAACTTGCTTTTTTTTTTGGGAAAATTCAATTGCATTAAATAAATAAGATTAGCCAACAAGGCAGGCCAGTACCCAGCAACCATTACAGAAGGTGCACCAACGGCACGAAACAGAAAAATAATAAAAGAGTTACAATGGAACTACCAAGCAACCCTCCAAATACGCCTAACAGCGACCGCAGATAAGGAATGAGGTGGCCAACACCGAGAGATAATGTCACGAACAAGACCAATCCCCTGGAAGGTAACTGTGTGTGGATCTCGACGCCTCTGACTGAATCTCCTCTCATTGCGCTCCTGCCAGAGTAAGTAGACCAACGCTGCTAAAAATATACGGTATGCCACGTTAACCACATGCTTACCTCTCCACCTCCTAGCCGCCCAAAGAATACCCATACTCCACTCAGAGTGAGGCCAACAAAATTTTACCTCCCTCCCAGAAATAGAGATACACCTACTAGAGTAAGGGCACATGAAGAATAAGTGAGAATGAGACTCTAACGCCATCCCACAAAGGACACAAATACCATCTTCATGCTGCAGCCAAGGCTTATCCATAGTCGACAGACACTCCTAAATAGCCAACCATAAGATGAAGGAGTGCCTAGGAATCTTCCCGGGGCCAAGAAGGAGAGGGGCCCACGGAACAGAAGGAGAATACGCTCTAAGGAACCGAAGTGAGGACGAGGAAGAATATGAACCTGAGCTATACGGTCTCCATGAGATGTGATCCTGGCCTTCATTGATAGGAGGGAGGGCAGAAACAACCTGCTGAAACTCGGAATGATCTACCACCGGCCAAACCCAATGACCATCAGAAATAATAGAGCCAAGACGGGCATGCACATCAATGCCAGTCCAAAGAGGCCCTCTAGGCAGAGAATGCCTAATCAAACACATAGGGTGCCAAGGATCCGACTATAAAAGGAAGGAAGAGCCACACCAACAGAATACTGAAACGCTCCCATGACAAGAGGACGCAACTTCAGCAGCTATTTCCAATACCAAGAAGACGCAGCAGAGATAGGAATATCCCAAAAAGAACACTGCCGAACTCTATACGAACGAACCCAGCTAACCCAAACAGAATGAGAAGACCCAGCCAGGAGAGCCCAAATATGGCGGGTCATAACGGCCTGGTTCTGACCCCTCAACGAAGTAATACCAAGGCCACCACACACTACAGGCAAGCAAAGCTTAGACCAAGCCACTTTAGCATGCCCAAAGTCACGAGAACCTTTCCAAAGAAAACGCCTTAAACACTTCTCAATGAGGGCAAGCATGCCCGTAGGCAGGATAAAAATACAGGCCCAATAAATGTGAAGCGCAGATAACAAAAACCGAATAAGCTGACAACGACCGGCCATGGACAGAGATATACAAGCCCAGTCACTCAGCCGACCATCAATCCTGTCAAATAAAGGAGAGCACTGAGCCACCGTGAGCTTCGATGAAGATTAAGGGACACCCAAATACCTCACAGGGAGCTGGCCCATCTGAAACCCTAATAACTGCTCAACCTGAGCCCCCAGCTTCAAAGCACTCGCCGAAAGAATAAAATTACTCTTCCCAGGGTTAGCGCGCATCCCCGAAATAGAATCAAAGATATCAATAATCCTATTAAGAACACCACTAAAGACCTCATCTGGATTACAGAAAAGAAGGATACCATCTGCAAAGGCGAGCATGAAAGTACGGGTAGCCTCACACTTCTAGTGGTACCGGAACCCCGGGGTCTGAGCAATCTCACGAGTAATAATACCATGAAGCACCTCCATAACAATAACAAAGAGATAAGGAGAGATTGGGTATCCCTGCCGAAGCCCCCTATGACCTCTAAAGATCCCCTCAGCATCACCATTCAAGGATACCGAAAAGGCAGTAGTGGTGATGCACTCCCTGATCCAAGCGATGAACGACTGATGGAAACCCATACACTGCAGAGCAATCAGCACAAAATCACACTCAACAGTGTCATAAGATTTCATAAGGTCAACTTTAAAGACACACCGTCTAGGCATCCCCCTCTTCCCATAACCATGAAGAAGTTCCTGAGCAAGAAGGATATTATCACTAATCCTTATCCCAGGTTTAAAAGCAGTCTGAGCCGGGTCAATCAAGGCATCCAAGCTATCACACATACGATGAACAATAATTTTCGAAATAGCCTTATATAATAAGTTGCAGCAAGAGGTCAGTCTAAAATCCGACATGCTCCTAGGTAAGGCTACTTTCGGAACAAGAGAAATGATCGTAGAATTGATCTGCCTGACAAACTTTCCCGTAGCAAAGAAATGCATAACAACAAACGAAATCTCACCCCCCCACAATCGGCCAAGCCCGCTGGTAAAACGCAACATTAAAACCATCAGGGCCCGGGGCCTTGTCCTTATCAAACTCGAAGAACACAGACCGAACCTCATCAGTAGTAACAGGTCTAACCATGTGCACCACAACATCAGGCGAAAGAGAAGCCGAAATAAAAGGCCTAACCTGACTCAAAGATAAAGGCATAATCCGATTAGAGTAACCCAACAGTCTCTCATAGAACCCAACAACCTCATTCTTAATAAGAGCAGGGTCAGTCAACTCAGTACCATCCTCCGTATTAAGTATATAGATACGAGATCTGACTCGCCTAGAACCAATCTACCGGAAGAAGAAGGCAGTACACTGGTCCCCATCCTTAAGCCAAGCCAACTTGGCCCGATGCCTGGGCGAAGACTGTTCCTGATCCACGGCAACTGAGAAAAGCCACCAACAACAGCTCTCCAACAATAAAACCAAGTCGTACATGGGATGGTCCCTGAGGATACTCTGGGAATAAGAGAGGAACGAAGTAGCAGCTGCAACATTCAATGCCAAATCCCCTTTCCTCTTCATCATGGCGCAAAAAACGGGCTTAAGGGTGTCCAACTTACGACAAATCGCATAAAACGGGGCCCCACAATATGATGACGCCAAGTGTCCCAAACCGCGGGGAGGAAATCCTCAGAGTCATCCAGGAAATTATCAAATCTGAACATTTTACCTCTGCAGCGAGGCAAACTATCAAGACCCAGAATAAGGGGGCTATGATCAGAGGTCCGCGGCAGATCACAAGAGTAAGTACGATCAGCGTGATCAATAAACCACTGCGGGTTACCTAACACCCTATCAAGATGTTTTCATAAAGATCTTGGAGACGGGCTCTTGTTATGCCAGGAGAACCAAGAGCCTACCATCGGAAGGGTCTCAATATCCGCGCGCCTGCAAATCTCTCTGAACTCCACCAGGGGCGGCTCATCATTAGAATGAGGAGCTTCACCTCCCAAAATCTCACTAGTGTCCAGAACAGCATTAATATCACCCATATTGACCCAAGGCTCAACAGGATGTAAAATCGAGAAATCAGTGAGATACTGCCACAACAGCCGCCTCGCAATAAGATCATTAGAACCATAGGCAAAGGTAACCAGAAGACAGGACGAGTCGAGCAATAGAGTAATACGATAATAAATAAACTGTGACTCAATAGCAATAATATCCACAGTCATAGAACCAGGATCCCACCCAATCTAGATCCTCTTCCCAGGACCACTACCGTAATCAGAGAACCACTGCCAAGAGCCAGAAATAAATGAAGAAACACGACCATAGTTACCAATCGAGACACGCGTCTCGAGTAGAGCAATACAATAAAGATTAAAGGAACTAATTACCTCCCGGACCGAGATCTGATGTTCAGTCCGTTTAAGTCTATGAACATTCCACACGGCAATAGGGATCATTTAACACCATCGATCCAGGCTGCATCAATATTAGGGCCCAAAGGAGAAGAACTAGAACAGAGCGACGTGCTGACAAACTCAGGAATCTCAGCCTCAATATCATCGGCAATACCAGAAATAGCTGCAAACATGTTGTGAGATGGCTCACACCCACCAGCACCATCCCTCCGAGGAGACACGATAGGAGAGCTGGTAGTAACCAAGGAGAAAGTAGAGATGCTACTCAACGGACCCGATCCAGTAGAACGACCTCGAGTGCCCCCAGCTAACTCCACTCCTGGGCAACCGGATCTGGCAGCAGGGCCTACCTCAGCCTGAGCGACCCCCCAGCCAGAACCGGTCCCAATGAAGACCCCGGACCACGAGCACCTGAGAGAGCAGTCTTAGCCACATAAATACAAGCCTGCTTGACCTGCTTCTGAACTAAAGGCTTAGAAATGGTTGGGCAAACCTCGTCACGATGCCCGAAGACTCTACAAACACCATACCAATCTGGTAACCATTCATACTCAACGTGGACCCTCCTAACACAAGGTCAATCACCATCAGATGGGAGAACCATGAGAAACGAGCGAATCGGGCTAGTATTAGCGTCTAGCATGACGCAAACTCGGGCATAATCCACTTTCAGACAGTTCCTGGTGAATACGTCAGCAAAGAGTGGCTCCCCTATAGCACTAGCAGTAATACTGAGCCTCTCGTAAGTCCAATACTCAAGAGGGACATTACGAAGTTTCACCCAAACAGGGACATGTTTAGGCTGAACCTTCGGAAGAGACATACCAAGCTTCCACCGGGTAAGGAGAATGGACTGTCCCTGAATCAGCCAAGGCCCTCCCTCTAACGCCTCGGTCAACATCTACTCACTTTCAAACATAAAGAAATAAAATCCCCCCTCAGAGTAGAACACCTCCTTAAGACCCTTCCACGCCGACAGAAAATAATTCTTGATCAAGTTGAGAGAGGGGGCTTTCCCCAAAAAATAACCAACTAAGGTGTATTGCCACCTCTTGGCACCTTCAATGCCAACACTAACATCCGGTTTAACAATAAACTCGCCATTTTGAATTTCAGGCTTCACATACCGAAGTCCCCTTTTTTTAACAAATTTTTTTCTAGCACAACAGAAGGTAGAGGCAATTCCTTTGGAATAAGAACCGGAACCAAACCAAAGTTCAAAGATTTAGGTAACTCAGAAACACTAATAACATTACCATCACCCACCAAAGCTCCAGCACTAATAAAAGGCACATCACGACACTTTGACAACAGCGGGGCAGAAATAACACTAGAATAATTAAAAGGCACATCATTAATAGAGCTAGGAAACTCATTTGATATAGAAACAGAATTGAGAGCAGGCTCCTCAATTACAATATTAATTGCAGCAGCCAAATTATTCCTATCAACCTCAATACAATCAGAGTTAGGAATTATTAACTTCCCCATAGGAGCAGCTGGACAAGCCTCATCAAAACCCCTGCCAAAACAAGTGTGAGGCACAACCATACCCAAACAGGACCAACCATATCGGAACCCAGGTCAGTGGGCGGAGGAACCGGTCCTGATCACCGGACTGGCTGGTCGAACCCCAGATCACGCCTGGGCTTACGAACCAAAGCTCCGGAATTAATAATAGGCACATCATTACACTTTAAAAACAGCGGGGCAGAATTAGCAACCACACTTGGTGTGGGACGAACAACAGTCTCAGGACTATCCAAAACATTAATAATAGAGGCAATACCACAAACATTACAACTAACATCAAGGGAAGCTCCATTTTTACACTGAGAATTTCCTTTTCAAGCAGAAGAACTACTAACATTACCATTAGAACAGACAATTCCCACAGTTTCCTCAGAGCAACAAGAATTAAGAATAACATCAGGCCTAACACCAACACCCCTGCCCAAATAATTAGAAGGTGCCAAACTCATACCAAGAGAACTCACGGGAGCACAACCCATGAAAGGAACTGGGATAAAAGAAGGGCCCGGAATTGGGCCCAGATCACGCCTGGCCTGAATGGGACCAAGAGGAACCGACGGCAAGCCCACACTCAAATCATCGTCGCCGGCAGCAGGAGGTGGAAATATTCCGTTGATTCCGTGTTTAAGAAGCTCCAGCTCAGGCTTGCTTATTACACGCGCCCCCAAATCCACAAAACCAAGAACATCAAAAGGTTTGGCAGACAGACCGGCCGCCGCGACTGGCGAAGAAACCAGCGCCATTAAACCGCAGGAGATGGACGATGGCATCCCCAAAAACCCTGCAACAAATCGCATAAAGACCCATAAAATTGGGGATTACAAGCACCGAACTGATGAAATAAAACAACTCAGCCACAATCGGCGCAACTAGATCGGCAAAATAAGAAGAGCCGCTGCCCTGGTTACACCAACACCATAAAACCAACCACAAAACGCGCCGCACCGAAATAGGGGGAAAAATTCAATAAAAATATATATATGTAGCCACTGAGATTGTGAATAAAAATTGTAAAAGAAAGTCTGTGGAAGATAATATAATTAGATGAAGGAAAAGAAGGGTGACCGAGGGGAAAAGGGAATCGCCCTCATAGAGTGAAAATCGCACCTTTAGTGCATGGAAATCGCCCACAGAAAGCCGCTGCCTTTGATTGCTAAACCTACGGAAACTTTCTTGCGGTGATCATGGTTCTTGTTGTTTCTTTGAGTGTTCTGTTATTTCGCCTGGCCGAAAGATTTGAGTCAGATTCCATTGTCTTGAGTTGTCAGACGTATTGCTCTATAAAGTAGTTAGTGAATTCAGTGCCTCTATCGGAACGAATGGACACGATACTCAACCCTTTTCCATTCTGAAGCTTTCTCAGGTGCTCGGGAAGCTTTGTTGTGGTTTCTTTCTTCTTGCCTAGAAAGATTGTCTAAGCATACCTGGAATAATCATCAACAGTAACGAGACAATATTTCTTACCTCCCAAACTTACAAGGTCTACAGGACGATACAGATCCATATGTAGCATATCCAAAACTCTAGGAGTGGACATGTATGATTTGCCTTTCAGGGTGGTTTTGACTTGTTTGCCTTTTTGACATGGTCCGCACTTGCCTTCTTTTTGGAATGACACATCGGGAAAACCTCTAACCATTCCCTGGTAGGCGAGTTTGTTGACCATCTTGAAATTGATGTGTGACATCCTCTTGTGCCATAGCCATCTTTGATCTACAGTGCCTTTGGCAACAAAACAAAGAATAGTGGAGCTCGTAAGCTTCCAGTCAGCAATATATATTACCTGACCTGCTTCCTGTGAGCACAACTTCTTTGGTCAAAATTTTCTTGACTCTACAGTGATCTATATAGAATTTCACGGGAACTGTTTGCCACAAGCTGATACTAAGTAGATTGTACTGTAAGCCTTCAACATAAGCTATATCGGTGACTTTGAATTTTCCTACAACCAGGGTTCCCTTCCCTCTTGTTCTTCATTTGGACTTATCACCGAAGCGCACTTTTGGACCGCGACCTTATACATAGTCTGACAGCTTGCTGATATCTCCTATCATGTGCCGAGAACATCCACTGTCGAAGTACCAGATGTCCTTCTCTTTGATGTCCTGTAAGCACAAAATTTAAGTAGATTTAGGTCCCATTTGAATGTTAGTTCCATGAATGTTAGTGCCTTTTGGTACCCAAATTTTCCTGACAACAATTGGCTTGTTGTAGGTTACTTTTGGTCGTTTTTGTGATGTTTACGTGGGGTAGGCACGTAGTCGCTGTAACCTTATTATGATGCATGTAAAAATGAGGGTTATTATTATTCCAGTACGAATGCTGTCTTGGAGGAGGAGCCATTTTCTTAGGCCTTACAGCTTGTCTCCTGGGTCTCCAGTTGGATTCTTAAAGCTGTTGCTGATATTGCACGGCGACCTGCTTTCTGGATGGATACCGGGACTCTTGTATCCATTATATAAGCGCACTGTACTGTTGGAAGTACTGCTGTACAGGCCATTGATATTTAGATACAACCTTCTTTCTGAACGCCTTACAGGTCTGGGAGGCTGAGGTTTCCGCTGTCGATGATATGAATAGGGTGGCGGAATTGCAGACTTTGCCATACGCGGGGCAACTGTTACCTTTACATGGCTTGGGGACTCTTTAGGTACAGGAATGGGTTCCACACCCCTGACGAACACCATACTAGATTTCCCTTTATTGGAGAATGAGTTATATACTAAGCCACATTTATCATGAGCATGTTGCCCGGTGCTTAGAATTTCTTCCATCCGTTTAGATGATTTCTCGAATGATTTCAAGATTGTCTCTAATACTCCTTCTCGCTTTTTGAGAGTTTTAACTTTATCTTCGAGTAGAACGAAATCATTTGTCTTGTTCTTATTTTGAGACATGGTCTCATTTAGATCATGGGCAAGTTGATGATTGCTCTCCATGAGTTTTTCAAGTGTGACTTTGCTGTTTTCACAATCGATGGACATATTTTCGTAGTTATTTTTCAGCAAATCATTTTCTTATTTCGGATCTAAGTTAGAAATTTGGAGCTGTATATTTTCTCGTTTCAACGTCTCATGGGTGTTTTGAATGTTTTTAAATTCATTCATCATGTTTTCAAAGGTATGAGATTCATTTGCAGGAGTAATTGATGTTGAGCTTACCTCATTGTTGGCCACTTAAGTATACTGGATACAGTTTGGAAAATCGTTTAAACAACAAACTGTATGGAATCTAAATCTGAGTGCGTAACGGAAGTCTTGGATACAGTTAGTTGCCGTGGATACATCAACGACGTATTTGGTGTATACTTAATATATCACAGTAATTTCAAACAGTAAAAGCAGAAGGTAAATGACACAGTAATTTAAGTGGTTCGAGGTAAACCCCTCTACGTCCACTGGTCCTCCACACAGGAGTAAAAAGTTTATTATATAATTACTGCGTACACAACTACGTAATTATAAACAAACCTATCCTTGTATCATTCACACAGATTGATACAAAGAACGTCACTTTCAACCGTTCACACAGATTGGTTAAAGCTTCCTTCTTGACTAGCTTCTTCACACACAGTTCCAAAGCTTCGTCCGTATTCGTCCCACACAGGTCAGAATAGCTTGTTGAGTTCACACAGAGCTCGGTTTTTACACAGAGGTAAAAGGGTAGGTAACCAGGTAAGAACAGCAGCTTTGAATATCAAGTTCTTGAGCTGATGATAGCTGTTCTTGATGTTGAGCACTGTATATCTCTTTCGTTCTAACTTGCAGTATGCTTTGGAGATATGTTTGCTCAGATGATAACTTTGATAGCTTGAGTATTGGGTTACTTGAATTTGTTCAGTTTGTGTAACTGATCTTCAATGTCTTCAAGGATATATATAGTCTCTGAAGAAAGTATCCGTTGAGATATATCCGTTTGAATAAGATTTCCTTCAACGGGAATATGACATGATCCGGATTTCGCGGGATTCTGAAGATCTGAAGACTGACAGTATTTAAATACTTTATCCTTGAGTATTTAAATACTTCTTTGTTCAACGGAACTTGACTTGTGTTCTTTCTTGTCCTTTTGTGAACTGTATGGAAGATGACTGTATTTAGGGCATCGAGACAGTTTCCATATTTGGTGTTTTTACAAGTCTTCTTCTTTGTCTTGATGAGCTTCAACGTCTTGATTCGAGGCGGAGTCTTGATATAGAATAAAGCCTTGAAGCCTCGATACGCTTTTCCTTTCTTGTATTTGGCATATATGTCAAAACCTTCTCAATAACAAATAACAATCGATACGAGGATCGGGTATCATTGATTCTCTGAGGTGATTGTTTTTCCCAACAATTTCCCCCTTTTTGACAATTTGTCAAGACTAACTTACTTCAACTCTTCGAGTCTTCTTGATGATGCCAAAACTTTCTTTATGAAGCATTCTTCTTCGATGACTTCTGGCAGATTTCTTGGTCTTTTGTCAATAGGTCTGACTTAGTGACTTAGTCTACAATAATGAATTGCTCGCAGGCACGTTCGATACAGTTTGAGATTTATTACAACTGAAGCCTATGATTGGCGCGCAGGCACAATCTTACAATGTATTCTAAGTTTACAACTGAAACTATGAACTGTTCGTAGACTAGTTCGTACAGCTTATTTTTCAATCAAGTTTGTCTAACTTGAGATTCCTATCAAACAATTTTAAGTAATCATACATAAACACAGTAGATTACGAGTTGTAATCTTTCAAGACAAACAAACTATTTTATTGATATTCAAAATGATTGAGTACAAAGTTTGCTGTTTCGAATAGAAATTACAAAAATAAAAGTAATATACATAAATTTCAGCTCTTCATCTATAATCCGCATGCCTCCAAGGTCTTTTTCCTTGCTCATTCTCGGTGCCGCGCCACCAGTTTTGAAGTAAATCATTGCCTCGTTCCTGGTAAATCGCTCTTCCTTCATATGAACGATCAAAGGCAAGTATCCAATCTTCTGGATGGGTGACCCGATCTCCTCTTCTATGTTTTGATTTCATCTCGATTTGGAGAGGGAGCTTACCTTCTTCTAGCATCTTTGAGAACTTGTCTGCTGCCTCCGCTAACGTCTTATAATTTTTGAAGATGGCGGATTCCCTGATGAGTCTGACAAAATATCTCATCAGTTCATTCTTCCTCCAGTGCTTCACTTCGTCGGCAGTTGGGTTTCGGTTGGTCGGCAGACGTATTTCCGAATGTCTTTGGATAAGATTTTGCCAAGGGACATTTGGGTCATGGAATTCTGGTCTGGAGCCTGAAATTTTAAAGCTTTGGGGTTGAGGTGCTAGCTTGTTCAATTCGGCAATCTTGCTACGAGCGACCTCAAATTCCCTTTCCTGTTGCATTCTTATTCTCCTTGCAGCTTCTCGTGCCTCTTCCCCCTTTTTGGCTTCATCAAGACTTTGCAGGATTTCAAGAGCGGCGTCCTGTTTGGTCTCGATGCTGGTTATTCTTTCAACAAGGGAGGAAAGAGTCTGCGACATATCTTTAATGCATTTGTCGTGAGCACGCAGTTGAGAGCTGTTCTCGATCATTAGGCGGTCTTGGCTTGACAATCCTTGTCTTTGTAGCTTCCTCCTTCAGCAGTTGCTCTTGTTTATCTTCCATGATCTTCAAGGCTTGCTTGAAAACTTCTCGCGTAAGAATGAATGCGTCGACAACTCGAGATACTTCGTGTTGAAGAGTGGTCATTTCTTCTACGGCAGAGTGTGCATCCAATTCAGTGCCTTTTCAACGGAAGATAGAGCGTTTCGCATCTTGGATAAATACGATCACGAAGGCCAAGAGCTCGCAGCGCTCTTTACGTGCGCAGAGATTGGAGAGTCAGTGGCGAAGTCTTCAGCGCCGTTCAACCTTCTTACATTCACGGATGGACGTGAAGTAAGTTGGACATCCTCAGGTTCAGTACCGTCCTCGGATTCCAAGGTTGCAGGGGCGGGGGCAGCTTCTTGTGGTTTGGCGACAGTTGGTTCAGAAGCGTCCTGTGGCGAAGGTTCTTCGGCAGATATGGATGCAGGAGGGACTGAATCCTCCTGTTGGCTGGCAGGAATGGCTTCTTCGGTCGCAACAGGCTCGGGTGCCTGTTCCAAAATTTCTTGATCTTCCTCGACTGGAGGGACTGATTCCTCCTGGTCGGGAATGTTCTCCGGCTGTGGCGAAGGGGGATTGGCTTGGTTAGAAGGCCCTTCGTCGTTTCTGGGTGGAGAGGCAGCTCGGGCTTCAGCCTCTTCACGGCTCATTCTCAGACCTGCTTGTAGAGCATCGTCGTCGTCGTCTGAGTCATGATCGTCGTCGTCTTTTGGATTGATGGGAGAGTCCTCTGACTTCTTCTTTCCTTTTCTTCTGGCGTCAGATTTGTGCAGCAAGTGGCTTTCTATTAGATCTTTGCAGGAAGCGTTGTCCCATCGAAGCAGGGCCTCAATTTCAGTGGAGTCTGTTACTTCGGAGACGAACCTCTCTTCGTGGCTCCATTCGCTCCAGTTGTACAGTGTGTCGTACGGAGCTAGCCTATAGCCTTTCCATTGCAGAAATCTTTCGTACGCTTGTTCAATTTGAACCGAAAGAAGTGTTTGATTTATGATTGAGTCAGGGGAGGGACTTCGAATCACGTCTGGAGACGCTGTTTCGAGGGATTCCGGTACAGGTATGGGATCCTGCACGGAAGATGGACTCCTTGCAGGGGATGGTGCCCCGAAGGAAATTGGATCCTGCACGGGTGTGGGATCCCGTAGAGGAGAGGTAGCTTTTGGCTCCGAATGGGCAGCCGACGTGCTAACGTCTTGAGCATTGGCAGATGTCTCTATATCCGTCGTAGCCGCCAAAGGCTCGGGATCTACTGTCGATGCAGTAGGAGACACCTCTTCCACATGGGTTGGGCCCTGGGGTTCTTCAGTGGGTTGCGCCACGGGCGAGACATCCTCGGAGTGCTTGGTTTTGATTTTTGAGAGCCTCCTGAGTCTCTTCTTCGATTTCTCACCAGCAGAGTGCTTCTTGCTGTGAGAACGCTTGCGCTTCTTCTTTGAAGATTCCATTTCTGGGACCTTCACGGTTTCATCTCTTGGGTTGTCAGAAATAGGCATGTGCCTGGTTTGCGGATGGTTGGCCTGCATTGTGCTCTGGTTATAAGCAGTGGGCTTGACGCCTCCTAAATATATCCTGGAGCTATTTTTCTTGGCGTCGGAGGATTGCGTCACTCCGCACCTTGTCAGAATGTAGTTCAGCATTAAACCGAATGATTTCTTTTGGGTGGCAGGCTTGCACACCTCTTCTTGAAGACGTTTCAGAATGATTTGGCACCAATTGACCTTTTCACAGGTCAAAATAGCTACCATCATTCTGAACCTTAGATTCGTGCACATCTCGAACGCACCGGTTCGATTTTCAATGATTCTGGAACAGAAGTCATGCAGATAAACGAAATGAAGAAGAAAATTTTTCTTGTGACAAGTGGTTGTCACCATATCAACCACTTTGGACCCTGTAAAACGTCCATAAAACTTGGTAATCAGCTCTTGAGACCCAAACGTCTCAAGCTGGTCCATGGTCAGGCCGTCGGCGGGCGGCTGTAGATTTTCCAGGTAGGACGCTATTGATGCGATTTGCACTCCTTGGACTGTTGCAGTGATGTCAGCAACGTGTCCTCCCTGGGCTAGTGACAGAAAACGAACGGCGGCGTTGAGGTAGAATTCCTCAACCAGATGGGCGTCGTATTTGTCAGCGGTTTTGCTCCCGAAGCGATAGAGACCTTGTTGTTCAAGACGAGTAATAATATACTCCATTGGTTCGGTGTCGTTGATTTCCGAGATGATACGCTCGATGATGACAGGTTTCGAGAAGATCCGGCCATCAATGATGTTGGAGGTTTTCTTCAGAACGGGGGAAGAAGATTGACTAGCCATGGATGTTTTCTTAAAACGAAGGTGGAAGAAAACAGTAGAAATTCGCAGTGAATATGCAGAAAATATGTAGGCTGTTTGCTTGAGATCTCTTGTAATTGCAGAAAGCGTAAAGAGTCTCTAATGGCAGATACAGTCCTTTTATACTTGGGCGGCGAAGTAGGGTTTGCAGAGTACGAATGGTCAGATTTTAAGGGATGGGAACCGGTTTTGAAATCAACGGCCAAGATGGATTCAGTGTAACTGGTACGCTAATCCATTAAAAGGTTTTAAAATACAGCGGGTCCCACTTCTGACATAGGTTGATACCCTAAATGCCTAAAACGGCGGTTTAAAAATAGTAAACAATTTAAAAACATCGCGGCTTTTGAGATTGATTGTCAGGATGTCGTGTAAGGCATTTAATGAACATGACGTTTGACATAAAAACAGGGCACGTGGACAAAAATTATTTTAAAAGGAAATAATATTATATTATATCTTGAATCGAAATCTATAGTATGTCTTTGTTCTCGCGTCGATACGTTCCCCTTAAAAAGGTACTAATAGGTTTTAAATTCCATACAATATTTGGATTAATCTTTGTATTCATGGGTCTACAAGTATTCCCCCTTAATTATTGCACACATCACCGTAGGATTCATATGCCTTCGTTCGCTCTGATCTTGTATTGATGTTTCGAGTGTACGAGATAATTAATGTTGAATCTTGTATTCACGGGTCTTACAACATTCCCTCAATTGTTGAGTAAAAGCAGTAAATTTACTTACAGGAGTCCAGGTGTAGTATTCCCAGTCTGTTCTTAGCATGTTGAATCTTCTTTGTGTCGAGAGGCTTGGTGAAAATGTCGGCCACCGGATGTTTGTATGAACTTTTCCAGCGAACATCCTTGTTCTCGACATGATTCTGATGAAATGATGCTTCATGTTGATATGCTTAGTGCGCGAGTGCAAAAGCGAGTTGTGCGTGATTGCGATTGCACTCGTGCTATCACACATGATTGGAGTCTCTCTAGCATCGATTCCATAATCGGCGAGTTGTTCCGCATCCAAAGGATTCGCATACGGCGACTACCGGCGACATAGTACTCTGATTCAGCCGTGGAAAGAGAATTAGCCAATTGCGTCTTACTGAACCAAGATACGAGTCTAGGTCCGAGAAAGTGACAAGTTCCACTTGTACTCTTCCTATCTAGGTTGCAGCCTCCGAGATCCGAGTCGCTGTATCCAACTAAATCGAATCCGCCTTCCTTAGGATACCACAGTCCTGCATCGACTGTTCCTTTGATGTACTTCAGGATTCGTTTAGCTGTGTTGAAGTGTGATTCCTTAGGTGCAACTTGGTATCTCGCACACACTCCAACAGCAAACTGGATATCGGGCCTGGTAGCCGTTAGGTATAGGAGCGAACCAATGATCTTCCTATAGAGTGATTGGTCAAACGGCTTTCCGGCTTCATCACCACTAATTTGCACGGAAGTGCTCATGGGGGTTGGCGAGGATTTGGAATTGTTCATTCCAAATTTGTTGAGAAGCTCCTTGCTGTATTTCTCCTGGTTGATGAATATACCTGTAGGCAACTGCTTTACCTGCAAACCTAGGAAATAACTAAGTTCCCCCATCATACTCATTTCAAATTTGCTTTGCATGAGATGTGAGAACCTTTGACATAGAGCAAGGTTAGTTGAACCAAAAATAATATCATCGACATAGATTTGTACCATTAGAAGGTCATCACCTTCCTGTATTTTGAACAATGTTTTGTCGACAGCACCCTTCTCAAATCCGTTGTTGGTTAGATACTGGGACAGGGTTTTGTACCAGGCTCTAGGGGCTTGTTTAAGTCCGTACAGCGCTTTCCTTAGCCTGTAAACTAGATCGATACCGTCCGTGTTGGCAAACCCTGGTGGTTGTTCAACATAAACTTCTTCCGTAAGCTCTCCATTCAGGAAAGCACTCTTGATGTCCATTTGGTATACGATAAAATTCTTATGGGCGGCAAAGGCTAAAAATATCCTAATGGCTTCTAGTCTCGCTACAGGGGCGAAGGTTTCATCATAGTCGATTCCTTCTTCATGACAATAGCCTTGTGCTACTAGTCTGGATTTGTTCCTAATGACAAGTCCATTTCCATCCTTTTTGTTTCGAAATACCCATTTGGTTCCTATAACCGATTGGTGTGTCGGTCTGGGTACAAGATACCATACATTGTTTCTTTCGAAACCGTTAAGCTCTTCTTCCATAGATGTTATCCAATGAGAGTTTTTAAGAGCGTCTATGGTCGAAACAGGTTCGGACTGGGCTAAGAATACAGCGATAGTGCACATATTGAGTCTCCTAAGTTCGGATTGAGATTTCCATTCAGGAAACTGTGAGGCTTTAGCATTAGATTCTTCTTGTGCACAAAGTACATTTCCTTGTGTACTCTGTATTCTCCAACGAGTAGAAACACCGGCATTAATGTTTCCAATGATCAGCTCTTGCGGGTGATCTCTCAACCATCTTCGGTCGGGTTCTAGTTCAGGATCCCGTACTGTATCAAAAGGTTTACGTAGTACGGCTTGACATGCAGGCGTCAGCTTCATCCATATCGATTCGTACAGCTGCGGGGTGATTTCTAAATCAACTACAGGTTCTATGGGTGTAGGTGGATCCAGGATAGAAAGATGGTGAATGTCTTGAGTGATATCATCTACTCCTGTAGGGTCATGGTGTGGTTCGTCGAACACTACATGAACTGATTCCTCGATCATCAGCTTCCTTTTATTAAAGATTCTGAAAGCTTTGCTGACTGAGGAGTATCCTACGAATATTCCTTCATCTGATTTTTCATCAAAGGTTCTAAGTTGGTCCTTCCCGTTGTTCAAAACATAACACCTGCATCCAAAAATGTGAAAATACGAAACTAATGGAGTTTTGTTATTCCATACCTCGTAAGCTGTTTTGTTGTGGTGCTTGTTGACGATACAACGGTTTTGAGTGTAGCACGCTGTATTGGTTGCTTCACCCCAGAAACGCTGCGGCAATTTGCTTGCGGCAATCATTGTCCTTGTTGCTTCTTTCAACGTCCTATTCTTTCGCTCGGCAACACCATTTTGTTGAGGTGTACGGGCAGCTGAGTACTCGTGCTGTATTCCATTCTCCGAACAGTATTGCTCTATAAAGTGGTTAGTAAATTCAGTACCTCTGTCGGAACGAATGCACACGATACTTGATGCTTTTTCATTCTGCAACTTTCTCAGGAGCTCGGGCAGCCTTGATGTTGTTTCCTTCTTCTTGCTAAGAAAGATTGTCCAAGCATACCTGGAATAATCATCAACAACAACCATGCAATATTTCTTACCTCCCAAACTTACTGGGTCTACAGGACTGTAGAGATCCATGTGTAGTATTTCCAACACTCTGTGGGTTGAAAGGTAGGATTTGCTTTTCAGGGTTGACTTGATTTGCTTGCCTTTCTGGCATAGTCCGCAGACGCTGTCCTTCTTGAATGACACATCTGGCAAACCTCTAACCATACCCTGTCTTGAAAGCTTGTTGATCGTCTTGAAGTTGACGTGAGACATCCTCTTGTCCCATAGCCAGCTAAGATCTGCAGTGCCTTTGGCAACAAAACATGGAATTGAGGAGCTCATAGGCTTCCAGTCAGCAATGTATATATTACCTGATCTGCTTCCTGTAAGCACAACTTCCTTGGTTTGGGTGTTCTTGACTCTACAGAGATCTATATAGAACTTCACCGAGAACTGTTTATCACAAAACTGGCTAATACTAAGTAGATTATACTGTAAGCCTTCAACATATGCAACATCGGTGACCTTGAATTTCCCGACAAGTAGGTTTCCTTTCCCTCTTGTTCTTCCTTTAGATTTATCACCGAAGCGAACTTTCGGACCGCGACCTTCTACAAAATCGAGATAGCTTGCTCTGTCTCCAGTCATGTGACGAGCATCCACTATCGAAGTACCACGTATCCTCCTCTAGAATGTCTGTAACAAAGAAATTAGGTAGATTTAGGTCCCCTTTGATTTTGGGTCCATATATGTTAGTTCCTTTAGGTACCCAGATTTTCCCGACAACAATTGGTTTCTTGTAGGATGTACTCGGTACGGTGTTGCGATATCTACGGGGCATATCCGTAGTTGTTATAATCATGATAATTACTATGCATGTAAAAGTCGGGGTTATTATTATTATTCGATGCGAGTGCCGTCTATGAGGTGGAGCCATTTTCCTAGGCCTAATGACTTGTCTTCCGGGTCTCCGGTTGGATTCCCAATCTTTGTTGTTGATCTTGGCGCATCTGTTGCCGTGAGGGATAACGGGGCTCTGTATCCAATACCTAGGCGCCTGCATCGAGTGTCTTCTTTGTGCGGGCCTTTGGTGGTTGGATACCGTCTTCTTTATGAATGATCGGCTTTGATGATATGCTTGTGGAGCATCTTTGTAGATTACGCCTTACGAGTGGTTGTTGGTTCCCTTTGTCTCGAATAGTAGAGTTGTGGGGCGGAATTGCGGCCTTCGGTTTTCTCGGTGCAGCGAGTTCCTTTATGGGACTAGGAGCATCTTCCGTCTGGAATGTGTTCCACACTCTTGACGAACACGTACTAGTTTTACCTTTATTCGAACATGAGTTGTATCCTAAGCCGGTTTATCATGAGCATGTTGCCCGGTGCTCGAATTTCTTCCATTCTTTTGGACGATTTTTCAAAGACTTGAGAATGGTCTCAAGTTCGGTTTCTCGCTTCTCGAGTTGTAATTTTGGTTTGTAGTAGAACCAAATCATTTGTCTTGCTCTCATTATGGGTTTTAACCTCATTTAGTTCATGAGCAAGTTGATGATTGCTCTCCATGAGTTTTTCAAAATCGACCTTGCTGGTTTCACAATCAAGAGACATGTTTTCATAGTTTATTTTCAGCAAGTCATTTTCATCTTTCAGCTCTAGATTTGTTAATTGAAGCTGTATATTCTCAGTTTTTAGAGTCTCATGGGCCTTTTGAATATTTTTGAATTCATTCATCATATTTTCGAAAGTATGAGATGCATTAGGTGGAATAACTGAGGTTGAACTTACCTCATCGTCGCTATCTTCACCTTCTGGAACATCTTTGGCCATAAAGCACATGTATGCTTTATCATCGAACTCATCGTCAGATGAATCACTTTCAGTGACCACCTGAAGGCATTCTGCTGATTTGGATGGTGTGGGGGAGGCTTCTGATTCTCCAATCAGGGCCTTGAGCTTGTCTTTCCAAGCACGTCTTCTTTCATCTCTCTCTTGTTGCTCGGCCTCAGGCAATCTTTGGACTTTGGGATGAGGACATTTGTTTGCATAATGGCCTGGTTTCCTGTGATTATAACACGAGTTAGCATCACCGGATGATGTTTCGGTACTTACCTTGTTGTGAGTTTGGGCACGTAGGAGTCTTTCAGTGTTTGATGAACTTTTTGAATTTATGCATTAGAAGTGCCATTTCATCTTGTGACGAGGATGTAAATCGTTCTTGTCGGCGTTCTTGTGGCCGGGCCCGGCAGGCTAGGCATCTTTGTGTCGACGGTTCGTCTGACGGCGAGGCTGTGACCTTTGAAGGAGATTCTTGACTTTCTCTCTTACAATGTCATACTCAAAAGCTTTAAGGTCGGAGAAGAGATCAAAGTGGATATTTCATTAAGATTACGGGATACACGCATATTTGTGGTCTTAATGTCCCATCAGTGGAGAGATCTGAAAATTTTAAGTTCTTCTCCTTTTGGGTGTAAATCTTGCCCAACGCTTCAACTTCACCAACAATACCGGTAAATCGAGGTCAAGTTCCTCAAGTGTTTCCGTTGGTTTCATTTCAAAAGATTCAAATTCTTGAGTAAGTTTTGAAATCTTGTTTTCTTTTGAGAGCTCGGTTCCCTCACAAATTAACTTGAGTTTATCCTGATTTCTTTGGTACATTTTGCAGCTCTTTACCTTTGAACGTGCCTTTGTCAAGAGTGACAAATAACGCGTTCTTAGCCACGTTGTCGAGATTGGCTCGCTTCCTTTCATCGGTTGTCCATTGCTCGCGTTCTTTCAAGAGCATTTCAGCATGGGCTAGGCCCTCAATCCATGAGGATACAATGAACTTCATGATCTAGATCGGACCAACCAGTATAACAAAAATCATCTCTTCGTGCATTGCAGCAAGATGAGCTTCCATTCTAATTCTCCAGTCGTCAAATTCGTTAATAGAGAACATAGGGACTTTGTTAATCATAGAAGTATCCATACTGATAATATAGGAATGAAAGAGACTGTTTTGAAAATAAGTGATTTGAATCTGATTCGGTTAAAAATAAATACGACTGATTCTTTTTAGAATCAACCGCTCCGATACCACTTGTTGGCCACTTAAGTATACTGGATACAGTTTGGAAAATTGTTTAAACAACAAACTGTATGGAATCTAAATCCGAGTGCGTAGCGGAAGTCTTGGATACAGTTAGTTGTCGTGGATACAGCAACGACGTATTTGGTGTATACTTAATATATCACAGTAATTTCAAACAGTAAAAGCAGAAGGTAAATGACACAGTAATTTAAGTGGTTCGAGGTAAACCCCTCTACGTCCACTGGTCCTCCACACAGGAGTAAAAAGTTTATTATATAATTACTGCGTACACAACTACGTAATTATAAACAAACCTATCCTTTTATCGTTCACACAGATTGATACAAAGAACGTCACTTTCAACCGTTCACACAGATTGGTTAAAGCTTCCTTCTTGACTAGCTTCTTCACACACAGTTCCAAAGCTTCGTACGTATTCGTCCCACACAGGTCAGAATAGCTTGTTGAGTTCACACAGAGCTCGGTTTTTACACAGAGGTAAAAGGGTAGGTAACCAGGTAAGAACAGCAGCTTTGAATATCAAGTTGAGCTGATGATAGCTGTTCTTGATGTTGAGCACTGTATATCTCTTTCGTTCTAACTTGCATTATGCTTTCGAGATATGTTTGCTCAGATGATAACTTTGATATCTTGAGTATTGGGTTACTTGAATTTGTTCAGTTTGTGTAACTGATCTTCAATGTCTTCAAGGATATATATAGTCTCTGAAGAAAGTATCCGTTGAGATATATCCGTTTGAATAAGATTTCCTTCAACGGGAATATGACATGATCCAGTTCATGGGATTACGAAGATCGAAGGACGGTATTTAAATACTTTATCCTTGAGTATTTAAATACTTCTTTGTTCAACGGAACTTGACTTGTGTTCTTTCTTGTCCTTTTGTGAACTGTATGGAAGATGACTGTATTTAGGGCATCGAGACAGTTTCCATATTTGGTCTTTTTACAAGTCTTCTTCTTTGTCTTGATGAGCTTCACCGATCTTGATTCGAGCGGAGTCTTCGATATAGGATAAAGCCTTGAAGCCTCGATACAGTTTTCCTTTACTGTATTTGGCATATATGTCAAAACCTTCTCAATAACAAATAACAATCGATACAGGGATCGGGTATCCAGGCTGATTCGCTACAGGGTGATTGTTTTTCCCAACACTCATCATCGCTATCTTCATCGTCCTGTACTTCTTTGGCCATAAAGTACATATAGGCTTTATCCTCGATCTAATGATCGGATGAGTCACTGTCAGTGACTGTCTGAAGGCATTCCTCGGTCTTGCTTGATGATGGTGAGGCTTCTGATTCACCAATCAGGGCTTTGAGCTTTTTTTTCCAAGCACGCCTCCTTTCATCCTTTTCTTTTTGCTCGGCTTCCGGCAACTTTTGCACTTTCAGGTGCGGACACTTATGAGATGGCTTGGGCTTGTAGGGGAAGATTCGGAACTTACCTTGTGAGATGGCTTGGGCTTGTAGGGGGTCTTTCCAGACTGTTTGATGAACTTTTTGAATTTGTGCATGAGAAGGGCCATTTCATCTTGTGATAGGATATCGTCGTCATTGTCAGCAGTCATGTGGGCGGACTTGAATGTGCTGGGCGTGCTATGTCTCCTGTTAGATACAGCGGCTAGTGATGTAGTCTTGGCAGGTGACTCTTTAACCTTCTCTCTCATGTCAATATCGTACTCAAATGATTTGTGGTCAGAGAAGAGGTCAAAAGTGGAAATATCATTAAGATTACATGATACACTCATAGCTGTAGTCTTAATGTCCCATCAGGCAGGGATTTGATCTAACAATTTTCAACTTTTTCTCCTTTTGGGTATACACTTTACCCAATGCTTCATGTTCACCGACAATGCCAGTGAATCTGAGGTCAAGCTCCTCAAGAGTTTCGGACGATTTCATTTCAAATGAATCAAATTGCTGAGTGAGTTTTGAAATTTTATTTTCTTTTGATAGCTCAGTTCCCTCACAAATCATCTTAAGTTTATACCAGATTCCCTTAGCTGTCTTATAGCTCTTCACCTTTGAGAATGTGCTTTTGTCCAAAGTGACAAATAGCGCATTCTTAGCAACATTGTCTAGGTTCGCACGCTTGCGATCATTTATTGTCCATTGCTCACGCTCCTTCTCGAGCATTTTAGCATGAGGTTGTTCCTCTATCTTTGCGGTGGGATTAATCTTCATTATCTCTATGGGGCCTTCTTGGATGACAAATATCATCACCTCGTGCAGGGCGGCAAGATGGGCTTCCATCATGATTTTCCAATCATCGAATTCTCTAATCGAAAGCATAAGAACCTTTTTTATGATTGAGGTATTTATTCGAGAAAATAGGAAAGATAAGACTGTTTTAGAAAATAAGTGATTTTTGGATCTGATTCGGTTAAAAGTACGACTAATTCTTTTTAGAATCAACCTCTCTGATACCACTTGTTGGCAACTAAGTATACAGAATACAACTTGAAAAAGGATAGTACAACAAGCTGTATGATCTTCAAATGTGAGTGCGTAGCAGAAGTGCGTTTAAGTGAGTTGCTGTAAATATAGCAACTAGGCTTTCTCCTGTTTGCTTATTGCATACAGAGGTTTGCAATGTATACTAGTATAAATCACAGTAACTAAAACAATAAAGGCAGAAGGTAAATAACACGTAATTTAAAGTGGTTCGATGTAAACGCCTCTACGTCCATTGGTCCTCCACAGAAGAGTAAAATATTTATTAAAATCACTACATACACAACTACGTGACTTTAATCAAGCCTATCTCTGTATCATTCACACATATTGATATAGGTATTAAAGCTTTGGGCCGTTCACACAGATTGGCTTGAGCTCTTTCTTGACATGCTTCTTCACACACAGTTTGAAGCTTCGTCTGCAATGTTATTCTTCCCACACAGGTCGGAATATGCAAGGATCTACAGTCCACACAGGGTTGATGTTTATCTCAATGGTAAAGGCAAAATAACAGGTTTTGAACAACAGCTTGAATGCTTGATGAGCTTAGGCTGATGATGTGTTGTTCATGTTGAGGATTACTATATTTCTTCTCTCAGGAATAGCAGTATGCTCGAAGAAATATGTTTGCTCTTGCAAGCTTAAGATAATGTTTTTTGTGCTTGTTCACGTATGAATTTCAGTATTCAATCTCCTTTGGAATGTCCTCTTGCATGGACCATTTATAACTTATAAATAGATCCGTTATAAGTATGTCTGTTGGCTGGTTGGTGAGCAAAAGTCCTTTCTGATTGGTTCTTTTCAGATTGTTTGACTTTCAAAATGCTAGATCCGGATTTTTGCTCCTTGTCTGAAGATCTTTGTCGGTTGATATTTAAATACATTATCCAATCAGTATTTAAATACTTATTTCAAAATGGTGTTTTGACTTTTGTGAATAAAGTAGATTCTCTCACAACGGTCTTCAGTCCTGTTGGATAAGTGTTTTAGTTGTCCCAACACTTTCAGCATGTATGCTGTATCCAACATGTTATGTCTGTAGCTATAGGCTCTATAGAATAGATTGTATGATCTTCAATTCTGAATGGAGGGGGCTGTTTCCAGATAGTTTTCATACTTAGCGGTATCACAACTCTTTCGACTCCTTTGCTGTATGATGAGTTCTAACAGCGTCTATGAGAAGTTTTATCGCAACAATTTATGATCTTCTTTAGGACTACTTGGTGTATGTTGGCACTTTATCAAAATAGGATTGTTTATCCCAACATCATGGAACAACCAATCGATAACAACTACGATAACAGATGCCTCGACGCCTTTAATCGGTCACCAAGGACAGAGATGATAACTGAATACGTCAATGCCTTTAATGGGCCAATATAACATCAATAACAAGACACCAAGATCAGTAGCAACTATAACAACGATGTATTAATTGAACATCAATATGAACAGTAATAACTGATACATCGATATCGTGAATCGGCTATTGACATAACATTAACCACAAGTATCTCAATGCCTTGAACCAGCCATTGATGAACAACAATGACATTTGGCATAATTGCCGAAGGGTATTGTATTAAACAATTTCACTGATATCAACAAATCATGAAGAGACTACGTCTCGAAATGGTACAACACATTCACACACATAAATGATAACATAAATCTCATTGACCAGTACAAGTATAAAACTTGCCTCTAACCAAAGGTGATGAAGTCCTCCCATGAATGAAGAACGACGTCCTTTAACAATCACAATCACTCGAACAACCTTGAATGAAATATAATTCATTCAATAACACAATATTGGTGTCGAAAACAACACAGTGTATAACCTTGATTGGATCACGAATCGATCAAACTACACAAACGAATATCAATCCTCAACTATGAAGTTTGACATCCTCCAATCACCTCAATGATCAACATGATCCTAATGTTTTCAACACTTGTGAAAAATAATTCAACAAGAATTATTAAGATCAACATCATATTAATCATCTTATTATGTTAATATCACCTTTTATCATCATAATCACCTCAAGAACATCATTGTCCCTACAAACATGATGTCTACGCAATCATCACCACCAATTCCTCAAGAATTTGGATTAATCAACAATATTAACCTAACCATTTCAAAATTATGATAATTATCTCATTACTTATCATAATCCTTCAATAAAATGTTTATAACCTCCCAAGAACATCATCCATATCAATAATCATCTCCAAGGTATGTTAATCATCTAACAACCTTAACATAACTATTCCTATACATGATTGCGACATCCAAGTATTCTTTAAAACATCAAGAACACATTCATCCTTAAGTCATAATAACTATGTTCTCAACATATGTTCATACAAACCATCAAGAATCATGTTATCCTCCAACAATTTATCAACACGAAGTAATCATCAACAACATCATCATAATCTCGAGATTAACACAATATTAACCAACATACCTCTTGTAGATGAAGAAAAACCTCAAACACTTCAAGAATCCACCTCAATCTTCCAGATCCGAAGCTCCAATCCATTTATAAAGCTCCAAAGCAAGCTGGAAGGGGCTGGAAATTACTAAGGAGTGTAGAGGGACGATTTTAGATAGAAGGGTCAGAAATGGGTCGTGTAAAAATGAAAGACAGAGATGTTTTTGTAATTTGCACTTCCTATTACAGCTGTTACTCTCCACACTTACGTACATAAGAGCCTATTACGTATATTCAACACTACATAGCGTACGCTACGTTCTTTCAGAGGCTTCTACCTCAAAACATAATCATACTTACGTACATTGTCAAAACAGACATACGTAACAACATCAACATTACATACGTTAACATCAATTCATTGCGTACATAATGGGAGTTAACCTAGCTATCTCAATCAAGCTAAAATGATCAAGCATTGCACGGCCCCACTCGCTGAAAATTGGATGCAATCTGATTCCCTTTGCTACGCATGTAACCAGCATGGTTTAACATACGTAACTCTCCATATGTAGTGTATATTAGCTATGGGTGTAGCGTACGCTTTGGCTAGTATACATAGCCAAAATCGCAATCTCACTAAGAAACATCCAATCGGTAAAAACAATACCGACGACAAACATAAATATTTTGATTTCCGAAATATCCTAATACAATTTATATTGTACAAGTTAAATACAACATCACTTGTAAAATTCTAAATAAATACGTATAATACAACAGTAGAAATAAAAAAAAGTTACCCCCTGTTATTACATACTCTCCCCTTAAAAAGGATGCATATTTTGGAATATGAAACGTCCATCCGGATCCTTAAAAAACACCTTGAAGAGTACTCCTCAATGCGAACCACTTTGCCTGAGCAACTGGGTCAACCCCTCGGGTCCCCGTATCTCATATGCTTGAAAAAGGCGAAAATCAAGTGATATAACACTCAACTAGGTGTGCGGTCAGTCGAATCATGACTCCTCCGCCTAGAGGACGACCATAAATCCGGGTACACACGTATGAATTGTAACACCGGCGTACACATCCCAAGGGAGCCACTCATTGTACATGTCTACAATCATCGGTGCATACTTTCCTGTCCTCGTCGGCATCGGACGCTCATGCAATCACTGAATCACTCAACACAAGGATAACACAACATATATATAGTCATCAGGACCATATCATTCGCACGTCCAAGTTCTCATGAGTTGACCCCTCGAAACTATAACCAAGATTTACCCAGATTATCACAAAATCTCAAGTACAACAAGAAAAATTGGTAAAAACTGAATCAAACTATCTAAATTCTCAAGGTTCTCAAATATTATCATTACAAGATAGATCAACAATGAATGGCTCACAACCACAGTATACAACACAAATTAAGTTACACATTAATCTTAAAATCAAGGAAAGGAATACATAAATCAAGACTACATCACAAATGTACCCGACATCAACATCCTCTAGATTATCGATCTTCTCCATCTCATCGATTCTAGGAAAACCCAAACATGAACTCGCCGCTCCTCCTCGGATATCCTAACATGTGGCTCTTAAAGCCTGATAGGATCCCTTAGATGAAGTACGGACTGGAGTAACAGAACTCTCGAGGCCCATGATGTAATACCCGGTTGTAATTCATTCATTTTCATTCAGTAATTATCAGTCTGTAATTGTCACTCAGTGTATTTTCACTCGATTATAATCATTCATCAATCATATTCATTCACCGTGTTCACCATTCGGAAAAACTTCGAGTTGTGTATCGTTATTGTTCATTGTTTCAACTTTCCTCATATGAGTTCGACTTTGTTAAATCACCATTAATTTTTGGTAATTCCAAAAATTCTAAATCTTTGCAATATTATAGAGCATCGAGTTAGCTTTCCAATGGTTCGAACGGTGAGTCAATCTGAGTCCGGACGAGAGAGTTATGGTCGTTTTAGCTCAACCGCTCATTTTTCAGTTTTGGCCGATCATCGCCGAGCGAACTTCGGCCGTGTCGTCCGACACGGCCCGTGCCGTACTCGTCCGGAAAGTGCGAAGTGTACGCCTCGGGACCCGGCCGTGTCGTGCAGCGCGGCCGAGTCGAACCCATACCGATAAGCCGGAGCGTGCCGACACGCTTGGCCAGGTGTGCAGCGCGATCGAGTCATCTTGAAGTCATTGTCGGACGGGTCAGCGTCGGGAGGCCCTCGCGCGCGACCGTGTCAAGCGGGACACGGTCGAGTCCTGTCGACCAGCGTCGGCCCGGTATGTGCGACACGGCCGTGCCGATCGGCACGGGCCGTGTCCGGCGACGATCAACTCCCTTAAATTCGTTTTTTCACATTTCAGCCATTTTCCCCTTTTCTTCACCTTCAACAGAGAGTAAGCTTGAGGAGGGTTTTCCTTCACAAATCGTTTGGGTGTTTGATTTTCTTCATCTCCTTTCGATCGTGAAGCCGGATAATCAATCTAACGCGTGTTCTTCGGATTAAAGTACTTGGATCATCAAGAGGTAATTCCTTCAACACTTTGGACTTCGATTTTGTGTTGAGATATGATGTTTTGGACGTTATAATCATGTTATATGAAGGGATATGTATATGATTATGAGTTTGTATAAGGATTCATTGGATTATTGAGGAATTATTCGAGAACACCTTGAAAATCGAGTTGGAATTGGGGATTTTCGACTAATTGTTGTTATAATCACGTTTTTGGATATTCATAACGGATTATTGATCGTTTTGGAGATGCTTTGTTGGTTTGAAACACTTCTTGGGGGATTTGATATTGGTATATTAAGGTTTGATTGTAAACAACCGGAGTTTGGCCACAACGTATTCGATATAATGCCCCAATGAACTTAGTTTAATCGTATCGACGTTTCGAGTTCGTTATATTCGTGTTTGATTCATATATTAAGCGAATTGTAGGTGCTTGTGTAATTCAAGGTTGTTCGAGTGGCCGGTATTCCCTATTAAGGACGTTGTTCGTGGAAGGACTTCCTCGCCTTCGGTTTGAGGCAAGTTTTATACTTGTACTAGTCAATGAGATTAATGTCATCATATATGTGTATAAATGTGTTGTATCATTCCGAGACTTAGTCTCTTCATGAATTCATTGATATTAAGAGATCGTTCGATACGATACCTTTCGGCAATATTGCCAAATATTTATTGTTATTCCTTTTTGGATTGTCATTAAAACTGTACACGCCGATTAAAGGCATTGGCTTATTCATTTCTCACCTTCGTCGTCGGTAACCGATTAAAGGTACCGAGGCATCCTTCATATCATTGTTATCGAATTGCCGTTCGCAGGCAAATCGAAATATTCAATCATTCACTATATCATTGTATCGATTGACCGTTCTAAGGCAATCGAGGTATTCAATCATTCATCATATCGTTCATATCGATTAGCCATTATAAGGAAATCGAAGCGCTCAAGCATTCATGGAATCATCCGCTGCATCATTGTCATCGGTTAGCCGTTCTAAGGCAATCGAGGTGTTGAGTTGGGACTGTCGAGGATGGTGCTGGCCGACTCAAGACAGCATACCATCCCTAATTGTGATACGTCTTTCATGCCGTGGCTTCAGCCCTAATTGTGATACGGCTTTCATGCCGTGGCTTCGGCCCTAATTGTGATACGGCTTTCATGCCGTGGCTTCGGCCCTAATTGTGATACGGCTTTCATGCGTGGCCCCCCTAATTGTGATACGGCTTTCATGCCGTGGCCGCCCTAATTGTGATACGGCTTTCATGCGTGGCCCGACCCTAATTGTGATACGGCCGTGCCGTGGCTTGCCCTAATCAATATGACTTGAGAATTTGGCTTCATGTGATTGTGATATTTGACAGCTTTGAGTGGTTTTAGGCCTTGTGATTGTCTTGTTAATTTCATTGGAGCCTCCGGCATTGTGATTCATATTTAATCTGCTCGGTTTGGTTCATGTCGTGTAATTCATTGTGTTATTCTCGTGATTATGATTCGCCGTTGGGCACTTATGTTCTAACTCCGTCAAGTATTAATAGTATGCCGTGGGCATAGTATTTCACGAATGCTCGGTTCTTACCTTGGTTTGTGAGCATCTCGTATTATTATCATCATTATACCGTTTCATTACGCTTTGGATGCATATCATGTTATACATGTATTTGATGTTCATTATCTCGGATGGTGACCCAGTGGGGCGGAACATGTTTTCATGTTTTAGGTGCTTGCGAGGAGAGAGTTGAGGCACAGGGGCATGACGATGGCGACGAGGCATACGAGCGATACTAGTCCGAGTTGTTCATTGTTGGTCAGCCAGTTGGAGTATACTCCAGTCTTGTCAGTTGTTGTCGTGTTGTATTACGAAGATATTCGTGAATCTTGTTGTATTTCATTTTGGCCATGTAGGCCACTTTTGTCGTTGAAATTCCTTATCGGAATATTGTGTCGGATATCATGGTAGGGACTATGATTTTCCCTTGTTGTTTAATTTAATGTATTTTAGTCATGTTCGCCTAGTGGATCTCCTGGCGTGGGGTCCACGGCACTGTAATAACCCAATAGGATTTGTGGGTGTTACAGAAATGGTATCAGAGCTTTGGGTTGTGTAATACCTTGCGATGTGAGTTATGTGGTCCTACCGTCGCGGTAGTAGTGGGATTGTCAGGTTATGACAATCTAGTCAGTCAGGTTTTGTGAGTCGTAATATTAGTGCGACTGCACGAGTCATTCATTCATCGAGTCGTCGTCAGTGAAGACTAGTATCGTGAGACCTCGAAGCTTCGTATGACCTGTGTAAGGACTCGATTCTCTTTATGTTCATACATTTATCATGTCATTAATTATTCATGCTTTGTTGAAACATATATGTGATATTATTGTTATGATTGATTCATGACTAATTGTTTTGGAGCACGTGTGACCTGTGTAAGTGCTAAGGATCAACTCATTCACCAGTTAATAATCCTCAATCACCATTTTGATCTTGTCGATCATGTTAATTCATTCATCACTCTGTTAATCTCATCGTTCAATTAATTCATTCATCACTCAGTCAATATCATTCATCACTCAGTTAATTCGTTCATCACTCAGTCAATATCATTACTCAGATAATTCATTCATCACTCGGTTAATTCATTCATCACTCAGTCAATATCATTCATCACTCAGTTAATTCGTTCATCACTCAGTCAATATCATTACTCAGATAATTCATTCATCACTCGGTTAATTCATTCATCACTCAGTCAATATCATTCATCACTCAGTTAATTCATTCATCACTCAATTAATTCATTCATCACTCGGTTAATTCATTCATCACTCGGTTAATTCATTCATCACCCAGTCGATATCATTGCTCAGTTAATTCATTCATCACTCAGTTAATTCCTTCATCACTTAGTCAATCTCATTGTTCAGTTAATTCATTAATCACTCAGTTAATCTCATCGCTCGATTAATTCATTCATCACTCAGTCAATCTCATTACTCAAGTAATTCATTTAGTACTCACTCAATCTCATTATTCAGTTAATTCATTCATCACCCAGTCAATCTCATTGCTCAATTAATTCATTCATCACTCAGTCAATCTCATTACTCAATTAATTCATTCATCACTCAGTCAATCTCATTACTCAAGTAATTCATTTAGTACTCGCTCAATCTCATTATTCGGTTAATTCATTCATCACCCAGTCAATCTCATTGCTCAATTAATTCATTCATCACTCAGTCAATCTCATTACTCAATTAATTCATTCTTCACTCAGTCTATCTCATTACTCAGTTAATCATTAATCACTTATTCAGTCTCATTGCTTAGTTAGTTCATTCATCACTCACTCATTGCTCAGTCAATTCATTAATCATCCAGTCCATCTCATTGTTCAGTTGTTGATCTTGTGGATTGAATTTTCAACCTTGTTAACTTGTTCAAGGTAATCATTTCAGGAATTTCATCAGGTAATCATGTTACCTCATTTGATCTTTCATGCGATCTCATCATATCCCGGTGTCATGTGGACGATCATTTTACCGCATTATTAATGCATTCATTGTGTTAGAGCGTGTATGCTCATTGTTATCATTCCGTCTCATAATCATAATGCGATCTTCATACGAGATCTGTAATTATCACGTGACTTTCTGCCTCGGTATGGAAAGAGCATCGGAGGAACATCGGACTCCGACGTCGAGGATCGTTTTCTAGTCGTCTTCATCTTTGGAAGAGCATCTTCATCTCGGGCATTTACGAGTTATTGTTGTTTACTTTAACTGTGATACAATATGACATCCATCACCGGTTTTGAGCAAGTTAATTCTTGTTCGGTAATAGGATAATCATTCATTTCATTGTCGTTCATTCATTCACTTAAGTCATTCATCATATATCAATCATGTTGAGACTTGTCATCATGAAATTAATCATTTAATTCACGAGGAACAACGGTTCCAATAATTTCACTTGAACTATCACTCAGGACGTTATTAATTCACCTTGGTGAGCCATTCTTAATCCTGGTCGGATTTATAGTCAATTATCATTCATCATTCATTTTAGTCACTTTCATTCTCGTGACCTTATGAGATCATAGTTAGCGGCGAGTTCATCGTCGGATATACCTCTAATCGTTGAGGTACCAAGTCGAGGTATTTTCCGTTTCGTAAGACGGGGGAAGTTGAGTCCGAGATTCATTGGACCGTTTGAAATTTTGGATCGAGTAGGCGAGTTAGCTTATCGATTGGCTTTGCCTCCGGCAATGAGCCGAATTCATAATGTGTTTCACGTCTCTCAGTTGCGGAAGTATGTTGCCGACCCGAGTCACATACTTCAGTTCGACGAAATCGAGATCGCGGATGATCATTCGTACGAGGAGCATCCTGAACGAGTGTTGGAGCGGCGAATCAAACAGTTGAGGAATAAGTCGATTCCTTTGGTGAAGATTCAGTGGTCTAGACACGGAGTCGAAGAGGCTACTTGGGAAACCGAGGATAGTATGCGGGAGAATTATCCCGAGTTGTTTGACCCTTAGTTTCGGGGACGAAACTCTTTTAAGGGGGGGTGTATGTAATACCCGGCTGTAATTCATTCATTTTCATTCAGTAATTATCAGTCTGTAATTGTCACTCAGTGTATTTTCACTCGATTATAATCATTCATCAATCATATTCATTCACCGTGTTCACCATTCGGAAAACTTTGAGTTGTGTATCGTTATTGTTCATTGTTTCAACTTTCCTCATATGAGTTCGACTTTGTTAGATCACCATTAATTTTTGGTAACTCCAAAAATTCTAAGTCTTTGCAATATTATAGAGCATCGAGTTAGCTTTCCAATGGTTCGAACGGTGAGTCAATCGGAGTCCGGACGAGAGAGTTATGGTCGTTTTAGCTCAACCGCTCATTTTTCAGTTTTGGCCGATCACTGCCGAACGAACTCGGCCGTGTCGTCCGACACGGCCCGTGCCGTACTCGTCCGGAAAGTGCCGAAGTTCGCCTCAGACCCGACCATGTCGTCGCACGGCCGAGTCGAACCCTTCCGGATAAGCGAGCGATCGCCGACACGCCCGATCGTGTAAATGCACGGCTGATCGAGTCATGCCGAAGTCGCTGTCGGACGGGTCACTGTCGGAGGCCCTCGCGCCGCGACCGTGTCAAGCGGGACACGGTCGAGTCCTGTCGGCCAATCGGCCGGTATGCGGCGACACGGCCGTGCCGATCGGCACGGGCCGTGTCCGGCAGCGATAACTCCCTTAAATTCGCTTTTTTGACATTTCACCATTTTTTCCTTTTCTTCACCTTCACCGAGAGAGTAAGCTTGAGGAGGGTTTTTCCTTCACAAATCGTTTGGGTGTTTGATTTTCTTCATCTCCTTTCGATCGTGAAGCCGGATAATCAATCTAACGCGTGTTCTTGATTAAAGTACTTGGATCATCAAGAGGTAATTCCTTCAACACTTTGGACTTCGATTTTGTGTTGAGATATGATGTTTTGGACGTTATAATCATGTTATATGAAGGGATATGTATATGATTATGAGTTTGTATAAGGATTCATTGGATTATTGAGGAATTATTCGAGAACACCTTGAAAATCGAGTTGGAATTGGGGATTTTCGACTAATTGTTGTTATAATCACGTTTTTGGATATTCATAACGGATTATTGATCGTTTTGGAGATGTTTTGTTGGTTTGAAACACTTCTTGGGGGATTTGATATTGGTATATTAAGGTTTGATTGTAAACAATCGGAGTTTGGCCACAACGTATTCGATATAATGCCCCAATGAACTTAGTTTAATCGTATCGACGTTTCTAGTTCGTTATATTCGTGTTTGATTCATATATTAAGCGAATTGTAGGTGCTTGTGTAATTCAAGGTTGTTCGAGTGGCCGGTATTCCCTATTAAGGACGTTGTTCGTGGAAGGACTTCCTCGCCTTCGGTTTGAGGCAAGTTTTATACTTGTACTAGTCAATGAGATTAATGTCATCATATATGTGTATAAATGTGTTGTATCATTCCGAGACTTAGTCTCTTCATGAATTCATTGATATTAAGAGATCGTTCGATACGATACCTTTCGGCAATTTTGCCAAATATTTATTGTTATTCCTTTTTGGATTGTCATTAAAACTGTACACGCCGATTAAAGGCATTGGCTTATTCATTTCTCACCTTCGTCGGTAACCGATTAAAGGTACCGAGGCATCCTTCATATCATTGTTATCGAATTGCCGTTCGCAGGCAAATCGAAATATTCAATCATTCACTATATCATTGTATCGATTGACCGTTCTAAGGCAATCGAGGTATTCAATCATTCATCATATCGTTCATATCGATTAGCCATTATAAGGAAATCGAAGCGCTCAAGCATTCATGGAATCATCCGCTGCATCATTGTCATCGGTTAGCCGTTCTAAGGCAATCGAGGTGTTGAGTTGGGACTGTCGAGGATGGTGCTGGCCGACTCAAGACAGCATACCATCCCTAATTGTGATACGGCTTTCATGCCGTGGCTTCGGCCCTAATTGTGATACGGCTTTCATGCCGTGGCTTCGGCCCTAATTGTGATACGGCTTTCATGCCGTGGCTTCGGCCCTAATTGTGATACGGCTTTCATGCCGTGGCTTATGCCCAAATTGTGATACGGCTTACATGCCGTGGCCGCCCTAATTGTGATACGGCTTTCATGCCGTGGCCGCCCTAATTGTGATACGGCTTTCATGCCGTGGCTTCGCCCTAATTGTGATACGGCTTTCATGCCGTGGCTTCGCCCTAATTGTGATACGGCCGTGCCGTGGCCGCCCTAATCAATATGACTTGGGTGTTTCGGCTTCATGTGATTGTGATATTTGACAGTTTCGGTGAGTGGTTTTAGGCCTTGTGATTGTCTTGTTAATTTCATTGGAGCCTCCGGGCATTGTGATTCATATTTAATCCTGTTACGGTTTGGTTCATGTCGTGTAATTCATTGTGGTATTCGTGATTGTGATTCGCCGTTGGGCACTTATGTTCTAACTTTGTCGAGCAATTATTAATAGTATGCCGTGGGCATAGTATTTCACGAATGCTCGGTTCTTACCTTGGTTTGTGAGCATCTCGTATTATTATCATCATTATACCGTTTCATTACGCCTTTGGATGCATATCATGTTATACATGTATTTGATGTTCATTATCTGGATGGTGACCCAGTGGGGGCGGAACATGTTTTCATGTTTTAGGTGCTTGCGAGGAGAGAGTTGAGGCACAGGGGCATGACAATGGCGACGAGGCATACGAGCGATACTAGTCCGAGTTGTTCATTGTTGGTCAGTCAGTTGGAGTATACTCCAGTCTTGTCAGTTGTTGTCGTGTTGTATTACCCGAACAGATATTCGTGGATGCTGTTGTATTTCATTTTGGCCATGTAGGCCACTTTTGTCTTTGAAATTCCTTATCGGAATATTGTGTCGGATATCATGGTAGGGACTATGATTTTCCCTTGTTGTTTAATTTAATGTATTTTAGTCATGTTCGCCTGGTGGATCTCCTGGCGTGGGGTCCACGGCACTGTAATAACCCAATAGGATTTGGGGGTGTTACACATGAGCTCTCCTGAGATCTACTGGCACTAGGACTCATGCAGTATTTCTAGAAGTGTCCTTGCCTCCCACAAAGAAACCAACTAATAGTCTGCATCGAGCACCGGGTACTGCGTTGTCCTACTGTATCACAGTTAAAGCAAACGATAGTCGAATTTGCCATTTGAGATAAAGATGATGTGGGTTTAGCTCCGATAGATGCTTTCTCAGAACGAAGGCGACTAGAAAACAACCTTTTGGACATCGATCCTGATCTACCTTTGAACTAATCGGCATCCTAGTCCTATTACTAGAATAAACGGAAGAGTTCTTATGAGCAAGCTCCTTGATCAAAATCTCTCCCCCAAGAGCCTTCTCAATGAATGCACCAAGTGAGTTATAATTATGAGAACAACTACATCCTCAACTATGGGTTTAGCCTCTTGCTAAAATACTTGATCTTGTCCACCCCCTGTATGGATAATAGACGAAGCAAAATGAAGAATTCCATGAACCTTCTCAGCAATTATAGCAACACCCTAATCCTCGATAGATTCAGGGATCAAAACCTCTGATAACTTGGCTTCACGAAGTGGAGCCAGGTAATACCTCTCTAAAATGAGAGTCTTGAACTCGTCCCAAAAGCAATCAGGATCGCTGGGTCTCACAGAAATCCATCAAGAATAAGCGCCCTTACTCAAGTAGTAAGCCGCTACTTCCACCTTACTCTCTTCCGGACACTGAACCATGTCGAAGAGTTTATTAAAATGTTCAATCCAATGAACAATGTTATCTGGTTCAGACGAACCCTCAAAAGTAGGTGGGCTCTGCCGAGAGATATGGCCAACAATCTGACTCACACTGCCGCTTGCCCATGAAACGGCATCTGGGGTCCCTACTGCGGTTGACCACGAGCCACCGAGGCCTGTATGGTCTCCACTATTTGTGCCATCTGAGTCATCTGGGCTATCATGACCCTCATAAACAAGATATGGTAAACCCTCAGTCTGATATGCCTCTCGAGTATGACTTCCCAATAGAGAATCGATTGAGTAGGCAGTACCACCGGCCAAACTCGGATCTATCCTCGTGTTCGTACATGCATTAGGACGAGGTTCTGGGTTTTGACCCGCTCCGCGACCTTTACCCCCTCTACCACGTCCTTTGATCCCTCTTTCTAGACTGAAATAATAACATTCAATCATGAGCATAGCTCAAATATGCCTCAACGGCCATCCAGAATGCTAAGCCAATAGCCAAACACGAGCATACATGCTCAATAGATAAACAATCACATTAATAGTGCTAATCATAGCCGATGCAGAGCCTACACAATCCAAAGAAATCATAAATCATTAGCACCATGAACGCCACATACAAGTTTCAACCAAATATGTATAATCAATGTCATAATGAATATATGAACATATAAAGGAATAGAGTTCTTACACGGGTCGTACGAAGCTTTAAGGCCTTGCGATACTAGTTATCACTGACAACGACCCGATGAAAGAATGATTCATATAGTCATACAACTTTCACGGCTCATGAAACCCGACAATCTAGGTTGTCATAACATGGCAGCCCCATTACCACCGCGTCGGTAGAGCTATATAAAACACATATCAGGGTAACTCAAAACCCATTGCTCTGATATCATATTCTGTAACACCCCCAAAATCCCATTGAGTTATTACAGTGTCGTGGGCCCCACACCAGGAAGTCCACCAGGTGAATACGACTAATATACATCAAGCTGACCCAAAAGAAAAATCACATTCCCTACTATGATATCTGTAATACCAGATAATTGCTATGTATTTTCACCTGTATTTGAATCTCGTGGTATTTTACTATGTCATGTAATCAATTGAAGTGTGGTTTTCCATAAAGGAATAAATTATTTATTGAGATTCGCGCCCTGAAGACTTTCTAAATATAGTAATCAAATAAAGAAGGCGGTGCAATCCTACATCTTTAAATGGTCGGATTTGAAGAAATACACAAAGACGTGCAAAAAGATGAAATGCTAAATAATTAAGTCCACTCTTCAACGGACGGATTTGTTCCAAGATGCAATGGCTATGAAGAGCTCAAGGATAGTACTATAAATATCTGAAGAACACTTGAGCAAAAGTACGATGCGAACTACACTTACAAGCAATCAAAGCAAATAAAACCAATAAACAACTATACCATCATGAAGAGCAAGATCATAAAGTATCATATAAAAACAAACTTTTAATTTGGAGAAGACAAACACTCTTGTCTTAAAGTTTGAGTACGGGGTTACTTTCTTGAACGAGGTTCTTGAGAGTAAGAGGTTGTAAGATATGGGACACATTAGCTGTAATGTGTGAAGGAACTGAGCTGATCAAGGAAAACAAATTATCAATATCTACTCAAAAGTTTGACATTTCCAAAATGAAGAATGGAGAGACCATAGATAAACTGGACACTAGATTCACTAAAATCATAAATGAAATCAACTCTCTTGGTAAAACTTATGGCAACTGAGAGATGGCACTAAAAGTTCTAAGGTCTCTCACCCCATAATGGAGCATGAAGGCAGTATCCATGAGGGAATCAAATGATCTCAACATAATAAAGATCCAAGACCGATCCACAGACCTCAAGGCATTTGAGTTCGAACTGCCCTGCTCATTATCTAGTGAGCCAACAGAAAAAGGAATTGCCTTTGTAGCCGAGTCCCCTGCAAAGAATTTAGCTGAAGTCAATCCTCCTCTGAATTTTGAGGAAGAAATGGCATTCATTATGCAAAGATTCAGTAATTTCATAATGAATTACTCAAAGTACAAAAAGAACTACAAGGAGAATCCGAGGAGAAATAAAAAAGGTGGGAACTGGAAAGTGGAATGCTATAACTGTTATACGACAGGACACATCCAGTTTGACTGTCCTGACCTTAAGAAAGATGAAGAAAAGAAGTACATGGGAAGAAAAGAAGATAAGAGGAAAGCTCTGATTGGAGCATATCAGAAACAAGAGATTGTGGAATCAAGCAGTGGATTCTTCTCTGATGATGATAATTACACCTGCCTAATGGACAACCTAGCTGATGAAGAGGTAATATCTAAACCTCAAGCTTCAGAATGTAACAGCTCACACATGTCTTAAGATATTGATTTACACAATGTATCACTTGTCAAAAGATTTTGAAACTTTAAAAACTGAACACGTGACTGTGACAATTGAGAATACACAACTAAAAAATGAGAACAGGCAGCTAAAAATGACTTGGATAAACTCAGACAAGAGTCAGCCACAATTGAAAAGAACAGAGTTGAGTTTGAAAAACTATCTAATATTAATTAAAAAAAACCTGCTGAAATTAATGCAGCCACAACTGAGATTAACAGGCTGACTATTTTAAATAAATAAAAATCAGCTGCACTAGCTCATATTAAAACTGAGTTTTCAAAACTAACACATTTTAGCAATACACCTTGGATGGATTGTGCATATATCAGAGGCCAATCTATTTAAAATCAGGCCTTGGAATCACGCTTTCGATATGACCCCAATACTCCCTCAATTTATAAAACCACTTTTATTAAGGGCGAAACACTTCTCCATACTTCCGAACCTATTAACAAACCTATACTTAAAAGCAGGAAGTACCACAGTCAACAGTTTAAGCAGCAGCCAAGATCTTCAAGGCAGCAACCTAGACAAAGGATTAGGCAAATGCCAAAACAGCATCAGCAGTCAAGACATTATTCTGCTTACTATCAAACAATCCCTCAAAATAGAATTCAAAATGGGAGAGGAAAGTGAAAACCTCAAGGTAATTCAAGCTTTCAAAATTACCAGGTATGAAGACCCCAAAACTTTATTATAGGTCTCAGTCAATATATAACGAAGTTCTCAGCCAAATTACCAGGTATGGAGACCTTAAACCAGAGATTTAGACCTAGACACTACTCAACTTATAGGAATAACCAACATTATTTTCAAAACTCCAGCAGAAACCGATTCTCCAGGAAATTCACTAATCCCAAAGGACCCACTCAAATTTGGGTACCTAAATTTCTTCTTGTCTGATTGCATAAAAGATGGAAGGATTACCATCAAGTCACCTCTAATTCAATAGGAGGAGGTGAATAATGGTTTGTGGACTCAGGGTGCTCAAGACACATGACAGGAAAGAAGAAGATTCCGTCAAACTATGCCAAAGAAAGAGGTCTAGATATGACCTTTGGGGATAGCTCAAGTGGACAAACCAAAGGTTATGGAGAGATGCACAGAGCAAACATTGTCATTACAAATGTTCAGTATGTCAAAGGACTCAAGTACGATCTCTTGAGCATAAGCCAGTCCTGTGATGAGAACAACCTGGTAGTTTTCGCTATATGGAAATGTACGGTGATTGATCTCCTATATGGAAAAGTAAAACTACAAGGCTAGAGAAGAAAGTATGTTTAATTGATAGATTGGAAAACAGGCACACCCAATACATGTTTCATGTCTAGAACAATAGCTGAAAATGGATGGCTTTGGCACAAGAGCCTATGTCATCTGAACCAAAGCTCTCAACAAAATAAGCTCACAGAAGTTGGTCAGAGGGCTAGCAGAAGAAGTATTCAAGAGGGAGACTCTCTGTGATGCATGCTAGAGGGAAAACAAACAAAGTCTTATTTCAAATTATTTCAACCTACCACTCTTACCAGCAGAATTCTGGACCTACTTCATATGGATCTATTTGGTCCTATCAAGCCAAGAACTCTAAGTGGAAGGAAGCATGCATTAGTAGTTGTGGATGACTACTCAAGATACACTTGGATAGTTTTTCCCAACAAAAAAAAGTAAAACTCTGACCAAGCTACCTGAACTTTTGCTGAAATTTCAGAATGAGAAATACTTATCCATAATTAAGATCATATCAGCCAAATGAGGAGAATTTCTCAACAAAGCCCTAACTGAATATTGTAATCAGAATGAGATTCAGCATGAAGTATCAGCTGCAAGAACACCACCACAAAATGGTATTGCTGAAAGGAGGAACGGAACCCTCAAAGAAGCAGCCAAGACAATGATTGTTGAGTCTGATCTCCCTAAAAGTAACTAGACTAAAGCTGTCAACACAAAATGCCATACTCAGAACAGAAGTATGAGATTAGGGAGACACAGTAAAACTCCCCATGAGGTTTGGAATGGCAAAATACTAACTATTTCATATTTTCATATTTTTAGTTGTAAGTGTTCCATCCACAATAATGACAAAACCCAACCAAATGCCTTTGATGCAAAAACTGATGATGGTCTCTCTATGAGATACTCACAGATAAGCAAGGCATACAAAGTCTTTGATAAAAGAACATTAGTTGTCGAAGAAACACCTTATGTTGTCTTTGATGAATCTACTGTTGAGTATAGAAAACAGGTGGAACAAATTGAGAAAAGGCTCAAATCCACCTCTTTAGAAGAAATCATCATCAATGACACAAGGTTGATTGATCAAGCTAATGACAACCCAACTTTAGATCAACCAGATTCACCTGCCATAGCTGATCCCACCACGGCTGAAGTTGATCCAATCACAGCTGAACCAAACCCAGCTGCAAATCAACAAAACCTAGCTGAAGGAAAAACAGACTCAAATAAAACTGAAACAAACATAGCTGCAAATCAACAAAACCTAGCTGAAGGAAAGACAGTCTCAATAAATCCTCATCCCACTCCCGAAGGAACTAGCATTGATGATCAACAACCAAAAGTAGAAGATGAAGATGATACACCTAAATGGCTAATGGATCACCCCATTCAACTAATAATTGGGAACCTAACTGATGGAGTTAAAACCATGTAATTAAGAGAACCAACATGAATGACAATGCTCTCTTGCTTCACGTCCCAAATGGAGCCCAAAACAATAGAACAACACATGGGTGATTGAAATGCAAGAAGAGTTAAATCCAATGGATAGAAAAAATGTATGGGAGCTAATAAACAGACCAAATCACAAGAAGGTCACTGGCACCAAATGGGTTTACAAAAACAAGTGTGATGAAGATGGAGTTGTTGTTAGGAATAAAGCCAGATTGGTTGCAAAGGGATATGCTCAATGTGAAGGAATAGATTTTGGTGAAACATATTCAATAGTAGCAAGACAAGAAGAAATCAGACTATTCCTTGCCTATGAAGCCTTCAAGTATTTTGATGTATATCAAATGGACATGAAGAGTGCCTTTCTCAATGGAGTACTAGAAGAAAAAGTTTATGTTGAGCAACCCCCTAGATTCGTCAAAGGAGACAAGGTATACAAGCTTTTGAAAGCTTTATATGGACTCAAACAGGCACCAAGAGCCTGGTATGAGACTTTATCCATATTTCTTGACAAAAATGGATTCTGCAAGGGATAGGTGGACAAAACGCTATTCAGAATTAAACATGAAGACCACATTGTACTAGTTCAAGTATATGTGTATAATATCATATTTAGCTCAACTAACCCCAAGCTATGTGAAAAATTCTCAAACCTCATGCAAGGAGAATTTGAAATGAGCATGATGGGTAAACTCTACTTGTTTCTTGGTTTACAAGTCAAACAGGTTGACACTGGAATATTCATCAACCAAGCAAATTATACAAGGGAGCTAATCAAAGAATTTGGCATGGAGTTAGCCAAACCCCTGAGAGTACCAATGAGCACATCTCTCCACATTGATGCAGATGATGTAGGCATTATAGTGGATCCAACCCACTAGAGAGGACTAATTGGATCATTACTATACCTCACTGCAAGCAGACCTGACATTTCATATGCAGTAGGAGTGTGTGCAATCAGTCCAAGCCAAAGCAGTCCCATGAGGAAGCAGCAAAAAGGATAATCATATACATAAAATCCACAATCGGTGTTGGATTATGGTATCCAAAAGATGAAAACTTTGAATTATCAGGATATTCTGATGCTGACTTTGCAGGATGCAAAATCAACAGGAAAATAACTAGTGGAACATGTCAATTCCTTGGAATCAGACTAATATCTTGGTTCAGTAAGAAGCAGGTGTCCGACTCAATATCCACAACTGAGTCAGAATACTTAGCTACAGGTAGCTGTTGTGCTCAAATTATATGGACCAGACAATAACTAAGGGACTACAACATCATTGCAAATGAAGTACCAATATAGTGTGACAACAATAGCACAATTGCTATAACAAACAATTCAGTCCTACATTCGAGAACAAAACACATAGATGTCAAGCATCATTTCATCAGAGACCATGTACTTAACAAAAGAGTAAGGGTGGAAAGAGTTAGCACAGAGTACCAAATTGCTGATATATTCACGAAACCATTACCAGAGGAAAGGTTTCTCATACAAAGCAGGGATATTAGACTCCTAGACTGGGAATCAAATGCCTAGCTGAAAATCTGAAGCTGAAGAAAACTCAGCCATGATCAGAAAAGTTAGCTGAAGAAAATGAAGAGATAGAATTACCACTAGAAGGGGGTTGAATAATGGTGGTGCGGAAAACTAAAGTTTGTCTTGAATGTATTTAAAAGCTGAATCTAAATGACACAAAGATTTATAGAGGTTCGGCAACTTGCCTACGTCCTCTCTTTGTTCCGTTTTTCTATTGGCTTAAGGACAAACCATACTATACTTAGCCTCGACTTATATTGGTCTGGGTACAACAGATACAACTCGCTTGCCTTCTATAGGTCCAAGCTCAACCAACTTAATCAATACAAATGTTTCTCTAGTATTCTATTGGAATTAGAAGAACCTTAATAGAATCTAAGAATTCAATCCTAACAATGCTAGATCATAGATCTTAATAACATCGGATATGAATTTCTTGATTCGACTCGTGTAAGAACGATGTAACACTCTAACACAATGAAAAAAGATACTCAAAACGATATGAAATAGTAAGTACAATATTTGTGTCTTCTTCTTACACAACCTATGTAGGTCACAAGTCGTCCAGGAATAAGTTTAGGGGGGTGAATAGACTTATTGAAACTCTTTTCCACAAATGATGAGTTTCTCAGCTGATGATACATATGACTTAGAGTCGTCAATGTAAGTGCGGAAGTCAACTGATGACGAATACAGAAATAATCAATGGAACACTCAAGTATGAATGCAGCAGTTAAGTATGATGCTAAAAACAATAAAGTACGCAGGTAATTTATAGTGGTATCAGAGGTGGGGTAATCCTCTACTAATCTACTTTCTCCAAACCAGTTGGATACGATTACACTATAATTCTCAACCAGTGATAAATATTATAGTGATTCTACAACTTAGCTACAACAACTTCCAACCAGTGGAAATCCTGTCCTTGCAACTCCTTTCGGACTGCCTAGCACCACTTGATTCTTCAGATCCTTGGATGCCTATCAGTCGCGAAACTTCAACCAGTGAAGTACCCCTTACTCAGGTTTTAAGATAAGAGTGTTTTGTCTTCTCCAACTAAAGAGCTTTCTTCGTGTATGAACTTAGAATACTGCTCTTTCACGATGCTATAGTTTTCTGATTGCTTTTAATTGCTTTTGATTGCTCGAGAGTATTGTTCGCATCGTACTGCTCAACTTCAAATCTTCGGATATATATAGGTTCGATCCTTTGAGAATTTCTTCATAGCCATTGCAAATCTGTAACAAATCCGTCCGTTAGAGAAATAGACTTCTTTGTTTTTCTTTCTGAACGTTGCAAGGCTGGATTCCCATATTTTAATCCAATTTCGATCGCTGTGAAGACTTCCATGTGATGGCGCCGAATCTTTTGAATATAATATACTTAAAGTCTCTAGTGGTGGTTCTGGATGATTTATTTAAATCATATCATTTCTGGGAATCTCTCCAATCCGTCTCTAATCTGTAGGTCACAAGTCGTCCAAGAATAAGTTTAGAGGGGGGGGCGAATAGACTTATTGGAACTCTTAAACTCTTTTTCACGAAGAGTAAGTTTCTCAGCTGATAGAAATGCAAATGACATAGAGTCGTTTGTACTCAATACGTGCGGAAGTCAGCTGATGACGAATACAAGAACAACCAATGAAACACTTAACAATGAATGCAGCAGTTAAAGTATGATGCTATAAAATATTAAAATACGCAGGCAGTTATAGTGGTCTCAGAGGTGGGGTAATCCTCTACTAATCCACTTTTCTCCAAACAAGTTGGAGATGAATTCATTATAATTGTCAACCAGTGATAAAGATTACCGTGATTCAACCAATTACAACAGCTTCGAACCAGTGGAAATCCTTGCCGTTGTAACTCGCTTGACTGCCTTGCACCTCTTGATCCGCAATCCTTGGATGCCTTTACAGTCTTGAACTTCAACCAGTGAAGTACCCCGAACTCAGGATTAAAGACACGAGTTTTTGTCTTCTCCAACTAAGACCTTCTTCAAGTATGAACTTTGAGAACTGCTCTTTTCACGATGCTATAGTTCGCTTTTTGATTGCTTTGAATGCTTTGATTGCTTGATATTTTGTTCGCACCGTTCTGCTCATCTTCAAATCTTCGGATATATATAGGTGACGATCCTGGAGCATTCTTTATAGCCATTGCAAATCCTGTAACAAATCCGTCCGTTGGAGAAATAGACTTCTTTGTTTATTTTTCTGAACGTTGCAAGGCTGGATTCCCATATTTTAATCCATCTTTAGACCGTTGTGAAGACTTTGCATGTGAGGCGCCGATTCTTTTGAATACAATAAGATTAAAGTCTTAGTGGTAGGTCTGGATGAATTATTTAATTCATATCCTTGCGGGAATCTCTCCAATTTATCTCTTCACGCTTGCATGTGACTTTCCGTTATATTTGACTTTTCAACGCATGCTGACGTGGACTTAGAGTACTTGTCTGATCAAGTTGGCTGATGTACAGTCATCTTCTCTGCAGTTTGGACTTCTCTATCAGTGGCTGTTGAGACTCGCCTGATCAGATGCCTTGTCTGAAGTCACTTGACTGCAGTCTGGTCAAACATCTCTGATGAATTTTTGTGGACCAGAACTTCTCTGACTTGAATCGGCTGTACTTCTCTGATGTACTTAGCTGTACCTTTGTACTTAGCCGATTTGAGCCTAACTTATTTTAGCCTATAGAAGATACTTATTTGGTTCTTCTTTACATTTTGCCAAGTATTTAACTTAACATAATTTGGCCTATGGAAGATACTCATTTGGTTCTTCCTTACATTTTGCCAAGTAATAAACATTTGAATTACATTAATGACATCATCAAAATCTAACAAGTATTCCTAATAAATTCCCCCTATTTTGATGATGGCAAAACTTAAGCAAATTATTCAAATGAAAAAGTCTGCACTTGAGTGCAAGACATAAACTACAATCAGTCTAGTTTTGAGACAACTGGGAATTGTCATTCAAAAGACTGTTATAAAAATTTCTGTATTGTTTTACAAGTCCATGTATTTCAATGATCAAACAATTACAGAAAATTTACAAGTACAAAAATATGAGTATAAAACAAATCATCTGCCTCTGCCTCTGCCTCTGCGGAATGGCTGCTCGGCAGGTCTGATATGCGTAGCTCCAATTGGCCTTATCTTGACAAGGGCAAGACCATACTTTCTTCTGACAACGAGGGCAGCAAAGTCTTGTTCTTCTTGTGAGGAGAACTTATGCTCGTCACAAAGCTTCTTTATTTTCCTTTGAAGTGCTAATTCATCCAATTCATCATTTTCCAAGGTGGGAGGATCTTTAGGCCTGAAGGCAGGGATCATTGGGTATGCATTGCATTCCTTTGCACGTTTTAGTAGGACAACCCAGAGATTTGGATTTGCTTCCTCCATGAAGTTAATAAAAATCTGCTGTGGGGAGCAACTATTATCCTGGAGTAACTCCCAGATATAAAAATCTCTGATAAACTTCTTCTTTGCAGTTCCCCACATAGGTTCAGCCTCGATAGGAAGGAAATATTCAACATACCATAACTCTCTGCCTTCCCAATCTAGTGTAGGCACGTCCCGAATTCTGATCCTCCTTCTTTTGACTGCAGGCTGATCATCAGCCTGCTCTAGTTCAGCTTCTCCCTTCCTTTTTGCCGAAGATGTCCTAGCTGTGATCATTTGGACATCTTGCCTCTTCTTGGTCCTCATCTCTTGAACTCCTCTTATTTCCCCCTGCTTGCTACCTTCCCCCTGAAACCTCTCTTCCCCCTTTTTGCCAGCATCAACCAGGGTGGTCAATTGCTGCTCCATTCTAAGCATCCAGTCAGACATGCCCAGGGGCATTCTGTTGTTTGTAGGAGGATGTGGATGAGGGATGTTCCGCTGTAGCAAGGTGTCAATTTTGGCATTGATCGACTGCAGATCACGAGTGATTTGAGAAGCCAGCAGCTCTCCAACAGTGTCTTTAACAATCTGTCGGATCAGCTCAGTCATCACAGGTGTAATTTGTGATGTCTGTGGAGAGTGCTCGCCTGAACCTTCTACGCCTGCAGGTGGGTGTGCGGATAACCCACCTGTCTGCAGACTCCTGTCTGCAGCTGGCATTCCAGATGGGGTCTGTTCTGGGGTCCCCGATCTGGAGTCTTCAGCCAGGTCTGCATCTAGGCTGGTATAGCGGGAAGGTGCCCCAGCCTTGTCTGCAGCCTCCTTTTCTGCCTCCTTCTCTTTTTCTCCTTCTTTCTTTTCCAACTCCTTCTTTCCTTCTTCGTTTTTCTTCCTCTTCATCATTCGCCTTTTCTTTCTCAGCTTCTTTTTCTCCTCCTCCATCTTTACCATCATCATCATCATCATCATCATTTTTATCTTCATCCTTATCATTCTTTTTTCTTCTTCATCCTCCTGATCAACTTCATCTCCTTCTTCTTCTTCTTCATCCACTAATTCCACAGTTTTTTCGACTTCTTCTTCTCCAGATTGTTTTTCAACTGAGATATTTTCTTCTTCTCTTTCGTCCAGTCTCCCCTCTTCATCATTAATAACAATAATTTCTTCTTCTTCCAGCACTAACTCCTCTATTCTTATTTCTTTCTCTTCATCTTCTTCTTCTTTACCAATAGACCCATCAAATATACTATACATAATGGTATGGATAAATTGGTCCATGTGAGTTTTAAAATTGGACATGTACCAATTTTCTTGAAGTAGCAAAATTGCGTCTGATTCGTTAAAAAAATTCATCAGCGCTTCTTCAGTGGCCTGGAGATATTCCCAGCCACTCATCTCAACGAAAGTTTGTAGTTGATTGAAAGAATTGGATTTAAAAAAATTCCACTCTTCATAAATGTGAACGAAGGAGTGTTTTAGAGCAAGGGGTTTTACCATTTTAAGCTGCTCTATAGATAGGTTGAAAACATTGTTATCAAGCAGGTTGAAGCTGTAGTTTGCCTCAGGTATGTTGATGATTAAACCTGCTTCCTCTTCTTCAGATATGTACTAGGGGTGAGAAGAGGGACGATCTGGGTCTCCAGGCTGGCAGGAGCAGGCTGGTCCTCCAGGTGAATAGGTAACCTAGTTGCAGGACTGGAAAATTGCTCTGGATGCTCCTCTTCACTGAACTGCAAGCGCCTGGGCCTCTTTGGAGATGGTTCTGGTGAGGAATGAATTATGGATGGCTCACCAGGGGCTGGTCCCCTTCTCTTGAAACGAAGAGCAATAGGCGTATTGTCCGACTCTATATCAGACTGGGCTGCAGGTGGGTTGCGGGCTGCAGCCTGGTCGGACTCGTCTGATGATTCAGGGTATTTGTAGGTTCCTGAATCAGACAACTCTTTTAAGATCTGAGCTGCTCTTCTACTGCTTCCTAGCTTCCTCAATGTCTCTTGGTCTAGATGACCAAGTCTTTTATTGATGTGGAAAGGTTCAGTATTTCCCTTCGCCACACCAAGCTTCTCCAGAATCCAACTTAGCTGCGTTCCGAACGCCAGCTTGGATTTTAACTTCTTCTCTTCAACAATCCACTCGGCCTTGTTGCCTCGCGCACCAACTGCCTGTAAATATAATCCGACCAGTCAATCGGCGTGTCTTGGATTAGTGCTCCCAGCACCATAAATTTAGCCGACGACAGTTGGTCGTAGCTGCCGGCCATGCCCATGACTATTTTGTTGGTTATGTCCAACACATAGCGATATTCTCTTTTAATCTCACTCTTCTTCGCGGTCAGCTTAAGTTTTTCCGGTTGGTCGACCGCCTTAATCTTCAGCCAAGTATCGGCTGCGCTCTGTCTAAGGGCCTCGACCGCCACACCGCGATTCTTCATTCCAAAAACTTTTCCAATCATCTCCGGCAATATGTCTACCTGGATCCCGCCGATAGTACTTCGAATCCCCGATTCAATCACTCGGGCTTCTCGGAAAAACGCAATAACATCCTCCTTAAACAAGTGCTTGGGACTGATATCCAAAAATGGGTAGATCCCATTCATCTTCATCGAGTGGATAAGGTCGAGCACATCGTTTTTCTCCAGATTCGATTCCAGGAGTCCTTCAAAATCAACGACCAGGGAGAAAATGATCTGGTCCTTGACTGCCTTCGGGTTTACGCCTTCAAAATAAGATTCCATTTCTGCAAGATAAATGATTTCTTAGTGTATTGATAGTTCGAAGGAATTTATGCTCTGTAAATTATGGTTTTCGAAAGTTTGGTGAAGGTAAAGTGAAAGGGTTTTCCCATCCTTATAAGGAAAATGAAACGATGCAGTAATTAAATAATCATTTATTTTAATCGGTGGTCCACCTTTTGAGGATTCCATTTTTAAAATTCAAATTTTAATCGGTGGTCCAGGTTTTGAGTTTGAAAATGGACGGTTGGATTTTAATTTGTCAGAGTGGAGGTCGATTGAACTTGTGATTGCCACGTGTATTTTTAAAGCATATAATATTATGACACTTGTGATCCAAAAATAATGATACTATTATATAAATAGCAGATAATAATATAATATTTAGAAGTCGGTTAGGTTTAGAAAACTTAGCTGGTTGACCGTTGACGGTTGACTGCTCTACATCAGGTGAGTTGACCCCTTTGACTTCTCGCATGTGGTTTTGATCAGCGAGGTTCCTTCGTCTGTCCTTCATCTTGTTGTCTGCATTAGGTAGGGTCAGATTCCTATGATCAGCTTACTGCGTCCTTCGTTTGATCTGCTTCAGCTAGCTTTTTCTTCTGTACTAGATTCCCAATCTAGTCATCCATGTTCTCTGCTTAGCTCCAAAAACCTTTCTTCTGGCAAAGGTTTGGTGAAGATATCAGCAATTTGGTAGTTTGTGCTGACTTTTTCAACTCTTACTCTCTTGTTAAGCACGTGATCTCTTATGAAGTGATGCTTAACATCAATGTGGTTGGTCCTTGAGTGCAAAACCGGGTTGTTGGTTATTACAATAGCACTGTTGTTGTCACACCAGATAGGAACTTCATTGGCAATGATGTTTTAGTCCCTCAGCTGTTGTCTGATCCATAGGAGGTATTCTGACTATGTGGTGGAGATAGAGTTAGAAACCTGCTTCTTGCTAAACCAGGATATCAGCCTGGTTCCTAGAAATTGGCACGTTCCACTAGTGCTATTCCTATTTATTTTGCATCCTGCGTAATCTACATCTGAATATCCTGATAGCTCGAAGTTATCGTCCTTAGGATACCATAGTCCAACATTGACTGTAGACTTAAGGTGTTTAATTATTCTCTTGGCTGCATCTTGGTGCGACTGCTTTGGCTTGGATTGAAATCGTGCACATACTCCTACGGCATAAGATATGTCTGGTCTGCTTGCAGTGAGGTATAGCAATGATCCAATAAGTCCTCTATAGTGGGTTGAATCCACTGATATGCCTCCCTCATCTGCATCTAGGTGAGTACTTGTGCTCATAGAAATTCTTGCTGGTTTGGCTGATTCCATTTCAAATCTCTTGATTAGATCTCGGGTATATTTGGCTTGATTGATGAAAATTCCATTTTCCATCTGCTTGACTTGAAATCCAAGAAAGAAGTTAAGCTTTCCCATCATACTCATCTCAAATTCTCCTTGCATGAGATTTGAGAATTTCTCACACAGCTCTGGGTTGGTTGATCCAAATATAATATCATCCACATATATCTGAACTATTAATATGTGGCCTTCGTGCTCCACTCTGAATAAGGTCTTGTCCACTTTCCCTTTGCTGAAACTGTTCTTTTCAAGAAATACAGATAAGGTTTCATACCACGCTCTTGGTGCTTGCTTAAGTCCATATAGAGCTTTCAACAGATTGTAGACTTTGTCTCCTTTGACAAATCCTAGGGGTTTCTCAACATAGACTTCTTCTTCTAGGATTCCATTAAGGAATGCACTTTTTACATCCATCTGATAGACTTCAAAATCCTTGAATGCAGTATATGCGAGGAATAGTCTGATGGCTTCTAATCTTGCAACAGGTGCATATGTTTCATCAAAATCTATTCCTTCACACTGTGCATATCCTTTAGCAACAAGTCTGGCTTTATTCCTAACAACATCTCCATCTTCGTCGCTTTTGTTTTTGTACACCCATTTGGTGCCAATAACCTTCTTATGATCTGGTGTGTCTGTTAGTTCCCAAACATTGTTCCTTTCCATTTGTTCAAGCTCCTCTTGCATGGCATTGATCCAAGAATAATCTTCCAAGGCTTCTTCTGTTGTCTTGGGTTCTATCTGGGACATGAAGCAAGAGAACATTGCCATTCCTGCGGGTAGAGTAGACTGTCTTGTCTTAACTTCATCAGTCAGCTTCCCAATGATTTGTTGGATTGGATGGTCTTTGAGCCACTTGGGGATATCTTTTTCTTCAGGGTCTGTTCCCCCTGTAGATTTGCTCTGGTGGATTTCCTCTCTGTCTTCATCAGCTTGGATCTGATCTCCTTGGTCTGCAACTGGATCAGCTACCGTATTGTCAACTGCAGGTTGGGATCTGGTCTGGTCTGCAGATGAGTCTTTATCAGCTACAGTTTGATCTTTATCAACGGCAACTGGATCAGGTAGGTTTGGTGTTCCTGTCTGATCTGCAGTTGGGTCTTCAGCAGCTACAGTTGGGTCTTCAGGCTGATCTGCAGATGAGTCCACCATTCCTGTGTCACGTACAATGACTTCTTCAAGGGTTGCGGATTTGAGCTTATCCTCAATTAGCTCAACTTGTTTCCTGTACTCAACAATAGATTCATCAAATACAACATGGGGTGTTTCCTCCACAACTAAGGTTCTTTTGTTAAAGACTCTATATGCCTTGCTTCTTTGTGAGTATCCCATAAAGAGACCATCATCAGTTTTAGCATCAAAGGCATTTAGTTGTGTTTTACCGTTGTTGTGGATGAAATACTTCCAAACAAAAATATGAAAGTAAGCAACAGTAGGTGTTCTATTATTCCAAACCTCATCGGGAGTTTTGCCATGTCTCCCTACTATCATACTCCTGTTCTGAGTATGACAAGCTGTGTTAACAGCTTCAGCCCAGAACCTCTTGGGCAGGTCTGCTTCTACAATCATGGACCTAGCTTCTTCCTTTAGGGTTCTATTTCTTCTTTCGGCAACACCATTCTGCTGGGGGGTCCTGGATGCAGAGAGCTCATGCTGGATTCCATTCTGATCGCTGTAATCAGTGATCGCCTTGTTGAGAAATTCGCCTCCTCTGTCTAATCTGATCTTGATGATTGAGAGGGATTTCTCATTCTGGAACCTTCTCAGCAGCTCAGGTAGCTTGGTCAAGGTTTCACTTTTCTTGTACTGGAAGATAATCCATATGTACCTTGAATAGTCATCCACTACTACTAGGCATGCTTTCTGCCACTTAGAGTCCTCGGCTTGATAGGGCCAAATAGATCCATGTGAAGTAGGTCTAAAATCCTCGATGTGAGGGTTGTATGCTGGACTGGCTTGAATGATGCTCTGGTCTGTTTCCCTTTCTGACACACATCACAAAGAGCTTCCTTCTTGAATGCTTCCTCTGGAAGTCCTCTGACCAGCTTCTGAGTACTAATTTTGTTGATGGCTTTGAAGTTCAGATGACATAATCTTTTGTGCCACAGCCATCCATTCTCAGCTATTGTCTTAGATAGAAAACAGGTATTGGGAGTTCCTGTGTTCCAATCTATCATGTAGACATCTCTCCTTCTGAATCCTTGTAGCTTCACTTCTCTAGATAGGATATCAATCACCATACATTTCCAAATGGTGAAGACTACTAGATTCTTCTCATCACAAAACTGGCTTATGCTCAGGAGATTATACTTGAGCCATTTGACATAGTGAACTTTGGATATAATGATGTTTCCTCGGTGCAGCTCTCTAAAGCCCTTTGTTTGTCCTCTAGAGCTATCTCCAAAGGTTAAGTCTGGACCTCTTTCTTTGGTATATTTAGTCAGCATCTTCTTGTTCCCGGTCATGTGCCTCGAGCATCCGGAATCTACAAACCATTCTTCACCTCCAAAGTTTGAATTTGTGGAGATGTGGTAGTAGTCCTTGCACCTTTTCTGCAATCATACAAGCAGAGATTTAGGTACCCAAATCTGTGTGGGTCCTCTAGGGTTAGATGGTTTCTTGGAGAATTGATTCCTCTTTGGATTGTGAAAATTATTATTATTATTACCCTTATAAGATATGTAGGGTCTAGGTCTGTATCCTCTGTTAGGATTGTATACCGGATATGCCTCATAATATTGGTAGTGTGGGCCATTTATAAACGTTGGCTGAGACCATTTATTAAATCTTTGAGGTCTCCACACTTGTTCATTTTGAAAGTTAGGATAACCTTGAGGTTTCCATTTGCCCCTCCCATTTTGAAATCGTTTTTTGGGGAGTTTTTTATAATAATGGGCATGTTGTCTGGGCTGCTGCTTCTACCTTGGCCATTGCCTAGTCGCTTGTCTAGGTGGCTGCCTTGTGAACCCTGGCTGCAGCCTAGACTTGTGACTTGGCTATTGCCTAATTTTAAATACCGGTTTGTATATAGGCTCAGCAGACGAGACAATTGTTTCTCCCTTGATGAAAGTGGTTTTAGAACTAGAGGGAGTGTGAGGATCATATCCAAGGCCTGTTCTGGAATATAGTGGCCTTTTATTAGTACACAATTCGTCCAGAGTTAGAGAGGCTTTTAGGGAGGTTATTTCCTGCGCCGGAGTCTTACTTACCTGAGTCAGTTTAGTAAATTCGGCTTTGACATGAGCAAGTGCAGCTGATTTTTCACTATTCAAAACAGTTAATCGTTTTATCCTAGTTGTATTGACATCAGCCTGGTTTTTCAAGTTAACTGCAGCCTCGTTTTCAAGATCAGATTTGACTTTATTTGATTCTAGGCTGAGTTTTTCAAAATCATTTTTCAGCTGCCTATTCTCATCTTGCAGTTGAGTCTTCTCGACTGATACAGATAGGTGTGAAGATTTTAGTGTCTCAAAATCCTTAAGTAGCTGATTTACAGATTCGTGCAAGTCCATATCTTGTGACATGGCTGAACTATTATTTGAAACAGAGGGTTTTGATGTTACCTCTTCATCAGCTAGGTTGGCCATCAGGCAATCATACTCTTCATCATCATCATCAAAGAAGAATCCGCTGCTTGACTCTACACGCTCTTGATCTTCTCCGATGAGGGCCTTCCTTCGGTCTTCGTTTCTGCTCACCTCCTTCTTTCTCTCGTCCTACTTAAGATCAGGACAGTCGATTTGAATGTGTCCTGTCTTATGGCAGTTGTAACACTCCAACTTCCAGCTTCCGGCTTTTTGGTTTCTTCTGGGATTCTCCTTATAATTCTTCTTATATTTGGAGTAGTTCTTCCGGAAGTTGCTGAACCTCTGTATTATGAACGTCATTTCTTCCTCAAAATCTAATGGATTTGGAGGCTTTACATCAGATAAGATCTTGGCGGGGGACTCGGCTACAAAGGCTATTCCCTTCTCTGCAGGCTCGGTTGATGATGAACTTGGGAGCTCGAACTCATAAGTCTTCAGGTCGGAGAACAGCTCTTGGACCTTTATTTTATTAAGATCCTTGGATTCTCTCATGGCCACTGCCTTCATGCTCCATTCAGGATTGAGAGATCTTAGGACCTTCAGCGCCATTTCCCTGTTGCCATAAGATTTACCAAGGGAGTTGATCTCATTGATGATCTCAGTGAACCTTGTGTCCACTTGGTCTATTGATTCGCCATTCTTCATTTTGAAGTTGTCAAATTTTTGAGTAGCAATTGACAACTTGTTCTCTTTGATCAGCTCTGTTCCTTCACACATTAAGGCTAATGTGTCCCAGATTTCCTTGGCGTTTTTGCAATTTTTTATCTTGACCATTGTTGATTTGTAAAGAGTTTGATATAGCACGTCTCTGGCACGGTTGTCTAGGTTGTCCAGCTTTCTTTCTTCTGGGGTCAGCTCTATCCTCTTCTTTGGGATCTTCTCTGGCTTCCCTGCTGCAATCTCCTCGGGAGTGTTGTCCTTTTCAAAGATGAATGGACTGTCCTCTATGATGCACCACATGTCATTATAGATTGAAGATAAGTGTGCCTGCATCCTTATCTTCCAAAGATCATACTCGTCAACTGAAAACACAGGTAATCTAGAGTGTGTTCCATTTTACAATGAGAGTTAAAAAAAATATATATATCCTCGATATATGGATCTGGTTTGTGAAATAAATGAACCAACCTCTCTGATACCACTTGTAGGTCACAAGTCGTCCGGGAATAAGTCTGGGGGGGTGAATAGACTTATTGAAACTCTTAAACTCTTTTTCACGAAGAGTAAGTTTCTCAGCTGATAGAAATGCAAATGACTTAGAGTCGTTTGTACTCAATACGTACGGAAGTCAGCTGTTGGGAAAACAAGAACCCTGTATCGAAACAGCCGGGATATCCGATCCCTGTATCGAATGATATTTAATAAAGAGGTTTTGACATATATGCCAATCCGTATACAGTAAAGGAAACTGTATCGAAGCTTTGAGGCCTTATCCTGTATCGAATACCCGCCTCGAAACAGCATATAGTAAAGCTCTTCAGTACAGCAAGAAGTCTTGTAAAAAGACCAAGTATGGAAACTGTCTCGAATCTCCAATACAGTTATCCTCCATACAGCTCACAACAGGACAAAGAAGGAATATCCAGAAGTCAAGTCCCGTTGAATAAAGAAGTATTTAAATACTCAAGGATAAAGTATTTAAATACTGCCAGTCTTCAGATCTTCAGAATCCTGCGAAATCCGGGTCGTGTCATAATCCCGTTGGAACGAAATCTCATTCAAACGGATACATCTCAACGGATATATGCTTCAGAGACTATATATATCTTATGAAGGCATTGAAGATCAGTCACCAGCAACCTAACACTCAAGCTATCAAAAGTTATCATCAGAGCAAAACATATCTCCAAAGCTTACTGCAATTAAGAACGAAAGAGATATACAGTGCTCATCATCCTGAACAACACTTCATCAGCTGAAAGCTCTTAAAGTCAAAGTTGTTGTTCACCATCTGTTCTATACGTTGAACAAACTCAAGATCAGCCTGTGTGGACCGAACAATGCGGCTTCTCCGGAACTGTGTGTGAAGGATTTGCATTGAAGAAGACGAAGCTTCAGAACTGTGTGTGAAGAAGCAAGTCAAAGCATTAGCTCAAAACCAATCTGTGTGAACGGTTTAAGCTAATATCTTTATATCAATCTGTGTGAACGATATATTGATTGTGAGTGTTGTTATAATTACGTAGTTGTGTACGTAGTAATTATAATAAACTTTTTACTCCTGTGTGGAGGACCAGTGGACGTAGAGGGGTTTACCTCGAACCACTTTAATTACTGTGTTATTTACCTTCAGCTTTTACTGTTTTAAAATACTGTGATATATTAAGTATACACTATACACTTAGTTGCTGTATCCACAGCAACCTACTGTATCCACGACTTCCGCTACGCACTCAGATTTAAAATCCAAACAGTTTGTTGTTTAAACTATTTTCCAAACTGTATCCAGTATACTTAGTGGCCAACAAGTGGTATCAGAGCGGTTGATTCTAAAAAGAATCAGTCGTATTTCTTTTTAACCGAATCAGATTCAAATCACTTATTTTCAAAACAGTCTCTTTCATTCCTATATTATCAGTATGGATACTTCTATGATTAACAAAGTCCCTATGTTCTCTATTAACGAATTTGACGACTGGAGAATTAGAATGGAAGCTCATCTTGCAGCAATGCACGAAGAGATGATTTTTGTTATAAAGGATGGTCCTATCAAGATTATGAAGGTAAATCCGGCCGCAAGGATTGAGGGCCAAGCCCATGCTGAAATGCTCGAGAAGGAACGCGAGCAATGGACAACAGATGAAAGGAAGCGAGCCAATCTCGAAAACGTGGCTAAGAACGCGCTATTTGTCACTCTTGACAAAGGCACGTTCTCAAAGGTAAAGAGCTGCAAAACAACCAAAGAAATCTGGGATAAACTCAAGTTAATTTGTGAGGGAACTGAGCTCTCAAAAGAAAACAAGATTTCAAAACTAACTCAGCAATTTGAATCTTTTGAAATGAAACCAACCGAAACACTTGAGGAACTTGACCTTAGATTCACTGGTATTGTTGGTGAACTTGAAGCGTTGGGCAAAATTTACACCCAAAAGGAGAAGAACTTAAAAATTTTCAGATCTCTCCCAGCCCGATGGGACATTAAGACCACAGCTATGCGTGTATCCTGTAATCTTAATGAAATATCTACTTTTGATCTCTTCTCTGACCTCAAAGCTTTCGAGTATGATATTGACAGAAGAGAGAAAGCTGAAGAATCTCCTTCAAAGGTCACAGCTCGCCGCCGTATCGAGCAAGAGACACAAAGATGCCTAGCTCGTCAAGTCCACACAAGAAGGTCGACAAAGGACGACGACATCCTGTCTCAAGATGAAATGGCACTTCTCATGCATAAATTCAAAAAGTTCATCAAACAGTCTGGAAAGACTCCCTACAGGCCCAAACCTGCCCACAAGGTAAGTACCGAAACATCATCTGGTGATGCTAACCTGTGCTATAACTTCATGAAACTAGGCCATTATGCAAATAAATGTCCTCATCCCAAAGTCCAAAGATTGCCTAAGGCCGAGCAACAAGAGAGAGATGAAAGAAGACGTGCTTGGAAAGACAAGCTCAAGGCCCTGATTGGAGAATCAGAAGCCTCCCCCACACCATCCAAATCAGCAGAATGTCTTCAGGTGGTCACTGAAAGTGATTCATCTGACGATGAGTTTGATGATAAAGCATACATGTGCTTTATGGCCAAAGATGTTCCAGAAGGTGAAGACAGCGACGATGAGGTAAGTTCAACCTCAGCTATTCCGTCAAATGCATCTCATACTTTCGAAAATATGATGAATGAATTTAAAAACATTCAAAAGGCCCATGAAACTCTAAAATCGAGAATATACGACTTCAATTAACAAATTTAGAGTGAAAGATGAAAATGACTTCTTTGAAAATAAATTATGAAAATATGTCTCTTGATTGTGAAACCAAAGAAGGTCGATTTTGAAAAACTCATGGAGAGCAATCATCAACTTGCTCATGAACTAAATGAGGTTAAAACCCACAATGAGAGCAAGACAAATGATTTGGTTCTACTACAAGCCAAAATCACAACTCTCGAAAAGCGAGAAACTGAACTTGAGACCATTCTGAAGTCGTTTGAAAAATCGTCCAAAAGAATGGAAGAAATTCTGAGCACTGGGCAACATGCTCATGATAAAAGTGGCTTAGGATACAGCTCAGGTTCAAACAAAGGGAAAACTAGTACAGTGTTCGTCAAGAGTGTGGAACACATTCCAGAATCGGAAGATACCCCTAGTCCCATGAAGGAACCTGCTGTACCGAGAAAACCGAAGGCTGCAATTCCGCCCCCGCAATCCTATACCAGACAGCGGAATAATAAGCCATTCCAACCTGTGAGGCGCACTCAACAGCATGTTCCCAGAGCATATCAACAGCGTCAACAACCGTTCAGAAGGAAGGCTGTATCCAACCACCAAAGGCCCGCACGGCAGTACTATCAGTACAGCTCGCCGAGGTATTGGATACAGGAGCCCCGTTATCCCTCAAGACAGCAGATGCCAGTTCAGTATCAACAACAGCATTGGGAATCCAACTGGAGACCCAGAAGACAAGCTGCTAGGCCTAAGAAATTGGCTCCACCTCCTAGACGGCACTCGTACTGGAATAATAATAATAACCCTGAATTTTACATGCATAATAATTATCATGATTATAATGACTACGGATATGCCCCCCATAGATATCGCAACACTGTACCGAGTATGTCCTACAGTAAACCAATTGCTGCCAGGAAAGCTTGGGTACCTAAAGGAACTAACATACATGGACCCAAAAATCAAAGGGGACCTAAATCTACCGAATTTCTTTGTTACAGGACATTCTAGAGGAGGATACCTGGTACTTTGATAGTGGATGCTCTCGTCACATGACCGGAGATAGGAGCAAGCTATCTGATTTTGTAGAAGGTCGCGGTCCAAAAGTTCGCTTCCGTGATAAGTCTAAAGGAAGAACAACAGGGAAAGGAAACCTACTTGTCGGGAAATTCAAGGTCACCGATGTTGTATATGTTGAAGGCTTACAGTATAATCTACTTAGTATTAGCCAGTTCTGTGATAAACAGTTCTCGGTGAAGTTCTATATAGATCGCTGTAGAGTCAAGAACACTCAATCCAAGGAAGTTGTGCTTACAGAAAGCAGATCAGATAATAAGTATATTGCTGACTGGAAGCCTATGAGCTCCTCAATTCCATGTTTTGTTGCCAAAGGCACTGCAGATCTTAGCTGGCTATGGCACAAGAGGATGTCTCACGTCAACTTCAAGACGATCAACAAGCTTTCAAGATAAGGAATGGTTAGAGGTTTGCCAAATGTGTCATTCAAGAAGGACAGCGTCTGCGGACCATGTCAGAAAGGCAAGCAAATCAAGTCAACCCTGAAAAGCAAATCCTACCTTTCAACCCAAAGAGTGTTGGAAATGCTACACATGGATCTCTACGGTCCTGTAGACCCAGTAAGTTTGGGAGGTAAGAAATACTGCATGGTTGTTGTTGATGATTATTCCAGGTATGCTTGGACGATCTTTCTTAGCAAGAAGAAGGAAACAACATCAAGGCTACCCGAGCTCCTGAGAAAGATGCAAAATGAAAAAGCATCGAGTATCGTGTGCATTCGTTCCGACAGAGGTACTGAATTTACTAACCGCTTTATAGAGCAATACTGTTCGGAGAATGGAATACAGCACGAATACTCAGCTGCCCGTACACCTCAACAAAATGGTGTTGCCGAGCGAAAGAATAGGACATTGAAAGAAGCAACAAGGACAATGATTGCCGCAAGCAAATTGCCACAGCGTTTCTGGGGTGAAGCAACCAATACAGCGTGCTACACTCAAAACCGCTGTATCGTCAACAAGCACCACAACAAAACAGCATATGAGGTATGGAATAACAAAACTCCGTTAGTTTCGTATTTCCACATTTTTGGATGCAGGTGTTATGTATTGAACAATGGGAAGGACCAACTTAGAACCTTTGATGAAAAATCAGATGAAGGAATATTCGTAGGATACTCCTCCGTCAGCAAAGCTTTCAGAATCTTCAATAAAAGGAAGCTGACGATTGAGGAATCAGTTCATGTAGTGTTTGCGAACCACACCATGACCCTACAGGAGTAGATGATATCACTCAGAACATTCATCATCTATCTATCTTGGATCCACCAACACCCATAGAACCTGCCGTTGATTTAGAAATCAACCCCGCAGCTGTAAGAATCGACGTGGATGAAGCCGACGCTGTACAAGCTGAAGCTGTATCCACAGAATCTTTCGATACAGTACGGGATCCTGAATTAGAACCTGACCGAAGATGGTTGAGAGATCACCCGCAAGAGCTGATCATTGGAAACATTAATGCCGGTGTTTCTACTCGTAGGAGAATACAGAGTACACAAGGAAATGTACTTTGTGCACAAGAAGAATCTAATGCTGAAGTTTCACAGTTTCCTGAATGGAAATCTCAATCCGAACTTAGAAGACTCAACATGTGCACTATCGCTGTATTATTAGCCCAGTCCGAACCTGTTTCGACCATAGACGCTCTTAACAACTCTCATTGGATAACATCTATGGAAGAAGAGCTTAACTGTTTCGAAAGAAACAATGTATGGTATCTTGTACCCAGACCAACACACCAATCGGTTATAGGAACCAAATGGGTATTTCGAAACAAGAAGGATCGAAATGGACTTATCATAAGGAACAAATCCAGACTAGTAGCACAAGGCTATTGTCAGGAAAAAGGAATCGACTATGATGAAACCTTCGCCCCTGTAGCAAGACTAGAAGCCATTAGGATATTTTTAGCCTTTGCCGCCCATAAGAGTTTTATCGTATACCAAATGGACGTCAAATTCCAATGGAGATCTTGCTGAAGAAGTTTATGTTGAACAACCACCAGGGTTTGCCAACACAGACGGTATCGATCTAGTTTACAGGCTAAGGAAAGCGCTGTATGGACTTAAACAAGCCCCTAGAGCCTGGTACGAAACCCTGTCCCAGTATCTAACCAACAACGGATTTGAGAAAGGTGCTGTGGACCAAACCTTGTTCAAGATACAGGAAGGTGATGACCTTCTAATGGTACAAATCTATGTGGATGATATTATTTTTGGTTCAACTAACCTTGCTCTATGTCAAAGGTTCTCTCATCTCATGCAAAGTAAATTTGAAATGAGTATGATGGGGGAACTTAGTTATTTCCTAGGTTTGCAGGTAAAGCAGTTGCCTACAGGTATAATCATCAACCAGGAGAAATACATCAAGGAGCTTCTCAACAAATTTGGAATGAACACATCCAAATCCTCGCCAACCCCCATGAGCACTTCCGTGCAAATTAGTGCTGATGAAGCCGGAAAGCCGTTTGACCAATCACTCTACAGGAAGCTCATTGGTTCGCTCCCGTACTAACGGCTAGCAGCAGCCCGATATCCAGCTTTGTTGGAGTGTGTGCGAGATACCAAGTTGCACCTAAGGAATCACACTTCAATATGTAAACGAATCAAGTACATTAAAGGAACAATCGATGCGGGACTATGGTATCCTAAGGAAGGCGGATTCGATTTAGTTGATACTGACTCGGATCTCGGAGGTCGCAAGCTAGATAGGAAGAGTACAAGTGGAACTTGTCACTTTCTCGGACCTAGACTCGTTTCTTGGTTCAAGAAGAAGCAATTGGCTAACTCTCTTTCCACGGCTGAATCAGAGTACTATGTCATTGGTAGGCTGCCGATGCAGATCCTTTGATGCGGAACAAGCTGCCGATTATGGAATTGACGCTAGAGAGACTCCAATCATGTGTGATAGCACGAGTGCAATTGCAATCACGCACAATCCTGTTCTGCACTCGCGCAGTAAGCATATCAACATGAAGCATCACTTTATAAGGAATCACGTCGAGAACAAGGATGTTCGCCTGGAAAAGGTTCATACAGACGTTCAGCTGGCCGACATCTTCACCAAGCCGCTCGACACATCAAGATTCAACATGCTCAGACAAGAATTGGGAATGCTACAGCCAGACTCCATGTAAGTAATTTACTGTTTTTACTCAACAATTGAGGGGGAATACTGTAAGACCCAAGAATACAGTATCCAACATTAATTATTTGTACACTCAGAATCGTCAATACAACACTGTAGCGAGCGAAGACATATGAATCCTACAGCTGGTGTGTGCAATAATTAAGGGGGAATACTGTAGGACCCATGAATACAGCATTAATCCAAATATTGCTGTATGGAATTCAAAACCTATAAGCACCTTTTTGAGGGGGAACGCTGTATCGACGCGGAAACAGCACATGCTATAGGATTTCGATTCAGTATATAATATAATATTATTTCCTTTCAAAATTATTTTTGTCCACGTGCCCTGTTTTTATATCAAATGTCATGTACGTTAAATGCCTTACACGACATCTGGACAACTGAATCTTAAAAGCCGCGATGTCTTTAAATTGTTTATTATTTTTAAACCGCCGTTTTAGGCATTTAGGGTATCAATCTATGTCAGAAGTGGGACCCGCTCAATTTTTAAACATTTTAATGGATTAGAGTACCAGTTACACTCAGTCCATCTTAACCGTTGATTTCAAAACCGGTTCCCATCCCTTAAAATCTGACCATTCGTACTCTGCAAAACCCTATTTCGCCGCCCAACTATAAAAGGACTGAATCTGCCATTAGAGACTCTTTACGCTTTCTGCAAATTCAAGAGTTCTCAAGCAAAAACAGCCTACATATTTTTCTGCATTTTACTGCATATTTCGATTATTTTCTTGCACCTTTTTCTTAAGAAAACATCAATGGCTGGACAATCTTCTTCTCCTATTCTGAAGAAATCTGCTAACATCATTGATGGCTGGATCTTCTCCAAACCTGTCATCATTGAGCGTATTCTCTCAGAAACCAACGACGCAGAACACATGGAGTATATCATTACTCGTCTTCAACAACAAGGCCTCTATCGCCTTGGAAGCAAGACTGCTGACAAATTCGACCCCCATCTGGTTGAGGAATTCTACCTCAACGCCGCCGTCCGTTTTCTGTCATTGGCCCAAGGAGGTCATGTTGCTGACATCACTGCAACAGTCCAGGGAGTTGAGATCTGTATCGATCACGATCTGCTCCAGAACATCTACAGGCTACCCGCTGATGGCCTGACCATGGATCAGCTTGAGACATTCGGGTCTCAAGCACTCATTACTAAATTTTATGGACTGTTCACAGGGTCCAAAGTTGTTGACATCGTGACAACTACTTGTCACAAGAAAAACTTTCTTCTTCCTTATCTGTATCTTCATGACTTTTGCTCCAGGATTATTGAAAACCGAACCGGTGCGTTCGAGATGTGTACCAACTTAAGGTTCAGGATGATGGTGGCTATTTTGACCTGTGAAAAGGTCAATTGGTGCCAAATAATCCTGAAATGCCTACAAGAGGAGGTGTGCAAACCTGCCACCCAGAAGAAATCCTTTGGTTTAATGTTGAACTATATCCTGACGAAGTGCGGACTGACGCAATCCGCCGATGCGAAGAAGAATAGCTCGAGGATATACTTAGGAGGCGTCAAGCCTACTGCGTATAACCAGAGCACCTTGTCTTGCAACCACCCAAGAACCATGCACATGCCAATCTCTGATGATCCAAGAGATGAATCCTTGAAGGTCCCAGAAGTGGAATCTTCAAAGAAGCGAAAGAGATCTCACAGCAAGAAACACTCTGCTGGTGAGAAGCCCAATAAGAGACTCAGGAGGCTTTCGAAAATCAAATCTGCCAAGCCCTCCAAGGAAGTCTCCCCCGTGGCTCAACCCACTGATGAAGAACCCCAGGGCCCAACCCCTGTGGAAGAGGTGTCTCCTACTGTTTCGACAGTAGATCCCGAGCCTTTGGCGGCTAGGACGGATATTGAGACATCTGCCAACGATCAAGACTTTAGCGAGTCGGCTGCCCATTTGGAGCCAAAAGCTACTTCTCCTCTGCGGGATCCCACACCCGTACAGGATCCATCTTCCTTCAGGGCACCATCCCCTGTAAGGAGTCCCTCTTCCGTACAGGATCCCATACCTGTACAGGAATCCCTCGATACAGCGTCTCCGGACATTGTACGAAGTCCCTCCCCTGACTCGATTATTAATCAGACCCTTCTTTCGGTTCAAATCGAACACGCCTACGAAAGATTTTTGCAATGGAAAGGCTACAGGATGGCTCCGTACGATACACTGTACAACTGGAGTGATTGGAGCCACGAAGAGAGATTCGTCTCAGAAGTGACGGACTCAACAGAAATTGAGGTGCTGCTTCGATGGGACAATCCCTCCTGCAAGGATCTAATTGAAAGCCATCTTATGCACAAATCTGATGCTCGGAGGAAAGGAAAGAAAAAGTCAGAGGATTCTCCCACTAATCCAAAAGACGACGAAGATCATGACTCAGACGACGACGAAGATGCTTTACAAGCAGGTCTGAGAATGAGTCGTGAAGAGGCTGAAGCTCGAGACGCCTCTCCACCCATAGACGACGAAGGGCCTTCTACTCAAGACAATCCCCCTTCGCCACAGCCTGAGAACATTCCCGACGAAGAGGAATCAGTCCCTCCAGTCGAAGAAGTAGAAGAAATTTTGGAACAGGCACCTGAGCCTGCTGCGACCGAAGAAGCTGTTCCTGAAAGCCAGCAGGAGGATTCAGTCCCTCCTGTATCCATGTATGCTGAAGAATCTTCGCAATAGGAAGCTTCTCAACCCCCTGTCGCCGAACCATAGGAAGCTGCTCCGGCCCCTTCAACCGTGGAATCCGAGGACGGTATCGAACCTGAGGATGTCCAACTTACTTCACGCCCATCCGTGAATGTAAGAAGGTTGAACAGCTCTGTAGACCTTGACTAACCAGATTCTCCGATTTTTGCCGCACGGAAAGAGCGCCTGCGTGCACTTGGCCTTCAAACTGTATTCATCCAGGATGCAGTAAATGCTCTATCTTCCGTTGAAAAGGCACTAAATTGGATGCATACTTCTGCCGTCGAAGAAATGACCACTCTTCAACATGAAGTATCTCGTGTTGTCGACGCATTCATTCTTTTGCCAAAAGTTTTCAAACAAGCTTTGAAGATCATGGAAGATAAGCAGGAGCAACTGCTGAAGGAAGAAGCAACAAAAACGAGGATAGCTGAAGCCAAGACCGCTTGTGCTATGATTGAAAACAGCTCTCAACTGCGTGCTCACGACAAATGCATTAAGGAAATGTCGCAGACTCTTTCCTCCCTTGTAGAGATAATGACTAGCATCGAGACAAAACAGGATGCTGCTCTAGAAATCCTGAAAAGTCTTGATGATGCCAAAAAGGGGGAAGAGGCACGAGAAGCTGCTAGGAGAATTAGGCTGCAACAAGAAAGGGAATTTGAGGTCGCTCGAACAGTATCACCGCCGAATTGAACAAGATAGCACCTCCTCCCAAAGTTTTAAAATTTCAGGCTCCCGACTGAATTTCATGATCCCAATGTCCCTGGCAAACTCTTATTCAGAGACCTTCGAAAATTCGTCTGCCGACCAACCGCAATCCTACTGCCGACGAAGTGAAGCACTGGAGGAAGAACGAACTGATGAGATACTTTGTCAAACTCATCAGGGAATCCACCATCTTCCAGAACTATAAAACGTTAGCGGAGGCCGCAGATAAATTTACGAAGATGCTAGAAGACGGGAAACTCCCTCTCCAAATCGAGATGAAATCCAAACACAGAAGAGGAGATCGGATCACCCATCCAGAAGACTGGATACTTGCCTTTGATCGATCCTATGATGGAAGAGCTATATACCAGGATCAAGGCAATGATTCTCTTCAGAACTGGTGGCATGGTACCGAGAATGAACCAGGGAAAAAGCCATGGAGGCATGCGGATTATAGATAAGGAGCTGAAGTCTATGTATATTATTTTTGCTTTGTAATTTCTCTTCGAAACAGCAAACTCTGTACTCAATTCATTTTGAATATCAATAAAAACGTTTGTTTGTCTTGAAAGATTACAACTCGTAATCTACTATGTTGATGTATGATTACTTAAATTGTTTGATAACTATCTCAAGTTAGATAAACTTGATTGAAAATTAAGCTGTACAAACTAGTCTACGAACAGTTCATAATTTCAGTTGTAAGCTTAGAATACATTGTAAGATTGTGCCTGCGCGCCAATCATAAGCTTAAGTTGTAATAAATATTAAACTGTATCGAACTCGCCTGCGAGCAGTTCATTATTATAGACTAAGTTACTAATAGTCAGACCTTTTGACGAAAGACCAAGAAATCTGCCAGAAGACATCAAAGAAGATCACTTCATGAAAAAGGTTTTAGCATCATCAAGAAGACTTGAAAAGTTAAGAAAGTAAGTCTTGGCAAATTGTCAAAAAGGGGGAAATTGTTGGGAAAACAAGAACCCTGTATCGAAACAGCCGGGATATCCGATCCCTGTATCGAATGATATTTAATAAAGAGGTTTTGACATATATGCCAATCCGTATACAGTAAAGGAAACTGTATCGAAGCTTTGAGGCCTTATCCTGTATCGAAGACCCGCCTCGAAACAGCATATAGTAAAGCTCTTCAGTACAGCAAGAAGTCTTGTAAAAAGACCAAGTATGGAAACTGTCTCGAATCTCCAATACAGTTATCCTCCATACAGCTCACAACAGGACAAAGAAGGAATATCCAGAAGTCAAGTCCCGATGAATAAAGAAGTATTTAAATACTCAAGGATAAAGTATTTAAATACTGCCAGTCTTCAGATCTTCAGAATCCCGCGAAATCCGGATCGTATCATAATCCCGTTGGAACGAAATCTCATTCAAACGGATACATCTCAACGGATATATGGTTCAGAGACTATATATCTTATGAAGGCATTGAAGATCAGTCACCAGTAACCTAACACTCAAGCTATCAAAAGTTATCATCAGAGCAAAACATATCTCCAAAGCTTACTGCAATTAAGAACGAAAGAGATATACAGTGCTCATCATCCTGAACAACACTTCATCAGCTGAAAGCTCTTAAAGTCAAAGTTGTTGTTCACCATCTGTTCTATACATTGAACAAACTCAAGATCAGACCTTGTGTGGATCGAACAATCGTGCTTCTCCTGAATCGTGTGTGAAGGATTTGCATTGAAGAAGACGAAGCTTCGAGCTGTGTGTGAAGAAGCAAGTCAAAGCATTAGCTCAAAACCAATCTGTGAGCGGTTTAAGCTAAGATCTTTATATCAATCGTGAACGATATATTGATTGTGAGTGTTGTTATAATTACGTAGTTGTGTACGTAGTAATTATAATAAACTTTACTCTGTGTGGAGGACCGGTGGACGTAGAGGGTTTACCTCGAACCACTTTAATTCTTGTGTTATTTACCTTGACTTTTCTTGTTTTAAAATCTTGCTATATTAAGTATACACTATACACTTAGTTCGTATCCACAAAGAACCTCATCAGATTCAAGACTTCCGCTACGCACTCAGATTTAAAATCCATACAGTTTGTTGTTTAAACTATTTTCCAAACTGTATCCAGTATACTTAGTGGCCAACATCAGCTGATGACGAATACAAGAACAACCAATGAAACACTTAACAATGAATGCAGCAGTTAAAGTATGATGCTATAAAACAGTAAAATACACAGGCAGTTATAGTGGTCTCAGAGGTGGGGTAATCCTCTACAAATCCACTTTTCTCCAAACCAGAGATGAATTCACTATAATTGTCAACCAGTGATAAAGATTACAGTGATTCAACCAATTACAACAGCTTCCAACCAGTGGAAATCCTTGCCGTTGCAACTCCCTTGACTGCCTTGCACCTCTTGATCCGCGATCCTTGGATGCCTTTACAGTCTTGAACTTCAAATAGTGAAGTACCCCAAACTCAGGATTAAATACACGAGTTTTTGTCTTCTCCAACTAAGAGTTTCTTCAAGTATGAACTTTGAGAACGGCTCTTTTCACGATGCTATTGTTCGCTTTTTGATTGCTTTGAATGCTTTGATTGCTTGAGATTTTGTTCGCACCGTTCTGCTCATCTTCAAATCTTCGGATATATATATAGGTGGCGATCCTTGAGCATTCTTCATAGCCGTTGCAAATCCTGTAACAAATCCATTCGTTGGAGAAATAGACTTCTTTGTTTATTTTTCTGAACGTTGCAAGGCTGGATTCCCATATTTTAATCCATCTTTAGACCGTTGTTAAGACTTTGCATGTGAGGCGCCGAATATTTTGAATACAATAAGATTAAAGTCTTCAGTGGTAGGTTTGGATGAATTATTTAATTCATATCCTTGCGGGAATCTCTCCAATTTGTCTCTTCATGCTTGCATGTGACTTTCCGTAATATTTGACTTTTCAACGCATGCTGACGTGGACTTGGAGTACTTGGCTGATCAAGTTGGCTGATGTACAGTCATCTTCTCTGCAGTTTGGACTTCTCTGTCGGTGGTTGTTGAGACTCACCTGATCAGATGTCTTGTCTGAAGTCACTTGACTGCACTCTGGTCAAACATCTCTGATGAATTTTTGTTGACCAGAACTTCTCTGACTTGACTGGGCTGCACTTCTCTGATGTACTTAGCTGTACCTTTGTACTTAGCCGATTTGAGCCTAACTTATTTTGGCCTATAGAAGATACTCATTTGGTTCTTCTTTACATTTTGCCAAGTATTTAACTTAACATAATTTGGCCTATGGAAGATACTCATTTGGTTCTTCCTTACATTTTGCCAAGTAATAAACATTTGAATTACATTAATGACATCATCAAAATCTAACAAGTATTCCTAACATAATCGCCCGCATGTGACTTTCCGTAAATATTAACTATTCAACGCATGCTGACGTGGATAGAAATGCTTGGCTGATCACTTAACTGATCTCTCTGTGGTCAACTAGTCTGATGTGTAGTCAACCTTCCCTGATGTCGACTTCTATGATGTGCAGGCTTGTCTGTAGTCTTCTGACCTGATTGAACTTGACTGATCTGATGGTCAGACTTCAGATGACTTGACTTTTCTTCTTGACTGCAGACTGGTCCAACTTCACTGATTAAGTTGTTTGACCAGAACTTCTTTGATAAGGGTTGCCTGATACAGCTCGCCTGTAGTCAACCTTATCTGAACAGTTGAGTTGACCAAGACTAGGCTGATAGATACTTATCTGTTCTTAGCCGATTTTAAAGCCTAACTTATATGGCCTGTAGAAGATACTCATTTGGTTCTTCTTTACATTTTGCTAAATATCTAACTTAACACAATTTGGCCTTATGGGAGATACTCATTTGGTTCTTCCTTACATTTTGCCAAGTAATAAACATACATTTGAATATATAAAGATGACATCATCAAAATCTGATAAGTATTCCTAACACATTCCCCATATTTTGATGATGGCAAAACTTAAGTAACTTATTCAAATGAAGAACAGGTCTGCACATAAGTGCAAGACACAAACTAAAATCAATCTTGTTTTGAGACAACTAGAGGTTGTCATTCAAATGACTTTATATTAAATTCTTCTGAGTTTGTTTTACAAGTACATCAGCTTTGAATGAACAATCAAATACAGAAAGTTGATTACAAAAAAATACAAGTACAAAAAAATCCTATCTGCCTCTTCCTCTGTGGACAGTTTGTTTGGGAGGTCTAAAAGGCTTTGCACCAATTGGTCTCTTCTTGATGGGTGCAAGAGTATATTCCTCCCGATAACAAGGGCGGCAAAATCTTGATCTTCTTTGGATGAGAATTTATGCTCTTCACATAGATACCTTATCTCGCTCTGTAAAGCTAGCTCATCTTTTCTTCCTCATCACCTTTCTTATCATCATCACTATCATCATCATCATCATCATCATCATTATCAGCATCATCATCATCATTTTCTTTTTCAACTTCTTCTCCTTCTTCTTCATCTTCTTCTGCCAACTCCACTTACTCTTCTTCAGTCTGTTTTTCAACTTCTTCTGTTTTTTCTTTTTCTTCAACTCTGATGTTTTTTTCTTTTTCAGATTCCATTTCCTGCCTCTCTTCTTCTTCTTCTTCTTGATTTTCAACTAATATTTTTTCTTCGTGTTCTTCTTCTTTCTTCTCAGACATCTCTTTTTCAACTTCTTCTACTCTTATGTTCTTCTCTCCACTCCCACTTCCATCTTCCGGAACAGTGCCAGCCAAGATAGTTTCCATGTGAAGAAAAACACATTTTTGTCCATATTTAATTTGAAGTTGGACAGAAACCAGTACGGTTTGAGCATCAAAAGAATGTCTGTATCATGACAAAAATTCATGAGAAGCTGCTCTGTAAACTGGGGAAGATCCCAACTACTGTTTTCAACAAGTACTTGAAGTTCAGAGAATGAAAGTGTTTTAAAGTATTTCCATTCTTCATAAACATTAAGAAAAGATACTTGAAGGACTTTTTGCTTTACCTCTTGGAGCTGTTCCACAATTAGCCCCAAAGGATTGGTGTCCAGCAAGTTGAGAGAATATCCTGCCTTAGGGATATTGATCACGAGATCAGCTTCCTCTTCTTCAGATACAAAATGTGATTGGATAGGGATAAGAATTGGTGAAGGTATGATCTGCAGAGGCAGGTTCCTGTGCAGATATGTGTTCTGTCTGCTCTTACTCAAAAGTTAAACGCCTGGGTCTTTTGGGGGAGGGTTCAGGTGAGGAATAAATCATTGATGGCTCTCCAGGGGCTGGTCCCCTTCTTTTGAAACGAACATCTATGGGTGTGCTGTCTGAGTCTGAGTCATACTTGCCTGCAGGTTGGTCGCGATTTGCAGCTTGGTCTTCATCAGACTCGTCTGAGCTAGAGGGGTAACTGTAGGGTGTAGGCTTGATAGGCATTTCCTCCAGAATCATGGCTGCCTTCCTTACACTCCCCAATCTCCTCAAAGTTTCTTGGTCTAGGTGACAAAGTCGTTTGTTGATGTGGAAGTGATCTGCATTTCATTTTGCAAGACCCGAGTGCTCCAGAATCCAACTGAATTGGGTCCAAAGGCTAATTTGGTCTTGAATTTATTCTCATCAGCTAGCTACTGAGCCTTGTTCACCTCACGAACCAATTCTCTGTAGATGTAATCTACCCAATCAATTGGCTGATACTGAATTATTGCTCCCAAAACTACAAACTTGGCTGATGACAGTTGATCCTAACTGCCAGCCATACCCATCACTATCTTGTTGGTGATTTCCAACACATAGCGATATTCCTTCCGAAGCTCACTCCTCTTCGCAGTTAGCTTCAGCTTCACCGGCTGGTCATCAGCCTTGATTTTCAGCCAGATGTCGACTGCGTCTTGCTTCAGTGCTTCTACGACCATGCTTTGATATTTCATTCTGAAAGCTTCTTCAACCACTCGCGGAGTGATTTCCATTTCTTCTCCAAAAATCGAGCTTTTGATGTCCGATTCCAAAACTCTGGCTTCCCTGAAAAATGTGATAACAACCTCCTTGTAGAGATATTTAGGGCTGATGCTCAAAAAAGGGTAGATCCCATTCATCTTCATGGATCTGATGATGTCGTACACGTCGTTGTCTAGGTTTGCCTCGACTAGTCCATCAAAATCGACAACAGAGAGAAAATTATCAGGTCCTTCACCACCTTCAGATTTACTCTGTTGAAGTATGATTCCATTTCTGCACAAGAGAAATTTATTTGAGTGTATTGAAAGCTCGAAGTGGTTTCTGCTTTTCAAAAATTAGGGTTTGTAAGCGTGAAGAAGGTAAAGTGAAACAACTTTTCCGTCTTTAAATAGAAAATTGAAGCGATGTTTGGAATATTAAATTAATTTTTGAGTCGATTCAAATTTGGGTTGGTGGGGTCGTGTGAACGTGTAAGCCTGCTAGCTTGTCATCGTGTAATTGTGTGAACATGAGATTGCCATGTGTAACTAAATAATAATAAAATATTCAGGAGTCGGTCAAAATTAGAAAACTTAGCTGGTTGACCGTTGACTGTTTGACTGTTTGACTGCTCTGCATCAGATAACTCTTCTTGTCTGCTTCAGGTAGATTCTGATGCATGTGGTCAGCTCAGTCCGTCCTTCGCCTTTTCGTCTGGTCTGGTCAGGTAACTTGCTTTGCTCGTCTGATCTCGTCTTCAGGTATCTTTCTCGTCTGTACTAGATTCCCAATCTAATAATCCAAGTTCCCTGCTCAGCTCCAAAAAACTTTCTTCGGGTAAAGGTTTGGTGAAAATGTCAGCAATTTGGTATTCTGTGCTGGCTCTTTCAACTCTGACTCTCTTATTAAGCACGTGGTCTCTTATGAAATGATGCTTAACATCAATGTGCTTCATTCTTGAGTGAAATACAAGGTTGTTGGTAATTGCAATTGCACTATTGTAGTCACACCAAATTGGGACTTCATTTGCAATTATGTTTTAATCCCTTAGCTGTTGTTTGATCCACAAGATCTGGGCACAGCATCTACCGGCAGCTAGGTATTCTGACTCTGTTGTTGAGATAGAGTTAGATATCTGCTTCTTGCTAAATTAGGATATCAGTCCGGTTCCTAGGAATTGGCACGTTCCACTGGTGCTTTTCCTATCAATTTTACATCCTGCGAAGTCTGCATCTGAGTATCCTGACAGCTCAAAGTTGTTTTCTTTAGAATACCATAAACCGACATTAATAATAGACTTAATATATTTGATGATCCTCTTAGCTGCTTCCAGGTGTGATTGCTTGGGTTTGGACTGAAATCGTGCACATACTCCTACAGCATATTAAATGTCTGGCCTGCTTGCAGTCAAATAAAGAAGTGATCCAATGAGTCCTCTGTAGTGGGTTGAGTCCACTGATATGCCTTCTTCATCTGCATCTAGGTGTGTGCTTGTGCTCATAGGAATTTTTGCTGATTTGGCTGATTCCATTCCAAATCTCTTGATTAGATCTCTGGTGTATTTGGCTTGGTTGATGAAAATTCCATTTTCCATCTGCTTAACTTGAAGTCCTAGAAAGAGATTTGAGACCTGCTCACATAGCTTTGGATTGGTTGAGCCAAATATGATATCATCCACATATATTTGAACTAATACTATGTGGTCCTCATGCTGAAACCATTCTTCTCAAGAAACACGGATAATGTTTCATACCATGATCTTGGTGCCTACTTGAGTCCATATAGAGCCTTTAGAAGCTTGTAGACTTTGTTTCCTTTGAAAAAACCAGGGGGTTGCTCCACATAGACTTCTTCTTCTAGAATTCCATTGAGAAAGGCACTCTTCACATCCATCTGGTAGACTATGAAATCTTTGAATGCACCATATGCAAGGAATAGTCGGATGGCTTCTAATCTTGCAACAGGTGCATGGGTTCATCAAAATCTATCCCCGTGCATTGTGCATATCCTTTAGCAACAAGTGTGGCCTTATTCCTAACAACAGCTCCATCTTCATCGCATTTGTTCTTGTACACCCATTTGGTGCCAATAACCTTCTTATGATCTGGTCTGTCTGTCAGTTCCCAAACATTGTTCCTTTCCATCTGATTAAGCTCTTCTTGCATAGCATTGATCCAAGAGTAGTCATCCAGGGCTTGCTCTGTTGTCTTAGGTTCAACTTGAGACATAAAGCATGAAAACATTGCCATTCCTACGGGTAGAGAAGACTGTCTTGTCTTGACTCCATCAGCTAGCTTCCAAATGATATGTTGGATAGGATGATCTTTGAGCCACTTAGGAATGTATTCTTATTCAGGGTCTGTTCCCCCTGTAGATTTGCTTTGGTGGGTTTCTTCTTTCTCTGCATCATCTTAGTTCTGGTCTCCTTGGTCTACAACTGGATCAGCTACCGTCTTGTCATCTGCATGTGGGGTTCCTGTTTGATCTGCAGATGGGTCTTTATCAGCTACAGATTGGTCTTCATCAGCAGCAACTGGATCAGGTAGGTTTTGTGATCCTATTGATCTGCAGTTGGATCTTCAGCAGCTGTAGATGGGTCTTCAGGCTGATCTGTAGGTGAGTCCACCATTCCTGTGTCATGGACAATGACTTCTTCTAGGGTGGCAGATTTGAGCTTATTCTCTATTAGCTCCACCTTTTTCATGTACTCAGCTGTAGTTTCATCAAATACAACATGAGGTGTTTCCTCCACAACTAAGGTTCTTTTATTAAAGACTCTATATGCCTTGCTTCTTTGTGAGTATCCCATAAAGAGACCATCATCAGTTTTAGCATCAAAGGCATTTAGTTGGATTTTATCGTTGTTGTGGATGAAACACTTACAACCAAAAATATGAAAATATGCGACAGTTGGTGTTCTGCCATTCCAAACCTCATAGGGAGTTTTGCCATGTCTCCCTACTATCATACTTCTGTTCTGAGTGTGACATGATGTGTTGACAGCTTCAGCCCAGAACCTCTTGGAAAGGTCAGCTTCTGCAATCATGGACCTGACAGCTTCCTTCAAGGTTCTGTTCCTTATTTCAGCAACACCATTCTGCTGAGGGGTCCTGGCTGCAGAGACTTCATGCTGGATCCCATTCTGATCACTGTAATCAGTTATAGCCTTGTTGAGAAATTCTCCTCCTCTATCTAATCTGATCTTGATGATTGAGAGAGATTTCTCATTCTGGGTCCTCCTTAGTAGCTCAGGTAACTTGGTTAGTGTTTCACTCTTTTTATAGAGAAAAACCACCCATGTGTATCTTGAGTAGTCATCTACTACTACTAGAGCATGCTTTCTGCCATTGAAAGTCCTTGGCTTGATGGGATCAAATAGATACATGTGAAGTAGATCTAAAATCCTTCTTGTGAGAGTGGTAGGTTGGACTGGCTTGAATGATGTTCTTGTTTGCTTCCCTTTCTGACACGCATCAAAGAGAGCTTTCTTCTTGAATACATCTTCTAGAAGTCCTCTGACCAGTTTCTGAGAACTAATCTTGTTGATGGCTTTGAAATTTAGGTGACATAGTCTTATGTGCCACAGCTACCCATTTTTAGCTATTGTCTTCGATAGAAAATAGGTATTAGGAGTTCATGTGTTCCAATCTATCATATAGACATCCCTTCTTCTGAATCCTTATAGATTCACTTCTCCAGATATGATATCTATCACCATGCATTTCCAAATGGTGAAGACTACTAGGTTCTTCTCATCACAAAACTGACTTGTGCTCAAAATATTATACTTGAGTCCTTTGAAATAATGAACTTTAGATATGGTGATGCTTCCTTTGTGCAGCTCCCCAAAACCTTTAGTCTGCACTCTAGAGCTATCTCCAAAGGTTACATCTGGACCTCTTTCTTTGGTATAATTTGATAGCTCCTTCTTATTCCCGGTCATGTGCCTTGAGCATCCGGAATCTACAAACCATTCTTCACCTCCTATATTTGAATTTGTGGAGATGTGGTAGTAGTCCTTCCATCTTTTCTGCAATCAAACAAGCAGATATTTAGGTACCCAAATCTGTGTGGGTCCTCGGGGGTTAGTTGGTTTCCTGTTGAACTGGTTTCTCCTGGGGTTGTGAAAGTTGTTGTTATTACCCCTAAAAGGTGTGCAAGGTATGGGCCTATATCCTCTGTTAGGATTGTGTACTGGATATGCCTCATAAAACTGATGGTGTGGTCCATGCCAAAATCTTGGCTGAGACCATTTATTAAATCCTTGAGGTCTCCACACCTATTCATTTTGAAAATTAGGATAACCTTGAGGTTTCCATTGGCCGCTCCCATTTTGAAATCTATTTTTAGGGAGTCTTTGATAATAATGGGCATGTTGGCTGGGCTGCTGCTTCTGCCTTGGCCATTGCCTAGTCTCATGTCTAGGTGGCTTCCTTGTAAACCTTGGCTACAGCCTAGACCTGTGACTTGACTGCTGCCTATTTTGAAATACAGGTTTTTATATTGGCTCAGCAGACGAGACAATTATTTCTCCCTTGGTGAAAGTCGTTTTAGCACTAGATGGAGTGTGGGGGTCATATTCAAGGCCTGGTCTGGAATATAATGGCCTTTTATTCGTACACAATTCGTCCAGGGTTAGAGATGCGTTTAGGGAGGTTATTTCCTTCGCCTGAGTTTTAGTTAGCTGAGTCAGTTTACTAAACTCAGTTTAGTAAACTCACTATCCAGAATAGTTAATCGTTTTATCTTTGCTGTGGTATTATCAGCCTGGTTTGTAGAGTTGTCTGCAGCCTGTTTTTCAAGATCAGCTTTGGTTTTATTTAGTTCTAGGCTGAGTTTTTCAAAATCATTTTTCAGCTGCCCATTCTCATTTTGCAACTGGGTCCTCTCGGCTGATACAGTTTGGTGTGCAGATTTTAATCTCTCAAAATCTTTGAGAAGCTGATTTACAGACTCGTGTAAGTCCATGTCTTGTGACATGTCTGAGCTGTTATTATTATTTGAAATTGAGGGTTTAGATGTAACCTCTTCATCAGCTAGGTTGGCCATCAGACAATCATATTCTTCATCATCATCAGAGAAGAATCCGCTACTTGATTCTGCACGCTCTTGGTATTCTCCAATGAGGGCCTTCCTTCGATCTTCTTTTCTGCTCACCTCCTTATTACTCTCGTCCTTCTTGAGATCACGACAGTCGATTTGGATGTGTCCTATCTTGTGGCAATTATAACACTCCACCTTCCAGCTTCCAGCCTTTTGATTTCTCCTTGGATTCTCCTTATAGTTTTTCTTGTATTTGGAGTAATTTTTTCTAGAGTTGCTGAACCTTTGCATTATGAACGCCATTTCTTCCTCAAAATCTAGGGGATTTGGAGGCTTGAGTTCAGATAAGCTCTTGGCGGGGGACTCAGCTGCAAACGCTATTCCCTTCTCTGCAGTCTCGGTTGATGATGAACTTGGAAGCTCAAGCTCATAAACCTTTAGATCAGAGAACATCTCTTGGATCTTTATTTTGTTAAGATCCTTAGATTCTCTCATGGCCATTGCCTTCATATTCCATTCTGGGTTGAGAGATCTTAGAACCTTCAATGCCATCTCCCTGTTGCCATATGTTTTTCCCAGAGAGTTAATTTCATTAATAATCTCTGTGAATCTTGTGTCTACTTGGTCGATAGACTCTCCATTCTTCATTTTGAAGTTGTCAAACTTTTGGGTAGAGATTGACAACTTGTTCTCTTTTATTAGCTCATTTCCTTCGCACATCACAACTAGAGTATCCCAAATTTCTTTTGCATTCTTGCAATTCTTGATCTTGACCATTGTTGATTTGTCAATAGTTTGGTACAGCACGTCTCTGGCCCGATTGTCAAGGTTGGACAGCTTTCTTTATTCAATGGTCAGCTCCGTCCTCTTCTTTGGAATCTTTTCTGGCTTCTCAGCTGCAATCTCCTCAGGAGTGTTGTCCTTCTCTAATATGAAAGGACCATCTTCGATAATACACCACATGTCATCATGAATAGAAGATAAGTGTGCCTGCATCCTTATCTTCCAAAGATCATACTCGTCCACTAAAAACACAAGTAATCTTGCATGCATGTGTTCCATTTCAAAAATGAGTTTAAAATATATCCTCGATATATGGATCTGGTTCTTGAAATTTTGAACCAACCTCTCTGATACCACTTGTAGGTCACAAGCCGTCCAGGAATAAGTCTAGGGAGGGTGAATAGACTTACTGAAACTCTTTTCCACAAAGGATGAGTTTCTCAGCTGATGATACAGATGACTTAGAGTCATCAATGTAAGTGCGGAAGTTAGCTGATGGCGAATACAGAAATAATCAATGGAACACTCAAGTATGAATGCAGCAATTAAGTATGATGCTAAAAACAATAAAGTACGCAGGAAATTTATAGTGGTCTCAGAGTTGGGGTAATCCTTGACTAATCCACTTTCTCCAAACTAGTTGGAGACGAATCCACTATAATTCTCAACCAGTGATAAATATTACAGTGATTCTACAACTTAGCTACAATAACTTACAACCAGTGGAAATCCTGTCGTTACAACTCCTTTCTGACTGCCTAACACCACTTGATTCTTCATATCCTTGGATTCCTATCAGTCGCGAAACTTCAACCAGTGAAGTACGCCTTACTCGGGTTTTAAGACAAGAATGTTTTGTCTTATCCAACTAAAGAGCTTTCTTCGTGTATGAACTTAGAATACTGCTCTTCCACGATGCTATAGTTTTCTGATTGCTTTTAATTGCTTGTGATTGCTCGAGAGTGTTGTTCGCATAGTATTGCTTAACTTCAAATCTTCGGATATATATAGGTTCGATCCTTTGAGCATTTCTTCATAGCCATTGCAAATCTGTAACAAATCCGTCCGTTGGAGAAATAGACTTCTTTGTTTTTCTTTCTGAACGTTGCAAGGCTGGATTCCCATATTTTAATCCAATTCCGATTGTTGTGAAGACTTCTATGTGATGGCGCCGAATCTTTTGAATATAATATACTTAAAGTCTCCAGTGGTGGGTCTAGATGATTTATTTAAATCATATCCTTTCTGGGAATCTCTCCAATCTGTCTCTAATCGCCCGCATGTGACTTTCCGTAAATATTAAATATTCAACGCATGCTGACGTAGACAGAAATGCTTGGCTGATCACTTAACTGATCTCTCTGTGGTCAACTAGTCTGATGTGTAGTCAACCTTCTCTGATGTCGACTTCTCTGATGTGCCGACTTGTCTGTAGTCTTATGACCGGATTGAACTTGACTGATCTGATGGTTAAACTTTAGATGACTTGACTTTTCTTCTTGACTGCAAACTTGTCCAACTACACTGATTAAGTTGTTTGCCCAGAACTTCTCTGATAAGGGTTGCCTGACACAGCTCGCTTGTAGTTAACCTTATCTGAACAGTTGAGTTGACCAAGACTAGGCTGATAGATACTTATCTGTTATTAGCCGATTTTAAAGCCTAACTTATATGGCCTATAGAAGATACTCATTTGGTTCTTCTTTACATTTTGCCAAGTATCTAACTTAACATAATTTGGCCTTATGGGTGATACTTATTTGGTTCTTCTTTACATTTTGCCAAGTAATAAACATATATTTGAATATATAAAGATGACATCATCAAAATCTAATAAGTATTCCTAACGACCTAAAGATATATGCTTGCTTCAGACAATAAGAGCTCACAATATGTGTATATTTGCTTGTAGTTGTGTGTACTTGAGATAACCAAGGTGTGGATATTTAGAGCCACCAGCCTCATTTGATGTCTTGAAAAACAACACTATTTGCGTGCGCTAATAGTACCCTTAGCGTGCGCTAACGGGAATTTGGCTCAAAACTACTGAACGGTCTTCTTCTGTCCAACGGTAATATAACTCTTTAGCATGCGTTGATAGGTCATGTAGCGTGCGCTGATGAGTCCACTCTAGATTTCCATATCTTTGACAACGACTCGTGATCATTATGGTCAAAGGATTCCCAACGGTTGAATTCCCAATGATCATATTTTTTAATTTAACGCACGCTAACATGTGAAATAGCGTGCGTTCATCTTGTTTATTGCAACGGTCATTTTCTTCAATCAGCGTGCGCTAGACACTAGGTATAGCGTGTGTTACCTTCTAGTTCTTGAAGTAAACTGCCTTGAATATTTAGCATGCGCTAGTATCCATATAGTGCACATTACCTGCTACTTCTGGAAGTAACCTGCCTTGAATATTTAGCGTGCCCTAGTACTCATATAGCGTGGGCTAGTACTCATATAGCGTGCGCTAATTCCTCTGATTAAGTAGATGCAGAATCTACTATCTTGAATATTAGCATGCGCTAGTAATAATACTAGCATGTGTTAATTCTTCTGATGAAATAGATGCTGAGGCTACTGACCTGAATATTAGCATGCGTTACATCTATATAATGTGCGTAAATTGTGATATGCAGAGTCTTGAGTTGAGATAATAGCGTGTGTTTTTTCTTCCCATAGCGTGCATTATATATACATAAGTGTTTTACTAAGTGTTTTATGAATTAACATATCATCAAAAATTTTTTGTTCAACAATCTCCCCTTTTTTTATGATGACAAAACACCTGGTAAAAAGTTCTTGCAAAAATACGAAAAAGATATATGCGAATCCAAGTGTATTGCTTTGTTCGATTCTGTTAGTTTTCCAATGTAAAATGTGTTTAGTATTCTCCCCCTTTTTGTCAGCGGAAAAAAGGCTCGTACCAAACGAATAACTCCCCCTTAAATTTCCAGAGAAAGAACATGTGAGACAATTAACGATAATGTAAATAGTGTCATAATAACATCCAAAAACCAGAATAAGCATAATATCATCCAATAACGTCCAAAACATAATCCATAAAAATGCAACACAAAGTAACATAATCCAAAAAAGAAACATGTCTTGATGAATATTGTTATAATATCAAATCGAAGTACAAAACAGTTTTGAGGTTGAGGATTAGAAGAGGAGGATGAAAACGGAAAGAAGGGATGTGAAAAGCGAAAGAAATCCTCGAGAAGGGTTTTGACAGAACAAATTTCCTCAGAAAACGCTGTCCGAAGGCCTCGAATTTCATCACGTATATAGAGCTGATTCGTTTTTAGGCTTCGCATACGAACAATGAGGTCATTTTCATCCTGATCTATATGCTCTTCAACCATGACCTCTTTACCTTTGGCTATGGTTTGCGATGGATTGTACCAGTTTGAAGTTCTTTTAACATTTCCGGACCCCTGTGAGTGATTCTTGTTAGGAGTATGCCCTCGAATGCCACTCAGAGGATGTTGAGTGAGAGAATTGTACTTGTAATTATGTAAATCATTTATATAAGGCAATGAATATTTCTTTATTTACTGGTAGTTACTGGCATTCCTAACTCGTAAATAAACATATAGAAACTAGTCCGTGTATTTGAGAGCAAAATGTTCCACTCCTTATTGAATAAGGAGGTCGGCACAGGAAAGGTTTATATCTCAAATACTTAATCGTTCGCAAGTTGATGAAACTTTACTGGGTGTTAAGTGTATGTGAAGACTTGCATAACGTGTTCTTTGACATGGAAAGTGCTAGTTGAACACTAATGGTTAGTGGGAGCACACGTTATAGGTATGCTAATTGGATTAGTATACTCGATCCGATTCACCCTGGATTCATCACACGGAGTTTACTCCGGGACAATCAATGACGGAATCGAAAGGTTGTGATAGGTATTCGTGAACCTTCGACTTGAGGATTTAGTAGGGATGTGCTTGTGACGTCAAGATTTTCATTAGAGTAGATCGACCTTATAAACTGGGAGGTGGGGGTCAACCTCGACGTGCATCTTGACAGGCAAGTAACAGGTCCTACTAAATTCCAAGATGAATTCTTTCTCCCATTAGTGAGCGGGTTATATGTCCTATGCGGTTATTGGCAGATGAGATCATAAGTATTTGGTCAAAGCATTGGAGCTAGTTGTATTGGATACGAGAGCTCGATAATCTCGATTTGCATTAACGCATGCATAACGTCAAGTACAGATAGGGTTTGACTGACCGTGACCCTATAACTTGATCGGGACATTTGAAAGAAGGGTTTATACATATACTGGTATTCACGACAGAATGGTTCTTGAATGATCCCAATCATTCGTTCTCAGTTGGGGTACAGTGTAGGCCGCCAGGCTGGCTATGTGGTGCTACTACTCTTTGGTTCCTCCCATTGTTGACTGAGGCGGACCTACCGAGTCGCTCAATAGGATTGACGACGGAATGAATCAAGCTTATCATCTCATTATGAATATTAGATATTGGATATCTAAAATTGGGATATTGGATGTTTAAATTGATTTATTGGATAAATTAATTTACGGCCTAATGAATTAAATAAATTACTGGGTGATTAATTTAATTCATGAATATAATTATTTCTTGGTGAAATTAATTATGTTATTATGTATTTGATATGATTAATTAATTGGATTAATTAATCGATATAAATACGTCGGAACAGAATCGGAGTTTATCTGTTTGGACTCATGGGAGTCTGAAACGGACCGAACTCGTACGACTCCTTCTAGATGCCCCCCCTTTCCACATACCTTCCACTTAATCTTTGTTTCCATTTTATAATGGATGACAATGACTTTGTTGGGAATCTCTTGTGAGATGGGTTGTTGTAGGTGTATTAAAGTATGATGAAGACTTGACTCCACACACAACTTTGGGCATTTTTCACCCATGAGATAGAGTGTAGAGAGAGAGAGAGAAAAACTTCTCCATGTCTTCTTCATCTTCATCACAAGTTCTTGGTTGTTATTGGAGAAAATCAAGAGATTCATTGAGAGTGTGAGTTATACACTTAGAGTGTTATAATCACAATCAAAAGCTTCATCATCCTAGCTCTAGCCGTATCCTTGGAGGATAGTAAGGTGATCGTCGTTCCGTTCGTTTATCCGGCGCGTGGCAAGTAGAGACGCGGTATTTTTGGTGTTGGATCATCCAAGAGCTTGGAGCGGATTGGATCGTAGGGAAAGCAATCTAAAGCTTGGGGAATATCTCAAGAGAAGGTATCCATTTAATCAACGGACTACAAGGGTGAGTTTCTATATCTCTTGTGTTTCGTATTATATTCGTATATACGTAGCTCGATCGATCCTCGTAGGGATTTGGATCGAATTAATTTTTATTTTACCGCTTCCGCTGGGCCTTCGTTTTAGGCACCGAATCCCAACAATTCTTTCCTCGGTAGTGGGAAGACATGTTCCTTTGTGAACTTGATCATCTTCTTTGAGGTAGGAAAACATAATCCAACCTCAGTTGATTATCTCGACATAATGCATAGCTTTCTAACATGATCGTAGATTTCATGACCACGGGAGACTAGAACAGCAACATCTTGAGAGAAATCAACATTATGATATCGAAAGGCGGCAGTGAGAACAAATCCAAGTGGCATGCCTGCCTTTCTTGTTAGAGAATCATAATGTTTTGATCTAAAAAGATCGCCTTTAGCTTGAATCCAGTTAAACACTATCGCAGCAAAGTTAACTTTCTCATCGTTCAAGACACGACTAAGCACATGTTTATTAACCCTAACCAATTTGTGTTGGGTGTTGATTTTAGGCGTTAGGAACTTGGTTAACGCATCTAACAAAAGATGAATCTGAATACTGAAATCATTTATCTCAAAAACATCATCCGTGATATCAATAACGGCCTTAAAACATAGAAACTCCTGAACATCTAACTCGTTTATACTAATGTCATCCTCTTTGAGCATTTTTCCCGAACATATAAATCCTTCATTTGATAAACCAAACAATTCTTTCAAAATCTCATAAGAAACATACTCAGGGGTTCCACCAACTAGACTATGAAGAACGAAGGATGTACATGAATCATGTTCTCCAAGATGAAGATTAGCATAAAATTCCCGCAACAAATTCAGATAAGTAGGTTCTTTGAATTCCACAAATTTGTCAATCCCTAACATCAAAAAGAAATCACGGATTCTAACACCCGTGCGTTCCAAACTACCATAATTAAAGTAGTAGCAATCGGTTACTTGTTCTTGGGGCATGATTTTAGAAAATACCTCCCGTGATTCGGCCGAGTAGAATCGAGAATTGTCAAAATCGGACCGAGGGCATTTCGTACCTTGAGATTGTTTATTCTTTGCCACCTTGGATCGATTATCCATGTTGATTCGAGGTGAAATTGAGTTTGAAGGATATGAATTTGATGTAAGGGGAATATTATCGGAGGGATACGGGAGAAAAAAAATGCGTAGGGTTTGTAAGAAATGATAAATGAACGGATTTGGGGGTTTTTAAGTTTACTGGCCTGGGACTTCGTTAACCTGCGGTATGCTTTGTTTTAGCGTGCGCTATCGAGGGTAGAAATATTGAGTGATCTGACCAAGGTGAACCGATAGCACACGCTGAGCTTTATGAATAGCATGCGCTACGAAGAATTTTAATACTTGATTTAAAGAAATAACAATATTATGAAAAATAAGTCTTTAAAAATTATCGATATGTCCCATACCGAGTTGAAGATGAATATATTGAAAGATTCCTCGGGTAAATGTTATGTAAAAATATCTGCGAGTTGATCCTTTGTACCAACAAAGATTAAACAAATATCTTTATTTTGAACATGATCACGTAGAAAATGATGTCTGATATCTATATTCTTGGTCCTTCTAAGCAAAACTGGATTTTTACTGAGATTAATAGCACTTGTATTATCACAAAAAATAGGAACATTTTCAATAAATATGCCATAATCCCACAGTTGATTTTTAATCCAAAGAACTTGTGCACACAACTTCCGGCAGCAATATATTCAGCTTCGGCTGTAGATAAAGCTACGCTAGTTTGTTTTTACTTCCCCATGAAATCAAACAAGAACCTGTAAAATGACATGTTCCACTTGTACTCTTTTTCTCAATTTTGCATCCGCCAAAGTCGGCGTAACTATAAGCAATAAAATTAAAATCAAGGCAATATGGATACCATAAACCTAGTCCAATAGTACCATTCAGAGAGCGAAAGATTCTTTTACAAGCAATGAGATTATATTCCTTAGGATTCGCTTGGAATCGAGCACATAGACATGTAGCAAAAATTATATCAGGTCGAGAAGTAGTTAAATGAACCAAGGAGCCAATCATACCTCGAAAAAGTTTTTGATCAACTGGCTTTCTGCTTCATTTTTATTGATCTTTAGCGTAGATGCCATTAGTGTGGAGATAGCCTTGCTATTTTCCATTTTAAACCTTCTGAGAAGATCATTTGAGTATATAGTTTGGTGGATAAAGATTTCATCCTAGCATGGTTTAATTTGGGGCCTAAGGAAGAATGTTAAGTCTCCCATCATACTCATCTCTAATTCTACCTGCATTAACTTTGCAAAATCTTGACATAAAGAATCATTAGTTTCTCCAAAAATAATATCGTATACGTAGATTTGGCATATAAGAATATCTTTATTTAAAGTATTCACAAAGAGTGTGTTATCAACGTTACCTCATTTGTAGTCATTTAAAATCAAAAACTCATTTAAACGATCATACCATACTCGAGGTGCTTGCTTCAAACCGTAGAGGGCTTTGTTGAGCTTTTAAACGTAGTCCGGAAATTCATAATCTTCAAAACCTGGAGATTGCTTCACATAGACCTCTTCTTGAATTATGCTATTTAAGAATGCACTTTTAACATCCATTTGAAAGAGTTTAATCTTTTTATGAGATGCAAATACACAGAGTAGACGAATGGCTTCAAGACGAGCTATAGGAGCAAAACTTTCTTCATAGTCGAGTCCTTCTTCTTGAATATAGCCTTGGGTGACTAGACGAGATTTATTCTTCACTGGATAGACGTCTTCGTCACACTTGACTTTATGAACCCATTTATTTTTGATAATGGATTTGTCTTCTGGTGTGGGAACCAAATTCTATAATTTATTTTGCTCGAATTGTTCAAGCTCTTCTCGCAATGCCATTATCCAATTTTCATCATTTAGAGCTTCCGAAACATTTTTGGGCTCAACCTCGGATAAAAAGGCAAAATTATTTAGATAGTAAAGAGTTCTCATTCGAGTTTGAACACCATCTTCAATGTTTCCGATAAGAAGATCGTTTGGATGGTCCTTGATATGCTTCCATCCTATATGCAAAATAGTCTCTTGAGTCTCAAGATGTTTCTCCATCTCTTTTGAGGCTTGAGGATTTGGAAGAGTACCTGCATCATGAGAAAAATCTACTTTTCTCGGGGGTGAAATGGAATCATTGTATTTAACATCAATAGATTCCTCCACTTTATTAGTTCTCAAATTATATACACAAAAGCCTTTGCTATTCAAGGAGTATCCTAGAAAAATACCTGAATCGAATTTAGAATCGAATTTCCCCACATTTTCCTTACTGTTGTTTAGGACAAATACTTCGCAACCAAATGGGTGAAAATAAGCAATATTTGAATTTTTATCATTCCAAATTTCATACGGAGTTTAAAGTTGAGCTCTACGAAGATGAGCTCGATTTATTGTATAACATGTCGTGTTAATAGCTTTAGCCCAAGTGTATTGCAGAAGAGAATATTCATTAACATGGTTCTAGACATTTCTTCCCAAGAGCGATTTTTCCTTTCAACAGCCCCATTTTGTTGAGGAGTTCTAGGAGCTGAGAAGTTATGATTAGTGCCATATTTGTCACATAAAATTTCAAATGGAGTGCAATCAAATTCTCCCTCATGGTCAGTATGAATAGAAATGATAGATAAGTTTTTCTCATTTTGTACCAAACGACACCATTTAGAAAACTCAGTAAAAGTATCATCCCGATGAGCAAAAAATCTAACCCATATAAAACGAGAGAAATCATCAACAATTACCAAAGTATAAAATTTGCCATTTAAACTAGCATATCTAGATGGACCAATCAAGTCCATTGAACAAGTTCAAGAACACGACTAGTGGAAATATCAAATTTTGGATTAAAATACTCTCTTGTGTGTTTTCCTTTAATACAATATTCACACAAGTGTTTTCGGTCAAAATTCAATTTTGGTAAACCCCGAACCAAATCATGTCGAGATAGTTTTGAAATGATCGGTAGAGATGTATGTCCCAATTTATGATGTCATAAAAATGCATTTTCATCTAAGGTCATAAGACATTTTTCATTAAAAGAATTTTCATCACCAAGATCAACAATATAAATATTTCCACATCTTAGACCGATAAATGCAACTTTGTTATTTTTGAAAGCGGTACAATGTGTTTCTTCAAAAAGAATTTTAAAACCTTCATCACACAACTGAGAAACACTAAGAAGATTATGATGTAAACCTTCAACAAATAAGACTTTACTAATAGACGGTGAAGGTTCTTTACCTACCTTACCGGTGCCTATAATCTTCCCCTTTTTGTTGTCAGCAAAGGTCATATGTCCTCGTTCTTGATTTTCAAAATCTTCGAATAACTCTTTGGTGCCACACATGTGTCTTAAACATCCACTATCAATGTACCATTTGCTTTTCTTTGAATGAGGTACCTGCAAAAATAACTTGTCTTGTTTGTTTGGGTACCCAAGCCTTTTTGGGTCCTCCAAAGTTAATAACGCTAATGGCATTTGGAACTTTCGTCCCTTTTGGTACCCAAATTTGTCTGACTTTTATTGTTCTTAATTTTGAATGAACTTCATTAGTCTCACTTTGTCGAGGTAAGATCTTTTGATTCTTGGTTTCTTTGATTTTATTAGCATTTATAAGAGACTGTTCTCTTTTGTATGGGTCAAAACCAAGTCCGTGTTTTAGCAATGAGATTTTTGAATGGATAAAATTTTTCAAATTTCTCGTTTCCAGGCGTAGATTTGTTCATTATATATTTTAGTTCCTTTTCAGTTTTAGACAACTCAATTTTCAAATTATTTTCATTATTAAGGCAGGAGGTGTGATCTAATTCAACATTTTTGCCTTTATTTTGATGTTTAGAATTTTTGATTTCTAAAGACTTTATTTTTCTTTTAAAGACTTAAGTTTCACCATCACGTCATATTCAATATTTAATAATTCAAAATCACTTAATAGTTCAACATGCCCCTGAAAAGATGACCTCTTCGAGAGCCATCTTAGCGCACTTCGCTGAGCTCTATGGAGAGTACAATCGAACTGATAGATATGAGATATCAAAGCAATTATTTGACGCCAGGATGAAGGAAGGAGAGAGAGTTGGGAACCATGTCCTCAAGATGATCTCGATGATTGAGATATTGGAAGATCTTGATTTTCCGATGCATGCATCTCTTCACACTGACCTTATCTTGCATTCACTTCCTGAGTCCTTTTCCCAATTTGTCATGAACTTCAACTGCAATGAGATTGCATGTAACTTAGCTGAGCTAATGAACAAACTGATGACGGCCAAATATCGGATGAAGGCAAAAATAAAAGAAGTTGCACTTGTTATTTCTTCTGGGACTTGGAAGTCCAAGAATAAGAACAAAAAGAACAAAAATTAACTAGGTCCAAAGACAAGATCGATAAGCATAAGGGCAAAGCCCCAATGGTTCAAAAAAGCAAGGGGGCCAAGAAAACTGATGCATGCCTTAACTACGGTGAGCTAGTCCACTAGAGGAGGTACTATCCAAAACTTTACCGAAATGCGCCTTCAGTTGTGGAGCTACTGGTTTTAGAAACAAATTGTTCTGTAACTGTATATTATACTTTTTGAATACTTCATTGTGGTGCGAATTCTCATATTTGTACAATGAATCAGGATCTGGAATGAAGTAGGAAGCTGGATTCGGGGACGGTGCTGGTCACCGTTGGTAGTGGACACAGTGTCGAGGGTTATGATATTGGATCCCTTATGTTAAATTTAGAATCTTGTTTTATTCTTGCTTTAGAAGATGTACTTGTTTTGCCCAAGGGGCATAAAACTATTGTATGAATTTCGGTCATAGACCGAAAGGGATTTAACTTCTTTGTAGGAGATGGGTCCTGTCGAATTTTTTTCAGAAATAAATTGGTTGGTACTGCTATATTATTAAATGGCTTATACCATTTGAATCTAAATAATAAAACAATTGTGAACAGTATAACTAGGAAACATGGTAGGGATGAACCAAACCAACCACTTAGGTCGCATCTTAGACTTGGTCATATCGGCAAAACCAAGGTTCCTAAAATAGAGAAATATGGGCTTACGGGTCTATTGAGATCGGATCCCTATCCAACTTGTGAATCTTGCCTTCAAGGCAAAATGACTAAGTTACCCTCCACAGGGACTTTTGAAAGAGCTGATGACAAACTTGGATTGATCTATACCGATGTTTGTGGCCCTTTTAAAGTGGCTCGAGATGGTTTTCAGTATTTCATTACATTCACAAATGACCATAGGTATGGGTTTGTGTACTAAATGAACATAAATCTGAAACTTTCGATAAATTTAAGGAATTTAAAACCCTAGTTGAAAACCAAACAGGTAACCATATTAAGACTCTTCGGTCAGACTGAGGTGGCGAGTACATGATTACCGATTTTGATGAGTTCTCAAAAGAACTAGGAATAGTGTCACAATTTACTCCTCCAGCTACTCCACAATTAAATGGTGTATTAAAAAGAAAGAACTGAACCTTGTTGTACATGGTTCGCACCATGCTTAAATATACTTATCTACTGATTTATCTATGGTGAAGGAGTATAGGGATCAGACGATATCCTACGAAATCTCCTCAGTGGTTGAGCTTACGAGCGAGGCAAAAAGGGCAGAAGACCTTTGGAAGATTCTCGGTGGAAAAGGAACTAAGGATTCCCAAACCCCCATGTCTCTCGAATGCATCATCTTCGCGATCGGGAGTGAACGCTGGGACTCCCAAGCCGGCATCATTGACTTTCGGTAAGAAGGGGAGGTGCCTCAACTGTAATGTTTAGGGGCACGATCATGCAAATACTGGGAGATAGTCTCTGCATTGACACGGAACGCCACCCTAATGATAAACAAAGCAAATGAACAGAGGGCGTCCCATACCCCAAACGTTGGCAAGTGATGATTTTGTAACCATTGGTGTTCCTGACTACCATGACCCTGATTTATTCCATATCATTGCATTACGTTTCCAACTCTGGTTGTTCTAAGTTTCGAGGTCAAAACTCCTTCTTAATAATCTCTATGTTGGGTGATTTTTGTTGATGACTCGTATGTGATCCTCTTAACAATATTAAAACCACTTTGTTCTGCTCAATTGACTGCCATCCAAATATATTCGAAACAGTTTAATCCAAATCATTTTTGTTCGAAAATATCATTAAAATTATTTCTACTGGTGCAACTAAAATCTTCGAAAACATGGTTTTGGGACGTTTGAGCTATTTCATGACTTTCCTAACCATGGGAGCATTTATTTTCAAATTTCTACCCCTCCACTTCTATTCCTCGTGCTCCTATGTACGTTATTGCCGCAGCTCATATACCAGATATTTGTTTAGTCAATTTATTGCATATCGAGGATTATCGCATTCATTTCTGAGCCAAGTAGTTATTTTTCCTTGTTGGTTCTGCTGCTCCTTGTTCTAAGTTTTAGGACAGGGTTGTTACAGAGGTAATAATCCTATTTTTCCTACCAGTCCCTATTCTTTTGAATCATTTTCATTCCTTTTGGTTCGCTGATCTTGATGATCAACATCTAAGAGATGATGATCATATCTTGGAATCAAATATGAATGCCAAGAGTTTGTGATTTTAACTTTTAGCCCCAGTATTTTGGTCGTATCTGTACCATTGATAAACTCTATCCTTATCAAGTATTCTTGCAAGTCTATCAACAAGATTTTTTCATTATGGCCGCAAGGGATAGCTAACATTGGATAATGGTGCTGCCATAATAGCGTATGCAAAGTAGCGCCAAGTCGGTTCAATGTGTATATAAGACCCCTGATAGGTAGTTCCCCAGCAAAACGTAAGACATTAGCTGAGAGGAAACAATGAGTGGTCTTATAAGTATAGATCCTCCCAAACATATCTATTTCTTGGAACATATCCGCTATTTATATGCGCTAGGGCAATTTCATCAAGATGCGAGTCAGACTGTGCAAGAGGCGGCTGTACGAGAACACGAGCATGTTGTGCAGCTAGAAGCTCATGTCGGCAACTCGGCGCACTCTTCAAGAAAAAGAGGCCCAGTATAATCAGGTAACAGTGGCCCGCCAAGATAAGATCCAACAAGAGAGGCAATGATATGAGCAAGCGTAGAAGAGATCATTGTTGTCCTCCCAGAAGCCCCAACTCTGATAATGGGAAAAGAAGTCGCAGAGGCTGAAGAGGATCCCAAGGAAGATCCTGAAGAGGACCTTGCAGAAGAGATCGAAGAAGTCCACATCGTCACCAAACCATGAAGTATGCCTAACAGGGCACGCTATGGGCCCAACAGACGAGGATATAAACATTCTCCTAAATGGACTACCAAGAATGTATTGATATGTCCTCACAAATATCGGTTTAAGGTTTGCGATTGGAGAATAGAATTATTTTTCATGGATGTAACCTATAATCCAAGTATATTTCAACAACCCCTACTTGTTTCAAGATTCTTGGACGAAACTTCTTTTTAGGGGGAGAGGGTGTGAGACCCTAGATTTTTACCCCTAAATAATTTCTAACTTTCGACCCATTTCATGAAGTCTTTTGTCGAACTTGTAACAATTGTCAATCTTCATACTTAATATATCATTCAGCCTTCCCTAAATAATTTCTAACTTTCGACCCATTTCATGAAGTCTTTTGTCGAACTTGTAACCGTTGTCAATCTTCATACTTAATATATCATTCAGCCTTCAGATTTTGAACATTGACACGTATTGATTATGGGACGTCCTTCGTGTTATCTTGAGATTAGTAATTGATCGGCACTACTCTCATTGTCGAACTCATAATCCCATATGTATTACTTCTCTTAACCGTGTATTCTGTTCTATAAGTCTGACTTGTGATGTAAACCCGACCCGCGAGATCATTGAGGGTCATCTTAAAAATGCCAGGTTCAATCATACTAGTCAGAATACTTTAGGATTGATTATGAGACCCTAAAAATTCACTTCGACGTCTCAATGAACCTTTTCGTTGCTCCTCGACGTTTCGAGGAATGTTCTAGACTCACCGATCAAACTGTGATTGGATTGTTTGATCGGCCTCGAGATTTATGATTTGTGTTTTGAGTATTATATTATTGTAAAATTCATAAAATAAATGGAGTACCACAAGGGAGTCAATAAAAATAAACACGGACCTTTCTGGAAGGCGCTGTTCGCCTTTGATCATTCACAATAAATCCCAGAAAAATCCAAAAATCCTAAAATTTTAGAGAATTATATTGAGTTAGCTTTCCATTTTAACAAACGACGAGTCATTCCGAGCCTAAACGAACAAGTTATGGCCAAAGCAAGACAGGGCTGACAATCATCAGCACACGGCGAAGAACCCGGCGCTATGAGCGCCATGTTGGGCAGCACACCCGTCGTGTCTCGGTTGCCTTGCGGAACACGATGCATGACACAACACAGGCACTACCGGGTACAGCACTGTGTTGTTCGAACCACCCGAACAGTTTACAGCCCTTTCGAGGAGCTCTTAGCCACCTTACGGAACACGGCGCTTGATACGGTGCTGGCACCACCGGGTCCAATGCCGTGTTGAATAAATAGAGCAGTTTCCAGCATTTTCCAGCAGTTCTTCCCCAACCCTTCGGCGCTTCTTATAGAACAGGTGTTCTTGAGTGATTTTTGGGTTGTTAAACATTCCATAATCCTCGGAGGGATCAGATAACAAGTATAAACGAGCGAGTAAGGCCAACTTTTCCAGATTGGAGGTAATTCAACCCTGACCCTAAAACTTGTTTTTCGAGATTTCAGATTTATACTTGTTTATAACTTGAAAACGATTATATATTGAATATCCTGGGGCTGTTCTTATATATTGAGCACCTAGAGTCCAAAAACCATTCTTCACCTCATACTGTTGAATTAGAGGTGACTGGATGGTAATCCTTCCATCTTTTCTGCAATCAGGCAAGAAGGGATTTAGGTACCGAAATTTGAGTGGGTCCTTTTTAAATACAGGTTTTTTGATAGGCTCACTAGTCTGGACAAGTGTTTCCGTGATACCCGAACCTGACACTACTCATTTGATCAATATGATTCACGCATTACTTGTTAATTATGTGTTATTTGTATTGCTGGACATTTCATTCACTTTATCTTATAGTTAATCTCACTGCACCGAAGTGTGTTAAAACATTTGAACTAAACTCTAAGACCCTAACCTGGTATCTATTATGGAACTAATCTTCATGGATGTTTATTAGGTATTATGAAGATTTGAGAGCTTTTATATGTTCGTAACATATTATAATTTTGTTAAGAACTCAGCCATGGCTTAACCTTGTGTTTACTATGGATCTATAAGGCTTAAAACTCACAAAGACAATTAAAGGGTCAATTATGCCACCTTTTGGAACTATTTGTACATGGTATTCAATTCTTGTGTTTCAGGGTCATAGGTTTCCATATACTTGTTCTTAAGTATCTCAGGAACATTATGTCAAAAATTGGTATAAATCCAACTTATATTCAAGTAGTTATAAGCAAAATAAAATCTAATTATGGCAAGACTTTGATAAACTCTCTTAATCAAGTGTATTGTTATAGAACCTTGGAGTCTTTGGTTGTGATAGTTCAATGGACATTATAAACAGAAGGTAATGGATTCATTAGTGACTTAAAATTCCAAAATTGATTGGTTAATATGCTGATATATATGGATAGACATACCTAAAATCCGTAGAAGACCGATTAGGGGTCTACGTAGAAATTGGTAAAGCCCTTTTTTATATGTTCAGAGTTAAACTTTATGTATAGACTGTAAATCCAATAAATACATTTCCTGAAATAGGGTTTGAAGATCGATCATCAGAACTACCCCCTTATTAGGGTATTACCCGATCAAGGTAAGTAGAAATCCATCTGCAACTACAATGCATAAACATAGTATTATTTGTATAACTAGTTGTTGAACTTGATGATATATTGAGTGTTTCATTGTATTTTATGATTGTTTTGAATTATATTAAAGTATCTGGTTGCACCTTACATGAACATGACATCTATTAGCATCTCCACATGCATGCATAACAGGAAACTCACTAGTGTTTGCATGCATGGTATGATCATGGAAAGAAAAGAAAAATATTTTGTTGGCCACTGCTAGAGAACCTATACATCGTAGATGCATGCTTTTATGACATGTTTAGCACGGTAGACGTGCTTATATGATGTGGGAGACATGGTAGATGCATGTTCTCATGGTATATATGGTGTGGTAGATGTATATCTGGCGTGGTAGATGCATGCCTTATGATATGATAAGATATTGAGCTCTTTACGGTGCCTTGTACGTTGGTCAATGGGCCCCACGATAAGAATATTTTTTTGAGAGATATTCTAATTGATGATCATATGTCATGTGTAGCGTCAAACACGATATATTCATGATTTTCACTTACTGGGCTTTAGCTCACGTAGCTTATGCATTGTAGGTAATCCTGATGCTTTAGCATACTCCCTTGTTGGGTGGGTTGGAGTTTCACTATTGTTGAGGGTCGACATACATGGATGACGACCTGTCAGGCTTAACCATGGGCTTAACACGTTTTAGTTCTTGTTTCTGAACCTTGTATTATAAATAGGTATTGTAGTAATATACTCATATGTTCGAGTGTCGTTGATGGTGTGATGTGTACTTTAAGTTCACTTAGTATGTTTACGTAACTTGTTAGGTTGTTTAAATACTATAAAATAAATAAGTGAGTGATTTGGGAAGATTAGAGTTTTATTGTTTACCAATATCTTATGGTTATAGCTACGGGATGTTGATGTCATGAGTTTGATTCGGATTGAAACTGGATGCCTCTATGTGGTAGTTGTATTGGTTTTATGTCACATGTTTTGAGGTAGGTACTAGTTTAGGGGTGACTGCCGAAATTTCACTGTAATTTATAAGTATTAATATGATAGGGGATAGTTAAGTTTAGGTAGTTAGTGTGGGTCGTTTCAGGTGGTATGAGAGCCCAGTTTGTGCCCTGTAGACTGTCCATGTACACGAGTTTAGAGCATGTGGAGCACAACGATTCTAGTAAGTGTTGCTTCATTTGTTTGTACTCATATTTCATGAATTATATTGGCCATATGATATATAGCTCAGTCATAACTAGAAAATAATGCCGATAACAAGAACTGAAGGCAGTGATAGGGGTAGAACACAAGAATCAGAGGTGACATCCACAAGTTCCGATCGTGATCTGGTCATTGGTCGATTGACTGAACTAGTAGAAAGGTAATCTCAACAAATCCAACAACTCATTCAACAAGATACATGGGAGGAAAGCATGGAGATGATATGAATCGACCGCCACGTCGAGTAGAACAAGTTGAATTAGATGGAGGAAGGTTCAGGAAGTTGAGTCCCTCAATATTTGAGAACGCAGTGGATCCTACAGAAGCATAGGACTTGCTAAGGACTATAGAGAATATGTTCGAGTATAGTTAGGTTTCTGGAGAATAAGGTACTTTGTGCATCCTTTATGTTACGAGGCAGTGTAGGTCATTGGTGGGATACGATAAGCACTATTGAGAATGTGGCAACAATGACTTGGGCTAAGTTCAAGGAACTCTTCATAAATAAGTACTTTACAACTCATGTTTGTACAATGAAGATGACTGAATTTATACAGTAGGAAGTATGACGATTTCAGACTGCAAGTTCGAACTGCTGTCTATGTTTGATGAGCATATGGTTAGAAATGAAGCACTGAAAGTGGAGAGGTTCCTTCAAGGCTTGAGACCAAAACTCTACATAGATGTTAGCATGGCAGGAATTCAAGGGACGACTTATTCAACAGTTTCTGAGAGAGCATTGGTGGCAGAACAGGCAGAACTAAGAATTCGACAGGCCTAAGAGGTTTGGCGTAAATTTGCTAAATTACAAGGCCAATAATGGTTTAGGAATGAAAAGAAGAGGCCACCCCAATCTCAGAACCCCAGGGATAATTTTCCATCTAAAAAGGCAAGAACAAGGAGATCCACGTAAGCGTATGAAGTTTAAAGAGAGCAGACCCTTTGTACCATTACCGATATGCTGTAACTGTGGAAAACAACATAGTGGAGTTTGCTTATTGGGTTATAAGGATGCTTTTCATATGGACAACCTGGACATATGGCTAACATTTCCCCAAACAAGACAAAAGCCAAAGCACAGGAATTGGTACTAGCTAGAGTTTTCACTATAATCAGAGAAGATGCTGAAGCTAATCCATCTATTATCATAGGTAACCTTCCTATCTTTGGTATTTCAACATCGCTATTATTTGATCATAGTGCTACACATTCATTTGCATCCACAGATTATGTGAGAAGGCTGGGTAGAGTACCAGAAACAGTTGAGGTAGGTTATAATGTAGTGACCTCCTCCGAAGATCCAAAACAAACAAATAAGATCATACGAGCCTGTAGTATTCCTATTGAAAGTAGGGAAATATTTATTGATTTAATTGTTTTATACATGAATGACTATGATATAATCATAGGTATGGAGTGGTTAACATAATATCATGCTACTATTGACTACCGGAGGACCACCTGGGGAACAACCTTTTTATTTTGTTGGAGTTAGTATGAATTTTATATTTCCAGTAATCTCAACAATGAAGGCCCAATGTATATTAAATAGTGGTTGTGAAGGTTATCTAGTAAGTGTAATGAGCATCGAAAAGCAAGAGTACTCAACCGTAAATGAAGTACCAGTGGTGAAAGAATACCCTGAAGTGTTTTCGGATGATCTACCGGGACTGCCACCCGATCGTGAAATAGAGTTTGTGATTAAATTGCAACCGGGAACAATACCAATATCAATGTCATCATATAGAATGGCACCAGCTAATTAAAGACACAAATGCAAGATCTGTTATATAAAGGCCTTACTAGGTCAGTTATTCACCATGGGGAGCACCAATATTGTTCGTTCGTACGAAGGATGGCTCCTTGAGGATGTGTATAGACTATTGAGATCTCAACAAAGTCACGATCAAAAACAAGTATCCCTTGCCTCGAATTGATGACTTGTTTGATCAACTTCAAGGTGCATCTATTTTTTCGAAGATTGATTTGCGATCAGGGTACCATCAACTAAAGATAAAAGAAGAAAACATCCCAAAACTGCATTTAGTACGAGGAATGGAATGAGTTTTTGATGGTGCCATTTGGCCTAACAAATGCCCCAACAACATTCATGGATTTAATGAATTGGATGTTTAAAGACTTCCTGGATAAGTCTGTTATTGTCTTTATTGATGAAATTCTCATATAGAAGACCAAAGAAGACCATACAGTGCATCTAAGAAATTTTTTTGAAGTACTAATAGAAAGCGGCTATATGCTAAGTTTAAAAAGTGCAAATTCTTGTTATATTGAGTGATATTCTCAGGGCATTTTATATCTGGAGCAGGATTTCGGTAGACCCAAGCAAAGTTGAAGCAATCAATAACTAGCCACAACCCATAAATTCTACAGAAGTACGCAACTTCCTTGGGTTATCTGGATATTACCGTCGATTTGTATAGGGTTCTCCAAAATTGACCCTCCATTAACACAATTAACTAGAAAGAATGTTTCCTTCAAGTTAACAAAATCATGAGAATAGAGCTCAAGAACTGAAAAGACGGTTGACATCGGCATCGATCTTGACCATTCCAGTGGGAACTGAAGGTCTTAAAGTCCACAGTGATGCTTCAAAGAATGGTCTAGGTTTTGTATTGATGCTGAATGGTAAAGTAATAGTATATGCGTCTAGAGAACTGAAGGAATATGAAAAGAACTACCCGACACATGATTTGAAACATGCTGAAGTTGTGTTTGCACATAAAATATGGAGGCATTACCTATATGGATAATGTTGTGACATTTATACCGATCACAAGAGCGTGAAATATTTCTTCACTCATATTAAACATGAGACAGCGGAGATGGTTGGAACTTATTAAAAACTGTGATTGTGTTATCAACTACCATCTGGTAAAGCTAATATGGTAGCAGATGCCTTAAACAGAAAATCAGCACAATCCATTGCGGCCATGACTTTGATCTATAAGCCGGAGTTACACGATTTGATGAATATGTATGTAGAAATTATCCAACATGGATGGCTAGAAGCAAAATTGTCAGCATTAGCCCTTCGACCTACTTTAATTGATAGAATTCAGAAAGGGCAGATTATCAAGACTTTGGAGAAAATAAAGAAGAAAATTGAATTAGGAACATCACCAGAGTTCCAATTGTCAAAAGATGGTATTATCCGATTTAGAAATCATTTTTGTGTACCTAATGTTGAAGATGTTCGCAAAGAAGTATTAGTAGAGGCGCACTCTGTTAGGAATACCTATTAGATTTTGATGATGTCATCAGTGCATTATATATTACTTGGCAAAATGTAAGGAAGAACCAATTGAGTATCTTCCATAGGCCGTATCTTTGATAAGATAAATACTTGGCAAAATGTAAGTAAGAACCAAATGAGTATCTTCTATAGGCCAAATAAGTTAGGCTCAAATCGGCCAAGTACAAAGGTACAGATAAGTACATCAGAGAAGTACAGCAGAGTCAAATCAGAGAAGTTCTGGTCAATAATAATTTATCAGAGATGTTTGACCAGATTGCAGTCAAGTGATCAGCGGACCAAGTAAACTGAAGTATGACCATCAGATAAGTCATAATTCATCAGGACAGAAGACTTCAGATAAGTCGTGTGATCAGGCAAGTTTCAACAGTCATCAAAGAAGTCATCGGCAGAGAATTTCTAACTGCAGAGAAGTTGACTGTACATCAGACATCTTGACTTATATAAGATCAGCCAAGTACTCCAAGTCCACGTCAGCATGTGTTGAATAGTCAAGAATTACGGAAAGTCACATGCAAGCGTGAAGGGACAGATTGAAGAGATTCCCGCAAGGATTTGAATTAAATAAATCCACCCAAACCTACCACTGAAGACTTTAATCTTATTATATTCAAAAGATTGGGCGCCTCACATGGAAGTCTTCACAACGGTCGGAAATCGGATTAAAATATAGGAATCCAGCCTTGCAACGTTCAGAAAGAAAACAATGAAGTCTACCTCTCCAACGGACGGATTTGTTACAAGATTTACAACGACTATGAAGGAAATGCTCAAGGATCGTCACCTATATATACTCGAAGATTTGAAGCTGAGGAACTATGATGCGAACAATACCTACAAGCAATCAAAGCATTCAAAGCAATCAAAGCGAAACAATAGCATCGTAAAAGAGCAAGAGTTCTAAAGTTCATATTTGAAGAAGCTCTTAGTTGGATAAGACAATCACTCTTGTCTTTAAATCCTGAGTTCGGGGTACTTCACTGGTTGAAGTTCAAGACTGTAAAGGCATATAAGGATCGCGGATCAAGAGGTGCAAGGCAGTCAAGGGAGTTGCAACGGCAAGGAATTCCACTGGTTGGAAGCTGTTGTAATCAGTTGAATCACTGTAATCTTTATCACTGGTTGACAATTATCCTGAATTCATCTCCAACTCGTTTGGAGAAAGTGAATTAGTAGAGGATTACCCCACCTCTGAGACCACTATAACTGCCTGTGTGTTTTATTGTTTTCAGCATCATACTTAACTGTTGCATTCATACTACTGTTCCATTACTAGCTATTTGCATTTGTCATCAGTTGACTTCCGCACTTCTATCAGCTGAGAAACTCACTCTTTGTGAAAAATAGTTCATGAGTTTCAACAAGTCTATTCACCCCCCCTCTAGACTTGTTCATGGACGACTTGTGACCTACAAGTGGTATCGGAGAGGTTGGTTCAATAGTTTAAGAACCAGATCCATATATCAAGGATATATTTTAACTCATTTTAGAAATGGAGCACATGCATTCTAGATTACCTGTGTTTTCAGTTGACGAGTATGATCTTTGGAAGATAAGGATGCAGGCACACTTATCTTCTATCCATGATGACATGTGGTGCATTATCGAAGAAGGTCCTTTCATCTTCAAGAAGGACAACACTCCAGAGGAGATTGCTGCTGGGAAGCCAGAGAAGATTCCCAAGAAGAGGACGGAGATGACCCCAGAAGAAAGAAAGCTGGCCAACCTTGACAACCGGGCCAGAGATGTGCTATACCAAACTCTTGACAAATCTACAATGGTGAAGATCAAGAATTGCAGAAATGCAAAAGAAATCTGGGACACATTAGCATTAATGTGTGAAGGAACGGAGCTGATAAAAGAGAACAAGTTGTTAATCGCTACCCAAAAGTTTGACAACTTAAAAATGAAGAATGGAGAGTCTAGCAATCAAGTAGACACAAGATTCACAGAGATCATTAATGCACTACGCCATAAGTGCTCATAGGCAATGCCTATTAATTGTTGCAGAAGACACAAAATGTTGCCTTAGGCCAAAGGCAACACCAAACTCTTGTTGCCAATACAGCCGTTGCCTTTGACACCTAAGGCAACACTTTTAGTCTATACTGCAACAACGGAAAAGTATTACATTATGCCTCTAATACAACAACATAACTAAGAAAGGCAACAACAAACGATGTTGCTTAAGATTTCAAAAAAAAAAACATAGGGTCCACATGTGCCAAGTCATCAGTGGGTCGCACCTTTGTGCCACGTCAGCAATGAGTCCCATCTTGATGCCACGTCAGCAGCAGGGCCACATTTATGCCACGTCAATAGTGGCTCTACATTTGCACCACGTCAGCAATGGGCCCACATCTATGCCACATCATCATTTTTTGTAATACTACTTTTATAAAATACAAAAGCAGCTAAAGTAAAAGGCAACACTTCATACAAATATTTTGAAATAACCATTTTATTCTTACATCAACCCATCCAAAATAAACCAAGGCAGCCAAAAACCAACAAGGATGCCAATACAAAATACAAAATCCTAAATTCATACAAAGCAACAAACCACCAATTTAACTTCAAAAGTACCAAAACCAAGTAACACCACCAATCTAACTTAAAAGTACAAAATTACGAAGTCTAAATACAAGTGATAAAAAGTTACATATTGAAATAACTGATAAGTGGTGGCCCTTGAGTCATAGGAGTACCATTATCATCTTGATCATTTGATATCGTTGCACAAAATTCTCCAATATCCAAGTTGAGGCTGGGATTAGCTTCTCCCACTCTGCCAAATGTTGTTCACAAAATGCACATTAGGATGATTGATTGAAAGAAATTAGCATATTTGGAAGATTTCTTGTTATATGCATCTGGTTGAAGTAGAAAGTCCAGAAAGAAATTAGTAGGACTTTGATCAAGAAGGTCGTAAAAGATCGAATAAACTAACAATTCGGGCCTGAAATTAAATAACTACAACCTTTATTCCTTATTATGAGCCAATTCTATCCATTCAAGCAAACCAAAATTTCCCATAAGTTAGACTATCAAAAAACTATTATACCCTTATTTGTTACTAAGGGATGAATTAATAAACTTATACTTGCAAGAAGGTGTTTAGTATTTTAAAATCAATATATATATATATATATATATAATGTTTTATATATATGTGTCAGTGTGTGTATTTGAATAAAAATAAAATCAATTATAACTAGCACAAAAATTGTCATTGCACCATTTCTTACCAATCCAATTCCTATGCACAAAAATCTATCTGTGTGTGTATGAATAGAGAGAAAATCAATTTCTTTATATATATATAATGTTTGATATTTATGTGTCAGTGTGTGTATTTGAATAAAAATAAAATCGATTATAACTAGCACAAAAATTGTGATTGCACCATTTCTTACCAATCCTATTCCTATACCGTAAATGAAGCGCCCAATCACCAAGACAGCAAAAGTAGGTGCCAAGGCTGTTACAAGAGCTCCAAGAAGGTACATGACAGATGAAAGAACCAATTCCCTTCTTCTTCCTGCAGTATCCAATATTTAAAAATCAACCAGAAAATAAATAGTTAGTATTACTAGTTGCAATCATCATCCTAACATCAGAATTTAACTAACCTAGAAAGTCAGCAACATTAAATGCTAGAATTGAGCCTATCAGTGCACCATACAATGAACCACTTGTTTATTTCACTCCTTGCAGAACTCTGCCGACAAGTTTAACAGAAAATGATGCTTCATTGCCTCGTGAGATCTCGAAAGAAAGGGCCGACGAGTTTTCACCTACTAATGTCGTGTATGAGGATTGTTACAGGTGTATTCTTTGTTACTTATTATAGCGTTTATTTATAACTTTTGTAGTTAGTTTATTTGCTTATATAAGACTTGTTTGTTACACTAGTTGCAGAACTGAAGAATCAAGTTTGATAGATAATGACGCATCATTGCCTCATAATATATCAAAAGAAAGTACCAATGAGTTTTTACCTACTAATGTTTGTGTCAAAAATGACTGACAATGAGGATTTCAACACGATCTCTCATATTGCTGTTGTGAATAATGAAATGAGCTGTGGATTTGAATCAAATGATGAAGATTCTGAGGATGATGATGAAACCGGAAATGGTGATGGAACCATAGATGATCAGGATATTAGTCTTGACAATGGAACCTGTGAAACACCACATGTAGATGGACAAGATATCGACTCAAATAAACAGGTACCCTCTTATTTTACTAGTTTGGAGGGAGTAGAGAAGGCTAATATTGATAGCTGGACGATATCGTATTCTGAAAGTAAAAATGATTTAACACGGGAGTTAAAAAAAGATTCATTCAAGGATAAGGAAGAACTCATTAGAGCTATCAAGCTTTCCACTATCCGGAAGCATAGGCAATATGAAGTAGTCGAAACATGTCCCACTATTTGGAAAATAAGATGTCGTTTAAGTTCACAATGTGGTTGTAAATGGCAACTTCGTGCATGTAAACATAAACGTAGTGGAAATTTTGAAATCACACAATATACAGGGCCACATACATGTTTACACAACAATATTACTCAAGACCATCCCAATCTCGATGCAAATCTGATTGCTCAAGAAACACAACATCTTATAAAGGAGCAACCATCTATTAGCATTCCTACTTTGAGAGATGAAATAGTTGATAAATTAGGCTACAATCCATCGTATATGAAGGTTTGGGCACTGAAACAAAAGGCAATTGAACATATATTTGGAAATTGAGAAGAATCTTATAATGTTTTACGCAAATTTCTAGCCGCACTTCAAAATACATTAAAATACATACCTGTTGGTTGTTGCGACAGGGCGTCGCGGAGGGGAGGGCGTCGCCGGTGGGGAGGGAAGGGTCGCATCGCGGAAGGGAGGGGAGGGCATTGTGTCGCGTACGGGAGTGGAAGGCGTTTCGTCGCAGAGGGAATGAGAGGGCGTCACGGCGGCTGAACTGAGGGGATGGGAGGGCGTCGCGTCGCGGAGGGAATGGGAGGGTGTCGCGGCGGCTGGACTGAGGGGAGGGAGGGTGTCGATTCGCGGAGGGAAGGGGAGGGCGTCGCGGCGGCTGAACCGAGGGGAGGGGAGGACTCACGGCGACTGAGTGAGTGACATAACAGTGAGGGGAGAGAGGAGAAGAAGAACGAGAAGAGGAGAGAATGAGGGAGGCGGTGAGAAGAGGGAGTAGGGATAGGGAGTTATAAGGGGGAATCGGACGATGGTGATGAATGGGAGATTAATAATCTCAATCACGGCTCCCACTAAAAAAGGCTACCATGGGCTTTGTGCCGGGTTCGGGCTGGGATAATAAAAATATTATAACGGGTCGGGTTGGGCCAAAATATTATAACAAAACAGATAACATAATATAACCACACCAGAAAAATACACTTAGCAATCAATCAAATAGGGAAAAAAATTAGGAAACCATTGAGCAGTCATTCAGATCTAAACAAAAAATGAATTTAATCCTTCAAATCAAATTCAAAATAAAAAGTTCAAAATACCTTTTTAATTGACGGATTGAGAATTAAAGAAATATTACTTAAAATACGGAACCTACCACAGCGTTTTCTAAAAACGCTATGTAAGTGTACTGTTACAGAGCGCTTCCTAATTAAATGCTATATAAGTATTTTTAAAAGGGATTGTATTATTTTTTATAATTCAAAATTTTGAAATTTTATTATTAAAATTTATAATGTGTATTTATATTAAATAATTTATATATATATATATATATAAGTTATAATTTATATTATATTCTATATCAAACTTTGAAAAATAAACATATATCGTAATTTAAATTTCCTTATATATATTGATAATATATTAAACTTTAAAATTATAAAAAATATTTATAATTTTTAATTACAATATTAAAAATATAATAAGTATTTATATTAAATATAAATAATTTAAATCAAATTTATCATATGCTATATATCAAACTTTAAGAGTAAAAAATTATGAAAATTTAAATTTCATTTCATTGTGCTTGTTTTTTACAATAACTTGAAAAAATTATTAAAAAATTAGATATAATGCAACACCTTCAGGGGTGTTGCACGTCGCGCAACACCATTTTTATCTTGCAACACCAAATGCATATCTAGTGCAATACTGTTTCAGTAGTGTTTCAAAAGATCAAAAATCAGCAATCTATTGAAACGCTTTGGTGGCAACACTAGCTAAAAGCATTGCCTATGAGCACTTATGGCGTAGTGATGAAATTAATTCTCTGGGAAAAACCTATGGCAATAGGGAAATGGCATTGAAGGTTCTAAGATCTCTCAACCCTGAATGGAATATGAAGGTTGTGGCCATGAGAGAATCCAAGGATCTTAACAAATTGAAGATCCAAGAGCTGTTCTCTGATCTAAAGGCTTACGAGTTTGAGCTTCCAAGTTCATCATCAACCGAGCCTGCAGAGAAGGGAATAGCATTTGCAGCTGAGTCCCCCGCCAAGAGCTTATCTGATGTCAAACCTCCAAATCCACTTGATTTTGAGGAATAAATGGCATTAATAATGCAAAGATTCAGCAACTTCAGGAAGAACTACTCCAAGTACAAGAAGAGTTATAAAGAGAATCCCCGAAGAAATCAAAAGGTCGGAAGCTGGAAGGTGGAATGCTATAATTGCCACAAGACAGGACACATTCAAATCGACTGTCCTGATCTCAAGAAGGACGAGAGCAAGAAAGAGGTGAGCAGAAAAGAAGATCGAAGAAAGGCCCTCGTTGGAGATGACCAAGAGCGAGTAGAATCAAGCAGCGGATTCTTCTCTATGATGATGAAGAATATGATTGTCTGATGGCCAACCTAGCTGATGAAGAGGTAACATCGAAACCCACAGTTTCAAATAATAAGAGCTCAGACATGTCATAAGACATGGACTTACACGAGTCTGTAAATCAGCTTTTCAAAGACTTTGAGAAATTAAAATCTGCGCACCAAACTGTATCATCCGAGAGAACCCAGCTGCAAGATGAGAATAGGCAGCTGAAAAATGATTGTGAAAAACTCGGCCTAGAACTTAATAAAATCAAAACTGAATTTGAAAACCAGGCTACAGACAAGTTGAAAAACCAGGCTGATAATACTACAGCTGAGATAAAGAGGTTAACTGTTTTAAATAGTGAGAAATCAGCTGCACTTGCTCATGTCAAAGCTGAGTTTACCAAGCTGACGCAGCTAAGTAAAAATCAAGCGAATGAAATAACCTCCCTGAAGGCATCTCTAACTCTGTACGAATTATGTACGAACAAAAGGCCATTATATTCTAGATCAAGCATCGGATATGACCCAAACACTCCCTCTAGTTCTAAAACCACTTTCATCAAGGGGGAAACAATTGTCTCAACTGTTGAGCCAATGTTCAAACCTGTATTTCAAAATAGGCAACAGCCAAGTCGCAAGTCTAGGCTGCAGCCAAGATATACAAGGCATCCACCTAGACATGAGACTAGGCAGTGGCCAAGGCAGAAGCAGCAGCCCATACAACATGCCCATTATTATCAAAGAGTCTCCAAAAACAGATTTCAAAATGGGAGGGGCAAGTGGAGACCTCAAGGTTATCCTATTTTTCAAAATGAACAGTTGTGGAGACCCCAAAGATTTCAGAAATGGTCTCAGCCTGGATTTAGAAATGGCACACATCAATTTTATGAGGCATATCCAGTACATAATCCTAACAGAGGATATAGACCCAGACCTTACACACCTTATAAGGGTAATAACAGCAACTTTCACAATCCCAGGAGAAACCAGTTCTACAGAAAATCAACTAACCACCGAGGACCCACACAGATTTGGGTACCTAAATAATTGATTGTCTAATTGCAGAAAAGATGGAGGGACTACTACCATATCTCCACAAATTCAAATATAGGAAGTGAGGAATGGTTTGTAGATTCCGGATGCTCAAGGCACATGACCGGGAACAAGAAGGTGCTGTCAAATTATACCAAAGAATGAGGTCCAGATGTATCCTTTGGAGATATCTCAAGAGGTCACACTAAAGGTTTTGGAGAGCTGCACAGAGGAAACATCACCATATCCAAAGTGCATTATGTCAAAGGACTCAAGTATAATCTGTTGAGCATAAGTCAGTTTTGCGATGAGAAAAACCTAGTAGTCTTCTCCATTTGGAAATGCATGGTGATAGATATCATATCTGGAAATGTGAAGCTACAAGGATTCAGGAGAAGGGATGTCTATATGATAGATTGGAACACAGGAACACCCAATACCTATTTTCTATCCAAGACAATAGTTGAGAATGGATGGTTGTGGCACAAGAGATTATGTCACCTACATTTCAAGGCTATCAACAAAATTAGTTCACAGAAGCTGGTCAGAGGACTTCCAGAAGAAGTGTTCAAGAAGGAAGCTCTCTGTGATGCATGTTAGAAAGGGAAGCAGACCAGAGCATCATTCAAGCCAGTTCAACCTACCACTCTTACAACAAGGACTCTAGATCTACTTCACATGGATCTATTTGTTCCTATCAAGCCAATGACCTTAAGCGGTAGAAAGCATGCTCTAGTAGTAGTAGATGACTACTCAAGATACACATGGGTTGTTTTTCTCTATAAAAAGACTGAAACACTAACCAAGTTACCTGAGCTGCTAAGGAGGATTCAGAATGAGAAATCTCTTTCAATCATCAAGATCAGATCAGATAGAGGAGGAGAATTTCTCAACAAAGCAATCACTGATTACAGTGATCGGAATGGGATCCAGCATGAAGTTTCTGCAGCCAGGACCCCTCAGCAGAATGGTGTTGCTGAAAGAAGGAACAGAACCCTGAAGAAAGCTTCCAGGTCGATGATTGCAGAAGCAGACCTACCCAAGAGGTTCTGGGATGAAGCTGTCAACACAGCATTCCATACTTAGAATAGGAGTATGCTAGTAGGGAGACATGGTAAAACTCCCTATGAGGTTTGGAATGGCAGAACACCTACTGTAGCATATTTTCATATTTTTGGTTGTAAGTGTTTCATCCACAACAACGGTAAAACCCAACTAAATGCCTTTGATGCTAAAATTGATGATGGTCTCTTTATGGGATACAAACAAAGAAGCAAGGTATATAGAGTCTTCAACAAAAGAACCTTAGTTGTGGAAGAAAGACCTCATGTCATATTTGATGAAACTACTGCTGAGTACAGGAAAAAGGTGGAGCTGATAGAGAATAAGCTCAAATATGCAACTCTAGAAGAAGTCATTGTCCATGACACTGGGATGATGGACTCGCCTGCAGACCAGTTAGAAGACCTATCTGTAGCTGCTGAAGACCATACTACAGATCAGACAGGACCACAAAACCTACCTGATCTAGTTTCTGCTGATGAAGACATATCTGTAGCTGATAAAGAGTCACCTGCAGATCAGTCAGGAATCCCACCTGCAGATGACAAGATGGTAGCTGATCCAGCTGCAGACCAGGAAGGCCAGAACCAAGCTGATGCAGAGACAGAAGAAACTCACCAAAGCAAATCTACAGGGGGAACAGACCCTGAAGAAGAAGACATTCCTAAGTGGCTCAAAGATCACCCTATCCAACACATCATTGGGAAGCTAACTGAGGGAGTCAAGACAAGACAGTCTACTCTACCCATAGGAATGCCAATGTTTTCATGGTTTATGTCTCAAATTGAACCGAAGACAACAGAGCAAGCCCTGAAAGACTACTCTTGGATCAATGCTATGTAAGAAGAGCTGAATCAGATGGAAAGGAACAATGTTTGGGAACTAACAGACAGACCAGATCATAAGAAAGTTGATGGCACCAAATGGGTGTACAAAAACAAATGCTATGAAGACGGAGCTGTTGTTAGGAATAAAGCCAGACTTGTTGCTAAAGGGTATGCACAATGCGATGGGATAGATTTTGATGAAACCTATGCACCAGTTGCAAGATTGGAAGCCATCAAACTGTTCCTTGCATATGCCGCATACAAAGATTTCATAGTCTACCAGATGGATGTGAAGAGTGCCTTTCTCAATGGAATTCTAGAAGAAGAAGTCTATCTGGAACAACCCCTAAGTCTTGTCAAACGAGACCAAGTCTACAAGGCAAGATACTTGCCTCGATATTCGATACCGGACACTCCGACGAACATGGCTCAATCGGGAAACCTCGAACGCCCACAACTCTCCGGCGGAAACGACGGTAACATACCCGATCGGGAAATGGCGAACGGAAGGGTTCCGAATTGAGTTCTTCGTACGGAACCTGACCCTAACATAATACCGTCAAAAATCAACGATCTTACGAGGAAGAATAATCGTAGAACGCCCAAAACCCCCCATTTAAGGATTTTCACCGGACACCTTCAAGTCACCGATTAGGAACTCAACAAAACGAAGAATCTTTAACAATCGAACCATGGATCAACAAGGAAATTGGTATAATATGATTTAATAATCATCAATCCATCACAAATATAAGTTATCACGGATCAAACGGGCGAAATCAACCAAAACCCCCGATTTTCCCAAAACTAGGATTTTAGGAAAACTAACCTTGATTCGCTGGATTGAAGGATGTTATTGAGTGATTAATCGATGTTATCAGCTCCCAAACTTCGTGGATTAGTTTTATAACAACATGTATTCAAGTTCCCAAACGATCCAGCCGCGGAAGAGAAAAATGAGTGCAAACAGGACTGCTCGGTCATATTTATACTGGTGCAGCCTAGCGTGCGCTAGACTGCCGAGCTAGCATGCGCTATCGGCCCGGGCCGCAATCCAAAATCCTCACTGCCCTACTGACTCGGCCAGGTAGCGTGCGCAGCCTTCCGGCCGTAGCGCGCGCTACCTACCGGTCGTAGCGTGCGCAGTGCCCGACAGTAGCGTTCGCTACCTGCCGATCCTCCCGAGTCCAGAACCTTTCTGCCCCTACTGCCACGGCCGACTAGCGCGCGCAACCAACCGACCATAGCGTGCGCTGCCTCCCGGTCATAGCCTGTGCTACCTTCCGGCCGTAGCGTGCGCTACGCCGGTTCCTGCCGCACCCGCCCGGCCAGTGCCTCCACTCGTCCGGCCAGCGCCCGCAACCGTCCGGCCAGTGTCCGACCACCATGATTCGACGACTCGATTTTCCGAAATCGCACAGAACGAACACGACAAAATACTCGGGGACAACATCATCGGTCCGAAATGAAAACAACGGATAACAAATCATCACCTACGGTCTTAAACGCCAAAATCAGTTGTCGAGAAAATAATACCGGGACTCGACAATCGAGAAATATCCAAAAAAAATCCAAAATAACCAGAACGAAAATCGTGGGTATTACATTCTACCCCCCTAAAAATAAGTTTCATCCTGAAACTTAAACCAAAAGCATGGCGACTCTCGACAACACACCAGAACTCCATGCAGTATAAAGCCACTACGATCCGATTCAATACGCAAGAATGCTTACGAAAAGCAACGAGCATGAATCGCTGCGGTTGATGAAACCGAGCAATACAAAAATCAAATCACGATTCCAACACTGAAAGGTATGAAATTCCAGTAACTCACATATTTGGAAGATTAAATACGAAGACAATTTCTCAACATTTATGGAAATTGCGAAATGGCTCAGATGTTCAATAATCACGATTACGAGATCAAACAATAATGATTGTACAACGATGAACAAATAGCAATGATCGAACAACAACGATCAACTATGAAGTTCACACCTCAAATCAAAACATCAATAAACTTGTAGGAATCACGAGGTGTTAATTTCGAATACGGTTCACAAGAAATCGATCTGAATTTGGAAAGATCACAACGATAAACACATCAATTTGGAACAATATCAGAACTCGCTCGAATGACAAAGGTGAGAAACAATACAAGGTCAGAAGCATTAACGAACACAATCGCCTCAATACGATCGAGGCAAGCGAACGAGAAGAAAAAAAATGTGGGTATTACATCATATCACCTTTAAAAGAGGTTTCGTCCCCGAAACCTTAACAACGAAAACGAAGTGCTTGAATATCAACCTTCCCGGCCATATCCTCTTGGTCCCGCATCTAATCCCCATAACCAACTGTACCGTGGGCACGGTCGCGTCCTCTGTCCCTCGGCATACTAAGCGGATTCTCACTCAATACGATTGCACCGCTTTGCAAAAACAAATATGCTAAAGTACCAACTTAGCATGACATATCACATAAGGTAACCAATAACAACTCGGAAAGAAAATCCACGAGGTATCCCTTTAAAGGAAATCTTTTGAAAATCATTGGATTTGTATGCTATTCAAAATAAAATTTAAAAGTACTTTTGGTACCTCGGGTTATTTCATCAAAACTTGTAATCAACATACTTTAACCGTCTCGTTTGAAATCATTTGCCAAAATAATAATTCCTTGAAACTGGCGTTATCAAAATCATCATGCCTCTACGCATCATCATCACCGTTAACAACCAACAAGTTAACCATGCAAGACCATCAAACCATTCTTACATACTCTAACATTTCCAAATCCGAGTTTAAACTTTACATCGAGTGAGATTTTTCATCTTTCACTATATATTTTTGAAAAAGAAATCGTATTGGTTTTTTTTTTGGAAAAAAAAAATTTTGTGTGAAAGATTTTTGAAAATCATGTACTCGAATTATTCGAAAATACAATAGTACATTAAAAGTCATTTCCAAAAATTCTCCCAACACTACACAAGAATCAACGACGGTAACATTTTACAAAATGTTCAAGGTACTTTAAAACAACTCTTTCAATACCGTCGAGGTTTTATTTGAGAATCCTAGGCCGGCTCGCAAATTTCAAACAATTTCCAAAGTTCATACGAAGCTGCCGAATTAATCGAAATGTCAAATTAGTTTCAAAAATTGATTTCCGCAACTTGCACATACTTATGAAAGTTTCAGGAAAACATTTTCGAACACACACACACAACAGACATAATTTATCAACTCACCGAACAAAATCAATTATCACTTAGCACGAATGAAAGGTCGCAACACACGTTTACACAACACGGTTGTCATCACTACACAATGCACATAGAATACAGTTACGGGCGATCGACTGTCAAGGTTAGGCCTAATAGTTAAAAGAAATGCGGTTCTCTAGCCTTTGTCCCGGCTAACTAACGCGCGCTACAACAATTATTTAGCGTGCGCTATCTATGCCGCATTAGCGCGCGCTAGCCTCGCACTCAGCGTGCGCTAGCTGCTCCAACCCAGCAACATGATCGCGAACATATATACGACATTACTAGAATCGATAGTCACAAATAATCAACAACACGTTTGAATCTCAAAGCCATCGATTTAACACTTCATGAGCAACCATCAAAAGACAATTGTCATTCAAAAACCGAAATCTCACCTCTTATTAAAGAGAGCTATCTGAATGTACACAAATCGAACGACTCAGTATTCACATCATAATTTTAATTTAAAACTGGAAACACTGCCCGAACAATAAGAACATCATCACATATTTCTCGACTAACAACCATAAAACCGATAAGTTGAAAACGAGAGTCACGTCTTGTCTACATTTTGTAGACTTCACTTGAGTTCAAAAATCGTGTTTTGCAAATTTACCATACAAGATGAAAATAAAATATCGGTAGTTTGAATTCTTAAAAAAAATTCGGCCTTCAGGTCATTATACAAAAATTAATTTTTTTCCTCCATTTGGAGGATATTTTAAAACAAAATATACGTGACTCCCCAAAACATGTAAAGTTTTAAAATATCACATTGATGAATTTTTCTTTGCGTAACCACACCAAGGCCATTACTCTTGTAAAAACGACTTATATCAGGATGTGTGTATTTATACATATACGTTGGTACCACTTTCATTCTAGCATCACACGAGGATCAAACAACATAGGCCACATAATCGCATATCACCTTTAAACTCCACGTCATAACATAAAATCATACAAGATCGTATATCACAAGGCACAATATAGTAGGGAGACTTACATCCACAGGTCGCACGAAGATGATGGTTGTACCTCGATACTAATCACGGCCGACATCACAAACGACGCGTCGCGACACGACTCAGACAAACACAATCTGACAGGACAAGACACGACAATACCTGACTGGACCCGACAACCTAGGTTTCCGCAACCTGGCTCTGATACCATAAATGTAACACCCCCGAAATCAAATCGAGAATATTACACGCCGCAGACCCTCTCCGTGAGGATCGACCAGGCTAGACATCGAAACCACACAATAAATTACATACCGACATGATAAAATACCAAATCCGTAGACCAACTTGGTCTTTCGTCACTAACATACAAGTCAAAAATACACATTTCTATCTCGACTCATACCCATGCAAGGGTAAAATACACTCACAAATAAAGAGTACGACAGCGGAAAAGACCATACACGTACTCCGACTAACTGCACCCAAAAATGGCCTTCATGTGATTAGTATCATTTGCCTTCCATCATCCTTCGCGCCGATCCTGTGTTTTGCTCCCAAACATGCATGTACCTTGATGCAGAAACAGACATCCACCCCCCGAATACTCGGGGATTAGCAAAACTCTACTGTTTTGCTAGTACAAGTATAAAGTGCAAATACGAGCCATACAAAACACATTCCGAGAATACAACAAAATACTTCCCGAGATATTTGATAATTAAAATATTTCAAGTCTTGAAAGTAGAAACCAAAACAAGAAAGCACTTTGGAAACATTTCCAAATCTCGGGAGTTTTCGAAAACATTTGTGATTGAAGAGTTCTAATTCCTCAAAAGCCACATAGGGTCACCGTCCCAAAATTCATTTACCAAAATCCAAATCCATTAACAAAAACATGGGGTTCACGACCCAACCATTCCTGTCGCAAAATACAGGGTCCACGATCCAATCATTCCAGTAACAAAACACAGGGTCCACGACCCGATCATCAACTTCAATTCACTTCCAACGACACATTACACATAACACATTATTTTTATGCCATTTTAGCCAAACACCAAGACTCGATATATAATGTCTCTCGACTCCGAGCAACAAGCATTGTGATACTCCGGACATATCACAATTAATCAACAGTACAAACATTCTGGCAATTCTCGCGACCCGGTCCGGCCCTCAAGCCAACAAGTCCCTGTGTGCCCCGTCGAGCAATCCCCAGGTGAGAATGCCCACTCGAAGTAACTCTCGCGACCCGGTCCAGCCGCTAAGCCACCAGGTCCCCGTGTGACCCCGTCGAGTCAATCTCCGAGTGAGAGTACCCGAGAAAAAAAACTTACAATTCTCATCAATTCACATTTCCAAAACCGCAATCCTCAAGAATCAATCACAATATATATAGTCGAGGTATTTTGTTATAATGGCCATATTATCCAACACACACTCACGACCCAAAATTAATACTGTCCACAAAGAAACACACTTATCTCAACAACACCGAACGACACAACCAATATCACACAACTCATATATCCACCGATAACCACATGAATCCACGCACAATTTATAACAAAAGGATTTAACCATAATTTACCGACGACATATTCACACATAATGACATCACCCGAAGATAGGGAGATCCTATACTCAACACTAACACACATAGCCAAATAAGCACATTAAGTCCCGTACACAAGAGTTATCTTTTAAGAAAACCATGATGGTAAATATACCGATTCTTTAGAAAAATGGTTGTAAACAATTCGTTTAGCACGTATCGTCAATTTTCAACCATCATATTCACAAAACACGTAATGTATGGGCAAGATACTTGCCTCGATATTCGATACCGGACACTTCGACGAACATGGCACAATCGGGAAACCTCGAATGCCCACAACTCTCTGGCGGAAACGACGGTAACATACCCAATCGGGAAACGGCGAACGGAAGGGTTCCGAATCGAGTTCTTCGCACGGAACCTGACCCTAACATAATACCGTCAAAAATCAACGATTTTACGAGGAAGAATAATCGTAGAATGCCCAAAACCCCCCTCTAAGGATTTTCACCGGACACCATCAAGGCACCGATTAAGAACTCAACAAAACGAAGAATCTTTAACAATCGAACCATGGATCAACAAGGAAATTGGTATAATATGACTTAATAATCATCAATCCATCATAAATATAAGTTATCACGGATCAAACGGGCAAAATCAACCAAAACCCCTGATTTTCCCAAAACTAGGATTTTAGGAAAACTAACCTTGATTCGCTGGATTGAAGGATGTTAATGAGTGATTAATCGATGTTATCAGCTCCCAAACTTCGTGGATTAGTTTTATAACAACATGTCTTCAAGTTCCCAAAGGATCCAGCCGCGGAAGAGAAATAGAGGAAATGAAAAATGAGTGCAAACAGGACTGCTCGGTCATATTTATACTGGTGCAGCCTAGCGTGCGCTAGACTGCCGAGCTAGCGTGCGCTATCGTCCCGGGCCGCAATCCAGAATCCTCACTGCCCTACTGACTCGGCCAGGTAGCGTGCGCAGTCTTCCGGCCGTAGCGCGCGCTACCTTCCGGTCGTAGCGTGCGCAGTGCCCGACAGTAGCGTTCGCTACCTGCCGATCCTCCCGAGTACAGAACCTTTCTGCCCCTACTGCCACGGCCGACTAGCGCGCGCAACCAACCGGCCATAGCGTGCACTGCCTCCCGGCCGTAGCCTGTGCTACCTTCCGGCCGTAGCGTGCGCTACGCCGGTTCCTGCCGCACCCGCCCGGCTAGTGCCTGCACCCGTCCGGCCAGTGCCTCCACTCGTCTGGCCAGCGCCCGCAACCGTCCGGCCAGTGTCCGACCACCATGACTCGACGACTCGATTTTCCGAAATCGCACGGAACAAACACGACAAAATACTCGGGGACAACATCATCGGTCCGAAATGAAAACAACGGATAACAAATCATCACCTATGGTCTTAAACGCCAAAATCAGTTGTCGAGAAAATAATACCGGGAATCAACAACCGAGAAATATCCGAAAAAAATCCAAAATAACCAGAACGAAAATCGTGGGTATTACATTCTACCCCCCTAAAAATAAGTTTCGTCCCGGAACTTAAAACAAAAGCAAGACGACTCTCGACAACACACCAGAACTCCATGCAGTATAAAGCCACTACGATCCGATTCAATACACAAGAATGCTTACGAAAAGCAACGAGCATGAATTGCTGCGGTTGATAAAACCGAGCAATACAAAAATCAAATCACGATTCCAACGCTGAAAGGTATGAAATTCCAGTAACTCACAGATTTGGAAGATCAAATACGAAGACAATTTCTCAACACTTACGGGAATTGTGAAATGGCTCAGATGTTCAATAATCACGATTACGAGATCAAACAATAATGATTGTACAACGACGAACAAATAGCAATGATCTAACAACAATGATCAACTATGAAGTTCACACCTCAAATCAAAACATCAATAAACTTGTAGGAATCACGAGGTGTTAATTTCGAACACGGTTCACAAGAAATCGATCCGAATTTGGAAAGATCACAACGATATACACATCAATTTGGAACAATATCAGAACTCGCTCGAATGACAAAGGTGAGAAACAATACAAGGTCAGAAGCATTAACGAACACAATCGCCTCAATACGATCGAACGAAACGGAAACGAGAAGAAAAAAAATGTGGGTATTACATCATATCACCTTTAAAAGAGGTTTCGTCCCCGAAACCTAAACAACGAAAACGAAGTGCTTGAATATCAACCTTCCCGGCCATATCCTCTTGGTCCCGCATCTAATCCCCATAACCAACTGTACCGTGGTCACGGTCGCGTCCTCTGTCCCTCGGCATACTAAGCGGATTCTCCCTCAATACGATTGCACCACTTCGCAAAAACAAATATGCTAAAGTACCAACTTAGCATGACATATCACATAAGGTAACCAATAACAACTCGGAAAGAAAATCCACGAGGTATCCCTTTAAAGGAAATCTTTTGAAAATCATTGGATTTGTATGCTATTCAAAATAAACTTTAAAAGTACTTTTGGTACCTCGGGTTATTTCATCAAAACTTGTAATCAACATACTTTAACCGTCTCGTTTGAAATCATTTGCCAAAATAATAATTCCTTGAAACCGGCATTATCAAAATCATCATGCCTCTACGCATCATCATCACCGTTAACAACCAACAAGTTAACCATTTGTTAGGCGTATTTTTATACGCTTATTTATCATTATTTTGTATTATTTTGGAGAGTGAAATTGTTTAAATGAGCCTTTAATGCCTTAATTTTGTATATTTGTCAGGAAATTGAATTTCGGAAGCTAAAACGAGGCAAAGCGGCGAAGCCGAATCTGGGCTATGAGCCGCGGCACAAGGAAGCGGGGCCGCGACGGAAGACACCCGGGCACAAAGTGAATCGTACTGTGCCGCGGCACGATCCAGTGAGCGCGGCACGAAGAATTTAAGGACGCCTGTATCCAGTGAAAGCGGTGTCTGTAACCTGCAGATTTAGTGCGCCCCGGCACACTTGGCTGTTTTTGTATGTCCGCGCGGATTTGGGCCGTTTCAAAGCCAGTTTTCGACCTACTCATACGGACGCGATTTGGAGGATGTGCTGAGCTATAAATAGGGTTTAAGACCCTAATTAAGTATCTTTGATCTTTGATCTTTTGGAGCATAAGCTTGGAGATGGCAGAAGAAGAGGGAAGCAGAAGACTTCAAAGGCAGAGGGCGGAAGCCGAGCTTCATCTGCATTTGATTTTAATGCTTTCATTCATTTATTCTGTATTTTTATTTATTAGTATGTCAGGCTAAAACCCTAATCTAGGGTTTTGATGAAACCTATGTTTTGACGAATTGCTTGAGATTATCCAATTAATTACCTTTTTGTTGAGTTTTTCCCAATTGTGTTTAATGCTTGCAATTATCTGGCCAATAGTTGTATTGATTTAATCATTCAATTCGAATCGGGAGAGGAGAATTGGTGAGGAACTATTGGTGAGGACCGTTTTATTCTGTGAGATAGGAATATACTCATAGGAACTACGTGGCCTTTTGGAGATTTTATGCTTTTCGCCTATTGACGAATTAATTCACCTAGGGATAGAGTGCGTTATTCGCCTTTAGAAAAATCAATTGACCTCGGGAGAGGCGGTAGAATATATTAGCAATCTCCGCCTTCAATAAATTGGGAAAATTATTTACTACGGATAATCGAGAGTAAATTCGGATAAACCGAGGTGGATTCAGAATCCTAGACTTATTCACCATTTGATTTCCTTTTCTTCAAGCTATCATTTTCTACTGTTTAATCTTTTATTAATTCTTTTAGTTATTAATTGCAAAACCTAAATTCAATTGTTCAAATAAAACTGGAATACATAAAGATTGGTAGTTAGAGATTCAGTCCTCGTGGGAACGATACTCTACTTATCACTTTATTACTTGTAAACGATAACGTGCACTTGCGTGTAAGAATTATCGCAACAAGTTTTTGGCGCCGTTGCCGGGGACTGAAATTTTCTAATATCGATTTCAGTATTTCTAGTCTTAGTTTGAACGTTTTTACTTTATTATTTTTTGTATTTAATTTTGTTTATTTGTTTTTCCTTTCAGGACCTTTCGTGTAGTGCATGAGAAAACTCGGTAACGAAGGCCTACTACCTTTGGATACCGAGCTCGAGCGCACTCTTCGAAGGAGCAAGAAGGAGAAAAGAGAGTTGCAGACGACGGTCAACATGGCCGAAAATATCGAAATCCAAGGAGGAGATAACCATGTGCGGCAAGTTCAACTGGAACTAGCTCTTCGAGACTATGCCATGCCGCAAATCAACGCAAATTTTTCGGGAATTCGGCGTCCCACTATCCAAGCCAATAATTTTGAGATCAAGCCTGCTATCATTCAGATGGTGTAGGCGAGCCAATTCTGTGGATTGCCGAATGATGACCCAAATGCTCATATTTCTTCTTTCCTTGAGATATGTGACACGTTCAAGACTAATGGTGTCACCGACGATGCCATCCGATTACGGCTTTTCCCTTTCTCTTTGAGGGATAAAGCAAAATTTTGGTTAAATTCTTTACCGCCGGGGTCGATCACAACTTGGGCAGAGTTAGCGCAAGCCTTCCTTGCCAAATTCTTCCCACCTTCTAAGACGGCGAGGTTGAGAAACGAGATAACCACCTTTGGTCAATATGACATGGAATCGCTCAACGAGGCGTGGGAGCGATATAAAGATTTGTTACGAAGATTCCCTCATCACGGCCTTCCAGACTGGCTTCAAATTCAGACGTTCTACAACGGTTTAAGTGCTTCTACACGCACTCTCGTAGATGCGGCCGCCGGTGGGGCCTTGATGGGAAAGACTATGGCCGAGGCACACTCGCTGTTGGAAGCTATGGCCGCAAATGCATATCAATGGTCATCGGAAAGATTGACGCCGAAGCGAGTTATGGAAGTGTCAAGTAATGATCCGATTTCCACATTGTCTGCTCAAGTCGCCGCTTTGACTTAGCAGCTCCAAGCATTTTCGCACGCACCTTCCCCCGTTACCATAGAGACATGCAATTGGTGTAACGGATCACACCCGAGTGCGGAGTGTCAAGTTGGAAACCCATTCGAGCAACATCAGATGGAGCAAGCTCAATTTGTGGGCAATGGAAATCGACAAAACAATTCTTACCCCAGTGTTGTTGCCCAAAATATTTATCCGAAGATTAATACTGCTGGAAGACGGACAGCAAACAACAATTGCGGGATGTGGTTCATAGTCCGCCGCAGCAGGGATCCCAGGTGCCGTTTTATGGACAGACTGGGAGAGTGAGTCAGATTATCGGCGATATCTCTGTAGGTCACAAGTCGTCCAGGTACAAGTCTAGAGGGGGGGGGGGGTGAATAGACTTGTAGAAACTCTTGAACTCTTTTTGACGAAGAGTGAGTTTCTTCAGCTGATAGTTAAACAAATGACTTGGAGTCGTTTGTTCTTAAATATATGCGGAAGTCAGCTGATGACGAATAGAAAGCAACTAATGAAACACTTAACAATGAATGCAGCAGTTAAAGTATGATGTAATAAAACAGTAAATAACGCAGGCAATTATAGTGGTCTCAGAGGTGGGGTAATCCTCTACTAATCCACTTTTCTCCAAACCAGTTGGAGATGAATTCACTATAATTCTCAACCAGTGATAAATATTATAGTGATTCAAACCACACTAAAACAGCTTCCAACCAGTGGAAATCCGTGCCGTTGTACACACTTGACTGCCTTGCACCTCTTGATCCTCGATCCTTGGATGCCTTTACAGTCTCTTACTTCAACCAGTGAAGTACCCCGTACTCAGGATTATAGACAAGAGTTTTTGTCTTCTCCAACTAAGAGCTTCTGTAAGTATGAACTCTTAGAACCGCTCTTTTCACGATGCTATTGATTGCTTTAGATTGCTTGATTGCTTTGATCGCTTGAAAGTATGTTCGCACCGGTAGTTGCTCAGTTTCAAATCTTCGGATATATAGGTCACGATCTCTGAGCTTTTTCTTTGTAGCCATTGCAAATCTTTTGAACAAATCCGTCCGTTAGAGGGAGACTTCATTGTTTAATCTTTCTGAACGTTGCAAGGCTGGATTCCCATTATTTTATTTTATCTTCCGACCGTTGTGAAGACTTCTACATGTGAGCGTCGAATCTTTTGAATATAAAACGATTAAAGTCTTCAAGGTGGGTCTGGATGATTTATTTAAATCATATCTCTAGCGGGAATCACTCCAATTTGTCTCTTCACGTTGCATGTGACTTTCCGTAATACTTGACTTTTCAACTCATGCTGACGTGGACTTGGAGTACTTGTTGCCTTGACTAGCCGATATGCGGCTAACATCTCTGCATCAGGACCTCTCTCATTCCTTTGTTTGTGACTTATCGATAAGGTGACTTCCACGAGGTACCTTGGGCTGCGATCTAGTCAAACTTCTCGATAAATTTTTGACGAGCTACTCATTTGGACTCGGTGATCCTCTACGATGGACTTAGCTGTACTTGGTACTTAACCGATTTTCAGCCTAACTAATTTTTGGCCTACAGAAGATACTCATTTGGTTCTTCTTTACATTTTGCCAAGTTTTTATACTTAACATATTTTGGCCTATGGAAGATACTCATTTGGTTCTTCCTTACATTTTGCCAAGTAATAAACATTTGATTTTATATTAATGACATCATCAAAATCTAACAAGTATTCCTAACAAATTCCCCCTATTTTGATGATGGCAAAACTTTAAACGAGTAATCAAATGACCAAGTCTGCACTTAAGTGCAAGACACCTGGCGAAATCGATCTAATATTGAGACAATGAAATTGTCATTCAATGATGTTATAAAACTTTTCGACTTGATTATGATTGAAATTTACAAGAAATTTTTACAGTAGTAAAATAAAAAAATTACAAGTACAAAGAAATAGAGTCATCCGCCTCTTCCTCCGCCTCTGCGAATAGAATTACATTTGGCGGAGTCTGAAGGGTTTGGCTCCAATTGGTCTTATCTTGACTGGAGCAAGACCATATTTCCTCTTCACAACAAGAGCTGCAAAGTCTTGTTCTTGCTGTGATGTAAATCTATTCTCACGACATAACTGCTTGATTTCTTTTTGAAGCTCTAGCTCATTCAGCTCATTGTCCAGACGGGTTGGTGCTTCCTCTGCTATGAATGAGGGAATCATAGGATAAGCATTTTGTTCCTTAGCGTGCTTCTTTAGAATAGTCCAGAGCTTTGGGTAAGCTTCTTCCATGAAATTGATGAATATCTGCTGTGGGGAGAGATTATCATCCTGGAGTATTTCCCAGACGTAATAATCTCTGATAAATTTCTTCTTTGCAGTTCCCCACATGGGTAGGGCTTCATATGGAATAAAGTCCTCAACATACCACAGCTCCTTTCCTTCCCATTTTAGAGTAGGCCCAAAACCTCCTCTAGTCCTCCTTCTCTTTCCTTCAGGCTGGTCAGCCTGGTCATCTGGATCCGCAACTCCCTTCCTCTTCAGACTTGAGGGTCCTTCAATTTGAAGGACATCTTGCTTCTTCTTTGACCTTATCTCTCCTTGATTACTTCCTTCCCCCTGAACTCTCTCTTCCCCCTTTTTGCCAGCGTCAACAAGGGTAGTTAATTGCTGCTCCATTCTGCTCATCCAATCAGTCATGCCTGGCATTCTGTTGTTGGTAGGGGGAGGGGGCTGAGGAATCTCTCTCTTCAGTAGAGTGTCGATCTTGGCATTTATTGATTAAAGGTCAGGAGTGACCTGAGACATTAGCAGCTCTCCAATTGTATCCTTGACTATTTGCCTGATCAGCTCAGTCATGGCAGGAGATATCTGAGCTGATGGAGCGTGCTCTCCTGAGCCTTCTGCAAAAGAGCTACTAGACTGCAGCACATGCGCGGTAGGTAGTCGAGAGGGGTTTTCTACGGGGTCACGACACTGGAGTCTTGACTAGCTCTGCGTCTAGGAGTGGTGTGCAGGCGAGTACCACGATCTATCTGCAGCTTCGTGAATAGGCTCTGGCTCCGGCTCTGGCTCCTTTTCTTCTTCTTTCTCTTCCTCTTTCTCCTGATCCTCCTCTTTCTCTTCTTCTGCCTTTTCTCCAGAATTTTCTTTTCCTTCCTCCTCATCTTTTTCCTTTTCAGCTCCTGCATCTCCTCCATCATCATCATCATCATCATCATTATCATCATCATTGTCATCATCCTTGTCCTCTTTTCTCCTTCATCATCATCCTCCTTTTCTCCATGTTTTTCTACCTCTTCTCCTTCTTCTTCTTCTTCATCAGCCAACTCTTCTGTTTTCTCAATTTCTTCTGACTGTTTTTCAACTAGAGTGTTTTCTTCTGTTTTTCTCTCTTCCTGCTTTTCTTCTTCTTCTTCAACAACCAAATCAACAACTTCATTATTTCCTTCTCCATCTACCTCCTCAATTCTAATCTCTTTTTCAACTTCCTCCTCCTCCTCTTCTCCAAAGGAACCATCAAAAATTCTAAGCATTATAGAATGGATAAATTGGTCCATGTTTGTTTTAAAATGTGACATGAACCAATTATCCTGGAGGATTAATACTAAGTCTGATTCTTTGCAAAAGTGAATCAGAACCTCCTCGATGGCAGGGATATTCCCAACCACTAGTTGCAATGTAGGTTTGAAGGTTTGAAAATGTCATAGTTTTGAAAAACTTCCACTCTTCAAAAATATGTACAAAAGAGTGTTTTAATGCTTGTGGCTTAACAAGCTGGAGTTGTTCAATTGAAAGGTTGAAAGTATTGTTTTCTAACAGGTTAAAGGTATAATCAGCTTCAGGGATAGAAATTATGAGACCTGCTTCTTCTTCTTCGGAAATGTAGGCTGGGGGGGTGAGAACAGGTACAATCCGAGTCTCAAGGGTGCCTGGTGCAGGCAGGTCTTCCAAATGAATTGGTGATCTGACTGAGGGGCTGGCAAGGTGTTCAGACTGCTCTTCCTCACTAAATTGCAGTTTCCTTAGCCTCTTGGGAGAGGGTTCTGGTGATGACTGCAGAATAGAGGGTCCTTCAGGGGATGGTCCCCTTCTCTTAAATCTGACTGCAATGGGAGTGTCGTCGGACTCGGTGTCGGACTCGACTGAAGTTGCGATATCAGCTACAGGTCTGTCCGACTCTCCTGATGAATAGTATCTTGGATATGTCCTTGTGTCCGGCAGCTCCTTCAGCATCTTAGCTGCTCTCCCAGTGCCTCCGAATTTCCTCACCTTCTCGTGGTCCATATGACCAAGTCTTTTGTTGGGGTGGAAGGGGTCAGTGTTTCCCTTTGCCACACTAGTCTTCTCCAAAAACCAACTTAGCTACGTTCCAAACGCCAGCTTTGTTTTGAACTTCTTCTCATCGTCAAGCCACTCGACTTTGTTGACCTCTCGCACGAGTTGCCTGAAGATGTAATCAGCCCAGTCAACTTCTTCTTCCTGAATCAGTGCTCCCAGCACCATAAACTTTGATGACGACAGTTGATCATAACTTCTGGCCATCCCCATTATTATTTTGTTGGTGATGTCCAACGCAAAACGGTAAATCCTCTTGAGTTCACTCCTCTTGGCAGTGAATTTCAGTTTTTCCGGGATATTTTCCACCTTAATCTTTTTCCAGGTTTCGGCGGCGGATTGCTTGAGAGCTTCGACTGCTAAACCACGGTGCTTTATTCCAAAGACAGTACGGATCGTCTCTCGAGATATGCTGACTGGTATTCCGCCAACTGTGCTATGAATTCCGTCTTGAATCAAATAAGGTTCGCGATAGAACTCGATGACATCTTCTTTGAACAGATGTTGCGGGTTGATGTCTAGAAATGGGTAGATCCCATTAAGCTTCATTGCGCGAATCAGATTAAGCATGTCGTAGTCCTCGAGATTGGCTTCCAATAAGCCTTCAAAGTCGACGACCAGCGAGAAAATGATCTGGTCTTTGACCGCCTTCAAATTAACTCCTTCGAAAGATGCCATTTCTGCAAATAGAAGATTTTAGTGTATTTGGTGTTCAAGAAATTTTGCTCTGAAAAATCTAGGGTTTCTGTGAGTGTAAAGAGTAAAGTGAAAGGTCTTCTTTCCTTATAAAGAACATGAAAAGACGTTTGTATTAATTTATTAAATATTTGAAACGGTGGTATGCCTTTTGATATTCTTATGAATTTCAAATTTGAATATGTGGCCCATTTTAAAATTTGACGGTTGATTCTGATTGGCCACCGTGGAGGTTGATTTAATAGGCGATTGACGCATGTATTAAAATTGCCACTTGGCTTAAGAAAATATATATTTAACTGCCAGTTGTTAACCAAAATTAATATAATATTATAGATGTGGCAGATAATAATTAAATATTCAGAGGTCAGTTTAGAAAACTTAGCTGGTCTGATTTGTTGACTGTTGACCGCTCTGTATCAAGTGACTTGACTTCTACTTTGGTATTCGATCGGCCAGTTGCTTTGTCCGTCCTTCGTCTTCTACTTTGCATCGGCTAGGATCGATTCTTGGTGGTCCGTCCTTCCTCGAAATGCTTTAACTTGCTTGATCTAGATTCCCAATCTAGTAATCCAAGGTCTCTGCTCGGCTCCGAAATCTTTCTTCTGGCAAGGGTTTAGTGAAGATGTCAGCTATCTGGTAGTCTGTGCTGACTCTTTCAACTCTAACCCTTTTGTTAAGCACATGGTCTCTAATGAAATGGTGCTTAACATCAATGTGCTTCGTCCTTGAGTGCAAAACCGGATGGTTGGTTATTGCAATAGCACTATTGTTGTCACACCAGATAGGAACTTCATTTGCAATGATATTATAATCCATTAACTGTTGTCTGATCCATAGAATCATGCACTGTGACTACTGCAGCTAGGTATTCTGACTCTATAGTGGAGATAGAGTTAGAAACCTGCTTCTTGCTAAACCAGGATATCAGTCTGGTTCCTAGGAATTGACACGTTCTACTAGTGCTCTTCCTGTTGATTTTGCATCCTGCGAAATCCGCATCTGAGTATCCTGACAGCTCGAAGTTATCATCCTTGGGATACCATAGTCTAACATTAATTGTAGACTTAAGGTACTTTATTATCCTCTTGGCTGCATCTAGGTGTGATTGCTTCGGATTGGACTGGAATCTTGCACAAACTCCAACGGCATATGATATGTCTGGCCTGCTTGCAGTGAGGTACAGAAGAGATCCAATGAGTCCTCTGTAGTGGGTTGAGTCCACTGATATGCCTGCCTCGTCTGCATCCAGGTGAGTACTTGTGCTCATTGGAATTCTTGCGGGCTTGGCTGATTCCATTCCATATCTCTTGATAAGATCTCTGGTATACTTTGCTTGGTTGATGAAAATTCCTTTTTCCATCTGCTTAACTTGTAGTCCGAGAAAGAAGTTAAGCTTTTCCATCATACTCATCTCAAATTCTCCTTGCATAAGGTTGGAGAATTTCTCGTATAGCTCTGGATTGGTTGATCCGAATATGATGTCATCCATATAAATCTGGACTATTAATATGTGGCCTTCGTGCTCCACTCTGAATAGGGTCTTGTCCACCTTCCCTTTGCAAAATCCATTTTTCTCAAGAAACACAGATAGTGTTTCATACCACACTCTTGGTGCTTGCTTAAGTCCATACAGAGCCTTCAACAGCTTATAAACTTTGTCTCCTTTGGCAAAACCTGGGGGTTGCTCTACATAGACTTCTTCTTCTAGGATTCCATTCAGAAAAGCACTCTTTACATCCATCTGATATACTTCAAAGTCTTTAAATGCAGCATATGCGAGGAATAGTCTGATGGCCTCTAATCTTGCAACAGGTGCATAGGTTTCATCAAAATCTATTCCCTCACACTGTGCATAACCTTTTGCTACAAGTCTGGCTTTATTCCTAACAACAGCTCCGTCTTCATCACTCTTATTTTTGTACACCCATTTGGTGCCAATAACTTTCTTGTGATCAGGTCTGTCTGTTAGTTCCCAAACTTTGTTTCTTTCCATCTGCTCCAATTCCTCTTGCATGGCATTAATCCATGAATAATCTTCCAAGGCTTGTTCTGTGGTTTTAGGTTCAATTTGCGACATAAAACATGAGAACATCGCCATTCCTTCTGGTAGGGTTGACTGTCTCGTCTTAACTCCATCAGTCAACTTTCCGATAATTTGCTGAATCGGGTGATCCTTGAGCCATTTGGGGATTTCGTCCTCTTCTGGGTTTGTTCCCCCTGTTGGATTGCCTTGGTGGATTTCTGTATCAGCTGGGTTCTAGTCTGCAACCGGATCAGCTACCGTCTTGTCATCTGCAGGTTAGTTCTGATCTGCAGATGAGTCTTTGTCAGCTATGGCTGGCTCTTCTTCAGCAGCAACTGGATCAGATAGGTTTGGTGATCCTGTCTGATCTGCAGTTGGGTCTTCAGTAGCTGCAGTTGGGTCATCGGGCTGGTCTGCAGGTGAGTCCACCATTCCAGTGTCATGTACAATGACTTCTTCAAGGGTTGCTGACTTGAGCTTGTTCTCAATTAGCTCAACTTGTTTCCTATACTCAACGGTAGATTCATCAAAAACAACATGAGGTGTTTCCTCCACAACTTAGGTTTTTTTATAAAAAACACTATATGCCTTGCTTCTTTTGGAATATCCCATAAAGAGACTGTCATCAGTTTTAGCATCAAAGGCATTTAGCTGTGTTTTACCGTTGTTGTAGATGAAACACTTACAACCAAAAACATGAAAGTAAGCAACAGTAGGAGTTCTATTATTCCAAACCTCATAGGGAGTTTTGCCATGTCTCCCTACTATCATACTCTGCTTGCAGGTGTGACAGTGTGTTGACTTCCCCGAACCTTTTGGGCAGTCCGCTTCGCAATCATGGACCTTGCCGCTTCCTTCGTGGTTCATTCCTTCTTTCAAAGAACACCATTCTCACTGGGGCGTCACAGCAGAGCTCATCTTTGGATCCCATTCTGATCGCTGCAATCAGTTATCGCCTTGTTGAGAAACTCTCCTCCTCTATCTGATCTGATCTTGATTATGGAAAGGGATTTCTCATTCTGGATCCTTCTCAGCAACTCAGGTAACTTGGTCAAGGTTTCACTTTTCTTGTATAGGAAGATAATCCAAGTGTACCTTGAATAATCATCTACTATAACAAGGGCATGCTTTCGGCCGCTCAAAGTCCTTGGCTTGATAGGACCAAATAGATCCATGTGGAGTAGATCTAAGATCCTTGTTGTGAGCGTTGTAGGCTGAACTGGCTTGAACGATGCCTTGGTCTGCTTTCCTTTCTGACATGCATCACAAAGTGCTTCCTTCTTGAATGCTTCATTTGGAAGTCCTCTGACCAGCTTCTGAGAACTAATCTTGTTGATGGCTTTGAAGTTCAGGTGACATAGTCTTTTGTGCCACAGCCATCCATTCTCAGATACTGTCTTGGATAGAAAACAGAAGTTAGGTGTTCCTGTGTTCCAATCAATCATGTAGACATCTCTTCTTCTGAAACCTTGTAGCTTTATTTCTCCGGATAAGATGTCTATCACCATACACTTCAAGATGGTGAAGAGTACTAGGTTCTTCTCGTCACAGAACTGGCTTATGATCAGGAGGTTGTACTTGAGCCCTTTGACATAATGAACTTTGGATATCACAATGTTTCCTCGGTGCAGCTCTCCAAACCCTTTTGTCTGTCCTCTAGAGCTATCTCCAAAGGTTACATCGGGACCCCTTTCTTTGATGTATTTGGACAGCATCTTCTTGTTCCCGGTCATATGCCTCGAGCATCCAGAGTCTACAAACCATTCTTCACCTCCAAAATTTGAGCTTGTGGAGATGTGGTTGTAGTCCTTCCACTTTTTCTGCAATTAGACAAGCAGAGATTTAGGTACCCAAATCTGTGTGGGTCCTTTGGGGTTAGCTGGTTTCCTGGAGAATTTATTTCTCCTTGGATTATAGAAATTGTTATTATTATTATAATTATAACCCTCATTAGTTGTGTAAGGTCGAGGTCTGAATCTCCTGTTTGGATTGTGTACCGGATATTCCTCAAAATGTTGATAGTGTGGGCCATTTCTAAATCTAGACTGAGACCATTTATTAAATATTTGTGGTCTCCACACTTGTTCATTTTGGTAATTAGGATAACCTTGAGGTTTCCATCTGCCCCTCCCATTATGAAATCTGTTTTTAGGGAGTTGTTGGTAATAGTGGGCATGTTGTCTGGGCTGCTCCTTTTGCCTGGGCCATTGCCTAGTCACCTATCTAGGTGGCTGCCTGGTGTAACCTTACTGCAGCCTAGACATTTGACTTGGCTGTTGCCTGTTTTGAATATCGGTTTATACGTAGGCTCAACAGTCGAGACAATTGTTTCTCCCTTGATAAATTTTCTTTTTGAACTAGAGGGAGTGTGAGGATCATATCCTAGGCCTGATTTGGAATATAGTGGCCTTTTGTTGGTACATAATTCTTCCAGGGTTGAAGACGCCTTCAGGGAGGTTATTTTCTGTGCCTGAGTTTTATTCACATGTGTCAGCTTAGTAAACTCGTTTTTGGCATGAGTAAGTGCAGCTGATTTTTCTTTAAGTAAAATGGTTAGTCTGTTTATCTCAGTTGTATTAACGTCAGCCTGGTTTTTAAAGTCAGCTGCAGCTATCTCAACCTTATTTAAATCTAGGCTAAGTTTTTCGAAATTATTTTTCAGCTGCCTATTCTCATCTTGCAGCTGAGTCTTCTCTGCTGATACAGTTTGGTGTGCAGATTTGAGTGTTTCAAAATCTTTAAATAAGCGATTTCTTGATTCGTAGATCCATATCTTGTGACATGGATGAGCTATTATTTGAACCGGTGGGTTTAGAAGTTACCTCTTCATCGCTAGGTTTGCCATCAGTGATCATACTCCTCATCTTCATCGAGAAAAGAATCCATGCTTGATTCGACATGCTCTGGTCTTCTCCGATGAGAGCCTTTCTTCTATCTTCTTTTACGCCCACCTCCTTCTTGGTTTCGTCCTTCTTGAGCTCGGGAGTCCATTTGGATGTGTCCTATTTTGTGATTGTAGCATTCTACTTTCTGCTTCCACCTTACGGTTCCTTCTTGGATTCTCCTTATAATTTTTCTTATATTTGGAGTAGTTCTTTCTAAAATTGCTGAACCTTTGCATTATAAACGCCATTTCTTCCTCAAAATCTAGTGGATTTGGAGGTTTCACATCAGATAGGCTCTTGGCAGGGGACTCGGATGCAAAAGCGATTCCCTTCTCTGCAGGCTCAGTTGAGGATGAACTTGGAAGCTCGAACTCATAAGCCTTCAGATCAGAGAACAGCTCCTGAATCTTTATCTTATTCAGGTCCTTGGACTCTCTCATGGCTACGGCCTTCATGCTCCATTCGGGGTTGAGAGATCTGAGAACCTTTAGTGCCATTTCCCTGTTGCCATAGGTTTTGCCGAGGGAGTTGATCTCATTAATAATCTCAGTGAACCTTGTGTCCACTTGATCTATGGATTAACCATTCTTCATTTTAAAGTTGTCAAATTTTTGGATAGCAATTGACAGCTTGTTTTCCTTGATCAGCTCTGTTCCTTCACACATTAGGGCTAATGTGTCCCAGATTTCTTTGGCATTCTTACAGTTCTTGATCTTGACCATGGTGGATTTGTCAAGAGTTTGATATAACACATCTCTGGCCCGGTTATCAAGATTGGCCAGCTTTCTTTCTTCGGGAGTCAGCTCTGTCCTCTTCTTAGGAATCTTCTCTGGCTTCCCAGCTGCGATCTCCTCTGCTGTGTTGTCCTTCTCAAAGATGAATGGACCATCCTCGATGATGCACCACATGTCGTCATGAATCGAAGATAAGTGTGCCTGCATCCTTATCTTCCACAGATCATACTCGTCAACTGAAAACACAGGGAGTCTAGAGTGCATGTGTTCCATAATAAAGTGAGAGTAAAGATATATATATATATATCTGATATAGATCTGGTTCGTGAAATAAATGAACCAACCTCTCCGATACCACTTGTAGGTCACAAGTCGTCCAGGTACAAGTTTAGAGGGGGGGTGAATAGACTTGTAGAAACTCTTGAACTCTTTTTCATGAAGAGTGAGTTTCTTCAGCTGATAGTTAAACAAATGACTTGGAGTCGTTTGTTCTTAAATATATGCGGAAGTCAGCTGATGACGAATAGAAAGCAACTAATGAAACACTTAACAATGAATGCAGCAGTTAAAGTATGATGCAATAAAACAGTAAATAACGCAGGCAATTATAGTGGTCTCAGAGGTGGGGTAATCCTCTACTAATCCACTTTTCTCCAAACCAGTTGGAGATGAATTCACTATAATTCTCAACCAGTGATAAATATTACAGTGATTCAAACCACACTACAACAACTTCCAACCAGTGGAAATCCGTGCCGTTTTACACACTTGACTGCCTTGCACCTCTTGATCCTCGATCCTTGGATTCCTTTACAGTCTCTTACTTCAACCAGTGAAGTACCCCGTACTCAGGATTATAGACAAGAGTTTTTGTCTTCTCCAACTAAGAGCTTCTGTAAGTATGAACTCTTAGAACCGCTCTTTTCACGATGCTATTGATTGCTTTAGATTGCTTGATTGCTTTGATCGCTTGAAAGTATGTTCGCACCGGTAGTTGCTCAGTTTCAAATCTTCGGATATATATAGCTCACGATCTCTGAGCTTTTTCCTTGTAGCCGTTGCAAATCTCTTGAACAAATCCGTCCGTTGGAGGGAGACTTCATTGTTTAATCTTTCTGAACGTTGCAAGGCTGGATTCCCATTATTTTATTTTATCTTCCGACCGTTGTGAAGACTTCTACATGTGAGCGTCGAATCTTTTGAATATAAAACGATTAAAGTCTTCAAGGTGGGTCTGGATGATTTATTTAAATCATATCTCTAGCGGGAATCACTCCAATTTGTCTCTTCACGTTACATGTGACTTTCCGTAATACTTGACTTTTCAACTCATGCTGACGTGGACTTGGAGTACTTGGCTGCCTTCGACTAGGCTGATATGCAGCTAACATCTCTGCAGTCAGGACCTCTCTGCTGTTCACTATTTGTGACTTATCTGATAAGGTGACTTCCCTGAGGTACCTTGGCTGCAGTCTGGTCAAACTTCTCTGATAAAATTTGTTGACCAGAGCTACTCTGACTGGACTCGGCTGATCCTCTCTGATGGACTTAGCTGTACTTGGTACTTAACCGATTTTCAGCCTAACTAATTTTTGGCCTACAGAAGATACTCATTTGGTTCTTCTTTACATTTTGCCAAGTTTTTATACTTAACATATTTTGGCCTATGGAAGATACTCATTTGGTTCTTCCTTACATTTTGCCAAGTAATAAACATTTGATTTTATATTAATGACATCATCAAAATCTAACAAGTATTCCTAACAATCTCTCGTCAGAGGCCGCCAACTTTTGAGGGTTCGTCGGAACCAGCTGATATTGTTGATTGGCTTGAACACTTTGATAAACTCTTCGACATTGTTCAGTGTCCGGAAGAGAGCAAGGTGGCAGTAGCGGCTTACTATTTGAGTAAAGGCACTTTTTTTTGGTGGCTCTCTGTCAAGCCCACCGATCGTGATTGTGTTTGGGGCGAGCTCAAGACTCTCATGTTAGAGAGGTATTATCTGGCTCCACTTCGTGAAGCCAAGTTGTCTGAGGTTTTGAACCCCGAATCCGTCGAGGACGAGGGTGTTATTGTCATTGTTGAGAAGTTTCAGGGACTTCTTTAGTTTGATTCGTCTGTTATCTGTACTGAGGCGGATAAAATAAAGTATTTTAGCAAGAGGCTGAACCCGCAATTGAGGATGCAGTTATTCAATCATAATTGTAACTCACTCGGCGAATTCATCGAGAAGGCTCCTGGAGCAGAGCTTTTGATCAAGGAGCTTGCTCGTAAGGACCCTTCAGTTTTTTCTGGTGAGAGACTAGGATGCCAATTCGTTCAGAAGTACATCGAGCTCTGACGTCAAAGATGTCCTCTTCTAGTCGTCTTCATACTGGGAAAGCATTATCTTCTCAGGCGACGAGTTCGGCAGTTTTTTGTTTTAACTGTGATACAATAGGACATCGCAGTACCCGGTGCTCGATGCAGGCCGTTGTTTGTTTTCTGTGTGGGAAGCAGGGACACCTTCAGAAATACTACAGGAGTTCTAGTACCAGTAGGTCTCTAGAGAGCTCACGGGCCTCGAGAGATTTTGTTACTTCAGTCCGTACTTCGTCCAAGAGGTCATATCGGGCTTCGGGAGCCAGAGGTATGGACACCTGAGGAGGAGCGGCGAGTTCAGATTTGGGTCTTTCTCGAGTCGATGAGATCGAGGAGTTCGATGACCTGGAGGATGTTGATTTCGGATACATTTGAGATGTAACCTTGATTTGTATTTTCCTAGTGTTTTGGATTGATGTTTAACTCGGTCTGTATTTTAGTTTTGTGGTTGCGAACCATTTATGGTTGATCTATCTTGTAATGATTGTATCTGAGAATCTTGAGACTTGAGTCATTTGATGTGATTTTTCTTCCTTTTGGTTCTGTACCCGAGATTTTTGTGATAATCTGGGTAATTGCTTATTGTGATTCGAGACGTCAAGTCGTGAGGACTTGGGCATGCGATTGATATGGTCCCAAGGACTATTTGTGCGTTGTTATTTTCTTTTGTGACGTAAGTCAGTGATTACATGGGCGTCCGATGCTGCTGAGAATGGGAAAGTGTAAACTGATGACTGTAGACATGTACCAGGGGCAGCTCCCGGGGGGGTGTACGCTGGTGTTACTAGTCATGCGGTTGGTACGACTTACTGGCTGGTCTCTAGCGGGAGAGTCATGGTTTGGCTTATCTCTCAGTTGGTTGAGTGTTTTTATCTCTTGTTTTTCGCCGTGTTCGGGCAGAGGAGACGCGGGGACCAGTGGGGTTGGCCCGATTACTCAGGCGAAGTGGTTTGCAGTGAGGAGTATTCCTGGAGATGTTGTTTTATTATCATGATGGATAGTCTTTATCCCTTGTTGTGTATCTTAAGTTTCGGGGACGAAACTCTTTTTAAGGGTGGGAGTATGTAATATCCGGGGGTAATTTTTTTCTTTCGTGTTACTATCGAGTTGTAAGTATTCATTTGGAATTGTACAAGTGTTTTTGTTTTGGACTGATACAATGTATATTGTATTGGAATAATTCGGGATCGAAATATTTATAATTGTCGTCGAGTTGGTTTCGTCGTTTGGGTGTTGCTTGGTGAGTTTGAAATTTTGGCTAAGTTTATAGCCATAGCGTACGCTACGGGTGCAGCATTACGTACGCTAGAGTGTTGCCATTACGTACATTATGCCTGTAAGTTACGTACGTAATGCATGGTAGGTGGTAGGAAACTTCTTCGTAGTCACTTTAGGCCGGTGGGTCCCGAGCATCTTCCGATCGGATCTCACTATTGCAGTCAACGGACCCTTACGTATGTTAAGAGGTGAGCTCTACGTACATAATTCAGGTAGCTTGTTAACTTACGTAATAGATTCTTGTTTACGTACGTTAAGGTCTTTGTATTTTAGTTCAGTTAGTTCTGGATTTACATTACGTACGTTAATGTCGTGGCATAGCGTACGTAATGCCTCTTACGTATGTTAACCTTAGTGTATAACGTACGTAATGAGGTTGTCAGTCTATTTATGTTGGCTTCATATTTCATTTCCATACGAACCAAAAATCATTTTCTCTCTCTAGAATCGTCCTTTTGGACTTGTTCTTGATGTTTAGCCTCTTCCAACTCGATCTTGATCATACTAACTCGGATTGAAGCTTGAAGTTGGAAGCTTGTTGGTGCTCCTTTGGTGTTTGGAGGGTTCTTCTTGTTCTTCTTTGGTAAGTTCCCTCAATCTCTTGTTCTTCAAGTGATTTTCGAGTTTGATGATGATGTTGTTGTTGTTTTCTTTGGGTATTGTTTGATTGATGGAGTATATCATGATTCTTGATGAGTTTTTATGAACTTTTGATGAAGAACATGTTGGTATAGCTTGAGTATGATTATGTTCTTGATGTTTTAGATTGTTTGGAGGTTATAATTATGTCTAGGAAGGATTATGTTAAGATTGTTATAGGATTAACATAGTCTTGAGATGATTATTGTTGCTGGTGGTGTTCTTGAAACATTATAACCATTTTAGTAAGGATTTATGATGATTTAGGAGGTGATCATCATAATTTCGAAATGGTTAAGTTAATCTTGTTCATTAATCCGAATTCTTGATGAATTAGTGATTGAATTTAGTAGAGACATCATGTTTGTTGAGATGATGATGTTCTTGAAGTTTTGAGGATGGCATTGGTGATATTATCATTTCGGAGATGGTTGTTTTGATGTTGTCCTTAAGTGATTCTTGCTGAATTGTTTTCACAAGTGTTAAGAACATTTGATCATGTCGATTTTGAGTGTTGGGGGATGTTAGAATTCATAGTTGAGAACTATGATATTCGTTGGTAGAGTTTAACCGATTCAGAGTTGAATCAGGTTTGTCCTTGGTGTTGTTTTCTATTGATTTTGTGTTATTGAATGAATCGTTTTTCATTCAAGGTTGTTCAAGTGTTTGTGATCGTCGGTAGGCGCCGTTTGTCGTTTCGTGCCAGGACGTTGATCGTGGAAGGACTTTCTCGCGTTCGGTTTGAGGCAAGTTTTATACTTGTACTGGTCAATGAGATTAATGTTATCATATATGTGTATGAATGTGTTGTATCATTTCGAGCCATAGTCTCTTCGTGATTTATAGATATATGGGGATTGTTTCATGCCATACCCTTCGGTAATTATGCTAGATGTGACTGTTATTCGTTAACGGCCGGTTTAAGGCATTGAGATTCTTGTTGATATTGATGTTGTCGATAGCCGGTTCGCGGTATCGATGTATCAATTATTATTGTTGACGTTAATGTCGTTCTGAGGCATCGTTGGATCGTTATCGAATTATAATTGTTGCTATGGATGTTATTAAGCCGATTGAAGGCGTTTGATGTATCCGTTTATCATCTCTATTTTTGGTGGTCGGTTTAAGGCACCGGGACATCTATTCTAAACGTATAATTGTTTATCGATTGACCGTTCTAAGGTAATCGAGGTATTGAATTGGGATTATCAAAGATAATTCCCATCCGTTGTCTCATTGTTTATCGATTGACCGTTCTAAGGTAATCGAGGTATTTAATTGGGATTATCGAAGATAATTCCCATCTGTTGTCTCATTGTTTATCGATTGACCGTTCTAAGGTAATCGAGGTATTTAATTGGGATTATCGAAGATAATTCCCATTCATTGTATAATTGTTTATCGATTGACCTTTCTAAGGTAATCGAGGTATTGAATTGGGATTATCGAAGATAATTCCCATCCATTGTCTCATTGTTTATCGATTGACCATTCTAAGGTAATTGAGGTATTTAATTGGGATTATTGAAGATAATTCCCATCCGTTATATCATTGTTTATCGATTAACCGTTCTAAGGTAATCGACATATTGAATTGGGAATATCGAAGATAATTCCCATCCATAGTATCATTGTTTATCGATTAACTGATCTAAGGTAATCGACGTATTGAATTGGGACTGTCAAAGATAGTTCCCATCCGTTGAGTCGTCGTGATCGATTGGCCATTCCAAGGCAGTCGAGGCATTTGAATTGGGACCGCCGAGGACGGTGCCCATCCATGTGTATTTTATCTTGTTGGCCGATTCAAGGCAGCACAGTATTATTCTTGTGAGTTTGATAATCTTGGAATCATTTCCGTTTGTGACTAATTGTGTTCTGGAGGCTAGTTCGGCTAGTGCTCGATGGGTAAGCTTGGGGCTTGAACCTTCGCGGTTGGTTTCCCAAAACCTACAGTTCAGTAGGTCATGGTCATTTTTATGATCTCATTATGGGTAAGATTGGGGCTTGAACCTTCGCAGTTGGTTTCCCAACACCTACAGTTCAGTAGGTCACGGTCATGTTTATGATCTCATTATGGGTAAGCTTGGGGCTTGAACCTTCGCGGTTGGATTCCCAACACCTACAGTTCAGTAGGTCACGATCACTGGGTGATCTCATTATGGGTAAGTCTGGGGCTTGAAACTTCACGGTTGGTTTCCCAGCACCTGCAATTCAGCAGGTCACGGTCATTGGATGATCTCATTGTGATACGGCTTCGTGTCGTGGCTTCTGCCCTCATTGATACAGCTTCGGGCTGTTTTGGCTTCGCGCTATTGGGATGATTGACAGCTTCGGCTGAGTGGTTTCAGACCTTCGTGATATTTTGTCAGCATCGGCTGAGGAGATTTCAGGCCTTTGAAATGTCTTGGTATTTCCGTTGGAACCTTCGGGCATTGTGATGTGTATCTATTGCAGCTTTGGCTTGGTTTACCTTTGGGTAATGCATTGTTGTGTTTTGTATTGATGATTCGCCGTTGGGCACTTATGTTCTAACTTGTTGAGCAGGTATTGATCGTATGTAGTGGGCAAAGTGTTTCACGAATGCTCGATTCTTACTTTGGTTTGTGAGCATCTCGTCCATTATTGTTGTTGTACTGTTTATTCTACCTTTGGATGCATATCATGTTGTACATGTATTTGATATTCATTATCTAGATGACTGACCCCGTGTGGGCGGAACATGTTTATATGTTTTAGGTGCTTGCGAGGAGAGAGTTGAGACACAGGGGCATGATGATGGCGACGAGGCATTCGAGCGATACTAGTCCGAGATGTTTTGGTGTTCATGTCGTTCAGGCAGTTGGAGTACTCCAGTTTTGTCAGTTATTGTTATTTTGTATTACCCGAGCAAGGCTCGTGGATGCTGTTGTATTTTATTTTGGCCATGTAGGTCCACTGTTGTCGTTGAAATTCCATATCGGAATATTGTGTTGGATGTGAGTGTAAGGGTTGTGATTTCCCCTTTTTGGTGAGTTTGTTGTATTTTAGTCATGTCCGCCTGGTGGATCTCCTGGTGTGGGGTCCACAGCACTATAATGACCCAAATGGGATTTTGGGATGTTACATCCTCGAACTCGACCGCAACATATTACTCTAATGAACGATCAATCCTCACAACCTATTGTAATAATCGATAAACAACAAGTTCGATAACAATCAACAATCGATATAACCAATCAACAAACTCAATGGTTCCACAAAATCTCGATTAAACACTAATCCGAATAACTAAATCAATCAATCAGGAATCCATAACCATAATACGATTCCATAATCTGACAAACATATCAACAATTAATCCAATACGTTCGAACATCTAAATCATCACAACACCATCTTCCTCAACAAGCTTCAAGCAACACCAAGAATCACAACAACACTTACATATTCGTCATCATACGAAGTAAACAACGACAACAACATCAAGAATCCAAAATCAAAAAAGGGATTACATCAACATACCCCTTCAACACAATCCAAAACCACTACAGTCATATCAATACCCATATATAAATAACAACATCAACATGATTCGAGAATCCATCTCACAAGCACGTTTGAATGAATCACAATTCTTACAACATGAAGAATCTTAACCAACATCTTCAATCTCTTGTGATAATTCCATTTAATCACGTATAACATCATCATACATAATAGGATAAACCAACATGCTTCCTAACATGTAAACATACTTCTAAACCGAACTATTATCGAATGGATATGATTATTACCTTGTATTTACGAACTCTGGTGAAGAACAATCAGACTCCCTCAAAGAATCATTAACAACTTTAAGAACAAAGCTCCAATTCATGCTCTCAAGCTTAATGTTGTTAAAGGTAATCATTTCTACAAACACTCAAGTGTTTGGAACCTCAAAACCTCGCCCAAGAACTCTCTCTATCGGATGAAGGGAAGAAATGGCCGAAATGATTAATAATACCTAACTGCACATATTTATACTGCACATTACTAGCGTGCGCTACTCTCACTAAATAGCGTGCGTTACCTGCCATAGCGTGCTCTAACTGACTTTGATAGCATACGCTATCGTGGTCCAGAGGCTACTGCCTTACTTCGCACAATGATTTACGTATGCAAAACCTATGCCGTAGTGTACGTAATATCGACATTGACTTGCTACAGTAATTTACTCATTAGCATGCGCAATTCTCCAACAATAGCGTGCATTAATCCCCGTACTCAATAATATACACCTACTTCAAAGATGCCTGGGTCCACACACCGAAAGCAAACGACAAAGTCGGGATTCCCTTTGACTGTTCTGGTATTAGCGTGCGTTAAGCCCTATCCTTAGCGTGCATTAATCCTCCATAGAAAACATCTGTTGACCTTATCGGGACATGCCCCGAAAGTAGCTGGGTCCACATGTATATTCCCTCTGGTCTGTTCTGCACTAGCGTGCGTTAACCTTATGCATTATCATGCACTAAATGCCGATGACTCAGGTCGGGACCTACCTGTGGGCCACAGCCTGGATCCTGTCCAATATGATCTTATGTACGTTAATGGCCCTTGTTAGCGTACGTAAGCTCTGCATATTAGCGTGCGCTAAGTCCTCATACTACCGTACGTTAATCAGGCTATTCTTAACTAATTCCAACTGTTCTTGTCCATCGTCTCTACATACTAGATACGTATACATCATACTGAATATATATATTCATTCCAATAATATTCTCATGCGATACACAATATCCTCAAATGCAATTGTCGACCAACTACAATTACACTAATACAACTGTCTTAGTCTTTCAATTATTTTATCCATATTGTACAGATTCCACACTGTACAATATAACTCGGATAAAATAACATTAAACTATAATACCCGGTTGTAATTCAGTCATTATCATTCAGTAATTGTCATTCAATAACTTTCACTTGTTAATAATCATTCATCATCCACATTCACTCATTCGCGTTCACAGTTCGGAATAACTTCGAGTCGTGTATCGATATTGTTCACTGTTTCAACCTTAGTTGGGAATCGAGACAAGAATATTATCTTGATTGTTGTAATTAATTCATTAGTCGATGTTTACATTGGAGTTCATGTCATTTCAAATCTCCTCATTGTTCAAATCGTGCTATTGTTGGGCGAACCCTTGTAATCATTGCTTGGAACCACCGTTTTGGGGTTTCCGCACTTCCATTTCGTGTTATTATTTCCCAATTATTGAATCCTATTGCTTTTATTCTATTTCCGGGTCGTTTTTCGTCATTTTAGGACCCGAGGGGTGTGAGCCGCGGCACAAGGGAGTGTGCGCCGCGGCACACACATGTTGCAGAATTGTGGCCAACCCTTCTGTACCGGGGCATGCTGCCGAGCCACTAGGCAGATTTCTGGCCCTATGCCGCGGCACACTCGGCCGAGCCGTGGCACACTCTCGAGCGCTGGGGGCAGATTCCGGCCCTGTGCCGCGTCACAGTCGGCCGGGCCGCGGCACACAGTGCAGACTTCATTATATCTACGTTTTGTTGAGGAGAACAAGCTCATTTCTTCATTTCACTTCTTCCTCTCTTCCTTGGGGCGATTTTGGGCGATTTTGAGGTGTTTTAACATCATCAAAACTCAGATATTTTCATCTTCTTCAAGTTGTAGTGTGGATCAACAATATATTTGTGGATTCTTCAACCTAAACTAAGGTAACTTCTTCAACCCTTGAATTCGATTTTGAGTTGGAGCATGATGTTTTGGATGGTATAATCATGAATTGTGATGGATATACGTATGATTATGAGTTTTTACGAATTATCATCGGAATGTTGGATGTTTTTCTCAAGAACACTTTGAAGGTTGACTTGGAGTTGGGTTTTGCAATTTGATGTTATCGTAAACTCGATTTGAGTATTTCATTTGGATTATCGATTGTATTGATGGTGTTTTGGTGGTTTGGAGCATTCAATAGAAGTTGGTTTTCGACACAAATGGGTTTAGTTGTTTAGGATGGGAGTTTGTTTTCAAGGTGTTTGTCGAAATGCCTCAATGAGTTTGGTTTTATTGTATCGACATCTTGAGTTGGTTATGATTGCTTTTGGTTCGTTTATTAAGCGAGTTGTTGATAATTGTGGTATTCAAGGTTGTTCGAGCGACCGGTAGTTTCCCTTAGGATGTTGTTCGAAAGAGGATGTATCATCACCGGTGTTAAGGTAAGTTAATTCTTACTCAGTTAAAAGGATATTCATTCCTTTCGTTGTTGTTCATTCATAATCGTAATTCATTCATAATGTATTAACCATATTGAGACTTGTAATTGTCAATTAATCACTTCATTCACGAGGAACGACGGTTCCAATCATTTCATTGAGCTATCATTCATTTCACCATCGTTTCATCTCGGTGAGTCATTCTTGACATTTTCGGATTGTTATTCATTATTATTCTTCATGGTCATTTCTTGTCCATATGACCTTCTGGGTTCATATTGCGTGGCCGGGTGGGGATGTGTGGAATTTTTAGTCGGGCACGTGATGGTTATGTGTTGGGTTCACCGACACATTGGACTGTGCACACAGTAATGTACCTCCATGAAACTAATTAGGTACAAGGACGGGTGTGTCCGGACACTCTTCTTGTGCACGTGCACATACCATTACGGGCGTACTATGATACCTCTCTTCAGCGTCATTTCATAATTAAGATATATCATGATTGTGTTTATTCAACTCTTGAGGATTGTTGTTCTGTGTAACTGACCCCGTTAGGGGATGTTATTTTCAGGTCATGGCAAGGCTAAGGCACGGGAAGAGAACATTGATGGCGAGGAGTCCGAGTGATACTAGTAGGGGGCCCCAGTCCTTTCAGTCTTCATGTTTTTCTCATTTGTATTCCGCTGCAGACTTCCATTTAGATACTCATTTTAATTGGTGTTGTATATTTTATCTCCATATAAAATATACATGTATTCTATTTTATCCTGGGTATGTCGTACTTGAAACTCCTCATCGGAGTAACTATTGATATACTGTGGTTCGGTACTACAATTATATCACTTAATCCATTCATTTTCACTCGCCTGGTGGGTCCCAGTCGGGGGTCCACGACACTGGAATATCCGCCTAGTTTGGGGTGTTACAGAGTTAGTATCATAGAGTGGTTTTGAATACTACCTTCCGAGTCATGTCTCATTTGAAATCATCGTTTATCAGACTAGTATCATTGGACTTTCGCGTCACGTGTGACCTGTGCAAGAGTCGATCCCCTCAGACCAAAGAACAGTAAGATTTCTGACGCCATGGTATAATTTGTGGCAATAAGAATCACTCATTCATCATTCAACATTCAACAATCCTCATTCACCATTTTCATTTGTGATCATGTCGATCATGTTAACTCATTAATCACTCAGTTCATTTCACTGTTCAGTTGTTGATCTTGAGGATCGTATCATTAATCTTGTTAACTTGTTCGAGATAATCATTTCAAGAATTTCATCAGATAATTATATCACCTCAGTTGATCATTCATGTAATCATTGTGTTGGAGCGCGTATGCTCATTGTCATCATTTCATAATGTAATCATAATTCGGTACTCATGTGAGATATATAATCATTATGTGACTCCCTACCTCAGTATGGAGAGAGCTGTCATAGGACGCAGGGGAAGAGGCCGTGGTGCGGGCCGAAACCCGGAAGCTCGTGTATATAGACGCGCAAACGTGAGGATTAACATCCATTCATCAAGCAGGCATGCTGCCACTCATTCATCGGGAAATGATAATACACCTTCAGGAAGTTGTAATCGGGTCACAGCTCAATCGGTAGGTGTTCAGGTCGATCCCCTCATTTTTATGCAGGGCATGATGGCCCAGATGTAATTGCTCAATCATCACTGCGCCACTCTGGCCAAATTAATCGATAAAGCTCTTATCTATGAGCTTACTGCTAAGCAAATTGTTAAGCAACAACCGTCATTTGATAGCAAGAAATCAACGAAGCGTAATCAGTCCAAAGGCGGTCAGTCAACCTTCAAGAAGCCTCGTGTGGGCTCTACTTTTTCTGAGCGACCTCTTACGGCGCATAAGCCCGCAGAATATCAGTCCCGAGCGGCCAGTTCGGCCATCACCTGTTTCAACTATGGAGCGCCGGGTCATTTCTGCACTAGGTGTTCGAGGCAGACTATCACTTGTTTCAACTGTGGGATTGCCGGGAATAAGATCCATTTCTGCCGAAGAGACTCCAAGCATACTCAGGTGGCATCTCAGTCCCTGAAGCAATCAGCGGTTCAGAATCAGGCCACCCAGTCCGTGCTGTCTAAGACGACGGGAGAAACTAAAGGCAGAGCTCATACTTATCAGACAGGAGCTTTCGGTTCGGGGGCCGGCAAGCCCCGAATTCACGAGATGAAGAGGACCGACGATCCGGAGGCCTGAATGATCTCAGGTATACTCGAAATTCTATCCCAACCTGTGTGTACCCTTTGTGATACTGGTGCATCGCATTCATTCATTTTCGAGTCATGTTGGAGTAGACTACTTCTGGATAGTTCCACTAGTTGTGAGCCTTATGTCATTGGTCTACCACGCGGTAGAAGAATTTTCAGAAATCATGAGGTTAAGAATTGTCCGAATTAAGCTTAATGACCGCGATTGGTTGGCGGACCTAATCGTGGTGTATTTACCTAAGGACGATGTAATATTGGGTATCAATTGGATGGATCGTCATGATGCCATCCTCAGCGTTCGTAAGCGTATGGTCACTATCATTACAGATGATGGAGTCGATTGTGTATTTCAGGGAGGTAATCCCAGTTGTTCCGGACGAATCATTAATATAATGAAAGCAGTGAAATTACTCAATCAGGGTTGTTCAATCATTCACTGTAACACTGTTATCGATTGGCCGTTCTAAGGCAATCGAGGTGTTCAATCATTCATTGTATCATTGTCATCGATTGGCCGTTCTAAGGCAATCGAGGTGTTCAATCATTCATTGTATCATTGTCGTCGGTTGGCCATTCTAAGGCAATCAAGGTGTTCAATCATTCATGATATCACTGTTATCGATTGACGATTTATTCCCAGACGAGCTACCTAGTTTGCCTCCACCGAGGATGTGGAATTCACGATAGAGTTGGAGCCTGATACGTCCCCATTATCAAAGGCACTGTATCGGATGGCCCCGACCGAAATGCAGGAACTAAAGAATCAATTGGAGGATTTGACCGAGGAGGGTTATATTCGACCGAGTGTGTCCCCGTGGGGAGCACCAGCGTTATTTGTCAAGAAGATGGACGGTTCTTTTTGTTTGTGTATCGATGATCTCTTAGATCAACTTCAGGGAGCTTCAGTATTTTCCAAGATCGACTTAAGATCTAGATTTCATCAGTTGTGAATTCGAGAGTCGGATATCGCAAGGGCGGCGTTTCAAACATGCTATGGTCATTATGAGTTTGTGGTAATGCCGTTTGGATTAACTAATGCAACTGCGGGATTCATGGAGTTAATGAATCGGATTTTCATCGACTATTTGGATCAGTTTGTGGTTGTATTCATTGATAACATATTAATTTATTCTCGTGACCGGGAGGAGAACGAGTTTCACCTTCATCAGGTGCTCGACGTGTTGATACGAGAGCAACTTTATGGAAAGTTTTCCAAATATGAGTTCTGGATGTCAACGAAGACGTTTCTCGGACATGTAATTTCATCAGACAGAGTTCGTGTTGACCCTCAGAAGACGGAGGCGATCCGAGTTTGGCAACCTCCGAAGAATGTTAAGGGAATCCGAAGTTTTCTCGGGTTAACTGGTTATTATCGGCGATTTGTGGAAGGAAATTCTAAAATCGCTTAACCCATGACAAACCTTTTGCGGAAGGATAAGAAATACACGTGGACTGACGCGTGTCAGAAGAGTTTTGAGGAACTTAAGAGCCATTTAATTTCAGCGCCTATCCTTTCCTTACCACAAGGGACGGAGGGATTCGTAGTTTATAGTGACGCGCCCGGGCAGGGTCTCGGATGTGTACTAATGCAAAACGGAAAGGTGATTGCTTATGCCTCGCGGCAACTGAGGCCTTATGAGGTCAACTACCCGACCCACGACCTGGAACTAGCGGCCGTGGTATTCGCATTGAAGATTTGGCGTCATTATCTTTATGGCGTCAACTATCAGATTTTCACCGATCATAAGAGCTTAAAATACATATTTACTCAGAAGGAGTTGAATATGCGTCAGGGACGGTGGTTAGAACTAATCAAAGATTATGATATTGAGATAATTTACCACCCGGGCAAGGCGAACGTTGTCGCCGACGCCTTGACTCGTAAGTCCGTCCAGGAGCAGATGCTTGCTCGATTAACAGTTCAGAAGAAACTTCAGCAGTAATTTCTGAGACCCGAGATAAGGGCAATTTTGTACGTTAGATATTTCATCGCCACTTGAGGAGGCGATCAGGGAGAATCAGAGTTCGGACCCATTTTTGTTGCGCATCTGCGAGGATGTGGCGCACGGGAAAGCCCCTGGATTTGTGGTCCACGATGATGGACTCTTGCGATTTTAAAATCGGTTATGTGTACCGGCGAATGACGAGTTGAAAAACTCGATTTTGAGAGAAGCTCATGCTACCCCTTATTCCATTCATCCGGGGTCCAGCAAGATGTACAAAGACTTGAAACAAAATTACTGGCGGAGTAATATGAAGCGAGAAGTCGCGGAATTTGTTTCGAGATGCTTAACTTGTCAGCAAGTCAAGATAGAACATCAGCGACCGGCGGGTATGCTGAAAACCTCTCCCTATTCCAGAGTGGAAGTGGGAAGATATTTCAATGGATTTCATCACGAGTTTGCCGACAAGTCGCCGCGGCATGAATACAATCTGGGTAATCATCGACCGTCTAACTAAATCAGCTCATTTTCTCGAGATTAAGGATACGTGGGGTCCCGAGAGACTTGCCTAGTTGTTCATCAAAGAAATAGTGAGATTGCATGGTAGTCCTAAGAGTATCGTTTCTGATCGTGACGGGCTATTCATGTCTCATTTTTGGAAATCAGTTCATCGTGATATGGGAACTCAGATCAATTTCAGCATAGCTTTTCATCCTCAGTCCGACGGACAATCATAGAGGACTATTCAGACTTTGGAGGACATGTTCATGGCATGTGTTCTCGATTGGAAAGATGATTGGGAAGCCCAACTACCATTGATCGAATTCACGTATAATAATAGTTGGCATGCTTCGATTAAGATGGAACCCTACGAGGCCTTGTACGGTCTTCGTTTCCGATCTCCTTTGTGTTGGGATGACTTATCAGAATCAATTGGCACTGAGCCCGATATGCTTATAGCCGCCCACGAGAAGTTAGCTTTGATCAGGAGTCGCTTGTTGACCGTTCAGAGTCGACAGAAATCATATGCAGATAATCGTCGTCGACCATTAGAGTTTGAGACAGGTGACCACGTTTTGGTCAAGGTATCCCCGAGTCGAGGTATCTTCCGTTTCGAAAAACGTGGAAAGTTGAGTCCGAGATTTATTGGACCGTTTGAGATTTTGGATCGAGTAGGCAGTCTGGCTTATTGATTGGCTTTACCTCCGGCGTTGAGCCAAATTCATAACATGTTTCATGTCTCTCAGTTGCGGAAATATATTTCCGACCCTAGTCACATACTTCAATTTGATGAGATCGAGATAGCGGATGATCATACGTATGTGGAGCGTCCCGTAAAAATCTTAGAGCGGCGAATCAAACAGTTGAGGAGCAAGACGATTCCTTTGGTTAAGATCCAGTGGTCTAGACACGGAGTCGAAGAGGCTACTTGGGAAACCGAGGATAGTATGCGAGAGAGTTATCCCGAGTTGTTTGACCCTTAGTTTCGGGGACGAAACTCTCTTAAGGGGGGTGTATGTAATACCCTGTTGTAATTCAGTCATTATCATTCAGTAATTGTCATTCAATAATTATCACTTGTTAATAATCATTCATCATCCACATTCACTCATTCGTGTTCACCATTCGGAATAACTTCGAGTCATGTATCAGTATTGTTCATTGTTTCAACCTTGCTTCGGAATCGAGAGACGAATATTATCTTGATTGTTGTAATTGATTCATTAGGCGATGTTGACATTGGAGTTCATGTCATTTCAAATCCCCTCATTGTTCAAATCGTGCTATTGTTGGGCGAACCCTTGTAATCATTGCTTGGAACCACCGTTTTGGGGTTTACGCACTTCCATTTCATGTTATTATTTCCCAAATATTGAATCCTATTGCTTTTATTCTCTTTTCAGGTCGTTTTTCGTCATTTTAGGACCCGAGGGGTGTGAGCCGCGGCACAAGGGAGTGTGCGCCGCGGCACACACATGTTGCAGAATTGTGGCCGACCCTTCTGTACCGGGGGCCGCGGCTCCTGCCGGTAGGGCCGCGGCACGCTGCCGAGCTACTGGGTAGATTTCTGGCCTTGTGCCGCGGCACATTCGGCCGAGCCGCGGCACACTGTCGAGCGCTGGGGGCAGATTTCGGCCCTGTCCGCGGCACACTCGGCCGGGCCGCGGCACACAGTGCAGACTTCATTATATCTGCGTTTTGTTGAGGAGAACAAGCTCATTTCTTCATTTCACTTCTTCCTCTCTTCCTTGGGGCAATTTTGGGCGATTTTGGGGTGTTTTAACATCATCAAAACTCAGAGATTTTCATCTTCTTCAAGTTGTAGTGTGGATCAACAACATATTTGTGGAATCGTCATCCTAATCTAAGGTAACTTCTTCAACCCTTGAATTCGATTTTGATTTGGAGCATGATGTTTTGGATGGAATAATCATGAATTGTGATGGATATACGTATGATTATGAGTTTTTACGAGTTATCATCGGATTGTTGGAAGTTTTTCTCAAGAACACTTTGAAGGTTGACTTGGAGTTGGGTTTTGTAATTTGATGTTATCGTAAACTCGATTTGAGTATTTCATTTGGATTATCGATTGTATTGATGATGTTTTGGTGGTTTGGAGCATTCAATAGAAGTTGGTTTTCGACACAAATGGGTTTAGCTGTTTAGGATTGGAGTTTGTTTTAAGGTGTTTGTCGAAATGCCTCAACGAGTTTGGTTTTATTATATCGACATCTTGAGTTGGTTATGATCGCTTTTGGTTCGTTTATTAAGCGAGTTGTTGATAATTGTGTTATTCAAGGTTGTTCGAGCGACCGGTAGTTTCCCTTAGGACATTTTTCGAAAGAGGACGTATCATCACCGGTGTTAAGGTAAGTTAATTCTTACTCGGTTAAAAGGATATTCGTTCCTTTCGTTGTTGTTCATTCATAATCATAATTCATTCATAATGTATTAACCGTATTGAGACTTGTAATTGTCAATTAATCACTTCATTCACGAGGAACGACGGTTCCAATCATTTCATTGAGCTATCATTCATTTCACTATCGTTTCATCTCGGTGAGTCATTCTTGACTTTGTCGGATTGTTATTCATTATTATTGTTCATGGTCATTTCTTGTCCATATGACCTTCTGGGTTCATATTGCGTGGCCGGGTGGGGATGTGTGGAATTTTTAGTCGGGCACGTGATGGTCATGTGTTGGGTTCACCGACACATTGGACTGTGCACACGGTAATGTACCTCCGTGAGACTAATAAGGTACAAGGACGGGTGTGTCCGGACACTCGTCTTGTGCACGTGCACATACCATTACGGGCGTACTATGATACCTCTCTTCAGCGTCATTTCATAATTAAGATATATCATGATTGTGTTTATTCAACTCTTGAGGATTGTTGTTCTGTGTAACTGACCTCGTTAGGGGATGTTGTTTTCAGGTCATGGCAAGGCTAAGGCACGGGAAGAGAACATTGACGGCGAGGAGTCCCAGTGATACTAGTAGGGGGCCCCAGTCCTTTCAGTCTTCATGTTTTCCTCATTTGTATTCCGCCGCAGACTTCCATTTAGATACTCATTTTAATTGGTTTTGTATATTTTATCTCCATATAAAATATACATGCATTCTGTTTTATCCTGGGTATGTCGTACTTGAAACTCCTCATCGGAGTAATTATTGATATACTGTGCTTCGGTACTACAATTATATCACTTAATTCATTCATTTTCACTCACCTGGTGGGTCCCAGTCGGGGGTCCACGGCACTGTAATATCCGCCTAGTTTGGGGTGTTACATAAACAACCATAGTATAAATTCAAGATATTACATTACACCCCACTTAAAATATGTTTCGTCCTTGAAACTTGAAATCCGGCTACAATCAAAAGTTCAACCACAATATCCAGAATCATCACGAAACCGAGCAATCATTATCATTAACGAATAACCAAAACAGTGTTAGGAATATGCCCTCGAATGCCACTCAGGGGATGAGAGAGAAGGGTCATTGTACTTGTAATTATGGAATTATTAATAAAAGGAAATATGATTCATTCATTGTTTATTGTATTTCAAATGCATTCTTGATTTGGTAAACATTAAAGTGAAGTCCATGTAAATAAGAGCAAATATTCCACTCTCATTATCGGATAAGAGAAAATGCACTAGAATTGTTTAAATCTTATTTACATAAACCAATTGCAAGTCGATAAACTTAATTGGGCATTACGTTTTGAGTATGACTTGTATAACTGATGCTAGGACATTTTCATGTCTTGATAGCATAGTTATAAGTATATTGGTGGGATCAGTGTACTCAAACACGACTCATACTTGATTCTTTCACACGGTATTCACTCTTGCAGAGTCGATTACGAATCGAAAGGTTGTGATAGTATACTTGGACCTTTGACTTGAGGGTTCAGTAAGAGATGTACATGTGATGTTTACTTTGTCATTAGAGTAGTTAGACTCATTTGCTTAATCGCTAGGTCAACCTCGAAGTGCGGACTATACGGGCAGGTAGCAGTCTTTATTGTACGCCAAGAAAGGATTCTATCTCCTATTAGTGAGGAGGCAAATATCCTATAAGGTTAATGGCAAATAAGATCATAAGTATTTGGCCAAAGCATTCTGATCTAGTCGTATTGGATACACTAGTAATCAGTCGGTCTTGATTTTCATTAACACGTGTATAGTGTCTAGTCAACAGTAGGGTTTGACTTTACCGTGACCTGAAGACTTGACCGGGACATCTGATGAAGAGTCTATACATATATGGTATTCACGATATAATGGTTCTGAAATGATCCCTTCATTCGTTCTCAGTCGTGGTTTACAGTGCGGCCCGCTACGATGGCCTAGTGCTGCCGCACTCATTGGTTCCTCCCAATGCCGGCTGAGACGGACCTACAGAGTCTCGCATCAGGATCGTTGATGGTTAAATAAGAATTTATCATCTCTATATAAATATTAGATATTGGATATCTAATTATGATTTATTGGATAAATCAAATAGCGGTCTTATGAATTGAAATTAAGTTACTGGGTATTTAATTTAATTCATAAATTACATTTATTAGAGAAATATATTTGTATTTTGATAATATTAATTAATTAGTATAAATAAATTGGAGATAAATTTTAGGAATATGTCCTCGAATGCCATTTAGGGGATGAGAGAGTAGGGGCATTGTACTTGTAATTATGGTATAAATAATAAAAAGGCAATTCGATTCATTCACTGTTTATTGTATTTCAATTGCATTTTTGACTTGGTAAACATTGAAGTGAAGTCCATGTAAATAAATTGAACATTCCATTTTCGTTATGGGATAAGAGAAAATGCACTGGAAGTGTTTAAAGTTTATTTGCGTAAATCGTTCGCAAGTCAATAAACTTAAATGGGCATTAAGTTTTAATAAGACTTGTATAACTGACGCTAGGACGTGTGCACGTCTTGATGGCATTGTTATAAGTATATTGGTGGGACCATTATACTCGAACACGACTCATACTCGATTCAGTCACACGGTATTCACTCTCGGAGAGTCGATGACGAATCGAAAGGTTGTGATAGTATACGTGGACCTTTGACTTGAGGGTTCAGTAGAAGATGTGTGTGTGTGACGTTTAGTTTGTCATTAGAGTAGTTAGACTCATTTGCTTAATTGCTGAGTCGACCTCAAAGTGCGGACTATACGGGCAGGTAGCAGTCTTTACTGTACGCCAAGAAAGAATTCTATCTCCTGTTAGTGAGCAGGCGTATGTCCTATACGGTTAGTGGCAAATAAGATCATGTGTCTTTGTCCAAAGCATTCTGATATAGTCGTATTAGAGACATTATTAATCAGTCGGTCTTGATTTGCATTAACACATGTATAGAGTCTAGTCAACAGTAGGGTTTGACTTTACCGTGACCCGAAGACTTGACCGGGACATCTGATAAAGGCTCTATACGTATATGGTATTCACGACATAATGGTTCTCGAATGATCCCTTAATTCGTTCTCTGTCGGGGTTTACAGTGCGGCCTGCTAGGCTGGCTAAGTGCTGCCCGCACTAATTGGTTCCTCCCAATGCCAGATGAGACGGACCTACGGAGTCGCCCATCAGGAGCGTTAACGGATAAATGTGAATTTATTATCTCTCTATTAATATTAGATATTGGATATCTAATTTTGATTTATTGGATAAATCAAATAGCGGTCTTATGAATTAAAATTAAGTTACCAGGTAATTAATTTAATTCATAAATAATATTTCTTAGAGAAATATATTTGTATTTGATATAATTAATTAATTGGATTAATTAATTTATATAAATACATTGGTGATTAATCGAAGTTTATTTAACGGAGTCGTTTGACGGACGTCCGGTACACGAGCCGAGTGACTTGGCTCGTTTCTAGGAAACTTCCTTGGGCCGCCCCACCCTCTCCCCACCTCACATGGAATTTTCCATGCATGTGTATGTGATGGTTGTGTTTTTGTTATTTTGTGTTTGTTTGAGGAGAAAAGTAAAGACAGCAAATCAATTGTATTGATGACAATGAATAGAGGGGCCTTTATATAGGCATTACAAAGAGAGTCTTTCCAAACATAGGATTCTAAGGTAAGACATCTAACAGGATCCTACTACTTATGGAATAGTCTAGAACCTTCCATGACTCTTATCCCCCTACAACTAGTATTAGGTAAGACACCAATACGGGAAGGATTTCCCGGAACACTCCCCCTGTGTCGAACGCTAATACTAACATGGTGCATAAGGTGTTGCCTCGGTAAAAAACCTTTCCAAGTCAAATAAAACCCCCTGGGAAAAACAAAGACTTGGTGAGGAAAAAGAGCACAACGCACCAACTACAAATGTCAGAATCGTGTGAAGTATACTCCCCCTGAGGTATACATGACAGCTCATTCCGTCGAGCTATCATTAGTTGAGCTCGGATAATCGACACATGCCGATGCTTCTCACATGTTTCTCAAATGTAGATTTCGGCAGAGACTTAGTGAACAAGTCTGCGATATTCTCATCGGAACTCACTTGTTTCACTTCGATATTCATCAATTTCTGCTGTTGCTGATTGTAAAAGAACTTCGGCGCGATATGCTTGGTATTGTCACCCTTTATGAAACCTAATTTCAACTATTCAATGCATGCCTCATTGTCCTCAAAGATGCAAATAGGGGTTGCTGTAGTGGGATCTAATCCACACATTCCTCGTATATGGTCTATGACTGACCGGAGCCAAATGCACTCCCTTACGGATTCGTGCAATGCAATTATCTCTGCATGGTTCGAGGAAGTAGCAACCAGGGTCTGCTTGGTAGACGCCAAGATATTGTCGTATTCCCAATGGGGAACACATAACCAGTTTGGGAACGTCCTTTATGCGGGTTAGAGAGATAACCGGCATCAGCAAATCCAACTAACGTGTCGTTAGGATTCTCTGCATAAGGGGTAAGCTTGCTCGCATTAGCACTTCTGGTAGTCAAGCTACCATGCTCAGCTGCAATATCAGAGGAAGATCGACGGTCGGTATGCATCGTCTTAACCTCAACAGTTCCTTTCGGAATATCGCTCTCTCTTGCGTAGGGAAAGAACAATCCAAGATCACTGGAGCCTTTCAGGTATCGAAAATGTGTTTTACTCCATTCCAATGTCTTATCGTGGGAGCGGATCTAAATCTCGCTAATAGATTCACAGAGAATGCGATGTCTGGACGAGTACATTGAGCCAGATACAACAACGCACTGATTGCGCTAAGGTACGGTGTTTCTGCTCCAAGGACTTCTTCATCCTCCTCTTTGGGATGAAACGGATCCTTGTTCATTTCCAGACTTCGACCAATCATTGGGGTAGCAAGAGGATGTGCCTTGTCCATGCTAAATCGCCTGAGCATTTTGTGGACATAGGCAGACTGATGAATGAGTATGCCATCATCTCGATGTCCTAGCTCTAAGCCCAAGCATAATCGAGTCCTCCCTAGATCTTTCATCTCGAATTCGGATTTAAGGTAGCGGGCCGTTTCATTGACCTCATCTATGGTACCGATAACATTCATGTCATCTACATAGACGGCTACAATCATGAATCCTGCATATGTTCTTTTCACGAAGATGCATGGATAGATGTCACTGTTCTCGTATCCCTTCCCAACCATGTATTCACTTAGGCGGTTGTACCACATCCTTCCGGATTGTTTCAACCCATACAGTGAACCACGCAATTTCACAGCGTAAGCGCTCCGTGGTTTAGAGCTACTTGATTTGGGCCATGAAATCCCTTCGGGGACTTTCATATAGATATCCGTATCTAGATCCCCATAAAGATACGCTGTAACCACATCCATAAGCTGCCTGTTCAGTTTTTCGGACACTACCAAACTGACTAAGTAGCGGAAAGTGATGATGTCCATAACGGGAGAATATGTCTCCTCGTAGTCAATGCCAGGGCGCTGCGAGAAGCCTTGGGCAACTAGTCTCGCTTTGTAATGCATGACCTCATCCTTATCATTGCTTTTACGAACAAAGACCCACTTATGTCCAACTGGTTTAACGCCCACGGGTATTGGCTCGATACGGCCAAATACCTCACGTTTAGCCATTGAGTCTAGTTCGTCCTGCATTGCATCTTTTCATTTCGGCCAATCAGCTTGTTGTTGACACTCAGCAACCGAGCACGGCTCAGCTTCGTCGTCTTCGATAATTTCTTGAGCGACGGAGTAGGCAAAAGCATCATCGACTAGCGTGGACGACCTGTCCAATAGTACGTATTCACTCGTACATTGCATCGAGATTTCTTTATTTTCTGACATCAACAAAGTTTCCGACGCGTCCGTCGATTGTTCCATTATTGATTCGAGGACATATCCGTAGTCAGAGATAATCTCGTGTGACGGAGTCACTGTGTCGATGACGAGAGGATTTTGTGCCTCTGTTCCTCTTCTCTTTCGAGGTTCGGTATCCTTTCTACCCACTGGCCTCCCCCTCTTTCGAGCAGGGATAAGAGCAACAAAGCCTGGCCCCACCACTAAGGTTGACACCGGGGCATCATTCCTTTGGGCGGCTGAACCTTGCCCTATAATCGGGACTTCTAACCTTGCAGAACATTCGCAATGGGAATGGTAGATCTTGTCACTTTCGCAGACGGTAAAGTCGCCGGGCATCGAATCCGCAACTTTCTGAAGACTGAGAATACGTTGCACTTCTAGCTTGGATTGAGCTGTGCGGGGATCTTGATGAGGCAAGGAGGGAGCACAGCAGACAATTTCCTGGCGTTCAACTGGAATCGGTCGATTCCTCTCTCCCCCTAACGATGGGAAGTTTGTCTCATCAAAGTGACAATCTGCAAATCTTGCAGTAAACAGATCTCCTGTCAAAGGTTCCAAATAGCAGATAATTTTAGGCAATTCATAGCCAACATATATACCTAATCGTCTTTGCGGACCCATTTTAGTACGCTGTGGAGGCGTAATTGGCACATAGACTGCACAACCAAAAATGCGTAAGTGTGAAATATCAGGCTCATATCCAGTAACCAACTGGTACGCACTAAACGGTTGATTGGCTGTGGGTCGAAAGCGAATAAGTATAGCTGCATGCAAAATTGCATAACCCCAGGTAGAAATCGGCAAGTTGGTGCGCAGTACCAATGCTCGGGCGATAAGCTATAACCGCTTAATCATAGCCTCGGTAAGGCCATTCTGCGAATGAACATGGGGGACGGGATGTTCAACTTCAATCCCTATCGACATGCAATAGTCGTCAAAAGACTTTGACGTAAACTCTCCAGCATTGTCCAATCTTAATGACGAGATTGGGAAGTCGGGGTGGTTAGCCCGTAATTTGATGATTTGTGCTAGGAGTTTAGCAAATGCAGCATTTCTTGTGGATAGCAGAGCGACGTGTGACCATCGCGTCGATGCATCAACCAGAACCATAAAATATCTGAATGGTCCGCACTCTGGCTGAATAGGTCCACATATGTCCCCTTGAATTCTTTCTAAGAAACGAATGTTTTGTGTTGAGTCTTTAGCAAAGGACGGAGAGGGTATCAACTTTGCTAGTGAACAGGCTTTGCAAAACGATTTATGGGCATTAATAATTGCTACGGAAGCCTCGGGATTTACGAGAGATGCACCGTCAACCTTAACAGGGCGTGCGATCTTTAATCCCGGTGATACGGTATCAAGCTCACTCACATCAATGCCGATATCGAGTGGTGCTTCCAATTGTTTTCTGGACTTGAAAAACGGATGACCATGTGAGTTTTTCAAAATGCGAATCATCATGTCGCGTCCAGGGTGACCGAGTCGGTCATGCCATAGTTGGTATGCTTCGGAATCACACAGTTCGTGACTCACAGCATAGGATTCAATAACCCTTATTGTAGTCTGGTATAAACCACTACTTAGACTCATTAGTTTCTAGAGAACGCGGCGTCTTCCGCATTCTGCCAGAGTAACACACAAAAATTCTGTCCCATTCTCACAATGTGTATCAAGGTGATAACCGTTGGCACGGATGTCCCTAAAACTTAGCAAGGTTCGGTTTGCTCTTGGGGCATAGAGAGCATTTGTGACATTAATATGCGTACCATTAGGTAGAAAGAGACGAGCAGGTCCCCTCCCTTGAATTACTTGGGAGGAACCAATCATTGTTGTCACTGAGGATATATATGGCACAATATCCTTGAATAATTGCCTATTCCGAAGAATAGTGTGGGTTGTTCCACTATCAGCAAGGCACTCAATTTCGCCATGAGACATCTACAATAAGACATGAAACTTGATTTTTCTTATGATGAAAGACATAGCGAAAACTCATTAACTTCGAGTTTGGGGAAATTCGACCAAGTTGGTTAGGATCAAAGTTAGCACAATCGCTGGAAATAATTTCCGCGCAGCTTGATCTTTGTTCACTAAAACAGCAATAACTTCTTCGTTAAGAAGTCTATGGACGAACGGTAAGTTGTTCTGGAAACTAGACTTCCGTATCTTTCTGTCCATATGTCGTGTACTTTCTGGAACATTAAACTCAGATCTAAGTGCTCGTTTCAATTTGCTATTTTGGTATTTCCCTATTGTTGAGTGATAGAGCAAGGTTGAAGCCTTTTTCAAAGGCATTATTGTTGATACAATACTATGGATATATGGCCATAGGAGCGTTTAAATACTTCAAAACGCATCATGGTGTTCGATTTATATCTCGACTAATGATCCTTTCGGTAACTCCAACTTGGTAGACTTGCAGAGAAAGTAGGAATGTCGGTACAGCTAAGGCTGTTTAAAAACCACTGATTCCGTTTGAACTTTCAAAGCATAAACAAATACCAATGAGGATGCGCCTAGTCTTGATCATAAGTTTTGTTGAAATCCACCAATGTATCAATTTAACCAAGCAATTCATTACTGAGCAATTGTTTTGTGATAAACCAAACATGCTTTCGAAGGGAAAAATAAAATTCGTTTTTGCACAATCACAGCAATTAAAAGAATTTTATTCATCATGGCCAACTTTATTACATTCATAGAAAATCCAAAGTAGTTCTCGAAAACTAGAAACAAGACAAAACATAACCAAAGCGTAAAACTAGTCAAACTACAATGATCTAGTCAAAGTCGGCAACATCCATATGTTGGTCTTTGTCCGCAATGGTGAGAGGAGGGATCTCAGTATGGTTCACCTTCGTATTCTCGTTATCTTCCTCCATGTAATTTGACTCTTGAGTCAAGTACTGTTTGTAGTGCTTGTAGTAAGCTTGGATGTTCTTTGGCGCCTTGCAATTGCGGTAAGTATGCTTCTTCGATCCGCAAGTATAGCAATTCCGGCCTTCCTTTGGAGTGGTTCCATTCCCGGCGGCAGGAGGCGGTCCACGTGGTTGGGTTCCACTTGGTCCCGTGGCCGAGCCACCTTGCCTCTTCCACACATTGGAACGACGGCCTCGTCTTTTCCCTCGCTTGCTCGAGTCATGCACACGTGGTGCTTGCAAAAACTAAGTAGCGTTGCCTTTTCTATTTTGTCGTGGTGCCTTCCTGTGGGTAGCCTGATTCACTTCCGGAATCGGCTTCGTACCAGCTGGCCACGCATTGCTATTGAGAATAATCTCATGGTGCCTTTCTTTTTTCGCGAGGTGGGAGATAAGGTCACTAAAGTTTTTTATTCTCCCTTCCTCATAGGCAACGCGCAGCTGATGACCAATCACACTTGCTCCCACGGGAAACGTGTTAAGAGTCTTCTCGATCAAATCTTGATCAGACTTCTTGACAACACAAAAACCAAGATCAGCGCAAAGATCGAGGATGGCTTGATTATAGACCTCCACATTCGCATAATCCAAAAATCGGATTTGCTCCCACTGAAGTTGCAATTCGGGGAAGCGCTGATCATGCACATTATTAAATCATTGTTCGAGTGTATCCCATAGTTCTTCGGGAGTTTGCAAATTCATATAACACTTTTTCAACAACGGATGTATATGTCTACGCAAGTACATCAGTGCATTAGCCTTGGTTTCCTCGCTCGGTTCTTGAGCGGTAGGCTCATTAGAGGGAAAGATGGTGGTGGTAAATCTCTTACCGACGAACGCCAAGCGAACGTCTGAGACCCACCTATGGTACTCCTTACCAGCATGGTCAAGGATGTCGAACTCCGGATGAACATTGGAGCTTTATGCCATCTACAAGATATAAACAAGAGGAAGTTAGTCTTGTTGGATTTTCAGTGACAATGTAAACGGTCACAATCGATGCTTTTAAAAGCGTGTAACATAACCGTTACTCGATTTACTTCCCTTAATTGTTGTTTAGTAAAGTCGACAAAAAACGGCGATATCAGATCGCACCTAGATACGTGGTGTATGCAACAACCACAAGTATCGACTTTCAACAATTCCGTGACTCCCCCAGGACCGTCACACAGTTTTCTTCGAAACGCAGAGATACCGACTTCTCTCGCGGTCTCATCCACCGCAAAGTAGCGTGGGAGATAAAGAACCCAAAACCCGTGTCCCCAAAAGAAAAATTCCCAAAAGGAGAGAATTGAAATAGGGACAAGTCAGATAATTACCTCGATTATAAAATTAGGCACGTGCTGAATTTGTGGTGTGCTTCGATCTACCGGTTGGTACTCGATGCGACGACGTGAAACCGGAGGCGCAATTTTGGCGGCTTCCGAAGATAAGTTGATGTTCGGGTTTTGGTCCAAGAGTCAGAACCGGGTCGGACTTGTCTGGACTGGAGCTGGCCGGCGGCAGCGGCGGTCGGCGGTGGTTTGGCGCGGCGGTCCGGCGCGAGGCGGCGTTGCCGGGCGCCACAGCGGCTGGGCGCGGCTGTGGTTGGCGCTTCGGGCGGCACAGGCGGCGGATCTGGCGGCGGTGCAGCGGCAGCGTGGCCGGGCTGGGCGGCAAAGCGGCGGCGCGGCGTGAAGGCGGTGGCGGCGGCGAGGCGCGGGCGGCGGGCAGGCCGGGTGGCTGGTGGCGGCTGCGACGGGCCGGGCGGTGGCACTGGGCGGCGAGGTCAGCTGGGCATCGTAGGCCGGTGTCTGGCGGTCCGGCAGGTGGCCGGGCGGTGGCGCTGGCGGTTACAGGCGGCGTGTCGGGCCGGCGACGGAGGCTGCCGATCATGCTCGGCCATGTCTCGGCCAAAGCTGCCGATAGCCGGCCGATAGTGATCGGCTATGATCGGCCAGCCTGCCGAGCAGTTGCTCGGCCAAGCACCCCTCGGGTTTTTGGCCCGATTTTGAATCGGGCCGCGGGCTGGGCCTAAAACCGGATTGTCCGGGACTTCTTTTTATGTTTATATTTCGTTGTAATTATTTCCCAAAATTTAAATTGGATTTTAATTGGACTAAATTAATATTTGGAATATATTTTAGTTATGGGAAATAAATTAAACGAAAATATTATTTTGGCCGGATTACTTCGAACGAATTAAAATGTCGATTATTAGTATTAATTGGATTAATACCATTAAAATTGATTAGATTAATTTTATATTGATTGGATTAATATATTAATTGATTATTTAATTTTAATGCCACTTTATATTAATTGAATTAATATAGTAGAAATTGAATAGATTAATTTATAGATTAATTAGATTAATTTGTATTAAAATTAATTGTTTAATTTCGTTGCCATTATATGTTCTATGGAATCCTTATGTGATGGTGATATAGCTCGTGGACTTAGTTTTTGATTTGTTCGATTCGATTGGGTTGTAAAGGCCGTTTTGAGCCTATTTATATTTACTAGAAAACTTTCTATAGGATGCAATTTTTCAATGATGTAATTATTATTTTGGGTATGACGAAGACCGAAGACAACCGACCGAGAAGGCGAATAGGAATTAAGGTCCATGAGCTATATGTTGGTAGTAACTAGGTTAATGTTTTCTGTTTTTCATTTTGAATGATTAACAAGCAAACGCGCATATAAATGAATTAATGTGCAAAGTGTAACATTAATTGCGAAATTCTCCTGACTACAAACAGACTCAGTTTGAAAAAGGTTACGAGGTTTCCTACCCTCCATCAAACTCGTAGAAAATTGATACCCGAGCTGGTGTGCTATGCTTCCGAGTTATCGGGGTAGTACATTTGGTAGAGGTTGAAAAATTCTTGAGTGCATTAAATGCCTTCGATTGGTGAAAAATTTTGCCCCTAGAAACCTGATAGGTTACCGGGTGAGATTCAATAGTCAAACTGATAGACATTGATGGTCAACAACTTAGATAGTCTGGATTGCCAAGAAACCTGATAGGTTGAGGGCATGAAGACTAGGGGTAAAAGAAGATCAAATCATTCGGTAAACGGGTTGGTGTTAGACACCACTTTACAGAAATAGAAACCTGAAAGGTTGCGTCTGTTAAAATTTGTAAAGAACTTGATCACCACTAAGAAGTCGATCTAACCATGATTTCCGGATTATAACATGGGAGTGTATAATTCTGATCAACTTAGTGGGAGCTGAGACAAGAATTATACAAGCCCTTAAATTCTATACTCGGTCATAATTAAACAAGTCACTAATTGAATCTTGTCTAAATCAATGGAGAGAAACGAAACTATATCTCTCTAAAATGGCTAAAAACCACTTGCAATACAACTTGAAAAGAATCTCCTACTGGCCCCAACTTTGTTGACTGGTTGCGAAATCTGATGATTGTACTCATCATGAAGTCTTTGGGATACATCTTGGAGGCGGATATTCCACCGACTCTAATCCGGACTAGGGGTAATCAGGAAGAATTTGACGTCTATGAAAAATGGGTCAAGGATGATGTGATGGTCCGTGGTTTTATGATGGGCTCAATAACTAATGAGCTGCAGAGAGCGCATGAGAAAATGACTTCTTCTAGGTAGATTCTCGCACACTTGACCAAGCTTTATGGAGAGCAGAGTAGAACTGCTAGATATGAGATATCGAAGTAGTTATTTAGTGCTAGGATGAAGGAAAGGGAGAAAGTGGGAGACCACGTCCTAAAAATGATCTCTATGATTGAGAGGCTTGAGGTGCTCAACTTTCACATGGATTTATCCCTCCAAATTGATCTCATCCTTCATCTCTACCTGACTCCTTCATGCAGTTTGTAATGAATTTCAACTGTAATGAAATTACATGCACATTAGCTTGGCTAATGAATAAACTGGTGACGGCGCAGTCTAACATGAAGACTAAACCGAGAGAGGCTGCTCTTGTGATTTCTTATAGGCCTCGGAGGTCTAAGAACAAGAAGAAAAAGATCTACGAGCAGTACAAACCCAAGAAAGGGGTACATAAAGGAAAGGGCAAGGACCGAAAGGTTCAAAGGGTAGGCAGTCCAAAACTTACAGACAAATGCCTTGAATGCGGTGAGCTGGGCCACTCGAGAAGGACTTGCCCCAAGATTAATGGCGCATCAGGTACGGAACTTTTTGTTTTTGAAACTAATTGTTCCGCTACTGTATATTCTGCTTCATGGATTCTGGATTCAGGTGCCACTTCTCACATTTGTATTATGAATCAGGATCTAGAATGAAGTAGAAAACTTGAAGCTGGGGAAATAATGATCACTGTCGGAAGCGGACAAAGTGTCGATGTAATACCACCAGTATTACATGCTGTTCACATTGGGCACTCCATCGCGATAAACATATTTTTGTATGATATGTTCGTACTATATTTTCATGAACAAAGCTTGTTCACACCTGTTATTCGTATATTGTGATTGTGTGATGATTGATGATTTGTCGGTGACTTACCTTGATGTCGCTCGGCAATTATCGGTGCGAATATGACGGTGGCCAACGTCTTGTTCCCCGAGGAATTACTTGACGACATTGAGAGGGAGTCGCGTTATAAGAAATTGATGTGATAATAACTTAGTGAACAAAACTGAACCTTACATACGTTATCCACCAACTATTACGTATGCTAAAGGTAAGACATTACGTACGCTACAGATTTTGACTTACGTACGTAACGTGGTCTTCAGTCTTCTGACATGAATCTTCATCGGATAGTACGCATTGCCGACCAAGTTTCGACGCGATGGTGATAGGCAAGTCAATGGGTGCTACGTACGTTAACTGACTTTCTTTACGTACGTAACGATGTGCGTAAATTAGTCCAGTTAGTTCTGAGTTTTTCCTTACGTACGTTAATCCTTCTTCATAGCATACGTAAAACATCTTACGTACGTAAGCCTTTAGACATAACGTACGTAAAGACTTTCTGAGTTTATAAAAGGACACTTCTCCTTTCATTTCTTCCGACCCAAAAATCATTCCTCCCTCATGTACACTGCTCTGCACCACCTCTAAACCGGTTTCAACCTCCCAAATCAAGTGCCATCCTATTAGAGTGCGTTGATCAAGCTTCGGAGAAGGTCTTGAAGGTGTTATCCTCTCGTTCTTCGTCGCCCTTCGTCGTTCTTCATCGTCTTTTGTCAATTAAGGTAAGTTTATCGAACCTTGAACTCATTTCAGTGTTGTTTAACGAGTCATGTTAAGTTTCGGATGCCTTGGGTAGCTTAGAACTCTCGTTAATGATCGAACTGGTGTAAAACCATCACAATTGTTAATCGATATCTATTAAAGCTAGTAATTAGAATGGATAATGGTAGTACTCGTAGTAAGATGGAAGAACTCACAATCGGTTTATTAATCACCAACTTATCGGAATATCTTGTTAAGAATTTCATTTATAATTGTATTATCATTGGTAAATCCTTGATAAACTCATTAACGATTGACTAGATGTATAGGTGTCGAACATGCTAAGATTTCGGAAGATTAACACTTAATCATTCTATTTTGGACCTTCGAATTTGAATAAGTGACGAAATTATGGTGGTTGTTAGCCATAATCAACATAGGAATGTTGTATTAGAACCTTTTTGTTCAACGGAATAATAAATTGTAAAATGACGAACCAAAGGTTTGGTAAAATGCTTTGTGCTAGAACTTCGATCTCGGCAACAAAAATCAACTAGGTATAGGATACTAACGGGACGGGGAAATTATCGTTAACCATCATTATTACCATAGGTATTAATCGACGAACATGTGATAGGTTGAAATTTTGGGTGTGGTCAACCGAGCCGTTGTGTTAGCGAAGGAGTAACTCTCGTCGGACCTGAGGCAAGTGAATCTTGCTCATACCTTACGTCTTGAAAATTTAGAATACTGCATGTGTTACTATTTGTGGAATGGTGCTCGTTTGATTTATCTTGTCCGGAGTATTCCTGAGTAGATACTACCGTGACTCTTGGACGCGACCTTGGAAGTTTACATGATTGATATACTTTGTGGAACTGTGTTGCGGGATAAAACTTGAATGGTACCCACATCGGGATATTCCTGTGTAGATACTTCCGTTTAAATTCGTGAAAGTTCAATGGAGTCGTCATGGACCAAATGAGACAACTTGGGAACGTGAAGAGGAGATCCGTTCTAAGTACCCAACATTCATTTTTCAAGGTACGTAACTTAATTTTCGAGGACGAAAATTTGTTAAAGGGGGGTAGGTTGTAACGCCCTGATTTTGCATATACATTTATTGTGAATTATAGAAAACATGTTTAATTTTATTAAATTAATGCCCGAATAATTTTGTCATTTAATTTATTTTATTTTCATGATCATGCAAATTCATTTGTCATTATAAGCCATGTCCAGTCATGTGATTCATGTCATGTCATTTCTCGTTTTAATTCATCGTGTTTCATGTCATCATTTCTAGGCCCGAGTCAAATTTTAAACAATATTAATTGTTACCCAAAAGATTTTATAAGATAAATAATAATATTATTTATTATTTATTATTACTATTATTGTTATTATTATCCCTATTATTTATTATTATTAGAAGTAATATTAATATTATTATTATTATTTATTATTTTGCTTAACATTTGAATAAAACATTTTTTTTTCTCTTCCTATACTCAGACTTCCCAAATTCTCCCCAAACTTCTTAAATCAATACATTTAACTTCAATTATTGACCCAAATTAAGACACATTCATTTTGAGTCTTTTCTAATTCTTCTTACTGTATATAACACATCCTATCATATTTGAGACCCTACACACAATTTCACGGTGGTGGAGAGCAGTGGAGGAATCTGCACAGCAAGCCAAAAGTTGACGGACAGAAGAAAGTCCAGCGTCCAGCCAAATCGTTCGCAACACCCTCTGCCACCTCGATCTTTCACGACGAGGTAAAAACTCAATTCTTAACATCTAAAATCTTCTTCATGTATTTGAATCAAAAACAGAAATTTCAACACAAGTCTTGAACCTCCAACAAGCCATGAACCCAATCTATTTGTCAATCGTAATCAAAGTCAGGAAGAAATCACGAATCTAAACCATCGGGCCTACCTTTACATGACCTGAATCCCAGAACTCAGAAAAACCTACTGTGAAGGTTTCTGCCTTCTTCTTCGGCGGCGACAGATCCGGCCACCACATCGGCCACCACTTCAGCCTGAAACCACCATAACTTTCACTGACTACCAATTCTCAAAACCAGAAATCAGAACCCGGCCCGAAATCATGGCCGAATCCAAATAGGAACCCACATACAAGAACCCTGGATCAAAAAAAAAAAGGTCGAAACCCAGTTTCTGATTCGAACTCGCCGATCCGTCGCCCAGCCTCCTCATCGCCGAGTTCAGGCCGCCGCCGCCCCATCTCGCGCTGCCCAGTGCTTGCGCGAACTCACCTCCAGCGACCCAGCAAACCGCTTCCAGCCACTCGAGTAGTCCGATTCCGTTTTGCTTGTGTGTGAGCACGACGGGATGTGTGCGGGCGTCTGAGTGTGTGTTTTAGTGTGTGTATGTCCTGCATGTGTGTGTGATATCAGAAGGAGGCTGTGAAGAGAGAATGAGGAGCAGGGTAACAATAGAGTATTTATACCCTAAACTTTTGGCCATTTTCTATTTCAGCCCTTCAGCTTTCAACTTCTTGCAGATTGGCCCCATTTAGGTTTTAAGTTTTAATTAGACCCTTGTTGACCAAGCCTAACCTATTGAATTTTATCAGATAATATTAATATTCAATTTGAGTTATGACGTGTATATTATTTTCAATTATAGTATTATATTAATAATAGTGACTATTATTATTAATTGTAGATAATAACAAGAATTTACGGGCCTAGAATCGTCGAGTCAAACATTTCATCCCATTCAAGTTCAGAACTGCAATTTTATCCAGGTGTGGGGATTTATTACGCTTTTGTTTATTTTAATTGCTTTATATATTGTCTCGTATGTGCACGTGAAATCAGTCAGAAGCACTTAAATGTGCAATCAGTCAGAAGCACTTAAATGTGCAACCAGTCAGAAGCACTTAAATGTGCAAATCGATCAAAGCACTTAATTGTGCATAAAGCCTTCTGCCAGCCGACGGCTTAATTTATCACCATGTTGTTTATACTTGCTAATATATTTAGTAATTAACGTAGACATATTGCGTACTCTCCACACTAAGCGAGTTGAAAGCTCACCCCACTATTTTTACCCCCTTTCAGGTTGAGGAGCTCGATGTGGCATGCGCATGAGTGTGGGATGATCAAGCTTCATGAGTTGTTATTTATTTATTTACTATTATTTTCCCCAGGCTACGCTTTATGAACAATTGTTCCATTTTTTTTATCAAATTATGTTTTTATTTAATGGTGACTTGGATTATTACTTGCGATTATTAAGTTTATTTTTTTTAAAATGTATTTCCGCTCCAAAATTTTTATTTACTCTTCTTAAAATTAGAAGAATTATATTTTAGAAAAGTGGTCGCTACAAGAAACCTGATAGGTTGCCGGGTGAGATTCAATAGTCAAACTGATAGACGTTGATGGTCAACAACTTAGATAGTCTGGATTGCCAAGAAACCTGATAGGTTGAGGGCATGAAGACTAGGGGTAAAAGAAGATCAAATCATCCGTTAGATGGGTTGGTGTTATACACCACTTTAGATAAATTAATTGGCAAGAAACCTGATAGGTTGCATCTGTTAAAATTTGTAAAGAACTTGATCACCACTAAGAAGTCGATCTTATCATGACTTCCGGATTATAACATGGGAGTGTATAATTCCGATAAAATTAGTGGGAGTCGAGACAAGATTTATACAAGCTCTTAAATTCTATACTCGGTCATAATAAAACAAGCCACTAATTTAATCTTGTCTAAATCTTTGCAGAAAAATGAAACTGTATCTCTCTAAAATGTATAAAAACCCACTTGCAATACTACTTGAAAAGAATCTCCTAACTGGCCCCAACTTTGTTGACTGGTTGCGGAATCTGATGATTGTACTCAGTATGGAGTCTCTGGGATACGTCTTGGAGGCGGACATTCCACCGACTCCAATCCGGACTAGGGGTAATGAGGAAGATATTGTCGTCCATGAAAAATGGGTCAAGGATGACGTGCTAGTTCGTGGCTTTATGATGGGCTCAATGACAAATGAGCTGCAAAGAGCGCAAGATAAAATGACTTCTGCTAGGCAGATTCTCGCACACTTGACCGAACTTTATGGAGAGCACAGTAGGACTGCTAGATATGAGATATCGAAGCAGTTGTTCAGTGCTAGGATGAAAGAAGGGGAGAAAGTGGGAGACCACGTCCTCAAGATGATCTATATCATTGAGAGGCTTGAGGTGCTCAACTTTAATATGGATATATCTCTCCAAATTGATCTCATCCTTCAATCTCTTCGTGACTCCTTCATGCAATTTGTAATGAATTTCAACTATAATGAAATTTCATGTACATTAGCTGGGCTAATGAATAAACTAGTGACGGCACAGTTTAACATGAAGACTAAACCGAGGGAGGCTGCTCTTGTGATTTCTTCTGGGCCTTGGAGGTCCAAGAACAAGAAGAAAAAGACCTATGTGCAGTACAAACCCAAGAAAGGGGTGCAGAAAGAAAAGGGCAAGGCCCGAAAGGTTCAAAAGGTAGGCGGTCCAAAACCTACGGACAAATGCCTTGAATGCAGTGAGCTGGGCCACTGGCGTAGGACTTGTCCTAAGATTAATGGCGCATCAGGTACGGAACTTTTTGTTTTTGAAACCAATTGTTCCGCTACTGTATATTCTGCTTCATGGATTCTGGATTCAGGTGCCACTCACATTTGTACTATGAATCAGGATTTGGAACAAAGTAGAAAACTTGAAGCTGGGGAAGTAATGATCATTGTTGGAAGCGAATTGTAACACCCCAAACTGGGCGGATATTACAGTGCCGTGGATCCCCAACTGGGACCCACCAGGCGAATGAAACTGATGAATTAAATAATATAATTGTAGTACCGAACCACATTATATTACCAAACACTCCGATAAGGAATTTAAATACAAAACACCAGGACAATACCGAATACTAGTATATTTTATATGAAGATAAAATACACAACACTGAATGAAACGGAGTATCCAAATGAAAATCTGCAGCGGAAAATAAATGACAACAACATGAATGACTGAAAGGATTGGGGCCCCCTACTAGTATCACTGGGACTCCTCGCCGTCAACATGCTATTCCCGTGCTTTTGCCTTGCCATGACCTGAAAAACAAAATCCCCGTAGGAGTCGATACGTAACAACAATCCTCAAGGGTTGAAAATACACAATCATGATATATCTGAAGTTATGAAATATCCTTAGTTATGAATTACGCTGAAGAGGAGTATCATAGTACGCCCGTAGTGTTATGTGCAAGTGTACAAGACGGATGACCGGACACACAATTGAAGCATAGGCAATAACCTTCCCATTCTGCATGAGCATACATCCGAGACCCTGTCCGGACGCATCACTATAAACCATAAATCCTTCCGTCCCTTGAGGCAAGGAAAGGATAGGTGCTGAAATTAACCGATTCTGAAGTTCCTCAAAACTCCACTGACACGCATCGAACCACGTGTATTTCTTATCCTTTTGCAAAAGGTTCGTCATTGATGAGCGATCTTAGAATGTTCTTCCACAATTCGCCGATAATAACCGGCTAATCCGTGAAAGCTTCGGATTTCCTTAACGTTCTTCGGAGGTAACCAACCTTGGATAGCCTCCATCTTATGAGAATCAACACGCACTCTGTCTGATGAAATTACATGCCCGAGAAGCATCACTTCAGACACCCAGAACTCACATTTGGAAAACTTTCCATAGAGTTGCTCTCGTCTCAACACGTCGAGAACCTGATGAAGGTGAAACTCGTGTTCTTCCTGGTCAAGAGAATAAATTAAAATATCATCACTGAAGACAACCACAAACTGGTCCCAAAAGTCGATGAAAACCCGATTCATTGATTCCATGAATACCACAGATGCATTAGGTAATCCAAACGGCATTACCACGAACTCAAAATGACCATAGCGTGTTTGAAACGCCTTCCTCGCGATATCCGACTCTCGAACTCGCAACTGATGATATCCAGATATTAAGTCGATCTTGGAAAAAATACTGAAGTTCCCTGAAGTTGATCTAAGAGATCATCAATACTGGGTAGAGGATACTAATCTTGATCATCACCCTGTTCAACTCCTCATAATTAATACACACACGAAACGAACCATCCTCCTCCTTGACAGATCACACTGGTGCTCCCCACGGGGACGCACTCGGTCGAAGATAACCTTTCTCGACCTATTCCTCAAGTTGAATCTTCAACTCCTGCATTTCGGTCGGGGCCATCCGATACGGTGCGTTCGATAACGGGGAGGTACCGGGCTCCAACTCACTTGTGAATTCCATATCTCTCTGTGGAGGCAAACCAGGTAAATTGTCTGGGAATACATCGTCAATCGATGACAATGATACCACGAATAATTGAACATCTCGATTGCCCTAGAACGGTCAATCGATGAAAATGGTACAATGAATGATTGAACACCTCGATTGCCTTAGAACGGCCAATCGAAGAAAATGATACAATGAATGATTGAACAACTCGATTGCCTTAGAACGGCCAATCGATAAAAATGATACAATGAATGATTGAACAACTCGATTGAGTAATTTCACTGTCTCCCTCATATTAATAATTCATCTGGAACAACGGGGATTACCTCCCTGAAATACACACTCGGTTCCAATGACTGAAATGATAGTGACCAAATGCTTACGATAAGTGAGGATGGTATCATGACGATCCATCTAATTAACACCCAATATTACATTGTCCTAGGTAAGTCCACCACGATTAGGTCCACCAACCCATCGCGGTCATTAAGCTTAATTCGGTATGATTTCCGAAAATTCTCCATCGTCAGGTAGACCGATGGTATGAGGTCCACAAGTAATAGGACTATCCAAATTAAGTCTATTCAAACATGATTCGAAAATGAATGAATGCGGTGCACCAGTATCAAAAGTTGCAAACAGGTTGAGATAAAATTACGAGTATACCTGAGATCATTCGGGCCACCGGATCGTCGATCCTCCTCATCACATGAATCCAGGACTTGCCGGCCCCCGAACCGGACGCTCCCGTCTGATAAATATGAGCTCTGCCTTTATTTGCTTCCATTGTCTTTAACGACGTTGACAAAGCAGTCTGATTCTGAATAGTTGATTGCTTCGGGGCTTGAGATGCCGCCGGAGACGACTTGGAGTCCTTTCGGCAAAAACGGGCTTTATGCCCAAAATTCCCACAATTATGGCACGTGATAGACGGTTTCAGACACTTAGTGCTGTAATGACCCGGTGCTCCACAGTTGAAACAGATGATGGCCGAACTGGCCGCTCGGGACTGAGATCCCGCACGATTATGCACCGAAGGAGGTCGTTCAGAAACGTTAGGGCCCGCACGAGGCTTCTTTGACCGACCGCCTTCGGATTGATTACGCTTCGTTGATTTCTTGCTGACAGATAAAGGTTGTTGCTCAGCAATTTCCTTAGCAGCAGGCTCATACGGGAGAGTTCTCTCAATTAATTCGGCCAGAGTGGCGCAATGATGATTAAGCAATTGCATACCTCCATAAAAGTGAGTGGATCAACCCGAACATCTTCCGATCGAGCGGAGTCCTGGATACGGTTTCCCGACAGTGAGTGATGAATCCCCGGGTTCCGGCCCGCACCGCGGCCTCTCCCCATGCATCCCCTGACAGCTCTCTCCATACTGAAGTATGAAGGTCGCATGATAATTATACATCTCGTATGAGTACCGCATTATGATTTACGTCATGAAATGACGAAAATGAGCATATGCGCTCTAATACAGTGATTACATGAATGATTAACTGAGGTGACATGATTATCTGATGAAATTCTTGAAATGAGTATCTTGAACAAGTTAACAAGATTAATGATATGATCTTTCAGATCAACAACTGAGTAATGAAATGAATTGAGTGATTAATGAGTTAACATGATCGTCCTGATCATCAACTGAGTAATGAAATGAATTGAGTGATTAATGAGTTAACATGATCGTCATGATCATCAACTGAGTAATGAAATGAATTGAGTGATTAGTGAGTTAACATGATCGTCCTGATCATCAACTGAGTAATGAAATGAATTGAGTGATTAATTAGTTAACATGATCGTCCTGATCATAATGAATGATGATGTTTGAGGATTGCTAACTGATGAATGATGAATGAATGATTATTGCTAGAAATTATACCATGGCGTTAGAAATCTTACAGTTCTTTCGGTCGGATTGGCTCAGCATTTGCACAGGTCACACGTGACGCGAAAGTCCAATGATACTAGTCTGATGACGATGATTTCAAATGAGACATAACTCGGGAGGTAGTATTCAAAACCATGCTCTGATACCAACTCTGTAACACCCCAAACTAGGCGGATATTACAGTGTCGTGGATCCCCGACTGGGACCCACCAGGCGAATGAAACTGATGAATTAAATAATATAATTGTAGTACCGAACCACATTATATTACCAAACACTCCGATGAGGAGTTTAAATACAAACACCAGGACAATTCCGAATACTAGTATATTTTATATGAAGATAAAATACACAACACTGAATGAAACGGAGTATCCAAATGAAAATCTGCAGCGGAAAATAAATGACAACAACATGAATGACTGAAAGGATTGGGGGCCCCTACTAGTATCACTGGGACTCATCGCCGTCAACATGCTATTCCCGTGCTTTTGCCTTGCCATGACCTGAAAAACAAAATCCCCAGCCGGGGTCAGTTACAGAGAACAACAATCCTCAAGGGTTGAAAATACACAATCATGATTAATCTGAAGTTATGAAATATCCTTAGTTATGAATTACGCTTCTGAGGAGTATCATAGTACGCCCGTAGTGTTCTGTGCAAGTGTACAAGACGGATGACCGGACACACCCGTCCTTGTACCTAATTAGTCTCATGGAGTTAATCTTTACCGTGTGCACAGTCCAATGTATCACTCCCAATACATGGCCATCACGTGCCCGACTAAAAATTCCACACATCCGCACCCGTCCACGCAATATGAACCCAGAAGGTCATATGAACGAGAATGACCATAATGAATATCAATGAATAATAATAATCTGACAAGGTCAAGAATGACTCACTGAGATGAAAGTAATAATGAAGTGATTGATAGTTTCAATGAAATGATTGGAACCGCCGTTCCTCGTTAATGAAGTGATTATTCGACAATTACAAGTCTCAATATGATTAATACAATGATGAATGAGTTATGATTATGAATGATCAACAACAAAAGGAATGAATATCCTTTTAACCGAGTAAGAATTAACTTACACAACACCGGCGACAATTATCCTTCCACGAACAACGTCCTAATTGAGATATCGGTCGCTCGAACAACCTTGAATAAATACAATTACCAACAATCCGTTCAATATACGAATCAAACACGAATATAACGAACTCAAAACGTCGATACGATTAAACCAAGTTCATTGGGGCATTATATCGAACACTTTGTGGCCAAACTTCGATTGTTTAAAACCAAGCCTCAATAATACCAACATCAAATCCCCAAGAAGTGTTTCAAACCAACAAACATCTTCAATACGATCAATAATCCAAGATGAATATCCAAAATCGTGATTACAACAACAATTAATCGAAAACCCCCAAATCCAACTCAATATTCAAAGTGTTCTTGAATAATTCCTCAATAATCCAATGAATCTTTATACAAACTTATAATCATATACATATCCCTTCATATAACATGATTATAACGTCCAAAACATCATATCTCAACACAAAACCGAAATCCAAGATGTTGAAGAAATTTACCTTTGAAGATCCAAACACTTCGATCCAATGAAAATGTGTTAAATCGACTATCCAAGCTTCCCAATGAATCAAGATGATGAAATCCGAACACACAAGTGATTATTGATGACAAAATATCTCCCTCAAGATCCCTCTCTCGGAACAAAATGAAGAAATGAGAAAATGAACTCAAAGTCCCGTCCAAGACATATATAAACTGCCGGAAGTTACGGCCGTAACTCGGCCTTCTTACGGCCGTAACATCCCAGGTCAACGGCCTTACGGCCGTAACTAGCCAACTCGTACGGCCGTAACTCGGCTTCATCCAATCACCTGCCGACAGCCTTACGGCCGTATCCGAACCTGACTTACAGGCGTAACTCGCCCTCGTCTAAAACACCTGCCGACATCCTTACGGCCGTATCCGCACACCTTACGGGCGTAACTCGGACGATACGGCCGTATCCGGCCAATCTCACGGGCGTAAGCCCCCTTTGTCTAAAATGACCAGGTACCCTGCCTGTAACGTACGGCCGTATCCGGCCAAGCCTTACGGCCGTATCTCCCTCGCCTTACGGCCGTATGCCGCAACCCTTACGGCCGTAACTCGCCTTCGGCCAAAAACGCCTGGGCACCCTGTTCGACACGTACGGCCGTATCCGACCAAGCCTTACGGCCGTACTGCCTAACTTACGGCCGTATGCCGAAATCCTTACGGCCGTAAGTCCCGCTCGTCCAAGATGGCCTGAAAACAACGAACGCCTGTTACGGCCGTAACCTACAATCCTTACGGCCGTAACTCGTTGCTGGACAAGGTGAAAATCCGATAACTCCGATTCCTCGCTACGCTTGATGAATGATCCGACATACCATGCGTATGTGAAAGTGAACAAGTCCAACACATGCCAAAAATGATACTTCCAGCACAAGACTACCGATCACGATGATAATGATAATACTCCCGTTCCGATACTCAAACGGAGATGAAATGACGATCGGTAACTGATACACGGTTACAACATGCCAAATGAACGCAAATGAATGAATCATGAATGATGAATGATTATTAATGAGTGAAAAAATTACTGACTGATAACAACTGAATGATAATGGATGAATTACAACCGGGTATTACACGGATAAAGTGTCGAGGCAACTGATATTGGATCAATCCTACTAGGTTTAGAATCCGGTTTTATTTTGACGTTAGATGAAGTACTTATTTTGCCCAAGGGGCATAAAAACATTGTATCCATTCCAGTCTTGGACCGGAAGGGATTTTGTTTCTTCATTGGCAATGGTAGTTGTAAAATTTATTTTCGAAATAAATTAGTTGGCACAGCTACAATGTAGAATGGTTTATATCATCTGATCTTACAAAATAAAACAGCAGTGAACACTATAACTAGGAAACATGGTAGACAAGATACTAATCAAGCTCTTAAGTGGCACCCTAGACTTGGTCATGTTGGTCAGACCAAGGTTCAGAAAATGGAGAAAGATGGACTTTTAAGTCCATTGGGTGTAGAACCCTATCCAACTTGTGAATCTTGCCTTAGAGGCAAAATGACTAAGTCCCCCTTCACAATGACTTTTGAAAGGGCTGCTGATAAACTTTTGTTGGTACATACCGACGTTTGTGATGCTTTAGAAGTGCCCTGAGATGGATATCAATATTTCATAACGTTTACAGTTGATCATACTAGGTATTGGATTGTGTACTTAATGAAACATAAATCTGAAGCCTTTACTAAATTCAAAGAATTTAAGGTCCTAGTTGAAAAACAGACTGGATGTCATATCAAAGCACTTCGGTCGGACCGAGGTGGCGAATATATGAGCACAGAGTTTTATGAGTTCCTTAAGGAACATGGAATAGTTTCACAATTCACACCGCCAGGAACCCCATAGTTAAATGGTGTTTCAAAAAGGAGAAATCGGACTTTGTTGGACATGGTTCGCGCCATGTTAAATTACACTGATTTACCAATTTACCTATGGGGGTATGCCTTACCAATCATTGCCTATATTCTAAATAGATGTCCTTCCATATCCGTTCCTATCACTCCGCATGAGATGTGGAAGGGTAAGAAACCAAGTCTTAATCACATAAGGATTTGGGGATGTCCAACCTATGTCAAGAAGGCTAAGGTGGACAAACTGGAAGTGAGGTCCATCAAGGGATGTTTAATTGGATACCCAGAGGACTCGATGGGTTATCTATTCTACATGCCAGAAGACCATAGGGTCGTTGTGGCTTTACAAGCGCACTTCCTTGAGGATGAATTCATTCAGGAAGGTGGCTCGAGTAGAAATATCTCTTTGGAAGAGCATAATGAAAGTCCTACGAAGACATTTGATCAGGGATCAAGAACCGAACCTATTGTTACACAACCTCCACTTTGTAGGTCTGATAGGGTGTCTCACTTACCTGAGATGTATGGCTATACACATGTCGAGGAACTGGGTCTCCACAACGCACCTGATATCAGTGAAAACGACCCTGTCACCTATGACCAAGCGATAGTGGATGTAGACTCCGATAAATGGCAAGAAGTAATGGAAGCTGAGATAGACTTGATGCATACCAATTAGGTCTGGAATCTAGTAGATCTTCCAACTGGCATGATGACTATTGGAAATAAATGGATCTATAAGAGAAAGACTGATGGGGATGGCAAGGGTGACGCCTATAAGGCCAGGCTTGTGGCAAAGGGTTATACCCAAAGGGAAGGGACCGATTATCATGATACCTCCTTGCCCGTAGCTATGATCAAGTCGATTCGCATGATGCTTGCCATTGCTGCCTATTCCGATTATGAAATATGGCAAATGGACGTCCAAACGGCTTTTCTAAATGGATACCTCAAGGAGGAAATCTATATGGAATAGCCTAAGGGTTTTGTGTCCAAAGCTAATATTCATAAAGTGTGTAAGCTGCAACGAGCCATTTATGGGCTGAAGCAAGTTTCTCGGAGTTGGAACCTTCGATTTGACGAAGCAGTCAAGGACTTTGACTTCATACGAAATGAGGAGGAACCATGTGTTTACAAAATAGTCAGTGGGAGCAACATTGCGTTCTTAGTACTATATGTAGATGATATTCTACTTATAGGAAATAACGTAGCAATGCTCAGCACTGTGAAAGCTTGGATTTCTAAAACGTTCTTCATGAAAGACTTGGGAGAAGCTTCCTATATTCTAGGGATCCATCTTTACAGAGACAGACCGCGAAGAATGACGAGACTTTCCCAAGCCCTCTATATAGATAAAATCCTGAGAAGATTCAAGATGGATGAATCTAAAAGAGGGTTCCTTCCCATGCGACATGGAATTCATATCACCACAAAAATGTGTCCTCAAAGTGAGGAAGACAAGAGAGAGATGAGTAAGGTACCCTATGCCTCGGCAGTGGGTAGCCTCATGTACGCTATGTTGTGTACGAGACCAGAATTAGCCTAAACTGTGAGTATGGTCACTCGATTTCAAGCAAACCCGGGAAGGAAATACTGGACTACCGTAAAGAACATTATTAAGTACTTAAGAAGAACTAGAGATTTGGTTCTTACTTACGGTGGTGGAGAACTGAGGGTGATTGGATTCACCGATTCTGATTTTCAAGGAGACAATGACGACTCCAAATCGACATCTGGGTATTTGTTTACTCTCAATGGAGGAGCAGTATCTTGGAGAAGCTCCAAGCAAACCGCTACTACAGATTCCACCTGCCAAGCAGAGTACCAAGCTGCCTCAGAGGCTAGCAAAGAAGCATTTTGGCTGCAGAAGTTTATACAAAAACTTCAAGTGGTGCCTAATGCGGTGTTGCCTATATCACTATTCTGTGATAATGATGGAGTTGTCGCCCAAGCCAAGGAGTCGAGGGCTCACCACAACACCAAGCATATAGAGAGAAAGTACCACATCATTTAAGAGATGGTCGAAAAAGGATATGTTTCGTTGCAAAGAGTAGACTCAGAAGACAATGTCTCTGACCCGCTAACTAAGCATTATCTCAGGCCGTCTTAGAAACACATCTGAAGAATATGGGTATTAGATACCATGCTGTGTGGCATTGAGTGCAAGTGGGAGATTGTTAGGAATATGCCCTCGAATGCCACTCAGGGATGAGAGAGTATGGGCATTGTACTCGTAATTGTGGAATAATTAATAAAAAGGCAATACGATTCATTCACTGTTTATTGTATTTCAAATGAATTCTTGATTTGGTAAACATTGAAGTGAAGTCCATGTAAATAAATCGAACATTCCATTATTGTTATCGGATAAGATAAAATGCACTAGAAGTGTTTAAAGTTAATTTACGTAAATCATTCGCAAGTCAATAAACTTGAATGGGCATTAAGTTTTTAGTAAGACTTGTATAACTAATGTTAGGACGTGTGCATGTCTTGATAGCATGGTTAAAAGTGTAATACCCTAGATTTCTGATGTTTAATTGAACCTTGTGATATTGTAATTGTTGCATTTTGATCTGATTATTATTCTCCGTATTTCATGATCCGGTGTTGTTAAGCGCATGATTTCATGAATGTGATCTAAATTGTGCTTTTGCGCATGTAGCGCATGCTATAGACTATATGTAGCGTACGCTAATTTGGATCAGTAGCGCACGCTATGTAGGAACCTTAGCGCGCGCTACACGTAGTCAGCATGATTGAGACAGGGCGGTTGGTGAGATCGGCTGCGGATCTCAGTCGGATTATGTCGGAATGAACCTGGATGGCTTTCGGGAAAAAGCCAAGTCAACGCCTTAGCGCACGCTACTGATATGATAATAGCGCACGCTAAGTGCTGAGTACAGTGAAGTCAGTAAGCCGTTAGCGCACGCTACGAGTATGGACTAGCGCGCGCTAATAACCACTTTCTATAAATAGGACAGCATCCTTTTTCGTATTTTCAGTATTTTCACTTCCCACATCCGAATCTTTGGACTTAGAGAGTCACTCTCTTCATCCTAAACCCTTATTATCATCATCCTAGCCGAGTTGAAGATTGTAGATCATTGGAGATTGGTGTTCAAGCTCTCGGTGTTGGATTTCTTCAAAGTTCCTTCGTGTTCTTCGCTACTTTGAGGTAGGTGATTCTTCACCAATATTAGTAGCATTCTGAAGGATGTTTTGATCATGATTTTGGATTATCTAGTCAGTTAAATTCGTAACTAGTCGAACATCATGTGTTAGAAGGACATTTTCGACGTTTCGGTATTTATTCATCGTATAATCCTTTGAACCTTTTTAGTGTTGGACTCCTAAACATATTCATGTATCTTCAAAACTGAATATGACCAGTATGGGGAAAGTATCAAGTTCTTATGTTTTTACATAATAGAATCATACGTTTGGGACATGAAATGGATTGGACTTAGGATATTTTCTTGAAGATCAAAGATGAATTATGGTGTTGTGATGATTATACGTATCTTTGTACCTCATATTCATTTAATACGTAAAGATCTTTCACAAACTGTATAAGCATGATATGCATGGAGATGGCATGTATTAACACTGAAGATTTCATGAGTTTCATCACCTTTAGCTCAAGTTTTTGTCCAGTAGTAAACTGCCATACATAGTTAGCGCACGCTAAGATAGGCATATTAACGTGCGCTATCGGGAATGAATAACGTGCGTTACGTTTGGTACGTAACGTACGTTATGTCATCAGCAGACGATCGGCCCGATCGAGAGAGAGGGTCAAGATACGGCTAGCGACGCTAGACTTGATTATTTGCGGACGTTTACGGGCAGGCTTAGTGCACGTTACGTTGTGTACGTAGCGCACGCTTCATGATCGAAATTCATTTTTAAAGCTTGCGGCCGTAAACCAGATTGTTAGACATTCGTACGACATGAAAGGAATTCTTTATTATTTCTTAAGTCTGAGCCTTGCATAGGGGACGATCGAGGGGCGGTGACATACGGACGCGTGTCATTTGTTGGAGTATTTCATTCTTGCCATTTTCGAGGCAAGTATCATATGTTGAGTTTGATTTATATTGGAACTTTGATCATGCATATGGTTTTGTTCATGTTGTCGAATATGAGATTTATTTCTTTAATTTCTCGTGATATTCGTTGTTAATTGTTCGTATTGATGAACATATTGAAATGCATAGATGTATTCATAATTGATTGGTTTATGGTATAAATGATCCGAGGGGGGTCATGAGGATCTATGCTGAGGGCGCTGGATCGAATTTCCACCATGCATTGGTCCGACGGGATCATCATGGGGATCTATGCTGAGGGCGCTGGATCGCTGGACGGGTTTTCCACCATGCGTGGTCCGACGGGATCATCATGGGGATCTATACCAAGGGCGCTGGATCGCTGGATTACCCTGTAATGTGTTGATGGAATCGTGAGGATTCACATCGTTGGATTCCGATGACGGAAGTCCGTTTTGCATGTTTTATGATGCACTGATGATTTATGTATTATGATACTTGTACTAGCATTATTTTGCTAACCCCTTCGGGGGTGGACATTGTCTTGATGTTCAGGTAGCCGAGGAGCGGGGAGGCAACCACAGTACCGACATGATGATGAAATGGCTCAGTGATGTGGTTGATGTTTATTGTTATTATGATTTGTCTTCTTGGTTCACTTTAGTACTCGAGTACGCATATTTTAATAATGTCATTTTCGATATGGTTGTATAAGTTAACTCATTGGATCAGTTGAACAAGTTCTGTATTTCAAACTTCAGTTGTACGGTTGGATTTTATTTACATTTCTTTTAATTAGCCTTGTAAATCCTTAATCAAAGGGTTTACGGCGCTGTAATTACTCTGAATATCTCGGGGTGTTACAGAATATGGTATCGGAGCTAAGATTCATGGATATCTTGGCAGTCGGGTTAGTTGGGTCTGTTTACGTTATTTGATTATTGGTCGTTTGTAACATCACTGCTGAGCCAGCATCGTCGTGTGGACCGTGGTTGTAAGTTTCCTAATCTCAAATACTTCCGTTTTATTTAATTCATGTTTTGTGAACATTGATGGACTTTCTTCTAGAAAGTTTGCCATGGATATTGAGTACTTGTGTTTACAGTATGTTGAGAGGAGGTCGTGGACGCGGACGTGGTCGTGGACGCAGACGTGGAAATATGAGACAGGAGGATTCGGCGTCTACTCCGGAGATATCTGCTAGTCGAACCGATTCCCATTCTGGAGGACAGCAGGGATCAGCAAATAATGCAGATTCTAATGTGCCGGGAGTGCTTCAGCAGGTGGTTACTCAGATAAACCAGTTTGCTCAAGTTGTTGATCGCATGCAGACGGCGATGGGACAGCAGCATAACGTGGATAATCGGGGAGACAAATGGCTTACTGAGGTGGTCAAATTGCACCCTCCGAAATTTTACGGTTCTGCTGAGACGCTTTCTTGGGATCACTGGCTGAAGGAGTTAGAGAAGATTTTTGCGGGGATTAACTGTCCCAACGACAGAAAGGTTCGGTCGCCCAGTATCTTCTGACGGGGGAGGCTTTCGACTGGTGGGAGGCCATTCGACCTGAGGAGCACAATGTCGACTGGACGGAGTTCAAATTAATGATGGAAGCGCAGTATTGTCCTCGCCCAGTTAGAGAGGCCCAAGTCCGGGAATTTTTCTCACCACAAAATTCAGAAGCATCTGTGACAGACATGATTAAGACTTTTAATCACCAGTTAACTTATGTGCGCCACTTTTCCTCCTGGAAATTCAGCAGTATATGTCCGTATTTGAATGTACCACTTTGCGACAGTATCAGGACAAGGCTCTGGCCTATGATATGAAAGAGGCGGCAGTAGAAAAGTCAACGGAAGCAAAGAAACAGAAGGTGTCTGGCAACTTCACGGAGAATAAGAGTAGTGGGCCTCGCAGGGGCCAGTCCTCTTTTCATTCATCCAGGAGGCCTCCGCATCCTTCTCGAGGTGGAAAGAAGTTCCGGGCAGCACCGACCATTTCAGACGCAGGGAAGAAATGTTATAACTGTGGCAAAGCGGGGCATGTTCGACGTGACTGTTTCGCGCCTGCTGTGACCTGTTTCGAGTGTGGACAGGAAGGGCATCGCACAACATTTTGTGGAAATGCGACTCGATCTTTTGGTACTCGCACTCCTGCACCAGTTCCGAAGGACACTAGTGTAAACCAGACGCAGCAAAGTGGTTTCCAGCAGCAGAATGTTGGAAAAAGAGAAGCATCTAGCGTGGGGTCCGTTCCTACGCGTATTTACGAGATGAAGAAGTCAGACGATCAGAACACAGCTGTTGCATCAGGTACGATTCAGATCCTTTTGCAACTAGTTAGTGTCTTATTCGATTCAGGAGCTACGCATTCTTTTATATCTTTGAACTGTGTTAATCGTTTGAAAATCTCGTGCTTGTATGATTATGAACCTTATATTGTGGGATTACCGAGCGGAGAGAAAATTGTGGCAACCCTAGAAACTAGAGAGTTTCCAGTGTCTATAGGAGGGAGATATTGGCCATCAAATCTTATTGTAGTTGACATACATGGTGATGACTTAATTCTCGGAGACGATTGGCTCAACCGTTATGGAGCTATTCTGAAGTACCGAAAGAGAGTCATTTCTATCATTGCTGATAACGGATCTGAACACTTATTCCGAGGATGGAGACCGGGAAGCTCGGGAAAATTGATCAAAGCAATGAAGGCCGTGAAATTACTGAAGCAGGGATGTCATGGACTTTGGTGCTATGCCATGAGGAAAGAGGAAGGAGTAGAGCTCTCACCTATTCCAGTTGTAAATGAATTCTCAGATGTATTTCCTGACGAACTACCTGGGTTACCTCCGCAGAGAGAAGTGGAGTTCACTATCCAATTAGAGCCTGGAGCCGCTCCTATTTCCATACCACCATACCGCATGGCGCCAACCGATATGTATGAACTAAAGAAGCAACTAGAGGAGTTATTACAGAAGGGTTATATTCAACCTAGCGTTCTCCTTGGGGAGCGCCCGTTCTCTTTGTCCGGAAGAAAGACGGATCCCTCCGATTATGTATCGATTACAGGGAGCTCAACAAAGTGACGATCAAGAATAAGTATCCTATACCTCGGATCGACGATTTGTTTGATCAACTGCAAGGGGCAAGGGTATTCTCGAAGATTGACTTGCGATCAGGATACCATCAGTTGAGAATTAAGGAATCGGATATACCAAAGTCTGCTTCCAGATCCCGGTACGGGCATTATGAATTTAAAGTAATGCCATTTGGACTTACCAATGCTCCTGCGGTATTCATGCAATTGATGAATCGGGTATTCTTAGAATACTTAGATAAATTCGTGGTCGTGTTCATCGATGACATCTTGATATATTCGAAAGACACAGAGGAGCATGCTGAGCATTTACGTGTGGTTTTGAGCATCTTGAGGAAGGAACAGCTGTATGCAAAGCTTTCCAAATGCGAGTTCTGGCTTAGGGAAGTAACTTTCCTTGGGCATGTGATATCAGCTGATGGAGTTCAGGTGGACCCGAAGAAAGTCGAAGCAATCTTGGAATGGGAAGCTCCTAATAACGTGAAAGAAGTCCGAAGCTTCTTAGGACTTGCTGGATATTACCGCCGTTTTGTAGAGGGGTTTTCCAGAATTGCTCGTCCGCTCACTCAGCTGTTACAGAAAACTCAAAAGTTCACGTGGGATGAGAAATGCCAGACTGGTTTTGACGAACTTAAGAAGAGACTGACGACAGCACCTATATTAGCATTACCAGATGGGACTGATGGATTCATGGTATACAGCGACGCTTCAAATCAGGGTCTGGGATGTGTGTTGATGCAAGAGGGTAAGGTGATTGCCTATGCTTCTCAGCAGTTGAAACCGTATGAGGTTAATTACCCGACTCCTGATCTGGAGCTAGCAGCTGTGGTCTTTGCCTTGAAAATTTGGCAACATTATTTGTACGGCACTCACTGCCAGATCTTTACAGATCATAAGAGCCTCAAGTACATTTTCAGTCAGAAGGAATTAAACATGAGGCAGAGAAGGTGGCTGGAATTGATCAAGGATTACGACTTGGAAATCCTCTATCATCCGGGTAAAGCAAACGTAGTAGCCGATGCATTGAGCCGTAAACCTGTTTCTCTTCGAGTGCTAGAAGCACTTACATCCCAAACCAGCATTCAACGAGAACTGATCCGCAAAGGGATTGAAGTGTGGGCACCAGGAATCTAAGGGCAACTATATGTGATGGAACTGACTTCATCACTAGTCGAGGAAATCAAATCTAAGCAGTTAAACGATTCTCTGATCCTTCGGTTATGTGACGAAGTAAAGAAAGGAAAGGCCCCAGGATTCGTGATACAAGATGATGGGGTCCTGATATTTCAAGGTCGACTTTGCGTTCCCGATGATGATGATTTGAGACGGACAATTTTGAAGGAAGCTCACAGCGCTCCCTATTCTATTCACCCAGGCAGTAGTAAGATGTATAAGGATTTAAAACAAAACTTATAGTGGGGAAATATGAAGAAGGACGTAGCAGAGTACGTTTCGAAGTGTTTGACTTGTCAGCAGGTTAAGATTGAACATCAGTGACCTGCCGGAATGTTAAAACCGCTTCCGATTCCCGAATGGAAGTGGGAGGATATCTCGATGGATTCCATCACCAATATGCCAAGGACCAAGACGGGAATGAACATGATTTGGGTTATAGTTGATCGACTAACCAAGTCGGCTCATTTCCTAGGAATTAAAGACACGTGGGGACCCGAGAGATTGGCGCGAGTATTTATTGCAGAGATAGTCAAATCACATGGGACACCGAAGACCATTATTTCAGATCTAGATGGTCGTTTCGTGTCGCACTTCTGGAAGGCAGTTCACAGGGCCTTGGGGACCGAGCTAAACTTTAGCACGACTTATCATCCTCAGACGGACGGTCAGTCCGAGAGGATTATACAAACAGTAGAAGACATGCTTAGAGCTTGTGCTTTGGATTGGTCAACTAATTGGGAAGTTCATTTGCCGTTGATTGAATTCACCTACAATAATAGTTGGCGTGCTTCTATTAAGATGGCACCATTTGAAGCTTTGTACGGGAGAAGATGTCGATCACCCCTGTGCTGGGATGATTCTTCGGACTTGATCGGGACGGAACCGGAATTGATAGTTCAGACTCAAGAGAAGATAGCTTTGATTCGGGAAAGACTGTTGACTGCCCAGAGTCGACAGAAGTCTTATGCAGATGTATGTCGTCGCCCTCTAGAGTTCGACATTGGGGACCACGTACTATTGAAGGTGTCTCCTACACGAGGGATTTTCCGTTTCGGGAGGAAAGGTAAGCTAAGTCCGAGATATATCGGACCATTTGAGATCCTCGAGAGAGTTGGGGATTTAGCATACAGGTTGGCCTTACCGCCATCGCTGAGTCACGTTCACAGTATGTTTCACGTATCCCAATTGCGGAAGTATGTACCAGACCCCAGTCACGTCATTGATTTCGACGAGATCGAGATAGCTAATGACGGTACCTTCGAAGAGAGGCCAATCAAGATACTTGAGAGTCGGATCAAACAATTGAGGAATAAACCAATACACTTGGTTAAAGTACAATGGTCACGACACGGAGTTGAAGAGGCCACCTGGGAAATGGAGGACAGTATGAAGACTAGATATCCAGAGTTGTTTTCATCTTAAGTTTCGGGACGAAACTTTTTTTTAGGGAGGAAGGATGTAATACCCGAGATTTCTGATGTGTAATTGAACCTTGTGATATTGTAATTGTTGCATTTTGATCTGATTATTATTCTCCGTATTTCATGATCCGGTGTTGTTAAGCGCATGATTTCATGAATGTGATCTAAATTGTGATTTTGCGCATGTAGCGCACGCTATAGACTATATGTAGCGTACGCTAATTTGGATCAGTAGCGCACGCTATGTAGGAACCTTAGCGCGCGCTACACGTAGTCAGCATGATTGAGACAGGGCGGTAGGTGAGATCGGCTGCGGATCTCGGTCGGATTATGTCGGAATGAACCTGGACGGCTTTCGGGAAAAAGCCCAGTCAACGCCTTACCGCACGCTACTGATATGAGAATAGCGCATGCTAAGTGCTGAGTACAGTGAAGCCAGTAAGCCGTTAGCGCACGCTACGAGTATGGACTAGCGCGCGCTAATAACCACTTTCTATAAATAGGACAGCATCCTTTTTCGTATTTTCAGTCTTTTCACTTCCCACATCCGAATCTTTGGACTTAGAGAGTCACTCTCTTCATCCTAAACCCGTATTATCATCATCCTAGCCGAGTTGAAGATTGTAGATCATTGGAGATTGGTGTTCAAGCTCTCGGTGTTGGATTTCTTCAAAGTTCCTTCGTGTTCTTCGCTACTTTGAGGTAGGTGATTCTTCACCAATATTAGTAGTATTCTGAAGGATGTTTTGATCATGATTTTGGATTATCTAGTCAGTTAAATTCGTAAGTAGTCGAACATCATGTGTTAGAAGGACATTTTCGACGTTTCGGTATTTATTCATCATATAATCCTTTGAACCTTTTTAGTGTTGGACTCCTAAACATATTCATGTATCTTCAAAACTGATTATGACCAGTATGGGGAGAGTATCAAGTTCTTATATTTTTACATGATAGAATCATACGTTTGGGACATGAAATAGATTGGACTTAAGATATTTTCTTGAAGATCAAAGATGAATTATGGTGTTGTGATGATTATACGTATCTTTGTACCTCATAGTCATTTAATACGTAAAGATCTTTCACAAACCGTATAAGCATGATATACACGGAGATGGCATGTATTAACACTGAAGATTTCATGAGTTTCATCACCTTTAGCTCAAGTTTCTGTCCAGTAGTAAACTGCCATACATAGTTAGCGCACGCTAAGATAGGCATATTAACGTGCGCTATCGGGAATGAATAACGTGTGTTACGTTTGGTACGTAAAATACATTATGTCATCAGGCAGGACAGTCGGCTGATCAGAGAGGGCTGTCAGTAATTTGCGTACGTTAACGGGCAGGCTTAGCGCACGTTACGTTGAGTACGTAGCGCACGCTAAGCAGTCCAGGCAGAATTCATTTTTAGAGCTTGCGGCCGTAAACCGGATTCTTAGACATTCGTACGACATGAAAGGAATTCTTTATTATTTCTTAGGTCTGAGCCTTTCATAGGGGACGATCGAGGGGCGGTGACATACGGACGCATGTCATTTGTTGGAGTATTTCATTCTTGCCATTTTCGAGGCAAGTATCATATGTTGAGTTTGATTTATATTGGAACTTTGATCATGCATATGGTTTTGTTCATGTTGTCGAATATGAGATTTATTTCTTTAATTTCTCGTGATATTAGTTGTTAATTGTTCGTATTGATGAACATATTGAAATGCATAGATGTATGCATAATTGATTGATTTATGGTATAAATGATCCGAGGGTGGTCATGAGGATCTATGCTGAGGGCGCTGGATCGAATGTCCACCATGCGTTGGTCCGACGGGATCATCATGGGGATCTATGATGAGGGCGCTGGATCGCTGGACGGGTTTTCCACCATGCGTTGGTCCGACGAAATCATCATGGGGATCTATACCAAGGGCATTGGATCGCTGGATTACCCTGTAATGTGTTGATGGAATCGTGAGGATTCACATCGTTGGATTCCGATGACGGAAGTCCGTTTTGCATGTTTTATGATGCACTGATGATTTATGTATTATGATACTTGTACTAGCATTGTTTTGCTAACCCCTTCGGGGGTGGACATTGTCTTGATGTTCAGGTAGCCGAGGAGCGGGGAGGCAACCACAGTACCGACATGATGATGAAATGGCTCAGTGATGTGGTTGATGTTTATTGTTATTATGATTTGTCTTCTTGGTTCACTTTAGTACTCGAGTACGCATGTTTTAATAATGTCGTTTTCGATATGGTTGTATAAGTTAACTCATTGGATCAGTTGAACCAGTTCTGTATTTCAAACTTCAGTTGTACGGTTGGATTTTATTTACATTTCTTTTAATTAGCCTCGTAAATCCTTACTCAAAGGGTTTACGGCGCTGTAATTACTCTGAATATCTCGGGGTGTTGCAATAAGTATATTGGTGGGACCAGTATACTCAAACAAGACTCATACTCGATTCAGACACATGGTGTTCACTCTCGAAGAGTCGATGATGAATCGAAAGGTTGTGATAGTATACATGGACCTTTGACTTGAGGGTTCAGTAGAAGATGTGCCTGTGACGTTTAGTTTGTCATTAGAGTAGTTAGACTCATTTGCTTAATTGCTGAGTCGACCTCGAAGTGCGTACTATACGGACAGGTAGCAGTCTTTACTGTACGCCAAGAAAGGATTCTATCTCCTGTTAGTGAGCAGGCGAATGTCCTATACGGTTAATGGCAAATAATATCATAAGTCTTTGGCCAAAGCATTTTGATATAGTCGTATTAGATACACTATTAAATCAGTCGGTCTTGATTTGCATTAACATATGTGTAGTGTCTAGTCAACAGTAGGGTTTGACTTTACCGTGACCCGAAGACTTGACCGGGACATCTGATGAAAGGTCTATACGTATATGGTATTTACCACATAATGGTTCTGGAATGATCCCTTCATTCGTTCTCAGTCGGGGTTTATAGTGCGGCCCGCTAGGCTGGCTAAGTGCTGCCTGAACTCATTGGTTTCTCCCAATGCTGGCTGAGACGGACCTACAGAGTCGCGCATCAGGAGCATTGACGGTAAATGTAAATTTATTATCTCTCAATTAATATTACATATTGGATATCTAAATTATCATTTATTGGATAAATCAAAATTGCGGTCTTATGAATTGAAGTTAAGTTACTAGGTAATTAATTTAATTCATAAATTATATTTCTAAGAGAAATATATTTGTATTTGATATAAATAATTAATTAAATTAATTAATTAGTATAGATACATTGGTGATTAAACGGAGTATATTTAACGGATTCGTTTGACGAACGTCCGGGACATGACCCGAGTGACTCGGCTCGTTTCTAAGAAAATTCCTCCATGGGTCGCCCCCTCCTTGGCATGATGTGATGACTTGCATGTGTGTGGGAGCTCACATGAGTTGATATTCTCCCATTATTACACATGATTGATGTAAAGGAATAATTATTCCTTTATAATTTCATATCATCACAATGATGCATAACTTCACTTAATACAATTTTTGAGTGCAAGAGTGTGTGTTATTGTGTCTTGGCCGAAGCCTTTTTTATCAAGGGAGAGGGAGATTTTTCTTTCAACATTTTCATCTTTGAGGTGATACAAAGTTTAGAAAAAATAGAGATATAAATTCCTACGATGACTTCCTAGCCGTGTTCTTGGAGAACGGAGTTACATCGAATTTTTTCGTCAAGTTCCGTCCCGTGGTGAAGTAGAGAAATCGTACTTTCGGTGCTTGGAACCAAGGGAGTTCGTGTTCATGACCGGGTTCACGATCATCATCCATTTACGAAGATAATCTAAGGCTTCAAGGGTAGGAAAGCTTTTAACTCTTTATCTTCGTATTTTATTTTTCATATATACCTTACTTGATTGATCTTGTTTGGGATTCGTTTTTATTTTTCTGCTGCATATTTCGTTTTATTTCTAGAATCCCAATAGGAATTCAAGGTTCTGCATATGTATAGCGTTGTGGGTCCCACAGAGGGGCTCATGGTGCTGTGATATACCCTTAATAACTTGGGGTATTACAGAATATGGTATTAGAACTTAGGTTTATGGATACCTAGGATGTCGGTCTTTTGGGGTCGAATTGCGTAATCGTTCGAATACAGTATCAATATATTGCCATCATTTCGGTGCTATTGGTACTAGTAAGTCCTTTTACTCTTCTTGTATTTTTTCCTAATCGCTCCGCTTTTGATTGGTGTTCTTGGGAATCGGTCACCCGATGACAGGAGATTTGAATTGTACTTATGTACTTTGTGTGTCCTTCAGAATGTCTACTGATAGGGGACAAAGACGAGGCTGTAGTCTTGGACACGGGCGAGGACGTGGCGCAACCGTTTACCTCAATTCCGTTGCAGAGTCAACTACCCCTAGTTTATCTAATTCAGTGCATCCCGACACCGAAAGTCAACATGACCAGTCGACTGGTCAAGGGAATAATGCAGATGTTGGGGTTACGAATGTTCTTCAATAATTGGAAAATCGGATGACTATCCTGGCCCGAGCTGTTCAACTGAATAATCCTAATTCGATAACGGATGTTTTTCTCCAGAATGTGGTCCATATGCTTCCTCTGCAGTTCAGCGGTGCTACCGACCTGGTAGGTTAGGAAAGTTGGATATTTGAATTGGAGAAAGTTTTTGAAGTGGTTGACTGTCCGGAAACGAGGAAGGTACCTATTGCTCAGTACTTCCTTGCTAAGGAAGCCGCGACTTGGTAGAAGGCTATTAAACTGCAAGATCATGCTGCTACATGGGATGAATTTAAGGATCTGTTGGAGGCTGAATTTTGTCCTTGGCTAGTGCAAGAGAACAGGATCCAAGCCTCACAGGCGATAGTGGAATACAACCAACAGCTAGTTCATGTGAAGAATCAGGTGCATGATGAGCGTGACAAGATCCGCCATTTTGACATGCGGATGAAGCTGGATTTACGGCGTTATATGGCCGGGTTTGCTTGCATTACTCTGAAGGAATAACAAAAAAAGGGCTTTGGCATATGGCATGTGTTCCACCAATAACACAACAGACGAGCCGAAGAAGCAAAAGACCACTGGTAATTTTTCTGGATCTAAGGGCGGAAACTTTCAGAGACCTATGTCGGCTAACTGTTCTGTCGGGCAGTCGTCCTGTTCTTTTAAAGGGAAGAAGAGTTCTCGTTCTGCTTTGGGCACTTCAACTCACCCGGTGACATGTTTTAATTGTGGTCATCCATGCCACATCAATCTTGAGTGCAACTTCCCACCTCTGAAATATCACACTTGTGGTCAGATGGGACACAGGGCAGTTTATTGCACCGAACAGGATCAGACTTTGGATACTCGGGATTCTACCCCGGCACATGGAGATCAGAGTATGAATCAGCCCCAATCAATTATTCAGTCCCAGCAGGGTTATGGCAGAGGCCGGGGATGTGGCCAGACCGTTAGAGAGGGAGATTCTAGCGTCGGTTCGGCACACCCACGAGTTTATGGGATGTGTCGAGCAGATGAACCGGATGCGGCGGTGGCCGCAGGTACCATTCATATTCTTTCTCATCTAGTTCGAGTATTTTCTTGATTCTGGTGCTACACATTCTTTCATCTCCTTGGATTGTGTACGCCATTTGAATATAAGTTGCATGACTGCTTGTGATTTTTCATTGTGAAACTGCCTAGCGGGGATAGAACTGTGGGGAATTGGCAGATTAGAAATTATCCGGTGAGCATTGCATGTATTGATTGGTTGTCGAATTTAATTGTGGTCGATATCGAGGGCGAGGATTTGATCCTTGGTGAGGACTATCTTGAGATTCACCAAGCGATTATGAATTACCACACTAAGGTTATCACTATGATGACCAAAGATGGTTCTGAGTACTCATTTATGGGACATAAATCAGGTCAACCTAAGTTGCTTATCAGCGCCATGAAGACCATAAAACTCTTGAATGAGGGTTGCACGGAATATTGGTGTTATGCTTTGAAGTCGGAAGGGAATGGAGTAGATTTCTCTTCATTTCCAGTGGTTAATGAGTATCCAGATATTTTTCCAAACGATCTTACAGGATTACCGCCAAATCGAGAGATAGAATTTTCTATTGATCTAGAGCGTGACGCGGCTCCGATTTCTAAGGCGCCTTATCGTATGGCACCTTCAGAAATGCAAGAATTGAAGAATCAGGTGGGAGAACTGTTGGAGAAAGGGTACATTAGACCGAGCACTTCGCCTTGCGGTGCGCCTGTTCTTTTTGTGAGAAAGAATGATGGCTCATTACGTTTGTGCATTGATTACCGTGAGCTAAACAAGGTGACCATCAATAACAAATATCCATTGGCCCGTGTAGATGATTATTTAATCAGTTGTAGTGAGCCGCAGTATTCTCGAAGATCCATCTGAAATCAGGATACTACCAGCTTCGAGTGAAAGAGTCCGACATTCCGAAAGCTGCTTTCAGACGAGATACGAACATTATGAATTTGTGGTCATTCCATTTGGACTCACTAATGCAGTGGCGGTATTCATGTAGTTAATGAACAAGATATTCATTGAATACCTTGACAAATGTGTAGTCGTCTTTATTGAGGATATCTTGATTTATTCTCGAGATGAGGAGGAGCATTTCCAACACTTGCATTTGATACTAGATGTTTTGAGAGCCGAGCCCCTTTATGCAAAGTTCTCAAAATGTGAGTTCTGACTGAAGGAAGTTATGTTTCTCGGCCATGGGGTTTCGGCAGAATGGGTTCGTGTGGACCCGTAGAAGATCGAGGCAGTGCTGGATTGGGCACCACCTAATAATGTTAAGGAATTTCGTAGCTTTTTAGGTCTTGCTGGGTATTATCGTCGGTTTGTTGAGGGGTTCTCGAAACCCACTCGGCCGCTTATGCAATTACTTCAGAAGAGAGAAAAGTTTTTTTTTGGACTACTGAGATACAGTAGAACTTCAATGAACTGAAGAGAAGTTTGACTTCAGCTCTAATCTTAGCTTATCACAGGGTGGTGAAGGATTTGCAGTTTATAGTGACGCTTCAGGATAGGGGCTTGGATGTGTGTTTATGCAGCACGATAAAACGATAGCTTTTGCATCACGGCAGTTGAAACCATATGAGACGAACTATCCTATCAATGATTTGGAATTGGACGCAATTGTTTTCGCACTTAAGATTTGGCAGCATTATATGTATGGCTCTTCATGTCGGATTTATACCGACCACAAGAGTTTGAAGTACATTTTCAGTCAAAAAGAGCTGAATATGAGGCAACGACGTTGTTTGGAATTGATTAAGGATTATGATTTGGAAATTATTTACCATCCGAGGAAGGCAAATGTCGTCGCGGATGCTTTGAGCCTCAAACCAATATCACTTCAGATGCTCGAGGTTCTTAAAGCCCACACGAAGATTTATCGGGATTTGATCGAGCAAGGTATAGAAGTTTGGCTTCAAAGAGTGCAGGAACAGCTGTGTACCCTCGAAATTACTTCATCCCTGCTTGATGACAACATCAAAAGGAAACATTGGAGTGACCCGATAATTTCCCAACTGAAGGAAGATGTGATTAAGGGAAAAGCCCGTGGATTTATGGTCCATGAGGATAGTATTTTGAGATTTCAGGGCAAACTTTGTACCCCGAATGATCTGGAGTTGAGATAGAGAATTCTTCGAGAAGTCCATGTTAGGCCTTAGTCAATTCACCTTGGAACGAGTCAGATGTACAAGGATTTGAAGCGAAATTTGGTGGAATAACATGAAGAAAGATGTCACAGAGTTTATATTGTGATGTTTGATGTGTCAACAAGTCAAGATCAAACATCAACGACCAGTGGGGTTGTTGAAACTGCTTCCCATTCCCGAGTGGAAGTTGGAAGATATCTCCATAGATTTTATCACGGGGATGCCGAGATCTAGAGCCGGAATGAATATGATTTGGGTAATCGTTGATCGATTAACCAAGTCTGCATATTGCCTTGGTATTAAGGAAACTTGGGGACCGGAGAGATTGACTCGAACCTTTATAGCTGAGATTGTGAGGTTGCATGGTGCCTCTAAAACTATTATTTCTGATCGGTATGGCCATTTCGTGTCACATTTCTGGCAAGCGGTCCATCAGGCCTTGGGCATCGAATTGAAGTTGAGTACGTCTTTTCATCCTCAGTCAGACGGTCTGACCGAACGGACAATTCAGAAGTTGGAAGATATGTTGCGGGCTATGCCCTAGATTGGAGTAGTGATTGGGAACTTCATTTACCTTTGATCGAATTTGACTATAATAGTAGTTGGCATGCATCGATCAAAATGGCACCTTTCGAAGCACTTTATGGTAGGCGGTGCAAATCGCCATTATATTGGGATGAGGCTTCGGAGTTAGTCAGAACGGAACAGGATATGTTGTTGGAAACTAAGGAGAAGATTCCTATTATCCGATATCGGTTGTTGACTACCCAAAGTCGACATAAATCTTATGCCGATACTCGTCGTCATCCCTTGGAGTTCAAAGTGAGAGACTATGTCCTACTCAAGGTGTCGCCGACAAAGAGAGTTTTCCACTTCGGGAAAAAGGAGAAACTTAGTCCGAGGTATATCGGATTGTTCCAAATTTTAGATAGGGTTGGAGATTTAGCTTATCGCTTGGCGTTGCCTCCGGCTTTGAGTCATGTCCATAGCGTTTTTCATGTTTCTCAGTTGAGAAAGTACGTGCCGGATCCAAGTCATATTATCGACTATAGAGAGATTAATGTAGCCTAGGATTTTACCTTTCCAGAGAGACCAGTGAAGATCCTTGAACGTCGTGAGAAGCAGCTTCGGCACAAAACCATTAGGTTGGTTAAGGGGCAATGGTCGAGACATAGAGTCGAGGAAGCGACTTGGGAGACGGAAGAGAAGATACGGGCGAGTTACCACAGACTTTTTGTTTCTTACATTTCCGGACGAAACTCTCTTTTAGAGGGGGATAATGTAATAATATCCGTAATTTTTCCGTTCAGTATTTCTCAATTTTTTATAGCTTTTGAACTTCATATCAAATGATATTAAATTGTCGCATACTTTTCACATTGTGTATTATGTGGTTCTTGTGAAATCTTGGATGCAATGTGTACTCCTGTCCTTCTTTCAATTTTCTTGGGTTACGTACGCTAACATTGGAACTTAAAGTACGCTATAAGTCATTAATGTACGATATGTGTTACTCATAACGTACGTAATCGGCCTGACGATTTGAGGCAGTATATTCTGGAGATTGTGTTACGTACGCTAGCATGGGGGATGTAGCGTACGTTAGAACCCATAACGTACGTTAAGGGGATCCGCATTATGTATGTAATGCCTTTGTTTGTTTGAGGCAGTGGCCTATGCTCAGGCCATAACGTACGCAATACTTCGAGCGTAGTATATGTTAATGGTCTTACGTACGTTAACATGTGTTTGTTATGTACGTAACGCGAGTCAAACTATATATTGGCGGGGGATTTTAGACCTCATTTCTCATCGTCATTCTTCCTCTCCGGCGATTTGAGCGATCGTAAGAGATAGGGCTGTCGAGAATTCATCAGTCATCAACGTTTTTAGATTTTATAATACCCGAGATCTTCGTTCTGATTTTGTTGAACTTTCTTCAGTCGAGCGGATTGTTGTCGTCCACGTCTTTGGAATCATGTGCATGCACTGTGGTACGTTGAGTTTCGTAGCCTCCTCGTTGTTGTTCTGAATCTTAGTCGGTGCGTTAGTGTGATCGAGTCGTCATTGAGCATCTAGCCGGGCACTCGGATAGTTGGCTGGGCCGAGTTACGACCGTAAGGCACGCCCGATAACGGCCGTAAGATGCCTACACATCCTGGCCTGGGGATAATCGATTACGGCCGTAAGGGTTGTCCTGTTACGGCCGTAATGCTGTGTTACGGCCGCAAGGCTTGGGCCGGTTAACGCGCCAGCAGATTTTGGGCAGTAGCCCTGGGGACTTGGTTAGGACCGTAAGGTTGTACCGAGTACGGCCATAAGGTGTGCCCGGTATGTACGTAAGGCAGCAGCCGGTATGTATGTAAGCAGGGTTGATCGAGTTATGGCCGAAATGAGCTACCGGTTGCGGCCGTAACACACTCAGACATATATAGACTTGGGCGACGGACAGACCTTGTTGCACTTCATTTTTCACTAATTGTGGCGGTTGGCGGACGGGAGGTTCGGGAACTTGAGTTCTTGTCAGTTCCACTCGATTCCTAGGCGTTTTGGAAGATTCTTATCGATTATATCATCATCAAATCCTTGTTCTTCGTCGAATCGAGATATTTTCTTCTTTAGAACCCTAGTTGGGTAATTTTTTGGGGTTTCTTCGTGATTCTTCGATTTAATTTGTGGTTGATGAATTGATTATGGAATTCTTGTTGTATTGGTCATGATCTTCGTATTTTGGAACTCGTTTATCGATTTTATCACCCGAAACCAGATTCTTGATTTCCTTGAAAAAACCTCGGATCCTTGTTGTTTTTCGGGTCGATTCGGATTCCGATTAGTGTTATTGATTCGTGGTGATGTTTTTTTCGTTATCGAGTTCTTGGTCGTTCTTAGAAGTTCGAGGGCTACCCGACCGTGTCCATTCGTTTTTCCGTTGCTCGTGGTATCGAGGCAAGTATCTTGCCCATACATTTCATGTTTTGTAGACGTAATGGTTGATAATTGATTATATGTGCAAACTAAATGTTTTAATGAGCTTTAAAAAGGATTGGTATATTCTCGATAAAAGGGTTTTCTTCAAAGATACTCGTCTGCTTCGTGAATAAATGTGTTTTCGAAATATGTGTGTATGTGTCGTATGTTGGAAGATGTTAGAATCATATTTAGTGAATAGAGTAGACCTTAATCACTTGCCGAGGATTGTGTATCGATACGTGTACTTGTTTGGTATTTGGTATTTGCTTGTTGTTGTATGATTGTTTTAAGTGATGTGCCACCGGGTAGGATTTGTTGAATCTCCGGGATCCGTCCTTGCTAGTACGGGTCGGGCGTGATCGTGGGGTTATCCAACCGGGTATGTCTTGCGGGGACTCCGAGGTTCGTGTCTTGCTAGCCCGATGCTGGGATAACTTGTGGGGTTATCCAATCCGCGTATGTCTTGCGGGGACTCCGAGGTTCGTAGTTTGTTAGCGCGATGCCGGGATAACTTATGGTTGTGGTTTGGTTGTGTGATGTACATATCATGGGTTGTCCAATCGGGTATGTCTCGCGGAGGCTCCGAGGTTCGTAGCTTGATAGTGCGATGCCGGGATAACTATGAGCGTATGTATGGTTATGGTTATGGTTATGTGACTCTTGTCACAGTGACATGTGATTTGGTATGGTTTCCCATTGGGCTGTTCACTCGGGTATGTTCTGCGGGAGCATCTGAGGTTCGTGGTTTGTTAGCACGGGACGCGAATAATCCTTGGGAATATGTTGTCATGGATGATTGGGTCGTGGACCCCATGTTTTGTGATCGGAATGGTATGATTGGGTCGTGGACCCCATGTTTTGTGATAGGAATGGTATAATTGGGTCGTGGACCCCATGTTTTATTATCGAGATTGTATTTTGGAAAAATGATCTTTGGGCCGTGTCGAGAAGGGGTTTCGAAATTATTGAGAATTCTTAAATCCCAAATGTCTTCAAAACTCCTGATATCTTAAAATGTTTTCTCAAATTGTATATCGAACTATAGTTCCATTTTCCATGCTTCGAAAAGTTTTTTTCAAACGGATTTCACTTCGGGACAGTCAATGACGGAATCGAAAGGTTGTGATAGGTATTCGTGAACCTTCGGCTTGAGGATTTAGTAGGGATGTGCTTGTGACGTCAAGATTTTCATTAGAGTAGTTCGACCCTGTAAACCGGAAGATGGGTGTCAACCTCCACTTGCATCTTGTTGGGCAAGTAGCAGGTCCTACTAAATACCAAGATAGAATTCTTTCTCCCAATTGTGAGCGGGTTATATATCCTATGCGGTTATTGGCAGGTGAGATCATAAGTCTTTGGCCAAAGCATTGGAGCTAGTTGTATTAGATACACGAGAGCTCGATGATCTTGATTTGCATTAACGCATGCATAGTGTCAAGTACAGATAGGGTTTGACTGACCGTGACCCTATAACTTGATCGGGACATTTGAAAGAAGGGTTTATACGTATACTGGTATTCACGACAGAACGGTTCTTGAATGATCCCAATCATTCGTTCTCAGTTGGGGTACAGTGTAGGCCGCCAGGCTGGCTAGGTGGTGCTACTACTCTTTGGTTCCTCCCATTACTGACTGAGACGGACCTACCGAGTCGCGCATTAGGATAGACGTCGGAATATATCGAGCTTATTCTCTCAGTATGAATATTAGATATTAGATATCTAATTTGGGACATTGGATGTCTAAATCGATTTATTGGATAAATTGATTTACGGCCTAATGGATTAAATAAATTACTGGGTGATTAATTTAATTCATGAATATAATTATTTCTTGGAGAAATTAATTATGTTATTATGTATTTGATATGATTAATTAATTGGATTAATTAATCGATATAAATACATCGGAACGGAATCGGAGTTTATCTGTTTCGACTCTCGGGAGTCCGAAACGGACCGAACTCGTCCCAATTCTTTTTTTGGCCGACCCACACCTTATTTATGTCTTTGGTCTATATTCCACCATGGTTGGTGGAAGACCAAGACATCAAGGAGATCTTTTACTTTCTTGTGACATTTTGAATGTCATTTAAGGGGGAGACTTCTAGTCTTGTGAATGATATATTGAAGACCAAAATAAAGCCATACTTATCTTATCTCTTGAGCTCTCACACGGCAGATTATCAACATTGAGGAAGAAGAGAAAACTTTGTTTTGTGTTCTTCATTTTCATTCACATTTTCCTTGGAGGGAAATTAATTGAGAGAGATATATATTATACACTTAGAGTGTAATCATAACAAGCTTCATCACTTGATTCTAGCCGTAACCTTAGAGGTTAATCGGGTGTTGTTGTTCCGATCGTTTTTCCGGCGCGTGGCAAAAAGAGACGCGGTGTTTTCGGCGTTGGATCATTCAAGCGCTGGGAGTGCTTCGGATCATTGAGAATACGAGTAAAGCTTGGGGAATAGCTCAAGCGAAGGTTTCCATTTAATCAACGGACTTCAAGGGTGAGTTTCTTACAACTCTTGCTTTTCGTTTATATATTCGTATATACGTAGCTCGATCGATCCTCATAGGGATTCAGATCGAATTAACTTTCGTTTTACCGCTTCCGCTGGGCCTTCGGTTTAGGCACCGAATCCCAACAGTGGTATCAGAACGTAGGTCTTGCGATCGTATATACGATATTGGCATTTGGAATGCTCGATTAGATGGTGAATGATTTGGAATCATTTTAATCATAATCGTGGTATATGTTTTTCGTTCGTTATAGTTGTATTTTTCGTAAGTTTATGTCTAGATATAAATCTTCATTTTCTAGGAAATATGATTTATATTGAAGCTATGAATGTAGGAAAATATAGATATTAGATATCCGGTCGAAAAACTAGCCCCGAATTGCCGTTGCACGGTCCGGGTGTGGTCCGGAAGGCAGGGGCCGTGGCCCAGGGCTGTCAAAGCCCGCATGTTAGCATTCTGTACTGGGGGCCGCGGCCCAGGTCTGCTGGGCAGCCCTGCAGCTGCCTGGTGGCGTTTTGGGCGCGGTTCTGCCCATTTTGGGCTTGCTTTCTTCGTGTATTCCTAAAATTGATTTCCCACATTTTAAATTGGATTTAATATGATTAAAATGATATATGGTATTTCATTTTATAAGGGAAAATTGATTTATTGGAATACTTGTGATCGACCGAATTATTTTGAACGTTCTCACATTACCGATTGTGTGAATCGATTGATCGGTTCGTATTGTTGATTGGATCAATGTATCTATACGCTTTCCATTTATATAATATTTATTGGATGAATTCTTTTGAATGGGTATGTGGTTCGTGGACTTAGTTTTTGAATCGTTCGGTTTTATTCGATTGGGTTGTAAAGGCTGTTTTGAGCCTATTTATTTTACTAGAATTATTTGTATCTAGGATGCAATTTTCAATGTAAAATTTATATGTAATGACGAAGACCGGAGGAAGATCCGTTCGAGAAGACGAAGATTCAAGACGAAGACTTGTAATTAGATTACGGAGTTTTTGTTTTCAGAATGTCCATGAACCACATGTTGGTAGCAACTAGGTTGTGAATGGTTGTTTCATATTGTATGAATGCCACAAACGCGCTTAAATGATTAATGTGCAAAGTGTAATGTTAATCGCGAAAATTCTCCCACAACAAATAATTAAGTTTATAAGGTTTCAAGGGTTTCCTTCCCTCCATCGAGCTTTTGGGAAATTTAAATCCAAACCGAATGTGCTATGCTTCCGAGTTATCGGGGTAGTCGTTCGGGGAGGACGGATAAATTACCTAAGCGCATCGATGCCTTCCGGAGCAAATTTTATCCCTAGAAACCTGATAGGTTGCCAGATAAGATTCAATTGTGAAACTGATTTGCGTCGATGGTATAAACTTAACTTGTTCACGAACCATAGAAACCGTATAGGTTGAGGGGAGTGAACAAGTGAAAAAGGAGATCGAATCATCCATTAGATGGGTTGGTGTTGGACACCACTTTATGAAAATTAATAGACTAGAAACCTGTTCGATTGCCCTCTATTAAGATTTATAAAGAACTCGCTCACCACTATGAAGTAGGGCGCGATACTTCCGGATTTCATATGGGAGTGTGTTATTCCGATATAAATAGTGGGAGATGGGTAACAAGAATAGAAAAGACCTTAATTCTATACTCAGATCATAATATAACAAGTCACTAATAAATCTGTTATACTTAATGCAGACATAACTCTCAATATCACAATGAATCCACTCGCAATTCTACTCGAAAAGAACACCCTGATTGGACCTAACTTTGTGGACTGGCTCCGCAATCTGATGATTGTCCTCAGTATAGAGGCACTGAGATACGTCTTGGATACGGACATTCCGGTGCCTCCTATGCAGACCAGAGCCAATCAGGAAGAGATTGAAAACCACGAAAAGTGGGTTAAGGATGACGTAAAAGTCCGTGCATGCATGATGGCTTCTATGTCAAATGAGCTTCAGAGAGCTCATGAGAAAATGAATTCTGCTAGGCAGATTCTATCTCACTTAACCGAACTTTATTGTGAGCACAGCAAAACTGCTAGATATGAGATATCCAAGCAACTGTTCGGTGCAAGGATGAAGGAACGTGAGAAGGTTGGGGAACACGTCCTCAAAATGATATCCATGATCGAGAGATTGGAGGCTCTTGATTTTAAAATAGATACTTCTCTCCAAACCGACCTTATCCTACAGTCTCTCCCTGATTCCTTCTCACAGTTTGTTATGAACTTCAACTGCAATGAGATTGCATGTAACCTAGCTGGGCTAATGAACAAACTGGTGACCGCTCAGCCTCAGATGAAGACTGCGCGGATGAAGGAGTCTACCCTTGTGATTTCTTCTGGACCTCGGAGGTCTAAAAACAAGAAGAAAAAGACCAAGAAGCAGAGGGGACCACACGTTAAGGACTTCAAGGGCAAGGTCAAGGCCCCAATAGTTCCTAAGAGAAAGAATAAAGACGCTTGTCTCAAGTGCGGTGAGCTGGGCCACTGGGCTAGAGACTGTCCGATTCTTCATGGCACTTCAGGTACAGAACTTTTAGTTTTAGAAACAAATTGTTCTGCTAATGTATTTTCTACTTCCTGGATACTGGATTCTGGTTCTAGTTCTCATATTTGTACCATGAATCAGGATCTGAAACAAAGTAGGAAGCTTGGAGCTAGAAAAGTTATGATCACAGTTGGAAGCGGGCATAGTGTCGAGACAACCGACATAGGATCACTTCTTTTGGGTTTAGAATCCGGCTTTGGTTTGACTTTAGAAGATGTACGTGTTTTGCCCAAGGGGCACAAAAACATTGTATCCATTCCGGTCATGGACCGAAAAGGCTTTTCATTTTTCATTGGTGATGGTTCCTGCAAAATTTATTTCAGAAATAACCTAGTGGGTACTGTTACATTGTTAAATGGATTGTATCATCTAAATCTCAGTAACAAAGTAGTTGTGAATACTATGACTAGAAAACGTGGTAGGTATGAAACCAATCAAGTTTTGAAATGGCATCTTAGACTTGGTCATGTTGGTCAGATCAAGGTTTATAAAATGGAAAAAGATGGACTTATGGGTCCATTGGGATCGGATCCTTTCTTACTTGTGAATCTTGCCTTAAAGGCACAATGACTAAGTCCCCCTTCACAGGGACTTTTAAAAGAGCCGCTGATAAACTGGGATTAATCCACACCGATGTATGTGGTGCTTTGGAAGCAGCACGTGACGGATATCAATATTTCATTACGTTTACAGACGATCATACTAGGTATGGTTATGTATACTTAATGAAACATAAATCCGAGACCTTTGAAAAATTCCAGGAATTCAAGGACCTAGTCGTGAAACAAACCGGTAATCATATCAAAGCACTTCGGTCGGACCGAGGTGGCGAGTATATGAGTACGGAGTTTGAAGAGTTCCTTAAGGAACATGGAATAGTTTCACAACTAACACCTCCAGGTACTCCTCAGTTAAATGGTGTGTCAGAAAGAAGGAATCGTACCTTGTTGAACATGGTCCGTTCCATGCTGGGCTATACTGATTTACCAATTTAACTGTGGGGGTATGCACTCCTGACTGCCGCTTACATCTTGAACATATGTCATTCCAAATCCGTTCCTAAAACTCCACATGAGATGTGGGAGGGCAGGAAACCAAGTCTTAATCATATTAGGATTTGGGGATGTCCCGCCTATGTCAAGAAGACTAAGGTGGAAAAGTTGGAAGCTAGGTCCGCGAAGGGACGTTTCATTGGATTCCCGTCTGGGACGATGGGGTATCTATTCTACATGCCCGAAGATCGAAAGATCATTATTGCTTTACAAGCACACTTTTCTGGAAGATGAATTCATTCAGGAAGGCGAGGCAGGTAGAAGTATTTCTTTAGAAGAATACAATGAAACTCCTCGGGAGACACCTGTGCAAGAAACTGGAACCGAACCTTCTGAAACACAAGTACAACCACCTCATAGGTCTAGTAGGGTGTCTCATTTACCTGAGAGGTATGGGCTTGTACACTTGGAGGAGCTGGGTATCCATGAGGTTCCAAGTGATAGCCAAGAGACCGACCCAACGACCTATGACCAAGCGATGGTGGATGTAGACTCCGCGAAATGGCGTGAAGCTATGGAAGTTGAGATAGACTCGATGCATGTCAATCAGGTTTGGACTCTAGTAGACCGCCCCAAGGGCTTAGTGCCTATTGGGAACAAGTGGATCTACAAGAGAAAGACTGATGGTGATGGCAAGGTTGATGCCTATAAGGCCAGGCTTGTGGCAAAGGGTTATACCCAGAAAGAAGGGATCTATTACCACGATATCTTCTCGCCCGTAGATATGATCAAGTCTATTCGCATGATGCTTGCTATAGCTGCCTACCATGATTATGAGATATGGAAAATGGACGTAAAGATGGCTTTTCTTAATGGATTCCTCGAGGAGGAAATCTATATGGAGCAGCCTAAAGGTTTTGTGTCCGAAGTCGATATTCAGAAAGTGTGCAAACTTCAGCGTTCCATTTATGGACTGAAGCAAGCGTCGTGTAGTTGGAACCTTCGTTTTGATGAGGCGGTCAAAGATTTTGACTTCGTGCAAAATGAAGAGGAACCTTGTGTATACAAGAGGGTTAGTGGGAGCAAGATCGCATTCTTAGTACTATATGTAGATGACATTCTACTAATAGGAAATGATGTGAGAATGCTCAGTTCTGTAAAAGCTTGGCTTTCGAGTAATTCTCCATGAAAGACTTGGGAGAGGCTACTTATATTCTTGGTATTCTACTATACCGGGATAGAGCGAAGAGAACAATAGGTCTTTCCTAAGACCTCTATATATATAAAATCTTAAAGGGATTTAAGATGGATGATTCTAAAAGAGGGTTCCTACTGATGCGACAAGTAATAAAACTCTCCTTGAAGATGTGTCCTCAAAGTGAGGAACAACGAAAGGAAATGAGTAATATACCTTATGCTTCGGCGATTGGTAGCCTGGTGTATGCTATGTTGTGTACAAGACCTGACATTGCGCATGCTGTAAACATGGTGAGTAGGTTTCACGCAAACCCAGGTAGGGAACATTAGACTTCCGTAAAGAATGTTCTCAAGTACTTAAGAAGGACTAGAGATATGGTTCTTATGTATGGCGGTGGAGAATTGGATGTGGTGGGATTCACTGATTCGGACTTCCAAGGACTGAAGGACGACTCGATGTCTACTTCTGGCTACATATTTACTCTTAATGGAGGAGCAGTATCTTGTCGTAGCGCCAAGCAAAGCGCGACTGCTGATTCCACCTGTCAGGCTGAGTATCAAGCAGCCTCGGAGGCTTCCAAGGAAGGGTTCTGGATTAAGAAGTTTCTGGGAGAACTTCAAGTGATACCATGTGCTAAGCTGCCTGTTCCGCTTTACTGCAACAACGACGGAGCTGTAGCACAGGCCAAGGAGCCGAGGTTTCACAACAGTACCAAGCATATTGAGAGGAAGTATCATCTCGTAAGAGAATTTGTTCGCAAATGATACATTGTATAGCATAGAGTAGACTCGGCCGACAACGTCGCTGATCCACTGACCAAGCCACTTTTTCATACTAGCTTAGAGCGTCATCTGGAGAACCTGGGTAATAGACACCACAGTGTGTGGCATTGAGTGCAAGTGGGAGTCTGTTAGGAGTATGCCCTCGAATGCCACTCAGAGGATGTTGAGTGAGGGCATTGTACTTGTAATTATGTAAATCATTAATATAAGGCAATGAATGTTTCTTTATTTACTGGTAGTTGCTGGCATTCCTAACTCGTAAATATACGCATAGAAACTAGTCCGTGTATTTAAGAGCAAAACGTTCCACTCTTATTGGATAAGGGGGTCGGCACTGGAAAGGTTTATAGCTCAAATACTTAATCGTTCGCAAGTTGATGAAACTTGACTGGGCGTTAAGTTTATGTGAAGACTTGTATAACGTGTTCTTTGACATGGAGAGTGCCTGTCGAACGCTAATGGTTAGTGGGAGCACACGTTATAGGTATGCTAATCGGATTAGTATACTCGAACTGACTCACCCTCGATTCGTCACACGAATTTCACTCCGGGACAGTCAATGACGGAATCGAAAGGTTGTGATAGGTATTCGTGAACCTTCGGCTTGAGGATTTAGTAGGGATGTGCTTGTGACGTCAAGATTTTCATTAGAGTAGTTCGACCCTGTAAACCGGAAGATGGGTGTCAACCTCCACGTGCATCTTGTCGGGCAAGTAGCAGGTCATACTGAATACCAAGATAGAATTCTTTCTCCCAATAGTGAGCGGGTTATATATCCTATGCGGTTATTGGCAGATGAGATCATAAGTCTTTGGCCAAAGCATTGGATCTAGTTGTATTAGATACACGACAGCTCGATGATCTCGATTTGCATTAACGCATGCATAGCGTCAAGTACAGATAGGGTTTGACTAACCGTGACCCTATAACTTGATCGGGACATTTGAAAGAAGGGTTAATACGTATACTGGTATTCACGACAGAACGGTTCTTGAATGATCCCAATCATTCGTTCTCAATTGGGATACAGTGTAGGCCGCCAGGCTGGCTAGGTGGTGCTACTACTCTTTGGTTCCTCCCATTGCTGACTGAGACGGACCTACCGAGTCGCGCATTAGGATAGACGTCGGAATATATCGAGCTTATTCTCTCAGTATGAATATTAGATATTAGATATCTAATTTGGGACATTGGATGTCTAAATCGATTTATTGGATAAATTGATTTACGGCCTAATGGATTAAATAAATTACTGGGTGATTAATTTAATTCATGAATATAATTATTTCTTAGAGAAATTAATTATGTTATTATGTATTTGATATGGTTAATTAATTGGATTAATTAATCGATATAAATACATCGGAACGGAATCAGAGTTTATCTGTTTGGACTCTTGGGAGTCCGAAACGGACCGAACTTGTCCCGGTCCTTTTTTTGGCCGACCCACACCTTATTTATGTCTTGGTCTATATTCCACCATGGTTGGTGGAAGACCAAGACAAGGAGATCTTTTACTTTCTTGTGACATTTTGAATGTCATTTAAGGGGAGACTTCTAGTCTTGTGGATGATAGAACAATTAAATTATAGGCTACACAATTGAAAGCATTAAGAACAATTAGGGAAAACTCAATAGAAAAGGGAAATATTTTAATAACTGGGAATCAAGAATTAATTCATCAAAATCTTGGTTTCATCACAATCCTAGAATAAAAGGTAAAGCCCGACATGCTACAAAGCAATACACAACTATTCAAAGTAAACATAGGAAAGAAAATCAAACACATTTGAAGACTGGCTTCTTTCGTCCTCTCCCTTTACTGTCAGCTGCTAGGTATTTTCTCCTCTTCTTCGATTCCTCGATCATAGTTTTCTGACCTTCAATGCTCTTTTATAACCTTCCTTCCGCCTCCAAAAACACGTCCGGGAATTAGGTCGAAAACCTCTCCAAAAATGGCCCAAAAACGCGAGCAGAAAAGAGGATTCCCGCGCCGCCGGCCGCGGCCCGGCTTAAGTGTGTCGCGGCCCTTGTCCGTGTGCTGCCAGGACTGGGCGCTTTTTTTCCTTACAGGCCACGGATCAGGATGAGCGTGCCACGGCCCCCGGTACAGTTTGTACCGGTTACTCCTAAGTGTGCCTGTGCCGCGGCTCTTGCTCGATGTGACGCGGCCCTTGTCCAAAAATTGTCGTTTTGGCCCGTTTTTCTTCGTTTAAGCTTCCGGATTCAAATTTTCTTCAAATCATGTAAACATAAAGTATTAAGAGCTCATTAATGCATATTTAAACCCAAAATGGAGATAAAATAATGACAATTAAGTGTACAAAATAACATATAACAAATACCCCCAAACTTAAGCCTTTGCTTATCCTCAAGCAAATCTTTATTTCAAACAAGAATCTAAGTGTCATGGAAAAATTGTGCAACCTATGATGCTCAACTTATTTAAATTACCCTGAAAACTCAAAGAATATTGTGCATAATGTACTGGTGAGTCACACTACGGGCAATGATTCCCCAAGCTAAACATTTTTAGTCGAATCTCTACCCATGAAGGAAATCAAGGATCAAAGATCAACAAACGTGAAAAGAGCCAACCTACGATATGAATGTTTTGGTTATAACAAGCAAGCTCGTCCAGTCCCACAGTCTCGTTGGCAAAACAAAAGAACTTTAGCATAATTAATGTTTCCCGGAACAGCACTCCCTTTTCCTTAATAAGTCCCGGGATGTTTCATCGGAAGAGCCCTATGGTGGGATTCCATTCTCATGTATTGGGGGGCCGTTTGACGTAAAAGACACTCATGGGGCTCATGAATGCTTCTAGTTACTAAGTCTCCCTCTACAGCGGAGAAAAAACTCAAATACTACACCCGCACGTACGAATCAAGGTTGCTGTTTTACGCGAAAGTAAACGACGAGTCACATGAATACACCCGGTTACTTTGCTTCCTATCACCGGTGATGCGATTTTTCTGAACCATTAATCTACATCTGGACGTGTCTATTCAGGGTTGTCGTTTTACGCGAGAGTAAACAACGGGTCACGTGAATACCCCCGGTTACTAGACTTCCCATCATAGAATAGGCAAGGTTGCTCAAATTTATGGGAATTAATACTGTCCGACTCAATGCCTAACTGTAGGTACTTAAGTGAATGCTTACAAGGCTAAAGTTACTGGACGACTAGCTAAGTGAATAGCGCCACAAAACATATAGATGGCGGCTTGCGTAATACGAACACTACAAACACGTATGTCTCATTTCTTATATGCCAAGACCACCACAATGACGCAAAAAAAAAATCAAACTGAAATGAATACTCGAGGGAAACAAATATCGCATAATGTAAACTCAACGAATACTCATCTGTTTCTTCAAATAGAAATCAGTATCATACTTTCGGTTTTACACGAGGCTGCACGACTAATTCACGAATGTAAACAATATTCATCAAATCACAGAAGACAAGCAAGGAAAATAAATAACAACTAAATAGTAACCCCCCCCCCCCCCCCCAAAAAAAAAAATTGAGATGTACATTGACCCTAATGGATGATAAAAAAGAATAAGCAGTAAAAGAAAGGTCAAGTACTCCCCTAAGGAAAGCTCAGGTGCTGGCATCAGCCTCGTCCAGTGAAGTGGGCAGTGTCGGTGGCCTAGTCGGAGGGATGAAAGGTCCGTCCGGTTTTTCAAGGTTTCCCCTCTCGTGGGGGATGATCTAGTCCCCGTCCTTGTACTCAACTTTCTTTTCCAGGCCATAGCGAATTCCTGAAAAATAAACGCAGGAAATTAGACGACTTTAAATAACAAGACACCAATCACAACTTATAACGTGCGGGAAACGAATTTAGCGTCAAAGACTCGCACTTCTGTATGAGGGGTATGATGCGAAAATTTTAACTAAAACTTGACGTAAGGGCTGGGGGAACATATTATTCCGATAATCGTATTCGTTGCAAACAAATTGGAAATGTTTAGATCAAAAACGTTTCATTGGGGTATTTCATCAAACACCTTGCGTACGTAAACTTAAATGAAGAACAAGAATAATTATTGGTGAATTCAATCCCCAACAACAAACAAAATCGCAGGAATTCATGACAAATCAACGTAACACAATAAATCAATCGATAATCTCAACATATTCCGATAAAATTTTTGATAGAACTTTAGGAAATAAAAACAAATTCATCAATGAATGAATAACATTACCCCACTTCTCAATCCATGTTGCAAGTAAGCTTAAGGAATAAGAATTACCTTGTGTTGGATTGAAGACGATGAGAAGAAGAAAAAAAATTGGAGATGGTGAGCTTCAGCGCCGCGCGGAAGGAGAAGGGTTGGAAGTGTTACTTGTCTCGGCCGACTGATTTCTAAGCAGCCCAGCCTCTTCTAAATTCTCGGCAGGGGCCGCAGCACGTATAAAGTGAACCGCGGCCCACAGTACAGTTTGTTCTGGGCATTCAGGACATTTCGCAGCGTGCCGTGGCTCATTGTACGGGTGCCGCGGCTTCTAGGGTTAGTGTGCCGCGGCACAGAGTATAGGTTGCTGAGAGCTTTTCTGGGTCTTCGGCGTGCCGCGGCCTATCTTCATCATGCCGCGGCTCTTGGGGCGAGTGTGCCGCGGCCCAGCATTGTCGGGCCGCGGCACAGAGTACAGAAAGTTACCCGAATTTTGAGACTTTGTGTGTGCCGCGGCCCGCTCTTTATGTGCCGAGGCCCTAAGCTTAAAATTTCCCCTGGAGAGTTCCTGCAAAGATTTTTCGAATGAAAACACCTAGAACATGAGAGAGAAGCATAGCAAAGCAAAAACGCTAAAAAATTAGACTCCTAAAATGAAGGAAAATAGCGAAAAACTAAATTTTATACTAATACTCTGGTTGCCTCCCGAGAAGCGCTAAGTTTATAGTCTTCAGCCGGACCTTTTGAAAATCAGTTTGCTTTTCGCAAAGACCATTCGGACACCGCACAGTCCGTCGAACCGTTATTACGTTTTTAAATTTTTGACCATTAGTTTTTAACCGTTCAACTTTTGGTTTGGAAATCCAACGTTCTTTAGGAAACGACATAAACAATAGTAACCTTCTAAAACACCCATATTGCAACCGACTTGGTACCCATTTCACTTCCGGCTTCATTTTCTTTTCCATGGACGAACTTATGATAGTATGAGAATTTTCTAATGGCGGGTGAATGGGTGATGAAGACGACATGTCCAGATGCCTAAGATACGCGACTCGTTATACATCTTTCTTATTCGTCGGAGCAACTAAAACAGATTCTGAATATTTCTACTGACAACTCTCCCGGTGTGTGTCTTTCACAAAAATATTTACACTCTCGATTTGAGAACACTTCTCGACCTTGCTTGGATACGGGAGAGATCGAAACACTTTGAATGTGACTTGTTCATCTAGAAGCTGAAGCATCAATTTACCCTCCTGAACATCAATAAGGGTCCTACCAGTAGCCTAAAATGGTCTACCCAAAATAATCGAAATATCATCATCTTCTTCCATATCAAGTACAATAAAATCAGCGGGGAATATGAATTTATTCACTTTGACTAGAACATCTTCTATTACCCCTCTCGGATACTTGATTGATCTGTCATCTAGTTGTAATGAGACCGTAGTCGGCTTTGCTTCCTCAATGCCTAGTTTTTTGAAGAGAGAGGCATAAGATTAACACTGGCTCCAAGGTCACACAACGCTCTATCAAACGAGGAACTCCCAATAGTACAAGGGATTGTGAAACTCCCCGGATCTTTCAGCTTAGGTGGGAGTTTTGTCTGCAGAATCGCACTGCATTCCTCACTGAGTGCTACCGTTTCATATTCTGCCAGCTTCCTTTTTTTTGACAAGATTTCTTTCATGAATTTTATGTAGCTCGGCATTTGTTCCAGAGCATCCGCAAAAGGAATGTTAATATGGAGCTTTTTAAACACATCTAGAAATTTTGAAAATTGTTTGTCTAACTTCTGCTTTTGCAGTCTCTGCGGATACGGGATGGGTGGCACATAGGCTATCGGATTGTCTGGAAACAATTTCAACTTTATAGAAATTTGTGATTCTTCTAATGCCGAATTTTTCTTCTCCTCATCTTCACGTCTAACTTTATTATTCCCGGGCTGGTCACACACGTCCCTCCCTCTTCTCAAGCCAATGGCATTAATACTCTCTCTGGGGTTCGTCTCAGTTGTACTTGGCAAAGTACCCTGAGGTCGGGCTATTAACAAATTTGCTATATGACCCATTTGGACTTCTAAATTGCGAATAGAGGCGGAATGGTTTTGCAGGGCTATTTCTGTACGGGTCATGAACTGACTCGTATTCACTGCTAATTTCGCCATTGCCTCCTCTAGAGAGATTTTTGGAGCGGGAGGAGGTTGCTGTTGGTGTTGAGCATACTGAGGTTGGTTTAAATTTTGTCCATTTTTCCACGAAAAGTTAGGGTAATTTAGCCACCCCGGATTATATGTGTTGGAATACAGATTATTATTTTGGGAATAAGAGATATTTTGAGGATACACATTATTTTGCCGATTTCCATTTCCAACAAATTGAGCTTGCTCCATCCGAGCTTGGTCGAACGGATTTCCCGTTTGGCATTCTACACTCGAATGCGGACCGCTGCACCACTCACATGTCTCAATATTACTAGCAGATGGAAAATGTGAAAAAGATTGTAATTGTTGGGTAAGTGCCGTGACTTGGGCAGAAAGCTTCGAAACAGGATCGTTGCTAGAGACTTACATAACTCGATTATAATTTCTACATTCGGAAGGCCATTTATATGCGTTCGCGGCCATTGCCTCTAACAATGCGTGGGCTTCAATCATAGTTTTACCCATCAAGGCTCCCCCAGCTACTGCATCGACTAAAGTTCGAGTAGATACGCATAAGACATTATAGAAAGTTTGAATTTGTAGCCAGTCAGGGAGGCCATGATGAGGACACTTCCTCATAAGATCCTTATACTGTTCCTAAGCCTCATGGAGTAACTCCCCCGCAAACTGCCTGAAAGTGGTAATTTCATTCCTTAGCCTTGCGGTTTTGGCAGGCGGAAAGAATTTGGCTAGGAAAGCTTGTGCTAATTGAGCCCATGTCGTGATAGAACCCGTTGGAAGAGAATTTACCCAAATTTTTGCTTTATCCCGGAGAGAAAATGGGAAAAGCCGCAAACGAATGGCATCACCGGTGACTCCATTAGTTTTAAAAGTATCACAAATTTCAAGAAATGCAGAGATGTGCGCATTAGGATCATCATCTGCCAACCCGCAGAATTGACTACCTTGGACCATTTGGATGACGGTCGGTTTAATCTCGAAAGTATTTGCTTGAACAGTTAGGCGTGTGATCCCCGGATGATTGGCATTTATTTGAGAAAGAGCGTAATCGCGAAGAGCCAAAGCTGGTGGAGTGACATCGTCGTTATTCGGATCAATATTATGCTCCATAGTGATTGGAATTGGAATTATGCGTTTTCCTTCGCGAAATTTCCTAAGAGTGCTAACTATTTCGGGGTCAAAAGGGAGTAAGCCTTTTGTTCCCAGTTTTCTCATACACTAACGAATTTTATGCAAGGAAAACAAATGAGACCAAATCTACACAGAAGTAAAATAATGTTCAAATTAAGACTAAAAATACTGAAATTTATATTAGTGAAAACAATCAGTCCCCGGCAACGACGCCAAAAACTTGTTGCGAATTTCGGTGAACGCAAGTGCACATGTCATAATCAAGTAATAAAGTAATAAGAAAAGTATCGTTCCCACGAGGACTGACGTACCAAGTACCAATTTATTTATATTTCTAATTTTATTTGAACGATCAAATTTGGTGGTTGAAGAATTATTAAAAACTAAATAATGCGATAAACTAAAAATAACTAATAAAATTAATAGTCCGATGAAAGGAGATCAAATAAGATAAGAATCTAGGATTGAGAATTCACCTCGATTAATCCGAATTAATCTTGATTAACATAATTTACGTAATTTCCCAATTTATTGAAAGCAAAGATTTCTAAGATAATCTAATGCCTCTCCAGAGGATAATAGAATTTTCTAAGGTGAATAATTCACTCTATTCCTAGGTGAGTTAATTCAGCAATAGCCAAAAAAAGGTCTAAAATCTTCAAAACAAGCTACGTAATTCTTATGAGTATATTCCTATCTCACAAGATAAAACGGTTCTCACCAATTTTTCACTACAAACTCTCCTCTTCCGATTCAAGTTGCGTATATATAACAATTCAATTATAGGCCACACAATTTAAAGCATTAAGAACAATTAGGGAAAACTCAATAGAAAAGGGAAATATATTAATAACTGGAAATCAAAAATTAATTCATAAAAATCTTGGTTTCATCACAATCCTAGAATAAAAGGTCTAGCCCGACATGCTAGAAAGCAATACACAACTATTCAAAGTAAACATAGGAAAGAAAATCAAACACAGTTGAAGACTGTCTTCTTCCGTCCTCTCCCTTTGCTGTCAGCTGCTAGGTATTTTCTCGTCTTCTTCGATTCCTCGATGATAGTTTTCTGGCCTTCAATGCTCTTTTATAACCTTCCTTACGCCTCCAAAAACACGTCCAGGAATTAGTTCAAAAACCGCTCCAAAACTGGCCCAAAAACGCGAGCAGAAACAAGGACTCCCACGCCGCGGGCCGCAGCCCGGCTTAAGTGTGCCGCGGCCCTTATCCGTGTGCTGCCAGGCATGGGCGCTTTTTTTCCTTACGGGCCGCGGCTCAGGATGAGCGTGCCACGGCCCCCGGTACAGTTTGTACTTGTTACTTCTAAGTGTGCCTGTGCCGTGGCTCTGGCTCGATGTGACATGGCCCTTGTCCAAAAATTGTTGTTTTGGCCCGTTTTTCTTCGTTTAAGCTTCCGGATTCAAATTTTCTTCAAATCATGTAAACATAAAGCATTAAGAGCTCATTAACGCAGATTTAAACCCAAAATGAAGATAAAATAATGACAATTAAGTGTACAAAATAACATATAACACAGAACCACTCTGCCGTGTAGTACGGGTGTGCCAACAAGGACATCGGGCCCCTTGAGGTGGGGTGGATTGTGATATACCACATTGGCTAGCGGAGAGGGGACGAAGTGCCTTATATGTACATGCCCGCCTCCAAATAGCATGAGGCCTTTTGGGAGCTCACTGGTTTCGAGGAGATGGAAACTCCGTAGTTAAGCGTGCTCGGGCGAGAGTAGTCTCAGGATGGATGACCTCCTGGGAAGCTACTCGCGGGCTCCCAGAAACAAAACCGTGAGGGTCAGCTCAGAGAAGAGTGCCCAGAGCGGAAAATATCATACTACGGCGGAGCGGTCTTGAGCTTAGGTTGTGGAAACCTAGGCTGTCGGGTCGAGTTGTGTGTAGTCGAGTCTTGTATTATCAGATTTTATTTGACTGAGTCGTATCGCGACGCTTCATCTAGGATGTCGGTCATGATTAGTATCGAGGTGCGGCCATTATCTTCATGCAATCTATGGATGTAAGTCTCCCTACTATGTTGTGTCTCATGTTATGCGAGCTTGTGTGATTTTTGTTATGATGTGGAGTATGTATATATATATATATATCTTTGTATAAATCGTTTTTACAGAAGTAATGTTTTGGTGTGGTTACGCAATGAAAGTTTGTCAATTTGATATTTTAAAACTTGAAATGTTTTGGGAAGTAACGTAAATTTTTATTTTAAAACATCTTTCAAGAGAGGAAAAAGGTTTGATTTTCGTATGATGACCTCGAGGCCAAAAATTTTGAAAATTCAAACTACTTATATTTTATTTCCATCTTGTATTCCAAGTTTTCAAAAATTTGATTTTAAAAACTTAAATGAGGTCTACCAAAAATTTACTGGAGACGTGACTTTCGCTTTCAACTTTTCGGTTTCATGAATTTCAGTTAAAAGGTATGTAGTGAGGATGTTGTTGTTATTTCGGATATAATGCCCCGAGTTGTGATTAAAGTGGTGGTGTGAATGCTGAGTCGTTCGGTATGAACTTGTCGAGATAGTTCTATTGACTGAGAGGTGGAAATTCGTTTCGAAATGTTAATTAACTTCTGATGGTTATCTGTGTTATATTATAATCATGTGAATCGACGGCGTTTGGATTCGTATGTTGTTGTTTATTTGTAACCTTTGATTTTGGTATTGTATGGTATATGTTCATAACGTGTTGCTGAATTAGAGCAGTTAGCACATTCTATGTATGCAGCTAGCGCGCGCTAACGTGGCATGGCTAGCGCATGCTAAGTCCCTATTGTGGCGCGCGCTAATCAGTCTGGACAGAAGCTTTGGAACTACATTTTAGCCGTTAGGTCTAACTTTTGCGATTGTTAGTGTTGGGATTCGGTGCCTAAAACGAAGACCCAGCGGAAGCGGTAAAACGAAAATTAATTCGATCTGAATCCCTACGAGGATCGATCGAGCTACGTATATACGAATATCAAAAATGAAATACAAGAGATACGAGAAACATACCCTCGTAGTCCGTTGATTAAATGGATAACCTTCTCTTGAGCTATTCCCCAAGCTCTTGAACGATCCAACGCCGAAAGCACCGCGTCTCTACTTGCCACGCGCCGGAGAAACGACCGGAATGACAACACCTTGCTATCCTCCGAGGATACGGCTAGAGCTAGGTGATGAAGCTATTGATTTTGATGAATATACTCCAAGTATGTTTATCAAAATTTTCTCAATATTTTTCTCTCAATTTTCTCCAAGAAAAATGAAGAAGAAATTAGTGAAGAAGATGAAGATGAGTATGAACACCATGAAATGAACTCTAAGTTCTTCTCTCTCTCCTTCAAACTCTCTTACGTCTCTCTCTCTCTCTCAAAGTGTGAAATATGTATGTGATATTATATCTACTTAATCACAAGTCTACATATTATTCTTTATACACCTTCCACCAACTTATACAACTCATTCACATGAGAGGTATCCCCACCATGTCAATATCATCCATATAAAATGGAAACAAAAGACAAGGAGAAATTAGGTGGAAAAGAGGAGGGTGGCCATGATGAAAAACGGACGAGTTTGTCTGCTTTGACTCGAAAGTCCAAACAGATAAACTCCGATTCCGTTTCGATGTATTTATATCGATTAATTAATCCAATTAATTAAATATATCAAATACAAATAATATAACTAATTTCTCCAAGAAATAATTATATACATGAATTAAATTAATCACCCAGTAATTTATTTAATTCATTAGGCCGTAAATCAATTTATCCAATAAATCGATTTAGACATCTAATGTCCCAAATTTAGATATCCAATATCTAATACACATAATGAGATAATTAGCTTGATTCATTCCGTCTTCAATCCTAATGCGCGACTCGGTAGGTCCGTCTCAGTCAGCAATGGGAGGAACCAAAGAGTAGTAGCACCACCTAGCCAGCCTGGCGGCCTACACTGTACTCCAACTGAGAACGAATGATTGGGATCATTCAAGAACCATTCTGTCATAAATACCAGTATACGTATAAACCCTTCTTTCAAATGTCCCGATCAAGTTATAGGGTCACGGTCAGTCAAACCATATCTGTACTTGACGCTATGCATGCGTTAATGCAAATCGAGATCATCGAGTTGTCGTGTATCTAATACAACTAGCTCCAATGCTTTGGCCAAAGACTTATGATCTCATCTGACAATAACCGCATAGGACATATAACCCGCTCACTAACGGGAGAAAGAATTCTATCTTGGTATTCAGTAGGACCTGCTACTTGCCCATCAAGATGCACGTCGAGGTTGACCCCCGCCTTCCGGTTTATAGGGTCGAACTACTCTAATGAAAATCTTGACGTCACAAGCACATCCCTACTAAATCCTCAAGTCGAAGGTTCACGAATACCTATCACAACCTTTCGATTCCATCATTGACTGTCCCGGAGTGAAATCCGTGTGATGAATCGAGGGTGAGTCTGTTCGAGTATACTAATCCAATTAGCATACCTATAATGTGTGCTCCCACTAACCATTAGTGTTCGACAAGCACTATCCATGTCAAAGAACACGTCATACAAGTCTTCACATAAACTTAACGCCCAGTCAAGTTTCATCGACTTGCGAACAATTAAGTATTTGAGCTATAACATTTCCAGTGCCGACCCCTTCATCCAATAAGGAGTGGAACGTTTTGCTCTCAAATACACGGGCTAGTTTCTATATGTTTATTTACGAGTTAGGAATGCCAGTAACTACCAGTAAATAAAGAAACATTCATTTGCCTTATATAAATGGTTTACATAATTACAAGTATAATGCCCTCACTCAACAACCTCTGAGTGGCATTCGAGAGCATACTCCTAACAATCTCCCACTTGCACTCAATGCCACACACTATGGTATCTAATACCCATGTTCTCCAGATGACGCTCTAAGCTAATCTAAGAAAGTGGCTAGGTCAGTGGATCAGCGACGTAGTCGGCTGACTCGCAGCTCAATGTATCTCTTTGCGAACGAATGCTCTTACGAGATGATACTCTCTCTCAATATGTTTTGGTACTGTTATGAAACCTTGGCTCCTAGGCCTGTGCTACTGCTCCGGCAGCGCAGCACCAGGTGTCACGTGAAGTTTACCCAGTAACTTCTAAATTCTTCCTTTGGAGGCCTCCGAGGCCGCTTTATACTCAGCCTAACAGGTGGAATTAGCAGTCGCGCTATTCTTGGCACTATGCCAAGATACTGCTCCTCCATTAAGAGTAAATGTAGCCAGAAGTAGACATAGTATCGTCTTTCTGTCCTTGGAAGTCCAATACAGTGAATCTCATCACATTCAGGTCTCCACCACCATATATAAGAACCACATCTCTAGTTCTTCTCAAGTACTTGAGAACGTTCTTTACAGCAGTCCAATGTTCCCTACCTGGGTTTGCCTGAAACCTACTCACCACGCTTACAGCATGCGCGATGTCAGGTCTTGTACACAACATAGCATACATAAGGCTACCCACGGCCGAAGCATATGGTATATTACTCATTTCCTTGCGTTGTTCCTCACTTTGAGGACACATCTTCAAGGTGAGTTTTATTCCATGTTGCATCGGTAAGAACCCTCTTTTAGAATCATCCATCTTAAATCGCTTTAAGATCTTATCTATATAGAGGGCTTGGGAAAGGCCTATTGTTCTCTTCGCTCTATCCCGGTAGAGCCGAATACCAAGAATATAGGTTGCTTCTCCCAAGTCTTTCATGGAGAAATTACTCGAAAGCCAAGCTACGTAACCGAGCATTCCCACATCATTTCCTATTAGTAGAATGTCATCTACATATAGTACTAAGAATGCGATCTTGCTCCCACTAACTTTCTTGTATACACAAGGTTCCTCTTCATTTTGCACGAAGTCAAACTCTTTGACTGCCTCGTCAAAACGAAGGTTCCAACTACGCGACGCTTGCTTCAGTCCATAAATGGAATGCTGAAGCTTGCACACTTTCTGAATATCGACTTCGGACACAAAACCTTTAGGCTGCTCCATATAGATTTCCTCCTCGAGGAATCCATTAAGGAAAGCCATCTTTACATCCATTTGCCATATCTCATAATCGTGGTAGGCAGCTATAGCAAGCATCATGCGAATAGACTTGATCATGGCTACGGGCGAGAAGGTATTGTGGTAATCAATCCCTTCCTTTTGGGTATAACTCTTTGCTACAAGCCTGGCCTTATAGGCGTCAAACTTGCCATCACCATCAGTCTTTCTCTTGTAGATCCACTTATTCCCAATGGGCACTATGCCCTTGGGGCGGTCTACTAGAGTCCAGACCTGATTTACATGCATCGAGTCTATCTCAGCTTCCATAGCTTCACGCCATTTCGCGGAGTCTACATCCACCATCGCTTGGTCATAGGTCGTCGGGTCGGTCTCTTGGCTATCACTTGGAACCTCATGGAGACCCAGCTCCTCCAAGTGCACAAGCCCATACCTCTCAGGTAAATGAGACACCCTACTAGACCTACGAGGTGGTTGTACTTGTGTTTCAGAAGGTTCGGTTCCAGTTTCTTGCACAGGTGTCTCCTGAGGAGTTTCATTATATTCTTCTAAAGAAATATTTCTACCTACTCCGCCTTCCTGAATGAACTCATCTTCCAGGAAGTATGCTTGTAAAGCAACAATGATCATTCGATCTTCCGGCATGTAGAATAGATATCCCATCGTCCCATATGGGAATCCAATGAAACGTCCCTTCGCAGACCTAGCTTCCAACTTTTCCACCTTAGTCTTCTTGACATAGGCGGGACATCCCCAAATCCTAATATGATTAAGACTTGGTTTCCTTCCCTCCCACATCTCATGTGGAGTTTTAGGGACGGATTTGGAAGGACATCTGTTCAAGATATACGCGGCAGTCAGGAGTGCATACCCCCACAGGTAAATCGGCAAGTCAGTATAGCCCAGCATGGAATGGACCATGTTCAACAGGGTCCGGTTCCTTCTTTCTGACACACCATTTAACTGAGGAGTACCTGGAGCTGTTAGTTGTGAAACTATTCCATGTTCCTTAAGGAACTGATCAAACTCCGTACCCATATACTCACCACCTTGGTCCGACCGAAGTGCTTTGATATGATTACCAGTTTGTTTCTCGACTAGGGCCTTGAATTCCTGGAATTTCTCAAAGGCCTCGGATTTATGTTTCATTAAGTATACATAACCATACCTAGTATGATCATCTGTAAACGTAATGAAATATTGATATCCGTCACGTGCTGCTTCCAAAGCACCACAAACGTCAGTATGGATTAATCCCAGTTTATCAGCGGCTCTTTCAAAAGTCCCTGTGAAGGGGGACTTAGTCATTTTGCCTTTAAGGCAAGATTCACAAGTAGGAAATAGATCCGATCCCAATGGACCCATAAGTCCATCTTTTTCCATCTTGTAAACCTTGGTCTGACCAACATGACCAAGTCTTAGATGCCATTTCAAAACTTGATTGGTTTCATCCCTACCATGTTTTTCTAGTCATAGTATTCACAACTACTTTGTTGCTGAGATTTAGATGATACAATCCATTTAACAATGTAGCAGTACCCACTAGTTTATTTCTAAAATAAATTTTGCAGGAACCATCACCAATGAAAAATGAAAGACCTTTACGGTCCATGACCGGAATGGATACAATGTTTTTGTTCCCCTTGGGCAAAACAAGTACATCTTCTAAAGTCAAAACAAAGCCGGATTCTAAACCCAAAAGAAGTGATCCTATGTCGGTCGCCTCGACACTATGCCCGCTTCCGACTGTGATCATAACTTCTCCAGCTCCAAGCTTCCTACTTTGTTCCAGATCCTGATTCACGGTACAAATATGAGAACTAGCACCGTAATCCAAGATTCAGAAGTAGAAAATACAAGAGCGCAACAATTTGTTTCCAAAACTAAAAGTTCTCAGACCAAGTGCCATGAAGAATCGAGCCTCTAGCCCAAAGTGGCCCACTCATCGCACTTGAGACAAGCATCCTTCTTCTTCTTGTTCTTTGGAACCATCGGGCCTTGCCCTTACCCTTAAGGTCCTTAGCTTGTGGTCCAGTCCGCTTCTTGGTCTTTTTCTTCTTATTCTTAGACCTCCGAGGTCCGTAAGAAATCACAAGAGCACTCCTTCATCCGCGGAGTCTTTATCTCGAGACCGAGCGGTCACAAGTTTGTTCATTAGCCCCTAAATTACATGCAATCTCATTGCAATTGAAGTTCATAACAAACCGTGAGAAGGAATCGGGGAGAGACCGTATGATAAGGTCGGTTTGGAGAGAGAAGTATCCATTTTAAAATCAAGAGCCTCCAATCTCTAGATCATGGATATCATTTTGAGGACGTGTTTCCCAACTTTCTCACCTTCCTTCATCCTTGCACCGAACAGTTGCTTGGATATCTCATATCTAGCGATTCACGTGCTCACCATAAAGTTCGGTTAAGTGAGATAGAATCGCCAGCGAAGTCATTTTCTCATGAGCTCTCGAAGCTCATTAGACATGGAAGCCATCATATAAGCACGGACTTTCACGTCATCCTCAACCCACTTTTCATGGTTTTCAATCTCTTCCCGATTGGCTCGGTTCGCACAGAGGCACCGGAATGTCCGTCTCCAAGACGTATCCCAGTGCCTCTATACCGAGGACAATCATCGACATGGAGCCAATCCACAAAGTTAGGTCCTATTAAGGTGTTCTTTTCGAGTAGAATTGCGAGTGGATTCATTGTCATATTGAGATTTGTCTGCATTAAGTATAACAGATTAATTAGTGACTCATTCAATTATGTTCTGAGTATAGAATTAAGGTCTTTTCTATTCTTGTTACCCAGCTCCCACTATTTTTATCGGAATAACACACTCCCATGTAAAGTCCGGAAGTATCGTCGCTCTACTTCATAGTGGTGATCGAGTTCTTTATAAATCTTAATAGAGGGCAATCGAACAGGTTTCTAGTCTATTAATTTTCATAAAGTGGTGTCCAACACCAACCCATCTAATGGATGATTCGATCTTCTTTTTCCCCTTGTTCACTCCCCTCAACCTATACGGTTTTTATGGTTTGTGAACAAGTTAAGTTTATACCATCGACGCAAATCAGTTTCACAATTGAATCTTATCCGGCAACCTATCAGGTTTCTAGGGATAAAATTTGCTCCAACCGAAGGCATCCAATGCGCTCCCGGTAATTTATTCGTCCTCCCCGAACGACTACCCCGATAACTCGGAAGCATAGCACATCCGGTTTGGATTTCAATTTCCCGAAAACTCGATGGAGGGAAGGAAAACCTTGAAACCTTATAAACTTAATAATTTATCGTGGGAGAATTTTCGCGATTAGAGTTACATTTTTCACATTAATCGTTTAAGCGTGTTTGTGGCATTCATACAATATGAAACAACCATTCACAACCTAGTTGCTACCAACATGTGATTCATGGACCGTTCCTAGAAGACAAAAACTCCGTAATCTAATTACAAGTCTTCGTCTTGAATCTTCGTCTTCTCGAAATGGATCTTCCTCCGGTCTTCATCATTACATATAAATTTTACATTGAAAACTGCATCCTAGATACAAATATGTCTAGTAAAATAAATAGGCTCAAAACGGCCTTTACAACCCAATCGAATAAAACGAACGATTCAAAAACTAAGTCCACGAACCACATCCCCATTCAAAAGCATTCATTAAATAAATACTAAATAAATGGAAAGCGTAGAGATACATTGATCCAATCAACAATACGAACCGATCAAATCGATTCACACAATCAGTAATATGATAACGTTCAAAATAATTCGGTTGACCATAAATATTCCAATTAATCAAATTTCCCTTATAAAATGAAATACCATAAATCATTTTAATCATATTAAATCCAATTTAACATGCGGGAGATTAATTTTCAAGAATACGCGGAAAAAACGAGCCGGGGCGAAATTGGCTCATGGCCGAAGTCATCACGGCAAAGATGCCGGCAGACAGTTCCTGCATGGCCGAGTCACGCCGGCAGCCGGCCGGCTTCCCAGCAGCCCCGTGCCGGCCCAGAGAGACTATGCCGCAGCCTCACAAGATGCTGGCCGCCTGTGCCGGCCGCACACTCGGCCGCGGCCCCGACTTCCGACCCCTCCTGACCGTCCCAACGGCATTTCGGGGCTAGTTTTTCGACCGGATATCCAATATCTATATTCTCCAACATTCATATCTTCAATATAAATCATATTTCCAAGAAATTAAGATTTATATTTAGACATAAACTTACGAAAAATATAACTACAACGAACGTAAAAACATATACCACGATTATGACTAAAATGATTCCAAATCATTCACCATATAATCGAGCATTCCAAATGCTAATATCGTATATACGTTTGCAAGACCTACGCTCCGATACCACTGTTGTGATTCTGTGCCTAAAACGAAGGCCCAACGGAAGCGGTAAAACGAAAATTAATTCGATTCGAATCCCTACGAGGATCGATCGAGCTACGTATATATGAATATCAAAAACGAAATACAATAGATACGAGAAACATACCCTCGTAGTCCGTTGATTAAATGGATAACCTTCTCTTGAGCTATTCCCCAAGCTCTTGAACGATCCAACGCCGAAAGCACCGCGTCTCTACTTGCCACGCGCCGGAGAAACGACCGGAATGACAACACCTTGCTATCCTCCGAGAATACGGCTAGAGCTAGGTGATGAAGCTATTGATTTTGATGAATATACTCCAAGTATGTTTATCAAAATTCTCTCAATATTTTTCTCTCAATTTTCTCCAAGAAAAATGAAGAAGAAATTAGTGAAGAAGATGAAGATGAGTATGAACACCATGAAATGAACTCTAAGTTCTTTTCTCTCTCTCCTTCAAACTCTCTTACGTCTCTCTCTCTCTCTCTCAAAGTGTGAAATATGTATGTGATTTTATATCTACTCAATCACAAGTCTACATATTATTCTTTATACACCTTCCACCAACTTATACAACTCATTCACATGAGAGGTATCCCCACCATGTCAATATCATCCATATAAAATGGAAACAAACGACAAGGAGAAATTAGGTGGAAAAGAGGAGGGTGGCCATGATGAAAAATGGACGAGTTCGGTTCGTTTCGAACTCCCGAAAGTCCAAACAGATAAACTCCGATTCCGTTTCGATGTATTTATATCGATTAATTAATCTAATTAATTAAATATATCAAATACAAAATAATATAACTAATTTCTCCAAGAAATAATTATATACATGAATTAAATTAATCACCCAATAATTTATTTAATTCATTAGGCCGTAAATCAATTTATCCAATAAATCGATTTAGACATCTAATGTCCCAAATTTAGATATCCAATATCTAATACACATAATGAGATAATTAGCTTGATTCATTCCGTCTTCAATCCTAATGCGCTACTCGGTAGGTCCGTCTCAGTCAGCAATGGGAGGAACCAAAGAGTAGTAGCACCACCTAGCCAGCCTGGCGGCCTACACTGTACCCCAACTGAGAACGAATGATTGGGATCATTCAAGAACCATTCTGTCGTGAATACCAGTATACGTATAAACCCTTCTTTCAAATGTCCCGATCAAGTTAGAGGGTCACGGTCAGTCAAACCCTATCTGTACTTGACGCTATGCATGCGTTAATGCAAATCGAGATCATCGAGCTGTCGTGTATCTAATACAACTAGATCCAATGCTTTGGCCAAAGACTTATGATCTCATCTGCCAATAACCGCATAGGACATATAACCCGCTCACTAACGGGAGAAAGAATTCTATCTTGGTATTCAGTAGGACCTGCTACTTGCTCATCAAGATGCACGTCGAGGTTGACCCCCGCCTTCCGGTTTATAGGGTCGAACTACTCTAATGAAAATCTTGACGTCACAAGCACATCCCTACTAAATCCTCAAGTCGAAGGTTCACGAATACCTATCACAACCTTTCGATTCCATCATTGACTGTCCTGGAGTGAAATCCGTGTGTTGAATCGAGGGTGAGTCGGTTCGAGTATACTAATCCAATTAGCATACCTATAACGTGTGCTCCCACTAACCATTAGTGTTCGACAAGCACTCTCCATGTCAAAGAACACGTCATACAAGTCTTCACATAAACTTAACGCCCAGTCAAGTTTTATCGACTTGCGAATGATTAAGTATTTGAGCTATAACCTTTCCAGTGCCGACCCCTTCATCCAATAAGGAGTGGAACGTTTTGCTCTCAAATACACGAACTAGTTTCTATATGTTTATTTACGAGTTAGGAATGCCAGTAACTACCAGTAAATAAAGAAACATTCATTTGCCTTATATAAATGGTTTACATAATTACAAGTACAATGCCCTCACTCAACAACCTCTGAGTGGCATTCGAGGGCATACTCCTAACAGTTAGACCGATCATCTGTGACCGTATTCTATGGGTGTTTTCCAATGATAACGATTTTTGTGTGTGATTATGTGTTATGATCTTTCGTTGCGCTAGGTGGTTACTTGTTAATATGCCGAGGGGCATAGGTCGTGGTCGCAACCATGGTACGGATGGCTACGGGGGTCAGATGCGGGATCGAGAGAATATTGTCGGAAACTATATTGGTATGGGTGTTGCTAGTATATTGCAACAAGTAGCAACACGGATGACTCAGTTGACCTAGGCGGTTCAACGCAACACTGACGCGACTCAGAACGTCGGTGTAAATCAATGGCTTCGGGAAGTCGTTGGGATGGGACGGTTGGCTTTTCCAGTTGGGAAAGATATTCAAGGTAGTTGATTGCCCCGAAGAGCGGAAGGTGCTTATCGCTCAATACCTTCTTGATAGAGATGCCTCTAATTGGTGGGAAGTTGTTAAACCTCATGACCGTGTTGTCACATGGGCGGATTTCCAAGCATTTATGGAAGCTGAGTTCTGTCCGAAACCGATTAGAGACCATAAGATTCGTGAGTTTTACTTGGCAGAACCACAAGATATATCGGTGTCGCAGGCTATCATCGACTATAGCAAACAACTCAGTTATGTGCGAGATCGGGTGGACCGAAAAAGAGAAGATCCTTCATTTTGACTGACGGATGTAGCCGGAGATTCGCCAGTATATGGCGGGATTCCCTTGCACTTAGTTGAGGGATTATTAGGATTGAGCCTTAGCCTACGAACTAGCTTTGTTATCGTCGGAACGTGTGCCCGAGTCGAAGAAACAGAGGATGTCCGGTGACCTTATGGGCAGTACATGAGTTGGTGTTTGTTGTGAGGAAATCCCTCACACTATGCCGCAAGTGCACGGTGTCAACAAGTAATAAAGTGATAAGTAAGATATCGTTCCCTCGAGGACTGATTTCACTAAGTACCAAAATATAGTCAACTCGTAATTTTATTTGAAGAACAATTATATAGAATTTATTTCTAAACTAATTGCCGAAAAATAAATAGAAAATAATAATAGTAATAATAAAAATAATAATAATAATGGCGTAGGATTATAATTTTCACCTCAAACAATCAGGAACGATTTTTATTTAATTCAATTCACTTTTATTCAATTGATTGTAAGCCAGGAATTCCTAAATTATTCTAAAGTCTTTCCCAAGGTCGATAGAAAATACTAAGAATTATTAACTCGATATATCCCTATTCGAATTAGATAATTAATAGCTAAAACAGTTCATGAATTCCGACAATAAACAGGCTTCACAATTCCCATGAGTATATCCCTATCTCACGAACATCATGATTTTTCTCACAAGAACTATGCCTAAATTTCATTCATCTCCCGAATCCATAAAGACATTCAAATCAATTCAACTGTTGGCCAGACAATTAAAAGGCATTAAGAAGAATGAGAAAAATCCAACTCAATATGAATAACGAGTGAATTGAAATAAAAATAAATAAATCAAACCATCATGTAATCGGCTACAATCATAATCCTACTCAAACAGAGCTAGAAAATAAGATGCGGAAAAATTAAGAAAAACCGTAAGGGATCCGTTGTCTTGTCGTCGCCCACAAATCTCTTCATTCTTGCTCTCCCCGGATTCTTGTGTTCTTCGATCCCGTCCAACGATTCCCACCCTTTTTCTCACCTTCAATGTTTATTTATAGCTATCCTTAGCCTCCAAAACGCGTCCAGGAATTAGGTTAAGAACAGGCTCCAAAAAACGGCTCAGTAAATGTGTGCCGCGGCCCCTAACCTTCAGCGCCTATACCTGGGCGCTACATTTTCTTCCTGGGCTGCGGCTCAGCATCCTTGTGCCGCGGCCCCCAACCTTTAGCGCCTATACCTGGGCGCTACATTTTCTTCCTGGGCCGCGACTCAGCATCCTTGTGTCGCGGCCCCCGGTACAGTTCGCTTGGCGCTCTCTGTGTGCCGTGCGTGTGCCGCGGCCTGCTTTCCTTGTGCCGCGGCCCCAGGCCAAAAATTGCCGTTTCGGCCCGTTTTTCGCCGTTTGAGCTTCCGGACTCCAATTTTCTACAAAACATATAAAGATTGTGCATTAAAAGCTCATTTATGCAGATTTAGGCTCAAAATGGATATAAAATAATGATAAATAAGCGCATAAAAATACGCCTAACAGTGTTTCTAGGTTGCAACGTCATAGTCTTTCTGCTGAGAAGCTCCATCGCTCGATGCGTGGACTGAGAGTTCTAAATCGTCAGCTTTGACTCCTAGTAAAGCCAGAAGATGTTTTAACTGCAACGTGTTGGGGCATGTTCATGCACATTGTCCTTCTCCGACAGTAATGTGTTACAAGTGCGTACTTGAGGGAGACCGGGTTTAGTTTTCGAATTGGTCATCGAGTCTTCTGAGGCACGGACTTGAATACTGATATCACGGTCGACTCTGAGAAGTCCCTGAGGGGTGTAGTCTACCAGTTGTATGTTATTCCCTTGCTTTGTGTTTCGAATTTCGGAGATAAACTTCTTTTGTTAGAAGTGGACCGGATGGTTGAACTCCTTTATTTTCAACTCTATTGATTCGTTTGTGTTCGTTGAAATCTTATGAACTTGTCTTATATTTTGCTTTTTGTTGATCGAACGAGTTTTAGTACTGTTTCGGATTAATCCGTTTGTTGTTGTGACTTTTTCGAATTCGGTTCCATTCATGTGAATCTCATGTAAATGCATATCTTGTCATTTTTACCAGATCACCTATTGTCTCGAGTCGAGGTGTGAACTTTGGAGTTATTTGATTTTTGTTGTTCGTCATGATTTGAACATGATTGTTCGACCGTTGTTGTCTCGATCGTTTGTTGTTCAGTTTTTGTTGATCTCGTATCATGATTGTTGAGCGTTCCGATCCCTTCGTAATTTCCTTAAGTTCGGGAAATCAACTTCATTTTCGATCTACCCACCCTTGGGTTGTGGAAATTCGTATCTGTCGATTAATTCGTGATGTGATTGCTATGCTGTTCGGGTTGGTCAACCATATTGATTTTAGTCATTGCGTCTTGCTGTCAATCTGGTGTAGCGATATTGATGGTAGCAGCCACGTGCTGCATCTGATTCGTTGCAGGTCATCGGCAGCGGATAGCGTGTGTCATCTGAGATTGTTCTGCGTTGATCATTTTATGTTTTAAATTTCGGGGATGAAACTTCTTTTAAGAGGGTTAGAATGTAATACTTGAGATCTTCGTTCCGGTTTCGTTGAACTTTTCTTCGGTCGGGCGGATTGTTGTCGTCCACCTCTTTGGAATTGTGTGCTTGCACTATGGTACATTGAGTTTCGTAGCCTGCTCGTTGTTGTTCTGAATCTTAGTCAGTGCGTTAGTGTGATCGAGTCTTCGTCGAGCATCTAGCTGGGCAGTCGGATGATTAGCTGGGCCGAGTTACGGCCGTAAGGCGTGGCCGATTACGGCCGTAAGACGCCCGCACATCCTGGCCTGGGGGGACTCGCTTACAGCCATAAGGGTTGTCCTGTTACGGCCGTAATTCTGCGTTACGGCCGCAAGTCTTGGGCCGGTTACGGCCGTAATGCGCCACCGATTTGGGGCAGTAGCCCTGGGGACTTGGTTATTGTAATACCCAGTTGTAATTCCGTAATTATCATTCAGTATTTATCATTCAGTAATTGATACTCGGTAATTTCATTCATTATTGATCATTTGTCACCCATATTCAGTCATGGTATTCATCATTCAGAGTAATTGTATCGTATATCAATCGTCATTCATCACTAATCTGATTGGAGTTTCGTGCCGTGTTTATCATCATTGTCATTTTCGTTATGAAATGTGGCGTGAGGAGTAGCGCACGCTACATACTCCTTTAGCGTACGCTAATTGGGTATAGGTAGCGCACGCTACCACTCGCCTTTAGCGCACGCTAAGGTTACTGGCCGCATCCGGAAGGTACCGGACCGCAGTGAGCAGGCAGCGCACGCTACGAGTGGTAAGTAGCGCGCTAGTGGTTGAAGTAGCGCACGCTAATATTAGGTGTAGCGCGTTAAGGACGGATCAGTTGAGTCCGGTGGCTACCGGATCGCATCGATTAATTCATAGCGCACGCTATGTGTTGTTGTTAGCGACGCAACCGATATATTAGCGCACGCTAAACAATGGTTGTAGCGCACGCTATCGGGCCGACGCAGGTCGACAGCTTACGACTCCGGCCGGGCATCAATATTTCGTTAGCGCACGCTAATAATGGGTCTTAGCGCACGCTAGTAGTATGGCCGTAGCGCACGCTACAAGAAGGTACGTAGCGCGCGCTACCGTGTTCGGACAGTGGGTACTGGACTACCCAAATTACTCGTTAGCGCACGCTACGCACAAGGGCTAGCGCACGCTAACCTGGACTGACTATAAATTGGACAGTTTAATCAGAGTTCGTCATTTATTTATCTTATTTCATTCCTTCGGTTATTTTGGGCGATTCGAGCGATTCGGAGAGGATTCTTCGAGGTGTAATCATCAATCATCATCTTCAAGCTCACCTTTCGGATTAATCATCATTTCATCATCTTCATCGCATCGAATCAAAGGTATTAATCTCTTGGATCTAGAATTTCGGATTTTTGGGTTTTTCCTCCCGATTTCTTCGTGTAAGCTTGGATTATCATTGGAATATGTTAGATATGGATTATCTACCTTGGATAAGTATATTCTTACGGATTTAATGGTTATTTTCGGAATTATTTCAAGAACCCTTGGGGTTGACTTCGGTTATTTTGGGGATTTCCGATTGTCGTTATTATAAACTTGAATTGTGGATTTCTATGAGATTATTGATGTCATTGATGATGTTTTGCTGGTTTGAATCAATCATGTTGGAGTTGGTTCGATAATTCGGGTTTGGTTTTAATCAACGGATATCTCAATGCTTTCGTTAGAGTTCATCTACGAGTTCGGATATTGTTGTATCGACGTTTGGGTCGGTTATGATCATATTTGATTCGTGTATTGATCGGTTGTTGGTAATTATTGTTGTTCAAGGTTGTTCGAGCGACCGACATTTCATTTAGGACGTTGTTCGTGGAAGGACATTCTTCATCGGTATTAAGTTAATTCTTACTCGGTTAAAAGGATATTCATTCCTTTTGTTGTTGTTCATTCATAATCATAATTCATTCATCATTGTATTAACCGTATCAAAACTTGTCATTGTCAATTAATCACCTCAGTCATAAGGAACGACGGTTCCGATCATTTCATTGAGCTATCAATCATTTCACCATCATTTAATCTTGGTGAGTCATTATTCATTTTCGTTGTCACTTTTGTCATATTGTGGCATTCCGGGTCATACTGGCGTGCCGGTTGGTATGTGTAGGATTTTCATGTCGGGCACATTATAGTCGTGTGTTGGTTGGTGGCCTCACATTGGACTGTGCACACGAGTTGATGGCTTCGTGAGACTGATTAGGTACAAGACCACACGTGTATTCGATCAATACTCGTTGGTGGCTTGTGCACGGACACATTTCCATCCCGGACGTAGTGTGGTGCCATTCTTTTGAGCCGTACTGATAGTCGATCCATATAGCATGTTTGATTGCGTATGTTTCGACAGGATAATTCATAATTTCAGATATATCATGATTGTGTATTTTCAACCCTTGAGGATTGTTGTTCTGTGTAACTGACCCCGTTGGGGGATGCTGTTTTTCAGGTCATGGCAAGGCTAAGGCACGGGGAGAGCACGGTGACGGCGAGGAGTCCCAGTGATACTAGTAGGGGGCCCCAGTCTTTTCAGTCATTATGTTTCTTTTATTTATTCCGCTGCAGACATTCCGTTTGAATATTCATTTCACTCATTGTTGTATATTTTATCTCCATATAAAATATACTTGTATTCAGTATCATCCTGGGTGTGTTGTATAAAACTCCTCATCGGAGTAATTGATGTTGTAATGTGGTTCGGTACTACATTTACTCGTAATTCATTCATTTTCATTCGCCCGTGGGTCCTGGTCTGGGGTCCACGGCACTGTAATATCCGCCTAGTTTGGGGTGTTACAGAGTTGGTATCGGAGAGTGGTTTTGAATACTACCCTCCAAGTCATGTCTCATTTGAAATCATCGTCATTGGACTTTCGCGTCACGTGTGACCTGTGCAAATGCCGAGCCAATCAGACCAAGAACTGTAAGATTTCTAATGCCATGGTATAATTTCCGGCATTAATCATTCATTCATAATTCATCAGTTAACAATCCTCAATCATCATTGTCATTTTGACCGGGACGGTCAGGTTAACTCATTAATCAGTCAATTCATTTCATTGTTCAGTTGTTGATCAGGGAGATCGAATCATTAATCTTGTTAACTCATTCAAGATAATCATTTCAGTAATTCCATTAGATAATCATGTCACGTCAATTAATCATTCATGTAATCGCTGTAATTGAGTGCGTATGCTCGTTTTCATCATTTCATAATATAATCATAATGTGATACTCATGCGAGATATATAATCATCATATGACCTTCCACTTCAGTATGGAAAGGGCTGGCAGAGGACGTGGAGGACGATGCCGTGGAGCGGGCCGAATCCCGAGAACTCGTGCGAATACACGTGCAAATGCCAGGAATAATGCTAATTCATCAAGCAGCGACGCTGCCACTCATTCACCTGGACGCGATCATTCACTGTCGGGGAGTCGCACTGGACACGGCTCACCGAGGGTGTCCGGGTTGACCCACTCGCATTTATGCAGGGCATGATGGCCCAAATGACCCAGATGGCTCAGTTGATGGAGACGATGCATAACTCCGTCAATCAAAATCAGCAGGCTCCTCCGCCGCCACCTCAGAGGCAAGAGAGGGGTGTAAGCAATATCATTAGCGATATTTCTCGCCAGCGACCACCTACTTTTGAGGGCTCATCTGAGCCATGGATATTGTTCATTGGCTTGAGCATTTTGAGAAGTTATTTGCTATGGTGGATTGCCCTGAAGGGCATAAAGTTTCAGTTGCGGCTTACTATCTCGGTAAGAGCGCTCATTCATGGTGGTTATCGTTGAAGCCCACAGACGGAACATGTACTTGGGATCAGTTCAAGACTCTCATGATGGAGAGGTACTATCCGGCCCCACTCAGGGAGGCCAAGTTGTCGGAATTACTCACTCCCGACCTTTCGGCGGATGATGATGTTCTCGCCATCGCCGAAAATTTCAGGAACTTCTTCCATTCGCCTCATCTATCATTCACTCAGAAGCGGACAAGATCATGTATTTCAGCAAGAGGCTGAAACCCCGTATGAGACTTCAGTTGCTTAATCATAACTGTGCCACTCTGGCCGAGTTCATTGAGAAAGCTCTCACTTACGAGCTTACGGCTAAGGAAATTGCTAAGCAAAGAACCCTCATCGCCTAGCAAGAGGTCCAAGAACCGTAATCGGCCTGACGAGTCGTGCCACTTTCAAGAAACCACGTATGGCTATACTTTTCTCGAGCGACCTCCCACGGCGTCTAAACCCGCGGAATCTCGCCGCGAGCGGCGCCTTCGCCATCACTGTTTCAACCGTGAGGAACAAGGTCATTTCGGACTAAATGTCCGGCGATCATCACGTGCCACAATCGTGGGATTGCCGGGCATAGGGCCCGCTTTTTGCCGTAGGGACTCTAAACCCACTCCGGCGTCATCTCAAGCTCCTGTGTCATTCGGTGCGTAATCGGACCACTCGCCGGCTGCTCAAGACGACAGGAGCTAAAGGCGGAGCCAAGAGCTATCAGACGGGAGCGTCCGGATCGGGGGCCGGCAAACCCCGAATTTATGAGATGAAGAAGACCAATGATCCCGAGGCCCGAATGATCTCAGGTACACTCGATATTCTATCTCAACCTGTGTGTACCCTTTTTGACACTGGTGCATCTCATTCATTCATTTCCGAGTCATGTTTGAGTAGACTACGTCTGGGTAGTGCTACTAGTTGTGAGCCTTATGTCATTGGCCTACCTGATGGTAGACGAATTATCGGTAATCGTGAGATTCAGAATTGTCCGATTCAGTTTCATGGTCGTGTATGGCCAGCGGACCTAATCGTGGTAGATTTGCCGAGGGACGACATCATCTTGGGTATTGATTGGATGGATCGTCATGATGCCATCATTAGTGTCCGTAAGCGTATGGTCACTATCATTTCAGACGATGGGGTTGAATGTGTGTTTCAGGGAGGTAATCCCGGCTGTTCTGGTAAGGTCATTAATTTGATGAAAGCAGTAAGGTTACTCAATCAGGGATGTGTCGGTTATTGGTGCTATATGGCCAAAACCGAGAAGTCATCAGTAAAATTGACGGATATTCCGGTAGTGAGGGAATATGCCGATGTTTTTCCAGACGAGTTACCTGGTTTGCCTCCACAGAGGGATGTGGAATTCACGATTGAGTTGGAGCCTGGTACGTCCCCGATATCGAAGGCACCGTACCGGATGGCCCCGACCGAAATGCAGGAATTAAAGAACCAACTTGAGGAGTTGTTCGAGAAAGGTTATATCCGACCGAAAAGGCCCCCGTGGGAGCACCGGTGTTGTTTGTCAAGAAGAAGGATGGTTCATTCCGCTTATGTATTGATTATCGGGAGTTGAACAGGTGACGATCAAGAATAAGTATCCCTTACCCCGTATTGATGATCTCTTAGATCAACTCCAGGAGCTTCGATTTTCCATGATCGACTTAAGATCTGGATATCATCGATGGATTCGAGAGTCGGATATCGCGAGGACGGCGTTTCGAACACGCTATGGTCATTATGAGTCCGTGGTTATGCCGCTCGGATTGACTAATGCACTGCGGTATTCATGGAGTTAATGAATCGGGTCTTCATCGACTTATTAGATCGGTTTGTTGTTGTCTTCATCGATGACATTTTGATTTATTCTCGTGACCGGGAGGAACACGAGTTACACCTTCATCAAGTTCTCGACGTGTTGAGAAGAGAACAACTATTAGGGAAGATTTCCAAATGTGAGTTACGGATGTCCAAGTGACTTTTCTCGGACATGTAATTTCATCGACGGAGTTCGTGTCGATCCTCAGAAGACAGAGGCTATTCGGGATTGGCTACCTCCGAAGAACGTTAAGGAAATCCGAAGTTTTCTCGGATTAGCGGGTTATTATCGGCGGTTTGTGGAAGGATTTTCTAGAATCGCTCAACCCTTAACGAACCTTTTGCGGAAGGATAAGAAATACACGTGGTCCGACGCGTGTCAACGGAGTTTTGAGGAACTCAAGAGCCGGTTAATGTCAGCACCTGTACTTTCCTTGCCGCAGGGACGGAAGGATTTGTGGTCTATAGTGATGCGTCGGATAGGGTCTCGGATGTGTACTCATGCGAACGGGAAGGTTATTGCCTATGCTTCACGGCAATTGAGACCTTACGAGGTTAATTATCCGACCCACGACCTGGAGCTAGCAGCCGTGGTGTTCGCTTTGAAAATTTGGCGTCATTATCTTTATGGCGTTACCGCCGATATTCACCGATCATAAGAGCTTAAAGTATATATTTACTCGAAGGAGTTAAATATGCGTCGAGACGGTGGTTGGAATTAATCAAAGACTATGATATCGAGATCCTCTACCACCCGGCAAGGCGAACGTTGTCGCCGACGCCTTGAGTCGTAAGTCCGTTCAGGAGCAGATGCTTGCTGCTTAACATTCGAAGGAGCTTCAGAGAATTCCTTAGACACGAGATCGAGGTCCGGCTCAGCGAGTTCGGGGCACTTTGTATGTTAGAGATTTCATCGTCACTCGAGGAGGAAATCCGAGAGAATCGTGGTTCGACCCATCATTGTTGCGCATCCGAGAGGATGTGGCTCAGGGGAAAGCCCCTGGATTTGTGGTCCACGAGGATGGACTTTTGAGGTTTAAGAATCGGTTGTGCGTACCGGCGAATGACGAGTTGAAAGACTCGATTTTGAAAGAAGCTCATGCTACCCCTTATTCTGTGCATGCGGGGTCTAGCAAGATGTACAAGGACTTGAAACAAAATTACTGGTGGAGTAATATGAAGCGAGAAGTCGCCGAATTTGTTTCGAGATGCTTAACCTGTCAACAAGTTTAGATTGAACATCAGCGACCGGCGGGTATGCTGAAACCCCTTCCTATTCTCGAGTGGATGTGGGAAGACATTTCTATGGATTTCATCACGAGTTTGCCGACGAGTCGTCGTGGCATGAATACGATCTGGGTGATCGTGGACCGCTTAACTAAATCAGCTCATTTCATTGAGATCAAGGAAACGTGGGGTCCCGAGAGACTTGCTCAACTGTTCATCAAAGAGATAGTCAGACTTCACGGTACTCCTAAAAGTATCGTTTCCGATCGTGACGGACGGTTTGTGTCTCATTTTTGGAAATCAGTTCATCGTGCTATGGGGACTCAGCTTAATCTCAGTACCGCTTTTCATCCTCAGTCCGACGGGCAATCAGAGAGGACCATTCAGACATTAGAGGACATGTTGAGGGCATGCGTCCTCGATTGGAAAGACGATTGGGAAGCCCACTACCATTGATCGAGTTCACGTATAATAACAGTTGGCATGCTTCGATCACGATGGCACCTTACGAGGCCTTGTATGGTCGTCGTTGTCGGTCTCCGTTGTGTTGGGACGACTTATCAGAATCATTGGGCACTGAGCCCGACATGCTTATAGCCGCCCGTGAGAAGGTAGCTTTGATCAGGAGTCGTTTGTTGACCGCTCAGAGTCGACATAAATCATACGCAGATAACCGTCGTCGACCATTAGAGTTCGAGGCTGGCGACCATGTGTTGATCAAGGTATCCCCGAGTCGTGGTATCTTCCGTTTTGGGAAGAGGGGAAAGTTGAGTCCGAGATTCATTGGACCGTTTGAGATTTTGGATCGAGTAGGCGAGTTAGCTTATCGATTGGCTTTACCTCCGGCGTTGAGCCGAATTCATAATGTGTTTCACATCTCTCAGTTGCGGAAGTATGTGGCCGACCCGAGTCATATACTTCAGTTCGACGAAATCGAGATCGCCGACGATCATTCATATGAGGAACGTCCTATACGAGTTTTAGAGCGGCAAATCAAACAGTTGAGGAATAAGACGATTCCTTTGGTTAAAATTCAGTGGTCTAGACACGGAGTCGAAGAGGCTACTTGGGAAACCGAGGATAGTATGCGGGAGAGTTATCCCGAGTTGTTTGACCCTTAGTTTCGGGGACGAAACTCTTTTAAGGGGGGGTGTATGTAATACCCAGTTGTAATTCAGTAATTATCATTCAGTATTTATCATTCAGTAATTGATACTCGGTAATTTCATTCATTATTGATCATTTGTCACCCATATTCAGTCATGGTATTCATCATTCAGAGTAATTGTATCGTATATCAATCGTCATTCATCACTAATCTGATTGGAGTTTCGTGCCGTGTTTATCATCATTGTCATTTTCGTTGCGAGCTGTGCGTGAGGAGTAGCGCACGCTACATACTCCTTTTAGCGTACGCTAATTGGGTATAGGTAGCGCACGCTACCACTCCTTTAGCGCACGCTAAGGTTACTGGCCGCAAATTCCGTAAGGTACCGGACCGCAGTGAGCAGTAGCGCACGCCACGAGTGGTAAGTAGCGCGCTAGTGGGTTGAAGTAGCGCACACTAATATTAGGTGTAGCGCGCGTTAAGGACGGATCGTGTTGAATCCAGTGGCTACCGGATCGCATCGATTAATTCATAGCGCACGCTATGTGTTGTTGTTAGCGACGCAACCGATATATTAGCGCACGCTAAACAATGGTTGTAGCGCACGCTATCGGGCCGATCGAGGTCGGCGCGGTCTTACGGACTCCAAAGGCCGGGCATCAATATTTCGTTAGCGCACGCTAATAATGGGTCTTAGCGCACGCTAGTAGTATGGCCGTAGCGCACGCTACAAGAAGGTACGTAGCGCGCGCTACCGTGTTCGGACAAAGGTACCGGACTACCCAAATTACTCGTTAGCGCACGCTACGCACAGGCTAGCGCACGCTAACTGACCGACTATAAATTGGACAGTTTAGTCAGAGTTCGTCATTTATTCATCTTATTTCATTCCTTCGGTTATTTTGGGCGATTTGAGCGATTCGGAGAGGATTCTTCGAGGTGTAATCATCAATCATCATCTTCAATCTCACCTTTCGGATTAATCATCATTTCATCATCTTCATCGCATCGAATCAAAGGTATTAATCTCTTGGATCTAGAATTTCGGATTTTTGGGTTTTTCCTCCCGATTTCTTCGTGTAAGCTTGGATTATCATTGGAATATGTTGGATATGGATTATCTACCTTGGATAAGTATATTCTTACGGATTTAATGGTTATTTTCGGAATTATTTCAAGAACCCTTGGGGTTGACTTCGGTTATTTTGGGGATTTCCGATTGTCGTTATTATAAACTTGAATTGTGGATTTCTATGAGATTATTGATGTCATTGATGATGTTTTGCTGGTTTGAATCAATCATGTTGGAGTTGGTTCGATAATTCGGGTTTGGTTTTAATCAACGGATATCTCAATGCTTTCGTTAGAGTTCATCTACGAGTTCGGATATTGTTGTATCGACGTTTGGGTCGGTTATAATCATATTTGATTCGTGTATTGATCGGTTGTTGGTAATTATTGTTGTTCAAGGTTGTTCGAAACCGACATTTCATTTAGGACGTTGTTCGTGGAAGGACATTCTTCATCGGTATTGAGTAAGTTAATTCTTACTCGGTTAAAAGGATATTCATTCCTTTTGTTGTTGTTCATTCATAATCGTAATTCATTCATCATTGTATTAACCGTATCAAAACTTGTCATTGTCAATTAATCACCTCAGTCATAAGGAATGACGGTTCCGATCATTTCATTGAGCTATCATTCATTTCACCATCATTTAATCTTGGTGAGTCATTATTCATTTTCGTTGTCACTTTTGTCATATTGTGGCATTCCGGGTCATACTGGCGTGCCGGTTGGTATGTGTAGGATTTTCATGTCGGGCACATTATAGTCGTGTGTTGGTTGGTGGCCTCACATCGACTGCACACGAGTTGATGGCTTCGTGAGATCGACAGGTACAAGACCACACGTGTATTCGATCAATACTCGTTGGTTGCTTGTGCACGGACACATTTCCATCCCGGACGTAGTGTGGCGCCATTCCTTTGAGCCTTACTGATAGTCGATCCATATAGCATGTTTGATTGCGTATGTTTCGACAGGATAATTCATAATTTCAGATATATCATGATTGTGTATTTTCAACCCTTGAGGATTGTTGTTCTGTAGAATCGATTCCCGTTGGGGATACTGCTTCGTGTCATGGCAAGGCTAATTCACGGGGAGAGCACGGAGACGCCGAGGAGTCCCATTGATACTCTAAGGGGGCCCCAGTCTTTTCAGTCATTATGTTTCTTTTATTTATTCCGCTGCAGACATTCCGTTTGAATATTCATTTCACTCATTGTTGTATATTTTATCTCCATATAAAATATACTTGTATTCAGTATCATCCTGGGTGTGTTGTATAAAACTCCTCATCGGAGTAATTGATGTTGTGATGTGGTTCGGTACTACATTTACCTGTGTAATTCATTCATTTTCATTCGCCTGGTGGGTCCCAGTCGGGGGTCCACGGCACTGTAATATCCGCCTAGTTTGGGGTGTTACAGTTATGGCCGTAAGGCTTTGCCGAGTACGACCGTAAGGTGTGCCCAGTACGTACGTAAGGCAGCGGCCGGTACGTACATAAGGCAGCGGCTAGTACGTACGTAAGGCAGCGGCCGATACATACGTAAGCGGGGTTGACCGAGTTACGGCCGTAATGAGGTGCCGGTTTCGTCCGTAACGCGCTCGGCCATATATAGGCCTGGGCGATGGGCCGACCTTGTTGCACTTCATTTTTCACTTCTTGTGGCGGCTGGCAGACGGGAGGTTCGGGAACTTGAGTTCTTGGTTGGTTTCACTCGATTTCTAGGCGTTTTGGAAGATTTTTGTCGATTATATCATCATCAAATCCTTGTTCTTCGTCGAATCGAGGTATTTTCTTCCTTAGAACCCTAGTTGTGTAATTTTTGGAGGTTTCTTCGTGATTCTTCGATTTAATCCGTGGTTGATGAATTGATTATGGAATTCTTGTTGTATTGGGCATGATCTACGGATTTTGTAACTCGTTTATCGATTTTTATCACCCGGAACTTAATTCTTGATTTCCGTGAAGAAACCCTCGGATCCTTGTTGTTTTTCGGGTCGATTCGGATTACGATTAGTGTTATTGATTCGTGGTGATGTTATTTTCGTAGTATTCGTGGGGTTGTCGAGTTCTTAGAAGTTCGAGGGCAACCCGACCGTGTCCGTTCATTGTTCCGTTGCTCATGGTATCGAGGCAAGTATCTTGACCATACATTTCATGTTTCGTAGACGTAATGGTTGATAATTGATTATATGTGCAAACCGAATGTTTTAATGAGCTTTAAAAAGGATCAGTATATTCTCAATAAAAGGGTTTTCTTCAAAGATACTCGTATGCTTTCTGAATAAATGTGTTTTTGGAATATGTGTGTATGTGTTGTATGTTGGAAGATGTTATAATCATGTTTAGTGAATGGAGTAGACCGTAATCACTTGTCGAGGATTGTGTATCGATACATGTAATTGTTCGGTGAATATCTGACGTTGTGTGATATTAGTTTTCTCCTTTGTAAGGAGATTGTGGTGCTTAGTGTTGTTTGGTATTTGGTATTTGCTTGTTGTTGTATGATTGTTGTAAGTGATGTGCCACCGGGTAAGATTTGTTGAATCTCCAGGATCAGTCCTTGCTAGTACGGGTCAGGCATGACTGTGGGGTTATCCAATCGGGTATGTCTTGCGGGGACTCCGAGTTTCGTGGCTTGCTAGCCCGATGCTGGGATAACTTGTGGGGTTATCCAATCCGGGTATGTCTTGCGGGGACTCCGAGGTTCGTAGCTTGTTAGCGCGATGCCGGGATAACTTATGGTTGTGGTTTGGTTGTGTGATGTACGTGTCATGGGTTGTCCAATTGGGTATGTCTCGCGGAGGCTCTCAGGTTCGTAGCTTGCTAGTGCGATGTCGGGATAACTATGAACGTATGTATGGTTATGGTTATGCGACTGTTGTCACGGTGACATGTGATTTGGTATGGTTTCCCATTGGGTTATTCACTCGGGTATGCTCTACAGGAGAATCTGAGGTTCGTGGCTTGTTAGCACGGGACGCGAATAATCCTTGGGAATGTTGTTATGGATGATTGGGTCGTGGACCCCGTGTTTTGTGATCGGAATTGTATGATTGGATCGTGGAGCCCGTGTTTTGTGATCGGAATGGTATGATTGGGTCGTGGACCCCGTGTTTTATTATCCAGATTGTATTTTGTAAAAATGATCTTTGGGCCGTGTCCCGAAGGGGTTTCGAAAGTCTTAAGAATTCTTAAATCCCAGATGTCTTCAAAACTCCCGAGATCTTGAAATGTTTTCTCAAATTGTATATCGAACTACAGTTCCAATTTTCATGTTTCGAATGGTTTTATTCAAATAAATTATCTCAGGAAGTATGTTGTTATTTATGTCTGGATGACTATTCCCGATTATTATGTTCTTGGAGTATGATATGTACGGCTTGTCTTTGTATTTTATACTTGCACTAGCAAAACAGTGGAGTTTTGCTAGCCCCCGAGTATTCAGGGGGTGGATGTCTGTATTGCGTCCAGGTACTTTCAGGTTGCTCGGGAGTGAATCACAGGATCGGTACGAAGGATGATGGAAGACGACGATACTAATCACATGAAGACCAATCGTTGAGTATTTTGGTAGAGTCTTGTTGTGTGTCACTCTGTTTTGTTATTCTCTCGTTTTATGGGAATGTTGATGTATTCCAACCCCTGTGTGGGTATGAGTTATGAGAAAGAGTTACGTATGTTTGATGTGTGTGTTGTGGCAAAAGACTAAATCGGTCTAATGGTTCGTTATCAGCCATGTTGGCATGTATCGTATTGGTGTGCTTTTCTGTATTTAGCCTGGTAGATCCTCACTTAGAGGGTCTGCGGCGCTGTAATATTCACAATTGGTTTGGGGGTGTTACAGATTTCTAACGCGGTTAAATCATCACACATTTGTCTTTCCTCCCGTGATTCGAGGTAAATTCCTTAGAACTGGTTTAGGAAATTTTGGGGGGTTTTCTTGGATTCGTCCGGTTAATCCGTTTTGAAGCTTGAAATCCTTGAGATTATAATGTATCTACCCCATACCCACATTTCTCTTACAATTATATAAATATTTTGTATATTACTTGAAGTGGAGGAGGTTTGGTTGATTTCCAAACTCTGTCTGAATACTTTGAAGATTTATGAATCGTAAAAAGGGGGGTTTCGGGAGTCTTCCTTGAGAATTGAGTAATGATGATTGATTATCATATTTCCTTACGAATCATTTAGACTCGGAAGTACATTCTTCGACCTCCCAAGCTTGAATACCATTTCCACTTTGATTCCAATGTCTCAAAGGCAAGTATATATTTATGATTGTACGTTTTCGACTTTGAAAGTGAGGTATATGAATTGTGTGATTGTATATATTCACTCTGGGATGGACCAACGGGTCCTAAGAGGGTTCCATTGCCTTTGGTGCAGCTCCACAAATATCTTTGGGTTAATCACTCTGGGAGGATCTGACGGGGCCTCAGAGGGTTCCGTTGCCTTTGATGCGGTTCCACGGTTAATCACGTATGTATTGAAATGAAATGCTATGAGATTTAGTTATTCCGGAATACTAGTCTTGAGTTTGATAAAATGAGGATTACGTTTAATTTATTGTCGAGAAGTATTGTGTTTTATATTCGATATACTTGTACTAGCTATTCGATCGCTAACCCCTTTTGGGGCAAATACCTTTCATGTATTTCAGGATCCAGGAGAGTGGATAGGCACGTACCGGGTCAGAATGAAGATGATGGGCAAGAGTGATGTTGTGTCTTGTCTCTGTCCGTATTTTGTATTTTATCCATTCGGTATTGTTGTACTTGGAATAATTATGAACACTCGAGTAATGCTTCAGATGTTCTTGATGTTTTTGGCATGTATTGCCTTGGGTTTTTGTTGGGATTCCGAAAATAAAACGAAATACGCAGCGGAAATAAATACGAATCCCAAACAGGATCGATCAAGTAACGTATATACGAAAAAATAAATACAAAGATAAAGATTCATACCCTTGAAGCCTTTGAAATAAATCTTCGTAAAATGTAGACGATGATCACGATCTCCGAACACGAAATCCTTCGTTCCAAGCACCGAAAATTGCCTCTACTTCACACGCGTCGAGTTGCCGGAAAATTCGACGTAACTGCTTCCAAGAACACGGCTAGAAGTTACCGTAGAATTTTCTCTCTATTTTTTTTTGAATTTATTTCACCTCTAAGATGAAAATTGGAAAAAATAAAATCCTTTCCCTTCCTCACAACACTCACGGCCAGAAGTGAGACTTTCAATCTGAAAATATGTGTGTGTGTGTTAGTTGTTATAATGTGTTGTATTTATATTATCTCAAACATATGATTTGTATTATATGTTTGAGATAATATAAATACAACACATTATAACAACTAACACACACACACATATTTTCAGATTGAAAGTCTCACTTCGGCCGTGAGTGTTGTGAGGAAGGGAAAGGATTTTATTTTTTCCAATTTTCATCTTAGAGGTGAAATAAATTCAAAAAAATAGAGAGAAAATTCCTACGGTAACTTCCTAGCCGTGTTCTTGGAGAACGGTTACGCCGAATTTTCCGGCAACTTCCGACGCGTGTGAAGTAGAGGCTTCGAATTTTCGGTGCTTGGAACGAAGGGATTTCGTGTTCGGGAGGGGATCGTGATCATCGTCTACATTTTACGAAGATTTATTTCAAAGGCTTCAAGGGTATGAATCTTTATCTTTGTATTTATTTTTTCGTATATACGTTACTTTGATCGATCCTGTTTGGGATTCGTATTTATTTCCGCCGCGTATTTCGCTTTTATTTTCTAATCCCAACAAAGGGTATCGGAGAGAGGTCAATGATATCGTATATACGATGATTTGTGCATTTTGAATGCTTTTGGATGATGATTATGATTTAGAATCATGTTTGGAATAATTTTAGATTTAAAATTGTTCGTTGTAGCATCACGTTTTTTGAAACGGGCCAACAAACGAAGAAACGGGGCTGTCGGCAGGGTGCTGGCTGCACTGACTGGGCTGCCTGCCCAGTCTGCCGAGCATGCTCGGCCATGATCGGCCATGTCTCGGCCACAGCGGCCGAGAATGATCGGCCAGCCTGCCGAGCAGTGGCTCGGCCAGGCAGCCCTCGGGTTTTTGGCCCGATTTTGAATCGGGCCGCGGGCTGGGCCTAAAATCGGATTGTCCGGGACTCCGTTTTAAGTTTATATTTTGTTGTAATTATTTCCCAAAATTTAAATTGGATTTTAATTTGACTAAATTAATATTTGGAATATTTTTTTGTTAAGGGAAATAAATTAAACGAAAATATTATTTTGGCCGGATTACTTCGAACGAATTAAAATGACAATTATTAGTATTAATTGGATTAATACCATTAAAATTGAATAGATTAATTTTATATTGATTGGATTAATATATTAATTGATTATTTAATATTAATGCCACTTTATATTAATTGGATTAATATAGTAGAAATTGAATAGATTAATTTATAGATTAATTAGATTAATTTATATTAAAGATTAATTGTTTAATTTCGTTGCCATTACATGTTGTATGGAATCCTTATGTGATGGTGATATAGCTCGTGGACTTAGTTTTTGATTTGTTCGATTCGATTGGGTTGTAAAGGCCGTTTTGAGCCTATTTATATTTACTAGAAAAACTTGTATAGGATGCAATTTTTCAATGATGTAATTATTATTTTGGGTATGAAGAAGACCGAAGACAACCGACCGAGAAGACGAAGTATCAAGACTGCTTTTTTTATTTATTGGGTCATTCGCTTGGCCCAAGATTTAGAATTAGGTCCATGAGCTATATGTTGGTAGTAACTAGGTTACTATTTTCTGCTTTTTTCATTTTGAATGATTGACAAACATACAAACGCGCGTATAAATGAATTAATGTGCAAAGTGTAACATTAATCGCGAAATTCTCCCGACAACAAATGACTAAGTTTGAAAAAGGTTACGAGGTTTCCTACCCTCCATCAAACTCGTAGAAAATTGATACCCGAGCCGGTGTGCTATGCTTCCGAGTTATCGGGGTAGTACATTTGGTAGAGGTTGAAAAATTCTTGAGTGCATTAGATGCCTTCGGTTGGTGATAAATTTCGCCCTAGAAACCCGAGCAGTTGCCGGGTGAGATTCAATAGTCAAACCGATAGACGTTGATGGTCAACAACTTAGATAGTCCTGATTGCCAAGAAACCGGATAGGTTGAGGGCATGAAGACTAGGGGTAAAAGAAGATCAAATCATCCGTTAGACGGGTTGGTGTTAGACACCACTTTACAGAAATTAATTGGCAAGAAACCTGATAGGTTGCATCTGTTAAAATTTGTAAAGAACTTGATCACCACTAAGAAATCGATCTAACCATGATTTCCGGATTATAACATGGGAGTGTATAATTCCGATAAAATTAGTGGGAGCCGAGACAAGAATTATACAAGCCCTTAAGTTCTATACTCGGTCATAATTAAACAAGTCACTAATTTAATCTTGTCTAAATCTTTGCAGAAAACGAAATTGAATCTCTCTAAAATGGCTAAAAACCCACTTGCAATACTACTTGAAAAGAATCTCCTAATCGGCCCTAACTTTGTTGATCGTTGCGAATCGATGATTGTACTCGATGGAGTTCGGGATACGCCTTGGAGGCGGACATTCCACCGACTCCAATCCGGACTAGGGGTAATCAGAAGACATTGACGTCCATGAAAAATGGGTCAAGGATGATGTGCTAGTTCGTGGTTTTATGATGGGCTCAATGACTAATGAGTCGCAGAGAGCGCACGAAAATGACTTCGCCAGGCGCATTCTCGCACACTTGACCGAACTTTATGGAGAGCACAGAGACCGCTAGATATGAGATATCAAAGCGCTTGTTCAAAGGCTAGGATGAAAGAAGGGGAGAAAGTGGGAGACCACGCCCTTAAGATGATCTCTATGATTGAGAGGCTCGAGGTGCTCAATTTTAATATGGATTTATCCCTTCAAATTGATCTCATCCTTCAATCTCTACTCGACTCTTTCACGCAGCTTGTAATGAATTTCAACCGTAATGAAATTACATGCACATTAGCCGGGCTAATGAATAAACCGGTGACGCGCAGCCTAACATGAAGACTAAACCGAGAGAGGTCGCTCTTGTGATTTCTTCCGGGCCTAAGAGGTCCAAGAACAAGAAGAAAAGACCTACGAGCAAGACAAACCCAAGAAAGGGGTGCAAAGGAAAGGGCAAGGCCCGAAAGGTTCAAAAGGTAGGCGGTCCAAAACCTACGGACAAATGCCTTGAATGCGGTGAGTCACCTTTGCGAAGGACTTGTCCCAAGATTAATGGCGCATCAGTGCACGGAACTTTTGTTTTTGAAACTAATTGTTCCGCATCGTATATTCTACTTCATGGATTCTCGATTCGTGTGCCACTTCTCACATTTGTACTATGAATCAGATCTGAACGAAGTAGAAAACTTGAAGCCGGGAAATAATGATCACCGCTTGGAAGCGGACAAAGTGTCGAGGCAACCGATATTGGATCAATCCTTCCGGGTTTAGAATCGGGTTTTATTTTGACATTAGATGAAGTACTTGTTTTGCCCAAGGGGCATAAAAACATTGTATCCATTCCGCCTTGGACCGGAAAGGATTTTGTTTCTTCATTGGCAATGGCGCTTGTAAAATTTATTTTCGAAATAAATTGGTTGGAACAACTACATTGTTGAATGGATTATATCATCCGAACATGCAAAATAAAACAAAGTGAACACTATAACTAGGAAACGTGGTAGGCAAGATACTAATCAAGCTCTTAAATGGCACCTTAGACTTGGTCATGTTGGTCGACCAAGGTTCGTAAAATGGAGAAAGATGGACTTTTAAGTCCATTGGGTGTAGAACCCTATCCAACTTGTGAATCTTGCCTTAGAGGCAAAATGACTAAGTTCCCCTTCACAGGACTTTTGAAAGGGTCCGCCGATAAACTTGGATTGGTGCATACCGATGTTTGTGGTGCTTTAGAAGTAGCCCGAGACGGATATCAATATTTCATAACGCTCACAGATGATCATACTAGGTATGGGATTGTGTACTTAATGAAACATAAATCAAGCCTTTGCTAAATTCAAAGAATTTAAGGCCCTAGTTGAAAAACAAACTGGATGTCATATCAAAACACTTCGGTCGGACCGAGGTGGAGAATATATGAGCACCGAGTTTGATGAGTTCCTTAAGGAACATGGAATAGTTTCACAATTCACGCCTCCAGAACCCCACGCTTAAATGGTGTTTCAGAAAGGAGAAATCGGACTTTGTTGGACATGGTTCGCTCCATGTTAAATTACACCGATTTACCTATTTACCCGTGGGGGTATGCCTTACTAACCGCTGCCTATATCCTAAATAGATGTCCTTCCAAATCTGCTCCTATCACTCCGCATGAGATGTGGAAGGGTAAGAAACCAAGCCTTAATCACATAAGGATCTGGGGATGTCCAAATTTATGTCAAAAAGGCTAAGGTGGACAACCGAAGCGAGGTCCATAAAAGGACGTTTCATAGGATACCCAGAGGACTCGATGGGTTATCTATTCTACATGCCACAAGACCATAGGGTCGTTGTGGCATTACAAGCGCACTTCCTTGAGGATGAATTCATTCAGGAAGGTGGCTCGGGTAGAAATATCTCTTTGGAAGAGCATAATGAAACTCCTAAGGAGACATCTGATCAGGGATCAAGAACCGAACCTATTGTAACACAACCTCCACTCCGAAGGTCTGATAGGGTATCTCACTTACCTGAGAGGTATGGCTATACACATGTCGAGGAACTGGGTCTCCACGACACACCTGATAGCAGTGAAAACGACCCTGTCACCTATGACCAAGCGATAGTGGATGTAGACTCCGATAAATGGCAAGAAGCAATGAAAGCTGAGATAGACTCGATGCATACCAATCAGGTCTGGACTCTAGTAGATCTTCCAACTGGCATGAGGACTATTGGAAATAAATGGATCTATAAGAGAAAGACTGATGGGGATGGCAAGGTTGATGCCTATAAGGCCAGGCTTGTGGCAAAGGGTTATACCCAAAGGGAAGGAATCGATTATCATGATACCTTCTCGCCCGTAGCTATGATAAAGTCGATTCGCATGATGCTTGCCATTGTTGCTTATTATGATTATGAAATATGGCAAATGGATGTCAAAACGGCTTTTCTAAATGGATACCTCGAGGAGGAAATCTATATGGAACACCAAAGGTTTTGTGTCCAAAGCTAATATTCATAAAGTGTGTAAGCCGCAACGAGCCATTTATGGTCCAAGCAAGCTTCTGAGTTGGAACCTTCGATTTGACGGGCGCTTAAGGACTTTGACTTCGAACGAAATGAGGAGGAACCGTGTGTTTACAAAAAGATCAGTGGGAGCAACATTGCGTTCTTAGTACTATATGTAGATGATATTCTACTTATAGGAAATAACATAGCAATGCTCAAAGACCGTGAAAGCTTGGCTTTCTAAAACGTTCTCCATGAAAGACTTGGGAGAAGCTTCATATTCTAGGGATCCGTCTTTACAGAGATAGACCACGAAGAATGATAGGACTTTCCCAAGCCCTTTATATCGATAAAATCCCGAGAAGATTCAAGATGGATGAATCTAAAAGAGGGTTCCTTCCCATGCGACATGGAATTCATCTCACCACGAAAATGTGTCCTCAAAGTGAGGAAGACAAGAGAGAGATGAGTAAGGTACCCTATGCCTCGGCAATGGTAGCCTCATGTACGCTATGTTGTGTACGAGACCAGACTTAGCCTACGCCGTGAGTATGGTAAGTCGATTTCAAGCAAACCCGGGAAGGGAACATTGACCGCCGTAAAGAACATTCTTAAGTACTTAAGAAGAACTAGAGATTTAGTTCTTACTTATGGTGGTGGAGAACCGAAGGTGATTGATTCACCGATTCGATTTTCAAGGAGACAATGACGACTCTAAGTCGACATCCGGGTATTTATTTACTCTCAATGGAGGAGCAAGATCTTGGAGAAGCTCCAAGCAAACCGCCACCGCAGATTCCACCGCCAAGCAGAGTATCAAGCCGCCTCGAGGCTAGCAAAGAAGCATTTTGGATGCGTAAGTTTATACAAGAACTTCAAGTGGTGCCTAACGCGGAGTTGCCTATATCACTATTCTCGTGATAATGATGGAGCTGTCGCCCAAGCCAAGGAGCCGAGGGCTCACCACAACACCAAGCATATAGAGAGAAAGTACCACATCGTTCGAGAGATGGTGGAAAAAGGATATGTTTCATTGGAAAGAGTAGACTCAAGACAATGTCTCTCGACCCGACTAAGCCATTATCTCAGCCGTCTTAGAAAGACATCCAAGAGCATGGGTATTGGATACCATGATGTGTGGCATTGAGTGCAAGTGGGAGATTGTTAGGAATATGCCTCGAATGCCACTCGGGGATGAGAGAGTAAGGGCATTATACTTGTAATTATGGAATAATTAATAAAAGGCAATACGATTCATTCATCGCTTATTGTATTTCAATTGCATTCTTGACTTGGTAAACATTGAAGTGAAGTCCATGTAAATAAATCGAACATTCCATTCTCGTTATGGGATAAGAGAAAATGTCTGAAGTGTTTAAAGTTTATTTACGTAAATTGTTCGCAAGTCAATAAACTTAAAATGGGCATTAAGTTTTAATATGACTTGTATAATCGATGCTAGACGTGTGCACGCCTTGATAGCATAGTTATAAGTATATTGGTGGGGCCAGATACTCGAACACGACTCATACTCGATTCACCACACGTATTCACTCTCGGAGAGTCGATGACGAATCGAAAGGTTGTGATAGTATACGTGGACCTTTGACTTGAGGGTTCGGAGAAGATGTGCCCGTGACGTTTAGTTTGTCATTAGAGTAGTTAGACTCATTTGCTTAATTGCCGAGTCGACCTCGAAGTGCGGACTATACGGGCAGGTAGCGATCTTACCGTACACCAAGAAAGGATTCTATCTCTGTTAGTGAGCAGGCGAATGTCCTATACGGTTAATGGCAAATAAGATCATAAGTCTTTGGCCAAAGCATTACGATATAGTCGTATTAGATACACTATTAATCGGTCGGTTTTGATTTGCATTAACACATGTATAGAGTTTAGTCAACAGTAGGGTTTGACTTTACCGTGACCGAAGACTTGACCGGGACATCCGATGAAGGGTCTATACGTATATAGTATTCACGACATAATGGTTCCGGAATGATCCCTTCATTCGCTCTCGGGGTTTACAAAGGCGGCCCGCTAGTCGGCTAAGTGCCGCCCGCACTCATTGGTTCCTCCCAATGCCGCCGAGACGGACCTACGGAGTCGCGCATCGAGCGTTGACGGATAAATGTGAATTTATTATCTCTCTATTAATATTAGATATCGATATCTAATTATGATTTATTAGATAAATCAAAATAGCGGTCTTATGAATTAAAATTAAGTTACCGGGTAATTAATTTAATTCATAAATTATATTTCTTAGAGAAATATATTTGTATTTGATATTATTAATTAATTAGATTAATTAATTAATATAAATACATTGGTGATTAAACGGAGTGTATTTAACGGAGTCGTTTGACGAACGTCCGGTACACGAGCCGAGTGACTCGGCTCGTTTTCTAGGAAACTTCCACCATGGGCCACCCTCCCTCTCCCCACATCACATGGAATCATTTCCATGCATGTGTATGTGTTAGTTGTTTTTTTGTTATTATGTGTTGACATTTGTATTTTGATTTATCTAATAAATCATAATTAGATATCCAATATCTAATATTAATAGAGAGATAATAAATTCACATTTATCCGTCAACGCTCCTGATGCGCGACTCCGTAGGTCCGTCTCAGCCGGCATTGGGAGGAACCAATGAGTGCGGGCGGACTTAGCCACCTAGCGGGCCGCACTGTAAACCCCGATCGAGAACGAATGAAGGGATCATTCCGTAACCATTATGTCGTGAATACTATATACGTATAGACCCTTCATCGATGTCCCGGTCAAGTCTTCGGTCACGGTAAAGTCAAACCTCATCGTTGACTAAACTCTATACATGTGTTAATGCAAATCAAAACCGACCGATTAATAGTGTATCTAATACGACTATATCGTAATGCTTTGGCCAAAGACTTATGATCTTATTTGCCATTAACCGTATAGACATTCGCCCGCTCACTAACAGGAGATAGAATCCTTTCTTGGTGTACAAGAAAGATCGCTACCCGCCCGTATAGTCCGCACTTCGAGGTCGACTCAAGAATTAAGCAAATGAGTCTAACTACTCTAATGACAAACTAAACGTCACAGCACATCTTCTACCGAACCCTCAAGTCAAAGGTCCACGTATACTATCACAACCTTCGATTCGTCATCGACTCTCCGAGAGTGAATACCGTGTGATCAATCGAGTATGAGTCGTGTTCGAGTATACTGCCCCACTAATATACTTATAACTATGCTATCAAGACGTGCACACGTCCTAGCATCAGTTATACAAGTCATATTAAAACTTAATGCCCATTTTAAGTTTATTGACTTGCGAACAATTTACGTAAATAAACTTTAAACACTTCCAGTACATTTTCTCTTATCCCATAACGAGAATGGAATGTTCGATTTATTTACATGGACTTCACTTCAATGTTTACCAAGTCAAGAATGCAATTGAAATACAATAAACAGTGAATGAATCGTATTGCCTTTTTATTAATTATTCCATAATTACAAGTATAATGCCCTTACTCTCTCATCCCCTGAGTGGCATTCGAGGGCATATTCCTAACAGTTTTAATTCCTGATGTACTGTATTATGTTGAATTGATTATTACTTTGGTGTCATTTTTATTGCCTTCTACTGGATCATGCTTAGACCTTATCGGTCGGAATTCATGGTTCCGCATATGTATAGCCTTGTGGGTCCCAGGAAGGGGCTCACGGCGCTGTAATATACACTGAATAACTTGTGTTATATATATATATATATATATGTGTGTGTGTGTGTGTGTGTTTGTGTGTGTGTGTGTGAATATGTAATGGAAGGAAACTATTTTTTGGTGTACTTTCTAAATAAAATTTAGAAAATAATTTGGTTAAGGTTCAGAAATTCAGAGTCGTTCACCGCGGAAAAACACAGCGATAAACTGAAATAATGGACCAATAATTTATCCACTTAGACCTGTTTATAATATATATAATTGTACTCCTCCAAATTTGATTAAAAAGTGATTTAATATGTTTTATATCAAACCCATATTGTAAGAATGTAGCTAGGGTTCAACAATCTGAAATTGTTTTAAAATTATATACCCCTCCAAGCTTATTAAAAAATAATATTTTCATTCTAAACTTGTATAGTTATACTTGTAAATTGCTCTAACCCATTAAAATTTATGAAATCTAAATAATCAAATGTAATTATTATAATAATTGATTATCTCAACAAAAATCAAATATTACAAAAATAAACATTATGAATAAGTAGTATAAATGTCATAAGGTTATAAATGAACTCTAACAATGAAATCCACGGAATCAATTTAAAATTTATATACATGTGCTCGTTCCAAACACGAGTAAAAAATGATATTACTATTCATTCCCATGAGGCAATATCCAACCCGTGCGATGCACGGTCTTTGGTTGAATATCTACGTGTTTTGTACGTAATGTTGAGGCAGACGATTGAATGAGCAGATGGCATAATTTAAATGCCTTTTAGAGAAGTTTATATGTTTTTTTTATTGTTATTGTCCTTTTATTTTAGTCTATGTAATTAGTTATATGAAATGAGGCTTTACTAACCCGTATGTTGTTCCGGGGTTGTTTTTGGTTTATTCAACCCGTGCGATGCCCCAATTGTATCTAAGATTTCATAGCTAAAATTCAACCATCTTGTAATCTATACTATCATTTAAAAATTCATTTTAATCACCTTGTATATTAGAAGGTGCACGTGTTTTGTACGTAATGTTGGGGCAGACGGTTGAATAAGCAGATGGCAGAATTTAAATGCCTTTTAGAGAAGTTTATATATTTTTTATTGTTATTGTCCTTTTATTTTAGTCTATGTAATTAGTTATATGAAATGAGGCTTTACTAACCCGTATGTTGCTCCGGAGTTGTTTTTGTTTTATTCACCCCGTGCGATGCACCGATTATATCTAAGATTTCATAGCTAAAATTTAACCATCTTGTAATTTGTACTATCATTTAAAAGTTCATTTTAATCACCTTGTGTATTAGAAGGTGCATTTGCATTGTGATGTTTATCATAACTTTTGTATTTAAATTAGTTTTTTTACATTAAAAGTTACAATTAAAATAGTCTCTTCATATATTTACAATTAAACGTTACAATTAAATCCCCCTTCCACATTAAATTAAGAGGCATAAGTATTATATAGTATAGATATTTAAATCTATATAGTAATACCCTATCTTTAGCAAATCCGTTTAAGTGTAGAAAATATTTAAATAATTAATTTGAATTATTAATAATATTTGGTTATCCATCTCAATAAACAATATAAAAATTACAAAGTAAACTCTATGAATAATAGGGGAGAGAGTTAAGATGGTGTTACCAATATATTTTCCTCTTTTATATATATATATATATATATATATATATATGTGTGTGTGTGTGTGAGAGAGAGAGAGAGAGAGAGAGAGAGAGAGCACTACAATGTACCCACCGATTAAATATTATGAATACAAAAGGACTAACACTTAAATATCGATTATAAATTTGGAAATTATAAAGTTTAGGAGTCATTCGGACCCGTGCGTTGCACACGGGCTCATATACTTCGTCGTACTTTAATGTGTGGTAAATATGTTCATTATGGGTTATATTTATAATTTACGAGGCCTTACGAACCCGTGCGATGCACCGGCTGTGTTTTGGTTTAATATCTACGTGTTTTTACGTAATGTTGGTGCAGACTCTTGGCCTTCATAATTACTGTCGTAATCATCTTTCATCACCTAACAATCTGCATCATTGTTAGAAGACGATGATGGCAAATATGTAGCAACATTTGATGTTGTCGAATCAGTTGTTGATAGTATCGACCTCATTGTTTTTTCCCTTTCATTGACTTATAGTTTAATTCTTGTTGTTGTCCTTTTTATTCTTTTTTACTTTTTTTTATTGTTAATTTCTCAAAATTTGGGATTGCTTAAGATGGTTTGGCTACACATTATTATAAATTTACATTATTAATTAATTTCTTTAATAAAACAATAACCATAAAAAGTCAATCAATCGCCATCCCATAGTTTCGGTCAAAAAGCATAAACTCACACGTCTCATAGCATTGCGATATTGTATAAAATTATTTGCTACATAATGTTTAGCGTAAAGTGTAGAAATGAAGATAAAAGTATCTATTTGAACAAAGCGGGCATCGTAATAATGAGAACATTTATAAAAGAGTGTAGTATTTGGAAGAACACAAATTGAATGTATTTAATTATTTCATAAATAGGATGGGGTTCAAGTTATGTGTCACTATATATTCCATTAAGTTATATATCACTTTGTATTCCATTAATTGAAGCGCAACTTCAGTTGCATGGGTAGAGGTTATTATAGCATAGGGTTCTATCAAGTGAACTTTATTGCATAGTTATGATTCATTATATTAGAAGTTTCTCTTAGTTGTTAAAATCACTTTAAAAGCACCCTCCAAATACCCTCCAAATCAGTATAAACACAAATGACATTGTCCTTTAATGATTCCAGAAACAAATAACAAAACTAATTGTTTTGTTCGACTTTTTAATTTTCTGGACAAAGTGATTGAGTATAAAAAATTGTTGCCTAACAATGAACTTGTATTATATATTGTGTTTGAAGACATGGCCTATATGCTTATAACGTGGAAGTTTATTATATGACGAATATCTGCTCATACTTTTTGTTTAATAGAGTTTGAATTTTCTATTTTTAGCATGAGATTACAAAATTAAAGCTTAGATTCATTACTCCTCCAACAATTCAGTATATACATATATGGATATCAAAGAGTCAAAAAGATTAAATGCAAACAAAATATTAACATTGATTCATCCAACTATTGAGTGTCGCAATGAATCATGGATAAAATTTATGAGAATGAGACTGATTAGAGGATGATTCAACTTCATATATTGTTGACAAATCAAGCCTAAAGAATCGAATACCAACCGAATTTGCCTCGATGAATATCTTTGCATTTCCTCGGTTGAACATGATCTCGGATTCTAAGCTCGAAGACGATTATTGTTGGCTTCTTTCTTGTGAAGAAAGCTATGCATGAACATAATCGTTTCTCGGTAGTGATCGGGCTCTTGTTTAATCTTCTCTTCTTTCTCCAAGTGGACTTTAAGTTTCTATTCGTCATCTTTTTGTTGCTGCAACTCGAGTTGAGTTAGTTGTTTTGCTTTCTTCTTCTTCTTCTTCTTCTTCTTCTTCTTCTTATCCTAATTCTTTTTTTTTTTCCTTCATCCATTCCCTGACATTTGGAAAATCGATAAGACATAGAACAGTAGAACTTAACTTTATCCCCCACATTTTTTTTTAAGAAAACGAAATGAATGAATTTGAGTTGGCCACCCCCTCCTCATGAGGGGTTAAATAAAATCAAATACATTTTACGTATGTATGTGTTTGCTTATATAAATATATTTTGTAAAAGGGAATGAAAGAAGACATACGGTTGTTGGCGAAGATATCATCTCCTACACCATCTTCTTGCCCAAATCTATCATGCAATAACAAATTACTAATAATCAATCATTAACAATACAATCACAAACAAATATGTTTGCCAATGACGTTAATCATTTTGGAGCTGCTCATTACACACGACAACAATCAAAACTATACTTAGTACCATATCACATTACCAAAAGAAACAATTCAAACAAATAAAATATACATCACAAAGAATTTTTCAATAACCTTCTTCATCAACGACTCATGCATGCCATGATGACTAAAATGAGATGTGTTGAACTATACTATTTATACTTTGTAATGTGTAACTATTCAGATACAAAGAGATTGTAACTACCGAAATTGGTTACAACATTTACCCGTGATCAATATTCATAAATTGATTTCATAAAGGACTTCAATTCGAATTCCCAATATTTATTTGCAAAGAACAATTCGCATTCCCAATCCCAACATTTATTTGCTTATCGCCCACATTCACAATCTCAAACCAATCCAATCTCAATTAAAATATTACTTTCTCTCTCATCCACCTACATATATTCAACTCCAATCCAATCTCAAATTTTTCATACTCCAACCACAATCTCCTACAATCCAATCTAGTGTAAATATTATTTTATAAAAATTATATTTTTATTTTTTTATACATATAATTATTATTTTTAATTATAAGTATAAAAAGATAAAACAAACGAACAATTATCTATTTTGAAACATAATTATGATTATAAAAAATTACCCTACAACTTTTGCAAAAGACGGTAATTAATTATTTTGACCGATTTTTTGCCATATATGCTCCATCGAAAAAAATTGAAAGTTTTTTTTTTTGGATTTTGCAAGATAACGGAAGGATTGAAATGAATAGAAAAATTAGTGTAATGAAAATATATCAATATTGGGCTCTATTCGTAGGGAATTGAAAATCATGAATTTTAGTATATTTATTATTTTTTATTAAAGATACATTTTTATCAAATAAGTTTTATTCTAAAAAAATATAATATCAACCAATAGTAATTTGACACGTGGCATATAAATGGTTTCAATCTTTGGCCGATCTCCGTTCGTGTGGCGATCAGGATCGCGAGATTGCTTATAAAAATTTAGTTTTTTTTTTTTCTTTTTTTGAATTGAGTTTTGTCTTATTCACAATCTGGATTGCCCAGATAGTTACTGTGGATGGTGATCTCAAGATTGAGATCGTGAATAAAACAAAACAATATTTAAAAAGGAAAAATGAAAAAATAAAATAAATGAGCAATCTCCAGCAATCTCGATCACCACACGAACTCAGATTGAGGAATTGCAATCACTTTTACTTGACATGTGGCATAATTTGATTGGATGATTTTAAGTTTTTAAAAAATAAATCTTACTTAATAAAAGAAAATGGCTTTAATAAAAGAATTAAAAATTAGAAAATATATCAAAATTCATGGTTTTCAATTCCCTACAAATAGAGACCACTCTTGACATATTTTCACCACACTAATTTTTCTCTTCATTTCAATCATCTTGTTATCTTGCTACTTTCTTTCAATTATCTGCTATGGATCCAAACTTCCCAAATCTTCTTTCAAATTCTCAAAAAATCGGTCAAAATAATTAACTACGGTTATTTATGTATTTCAGATATCTAATTTCGTACTTATTTTTATGACTTGTTTTATTTAATTTCAGTTGTATGGTATGTTTTTTTTATAAATATAATTATGTTTCAAAATATGCAATTGTTCGTTCGTTTAATATATATTTTATACTTATAATTAAAAAAAATTATATGTATAAAAAATAAAATATATGATTTTTGTAAAATAATATTGTAGATGAGATTGGATTGTAGAGGATTGTGGTTGGAGTATGAAAATTTTGAGATTGGATTGGAGTTGAATATTATGTAAAAGGGTGAGAGATAAACTAATATTTTAATTGAGATTGGATTGGTTGAGATTGTTGTTGTGGGTAGTCTTACAACTCTCTGTACGAAAATGGACATTGTTCAGATTTTCTAAGCCATTGTACAATGTTGTTAAGCTTCCGATGCCAATTCCCTGATTGTGTTTCTTCAAGACTCTCACGATCGTCCCCAATGGAAGCGTCAGGAAACTCAACAATACCTCCACAAAATCGTTGTTGGCTTCTGCATATAGTTACTTCGTTTTTTGTTTATTAGTGACGACTTTCAAGTTGAACTTGACATAAGTATTAGACATCTTGTATGTATAATATATATATATATATATATATTTTGCTTGAATGTTGAAAAACAACACAACTGATGATATCTGAATCTGGCCTCGGTATTTATAGATAATAGACACAGCAATAAACCAAGGGTCGGTCTCTCCAAATCACAGTAGACCCTTCATCTTCCCCAAGACTGACTGACTTCAAACTTCTTCATGCGTCTATTAAATTGACTTGAGAAATGTACCGAAAGTGACATATGTGACCCTTCATCTTCCCCTCATTAAGGTATTGCCCTTTGGCATGAAATTTTTATCATAATAATTGGTGTCATTACCCCTCATCAATGAATTTTTTGGTTGAATCTTTCAATATATATGATAATAAAAGTTGATTACATTAATAATAAAATTAGTTACTTTAATTTTTACAAAATATAAAATAAATCTCATATTATCCTACATACAAAATAAAATAATCATATAAATTAATTAAAATACATTAAATAAATATGTGTGTTATATCTCACATTTTGCTCAACAAAGTCGGTCCAAAAAAGACAGCATTTTATTCCTTCTAGAAACCCTAAATATTTCGATATAAAAGGGACTGTCACCGCCCCTCTTAACCTTAATCTCCAAAACACTTCACCCAGCCACCCTCCTTTCACCGACTTCCCTTATGTCTTTACTCATGAAGCGGAACAAACTGAAAGAAGAACTTAACTACGTCTCCCCCGTTTAGGCGATATCGAACCGGTCAGTTGAAATCTCAGGTTTGAAGAGGTGCATTTCCTCAACCTTTATGCTTTTCAACTTGAACAGCTTTTCCACAGCTCAAAACCTCATTTTCTGTCTTTTTTATGGATGAGATCCAATCCCGAAATCAGGAGCAGCTCACTCGTAACCCTAATCTCACCGAATTCAATCCCTTCGTAGACCGGCTTCACTTCTTCCCTCATAACCCTACTCTCCCTCAGACACTTCACTTTCTTCATGTGTTTCAGCATAATCCGGAGAATCTAGCTCAAGGAAAATGAGATGCGCACTGCAAAAATACCGACTCATTTTTTCACTACCGTAAGAAACTTGAATTTATTTTATTTTTGTTTCTGTTCACTGTGTAGCTTTAATTTATTTTATTTATTGTTTTTTCTGTATGTGTCTCTGTGTAGCTTTAATTTACTTTATTTTATTTTTACTGTGTGTGTCTCTGTGTAGCTTTAAATTTTTTGTTTTAGTGTGTGTCTGCTGTGTGTGTGGCTTTTGATGCTGAAAAAGAGACGGAAAAGGCCTAAGTTTGTGTTTATCGAAGTGGAGTCACTTTTTTTTTCTTTTGTTTCTGTTTCTGTTTGCTTGGTTCGCGAGATTTGTATCATGACTCAATCATCACAGGAAGAATTATTGGCCACCCTTCTTGAGCAACAGAAAATCGATGTAAGCTTTCTCTCTCTTTCTCTCTTTCTCACACACACACGCACGGAAACACACACATGGAGAGAGAATCTATGTTTGATGCAAGTTTGATTACTGTTTTGGGGTTCCGAATTATATTTACCTGGACGGAGAATTCAGTTCATATTTCACTTCGCTCTTCAATTTATGAATTGTATATGTGTGTGCATTTTTGTCAAAAAGCTGATTTGATTGAAATGTGGAAGTTGAAGATGAGATTTGGTAGAAATTCATTTTGGTTTTCAAGTTCCTTAATTTTCCAATCTAGAGTATCAGATAATATTGTTAGATGTAGGGTTCTTTTTCTTCTCTTTTGGGTTCATTTTTTGGTATATATGTTGTTTATTTTTGTTAAGAATTTTCTATTTTTTGTATTGTTTATTTTTTAAGTAAATTTAAAACCTACCAACCATTTTGGGAAAGAGAGTACATAAATTAATGGATTTCCTTCATAAATATTGTGCCGGTTATTCAAATTTTAAATTTGTAGAAGTGCATAAATTGGTCTATCATTTCCACTGTGTGATAGCACATCCGATTTCAATATAATTTGCCCAGGATGTTCTGAATACCGCAATGAAGACTTATTATGATATTAGCCATTAACTGTTGATTCAATAATTGCTTGCAGCATGATGAGCCATTGATCGAGGATGACGATGACGACGATGAAGATGATGATGAAGACGATGCTGAAGGTATGCGGTACCTTTTATCGTCAAATTAGCTTATAAATTTTCCATTTTCATTTTTCTTTGGACTAAAACATGCTGCTTCATAGAATATATGCATTTAACGGATTCCGTACACCTTGTATTTAGATTAGGGCATATTCTTCTTGTTATCCCATGGTAATTATTAATTTATCTCCTTCTTAAGCTTTTATTATTACTTCAAATTATGTTGCATAAGTGAAATGAGTACTAATTTGTGAATTGAATTGAATTGAATAGGAGTTTGCAAGAGAATTGATTAACATGGATCATCAAGGTGGTTCATCAGCTGGTGGTGGTGGTGCTTCTACTCGTAATCAGCCTACCCCGGTTCTTCGAGGCCGGTCTAAAGGTGTGCTTATTTCATCCTATTTTACTACCCACATGTCATAATTTGTAATCAAATTAGTTATTGTACTTGTTTTCCCCTAGTTAAGGAATCGCCGTTTTGTTTTTATCACATTATATGCTAAAATGCGTCTGTCAATTTAAGGTTCAATTCGTGTACGTTAAATGCCTAGCGTCTCCTCAACGATGTGGGACAAAGGCATGTATCATATTGTTACGCCACATTTATTTTGCTCTGATGTGTGCATCTTTATATGAGCAAAAAAAATCACTTTTACCGTACATTGACAAATTTGTGTTTCTTAAGTTAACTTTCTTGACGATTATTTTTACTTAAAAGTTAAAAGCTTAAGTGGATCACATTTTGCTAAAAGGCGGTTGTATCTCAAATAATGGCAAATACCGACCATTTCTCTATTTCTTTCGCTGTTTGTGTTGTTTTATGTAGAAATATTTGAAACTGATAAAGTACGCTTAAGTTCCTCATAACCTTCATTTAGTTAATTTTTAAATTTCTTTGTTTCAGGTATTTTTCCGACGTGTTCTTGGTTATTGGTGGATACTCTTGGTCTTTGGTTTCTTGTGGAAGCATGCGTGCAATGTAATTTCCTCTCACGCCCTATTTATAGGTTTTTTATTAGGTTTTTGTAGAATTGCATGTGACGAAGTGTAGGTTAAGGGATTTTGTGTTGAGAAGTTGAGATTGGCCGGAGTTATATGTGTTTGCGGCGTTATAAGGAGTTTATTTGGCTGCCTGTTTGTTTGGTGTTAGTTATTATTGTTGTGTTGGTACTTTTTACTGTCTCATATCATAAGTGAAAATTTAAGTTTAAGGAGGGTGTTATAGGTATTACACATTTTTATTATTATTTTTTTATTATTATTTTTGTTATAAATATGGTCAAACATGTGACCCGTAAACTCATGTTAATAAAACTCGTAGATTTAAAGAAAAGCTACGAAAACCCTTTAGAAAATAATGATGAAATTAAAATAAAAAAAAGGAAATTTCGACTAAAATAAGTCAACTATGGCATAGAATTAACCTGTTCAAAACTGTGATTATACCTGTTAAGACTTAAAAAAATAAAAGTATTACATCTAAATTTTTGTATTTACGAAGCATCGTCATAGCGAACGTCTCCTGAACTAATTTGTTAGTTATGAAGGTAACGTTGAGCTCGTAAATGAACAGATATATTGTAGGATTGAATTAATGAGAACAATAAAATTATTTGGAAAGCAACAGAACATAGAAGATATATAGTAGCATCGATTTATTATGAGAATGGTAGTACAACTCGTTAAATTAAGTTTAAGGAGGGTGTTATAGGTATTACACATTTTTTTATTATTTTTTTATTATTATTTTTGTTATAAATATGGTCAAACATGTGACCCGTAAACTCATGTTAATAAAACTCGTAGATTTAAAGAAAAGCTACGAAAACCCTTTAGAAAATAATGATGAAATTAAAATAAAAAAAAGGAAAGTTCGACTAAAATAAGTCAGCTATGGCATAGAATTAACCTGTTCAAAACTGTGATTGTACCTGTTAAGACTTAAAAAAATAAAAGTATTACATCTAAATTTTTGTATTTACGAAGCATCGTCATAGCGAACGTCTCCTGAACTAATTTGTTAGTTATGAAGCTAACGTTGAGCTCGTAAATGAACAGATATATTGTAGGATTGAATTAATGAGAACAATAAAATTATTTGGAAAGCAACAGAACATAGAAGATATATAGTAGCATCGATTTATTATGAGAATGGTAGTACAACTCGTTAAATTAGGTTACTGAACGTTTCCTTATAGACAATATTTCTTGTCCGGTCTTTGAATTCAATGTCTTCGTCTTCCATCATTAGTATTTTGAGACCGTTAGGGCTTGTGACTCTAGATATCGCAACATATAGCTGCCCATGGCTGAACACAGGGTTGGGTAAGTAGACACCGACATACTTAAGTGACTGCCCTTGGCTCTTGTTTATGGTCATCGCATAGCATGCTCTAACAGGAAACTGTCTTCGTTTCGTTATGAACGGCCATTTTGATTGTGTTGATGACAGTGTGATCCTAGGTATAAGGACACTATCTCCTACATGTGATCCAGTTAGGATTTTAGCTTGAATAACAAACTGGCCAAGATCAGTAATAATTAGTCGTGTCCCGTTGCATAAACCCTGGCTAGGATTAACGTTTCGCAAAAGCAATATCGGGAGCTCCTTTTTTAAGCATAGAGAATGTGGTGGCATACCTTGGAAATTTAAGGAATTCAAGAACTCAATGGGATATAGGTGATCTTGATCAATAGTATCAATAGACGCCTTACATACTTCATCTGCACTATTGTACGTGATAGTCTCACCTGCTAACTTTTTAAACATGTGTTCATTTATTGCATCAGCATCTTCGTTTTTTGGAGTCAGTATAGCCCTTTCCTTTAGATATGCGTCTTCATTCTGTCTTGTTGTAAAATCAGGGAATATTTGTGCGACGATTTCTTCAATGGGAGATTCTCCTGGATTTAAAATAAAGTTATTCGGATTATGAATCCAGCTTGGCTCATCCTCACCTTCTTTAATTTTGGCTTCCAAATTCCCATCACCTACATCCAACACCCATTTATTGAATTCTTGTTTTCGAGTGTCAATGCTTCCATTTTCTGTATACTCATTTACTCGCATACTGCGTGTAAGTGTAAATACCTTGCAAGCTTTCCATAGTTCTGATCTGTTTATGCAAGCTTGAATAACTTCTGATCTTTTGGCCTTCGGGATTACTGGTAAAACTTGTCTGAAATCACCTCCCAAGAATAATTGTCATTCCACCGAATATGCGATCTCTATTTTCCTTTCTCGAATCCCAATATATCCTCAATGTCTTGTCTAAAGCTTCAAAAGCATATCGCTGAGTCATTGGGGCTTCATCCCAAATTATCAATCTGGCCTCTTTCAGCAATTCTGCGAGATGTGTGTTTTGTTTGATACCACACGTACTATTATCCATCAATTCCAATGGAATAACAAATCTGCTATGAGCAAATTCCTCCTCCCGTAGTAGTAAAGAAGCAATTCTGGTTTAATAGTAAATAATCAACTATTTAATTAGTGTAATATTGTTGTAGTTCATGAAATTTTATGTATAATAATTGATAAAAAGAGTATTAAATGATGTACTGAAGATGCAAATCGCAAGAACTATCATTCTTTCGATCTTAGTTTTGATATTATAGTCTTGTATAAAAATGTCTTACCACTACCTCCGGCCCATAAACAAAGTAAAAGCCTCTTTTTGACTATATACGACTCAATAACTTCTTGATAGATCGATGTTGCTCGGAGTTTAACATTGAATGAAGTTGTTCATGTTCAATCTTACTTGTTTTCATATCAAAGTCCAATGCTTCTCTAATCAAACGATTATCCCCGTTTGTTAGTAGCTTAGGATTTGGCCGTGGGAGGCCTTCAAATTCGGCTAAAGATTTACCAAATCTGGTAACAGTTCCTCTATCTCCACCAAACAATAGTTCTAACTGTTCTTCGGTAAGTTGTAAGTCTGGGTACCTGAAGTGTTTTCTTTTTTTATGTAGAATATCTTCTTATAAAGCCTCCCAGTTTTCTTTCCATAATTGCCGCGGCCTACTTCACAAAACAACAATATTGTAACAAATAAGTCCCTCAATTGAGGTGCTAATGCCCACATTCTCGCCTCTGATATAGCCTTGGTCCATTCTTTGTCATCATTGAGCAAACCATATGCAAAGCATACTTCTTTAAATGTCTGATATGTAACTTTGTTAACCGTCATCAAGTGTTCAAACGATTCGGGACCTTAACTACATTTAGTACCATTCTGAGATAATAACGTTCCCCTGAAGCAGGATTGGAATAAAACATCCGACCTATGCATTTCTTTAGTTTTCTGAGTTTCCAAATTCTTGCTTTTTCATGCCATACATACTTTGTTGGAATTTCAGCATAAGTTAATTCCCGAGCTGCTGGTTCACGTTTATTGAGTTCAAACCACTCGGTAAACATAGTTATGTTGATACCTTCCTTTTGAAGCAGAGCTGGTAAACTTTCAGAATCCCGTAGTGTTATTGCATTTTGGTTGGGTAGGTGGTAATTGAGCTTCATGACTGATGGGTAGTTGAAATTGATGTCAAAAGAAAAGAGTCTCCATACTGCTTCTCATGGGCCTAAATAGCGACAATTCAAGAAATTTTTAATTTCATCAACCTCAACAATCTGTGTAGGAACTCCTGTATCGGCTTTTTTCATGTTTTCTTCAATGACAATAGTAGCTCGATCAGGCCCTTTGTTTAAGTATTTAAATAGATACTTAATTGCCCTCGATCTATTGCACCATTCAACATTTATGTGCGCTTGGTACTTAATCAAAAGATATCGATTGTAAGGAACGACATATCTATTATTGAAAGTGAACTTACCCTTTACAACATTGACTTTATTATCTCTACGACGGTAAACAGGGTAGCCATCTCCATCAAGTGTTGTTTCCGGATAAAACGCTTTAGGGAAATGCTTTGAACATTTTCCTTCTATGTTGCATGGTGCGCTCTTTGCATCCTTCCCGCAGGGTCTGTGCAACATATATTCGGTAACAACTTTGTATCCATCTGGATCATTTGCTTGGCATGGAATCTCTGCTGAGATTAGATCATCTATTTCAGCCCCAGTCTTGCACTTGGCGTATTCTTCAAGCCACAGTAAAATATGAGCATGCGGCAAGCCCCGTTTTTGAAATGCGATAACATACACAACTGAAACGAAATATTTGAAAAATATTAGGTTTAAATCAGAATGATTTAAAGCAAAACTGTCATTGATATTAACAGGTGACTTTTTTTACCTGCACAACAATCGCCAAAAATCTATTTTTTTGTAAGATCATCTAATAACTCAGTCAATTTAATTTTAAATACCATAGTTCCAACTTCCGGTCGATCGTGAGCTTTCTGGCCAGGAATATGCGAAAGCATGTCACCTATTTCGGGCCATTTTGGATTGGAAGTGAATGTGATGAACAAATCTGGATTTCCAAATACCCTACATAGAGCCATGGCATCTTGATAATTCTGCATCATATACCTTGGGCTGCCTACAAAGCTTGATGGTAAAACTATTCTTTTTCCAATTGCTGTCGCATCTGTATCTCCTCTTGTAACAACGTCAAACACGTTATGATAAAGATCGACACGTAGGTTGTCTTGATTACTTCTTGTCCATTTAAGTCTTTGTTCTTCAATAGATGTATACACATCAACCAAAAATTGTTGGAACAGCCGCCCTCCTCTTAGCAAAGTAGCACCCTGGTTATTTCGTTGCTGAATTACGTACGCATAGTACTCCTTCATTATAACACATTCACGTATAGTTTTTCGCACACTTGAATTGTCATGATAAGGTATATTATCATGAAACCCATCCTCTCCGTATGGGAATAACAAAGGATATTGTAGTGCCATGTAAGAAGCATGCAATTCTGAAATTCTTTGTTTTCCAGTGTCTTTACAGCTTACAATGATATCTCGTGAAGGAATTCCCTGACCAAAATCATTTGTAATTAGAGCAGCTACTTCGGACACACTTGGGGTGTTGTACTGTCGTACACTTGCTCTATTGCTAATAAGACGCAACTGGAAGTTAGAAGTATCATGTGAAGCACACCAATCTCTTGCCATGCGAAATGCCTTGGCAACTGCACTTGACTGATTTAGCATTGCAATGAGGTCCATGACTAATGTTTTATCAATCTCGTGTTCTGCTTTATCAATAAAAGCATTCATGCGATTGCGAGCTTCATTCGTATCAAAAAGTAAAGCCGAGCAAACTTCGTTGTTCTCCGTTGTTGGAAGCAGTGACCCAATTAGATGATAATTTTGTCCATTAATTCTAAACTTATATGGTCCCCATTCCGAATTAATCGAGTTATCTATTTTTGCTCCAAAAGATGTAAAGCAAAACAAACTATTGTAAATTCTAATCTGATCTCTAAATTTTGCTGTAGATGAATCACCATAATCAAGAAGGTTCTTTAATAACATCGGTGCTTCCTTGAATTTGGCGAGGAGCACTTTACCACTTTGGCAACAAAGGGAGAATAATGGCTTTAAAGATTTGAATCCCTTATTCGTTCTTTCTTCATACCACATGATTGCTTCACAGTTTCCACATTTATTCAATGGTGGACCAATATTATGATATGAGACAGCAATCCCTTGTGAAAAAAAAAATTATATTGATATATGATTTTGTTAATTGCCTTTAAATCTGTTAAGAAAAAATGAAATTGGGTAAACTTAATTGAAAAGTTACCTTTAGATGTGAATCCTATTCTTTTTTTATTTTTTTTAGGCATACGATGTCTCACTTGTTCTGATGTAATATCTGTTCTTGGGAACTGGGAATTGGATGCAGAACCTGAAAATTTATGTCTTATGTTTAGTAGAATTGCTACTTAATTATAAGATACATGTATTGAAAATTTACCTTTATATCTTTTGCGGGTTTTCTTAGATTTGTTAGAATAAGGAACTGATATTTTTTGTTTAATATCTTCTCTGTTGTTTTCTGGAGTTGTCGAAATTCCTGGATGAAATTTGTTAATTGTTAGCATAAGGTTAGTATTTATTAATTGAACTAAAATTCAGAATTAGTTTTCTTTACTTGCTTGCTGTGTCGTCACTTCTCTTATTTTCAGACCACAATAACTCTGAATTTTGCCATCAGATCTGATTTTTGTATATGATTTAATCATAATAGAGTTGTTGATCATGTTTGATAAGGATGGAAAGTCGGTTTGCTTCCTAAGTGAATCTGCAAAATAGATAAATCGATAATTGTTATTGCACGAACAATTTAAGTATATGAATAGCGATTAAGTTTAAACTTACCATGATCCATAGCTTCATAAAATAGCCGTTTGTTTCGTAGCATATGGAATTAAAGATCACATATATATTTATAGTGATATAAATTTATGAAGGTGAAAAGATTGGCTTTTGGTATTTGGTTGTGTAAATGTATCATTTATTGATAATCAATATGGAATTTGTTTAAGAATTTTTAAGGAATTTGGAAGATTATTGGAGTAATGAATAGTTTTTATTATGTGGTTCATATTAACAAAACATGTGTATATTAACTTGGTTAAAGATTATTTAAGTTAGAGTCGTAATTGTTAGTTTCTTGACTGAATAAAGTTATATAGTAGATTGACATAATAGATTGATAGATCTTGCAATCTAATTATTTAGTCATATATAGTTGTTAAGATAGAAAGAGAGTAACATTCCATCGATGTGAAATTAACATTTTAGACTAAAACATGTTCATCTATTCCTTCCTATTACAGTCGCTACCGTTATCATGAATCATTTCTTCATAATTAGCTATCAATAGGGTACACAACATTCAACGGTGTTGCTTCAATGGCTTCTGTTGCGTTCATTTCTTCATAATTAAAGCTATCAGTAGGGTACACAACTTTGGAATTAAAGATCACATATATATTTGTAGTGATATAAATTTATGAAGGTGAAAAGATTGGCTTTTGGTATTTGGTTGTGTAAATGTATCATTTATTGATAATCAATATGGAATTTGTTTAAGTATTTTTAAGGAATTTGGAAGATTATTGGAGTTATGAATAGTTTTTATTATGTGGTTCATATTAACAAAACATGTGTATATTAACTTGGTTAAATATTGTTTAAGTTAGAGTCGTAATTGTTAGTTTCTTGACTGAATAAAGTTATATAGTAGATTGACATAATAGATTGATAGATCTTGTAATCTAATTATTTAGTCATATATAGTTGTTAAGATGGAAAGAGAGTAACATTCCATCGATGTGAAATTAACATTTTAGACTAAAACATGTTCATCTATTCCTTCCTATTACAGTCGCTACCATTATCATGAATCATTTCTTCATAATCTTAGCTATCAATAGGGTACACAACATTCAACGGTGTTGCTTCAATGGCTTCTGTTGCGTTCATTTCTTCATAATTTGAGCTATCAGTAGGGTACACTGTAATATCCGCAATTTTCGATTTTTGGTAAATTTCTTTTTTTGGCCGGAGTCCGTTTTGACGGCTCGCTCATGACCGTTTCGTCATTCTGAGAATGATTAATTCTACACTTTTTGTCATCCGAGTTCGTTTGGGTGTTGTTTTGTTGAGTTCTGTGCTTTTTAGCGACTTTTTCGCACTTGAGTTCGATTCTTGCGAATCTCATCCGAATCATTGCTTCAATTTCCCGCAAGTCCGTTTAACTTTGTTAGACGTGTTGTGAACTTCGGTTTGGTTATTCGATCACGTATCGTGATTTCCGCTTTGGGCCATTTTGTAATTTCTTGAAAGTTACGGGTATCCATATCTCGTATTTGTCATCTTGACCCTTTTCTTGGTCGCGTATAATTAATTATTGCATTACGCTTTCATCTCGAGTCGTTGATGTCGCCCGCGAACTTTTCGCCGTGTTCGCCTGCGTGCGCTTGGAAATCGAGGCATCGGTCGTGGCGGCCGAGCAATGGCCGACCGGTGCGGCAATCGCTGTCGGGCAATCGCCGAAAGGTGCCCTGTAATATGTCGAACAAATCAGACTGTGCCGCGGCACACCCATCCGTGCCGCGGCACAAGTGCTGCTGTGCCGCGCAGACACTCGTCCGTGCCGCGGCACACTCGTGTGTCTTCCGCGACCAAAACCAATCAGACTGGTGCCGCGGCACACGCAGCCGTGCCGCGCACAATGCCAAAACCTCGGGAGTAAATTTTCGGCTGTGCCGCGGCACACTTCGGCCAGGCCGCTGCACACGCGGCCAATCAGTGTACTCGCTTTATTAGACGAAATCGGCCGATTTCTCCCCATTTCCACCGCATCGCGAGAGAGTGAGAGAGAGGGGAAGGGTTCTTCATCTATATCCATTGGGGGTTGATTTTCACCATCTTTCTTCTAATAGAGCCCGGCCAATCAATCTAACGCGTGTTCTACGGATCTTGGTACTTGAATCTCCTAAGGTAATATTCTAAAACCCTATTTTCGATTAATTTGGGGGTTTTGGGATTTTCTTCCGATTAGTTCCGTTTTGTTGGTGGATTCATGATGTATACGATTAATATTGTTAGTATCTTTAGTTTTCCTACGGATTCATGGATATTTTGTGGATTTTTACTAATCGAGAGGGTTTGGTTGTGGTCCGCCTCGTTGTTATTTTGGTATGAATATACATGAATCGTAGGCGGGGTTCCGGGTGTATTCCATTTCCGTAATCGTCTAGAGTTGGTTGTGATTGTGTTATCCGAATTGTTAGGTTCATTCCACGGTTCCTTGCGGTCGTGTTCAACTCTTCCGCTCCGCTCGTGTCGCCGTCTATTTAATCGAGGCAAGTATCCTTATGAACTTACAATCTTGACATAGTAGTTTTGTATGAGAAATCGTGTGTGTGTGTATGCTCATCGCGGGTTAGATCCGACGGGGTCTCGGTAGGGTTCCACGAAGCCGTGGGACCGCGAGCTTGCTTTTAACCATCGCGGGTTAGATCCGACGGGTCTCGGTAGGGATCCACGGCCGTGGGTCCGCGGTTAATTGTGGTGAATTTTTACAAATGTGGTTTGATCATTGGCATTTAGGAAATGAGTATTTTGGAACTATGTTTTCTTTATTGCATGCATTACTATATGTGTAAGATGTAAGTTGTTCATCCGGTTACTTGTACTAGCATAATTGCTAACCCTTTGGGGACCCGTTGTCGGGAAATTCTTGTTATGGATTTCAGTTATGTTCAATGACGAGCGGCTACTGGATGGTACGAGGATGTCGGCCAAGGTTGTTGACATGTGCAATTGAGTCTTGTTATTTCCTACCTGTCTCTTTTGATGTGGGTGTTTTCCAAATTGTAAACTTATAGATTGTACTCGCGAGTACTTAGGCTTTTCCTTTCAGATTGTGTTTGGACTTCGTTGGAGCACGTATTTGTCGGTTGATGTTTATTATGCGGTTGTACCGGACGTGTGTTTTATGTTCTTGTTGTTAATAATTGTTTCCTTGCTAACCGAGATGGTTAGTCGAGTGGTGTTTTCTTGTGTTAGCCTCGGTGGGTCCCATGTAGGGGTCCACGGCGCTGTAATACACCTCGAATATCTTGGGGTGTTAAGTAAAAATGGTATCGAGCCCTAGGTTTATGGATACCTAGGCTTGTTGGTTATTCGGGTCTAGTTGTGTTTTGTTTTGCACATTGTCACACCGCCGGCATCTCAAGACATCCAAAGGCTCGTAAGTTTTCCTTACTCGATTCTCTTGTTTTCTCGTATTGAAATTCCACTTCTTGAACCGTGATTGCCTCTCTCGTACTTATCGCCGAGTTGTTTCTCACCCATCCGGTTTGTGTACTTTTGATTATTGTACAAGGCCTTCCTTTATCTCTCCGGAATATGTGCGCCGCTCGGGCTTGACCGTTTGTCGTTTTGCGATCCATCCATCGCTAAACTTCCTAGCATTGGTGGGATCGTGGGTGATCGAAAGATCCGAGTTTTGCTCCGTGGTATATTGTGAGAGGGCTTGACTCTCTAGTCTTTTGTTGTATGATGGAATCTGTGTTTGGTAATTGCGATATACTAAGTGTATGTTGAGCCGAATGTACCGATGAGTTGGACACCGAAGGGTGCAGTATAAGGTAGAAGTTTTGAACATTGATATGTTCCGGTATAGGTATTGATGGCAGAGTTGTTGAGAAACTCACATAGCTGGTTTCGACATACGTCCAAATCGGTGATCTTTGGTTACGTTGTTAAACTTGAAGAGATAGTTTGACATATGCTTGGAATTGGTATTTCCGAGTTGCGCTTTTTGAACTGGTGATTTTTGAATGTCGTATATGAGTGTGTCCGGGAATTGTTGGTACTTGGCTAATTATTGTTATTTACAACCAACGTGTTTCTATTAATAATAATACATGCGGCGTGCATGCTTGAAAATTTCATAGACTTGATCGTATTGTGGGTTTTTGAAAAGTGACATGAATTTGGGCGAGCCAGCCTTGTATTTTCAAATAAAACCTTGTGTCGGTATTTAAAGGTTGTGTTTAAGAGTGTTTTAGGACATTTTATAAAATGCTACCGCTGTTAAGCCCTTGTCGTGTTTGAAAGGGTCTTGAAAACGATTTTCTTAACTTATTGGTTTTATTTTCGAATAACTAGAGTATACGATTTTAAAATCAGATTAGCCTGGGGAAACCTAGGTTGTCGAGTCAAGTTGTGTTGTTGAGTTTTGTCTTGTCGGATTTTGTCTGACTTAGTCACATCGCGACGCGTCGTTTGAGATCATTGGTCGTGATTAGTATCGAGTGGTGGTCGTCACTTACGTGCGACCTATGGGTGTTGAACTCCCTTCCTTGTGTTGTGCCTCGCGTGACACGAGTTAATTGTATGATTAGTCGTTGGATGATGGAATCCTTCTGTGGATTTTGATTTCACGATATGTGTTTATTAGACTCTCGTATTTGGTTTATACGAGGAGTGTAAATCCTTCGATGTATTTTCGTACCGTATTTTATCCACTGCGTGAGTTCTTTCAAACGGCTTTCGGTATTTTGCAAACTGAGTTTTATTTCGTAAAACCGATTCCTTGAATCAAGATTTGGCATTTTGGCCTTGAATATTTCATGATGGTTTGACAAATGATTTTGTGAGCTTTGGGAAGATATTACCGTCATTGGTCTTTTTAGCATTTTCGAAATGACATGGGAAATTGTGCTTAGCCTGGTAAATCCTTGTGAGAAAGGTTTACGGCCTGTAATTTTTCTGATGTATTCTGTTGTTGTCTCTGTGGGTCGTTAGCGCACGCTACGCTTTGCAGCTAGCGCGCGCAAGAGTGTGTTGGTAGCACGCTACGGGGAGGATAGCGCACGCTACCTGGTAGTTCAGGGCAGTCCAGGAACTACTGGACTGGGCCTGAAGTTCTCGTTAGCGCACGCTAACAGTGTATTTTTGGTCAGGAGTTTTGTTTGGTGCCGTGATAGCGCAAGCTAACCTTAATGATTAACGCACGCTAATTGTGTCCAGTATAAATACTGGACACCAGTCTAGAAGTTGCATTTTTCTTCATTCCTTCTTCTTCCTCCATGAGTTTGAGACGTAGCGACTCGGTTTCGCATCTGGGCTGATTTTTCTTACATCCAAAGGTGTTTTGGAGTATCCTAGATGATTTTTAACATCATCTAATCCATTGTTCTTCGCCGAATCTAGGTATTTTCTTGAATCCCTAGAGTTGACTTTTTGGAGTTTTGTTCTTGATATCGTTTTCCATCCAGTTTTGATAAACCGATTGTTGTTTTAACGATGTTGTTAAACATATCCTGAGGATTGTATATTACTGTCGTGATTTTGAGCGATTTGATGCGTGTGATATGATGTGTTTAAGTGAATGTTGATACGTGCGAATTTTGGGCATTTTGGCCTATTGTACTTCTGAAAAAAAAAAAACCTTGAGTATCTTAGAAAATAAAACTCGAGACGTACTTTTAAAATGAATTATTTTCTCACAATGCTCTCAAGATGCCTACTAGTGCTACGCTATGTTTCAAAATTATTCTACTCTGATGATCAAAATATTTTGAGATATTTCTAATGATTTAGAAACGCATTCGTTTAGACCCGAAGGTCGAAATAGCTGAAAAGTTTTAATTTAACGAAAGGTGTCTTCATTTTTTTTATTTATTAAACGCAAGATAACTTCTTTTAAAAGTCTCGATGACGATGTTTGTACTACTTTTTGATATATGATACTCAAGATCAACTGACGCTTGCAAGTTATTTTCAAAAGATGGTTTTCGTTTTTAAAACCTATCATTCCTATTTGTGGTCCGGGAATATATGCGTAATGTTCGTGCTATCGTTAGGGTGTTAACCCCCGAGTTGTTGTTGAATTGGCGGTGTGAGCGTTGAGTGGTTCGCCACACAGTCGTCGTGGTAGCCTCTGTGAGGGGTGTGATATTGGTATTGGATGTTGTCGCCTCGTAGCGGTTTATGCGTTATCGCACATATGCGAGCTGTTAGAGCTCGGGTTGGTATGATTGTGTGCATCGGTGATTGCTCCGCGTCGTGTCGATTGCTTGTTATATTGTTACCTTGGTTCCGTTGTTGTGAGTTTCGGGAGCGAGGTCAAAGGTAATACCCGTACTATTTTGACTTCTATATCTTCTCTTTCTCCAGTCTATCGATTCGCTCGTGTTCATTGATACCTTCTGAACTCGATCTATACCTTGGTTTCACCATTCGAACGAGCTGTAATCTGGTTTTGAGTCGATCTGGTTATCGCTGTGACTTTTCCGAATCCGGTTCGACTATTGTAAATCTTGTTCGGAGGTAACATCTTTTGGTTCTAATAGTTCTTTTATTCAAGTGGATCGGATTTTGAACTTCTGTATTTTCGGCTCTATCAACTCGTTTATGCTCGTTAACATTTCTGAACTTTCCCTATCCCTTGCTTTTGTTGATCGAACGAGGGTGGTATTGTTTCGGAATGACTCGTTTGTCGTTGTGACTTTTCAATCGCTATTCCCTTTCCTGTGGATCTTATGGGAATGCACGTCTTGCTGTTCTCACCAGGTTATCCTGGGAGTTGTTGTTTGAATCTTATTACCCTACGTGTTTCGGGCATGATCGTTCGATTTTTGTTGTCTCAATCGTTTTTGTGTTCAGTTTTTGTTCCCGTTCGTGATTGTTGAGCGTTTAGGCTCCTTCGTAATTCCCTTAAGCTCGGGAAATTAGTCTCGTTTTCGATCTTCCAATCTTTAGGCGGTGGAATTCCGTATTTGTTCAGCGTTTGGCTCGCATTTTGTTTGATGAACCGTTGGGTTGGTCAATCATATTGATTTTCGTTCGTTGTGTTTTGTGATTGCTCGGATAATTGACTTGATTGTATTATCCGTTTAATGACGCTTGTCACTCGTTGATTTTATTATGTCTCTACCGGTGACGTCGTGTTAGTCGCCCTAGAACGTATTTTCTCGCCGTATGTCTCTTTGCGTTCCTTGCAGCGTTTCACCGTCGGGCGCGAATCTTAGGTTTTTTGTATCTCGTCGAGTTTTCTTAGCAAGGGATATTGCTTCTCCCTACTTATTTTAAGTTTCAGGACGAAACTTCTTTTAAGGAGGGTAGAATGTAATATCCGCAATTTTCGATTTTTGGTAAATTTCTTTTTTTGGCCGGAGTCCGTTTTGATGGCTCGCTCATGACCGTTTCGTCATTCTGAGAATGATTAATTCTACACTTTTTGTCATCCGAGTTCGTTTGGGTGTTGTTTTGTTGAGTTCTGTGCTTTTTAGCGACTTTTTCGCACTTGAGTTCGATTCTTGCGAATCTCGTCCGAAACTGCTGTTTCGAATTTCCCGCAAGTCCGTTTAACTTTGTTAGACGTGTTGTGAACTTCGGTTTGGTTATTCGATCACGTATCGTGATTTCCGGGCGTTTTGGGCCATTTTGTAATTTCTTGAAAGTTACGGGTATCCATATCTGTATTTGTCATCTTGACCCTTTTCTTGGTCGCGTATAATTAATTATTGCATTACGTTTTCATCTCGAGTCGTTGATGTCGTCCGCGAACTTTTCGTCGTGTTCGTTCCGTGCGTTTTCGGAAATCGAGGCATCGGGTCGTGGCCGAGCAGTGGCCGGACTGCGGCGTCGTCGGAAGTCTGGCAATCGCCGAAAGCAGGCCCAGTGTAATATGTCGAACAAATCAGACTGTGTGCCGCGGCACACCCATCCGTGCCGCGGCACAGTGCCAGGCCAGTGCCGCGGCACACTGTCCGGTGCCGCGGCACACTCGTGTGTCTTCCGCGACCAAAACCAATCAGACTGTGCCGCGGCACACGCAGGCTGTGCCGCGGCACAATGCCAAAACCTGGGAGTAAATTTTCGGCCTGTGCCGCGGCACACTTCGGCTGTGCCGCGGCACACGAAGCGGTCAACTGTGCAGCTCGCCTTTATTAGACGAAATCGGCCGATTTCTCCCCCATTTCCACCTGCATCGCGAGAGAGAGTGAGAGAGAGGGGAAGGGTTCTTCACATATATCCATTGGGGGGTTGATTTTCACCATCTTTCTTCGGTAATAGAGCCCGGTCAATCAATCTAACGCGTGTTCTACGGATCTTGGTACTTGAATCTCCTAAGGTAATATTCTAAAACCCTATTTTCGATTAATTTGGGGGTTTTGGGATTTTCTTCCGATTAGTTCCGTTTTGTTGGTGGATTCATGATGTATACGATTAATATTGTTAGTATCTTTAGTTTTCCTACGGATTCATGGATATTTTGTGGATTTTTACGGAATCGAGAGGGTTTGGTTGTGGTCCGCCCTCGTTGTTATTTTGGTATGAATATACATGAATCGTAGGCGGGGTTCCGGGTGTATTCCATTTCCGTAATCGTCTAGAGTTGGTTGTGATTGTGTTATCCGAATCGCTAGGTTCATTCCGCCGGTTCCTTGCGGTCGTGTTCAACTCTTCCGTTCCGTTCGTGTCGTCGTCTATTTAATCGAGGCAAGTATCCTTATGAACTTACAATCTTGACATAGTAGTTTTGTATGAGAAATCGTGTGTGTGTGTGTATGCTCACTGCGGGTTAGATCCGACGGGGTCTCGGTAGGGTTCCACGAAGCTGTGGGACCGCGAGCTTGCTTTTAACCACTGCGGGATAGATCCGACGGGGTCTCGGTAGGGATCCACGAAGCTGTGGGTCCGCGGTTAATTGTGGTGAATTTTTACAAATGTGGTTTGATCATTGGCATTTCCGGAAATGAGTATTTTGGAACTATGTTTTCTTTATTGCATGCATTACTATATGTGTAAGATGTAAGTTGTTCATCTGGTTACTTGTACTAGCGTAATTGCTAACCCCTTTGGGGACCCGTTGTCGGGGAAATTCTTGTTATGGATTTCAGGTTATGTTCAGTCAGACGAGCGGGCGCTGGGATGGTACGAGGATGTCGGCCAAGGTTGTTGACATGTGCAATTGAGTCTTGTTATTTCCTACTGTCTCTTTTGATGTGGGTGTTTTCCAAATTGTAAACTTATAGATTGTACTCGCGAGTACTTAGGCTTTTCCTTTCAGATTGTGTTTGGACTTCGTTGGAGTTACTGTATTTGTCGGTTGATGTTTATTATGCCGGTTGTACCGGACGTGTTGTTTTATGTTCTTGTTGTTAATAATTGTTTCCTTGCTAACCGAGATGGTTAGTCGAGTGGTGTTTTCTTGTGTTAGCCTGGTGGGTCCCATGTAGGGGTCCACGGCGCTGTAATACACCTCGAATATCTTGGGGGTGTTACATACACAACTTGCAACGGTGTTGCTTCAATTGCTTCTGTTGCGTTAGTTAATGATAAAATCAATCTCTTGTTTTTCCTATTATTGTAGTTAGCTTTGAAACTTTTCTGTGTCAATCTCAATCTTTTTGTGGTTGCTGCAATTTCATGATCAGGGTTTTCCTCAATCATTCTTCTTTCTTCTTTCAACTTTAGTATTATATCTCGCATCTTATCATCAACTTTTGTGCCTCCATTTTCAGCCTATAAAAAAAATAACTTTATCAATAATTTGGTATGTTATAAAATTAGTTTTTTATAAATGCAATTACATATGTTATACTTATTTGAACTCATACCTGAAGAGTGCTAATCAGCGAATCTAAACTACTCAGCTTACGGTAGGGCCAACGATTAAAACCCGCTTTTCTACAGTACCGTTTTAAAGCAGTTAAACCAATATTAAGTTCTTTGGCAGCCTGCTCTGCTGTCATTTGAAAAAACCTGCAGAGTTCTTCCTTACTCAATGCCATTAAAGTGAAATATAGATTGTGATAGGTGTGTATAGTAGAGATTAGTATGGGGCTTTTAAAGACCTCACCAAGCTATTTGGTTTCCATGCAGTTACAAAATAATTTTGTAACTTACACTGACCTATAAAGTAAATTCATTAGGAATTCAAAAGGTTTTATAAAAAAAAAATCATAAAATATTATAGCAATTCATTTTATTTCCTTTTCCTAATAATTCTGAGAACCAAAGTTGCATCTTTTACTCATTTTCCTGCATATTGTAGTTATTTCTGTCATTTATTAGGTCCGGCACTATATTTGTGTTACCCGATGTTCATGATGCATCCCTTTTAAGTCTTTGATTAGTTATAGACTTTAGCCTTTGGGATATCTTAGAGATGCTGTGTGTGCATACATTTACAAAGCTCGAGTAAGTTATCTAATACCATCTTTTACATGGTTTTATATATAGTTGGCGTTTAATGTATAATAATATGTGTTGTCAGAAGAGCAGGGAGGGTCATAAGTTTCAATCACACGGGTAAATTTTTACTAATGAATTTCATGATTGCATGATTTTAACTTGGAAACAACCACAATTCATTCAAAACATGAAAACTTAAAACCAAACATAAATATTTTTTTCAAAAGCATGAAACTCAAGAATCCTATTAACTATTAGGATCCAACTCAGTACGTTTCTCCTAATTATTTATTCATTTCATTCTTCACTCATCAGGTGGAAACTGTGCACGATGCTTCGAAGACCTTCAGTATTTCTTGTTCACTCCTCGTCCGAGACTGCAACGACAAACCTAAGTGAGGTATGTAAGAAATCAAACTATTAAGATTTGCAACAATATTAAAGCAATAAGAAAATAACAAAAAGAATATGTGAAATTCAGACCTTCTTTTCTTAATGACATCCTTTGTTTCATTGTCTGAATCTTCAACATCATCCCTTAAATAACACAATTATAAATGACATGTAAGCAGTTATAGTTTAAACTGTTTCCAAATGTGGATGAAGGATCCATTGCCTAACCTTTTTTTGATGTTGTCTTCAGTAGGCTTTGATGGAGTAGACACTGATGGATCATCCGATAATTTCTTCAATCGGCGCTTTTAGTAGCAAGAATTTGGCCACTTTCTCCACCTCTATATCAGCCTCCGATTGCTCAACATCAACCTCAAACAATTAAAAATAAATGAGGTAAGCGAGTTGTATTTTATATTGTTAAAACTTGCGAATTGAGGTATCATTGATTAACCTTTCAATGGGGTTTTCTTCAGAAGGCTCGACTGGATTTGTCTCAGAAGCAGCTATTTCCTCAATGGTGCTAGAACCCGTACCCTCATCACCAGGCTGGTCTGCACAAATTGCCGAACATGTGAAGCTCTCGTAGCTTCCATGTTCATAGTAAGTGTGTGTCTTTATCTCCAGAGTGTGGGTACTACCCACAATTTCAGAAATGGCACGCGGCAACACAACATGATCATCTGATTCCTGTAAAAGAAGATAAGGTTAGGGCTAATTATTAGATTACTATTTTTAACCTTTAAACATTAATTCTGTATCATTAAGAATGTACCTCCCCATCTGTACCAAAAAGTTCGGCTGCTGAGTGTTTAACCACTTCTGTTGCAGTCTCGTCAAACATCACAACAATAGTCTGCTTCTGTCTACCTGATACACCGAGCTCGAGCCTGTACCTACACACCCAATATTGCATCAAATTGGTATTCAATTTTTTCATCCTTTTAAAATTTATACAAATGTTAATAATTTTTGGAACAAAATTATGGGTTAATATTTTTAAAAACCAAATAATAACTAATGTAAAGAAAGAGAGATACCTTACAACTGGATAGTCCATGATTTGTTACATCCTTCACACCAAAATTTACCTTCATGCCTTGTTAAACCTTTCTTGCATTTCTCACCTCCACACGATGGATAATTCCACCCCTTTCTAGTTATGACTCTATCTATCCTCACCTTACAGTGGAAGGTTGAGCTCTAAAGAGTGAAAAGGTAAATAGGATGCAATAGGCTATAATTACATTAACAAAAGATTAGAATAGAACATAAGTACATCACTGTTCCTGTTTCTTGCCCAAATCAACACATTTTCAAGTGTCCTGTGCTTTGGTATAGAGTGGTCAATCGGCACACCTTCCCTTTTAGATTAACACCACCGCAAGAAACATTAGGTTAGATGCTAACATGATTAACGTGTAGGTGAATCTAATCGTGATTACCTAACGCCGCCTTTAAATTGTTTCAGAGCCGAATGTCATCATCATCCGTAATGAGGGTGGAGGAGCCGTCGACAAATAAAGCTTATCCGAAAGGTAAGTACATATAATCGATTAAGTCTTGATTGTCATAAACCACATAGAAACATTATGTTGAATAGACCCTTACTATTGTAGTATTTAGCATTGGTGAAGTTAGAACCACGGCACACGGCCAAGATGTTTAGCTTTCTTTTCTACTAAGACATCGCCTAAAGCACCCCATAGGGTAACCCTAATTGATCGCCACTGCTTAAAGCAATATAAGACTAACGATTAGGAAAACAACATGTAATTAGCTGTAAGAAAGGTACGAAATAACACATACCTTTCGTTGGCAAGATGGAAATCAAGATTTCTTGAACCTGATCTCTGATAGGTGGTCCTACCAACATTGGTCATGTAACCAACAACATCTGAAAAATATACAAAAAATTATAATTATAGATATAAACTGGAAATCAACGGAAAACATTTGACAATCATGAACTTACCAATTAGAAATTTATTGCCTGTAGGTTCAAGCTTGTCGAATGGTACCAATTGGAAGGGATGTCTGACAAAACCATCCGCCTTGACTGCAGCTTTCCTTACGGACGTTGATCCATGAAATTCAATCATGAAAGCAGAGTCCTTCAAAACACGGTATTCATCCTTATTTTCCATGACACTGAAGTCTTTGATTGAGTAAATCAAACCATCTTTTAATTTGTCAACAAAATTATGTGAAACGCTGGCTTTTGTAGTACAGTGCATGATATGACCCTGGAATAACAGAATTCAAGTTCTTTAGTGAATAATGTATGCATCAACCAAACCCCAAACCATATACAAAATAGACAACAGATGCATATTTCTGAATTTTAATAATTTTATACAATCTCAATTATATTTGTTTCTATTTGCTTAAATTGCAGGAAAACCAAGAGCAAAATTACCTTCCCATCTGAAACAATGAAATCAGTGCGTAAATAACGGCCGGTTGTCGCATTCACATCCCATTTTCTACACACCATAACAACTATGGTTCCTGAGACACCAATATAAAGTTCATCAAGGAAAAGTTGGCTGTTTGGCTGGATGGAATTTTTTCCACAATCTTTGTTAGTAGTTTCATATTTTTCAAGAAATTTGTCAGCTGTTTGAGAAGCCTGGCTTGACCTGTTTGCCATATTGAGGTGTGAAACGTCAAAACTATTGAGTAAATTTATAAAGATAACACACTATGTAGAGTTGTGTAACTGACAAATGCTTCATATACTCACATATAAATGGCCATTATGTGAATATTCATTGTATTAATCCTTTCGACTATTAGTTCACCCGTTTTACCATAATTAATTTTCTTAGAGTGACTAAGTTCCGCAACGCTTGGCTGAAGAAAATTGTCCGCACATATTCTGTATTGTTCTCACATTTTATATTGTACGCATTTATGCATTATACACAATTTAATATAAATAAATACTATATACACAATTTAATATAAATAAATACTATATCTATAATAATATTCATCAAGCATTAATCATAACCACTTACATTTATAAGGCTTCTTAAGCTTTATATATATAAGATAAGATGAGACTTTTTCAGAATTTATACATGTACCTATTTCAAACCCGAGTGAAAAGCAATTTTACTACTCGTTCTCGTCCCGAATCCATATAGTAATACTCGTTTATTACCTAAACCCTTGTTAAATTATACAATATATATGAAGTTCGCAATTTGTATACGTGTACCAGTCCTAAATCTGATTAAAATTCTACATAGACATGTCGATCAATGATTATTTATCTAATTAGTAATTATCACATTACTTGCATTTCTAACTTATTATTATGTTCATAAATATTATTTATATCGTTAAATTTAATATAATAGGAACACTATAAAATAATCATGAAAAAATAATACTTCAAACAATAAATTAGATATCAACTAATTAGATATTAATAAGTTGAACAAATTAAATTTCACAACAAAAAATAAATTAATAAATTTCACAACAAATTATATTGGTAGTACATAATAATTAAATGATAAAATTCATATCCATTCTAAGTAGTTATTTAAGTTGCTTAGCCGATAAAGTCTAATCCAAGCCTGATATGCGACCAAAATTGTTAGACGTCAATAAATTTGCTAAATTAAATTTCACACTAAAAATAAAACTATTTTTTTTAATCAACTCAATAATTAGTCAAATAATATTTCATAAAAATATAAATATTTATTTAGCATACTCAATAATTGGCCAAATTAATTGGTGGTTCAAAATAATTATGGGTGGTAATTGTAATACCCGAATTTTCAGTATGAATTTTTCGTGTTATTTTATCTAAGATATACTGGATGGCTTGGTGTCTATATAGTATGGATAAAATAAATTGAGAACTGAGACGGGTGTATTGGTACTCGTATAACTGTCGTAGAGGTTCGACAATTATTTTGAGGATATCGTGTATCAGGTCATCGTACTTTTGATATTGGGTATATCGTATGATAATGTTATTGGATTCAGTACATGTATTCAGTATGCCGTATGTTCGTATTTTGGTATGTCGAGACGGACGAGGAGAATTGGAAATGGCCAAGTATAGCCTGATTAGCGCGCGCTAATGTTCAAGTATAGCGCACGCTATCGTTCATGGTTAGCGCACGCTAGAGGCAGAATGTAGCGCACGCTAAATGCAATCACTTACGAAGGAATCTGCGTGTGGACCCTACCGCTTTGGCGCACGCTCGTAAGTCAACGGTTGTTGTCTGAAGTATTAGCGCACGTTAAAGCATGAGGCTTAGCGCACGCTAATTGTAGATCGGTCAAAAGGAATCTTATCCCCGTCAGATCGGCATGTGGAGGCACATGCGGTACGTAGACTGTAGCAAGTCAACTGATATTAGCGCACGCTAAATGCAAGGACTTGCGTACGCTAAACAGTGTAAGTTACGTATGCTAATGCATGGGCATTACGTACGTAAGCTCATGTTCGAGGCAAGACAGTGGCCTCTGGGCTGCGATAGCGCACGCTAACAAAGTCGGTTAGCGCACGCTAAGGCCGTAGCGCACGCTAAACATAAGGTTTAGCGCACGCTAGTAATACACTTTATAAAAAGGGGACAGACGGGTGTTATGAAGCATTTCGTCCATTTCTTTCCTTTCACTTGATAGAGAGAGCTTTGGGAGGTACTTGAGTTCCTAAAACACTCTGTGATGATGATCTTTAACAAGATTAAGATGGAGAGCATGGATTCAAAGCTTTGTTCTTGAAATTATTAACGATTCTTGGAATGGAATTCATAGAGAGAGTCTTGAGGTTCCAAATACTAGATTATGAGGGAGTTGAGCGTCCTTATCAACATTTGGAGCCTGGAAATGATTTGGAACGGATTCAACCTTGATAATCCATCCTTTTCTTCAAAGAGGTAATTAATCTTCACTTTGGATTTCGTTTTAGGGATTGAATATTGGTGTTCTTGAGATGATGATTATCATATTAATGAGTTGATAAGTATGATTAGAGATGCCTTACTGAGTAATGTTGATGTTATTGTTGGTATGCGGATATTGATATGTTTCGTATGGTTTTGAATGGTGTTCAGGAGATATGTCGATTTATATCTCTTTTCATTTCGGATTCGATGTTAAGATGATATACGTATATATATGGCTTAGGTGATTAATTACATGTTAGCATATTGGATTATGATGGTTGTCATGAACATGATTATGGAATCATGGTATTCTTGGTGTTCTTGGATATATATCACATCAAAGAGGAAGGATATATGTTGGTTTGATTATTAACATGGATAAGATAATTGAAACTAAACATTATGTTGATTGTAGTGATTGAGTTCGTATGATAAGATATGGATCATGATGATGAGATTGAATCTGGAAAAGTTATTGTTAATCTTGGAGTATGATTTCCTTTTCATTCGGATTTGTAACACCCCCAAATCCTATTGGGTTATTACAGTGCCGTGGACCCCACGCCAGGAGATCCACCAGGCGAACATGACTAAAATACAATAAATTAAATAACAAGGGAAAATCATAGTCCCTACCATGATATCCGACACAATATTCCGATAAGGAATTTCAACGACAAAAGTGGCCTACATGGCCAAAATGAAATACAACAGCATCCACGAACATCTGTTCGGGTAATACAACACGACAACAATTGACAAGACTGGAGTACACTCCAACCGATCGACCAACAATGAACAACTCGGACTAGTATCGCTCGTATGCCTCGCCGCCATCGCCATGCCCCCGTGCCTCAACTCTCTCCTCGCAAGCACCTAAAACATGAAAACATGTTCCGCCCCCACGGGGTCAGTCATCCAGATAATGAACATCAAATACATGTATAACATGATATGCATCCAAAGGCAGAATGAAACGGTATAATGATAATAATAATACGAGATGCTCACAAACCAAGGTAAGAACCGAGCATTCGTGAAATACTATGCCCACGGCATACTATTAATACCTATTCGACAGGTTAGAACATAAGTGCCCAACGGCGAATCATAATCACAGAATACCACAATGAATTACACGACATGAACCAAACCAGAACAGGATTAAATATGAATCACAATGCCCGGAGGCTCCAATGAAATTAACAAGACAATCACAAGGCCTAAAACCACTCAAATTAAATCACAAATATCACAATCACATGAAGCCGAAACAGAAGTCAAGTATTGATTAGGGCAGCCGCACGAAGCCGTATCACAATTAGGGCCGAAGCCACGGCATGAAAGCCGTATCACAATTAGGGCCGAAGCCACGGCATGAAAGCCGTATCACAATTAGGGCTAAAGCCACGGCATGAAAGCCGTATCACAATTAGGGCCGAAGCCACGGCATGAAAGCCGTATCACAATTAGGGCCGAAGCCACGGCATGAAAGTCGTATCACAATTAGGGATGGTATGCTGTCTTGAGTCGGCCAGCACCATCCTCGACAGTCCCAACTCAACACCTCGATTGCCTTAGAACGGCTAACCGATGACAATGATGCAGCGGATGATTCCATGAATGCTTGAGCGCTTCGATTTCCTTATAATGGCTAATCGATATGAACGATATGATGAATGATTGAATACCTCGATTGCCTTAGAATGGTCAATCGATACAATGATATAGTGAATGATTGAATATTTCGATTTGCCTGCGAACGGCAATTCGATAACAATGATATGAAGGATGCCTCGGTACCTTTAATCGGTTACCGACGACGGAGGTGAGAAATGAATAAGCCAATGCCTTTAATCGGCGTGTACAGTTTTAATGACAATCCAAAAAGGAATAACAATAAATATTTGGCAAAATTGCCGAAAGGTATCGTATCGAACGATCTCTTAATATCAATGAATTCATAAAGAGACTAAGTCTCGGAATGATACAACACATTTATACACATATATGATGACATTAATCTCATTGACTAGTACAAGTATAAAACTTGCCTCAAACCGAAGGCGAGGAAGTCCTTCCACGAACAACGTCCTTAATAGGGAATACCGCCACTCGAACAACCTTGAATTACACAAGCACCAACAATTCGCTTAATATACGAATCAAACACGAATATAACGAACTCGAAACGTCGATACGATTAAACTAAGTTCATTGGGGCATTATATCGAATACGTTGTGGCCAAACTCCGATTGTTTACAATCAAATCTCAATATATCAATATCAAATCCTCCAAGAAGTGTTTCAAACCAACAAACATCTTCCAAATGATCAATAATCCAAAATGAATATCCGAAAACGTGATTTCAACAACAATTAATCGAAAACCCCCAATTTCAACTCGATATTCAAAGTGTTCTTGAATAATCCCTCAATAATCCAATGAATCCTTATACAAACTCATAATCATATACATATCCCTTCATATATCATGATTATAACGTCCAAAACATCGTAACTCAACACAAAATCAAAGTCCAAGGTGTCGAGGAAATTACCTCTTGAATATCCAAATACTTTAATCCGAAGAACACGCGTTTGATTGATTATCCGGGCTTCACGATCGAAAGGAGATGAAGAAAATCAAACACCCAAATGATAATTGATGAAGAAAACTCTCCCTCAAGCTTATCTCTCTCGTAAGAAGGTGGAAAAGATGAAAAAAATGAGCTGAAATGCTCAAAAAACCAATTTATAGGGGTTGACTACCCTGCCGGACACGGCCCGTGCCGATCGGCACGGTCGTGTCGCACAGCTGGCCGACAGGGACTCGACCGTGTCCTGCTTGACACGGTCGCGGCGCGGAGGGCCTTCCGATAGTGACCCGTCCGACAGCGACTCGGTATGACTCGACCGTGTCCTGGGACACGGTCGGGCGTTGCCGACAGTCGGTTCTGGCTTATCCGGAAGAGTCCGACTCGGCCGTGCCAGACGACACGGTCGGGTCCTGAGGCAGAGACTTAGGTATTTTCCGGACGAGTACGGCACGGGCCGTGTCGGACGACACGGCCGAGTTCGTTCGGCAGTGATCGGCCAATACTGGAAAATGAGCGGTTGACCTAAAACGACCATAACTCTCTCGTCCGGACTTCGATTGACTCACCATTTGAACCATTGGAAATCTAACTCGATGCTCTATAATATTGCAAAGATTTAGAATTTTTGGAGTTACCAAAAATTAATGGTGATCTAACAAAGTCGAACTCATATGAGGAAAGTTGAAACAATGAACAATAACGATACACAACTCGAAGTTTTTCCGAACGGTGAACACGGTGAATGAATATGATTGATGAATGATTATAAATGAGTGAAAATCCACTGAGTGACAATCACCGAATAAAATTACTGAATGATAATGACTGAATTACAACCGGGTATTACATACACCCCCCCTTAAAAGAGTTTCGTCCCCGAAACTAAGGGTCAAACAACTCGGGATAATTCTCCCGCATACTATCCTCGGTTTCCCAAGTAGTCTCTTCGACTCCGTGTCTAGACCACTGAATCTTGACCAAAGGGATCATCTTTTTCCTCAATTGTTTGATTCGCCGCTCCAACGCTCGTACAGGATGCTCCTCGTACGAATGATCATCCGCGATCTCGATTTCGTCGAACTGAAGTATGTGACTCGGGTCGGAAACATACTTCCGCAACTGAGAGACGTGAAACACATTATGAATTCGGCTCAATGCCGGAGGCAAAGCCAATCGATAGGCTAACTCGCCTACTCGATCCAAAATTTCAAACGGTCCAATGAATCTCGGACTCAACTTCCCCCGTCTTCCGAAACGGAAAATACCTCGACTTGGTACCTCAACGATTAGAGGTATATACGACAATGAACTCGCCGCTAACTATGATCTCAGAAGGTCACGAGAATGAAAGTGACTAAAACGAATGATGAATGATAATTGACTATAAATCCGACCAGGATTAAGAATGGCTCACCAAGGTGAATTAATAACGTCATGAGTGATAGTTCAAGTGAAATTATTGGAACCGTTGTTCCTCGTGAATTAAATGATTAATTTCATGATGACAAGTCTCAACATGATTGATATATGATGAATGACTTAAGTGAATGAATGAACGACAATGAAATGAATGATTATCCTATTACCGAACAAGAATTAACTTGCTCAAAACCGGTGATGGATGTCATATTGTATCACAGTTAAAGTAAACAATCGGACTCGGCTGCCCGAGATGAAGATGCTCTTCCAGCACGAAGACGACTAGAAAACGATCCCTTGGACGTCGGAGTCCGATGTTCCTCTGACAGATCTTTCCATACCGAGGCAGGAAAGTCACGTGATAATTACAGATCTCGTATGAAGATCGCATTATGATTATGAGACGGAATGATAACAATGAGCATACACGCTCTAACACAATGAATGCATTAATAATGCGGTAAAATGATCGTCCACATGACACCGGAATATGATGAGATCGCATGAAAGATCAAATGAGGTAACATGATTACCTGATGAAATTCCTGAAATGATTACCTTGAACAAGTTAACAAGGTTGAAAATTCAATCCACAAGATCAACAACTGAACAATGAGATGGACTGGATGATTAATGAATTGACTGAGCAATGAGTGGGTGATGAATGAACTAACTAAGCAATGAGATTGAATAAGTGATTAATGATTAACTGAGCAATGAGATAGACTGAGTGAAGAATGAATTAATTGAGTAATGAGATTGACTGAGTGATGAATGAATTAATTGAGCAATGAGATTGACTGGGTGATGAATGAATTAACTGAATAATGAGATTGAGTGAGTACTGAATGAATTACTTGAGTAATGAGATTGACTGAGTGATGGATGAATTAATCGAGCGATGAGATTAACTGAGTGATTAATGAATTAACTGAACAATGAGATTAACTGAGTGATGAATGAATTGACTGAACAATGAGATTGACTGTGTGATTAATGAATTAATCTGAACAATGAGATTGACTAAGTGATGAAGGAATTAACTGAGTGATGAATGAATTAACTGAGCAATGATATCGACTAGTGATGAATGAATTAACCGAGTGATGAATGAATTAACCGAGTGATGAATGAATTAATTGAGTGATGAATGAATTAATTGAGTGATGAATGAATTAACTGAGTGATGAATGATATTGACTGAGTGATGAATGAATTAACCGAGTGATGAATGAATTATCTGAGTAATGATATTGACTGAGTGATGAACGAATTAACTGAGTGATGAATGATATTGACTGAACGATGAGATTAACAGAGTGATGAATGAATTAACATGATCGACAAGATTAAAATGGTGATTGAGGATTATTAACTCGTGAATGAGTTGATCCTTAGCACTTACACAGGTCACACGTGTTCCAAAACAATTAGTCATGAATCAATCATAACAATAATATCACATATATGTTTCAACAAAGCATGAATAATTAATGACATGATGAATGTATGAACATAAAGAGAATCGAGTCCTTACACAGGTCATACGAAGCTTCGAGGTCTCGCGATACTAGTCTTCACTGACGACGACTCGATGAATGAATGACTCGTGCAGTCGCACTAATATTACGACTCACAAAACCTGACTGACTAGATTGTCATAACCTGACAATCCCACTACTACCGCGTCGGTAGGACCACATAACTCACATCTCAGGGTATCTGATACCATTTCTGTAACACCCCCAAATCCTATTGGGTTATTACAGTGCCGTGGACCCCACGCCAGGAGATCCACCAGGCGAACATGACTAAAATACAATAAATTAAATAACAAGGGAAAATCATAGTCCCTACCATGATATCCGACACAATATTCCGATAAGGAATTTCAACGACAAAAGTGGCCTACATGGCCAAAATGAAATACAACAGCATCCACGAACATCTGTTCGGGTAATACAACACGACAACAACTGACAAGACTGGAGTACACTCCAATCGATCGACCAACAATGAACAACTCGGACTAGTATCGCTCGTATGCCTCGCCGCCATCGTCATGCCCTGTGCCTCAACTCTCTCCTCGCAAGCACCTAAAACATGAAAACATGTTCCGCCCCCGGGTCACCATCCGTATAATGAACATCAAATACATGTATAACATGATATGCATCCAAAGGCAGAATGAAACGGTATAATGATGATAATAATACGAGATGCTCACAAACCAAGGTAAGAACCGAGCATTCGTGAAATACTATGCCCACGGCACACTATTAATACCTATTCGACAGGTTAGAACATAAGTGCCCAACGGCGAATCATAATCACAGAATACCACAATAAATTACACGACATGAACCAAACCAGAACAGGATTAAATATGAATCACAATGCCCGGAGGCTCCAATGAAATTAACAAGACAATCACAAGGCCTAAAAACCACTCAGCTAAATCACAAATATCACAATCACATGAAGCCGAAACAGACCAAGCCGTTATTGATTAGGGCCGAAGCCACGGCACGAAGCCGTATCACAATTAGGGCCGAAGCCACGGCATGAAAGCCGTATCACAATTAGGGCCGAAGCCACGGCATGAAAGCCGTATCACAATTAGGGCCGAAGCCACGACATGAAAGCCGTATCACAATTAGGGCCGAAGCCACGGCATGAAAGCCGTATCACAATTAGGGCCGAAGCCACGGCATGAAAGCCGTATCACAATTAGGGATGGTATGCTGTTTTGAGTCGGCCAGCACCATCCTCGACGGTCCCAACTCAACACCTCGATTGCCTTAGAACGGCTAACCGATGACAATGATGCAGCGGATGATTCCATGAATGCTTGAGCGCTTCGATTTCCTTATAATGGCTAATCGATATGAACGATATGATGAATGATTGAATACCTCGATTGCCTTAGAATGGTCAATCGATACAATGATATAGTGAATGATTGAATATTTCGATTTGCCTACGAACGGCAATTCGATAACAATGATATGAAGGATGCCTCGGTACCTTTAATCGGTTACCGATGACGGAGGTGAGAAATGAATAAGCCAATGCCTTTAATCGGCGTGTACAGTTTTAATGACAATCCAAAAAGGAATAACAATAAATATTTGGCAAAATTGCCGAAAGGTATCGTATCGAACGATCTCTTAATATCAATGAATTCATGAAGAGACTAAGTCTCGGAATGATACAACACATTTATACACATATATGATGACATTAATCTCATTGACTAGTACAAGTATAAAACTTGCCTCAAACCGAAGGCGAGGAAGTCCTTCCACGAACAACGTCCTTAATAGGGAATACCGGCCACTCGAACAACCTTGAATTACACAAGCACCAACAATTCGCTTAATATACGAATCAAACACGAATATAACGAACTCGAAACGTCGATACGATTAAACTAAGTTCATTGGGGCATTATATCGAATACGTTGTGGCCAAACTCCGATTGTTTACAATCAAATCTCAATATATCAATATCAAATCCTCCAAGAAGTGTTTCAAACCAACAAACATCTTCCAAATGATCAATAATCCAAAATGAATATCCGAAAACGTGATTTCAACAACAATTAATCGAAAACCCCCAATTTCAACTCGATATTCAAAGTGTTCTTGAATAATCCCTCAATAATCCAATGAATCCTTATACAAACTCATAATCATATACATATCCCTTCATATATCATGATTATAACGTCCAAAACATCGTAACTCAACACAAAATCGAAGTCCAAGGTGTCGAGGAAATTACCTCTTGAATATCCAAATACTTTAATCCGAAGAACACGCGTTAGATTGATTATCCGGGCTTCACGATCGAAAGGAGATGAAGAAAATCAAACACCCAAATGATAATTGATGAAGAAAACTCTCCCTCAAGCTTATCTCTCTCGTAAGAAGGTGGAAAAGATGAAAAAAATGAGTTGAAATGCTCAAAACCAATTTATAGGGTTGATTACCTGCCGACACGGCCCGTGCCGATCGGCACGGCCGTGTCGCATACCGCCGACAGGACTCGACCGTGTCCCGCTTGACACGGTCGCGGCGCGAGGGCCTTCCGATAGTGACCCGTCCGACGCCGACTGCAGATGACTCGACCGTGTCCTCGGGACACGCCGGCGCTGCCGGCGATCGGTTCTGGCTTATCCGGAAGAGTCCGACTCGGCCGTGCCAGACGACACGGTCGGGTCCTGAGGCAGAGACTTAGGCATTTTCCGGACGAGTACGGCACGGGCCGTGTCGGACGACACGGCCGAGTTCGTTCAGCAGTGATCGGCCAATACTGGAAAATGAGCGGTTGACCTAAAACGACCATAACTCTCTCGTCCGGACTCCGATTGACTCACCGTTTGAACCATTGGAAAGCTAACTCGATGCTCTATAATATTGCGAAGATTTAGAATTTTTGGAGTTACCAAAAATTAATGGTGATCTAACAAAGTCGAACTCATATGAGGAAAGTTGAAACAATGAACAATAACGATACACAACTCGAAGTTTTTCCGAACGGTGAACACGGTGAATGAATATGATTGATGAATGATTATAAATGAGTGAAAATCCACTGAGTGACAATCACCGAATAAAATTACTGAATGATAATGACTGAATTACAACCGGGTATTACAGGATTCGTAGTCGCAAAGTGTTAGTCGATGCTTGGAATGCATGCAACTGTGTAGCATTAACGCATGTTAAGCTTACTGGCTAGCGCACGCTAATGGGAACAACTTAGCGCACGCTACGTTGTGCGTTTAACACGCGCTAAGTAGGCAGACAGTGTAGTATTTTCGTGTTGTGATTATGAATTCGTGATGGTTTGAACTGGATTGTTTAAGACTGTGTTTAATCGAGATATTGTGGAACTGTTGGGTTTATTGATCGGTTATTGATTGATAATTATGATTTATCGGATTTCGGCTTGTATTGTTGATATGAGTTCGTAATTGTTTGAGTTGTATTGTTCAGTTTTGTAAATGATCGAGGTATTGTTGAGCCGCTGAGTTTGATTGGTTGGTTATACCGGTTATTGATTATTATCGGATGTGTTGTCATTTGATTATTGCATTAGGTCGCGTTAATTGAGCGTTGATTATGGCCGTTGTGTTGCGGACAAGGTTGAAGAGTTCGTAGGTTGCTTTTGGTCTGGCCGAGGAGCTCTGGGACGAAGGCAATGGATTCTCGCAATGCTTCGTGGTATCGGTATCGAGGCAAGTTTATACTTGTTCAGTTTATAATATTTGATGAATGGTTTCATTTTCATTTCATTTATAATTCGTATAGCAATGTTGTTATAAAGGTAAGTTATCGGTTAATGAGTTGTATATCGTGCTCTGGTTTGCATTAAATCATAAGGTATATGATTTAATCGTGTTCAAGGAAGACGTGAGTTATTTTTGGTCAAGGGTATAGTATATCGGATATCGAGAATAATTATCGCGATGACATAAGTATCGGGATAAAGGTTTATTGGTATTGAATGGATGGTACCTTATTTGAGATTATTCGCATAACCGTGTATTCGCTCGTGGATGTTGTTCGTGGAGAGGATGTTATCTTCGGCCTTGAGGTAATTTATGTTCAGTTATGAGATAATTATTATGTCGAGTTGTTGTATATGTTGTATGTTGAGGCTTCGTATATTGAGATTCGTATTGGTTGTTCGTTGAGGGATGTTGATCCCAGGACTATTGTTGGTATTAATGGTTGTGTTGATCGCCTCATCGAGGGATGTTGATCCTAATCGTTGTCCGAGATTGTTAATCGTATGGATTATCCTTTGGGGTTTGTGATCCCGGATTGTTGTTTTGATTATTGATTAGTCGTGGTCGACTTTTCTTTGTCGATCGCCGTTGTTCACTTGGTGAGTCTTTTGATCCTTATCGATATGTAATTCTTTGAGTTTCGTTGTCATGTTGCATCGTGACATATCCGGAATCATATCTGCGTCCGATTGGTTATCGTAGGATTTTTAGCCGGGCACATGATGGTTATGTGTTGATATTATTCCGCATTGAACCGCACACGAGACGTAGTTCGTGAGGCTAATTAGGTACAAGACCACACGTGTATTTGATCGATACCCGGGTGGCTTGTGCACGGACACATTTCCGGATCGGGCGTCTTGTGATGTCCATCTTTTGAGCCATATTATTGGGTCGCTCATAATCCATGTATGATCGGATATGTTCGACGGTTCATGATCGGTTGTTCATACGCCCGAGGGGTATGTTCGACAGTCAGAGTTATTTCTTTGAGATCATTTATTGTTGATCATTTGGAGTCTACCTTGTTGAGGGTATTCTCGGTTATTGTTGATCTTTGTTGATCATTTGGAGTCTACCTTGTTGAGGGTATTCTCGGTTAACATCAATCTTTATTGATCATTTGGAGTTTACCATGTTGAGGGTATTCTCGGTTATTGTTGATCCTTTGTCGATCGTATTGGAATTCATCATGTTGATGATAATTTCAGTTGTACTTTGACCTTGGGTTGGTCGTATTGGAGCTCATCATATCGATGATATTCTCAGTGGTGTATTGGTTGATCGGTGTTATTGACCGTATGAGCATTCGGACTGTACGTCGATGTTCGGGATTCGTTATCATTATCATGTGGTAGTTGATCTACAGATATGTTGTGTATTATTGGTTTATACAAATTGTGATTTGATTGTGCGATCCGACGGACAGGATTTGGCACAGATTGGATTAATTCCACACTTATAAGTTATGATGAGGTTTGGAGGATTGTTGGTATTTTGGAAAACGGTACAGATAATTGTTGATTTATTTTCGTCATTTGAGAATGCGAAATCTGAATTATGGTAAGGATCGATTTGGTTTGGATTGCCATGAATTGGTAAGGTTATAATGGTAAGATTACGTTGGTAGTAATCTTACAGTATTATTACATTGGTATGTAATTATTTATGACGATATGATCGATATCATTATTGAGTATTGTGGCTGACCCCGTTGTGGGCTTTATTTTTAGGTACTCGGAGATCGAACTAGTAGCGGTCGTGAAGGAATGAGCTTCCCGATGTGATACTAGCGGTGGCATGTTTTGGAGTATCGAGTATTTCTTTTCTGGTTATTCATTTCCGCTGCAAATGTGTATTTTGAACTGCATTTATCCGCTGCGTGTGTGTATTTCAAAATGGCCTTTTTGGCATTTTACGAACTTGGGTTATTTTTGTCAAACTCTTTTTCCCAAATTATTTTATCGGTACGTTTAAGGGGTGGCTTAACGTACACTTTGAACTGTTGAGATTTGGCATTTCGCCTTGTATTTTCAAATGGTATTCTATGACGGTATTTCAGAATTTTGTTTTTGAAAATATTTGAGTATTTGCAAAATATTACCCTCATCAGCCTTTTGGCGTTTTTGAATTGGTTTTATAAACGGTTTTTAGCCTGGTGGGTTCCGACGCGGGACCCACGGCGCTGTAATATCCCGGATGGTTTTGGGGGTGTTACAGAAGATGGTATCGGAGCTTTGGGTTTTGTGAAACCCGGGCATGTGTGTTATGTGGCTCTACCGGTATGGTAGTAGCGTGATTTTTGAAAATGAGTTTTTCTGACTTTTGAGTCAAACCAATTTTGGAGTTTCCAAAACTTTTGAGATCTTTTCAAATTGTTATTTGTGATATTAGCGTGTGTTGGTATGGTTTTGAGACTTCGTGTGGGAGTCGTGTACTAGTATCACGGGAGATCATCGGCTTCACGCATCTGTAAGTATATTGGTTTGGTTATTCGCTTGTGGCGACACTTGATTGTTTTGTGATGAGTTGGAAAGTTTTGGATTTATCTGTTGTTGGTGGCAGGTTGCAAGTTTCGAGGACGAAACTTATTTTAAGGGGGGTATTATGTAATACTCGAATTTTCAGTATGAATTTTTGGTGTTATTTTATCTAAGATATACTGGATGGCTTGGTGTCTATATAGTATGGATAAAATAAATTGAGAACTGAGACGGGTGTATTGGTACTCGTATAACTGTCGTAGAGGTTCGACAATTATTTTGAGGATATCGTGTATCAGGTCACCGTACTTTTGATATTGGGTATATCGTATGATAATGTTATTGGATTCAGTACATGTATTCAGTATGCCGTATGTTCGTATTTTGGTATGTCGAGATGTACGAGGAGAATTGGAAATGGCCAAGTATAGCCTGATTAGCGCGCGCTAATGTTCAAGTATAGCGCATGCTATCGTTCATGGTTAGCGCACGCTAGAGGCAGAATGTAACGCACGCTAAATGCAGTCAGATCAGAAGGAATCTGCGTGTGGACCCGGCTGCTTTCGGCGCACGTTCTGGTAAGTCAACGGTTGTTGTCCTGAAGTATTAGCGCACATTAAAGCATGAGGCTTAGCGCACGCTAATTGTAGATCGGTCAAAAGGAATCTTATCCTCGTCAGATCGGCATGTGGAGGCACATACGGTACGTAGACTGTAGCAAGTCAACTGATATTAGCGCACGTTAAATGCAAGGACTTGCGTACGCTAAACAGTGTAAGTTACGTATGCTAATGCATGGGCATTACGTACGTAAGCTCATGTTCGAGGCAAGACAGTGGCCTCTGGGCTGCGATAGCGCACGCTAACAAAGTCGGTTAGCGCACGCTAAGGCCGTAGCGCACTCTAAACATAAGGTTTAGCGCACGCTAGTAATACACTTTATAAAAAGGGGACAGACGGGTGTTATGAAGCATTTCATCCATTTCTTTCCTTTCACTCGATAGAGAGAGCTTTGGGAGGTACTTGAGTTCCTAAAACACTCTGTGATGATGATCTTTAACAAGATTAAGATGGAGAGCATGGATTCAAAGCTTTGTTCTTGAAATTATTAACGATTCTTGGAATGGAATTCATAGAGAGAGTCTTGAGGTTCCAAATACTAGATTATGAGGGAGTTGAGCGTCCTTATCAACATTTGGAGCTTGGAAATGATTGGGAACGGATTCAACCTTGATAATCCATCATTTTCTTCAAAGAGGTAATTAATATTCACTTTGGATTTCGTTTTAGGGATTGAATATTGGTGTTCTTGAGATGATGATTATCATATTAATGAGTTGATAAGTATGATTAGAGATGCCTTACTGAGTAATGTTGATGTTATTGTTGGTATGCGGATATTGATATGTTTCGTATGGTTTTGAATGGTGTTCAGGAGATATGTCGATTTATATCTCTTTTCATTTCGGATTCGATGTTAAGATGATATACGTATATATATGGCTTAGGTGATTAATTACATGTTAGCATATCGGATTATGATGGTTGTCATGAACATGATTATGGAATCATGGTATTCTTGGTGTTCTTGGATATATATCACATCAAAGAGGAAGGATATATGTTGGTTTGATTATTAACATGGATAAGATAATTGAAACTAAACATTATGTTGATTGTAGTGATTGAGTTCGTATGATAAGATATGGATCATGATGATGAGATTGAATCTGGAAAAGTTATTGTTAATCTTGGAGTATGATTTCCTTTTCATTCGGATTCGTAGTCGCAAAGTGTTAGTCGATTATTGGAATGCATGCAACTGTGTAGCATTAACGCACGTTAAGCTTACTGGCTAGCGCACGCTAATGGTAACAACTTAGCGCACGCTACGTTGTGCGTTTAACACGCGCTAAGTAGGCAGACAGTGTAGTATTTTCGTGTTGTGATTATGAATTCGTGATGGTTTGAACTGGATTGTTTAAGACTGTGTTTAATCGAGATATTGTGGAACTGTTGGGTTTATTGATCGGTTATTGATTGATAATTATGATTTATCGGATTTCGGCTTGTATTGTTGATATGAGTTCGTAATTGTTTGAGTTGTATTGTTCGGTTTTGTAAATGATCGAGGTATTGTTGAGCCGCTGAGTTTGATTGGTTGGTTATACCGGTTATTGATTATTATCGGATGTGTTGTCATTTGATTATTGCATTAGGTCGCGTTAATTGAGCGTTGATTATGGCCGTTGTGTTGCGGTCAAGGTTGAAGAGTTCGTAGGTTGCTTTTGGTCGGGGCTGAGGAGCTCGGGGACGAAGGCAATGGATTCTGGTAACAGTTTCGTGGTATCGGTATCGAGGCAAGTTTATACTTGTTCAGTTTATAATATTTGATGAATGGTTTCATTTTCATTTCATTTATAATTCGTATAGCAATGTTGTTAGAAAGGTAAGTTATCGGTTAATGAGTTGTATATTGTGCTCTGGTTTGCATTAAATCATAAGGTATATGATTTAATCGTGTTCAAGGAAGACGTGAGTTATTTTTGGTCAAGGGTATAGTATATCGGATATCGAGAATAATTATCGCGATGACATAAGTATCGGGATAAAGGTTTATTGGTATTGAATGGATGGTACCTTATTTGAGATTATTCGTACAACTGTGTATTCGTTCAGGGATGTTGTTCGTGGAGAGGATGTTATCTTCGGCCTTGAGGTAATTTATGTTCAGTTATGAGATAATTATTATGTCGAGTTGTTGTATATGTTGTATGTTGAGGCTTCGTATATTGAGATTCGTATTGGTTGTTCGTTGAGGGGTGTTGATCCCAGGACTATTGTTGGTATTAATGGTTGTGTTGATCGTCTCATCGAGGGATGTTGATCCCAGAACTGTTGTCTGAGATTGTTAATCGTATGGATTATCCTTTGGGGTTTGTGATCCCAGGATTGTTGTTTTGATTATTGATTAGTCGTGTCGACTTTTCTTTGTCAGATCGTCGTTGTTCACTTCGGTGAGTCTTTTGATCCTTATTGGATATGTAATTCTTTGAGTTTCGTTGTCATGTTGCATCGTGACATATCTGGAATCATATCTGCGTTCCGATTGGTTACTGTGTAGGATTTTTAGCCGGGCACATGATGGTTATGTGTTGATATTATTCCGCATTGAACCGTGCACACGAGACGTAGTTCGTGAGGCTAATTAGGTACAAGACCACACGTGTATTTGATCGATACCCGGGGTGGCTTGTGCACGGACACATTTCCGGATCGGGCGTACTGTGATGTCCATCTTTTGAGCCATATTATTGGGTCGTTCATAATCCATGTATGATTGGATATGTTCGACGGTTTGCGACTGGTTGTTCATACGCCCGAGGGGTATGTTCGACAGTCAGAGTTATTTCTTTGAGATCCTTTATTGTTGATCATTTGGAGTCTACCTTGTTGAGGGTATTCTCGGTTATTGTTGATCTTTGTTGATCATTTGGAGTCTACCTTGTTGAGGGTATTCTCGGTTAACATCAATCTTTATTGATCATTTGGAGTTTACCATGTTGAGGGTATTCTCGGTTATTGTTGATCCTTTGTCGATCGTATTGGAATTCATCATGTTGATGATAATTTCAGTTGTACTTTGACCTTGGGTTGGTCGTATTGGAGCTCATCATATCGATGATATTCTCAGTGGTGTATTGGTTGATCGTTGTTATTGACCGTGTGAGCATTCGGACTGTACGTCGATGTTCGGGATTCGTTATCATTATCATGTGGTAGTTGATCTACAGATATGTTGTGTATTATTGGTTTATACAAATTGAGATTTGATTGTGCGATCCGACGGACAGGATTTGGCACAGATTGGATTAATTCCACACTTATAAGTTATGATGAGGTTTGGAGGATTGTTGGTATTTTGGAAAACGGTACAGATAATTGTTGATTTATTTTCGTCATTTGAGAATGCGAAATCTGAATTATGGTAAGGATCGATTTGGTTTGGATTGCCATGAATTGGTAAGGTTATAATGGTAAGATTACGTTGGTAGTAATCTTACAGTATTATTACATTGGTATGTAATTATTTATGACGATGTGATCGATATCATTATTGAGTATTGTGGCTGACCCCGTTGTGGGCTTTATTTTTAGGTACTCGGAGATCGAACTAGTAGCGGTCGTGAAGGAATGAGCTTCCCGATGTGATACTAGCGGTGGCATGTTTTGGAGTATCGAGTATTTCTTTTCTGGTTATTCATTTCCGCTGCAAATGTGTATTTTGAACTGCATTTATCCGCTGCGTGTGTGTATTTCAAAATGGCCTTTTTGGCATTTTACGAACTTGGGTTATTTTTGTCAAACTCTTTTTCCCAAATTATTTTATCGGTACGTTTAAGGGGTGGCTTAACGTACACTTTGAACTGTTGAGATTTGGCATTTCGCCTTGTATTTTCAAATGGTATTCTATGACGGTATTTCAGAATTTTGTTTTTGAAAATATTTGAGTATTTGCAAAATACTACCGTCATCAGCCTTTTGGCGTTTTTGAATTGGTTTTATAAACGGTTTTTAGCCTGGTGGGTTCCGGCGCGGGACCCACGGCGCTGTAATATCCCGGATGGTTTTGGGGGTGTTACAGTAATAATTATGGTTGTTGAAATTGACATACTCTAAATACTTTTTAGGTCTCCAATTGGTGGAGTTTCATTCAAAATCAATATGAGATATAAGATTTTGGATAAATGAAAATAAAAAATTTCAAAAATACCACACAGGAAAGAGAGAGTTAGGTAGTGTTATAAATATGTTTTCATAGACGAACATACCCTTAAATCAACGAACAATCACTTAAAATTAAATGAACAGAAAATAAATGAATAAATATAAAAAATTTGCTCCCTCGAGATTCAAACCTAGGTGCTCCAATCGTTTATAGGTGATGCATCCACCGTAAATCACTGTAAACACAAGACGGAAATCATTTTGATTATCTCCCCTACGATGGATCCCTCCCTATATATATATATAGATGGGGAGAGATATTTCAGGCACTTTTGATAAATGATTTTATTAAGCATTGGAGATGGATCATCAATCAAAACCCAATAGATTTAATAAATGGATTTCTATTTCAAGTTCCACTGACCCGTTTATAAATCAAATTCATCATGCCATAACCAAGATTTTTGAAGCCTTTATTATGTAATGGAAAGTGGTACGTTTTAGTCGTTGTATGTACTGAAAACAACATTTTATCCTTCCTTTCATATAAAATTTTAATAATAATATCAAATGTCAATAATACTAAATTTAAAAAACCAAATCAAATCAAACCAAACATACCTAGTATATCCCGCTCAGAGCAGGGTCTGGGGAGGGTAAGATGTACGCAGACCATGCCCCTACTTATTACGGTAGGGAGGTTGTTTCCGTGAAGACCCCCAGCTTAGTGCGCAGCAGAATCTTGTGTGATAAATACAAAGGAAAACATAAGATTCGAACAAGCTGGAGACCATACATGAGCCCATGACTTGATCCACATGGGACTTACCTAAGTGGAATCTGGCTACTTCACTCCCGATGAACGCTGCTCTAACAAAAGAGAGGTTGGCTCTGCGCACAGCTCCCTGTCAAATATACACCACACGCAAAGACAATAGGATAAAATATACAATAAAAGTAAAAATGAAATGCTCTCGGTTAAAGCTAACCGAGACAACCCAACCCTGAGGCTCTCAACTACATCACCGCTCCCTACAAAAGAATCCACAACTCTGATCTGGCGCCTCCAAGCGCACCTATCAACAGTCATGGTCTCGGAAAGGTTTAAGGCCTTCAAATCTAATCTCAGTTGCTCCTCCCACGTCCTCCTCGGTCTGCCTCTCCTCCTCTCCCCGACAACTATTAAACTCTCGACCCTCCTCACCGGAGCAGATGCCTGCCTCCTGCGGACGTGGCCAAACCATCTCAATCTCCCTTCCCTAACTTTCGCTGAAATGGGCGCCACTTCCAGCGCGTTCCTGAAAACCCCGTTCGCAATTCTATCTAACATTGTGCGACCACACGACCAACGTAACATTATCATTTCAGCCACTTCCAACTTGGTCTCAAGTGACTTCTTCATCGCCCAATATTCGGAGCCATACAACATTGCAGGTCGGATTGCCGCTCTATAGAATTTACCCTTCAACTTTAGAGGGACTTTCTTGTCGCACAGGACCCCTGACGCTGCTCTCCACCTTTGCCACCCCGCCTTGATGCGATGCGTGACATCATCTTCACACTCACCTTCCTTCTGAATGATCGAAGCAAAATACTTGAACTTATACGTACGGGGTACGATCTGATTCGCAATCATTACCTCAACATCTTCCTCGTTGGCCTCACCACTAAAGTTACACCAGAGATACTCGGTCTTAGACCGGCTCACACGCAAGCCCTGGGATTCTAACTTAGCCCTCCAAAGCTCCAACTTTGCGTTCACCTCCCTCCTCGACTCCGCCACTAACACAATGTCGTCAGCAAAAAGCATGCACCACGGGATGCCATCTTGAATCCCTCGCGAAATGACGTCAAGGATTAGAGCGAAGAGAAGAGGGCTTAGCGCCGACCCCTGGTGTAGCCCTATCTCAACCGGAAAATACTGGGTGTCACCAACTGGGGTCCTAACGCACGTCCTAGCTTGGGAGTACATGTCTTGGATCGCCCTAACGAACGGCAACGACACCCTCCTCTCTACTAGGCTCCTCCAAATAACATCGCATGGAATGCTATCATAAGCCTTCTCTAGATCTATGAACACCATATGGAGGTCCTTACGCCGCTCTCTAAACTTCTCCATAAGGCGTCTGACGAGATGAATGACCTCAGTCGTGGACCTCCCTGGCATGAAGCCAAATTGGATCTCTGAGATATCAACTTCTCTTCTAACTCTGCATTCCACCACTCTTTCCCAAAGTTTCATAGTATGACTGAGGAGTTTAATACCCCTATAGTTACTACAACTCTGAGCATCGCCTTTGTTCTTGAAAAAAGGCACGACAATATTATGCCTCCACTCTTTCGGCATCTTAGAGCCTCTGAGGAGGATGTTGAACAGTTCTGCTAGCCACTGAACTCCGACTTCCCCCAAACAAAGCCACACCTCAATAGGGATCTGATCCGGGCCTACAGCCTTAGCTCTACCCATTTTCATTAGGGCACCCTTAACTTCCTCCTTGCTGATGCTCTCAAAGGAACTAAACGAACGAGCAGAAGATAGACTAACTCCTTGCACCACCGAGTCACTACCTCTAGCCTCATTGAAAAGTTCGAAAAAATACCTATTTCACCGCTCCTTAATAGCCACATCGTTCACTTACACTTGACCCAAATCATCCTTAATAAACTTAACGGGACCCAGGTCGCGCCGCCCTCTTTCCCTAGCTTTCCCTAGTTTAAAAATAGCATTCACTCCTTCATTGGTGTCTAGGCGCTTGTACATCTCCTCGTAAGCCTCACATTTAGCCTTAGCCACTGCCTTCTTAGCCTCTCTTTTCGCCACCTTGTACGCTACAATCTTCAAGATTCTCTCCTCCCCAGCACTAACCGACAAAAGCTCCTTAAATAATGCTTGTTTTGCCTTAACCTTGTTTTGGACCTCCTCATTCCACCACCAAGACTCCCTTGGTCCACTAGACCTGCCCGAAGAAACCCCTACCACCTTCTCATTGTAAAGAAGAACCTAATGAGTGTAACACCCCCAAAACCGTATGGGAATATTACACGCCGTAGACCCTTTCCGCAAGGATATACCACGCTTGTCGATGCTAGGAGGCATGATCGTGGGTTACCTAGTGCATTGTTACTTGTGATGGTATTGCGTGGTAACATGTGGTTACCCTGTCTGTTGTTAATGGCAATGATGATACGTATTGACATGAGTATTTTGATAATGTAGTTTACAGGGAAATTCGACATTCCGAAATATTATTTTGCAAATAATTTCAAAATGAGACGGTTAAGATCTTTTGTTTACAGTTTTGGTAAAACAGTTCGAGGTATCAAAAATATTTTCAAATATTATTTCCATAAACTTATATGAACTCAAGGATCTTAAAATATTATTATTTAAATGAATACCTCGTAGAGTTTTTAAAGAAGATGTTATCAATAGTTGGCTACCATTATATGTAATTTTATTACGGTTGTGTTTATATCGGTATGGTTGTAAGTTTTCGGCTAATAGTCATATGATCTGTCAGTTACAATCATGAATTCCATTTATTGCAGTAGTAATCTTTGTATTCACATAATTATCTAGCGTAGATAATCATATCATGTTGCTATTTGTTGCCTTATGTGGTTATGTTGTGCTGGTCTGACATTTTGGTATATTGTTTTGTGATGTTTCGTTTCGTTATGCCTTATGGTTTGTATGATGTTCTCCGGCATAGGAGTCAAATCATAATGTATATGATTTACATTCGTTATTGGTATACTTGGGAATTGAGTATGCAAGGACAAGGATACAAGTTATCTATGGTGTTCAGTTTCGGTCATTTGGGGATATGAGATGTGAAATACGATTAGAATATTTTGATGTGGATGACCACGAGTGCATAAGGAAACGACAGTGTGATTTTTTTTAAAGTGATGTGGGAATTTTAAATATTTTGTAAACCAATGATTTGACATCGTATTGACAAATCGGCACGTGCTTCAGTGATAAATAAAGTTTGAATCAAACATTTTGGTAGAAGAAGAAAGACTTCAGTTTTTATATTTGAATCCCAATTAAAATTTCCTCTTCTAGAGAAATAACACTGTTGATGAGTTTTAGGCAAAATATGATTCGCCTCCTTTTTCAAAAGTTTTATTTACATTGAGTGCACTGTTAGGAGTATGCCCTTGAATGCCACTCATTCGTGGGGGGAATATACATTGAGTGAGTGTATTGTACTTATAATTATGTAAACCATTTATATAAGGCAAATGAATGTTTCTTTATTTACTGGTAGTTACTGGCATTCCTAACTCATAGATAAACATATAGAAACTAGTCCGTGTATTTGAGAGCAAAACGTTCCACTCCTTATTGGATAAGGGGGTCGGCACTGGAAAGGTTATAGCTCAAGTACTTAATCGTTCGCAAGTCGATGAAACTTGACTGGGCGTTAAGTTTATGTGAAGACTTATATGACGTGTTCTTTGACATGGAGAGTGCCTGTCGAACACTAATGGTTAGTGGGAGCACACGTTATAGGTATTCTAATTGGACTAGTATACTTGAATCGACTCACCCTCGATTCGTCACACGGATTTCACTCTGGGACAGGCAATGACGGAATCGAAAGGTTGTGATAGGGATTCGTGAACCTTCGACTTGAGGATTTAGTAGGGATGTGCTTGTGACGTTAATATTTTCATTAGAGTAGTTCGACCCTATAAACCGGGAGGCGGGGGTCAACCTCGACGTGCATCTTGATGGGAAAGTAGCAGGTCCTACTGAATACCGAGATAGAATTCTTTCTCCCGTTAGTGAGCGGGTTATATGTCCTATGCGGTTATTGGCAGATGAGATCATAAGTCTTTGGCCAAAGCATTGGAGCTAGTTGTATTAGATACACAAGTGCTCGATGATCTCGATTTGCATTAACGCATGCATAACGTCAAGTATAGATAGGGTTTGACTGACCGTGACCCTATATCTTGATCGGGACATTTTAAAGAAGGGTTTATACGTATACTGGTATTCACGACAAAATAGTTCTTGAATGATCCCATCATTCGTTCTCAGTTGGGGTACAGTGTAGGCCGCCCGGCTGGCTAGGTGGTGCTACTACTCTTTGGTTCCTCCCATTGCTGACTGAGACGGACCTACCGAGTCGCGCAATAGGATTGACGACGGAATGAATCGAGCTAATTCTCTCATTATGAATATTAGATATTGGATATCTAATTTGGGACATTAGATGTTTGATTTATTGGATAAATTGATTTACGGCCTAATGAATTAAATAAATTACTGGGTGATTAATTTAATTCATGTATATAATTATTTCTTGGAGAAATTAATTATATTATTTTGTATTTGATATGTTTAATTAACTAGATTAATTAATTGATATAAATACATCAAAACGAAATTGGAGTTTATCTGTTTGGACTCTCGGGAGTCCTAAACGAACCGAACTCGTCCGTTTATTCATCATGTCCAACCCCCCCCCCCCCCTTTTCCACCTTATTTCTCCTTGTCTTTTGTTTCCATTTTATATGGATGATAATGACATGGTGGGACTTGATTCCTTATGTGCATTAGTTGTACATGTGAGTGGAAAGTTGAATAAGATGAGAAGACTTCATCACTCTCACAATCAATATTCATTCTATATGTGAGATATAGTGATGGATAGAGAGAATAGAATTTAGAGTTCATTTTCATGTCGTCCACTTCATCTTCATCTTCTTCCATTCTTATTCATTTTTCTTAGAGAAAACTGAGAGAAAATATTGAAAGATAATTTGATAAACATACTTAGAGTATATTCATCAAATTCAATAGCTTCATCACCTAGCTCTAGCCGTATCCTCGGAGGATAGCAAGGTGATCGTCGTTCCGGTCGTTTCTCCGGCGCGTGGCAAGTAGAGACGCGGTGCTTTCGGAGTTGGATCATTCAAGAGCTTGGATCGGATTGAATTACAGGGAGACCGCCTAAAGTTGGGGGAATAACTCGAGAGAATATTACCATTCAATCAACGGACTTCGAGGGTATGTGTTTTCTCGTATCTTCTTTGTTCATTCAATATTCGTATATATGTAGCTCGATAGATCCTCGTAGGGATTCGGTTCGAATTAATTTTTGTTTTACCGCTTCCGCTGCGGCCTTCGTTTTAGGCACCGAATCCCAATAGTGGTATCGGAGCGTAGGTCTTGCGATCGTATATACGATATTCGCATTTGGAATGCTTGATTGAATGGTCAATGATTTGGAATCATTTTAGACATAATCGTGATGTATATTTTTCGTTCGTAATAATTGTATTTTTCGTAAGTTTATGTCTAAATATAAATCTTAAATTTCTGGGAAATATGATTTATATTGAAGATATGAAAGTCGAAAAATGTTGATATTGGATATCCGGTCGAAAATCAAGCCCCGAATCATCGTCGGACAACTTTTTGGTCAAGAGGTGCATTCTGGTCGAGGGTGAGTCGACCGTGTCCTAGATGACTCGGCCGTGTCAGGCAGCCTGTCAAGTCACTGCCAGGAAGACCCGACCATGTCTGTCGGCAGGCTGCCGAGAGTGACTCGGCCTGGCCGGCTAGTTTTCGCCCCAGCTCGTTTTTTCCGTGTTTTCTTGAAAATTAATCTCCCATATGTTAAATTGGATTTAATATGATTAAAATGATTCATGGTATTTCATTTTACAAGGGAAATTTGATTAATTGGAATTTTTATGGGCGACCGAATTATTTGAACGTTTTTCATGTTACTGATCGATTGGATCGGTTCGTATTGTTGATTGAATCAATGTATCTCTACGCTTTCCATTTATATAGTATTTATTGGATGAATGCTTTTAAATGGGGATGTGGTTCGTGGACTTAATTTTGAATCGTTCATTTTATTCGATTGGGTTGTAAAGGCCGTTTTGAGCTTATTTATTTTACTAGAAATATTTGTATCTATGATGCAATTTTCAATGTAAAATTTATATGTAATGACGAAGACCGGTGGAAGATCCGTTTCGAGAAGATGAAGATTCAAGATGAAGACTTGTAATTAGATTACGGAGTTTTTCTTTTCTATGAACGGTCCATGAACCACATGTTGGTAGCAACTAGGTTGTGAATGGTTGTCTCATATTGCATGAATGCCACAAACGCACTTAAATGATTAATGTGAAAAGTGTAACGTTAATCGCGTAAATTCTCCCACGACAAATTATTAAGTTTATAAGGTTTAGAGGTTTTCCTTACCTCCATCGAGTTTTCGAGAAATTGAAATCCAAACTGGATGTGCTATGCTTCCGAGTTATCGGGGTAGTCGTTCGGGGAGGACGGATAAATTACCAGGAACGCATTGGATGCCTTTGGTTGGAGCAAATTTTACCCCTAGAAACCTGATAGGTTACCGGATAAGATTCAATTGTGAAACTGATATGCGTCGATGGTATAAACTTAACTTGTTCACGAACCATAGAAATCATATTGGTTGAGGGGAGTGAACATGGGGAAAAACAAGATCGAATCATCCATTATATGAGTTGGTGTTGGACACCACTTTATGAAAATTAATAGACTAGAAACCTGTTCGGTTGCCCTCTATTAAGGTTTATAAAGAACTCGATCACCACTATGAAGTAGAGCGACGATACTTCCGGATTCCACATGGGAGTATGTTATTCCGATAAAAATAGTGGGAGCTGGGTAACAAGAATAGAAAAGACCTTAATTCCATACTCAGAACATAATATAACAAGTCACTAATTAATCTATCGTACTTAATGCAGACTAAAATATGATAATGAACCCACTCGCAATTCTACTCGATAAGAACACCCTGATTGGACCAAACTTTGTGGACTGGCTCGCAATCTGAAGATTGTCCTCAGTATAGAGGCACTAGGATACGTCTTAGAGACGGACATTCCAATGCCTCTTGTGCGGACCAGAGCCAATCAGGAAGAGATTGAAAACCACGAAAAGTGGGTTAAGGATGACGTAAAAGTCCGTGATTACATGATGGCTTCTATGTCTAATGAGCTTCAGAGAGATCATGAGAAAATGACTTCTGCTAGGCAGATTCTATCTCACTTAACCGAACTTTATGGTGAGCATAGCAGAACTGCTAGATATGAGATATCCAAGCAATTGTTCGGTGCAAGGATGAAGGAAGGTGAGAAGGTTGGGGAACATGTCCTCAAAATGATATCCATGATCGAGAGATTGGAGGCTCTTGATTTTAAAATGGATACTTCTCTCCAAACCGACCTTATCCGACAGTCTCTCCCTTTCCTTCTCACAGTTTGTTATGAACTTCAACTGCAATGAGATTGCATGTAATTTTGCTGGGCTAATGAACAAACTTTTGACCGCTCAGTCTCAGATGAAAACTCCGCGGATGAAGGAGTCTGCTCTTGTGATTTCTTCTGGACCTCGAAGGTCTAAGTATAAGAAGAAAAAGACCAAGAAGCAGACTAGAACACAAGTTAAGGACCTTAAGGGAAAGGGCAAGGCCCCAACGGTTCCGAAGAACAAGAAGAAGAAGGATGCTTGTCTCAAGTGCGGTGAGCTGGGCCACTGGGCTAGAGACTGTCCGATTCTTCATGGCACTTCAGGTACAGAACTTTTAGTTTTGGAAACAAATTGTTCTGCTAATATATTTTCTACTTCCTGGATACTGGATTCTGGTGCTAGTTCTCATATTTGTACCATGAATCAGGATCTGGAACAAAGTAGGAAGCTTAGAGCTGGAGAAGTTATGATCACAGTCGGAAGCGGGCATAGTGCCGAGGCAACCGACATAGGATCACTTCTTTTCGGTCTAGAATCCGATTTTGTTCTGATTTTAGAGGATGTACTTGTTTTGCCCAAGTGGCACAAAAACATTGTATCCATTCCGGTCATGAACCGAAAAGGCTTTTCATTTTTCATTTGTGATGGTTCCTGCAAAATTTATTTCAGAAATAAACTAGTGGGTACTGCTACATTGTTAAATGGATTGTATCATCTAAACCTCAGTAACAAAGTAGTTGTGAATACTATGACTAGAAAACGTGGTAGGGATGAAACCAATCAAGTTTTGAAATGGCATCTTAGACTTGGTCATGTTGGTCAGACCAAGATTTACAAGATGGAAAAGGATGGACTTATGGGTCCATTGGGATCAGATCCCTTTCCTACTTGTGAATCTTGCCTTAAAGGCAAAATGACTAAGTCCCCCTTCACAGGGACTTTTGAAAGAGCCGCTGATAAACTGGGATTAATCCATACCGACATATGTGGTGCTTTGGATGCAGCACGTGACGGATATCAATATTTCATTACGTTTACAGACGATCATACTATGTATGGTTATGTATACTTAATGAAACATAAATCCGATGCCTCCAGGAATTCAAGGCCCTAGTCGAGAAACAAACTGGTAATCATATCAAAGCACTTCGGTCGGACCGAGGTGGCGAGTATATGAGTATGGAGTTGGACGAGTTCCTTAAGGAACATGGAATAGTTTTATAACTAACACCTCTAGGTACTCCTCAGTTAAATGGTGTGTCAGAAAGAAGGAACCAGACCTTGTTGGACATGGTCCGTTTCCATGCTGGGCGATACTGACTTACCGATTTACATGTGGAGGTATACACTCCTGACTGCTGCAATTATCTTGAACAGATGTCCTTCCTAATTCGTTCCTAAAACTCCACATGAGATATCGGAGGGCAGGAAACCAAGTCTTAATCATATTAGGATTTGGGGATGTCCCGCCTATGTCAAGAAGACTAAGGTGGAGAAGTTGGAAGCTAGGTCCGTGAGGAGACATTGCATTGGATTCCCATCTAAGACGATGGGTTATCTATTCTACATGCCCAAAGATCGAAATATCGTTGTTTTTGCATGCACACTTCCTGGAAGAAGAGTTCATTCAGGAAGGCAAAGCAGGTAGAAATGTTTCTTTGGAAGAATACAATGAAACTCCTCAGGAGACACCTGTGCAAGAAATTGGAACCGGACCTTCTGAAACACAAGTACAACCACCTCGTAGGTCTAGTAGGGTGTCTCATTTACTTGAGAGGTATAGTTTTATGCACTTGGAGGAACTGGGTTTCCACGAGGGTCCAGGTGATAAACAAGAGACCAACCCGTGACCAATGACCTAGAAATGGTGGATGTAGACTCCATGAAATAGACTGTAGCAATCTTCATGTAGTTGGGACCTTTCATTTTGACGAGGCAGTCAAAGAGTTTGACTTCGTGCAAAATCAAAAGGAACCTTGTGTATACTAGAGGGTTAGTGGGAGCAAAATCGCATTCTTAGTACTATATGTAGATGTCATTCTACTAATAGGAAATGATGTGGAAATGCTCAGTTCTGTGAAAGCTTGGTTTTTGAGTAATTTCTCCATGAAAGACTTGGGAGAAGAAACCTATATCTCTGTGATTCGACTCTATTGGGATAGATCGAAGAGAATTATAGGTCTTTCCAAGCCCTCTATATAGATTAGATCTTAAAGCAACTTAAGATGGATTAATCTAATAGGGTTCCTACCGATGCAAAATGGAATAAAACTCTCCTTGATGATGTGTCCTCTGGGTGAGGAACAACGAAAGGAAATGAGTGATATACCATATGCTTTGGCCGTGGGTAGCCTTATGTATGCTTTGTTGTGTACAAGACCTGACATTACGCATGCTGGAAGCGTAGGTTTCAGGGAAACCCAGGTGGGGAACATTGGACTGTAGTAAAGAACGTTCTCAAGTACTTTGGAAGGACTAGAGATCTGGTTCTTTAATATGGAGATGGAGAACTGAATGTGATGGACTTCGTTGATTTAGACTTACAAGGACAGAAAGACAATTGAATGTCTATTTCTGTCTAGATTTTACTCTTAATGGAGGAGCAGTAACTTGGCATAGTGCCAAGCATAGCACGACTGCTGATTCCACCAGTCAGGCTGAGTATCAAGCAGCCTCGGAGGCTTCTAAGGAAGGGTTTTTGCGTTTAGAAGTTACTGGGTAAATTTCACGTGACACCATGTGCTACGCCGCCTGTTTTCATTTTTATACGATAACAATAGAGAGGTAGCACAGGCCTGGGAGCCGAGGTTTCATAATAATAAAAAACATGTTGAGAGAGAGTATCATCTCATAAGATAATTTGTTCGCAAAGAGATACATTGTGCTGCATAGAGTAGAGTCAGCCGACTACGTCGCTGATCTACTGACCTAGCCACTTTCTCAGATTAGCTTAGAGCTTCATCTGGAGAACATAGGTATTAGATACCATAGTGTGTGGCATTGAGTGCAAGTGGGAGATTGTTAGGACTATGCCCTCGAATGCCACTCAGAGGTTGTTGAGTGAGGGCATTGTACTTGTAATTATGTAAACCATTTATATAAGGAAAATGAATGCTTCTTTATTTATTGGCAGTTACTGGCATTCCTAACTCGTAAATAAACATATAGAAACTAGTCCATGTATTTGAGAGCAAAACGTTCCACTCCTTATTGGATAAGGGGGTCGGTACTGGAAAGGTTATAGCTCAAATACTTAATCGTTCGCAAGTCGATGAAACTTGATTGGGCATTAAGTTTATGTGAAGACTTGTATGACGTGTTCTTTGACATGGAGAGTGTCTGTCGAACACTAATGGTTAGTGGGGCACACGTTATAGGTATGCTAATTGGGCTAGTATACTCGAACCGACTCACCCTCGATTCGTCACACGGATTTCACTCCGAGACAGTCAATGACGGAATCGAAAGGCTGTGATAGGTATTCGTGAACCTTCGACTTGAGGATTTAGTAGAGATGTGCTTGTGACATTAAGATTTTCATTAGAGTAGTTTGACCCTATAAAACGGGAGGTAGGGGTCAACCTCAACGTGCATCTTGATGGGCAAGTAGCAGGTCCTACTGAATACCAAGATAGAATTCTTTCTCCCGTTAGTGAGCGGGTTATATGTCCTATGCGGTTATTGGCAGATGAGATCATAAGTCTTTGGCCAAATCATTGGAGCTAGTTGTATTAGATACAGGAGAGCTCGATGATCTCAATTTGCATTAACGCATGCATAGCGTCAAGTATAGATAGGGTTTGACTGACTGACTGTGACCCTATATCTTGATCGGGACATTTGAAAGAAGGGTTTATACGTATACTGGTATTCACGACAGAATGGTTCTTGAATGATCCCATCATTCGTTCTCAGTTGTGGTGCAGTGTAGGCCGCCAGGCTGGCTAGGTGGTGCTACTACTCTTTGGTTCCTCCCATTGCTGACTGAGACGGACCTACCGAGTCGCGCAATAGGATTGACGACGGAATGAATCAAGCTAATTCTCTCATTATGAATATTAGATATTGGATATCTAGTTTGGGACATTAGATGTCTAAATCGATTTATTGGATAAATTGATTTACGGCCTAATGAATTAAATAACTACTGGGTGATTAATTTAATTCATGTATATAATTATTTCTTGGAGAAATTAATTAAATTATCTGGTATTTGATATGTTTAATTAATTGGATTAATTAATCGATATAAATACATCGAAACGGAATTGGAGTTTATCTGTTTGGACTCTCGGGAGTCCTAAACGAACCAAACTCGTCCGCTTTATTCATCATGGCCAACCCCCCCTTTCCACCTTATTTCTCCTTGTCTTTTGTTTCCATTTTATATGGATGATAATGACATGGTGGGGCTTGATTCCTCATGTGCATTAGTTGTACATGTGAGTGGAAAGTTGAATAAGATGAGAAGACTTCATCACTCTCACAATCAATATTCATTCTATATGTGAGATATAGTGAAGGAGAGAGAGAATAGAACTTAGAGTTCATTTTCATGTCTTCCACTTCATCTTCATCTTCTTCCATTCTTCTTCATTTTTCTTAGAGAAAATTGAGAGAAAATATTGAGAGATAATTTGATAAACATAGTTGGAGTATATTCATCAAATTCAATAGCTTCATCACCTAGCTCTAGCCGTATCCTCGGAGGATAGTAAGGTGATCGTCGTTCCGGTTGATTCTCCGGCGCGTGGCAACTAGAGACGCGGTGCATTCGGCGTTGGATCATTCAAGAGCTTGTAGCGGATTGAATTGCAGGGAGATCGCCTAAAGCTTGGGGAATAGCTCGAGAGAAGATTACCATTCAATCGACGGACTTCGAGGGTATGTGTTTTCTCGTATCTTCTTTTTTCATTCAATATTCGTATATATGTAGCTCGATAGATCCTCGTAGGGATTCAGTTCGAATTAATTTTTGTTTTACCGCTTCTGCTGCGGCCTTCGTTTTAGGCACTGAATCCCAACATGCACACAGTGTTAATATTATTATTTATGGCGATAATGCCCGAGATCATAATTCGTGTGATGGTGCGAATACCCAGTCATATTTTTTATGTGCATAATATTCTCGTCCTTGTTTGAAGATAAGAATGTGGTTATTGAGTTTAATGCTCTTTGAGTTTTAATGGTTTCGTGACCCATATAATGTCGTTTCCATGTAAAGCGAGCGCGCACAGACTTATATGTGGTGTGCATGCTCTATAAATTTTTATCTTGGGGTTGCCAACACTATCTTGGATCATCGGGACGATTGCTAATTTTTTATAATTCGACAACATCATACGATCGTAAGTTATTGATTGCTACGGTCGTAAGTTTTCTGAGGTTGGGAGTGCCACTTCAGAGTTTTATTATGTGCCTTGTGATCGTCATGATTTTTATGACATGTTCTATTTCTCTTTCTCATACTTTATGAAATGAAAGAGTTTCGTGATCATTTTGAATTATTCCATGATTTTACTATCTTGGTCATTCTGGGTGTAATTATCCTTGGACCCATTTTCTTGTATTCCGAATGGATGTTCATCGGAGTTGCGCAACAAAAGTCATATTTCTTTCTACCCTCCTATTTTTGCATGAATCCCGAACTCCGTTGATCTAGTCTGAAATGGTCGGTTGTTTCCACAAGTTCATTTTAACATGTTCAATCGTGCTCTGGACTTGCACGAAAATGCTTGGTCGTAAAACAGTTTTTTTTCTTGTCTCGAGACGCTTGTGCCATTTTGTGATTTTCCTAAATTTTGGGGCAATTACTTTCGAACTCATATGCCTCCTATTCGACTCGTCGCAGTCGCATGCATGTTTATCGCCTCAACTCGTTCATTTTAAGTTTCGGGACGAAACTTTTTTTTAGTGGGGTAGAATGTAATATCTGTATTTTTTAATTATGTAATTTTCAATTTTAGCGACTCGCTTGTGTTCATTGGCATGTTTTGGATGTGTCTTGTTCTGCAATTTTTGTCATTCGAGCGAGTTTTGATACTGCTTCAGATTAATCGGTATATTATTGCGACCTTTTATGCATTTGGGCTCGATTACTGTGAATCTTACTCGAAAGTGTTGTTTCGTTGTTCCTACAAACTCATTTAATGTATTGAGTTGAGTTGTGAACTTCTGAGTTGTTGTTTCATCATTGTCGCTCGATCATTACTATTCAATAGTTATTGTCTGATTGTTATTTTTCGATCTTGTATCGTGATTTTGAGCATTTGAGTCACTTCGTAATTTTTCATAGTTTCAACCGATTGTCTTCGTAAGGTGATATGCCAAACCTTTGGGCTATCGGAATTTCATACTTGCTCAGCATTAGACTCGTATTTTGGTTGTTGTGGTGTACAGCTTAATCAGTCGTAGTTATTTTTGTTCGTTGCATTTTGTTAACGCTCGGGCGTAGTGAATCGGACTGCAGCAGCTCTGTACTGCATGGAGCTCTTGTATGCTGTCAGCAGTAGATAATGTGTGTTATCTAGGGCTACCCTTCCTTGATTGTTCCATGTTTTATGTTAGGAATATGCCCTCGAATGACACTCAGGAGATGAGAGAGAAGGGGCGTTGTACTTGTAATTGTGGAATTATCAATAATAGGCAATATGATTCATTTACTATTTATTTTATTTCAAATGCATTCTTGATTTGGTAAATATTGAAGTGAAGTCCATGTAAATAAGAGCGAACATTCCACTCTCATTAACGAATAAGAGAGAAGTGTACTGGAAATGTTTAGGGCTTATTTACATAAACAGTTCGTAATTCGACAAACTTAATTGGGCATTAAGTTTTGAGTAAGACTTGTATAACTTATGTTTGGACATGTGCATGTCTTGATAGCATAGTTATCAATATATTGGTGGGACCAGTATACTCGAACACGATGCATACTTGATTCAGTCATACGGTATTCACTCTTGGAGATTCGATGATGAATCGAGAGGTTGTGATAGTATACGTGGACCTTTGACTTGAGGGTTCAGTAAGAGATGTGCATGTGACGTTTGGTTTGTCATTAGAGTAGTTAGACTCATTTTCTTAATCACTGGGTCAACCTCGAAGTGCGGACTATATGGGCAGGTAGCCCTCTTTACTGTACGCCAAGAAAGGATTCTATCTCCTCTTAGTGAGCAGGCGAATGTCCTATACAGTTAATGGCAAATAAGATCATAAGTCTTTGGCTAAAGAATTCTAATCTAGTCATATTAGATACACTAGAAATCAGTCGGTCTTGATTTGCATTAACACATGTATAGTGTGTAGTCAACAGTAGGGTTTGACTTTACTGTAACCTGAAGACTTGATCGGGACATCTGATGACGGGTCTATACACATATGGTATTCACGACATAATGGTTCTGGAATGATACCTCATTCATACTCAGTTGGGGTTTACAGTGCGGCCCGCTAGGCTGGCTAAGTGCTGCCCGCACTCATTGGTTCCTCCAAATGCCGGCTGAAACGGACCTACATAGTTGCGCATCATCATCGTTGATGTATAAATATGAATTTATTATCTCTATTAATATTAGATATTGGATATCTAATTATAATTTATTGGATAAATCAAATAGCGGTCTTATGAATTGAAATTAAGTTACTTGGTAATTAATTTAATTCATAAATTATTTTCTTAGAGAAATATATTTTGTATTTGATATAATTAATTAAATAGATTAATTAATTAAGTATAAATACATTGGAGATAAAATGGAGTGTATTTAATAGATTCGTTTGATGAATGTCCGGTACACGAGCCGAATGACTCGGCTCATTTCCTAGAAATTTCCACATGGGTCGCCCCCTCTCTTTCTTGGTGGTTTCTTTTTGTTGTTGTTTTGTGAGGTGAGATCCCACCATGATATGTCAACACATGATGCCAAGGTATTATATGGTGGAATCATATCATTCATATTATATAACAAAGAAATCAAAAACCACTCCACCTACACTTCATGTAGTTTCGGCCAAGAGCAAAAGAGGAGAGGCAGAGAATTTTTTTTCATCTTGTTCTTCATCTTTGAGGTGGAAGAAAAGCAAGAAAAATACGAGAGAGAAATTCCTACGAGTTTCCCTAGTCGTGTTCTTAGAGAACGGAGTCTCGTTGATTTTTTTCGGTCAAGTTCCGACGCATGTGAAGTAGAGACATCATGCTTTCAGTATTTCGACGAAGGGATTTCGTGCTCGGCTTCGGGTTCGTGATCATCCTCAAAATTACGAAGATATTATCAAAAGCTTCAAAGGTATGGGACTTTGATCCTTTTGTCTTCGTCAATTTATTTTTGATATATACGTTACATGATCGATCCTGTTTGAGATTCTTTGTATTGAGTTTTATTATTCCGCTGCATACTCATTTTTGTATCCGGTATCCCAACAATGGTATCAGAGCGAGGTCAATGATACCACATATACGATTATATGTGTATTTTGAATGCTTTTGGATGATGTTTATGATTTAGTATCATAATTATAATCGGAGATATTTAATTGTTCGTTGTAAATTTTGTTTCTATGATTTTATGTGAATTATAAATCTGTAAAATTTTATTTTATTGATTTATAAGTTCTACATAAAAGTCAGAAACAACATGTTTTGGAAACGGGCCTAAAAAGCTAGAGAAACGGGTCGTTTGACTACCGCCGAAGCAGCGCCAGTCGTCGGCTACCCAGTGCCGAGATTACTCTCACCAATCGCCGAGAGTCAAGCGAGCATGGCTCGGCCATGCTGCCTCCCAGGTTTTTTGACCCTATTTTCAATCGGGCCCCAGGCTGGGCCTAATACCGGATAGTCCGGGACTCCGTTTTAAGTTTATATTTCATTGTAATTATTTCCTGAAATTTAAATTGAATTTTAATTTAACCAAATTAATATTTAAAATATTGTTTTTGTTAAGAGAAATTAATTAAACGAGAATATTATTTTTGGTCGAATTACTTCGAACGAATTAAAATGATGATTATTAGTATTATTTGGATTAATACCATTAAAATTGAATAGATTATTTTTTATTAATTGTATTAACATATTAATTGATTATTTAATTTTAATGCCACTAAATATTAATTGGATTAATATTGTAGAAATTGAATAGATTTTCATATATTAATTGGATTAATATATTAAATGAATTATTTAATTTTATTACCGTTACATGTTGTATGGAATGCCTTATGTGATGGTGATATAGCTCATGGACTTAGTTTTTGATTTGTTCGATTCAATTTGGTTGTAAAGGCCGTTTTGAGCCTATTTATTTTTACTAGAAAATTTATATAATAGGATGCATTTTTCTATGATGTAATTATTTTTTTGGCTGTGACGAAGACCGAAGACAACCGACCAAGAAGACGAAGAATCGAAGACTATTTTTATTTTCTTTATTGGGTCATTCGCTTGGCCCAATACTTATGAAAAAGTCCATGAGCTATATGTTGGTAGTAACTAGGTTGCTATTTACTGTTTTTCATTTTGAATGATTGACAAACACAAACGCGATTATAAATTGAATTAATGTGCAAAGTGTAACATTAATCGCGAAATTCTCCCAACAAAGAAACAGACTAAGTTTGAAAAAGGTTGCGAGGTTTCGTACCTTCCATCAAACTCGTAGAAAATTGATACCCGAGCCAGTGTGCTAGGCTTCCGAGTTATCGGGTAGTATATTTGGTAGAGGTTAATAAATTCTTAAGTGCATCAGATGCCTTCCGTTGGTGATACATTTCGCCCCTAGAAACCTGATAGGTTGCTGGGCGAGATTCAATAATCAGATTGATAGACATTGATGGTCAACAACTTAGATAGTCTGGATTGCCAAGAAACCTGATAGGTTGAGGGCATGAAGACTAGAGGTAAAAGATGATCGAATCATCCGTTGGACGGGTTGGTGTTAGACACCACTTTACAGAAATTAATAGGCAAGAAACCTGACAGGTTGCGTCTGTTAAAATTTGTAAAGAACTCGATCACCACTAAGAAGTTGATATAACCATGACTTCCGGGTTATAACATGGGAGTGTGTAATTCCGATAAAAATAGTGGGAGCTGAGATAAGAATTTTACAAGCCCTTAAATTCTATACTCGGTCATAATAAAACAAGTCACTAATTCAATATTGTCACTTAAGGCCAACTTCAATTCACCAAACCAAGGTTCATCTCGTGTAGTGATTGTGGACTCGTACAAGGATATTGAGTAGACGGTTGATGTATCAGACTCCACCCTATCTTTCGTAGCATGCATTCCCATCCGTGTCGCAACTGATTCGGTAAGCTACGTATCCGGTGTACGGGGAACTGCCTTCGGTCCCCCAAACTGACTTACTCGTGGCAACCTTCCGGCCGCCCAACGACCTACAATGCTAGTCATTTCTCCCGCTGGGGCTAGGAAGTAAGCCCCACAACCCAAAGCGGCGAAAAACAAATAGAATTTGCTAAAAAAGCCGACTAACGGGGGTATTCTTGCGTATGAGAACATAGTAAAAGGTAATAGCCAAAATAGGATTCGTTTTGGCTAGAGCGCCCAAATCCGCTATATATTTGACACGGGTTTGCTGTAATGCTGAAACTATGGCGAATGCATCTATCGTCATTGATGCATAAATAAAGATAGCAATTAGTAGTGATTGAATTCCTTCTATGGTTCCACATGAGAAACCAGTACGAATATAACCTACATGTCCAATTGAACTATGAGCTAGAAGACTTTTGACTTTCGTTTGGGCCATGGCGGCCAGTGCTCCTAAGATCATAGAAGCAATGCTGCAGAAAAAGAAGATTTATTACAATGTAGATCCATAAGAACCATAAATAGAAACACGTGAAATATTAGCAGAAATAGAGATTTTAGGCGCAATAGAAAGGAATGTTGTAACCGGGGTGGGTGAACCCTCATAGATATCAGGTGCCCACATATATAGATTCAAAAGAGATATTGAGTCTGAAGGGGAGGGGGTTTTCTTCGGGGCTCGAGAGATGGAATAGATAGGGCCCCACAAGTTTTGAATTCGCCGCTGGGGAATTCACACGAAAGGGAACGAGGAATTCTCAACGAAAAAAGTGCTCTCTGAACCGAACGTGAAAGTTGTTTTCCATCAGACGGCTGTTCCCGTAACTCTACTCTCAACTTGGATTATATATCAAAGGTCCGCTCTCGCCCATTCCACACGCTGCCTAGCAGATGCGTGGTTATCTGAAGTGGATTCTCTCTTTTGTAGTAGATGCCGAACCTGCTGTGCCCCATTGACTAAGAAGGGGGCGGGCGCAGCAGCTACATGGACCCCTTCCTTTCTGTTGTTGCCAGCGCTTTTGTTGGGAAAACAAGAACCCTGTATCGAATCAGCCGGGATATCCGATCCCTGTATCGAATGGTATTTGATAAAGAGGTTTTGACATATATGCCAATCCGAATACAGTAAAGGAAACTGTATCGAAGCTTTGAGGCTTTATCCTGTATCGAAGACCCGCCTCGAAACAGCATATAGTAAAGCTCTTTAGTACAGCAAGAAGTCTTGTAAAAGACTAAGTATGGAAACTGTCTCGAAACTCAAAATACAGTTATCCTCCATACATCTCACAACAGGACAAAGAAGGAATATCCAGAAGTCAAGTCCCATTGAATAAAGAAGTATTTAAATACTCAAGGATAAAGTATTTAAATACTGCCAGTCTTCAGATCTTCAGAATCCCGCGAAATCCGGATCGTGTCATAATCCCGTTGGAAAGAAATCTCATTCAAACGGATACATCTCAACGGATATATGCTTCAGAGACTATATATATATTATGAAGGCATTGAAGATCAGTAACCAGTCACCTAACACTCAAGCTATGAAAAGTTATCATCAGAGCAAAACATATCTCCAAAGCTTACTGCAATTAAGATCTAAAGAGATATATAGTGCTCATCATCATGAACAACACTTCATCAGCTGAAAGCTCTTAAAGTTAAAGTTGTTGTTCACCATCTGCTCTATACGTTGAACAATTTGTGCTTCTCCGGAACTGTGTGTGAAGGATTTGCATTGAAGAAGACGAAGCTTCAGAACTGTGTGTGAAGAAGCAAGTCAAAGCATTAGCTCAAAACCAATCTGTGTGAACGGTTTAAGCTAATATCTTTATATCAATCTGTGTGAACGATATATTGATTGTGTGTGTGTTGTTATAATTACGTAGTTGTGTACATAGTAATTATAATAAACTTTTTACTCCTGTGTGGAGGACCAGTGGACGTAGAGGGGTTTACCTCGAACCACTTTAATTACTGTGTTATTTACCTTCAGCTTTTACTGTTTTAATTACTGTGATAAATTAAGTATACACTATACACTTAGTTGTTGTATCCACAGCAACCTACTGTATCCAAGACTTTCGCTACGCACTCAGATTTAAAATCCACATAGTTTGTTGTTTAAACTATTTTCCAAACTGTATCCAGTATACTTAGTGGCCAACAAGTGGTATCGGAGCGGTTGATTCTAAAAAGAATTAGTCGTATTTCTTTTTAACCGAATCAGATTCAAATCACTTATTTTCAAAACAGTCTCTTTCATTCCTATATTATCAGTATGGATACTTCTATGATTAACAAAGTCCCTGTGTTCTCTATTAACGAATTTGACGACTGGAGAATTAGAATGGAAGCTCATCTTGCAGCAATGCACGAAGAGATGATTTTTGTTATACAGGATGGTCCTATCAAGATCATGAAGGTATCCGGCCGCAAGGATTGAGGGCCAAGCCCATGCTGAAATGCTCGAGAAGGAACGCGAGCAATGGACAACAGATGAAAGGAAGCGAGCCAATCTCGACAATGTGGCTAAGAACGCGTTATTTGTCACTCTTGACAAAGGCACGTTCTCAAAGGTAAAGAGCCGCAAAATGACCCAAAGAAATCGGGATAAACTCAAGTTGATTTGTGAGGGAACCGAGCTCTCAAAAGAAAACAAGATTTCAAAACTAACTCAAAGAATTTGAATCTTTTCAAATGAAACCAACGGAAACACTTGAGGAACTTGACCTCGATTCACCGTATTGTTGGTGAACTTGAAGCGTTGGGCAAAATTTACACCCAAAAGGAGAAGAACTTAAAATTTTCAGATCTCTCCCACTCGATGGGACATTAAGACCACGCTATGCGTGTATCCCGTAATCTTAATGAAATATCTACTTTTGATCTCTTCTCGACCTCAAAGCTTTGAGTATGATATTTACGTAAGAGAGAAAGTCAAGAATCTCCTTCAAAGGTCACGGCTCGCCGTCAGATCGAACCGTCGACACAAAGATGCCTAGCTCGTCAAGCCTGGGCCACAAGAATGCCGATAAAGGACGACGACATCCTCGTCCCAAGATGAAATGGCACTTCTAATGCATAAATTCAAAAAGTTCATCAAACGATCTGAAAGACTCCTACAGCCCAAACACGTCCACAAGGTAAGTACCGAAACATCATGTGGTGATGCTAACTGTGCTATAATCGCAGGAAAGGTGCCATTATGCAAATAAATGTCCTCATCCCAAAGTCCAAAGATTGCCTGAGGCCGAGCAACAAGAGAGAGATGAAAGAAGACGTGCTTGGAAAGACAAGCTCAAGGCCCTGATTGGAGAATCAGAAGCCTCCTCCACACCATCCAAATCAGCAGAATGTCTTCAGGTGGTCACTGAAAGTGATTCATCTGACGATGAGTTCGATGATAAGGCATACATGTGCTTTATGGCTAAAGATGTTCCAGAAGGTGAAGACAGCGACGATGAGGTAAGTTCAACCTCAGCTATTCCGTCAAATGCATCTCGTACTTTCGAAAATATGATGAATGAATTTAAAAACATTCAAAAGGCCCATGAGACTCTAAAAACTGAGAATATACAGCTTCAATTAACAAATTTAGAGCTGAAAGATGAAAATGACTTGCTGAAAATAAATTATGAAAATATGTCTCTTGATTGTGAAACCAGCAAGGTCGATTTTGAAAAACTCATGGAGAGCAATCATCAACTTGCTCATGAACTAAATGAGGTTAAAAACAACAATGAGAGCAAGAGAAATGATTTGGTTCTACTACAAACCAAAATCACAACTCTCGAAAAGCGAGAAACTGAACTTGAGACCATTCTGAAGTCGTTTGAAAAATCGTCCAAAAGAATGGAAGAAATTTAGAGCACTGGGCAACATGCTCATGATAAAAGTGGCTTAGGGTACAGCTCATGTTCAAAGAAAGGGAAAACTAGTACAGTGTTCGTCAAGAGTGTGGAACACATTCCAGAATTGGAAGATACCCCTAGTCCCGTGAAGGAACCTGTTGTACCGAGAAAACCGAAGGCTGCAATTCCGCCCCCCGCAATCCTATACCAGACAGCGGAATCATAAGCCATTCCAACCTGTGAGGCGCACTCAACAGCATGCTCCCAGAGCATATCAACAGCACAAACTGCTCGTAAGGAAGGTCAGATCCAACCACCAAAGGCCCCACGGCAAGCATTCTGACGCTCGCCGAGGTATTGATACAGGAGCCCCGTTATCCCTCAAGACAGCAGATGCGATCAAAGATCAACAAAGATTGGGAATCCAACCGGAGACCCGTAAGACAAGTCATAGGCCTAAGAAAATGGCTCCACCTCCTAGACGGCACTCGCATCGAATAATAATAATAACCCCGAATTTTACATGCATAATAATTATCATGATTATAACGACTACGGATATGCCCCGTAGATATCGCAACACTTGTACCAAGTATGTCCTACAAGAAACCAATTGCTGCCAGAAAACTTGGGTACCTAAAGGAACTAACATACATGGACCCAAAAATCAAAGGGGACCTAAATCTACCTAATTTCTTTGTTACAGGACATTCTAGAGGAGGATACCTGGTACTTTGATAGTGGATGCTCTCATCACATGACCGGAGATAGGAGCAAGCTATCTGATTTTGTAGAGGGTCGCGGTCCAAAAGTTCGTTTCGGTGATAAGTCTAAAGGAAGAACAAGAGGGAAAGGAAACCTACTTGTCGGGAAATTCAAGGTCACCGATGTTGCATATGTTGAAGGCTTATAGTATAATCTACTTAGTATTAGCCAGTTATGTGATAAACAGTTCTCGGTGAAGTTCTATATAGATCGCTGTAGAGTCAAGAACACCCAAACCAAGGAAGTTGTGCTTACAGGAAGCAGATCAGGTAATATGTACATTGCTGACTGGAAGCCTATGAGCTCCTCAATTCCATGTTTTGTTGCCAAAGGCACTGCAGATCTTAGCTGGCTATCGCACAAGAGGATGTCTCACATCAACTTCAAGACGATCAACAAGCTTTCAAGACAGGGAATGGTTAGAGGTTTGCCAAATGTGTCATTCAAGAAGGACAGCGTCTGCGGACCATGTCAGAAAGGCAAGCAAATCAAGTCAACCCTGAAAAGCAAATCCTACCTTTCAACCCAAAGAGTGTTGGAAATGCTACGCATGGATCTCTACGGTCCTGTAGACCCAGTAGGTTTGGGAGGTAAGAAATACTGCATGGTTGTTGTTGATGATTATTCCAGGTATGCTTGGACGATCTTTCTTAGCAAGAAGAAGGAAACAACATCAAAGCTGCCCGAGCTCCTGAGAAAGTTGCAAAATGAAAAAGCATCGAGTATCGTGTGCATTCGTTCCGACAGAGGTATAGAATTCACTAACCGCTTTATAGAGCAATACTGTTCGGAGAATGGAATACAGCACGAATAATCAGCTGCCCGTACACCTCAACAAAATGGTGTTGTCGAGCGAAAGAATAGGACGTTGAAAGAAGCAACAAGGACAATGATTGCCGCAAGCAAATTGCCACAGCGTTTCTGGGGCGAAGCAACCAATACAGCGTGCTACACTCAAAACCGCTGTATCGTCAACAAGCACCACAACAAAACAGCATATGAGGTATGGAATAACAAAACTCCGTTAGTTTCGTATTTCCACATTTTTTGATGCAGGTGTTATGTATTCAACAATGGGAAGGACCAACTTAGAACCTTTGATGGAAAATCAGATGAAGGAATATTCGTAGGATACTCCTCCGTCAGCAAAGCTTTCAGAATAATCAATAAAAGGAAGCTGACGATCGAGGAATCAGTTCATGTAGTGTTCGACGAACCACACCATGACCCTACAGGAGTAGATGATATCACTCAGAACATTCACCATCTATCTATATTGGATCCACCAACACCCATAGAACCTGTCGTTGATTTAGAAATCAACCCCGCAGCTGTAAGAATCGATGTGGATGAAGCCGACGCTGTACAAGCTGAAGTTGTATCCACATAATCTTTCGATACAGTATGGGATCGTGAATTAGAACCCGACCGAAGATGGTTGAGAGATCACCCGCAAGAGCTGATCATTGGAAACATAAATGCCGGTGTTTCTACTCGTAGGAGAATACAGAGTACACAAGGAAATGTACTTTGTGCACAAGAAGAATCTAATGCTGAAGTTTCACAGTTTCCTGAATGGAAATCTCAATCCGAACTTAGGAGACTCAATATGTGCACTATCGCTGTATTCTTAGCCCAGTCCGAACCTGTTTCGACAATAGACGCTCTTAACAATTCCCATTGGATAACATCTATGGAAGAAGAGCTTAACGGTTTCGAAAGAAACAATGTATGGTATCTTGTACCCAGACCAACACACCAATCGGTTATAGGAACCAAATGGGTATTTCGAAACAAAAAGGATCGAAATGGACTTATCATAAAGAACAAATCCAGACTAGTAGCACAAGGCTATAGTCAGGAAGAAGGAATCGACTATGATGAAACCTTCGCCCCTGTAGCGAGACTAGAAGCTATTAGGATATTTTTAGCCTTTGCCGCCCATAAGAGTTTTATCGTATACCAAATGGACGTCAAAAGTGCTTTCCTGAATGGAGATCTTGCAGAAGAAGTTTATGTTGAACAACCACCGTGGTTTGCCAACACAGACGGTATCGATCTAGTTTACAGTGCTAAGGAAAGCGCCTGTATGGACTTAAACAAGCCCCTAGAGCACAGTACGAAACCCCGTCCCAAAGATCTAACCAACAACGGATTTGAGAAAGGTGTTGTGGACAAAACCTTGTTCAAGATACGGGAAGGTGATGACCTTCTCATGGTGCAAATCTA